>CM073595.1:40804263-43296138 GCA_037074705.1 Zhengitettix transpicula
ATTGAAATTTTTTCTCCATTTTTTCACATTGTCTGTTATTTATACTCCTGTTTCTTATTTGGAATTTTACAAACAGGGACACTCAATATAAATATAATTTATTTATTGGTTTGCCTTCTTTTCATTATTTATCCAAAATTACCATATCTTCTTTCACATTCTATGATTATTGACACATTGGTGCTGGTTAAATATCCATTTATATTTTAATAAAAATTTTACCCCAACATTTTAATTTTATTATTAAAATATAACACATGCATGTTAATTCCAAATAAAATAATAATAACATGAATAATAGATGTTTAGTATAATATGAATTATAAATTATGGGTGTTGTCAACATTTGGCACTTACCAGTCAGTTCCATATCTTCAGCTGGTTTTCGTAATTCTCTAACAAGCTCTAGTTCCATTCGTCTCTGTTCCAACTTCCGTTCTTTGCTTGCCATTTTCTCAGCTCTAACTTCTTGCCGCTTCCTCTCCCGCTCTTCTTGCCGCTTACGTGCTTCTAATGCTTTGACCAGTAACATATGTTGGCGTCTCCGTTCCCGCTCCTGCACATGAGTAGTGTTTACTGTGTGTGTATGTATGTGTAAATGTGTGTATGCAAGGTAGGAGAATTGATGATATTCAACTTAGTGAAAAGCACCTTATTTTAAATTAAATTAAGTAAAAAATTCTGTTAATTACCTTTGCATGCAAGAATATTCCGACTTAAGTTTTAATAAAAGAACATTGATAGCTTATGTTTGTATGTCATTATTGTTTAAATATCCTACAAATTGAGATTTTAAGAGAGAAAAAAATCATTTCAATTTTCACGTGCAATTTAAAAGGTAAATTCTAGACAATAATGAAGAATATTTGTAGTATAAATGAAATATTTGTGTTAAACTAACATATTATAAATTAATGAACAATAGTATTAATGCTATAGTGATTTCAGTAGTATGTGTGTAAATCACTGCTGGCCATTCACTGCCACAACTGGTCAATTTATTAGTATAACATTCATGTCTCATAAAATTTTATATATATATATGGGATATTGAGGAAAGGGAAATATGGTAGATAAGGAGGAAAAATGCTCAAAGAAAGCATATGCTCAGGTGTAGAAATACACTCCATGGAAAGCATATGTTCAGATCATGTAGAGGAAAGAAAAAAGAAAGATAAACCGAAAATATTAGTCAAGGCTGGGCACATTTACCGCTCTACCAATTAACAGCCACCTTGCCGATTCCATGACCCTAGCAAATATAGTCTGTCGTATTACAGATGTAGAGGGTAGATTGGATAGACCAGAGTGAATAAAAAGTTTGGATCATTCAATACAGAATAATTACAATGTGTATAGTGGTTCGGCAAGGTGGCTTAGTCGGTAGAGCAGTTAGCGTACAGAACAAATGTGTCGAGGTCTATTCCCAGTGCTGCAGAATATTTTTCGTCTATCTTTCATCTTCCTTTCCTCTACAGGCTGTGAACATATGTTTTCCTTGGAGCATATTTTTACAAATGAGCATATGTTTCTTTGAGCATATTCCCACCTTTCTGCCATATTTCTATCTTTCCTCACTATCCAATTATCCATTGTGACTTTGTCACCTAATATATAAATCCTTAATATTTTCTGTGTATATATATTTATTAATTTGACTGAATTTTGCACCATTCCAAAATTTTTGTATAAATTGCTCATTGATTCTAATGATTACACATTAAACTTGGAAAACATTTTTCAGGTGTCATAGTTCAGGTACACTTTGGTTGTATTTAGAATCAAATTCAATTTCTTTAAATTTATCAAGTGTATCTCTTGTTGACCAACCTCATTGTAACATGCATTGTAAGCAAGCAACATTTTGTCATATACATGTGAAAAACTCAACCACTTAATTGTGTTTTGTATAGTAAACATTAATTGTGGGAATTATTTATATTACAGGGGTTTCAAAAGTTCACAATATCAATTACAAAATAAATTTTTCATTGACATGTATTGCAAAATCCTGCTGTTAGTAGTCACCATATACCAATTGCTTGTCATTTTTATGGATGTTGTATTAAATGCATATTAATATTCATTCTACAACTTTTCAAGCAATAATAAAACTCCCATGCAAAGATTCCTGGGCTATTTAGTTTTTAAAATATAAATAAAGGAAATAAATAACATCTCAAATCTTTATCCAGACAGAAAAATAATTAGAGAAAGCTAAGTAAATAAATGTTCCTAAAAATTTCATTTTTTAGGATCTCAATTAGCATGTATGTGCTGTTCCCATACACCACTAAGATTGTTCTGTTTGAGGAAAAAAGTTACCTACATATCAAGATTTTAAAGCTCAGAAATCCATTGATATGGATCCAAAAATTAATTATTTTAATTTCTATATTAAATTAATTAATGAAACATCAAGCATATAGGACTATATAAAGCACAAAAAAGACAAAAGGATTTTAAAAGCAGGCAATATAATTTTAAATAGCTAACACCAAAATGTTGAGAAAACAATGTTATGTACAAAAGTTACATAAACTTCTAATCACAATAAACTTATTAAAAATATTAATAATTTTACAAGTGTCACTCCAAACATTGTACAATATCCAAGCAAATAGGGACCACTTAAAGTAGAAAAAGTTTCAGGCTGCAAATTCTGTTTTTCCCTTTGTAGCTGGTACAATAAAGGCCATTATTAAAATTTTTACTGACTCCATAAAAAAGTATACTGTGTTTTGTATAGAATTTGGTCAGTTAAAATAACTGCAGAAAAAATATTTAGTTGTTTGCTTAAATTCACAAATGTAAGTTTTATATACTTACAAATGGAATGATACAACAAATACCTTAACTGTACTATTTTACTAAGAAACATTGAAATTAGGTAAAAGCTGGGTTTACAAATATGATTCTTTCTTTTCAGGTATATGTTTCAGCTTATTCATAGCCTAATGAAATATTTATTTGCATTAAAATTACTCAAATCTGCAAAATAAATGTAAAATACATTAATTTAAAATACAAATTTGTGATGAAAATGTTTTTACAATTGGCTGCATTGTATGTATATAGTGTTAACTGACTTATGTAATACATTATCTCAAGAAAAAGGATTACAGCATTGACTTTCAAGTGTAGCTAACTAGACTTTCTGGACTACATTTTGACATATTCTTCACTTTGTTTCAGACTTTTAATAACAATAAGGTACTTATAATAGTAATTTATTATATGATGCCAAAGAAAGAGCTAGATGAAAACTGAAACGTGAAAACTGAAAGCAATATATGACAATCATAATCTAAACTTTATAGTATTTTTAATTATTCAGTTTATGTTGTTTGTGTTAATGAATAACATTAATTTGTATGGAGAGAGGTAAAGAAATAATTTGAGATATTCACATGTAACCATGTGAAAGTCCTTATAGAGTCTAATAGAGTCAAAAATGTTCCAGGTACCATAGGTACTTTAAAAATTGCTCCAAATGCCTCAAGAGATATTCCCAGTAACCTTATAAGAGTTAAAAATACTCTCGGTTCCCTAACAGAGTGAAAAATATTTCCCGTCGTATCTTAAGAGAGTGTGAAATAATACCGGTATACTAAGAGAAAAAAGAATACTCCCGGTAACTTGCTAGAGTAAAAAATTCATGGTTCCCTAAAATGTGAAAAATGCACATGGTACATTAAGAAAACCAAAGTACATTAAGAGTTTCAAAAATATTCCTGGTACAATAATAGACTAAAGAAAGGTTCCTATGCCTCAAGGGACGCTATAATACTCCTGGTACCTTTGAGAAGAATAATTACTTCTGGTACCATAAGGGAGTAAAAAGAATTTCCGTTACCTTAAGGGAATTATAAGTACTTCCGATGTGATAATTTTTTTTTAAATACTCCATGTACCTCAAGAGAGTCAAAAATACTCTTGTTACATTAAGAGAGTCAAATATATTCCTGGTAGTCTAATAGAATCAAATAAAATCTTTATTCCTTAAGATTCAAAAATAATCACAGTACCTTAAGCATGTCAATTGTACTCCAAGCATCCTAAGTTAATCAAGATGTCTTCTGGTACCTTGAGATTGTCAAAAATATTCCCAGTTCTTTTAAGAGTCAGAAATACTCCAGGTAACTTAAGAAAGTAAAAAGTATTTCTAGTAACTTATTAGACTCAAACTACTCCCAGTGTGAAAAAATAATTGAAAACACTCCAGGTACCTTTAGAGAGTCAGAAATAATCCAGAGAATAAAAATACTCCTGGTACCCTTAAGAGATACAAACACTTCCAGTACTTTAAAAGAGTAAAAAACGCTTACAGTACGTTAAGAGAATAAAAAATATTTATTTCAAATAAGAGAGAAAAATACTCTACCCCCACCCTTGTGTGTTATACCTAAGAGACACAAAATACTCATTAACCCAACCCCTATATGTGTTAGGTGTATTTTAGCCATCCTTTGTACCTCAATTGTAAATTTCATGTGAACAAAGTACTTCACACATTTAAGACTGTATGTCAAACTTTATTTTTTGTTCATCCCCCTACTCTTTGGGGTTGAACTACAACTTAACCATCATGAGGAATGTCAGAATTAAACTCGAGGACTTACATAAACCGACTCTTATCTAGGTTCTTTTCACATTAATTTTACTTAATGTCCCTCCACCCCACCTGTAAATGTGAACCCCTCACATTTCAAAAGGGGTTGGTTGAAATTATATATAACCAACATAAGGAGAAACACTATCAAACTCGTTGACTCAGAAAATGTTTATTCAACACAGATATCAGTCAGTTTCATACATTTTTAAATTTATACCACTTTTCATCTTCGTCCCTAGCAGTGATAGCTGTGTCTTACCCTAACAATGTTTGTTTTCAGGTCAAAAGGAACATGTGTACAAAATTTGGTTGAAATTGCTCCAATCATTTAAATTTGTATGTAGAACACACACATGCGCACGCACACACACACACACACATATACATCCAATTTAATTTATTAGAAGAAAAGATATATACATAATAAATATCCATATCAATTATTTTGACAATGTCACATCTCCCTATCTCCCTTATTTGCTTTTATACAGGGTGATTCTACGGTGTTTTTACCAAACAGATGGACAAACTTTGGTACATCTTACTAAAACATCCTTTTCTGTAGAGTAATGTATGGTTGGAAGTGACACGTTGAGGCAATGCTTCACTTCCAACCATACATTACTATACAAAACTGTGTAGTTTAGTCCCAAAACTGTAGAATAACCCTGTATACAAAATTACTTATAAGTAATTTCAGTATATATTATATGTTTTATGACTATGACATTTTTATTTTATAAGTTTCAAGGTTATTAAAGGGAGAGAAAATAATGACTTTTATGAATATGAAAGTTGGAGTCATTGTTTGGTGAAAACTTTGTGTTATCAAATTGAGCAAAGAGAGCTAGTGTCATCAGCAATTTCAAAGTTTTTCCTCATCATGGACTCCAACTCTCAAATTTGTATCCTTGCAATATAACTAGTAATTAATTGTTCTTTTTAACTGGGACTGTGTAATGAAACATGTTATTTTACTGAATATTCTATGGACAATCTCTTTGACTGGCATTTTTAACACATCATCTTCTAGTTAATAAAATGAAACAACGTTACCAGGGTTTAAATTATATAATCATGAGACACTCCAGAATTTTATTGAAAAACAGTAATGAATAATAATACAATATTAACTAGCTTGAAAATGTTATGGGATTTAAGATACAGAACATTGAATATTTTTTCAATAGTTTGGAAATGATATAAGGAAAGGCAAATTTAAATTTGTTGAATTAAATAACTGGTATTATAGTAATTTAAAAGAAAAAATACTTTTATCCCGTTTTCATACAATACAATGCTAAATACAACTGTATTTAAATAAAAAATAAACTGATTTCAAAATAAAAATGACAGTCAACTTTCTTTTGTGCATATACTGGAGTCTCCATTCAAACTACATTGTCTCAATACATGGGATAGTACATAATAGACTTATTGCTGATAATGCAAGAGGCTAGTGAATATTTCATGCTTTGGAAATTAGGAGCTGGCTTCTCTGAGGTCTGCTCCACATGCAAGGGCATGTATACCATATAGCCAGCCCCTTAGAAGGTCATGCTAATGTTCACACATCTTTGTTCTGTACCAGAGCCTCCATCCACACCATCTCTTGGATATGTGTAATGTTTGGAGTGATGCATGCAGATTTAAGTGTATGTGAGTGTGAAATAAGAAACATACCAATTCCACCGTGTAGAGCATCTCCCTCTGCTTACTCAGCTCTTGCATGTAAAGCTGCACCGCATGAGGGGAGAACAGACAAAACAAAGAGTGTTCACACATCAGCCTGCCTGAGAAACAAGCTCCACCCGTGTACCATGACACAAATATTTCATGTATCATGGACATGGAGTGGACTAACTTGTGCACACAACCACGCCACCCACACATTATATACAGGGAGAGCTGGTCAAGCACGTAATACAATTAACTATAAAAGATACTAATATTTGCTGGAAATAAAGCAAACCAAACATTTATTTTAAACCAAAGTAAACAAAATAACAGCCAAACTGTACTCAATTTAAATATTATATTTACACTATCCCATTAAGATTACAAAACCCTTTTATCATAATTAAAACATTAAGTTTTATAGGTAAAATACTGAGAAGTATTAAGAGAGAATATGTTTAAAGTTTAAAAAACAATTATCAATGAATATACCATTTTTACTTATGCCACTCATACAAGCAGTTTTGAGAAAATGTTGGAAAAGTTTAAAACTATTCATTTCAGAAAATATTATATTTCTTAAATCTCAAGCACTATTTTTTCTGTATGTTTAATCACCACCACAATTTAAATTTCTTTCCTGTTTTTAGAAACCATTTAAGTAACCCCACAAATCTGAAACAAGTGGAAGTTTTAATTATAATTGTTTCATGCAAAAGTGATCTGAGACATACCTTTGAGAAAACATTTAATATGATTTCTCAGAATTAAGGCCAACTGAAATTAAAAATGTGAGGAGGAACTGAAGCAATTGAGCAACATCAGAATTTTATGAATTGAACTCTGTGATATCCAAAATAAATTTGAACAATGCAAACTATTAATTTAAAATGCTTATATTAATAGTTTATTGAAATGGTTAATGACATGAATGTAAATGAACTATACATAGAATTTTAAGAATTGTTTTACTCAGAAGGGAGTATTTAGATGAACTTGAATTAAATACTTTTACCCTGCCATACCTCACAAGTAAAGTTCTAACAATTGAGTTTTACATAATGTATCCAATAATAATGTTTAAATTAGATTTTAATATCAATCTGCCTTACTTCATTCATGGGAATATGTTTTTGGATAAAGATCAAATATAAATATAGTGTTGCTAAAGACTATTTTTATCAATACAGTGCAGAACACTAAAAAAAACAAAAAAACAAGCTTCTTAACATTGCTAATTTCTAAACAAAACTACAAGCAGTGTCGATTTTCACAATAAAATTAATTTATAAACTAATTACAAAACATTCATACAGAAGCAACTAAGGATAAAAAATCAAATATAATAGGTTTCGATGTAAGCCATTGTTTCAATTCATTTTTATTTGGTTTGAACATTAACAAAATTAGATGGATAACAAGTATTATGGAGCTAATAGAGAGAAATGATAATTGGACTGGTAGTTACTGTCTCATTTTTGTGTTAACTGTACCAAATATTATCCATATGAAGCAGATTTTTGAAACCTTTAGTTTCTAATGGATACATGAAATATTAACTAACTATTTAATATTTTATCTGATGCTGTAGAGAGAGCTGTAAAAAAAATTCCTTTCCTCTTAATTTATCATAAAATTTGTTCAACTATTATAGTATATATATTAATATATTGGCAAAATTTGTCATTTTATGAACAAATATTAGTACCCTTCATTGTAAATTATTCCTGTCACATAAGTTTTAAACATACACAAATTATATTTAAAAAATTTCTTAAAAATAAATATTAAATATTCAATCAAGAAAAGATGTCATCAAAGTTCTAGTATAAGACACCCCAACTTGCAGCACTCTCCACACTATCTTTGATGAATATTATACCAACATGGTTAGTTAAATTATTTGCATATTTCCTACAGATAAAAACAGAAATACTAATATTTTAAATATATATACGAGTAAAAACTGTATTTTAGTAAATTTCAGCCTAACTTTTCACTTGAGATCAAACAATAAGTTATTCTCCTAACATAATAAATCATAATATTCAGTGCCAACTGTCATTTGTTGAAAACTGTCATAATATAACTATTAATGATAATTTTAATAACTTTTTTACAGTTTAGTAGTTTTATAACATTGTTTATAAAGCAAAATTTTAGCTATTATTTTGTTCAATTTATTTCATTCATCTTTTTCACCATTTAGTAATAAATTTTGTTATGGAAACATATTGTTAGTTTGAGCATAAAAATTTGTAATAAAAATTATGCTAATATTTTCTGTAATCCTACATTCAGTGAAATATTAAATGACTTGCTTGGTGCAATCTTAAGGCTCTCACTTTCTGAAATTATTTCAATTTAGCTGACATTTGTTCCCCTCCTTTCATATTCATTTTTAGCCATTAAATATTAATATTTTTATTCTCTCATTAAATACACTTGATATATCTTGTATGAATTTACATTATTTTAAATACAACATTTAATATTTTCTGTACTTTAACTTTTTATAGATAATATATCAATAAAATGTATATTGGTTGTGCATGAAACACAAATTATTTCATTAACTATTTATCAGAAATATAATCAGTTGTTAGTGTTGTTTCATATTTCCAATTACGGGAGCATTATGCTATTTTATACTGATATGAAATGTGGGTCTATTAATCAAAGATTCAAAAAGTCTTTGCAAATACTAATAATTAAATATGAAATACAGTCTGAAGTTGAAGATGATAAAACATTGCCTACAAAACAATAACTATAAATTGAAGTAAATGAGAGCATTACAATTTGTAAAATCCAAAAGCATAATATTTAGCAAAATTAATGAAAAATTAGATTTTAACAAAAAATTAACTGAAGTTGAGCATATTTACCAAATCAATAAACTTAATGTTAGTTTATAGTGTTATCATATCACTCATAGATTTATTAAGCGAATATATTTCATAATTACACAAACAAAATTAGTATTCATTTTATTGACTAGTAAGACATTAATATTATTTCTTCTAAAGCTATAATTTTTGTGGTAAACTGAATACTTACTTGTTCTTTAATCATTACAGCTTGCTGCCGCTTCAGTTCTCGTTCCTGAAACATATAATTCTATTGAAATAGCAATTAAATATATTATTACTTGCAACATAACTTGTATGGAACCAATTGTATAAAGTTTTATGGGAAATTATTTATGAAAATGAATTACTTTATTATAACAGCTACAAAATAATTGTACATATATTAGTGTGTTGAGCATTTCACGTCCAAATTGTGTACTTGATAGAAAATATATCATGTCAATTATAGCAAAATAACAGTAAACTCTAAAACTGTTTAATACTTATTTTTATATACCTAAACATTTTATTTACATTTTACTAAATCAAACCATTAAGCAATTTCAACAATATGCAAGCATATAGTGTGACCTATATTCATTTAAGTAAAACAAAACCGCAGCTACTTACCTTATACACCAAAATAAACAGAAAATTTAGGAAAACTTATTAATATGAAACTTGTGTAATATATAAATACTTAGTAATAACTTAATGACTCCATAACACTGAACAAAAAATGCCCTAATTATTAATTCAGCAGCCAATGCAGGTATTAAAATCATGTTAGCTCTATTTGGTCTAACATTTCATATTTTTTTGTTTCCATATTTTAAATGTTTTTTTCATAAATTGTAACATAATAATTTATACAGTTTGGTTATTATGGTAACTATTGTGGCTGTGAAGGTTCATTCAAGTTACTTTAATTGACAATAAAAAACAAATAGCTACAAAATTACTTTGCTAAATATATATTTTTTTTTACTTGAGATAAATTAAATTATATTTATTTTAGACTAATACCTGTTGTTTGCGGACCTGCTCTTCATGGCGCTGTTTCTCCAATGCCTCCTGACGACGTCTCCGGGCCTCAACATGCAACAGACCACAATCACAACTCAGGCAACATGCAACACTGGTGCACAAGCAGCAGCTTCTCACTCCATGCTACCATACTCAATAATAAACCATATACAATATATGATAACACCACTTGACAAAATTCTTTATATAAATAATAGATCATATTCCATCCTAATCAGATTATATTTATATATGTGTGTATGTAATTGGTATTGACAAGAAAGATAGATAAGTAATCAATGGTTTACCTGAAATTCAGGGGCTGTACCACCATGTAAGACAGAAAAAAATATATAAAAATTTTTAAGGCAGAAAACTGCTTCATGTGACTAGTTTTAAATGGCTGACTGCACAGTTTTGCACCACATTAAATTTGAAATCTTTTTTCTATCCATGTTAGTGATACTGGCCATCAATTTGAGGTTAACCATCTACTACTTCTCTTTCCTTTCCATTGCATTCATTTTAATTACTTTGACAATGTCACATCCTTACTCACTTTATATATATACACACATGCAGTTCACTGATTTGATTAACTGAATAGATCTGAAAAAAAAGACTGTTTTTAAAAAATACTTGTAATTCAAGGTGTATGTAAGAAGCTCTAAAACAAAACAAAAAATAAAATACATATACTCAAAAGATATCTAGTATTTAATTTGTCATTTAATTACAGTCATCATAAGCTCTAACTTAAAATGCATAGATTCAATTAAATGTTATAAGCTAGGAAGTTTAATTCATTGATGTTAAATTGAATCGAGATCTTTTACTAAATGAAATATTTTGAATCTACACAAAATTTAAAAGAGTTGCCTCTTAGTCTCATGCTTAGTGTTATAATAATATGATTTTTTATTACTTCAATTGCAAATCAAAGAATGGAATAACTGAAAATACATTACTCTTGTTGCTTCATAAAATGCTATTTCATAATGACAAATGTGTATCACTTCAACGAAGCAAATAAAAATTATTGCAACAACTGTAACACAATAATACTTATTATTACTGAATTGCCAAATTTTTTTACATATGTTGCAGGCAATAAAAAGTTAGAATTTTTATACCATTTATTTTGTCAAAGAAGCAACTTCATTTTCCAAAACATTTTTTGTAATATATCTTCAAGTCAATTTGATCTAATCATTTTCAGACAATGATTGATTTAAATACAATAGGCATCACCAGAATGTATTCATATATACCTTCCAGGCGTCCAGAAGAGTTAAAATACATCTGATTTTAAATCGACTTTACACATTGAGCTATGTTCCAAGAATATATAGGATAATGTAAAATACAGATTTTTGAATGTGTATATATACAGTTACTTGGCACTTTAAGCCATTAATTGAAATCTGCAACTGCAAATGATTTATAACTTTATCACAAATAACTGCACATCATCCAAATATGTATTAATAAATATTTGACCCAATATGAAACCCAAAAATGTTTTTTTATAATTTATACCATGAAAGTCCTCTTCCAACTTGTGTTGTTAATCTAGCAGTCTGCCACAAAAATTAAGAGAGGAGGTTTATTTCAGAGTGTCTAGTATATAACAAATGTGAAATTAGAGCAACCAAATACAGAAAAAATAGCTGTATAAACAGTTTATTCTCAGATAGTGAGAAATCCTGAAGATGATAGAACAACACTTGCTAAAAAAACATTAGCTTTTGTTACCTTATGTAACTTAGAAGTTTATTACAACTTTTACCTATCTTTACTTTTTGTGCCAGTCCTTAAATCACCTGTGTTTCTTTCTGTCCTTCAAACACAATGGTATTTCAATGGGATCTAAATTGTCTTTAATATCATTAAGCAACATGTTAAGAACTAGAAAGCTAGTTAAAAACTGAAGATTACACAATATCCATGGAATTACTATGTTAACCCACCAATGTACTGTTGCAGTATATATTGAGCACTAAAATTGAAAGAGTACAGACTGCTTAATATAAAAGAATCATATCTTGGTAAGTTTAAAAAACTTGGATTAATTTAAAGATGTGTGAGAGACAATGCGTTGTCATGAGTGGTGTAGAGATTCAGCTGTAGAGGCAGCCAGTTAATGACACAAACCCATGAGTAGGGATAATATATGTTTATTTATATACTTGTAAGCAATGGGCACTTCAAATCACTGAGGCCTCTTAGGGATGATGAAGGGATTATGACCTTAGGGAGCTTTTGTTCACTGGATAAAGGATAGGATCTATTGTTGTGTGGAATGTTTTGAGAGAGGACACTTTGAGGGCGGCAAATTCTTTCTAAGCTGTTTAACTAATGATGATAAATCCTTATTGCTGCCCATTACAAACGATTTGAAAAGTAAATGTCTTGTAATTTTAAACAGTCCACAATATTTTCACAAATATTATGTTTTTACAGTATTCTATAAGCAAATTCAATTAAATATTTGTTAATTAATATTATATCAAAAGATGAAAAACATTTAACAGAAAAGAAATTTTAACCATGCAATTATTAAAGTATTATATGATAAATGTCTAGTGCCATGCTACATGCACACAAATACACATACAAATATATATATATATATATATATATATAAACACACACACACACACTACAACAAAGATTCCTACATTTCAAATCATTAGATCAATTAATTGTATGTAACCTGCACTATTCCTTGGGTTGAGTAAGAATGTCACATAAGTTAACTACATGCAGTTATATTATGAAAATCAAAATTTAAAAGAATGAACAAGCTATTGAAAGTAGAAAAACTATTACAAACTTTATTTAGGTAATAAAATATACAATACTTTCCCACATGTTGTCCCACTAGAACATATGGGTACAAGCCATGGCACTAACACACTACCCAACATGCTGCTAGGTAGTCGATATTTGCAGGACATTCCACAACAAGAATCTTACCATTTCTTCCTGATTCTGCATTTTCTCATCCTTTTCAGACAAATGAGCCTCCCCCTTTTCATCAATTTTCTTGGGGATAACAGTCATGCCCAAGACTTTGGGAATGTTGTTTTCATAGGTTGAGAGGACGTTGGCTCGATTTTTCCAAATGGTCGCAACCGTCGAGCTCGCCAGGCCTAATTCGCGGCTAACTTCCGATTTCGTTTTCCCCGTCTGGATTTTTTGAATGATGTTCATTTTTTGTTCGATGGTGAACGCAAGCCTCCTCCGACCCTGCAGAGCCAGCCATAACATATATGGTAACCGACAGAAATGGCAAACTAGTGTTAATGGTTATCACACAAGCCAAGACTCTACATACATGACTAGGCTACATTGTCAGGGTCGGGAGAGGCTGTTATTGAACTCAGGGACATCATGTTTTTATCTTCCACTTTGGCATGCACCTCGACTACTTTTCCTTTCTTTCACTGGGACCTCTGGATTGCTCAACCCCAGTGTAACCCAGGAGACCATGAGGTAAATCTATGTCTACAGGATATATTGGTTATGATGGAACCAGATAGATGTTGGCGACATGTTTACAATAATCAACCCTATTTCTAACAAGTAAAAGACAATGATTTTTATGTGTGACCCACAATCATAAGATATTAAATTATATTAAATTCAATAATTCCAAGTGAATTTGTGAGTGTGTGTGTATGTATGTATGTATGTATGAATTTGTGTGTGTGTGTGTGTGTTTATATATATATATATATATATATATATATATATATATATATATATATATATATATAAATCACTTAAGGAAAAAGTGACAAGGTCAAATTAATTAACACATTTGGATAGGAAAGAGAGACAATTGTTCCAGTCAGGCTGTGCAGAAATACTGCACTGGACCAACTGTTGATTTAAAATCAGTCAACTTCGCTGTCTCTCTTATACACACACAGGTGTATATATATATATATATATATATATATATATATATATATATATATAAAGCAAGTAAGGATATATAATGTGACATAGTCAAATTAATTAGCTCATATGGATAGGAAAGGGGGACAAAGAGCAGCTGACTTACCTTAAATCAACAGTTGGCATAGTCAGGCTGGGAATAAAATAGTATGTCTGTCAAATTTTCACAACATCTTCGTGAAGACTGTAGGTCTGAATGTTGTGTCAGCCATGTAGACATACTATTTATTATTTATCCTCAACCTGACTACTATTTAAGGCAAGTCAGCTGCTCTCTGTGCCCAGCTGGCATGAAGTTCAGACAGATCTACTATCCTGATGAATGGAGCTCAGATCGTCATAAATTTTGTTTTTATTTCTGTACAGCCTGACTGAACCAACTGGTGATTATAGATAAGTTGGCTACCATGTCTCTCTTTCCTATCCAAATATGTTCATTAATTTGACCTTGTAACATTTTCCTCAGGTGCTTTATATATATATATAACTCGGTCACACTTGTACAGATAAATGAAACAAATGATTCTGTGTAATTGTTTATATTTATACAATTCACTACAAGTGTGTAATTAACAAACTATACTATGTCATTCAAATTATTTAAATTGTTATATAAAATACTTGAGTGCAATGGAAGAAGCTCTCATCAAAAGTAACAATATATTTCAAATCGGGAAACTAACTTTAAACATGTATAAAACCAAACTAAAAACAATTGTTTGTAAAATGAAATGATCTTTATTGCTGTGACACTATATTATAAAAATATTAGAAACACTAACACATATCTTGTCCCTCATTTTCTTTAAGATTAACAGAGAAATGGAAAGGGAAAAATAAGCTTTTCAAAATGCTAGCTATAAATTTCACCATGGAATTAGTGCTAAAAGGAATATATTAATGACTTAAATAAAGGGAATAAAACATTTTCAGTGCAATTAAATGAATATTCTCTTCATTTACACGATCAAATATATTATCGACCTGTCTACAACAGCTATATCTTAGTTTGAGTCCTGCATGCACTTTCTTTTAATAAATGTGTGATTCTGAGTCCAAAACACTAATAAAACTGTAAAATTAAAAAAAATCCTTAAGTGGTGAAGTAAGCAAAGTCACCTTTAATCTCAAACAAATAAATCTAAACAGAATGAGTTTTCTGTGCTAGTACATCTTTACTAATCATGTGTTAGTAATTATATGGAAATTATAGAAGGGTTATTAAAAATTTAATCTAAGATTACCAAAACCAACTATGTGCCATGGCTGACTAATAACAAATAGAGGCATGCTTCTATTTCAAGCTTAACTACACAAAGAGATTAAATAAACTAAAATGAAAATATGAGCCCTTGAGCATTCATTACCTCCATCATTTGTAAATTCCGCTGTTCCCGTTCCCTCCTAATAGTTTCCTGTCGTTCGCAGCGTTCTTTTTCTTTTAATAATCTAGAACATATAAATATTGACTGTTTATTTTTAAATGGAGTAGGTAATGGTAAATAATTTCTCTGTAAAAAAACTAAACAATTTATGTGTGAATTATAATATTACAGTATTTTATAAACTCAATAAATGTTTATAAAAAAACTTATAGTAAAATGTGATACTCATAAATGATTAATGTATATTTTAATCATTCCAGCATTCTGTTGTAAAGAGAATTCTTGTCACATTTTTCTATTTAATTATAACAAAAAACTTTTCAATGAGTGCACTTCCTCATAGTATCACTATTATTTAATAAATTCCAATGAGTTGGAAAATTGAAGGGAAATGAAATTTTTTACTTTCGTTACCAAAAGATAAGATAGAATACAGATCTTTTTCCGAGAACACAATCAGAATACCATGAAAACAAATGTAATGTATTTTTAAATATTTTGCAAGTTTAAAGAAAATATCATTAGATGTATCACATATATAAGAAATTTAAGTACAACATGGAGCTATTTTGTTTTGTTTGGATCAGTAGACCACTGCCAACTTGTATAAATTTCCTGCTATCCTATTAAAAATATTTGCAGGAATTTTTTAATAACAGATTATTGAGATTTTAAAGTACTAATATAATATAATTATATACAAACATTGTTTTTGTTTTACTATTGTAAGTATTCACTATAAATTGAAGTTTAACTAAAGTGGCACGATTATTATAACTTATACTGTAGTAATAATAATAATTATTGTTAATATTGCAAGAATTTACAGCTTAATTATGTTTTATGTATAAAATATTTCAATACAGATCTGATTTTTGTCAGTTATTTAAACTTAAATCTGTCTTAAATAATTTATATAGTTTCAAAGATTCAATGTACTTTTTAACAGGACACTTCAAATGTTAAAACAAATCTTAATATTTTCTAAAATTTGTGTGAAACTTACAATAACTGTCAATTGTGGAAAAGCAACATACAAGTGAATCAGCATGCCTCACGCAGGAGAAACACCCTTGGGGCATATTAAACCTGATAGCATGAGAAGTTTCTTTTTATGTAAAATTGAGTACAATGAAATTGTTTGGCCAGATTCGCATTTATTCTCAGAATTCTGAAAAGTGTCATGGAAAGGTTCAAAAGATTGGAAAATGGGTGCCACCTGAATTTAACTAGTCAGATGGAACAACGCTGAAACACGTGCAAAATTTTCCTCAATTTTCCTGCATTGGATTGTGACTGGCAATGAAAAGTGGATATATTTCAAAAATCCTAAACACAAGAAATTGTGGGTCGATCCTGGTCTACCGTCATAATACATCGTCTGCATGACCAAATCGCGTCAGACAGAAGATGATGACGTGCAATTGGTAGGATCGTATGGTATCATCTACTATGAACCATTGAAACCTGGTGAAACCATCAATGCAATCAACATATGATCAAATTGCACCATGCTCTGCACGAAGAAAGGCTCGATTATCAGCAAAGACATGGCATGCTGATTTTCCTCCATGACAATGCATCATCACACATGTCAACAATGGTCTGAAACTACTTGGAGGCACTCAACTGGGAGGTGCAACCCCATGACATTCATTCTCCAGACCTTGCCACCTTGCCTGTTTTCGTCAATAGGCCTCAAACGCACTGAGCAGCATTTTGATTCTTACAAAGACATCCAAAAAATGACTTGAGTGGTTTGCCTCAAAAGAGAAGGAATTTTTTGGCATGGTATCCACAAATTGCCCAAGTGATGGGAAAAATGTGTAGTTTGTGAGGGCCAGTTCTTTGAATAATTTTTTTTCCTTTCTATGAGAAAAACATGTGTTTCTCTGACTAAAAACAGTGGATTTAAGCTTATACACATGGTATACAACATAAGAAAATCAAAATAAGGATATATATGTCTATTTAAGTCATTCAAATTGTAACAATGATGCTGTATGTGTCAATAAATAATACATACATAGCTACACAACTTAAACACAACTTAAATATTTTAGGGAAACTCATGGCAGAATAATTTTTAATAATACATATTAAATTATAGATACCTAAATCAGTAATACTATACCTGACATGCTCCTTTTGCCTTGCAGCCTCCTCTTTGGCTAAGCGTTTAGCTTCTTTTGCTGCTTGAGCAGCCTTCTCTCGTTCCAGTTGCTGGGCTAGCTTCTGCTCTTGAGCCAAACGAGCAGCTTCAATTCTAAATTTTAATCATAATTCAAGTCCATTAATATCATCAAATAAACGAATTTGAAAACTATAAAGTAGTGTAGCTTTGGAAAAATCTAATCATTTTGGAAGTGGTGCTTGGGAGATAGATGTAGTACTAGCAGACTGAACACTATGATATATCTCCTGGTGAAGAAGGCTAGATTAAGATGACTTCAAAAAAAGTAGAGAATTCAAAGAACTGTACAGTTTACAGACCAACTAAACTCTCCTCCAAATTTTACATTTTCTGCCATGTCGAATCCTTCTTTAATGACTAGTTTGTCATAATATCTATTTTCCATTATTAACCTAACAAATTAGTACAATTACTGACTATGTTGCATACCTCTGTGCATTGGCTGGTGTGTTAGATCGAGATTTGTGGCTGTGCACTTGTCGTAATTCCTGCAGTTTTTTATTGACTTGGTCTTCAGAAAGTTGTCTCATTTCATCTGTTCCAGGTACAGGTTGCAGGAACTCACCAACTAAAACTCGGCAGCTAAAGCTGAAATTGTCTCTCGAGAGTTCTGAGATGCTATTCTTCTCAATAAACTGGAAAAATATTCAGAGGAAATTATTGATCAGAATGAGGGAACAAACTATTTGGAGACAGGTTATAGTATAAAAAAATTAAAATACTCCAATTCATACAACTTAAACACAATCTGAAATATTAAGAGAAAATTGTTAACCCATCGATGATAACTATGATGATCTATCAGCAAAAAGTTTTCCCTCAACACCTTATATTTTCAAACAACACACAATTAGCTATGATATCCCTCAAACAACTGCAACAAAAACTGCCATATTTGCCGATGATATAGCCATACTCTGTCAGTCCCATAACTGTGAATCAAATACAATACAACTGCAAATTTCCATTAATCATGTAGCCATTTGGGCTCACAATTGGAGAATAACAAGAAACCCAAACAAAATCCATCACAGTTCCCTTTTCCCTAAAAAAATTACCCGTCACTAATAATATCTACTGTAGTGGGATAGTTTTATTATTGATATATATATATATTAAATATGTATATACATATATATATATATATATGTATATACATATTTAATTTTAATGTAATTAGATATTAGCAAAGGCTGAGAGCTTGGCAAGTTGGAATTTGACCGCCGCTCGGGATAGATAATCCGTTCGGTCTGGACTTAGACACGTAGGGTGTTGATTTTCGGAAGTTACCTGGACTGTCGCACCGTGGGAAACGTCTCTCCTAAAATCCCAGAAATTGAATTAACACGTGACTGCCTGAACCAATCACATTTCTTGGTTCAGGAAAGATTGATCCAAAATTGGTCGAGAACATCTCGTGTATTTTTTGTTTTGGGAGAATTTTAACTTTGATGTCAGGCAGCGAAACTGTTAGCAGAATTGGTGTTTTGGAGGAATATTTTATTGTGATGAGTTTGTTAAGATTAAGTTAATTTTATGTTTTGTGGGGAATGTGACTGTAGTTGTTGTGGTGCAGATCGTGTTCTTTTATTTTATTTTATTGTCGTATGAAATTATGTTCCGGAATGGAGGTGAGTCAGGTAAACATGGACAATTCTCAGAACGTATTGGGGGAAGGTAACAGGATTGTAGGCGTAGCCACGACCATGGAAATTGGAAGGCTGGAAGCTTTGCTAATATGAATGATGGAACGGATAGATGCAAAATTGGATTTCCTAGTGAAGAGATTCAATAGTTTCAAAAGTCAGGATAACAAGGACTTAGTGGTTAACCGAAAGTGCGGTAATATAGAACCAGAGGACAATAATAAATTTCGGGAAGATGCAAAATTGGATTTCCTAGCGAAGAGATTCAATAGTTTCAAAAGTCAGGATAACAAGGACTTGGTGGTTAACCGAAAGTGCGGTAATATAGAACCAGAGGACAATAATAAATTTCGGGAAGTGGAGCCGAAAATAGAGAATGTAAAGGACGATATGGAAAAAGTAATATTTAACGCGACGGGAGAATTAGTGGAGCAGTTAGAGACCAGAGAAGCGGATTTAACGAAACTAGACAAGATTGATACGGAAAACAGAAATAAATGCAATGAAGTAGAATACCGTTTGGCTAATGCGGAAGTAGGAACGGAAAATTTGGCCAAAGAAACACTGGAAAACTGTAATACGCAAATTGAGGCAAGAGCAGATGAGTTGAGGAAAAATATGAACGAAAATGCTGCTGGAGGGAATGGACAGCTGGAGGAAACTGCAGAAAATTGCATGAGTAGATAATAAATTGCTCACATACCGACTTTCGGAGACGGTATTGTTACAAATAATTTATAATCAATTTAGATCGGAGATTGCTACGCACTTAAGCGATGCAAATATTTTGACTTTCGAAGCGGCATTCGGGTTCGTGGCGAGAGTTGAAACAATTTCTCGAAGTCGTTCGCGGCCAGACGACAATGTACCAATATTCGGCGGTCAAGATAGATTGAGGCATGTGGAGGCTAGACCGGAATATCTTCCGAAGACATGGGAGCCGCCTTGGGAAATGGCGACGATCTGGAACCGAAGAAATTAAAGTTATTTTAATTGTGTATAATATAGTGTATAATTTAAAAGATATGTTTTAGGTCCTCGATTCGTTGTAGTTTATTTGTTCATGTATTTATTTTATTTTCGGGGATTATTGTAAAAGCTAACTTGTGTTGTTTATTAGTACGATCCGTCTGTGGCACAGACAAGGAACTAGTTTGCGGAAGTCTTGAGCAGGTAGTCGTAGAGAAGGGTTTATTTACTGACGTAGGGGCCCCAATTTGTAAGGTAATTCATGACTACCGCATATTTGGCGCGTGGCGACTGTTAATTATTGTGAATGTCACACAGGTGCAAAATCCAAGGCGTCTGACGTCGGGAGATTGATATTGAGAGACGGCCGCTTGTAAAGTCGTCGAGAGTAGCTCAACCTGACCAAGCAACGACCAGGAAGCAATGTACGAGATTCCTCAGGGCATGTTCTACACATGATGGTCGTGGCAAACCCAAGGTCCATAGCTGTATGTTTTGTCTGTCACTTCATACCTGTTCATCTTCCATCTTTTGATCTTTCTTGATCTAATGTCTGTGAATCTTTTCTCCTTCGATCTTCATCAATTCTTGTTTATTTCAACCCCGACGCTATTAGGTAACGAGGGCTAGGGAGTATTTCATTTCACTCTTCTTTCCCCTAAACTGTCTATCCTTTCGGAACGAGCGAGGCGGATACGGAGAAGCTGTGCAAAGTTCAACCGACCACGAGACGACTGCCGTCAGCATACATGCCGATTGGAGTTAACAATACAGTGGAGTAGAGATGTGTTTCAGCGTTGTGTAATTAAAGTGTGTTGTTAAGGAATGTTAAAGGACGCTATAAAAAATGACCTTCCATATATCCTAAAAAAAAGCCTAGACAATGGGGAGGGGTTAAAACAATTTATCATTGTGTTATGTTTAAAGTTAATTTCGTATATTTTATTTTGTGTTTTTTATTTATGTTTAGATTCAGAACAAACAAAATCCAGGTAAAGCAATCCGATCTATCGCGGTTAAGTATGAGATCGCCTTAATAGGTTTCTCCGCAAGTCAATCTCATAGAGGGATAGTTTTATTATTGATATATATATATATATATATATATATATATATGTCGCACCGTGGGAAACGTCTCTCCAGAAATTCCAGAAATTGAATTAACACATGACTGCCTGAACCAATCACATTTCTTAGTTCAGGAAAGATCGATCCAAAATGGGTTGAAAACATCGATTTTTCGCATCCAGCGAAGGGGCTGTAAAGAAACTATAGAAAGACTCCTCGACGAACCGTGGCCAGGGACGGACGTACAGCCCCAAACTTGCAGTTTTCCAGAGGACTCGGAGAGATCGAGGGTGCCACATGATCACGGCCAGAGATCAACGCGAGGTAATTGCCAAGTGTCTCAATCCTTGACGCGCCTGGGGGAATTACCGTAAACCATGGTTTAACTTGGGATTAAGGGATCAGTTTGTTTTGCCCGGCTAGCTGAACACGCATAATTTGTATTTATTTTATTTTTCTCATGTTCAGTTAAATGATTATTAAATTCTGCAAAATATCACTTTACTTCATCATTTAATAAACCTACCACTACTCTACATTAAAAACACACATTCCAAACGAAAAATACCATCAATATCATGGTTTAAACAAACACACCAGTCACATTTAAAAAGTCAATCACCACTTCAAAATCCTAAAACCATTACTTAAACCTAATTCACCTTTAGCCATCTCAATAAAAAAAATTACTTTATACATCCCTTATTGCTCTATTATGGAAGTATGGCTGTAACATTTGGGGTTCTGCAGTAAAAACACGTGTCAATAAGATCCAAATATCTCAAAATGAAATCCTTCATTATATCACCAACTGCCCCTGGTATTTCTCTAACTCCTGCAACCATAGTGACTTCAATATTCCAAACATCCACCAAACAATAACCAAATACATAATTCTTCAATATACCCCAACCCGTTAATATCTGTACAGCAGCCTATCCTCCATCTCCCATCCAACACTGACGATTAAAAAGAAAAAGACCCATAGACCAAATTAATAATCAATACAATATATAAGTTCAGGAGGTGATACAAAATGCTCCAAAGGATATATATTGTATAATGTAACATGTAAATATATCACAACTATAAAATCTTTAAAATGTATAGTTTCCTGTAAAATATATATAAAAACATGATTAAGACAGAAGTTTTAAACATAAAATTATGAATTTAATATACCATTCCTGCTATTAAGCTTTAGTTTACACAGTAACATTACCAGAATATTTATTCCTCACACATCCATACAGAACAAAATAAAATATAAGATAATACTATAAATGGATTTCAAGAAAAAATGTTCTAATATTATTATAAAATTTATGTGAAATATATACATACCCGCATTATATCCTGACACTGACGAAACCTGCGCCCACAAGGTGAAATATAGCTCACTTCACCTCGCATGAGCCCAGCACGACTGAGGGTGCCAAGAACTGTTTCTCGGCGCCAACCCAGCTCCAAAGGCACTCGTAACTGATGCAATTCCACTTCCATCTTACGTCTTTTTGCAGCTGGACCTACAATTAATATTAATTAATAATTAAAATTAAAAGTATTGAGAAGACTTTTGTTTAATGGATAAACACCATACCTGTAATTCCATCACCTTCTCTTTTACTTCCAGCCTCTGAAGCTTCCCCTTCACTGTCACTTGGGAAACCTTCAGAATTTGAACCTGAGTCACTACTGACATCAGGAGCACTACTATCTTCACTCATGCCTTCCACAGCACGTATTTTTAGCTTGTTATCTTCTGATCGAGAGCTAACCTGAGATGCAACCAAATATATTTCTCTCATTACTCTGTCAGATGAAATATATCAAACTTTACACTTAAAGAACTGTATTCCAAAATTTTTGATAATCCAAGGAAAGTGTGAATTATATAGAACCAATAGTGAGAGCATGACAGATAAGTTTATATGAAACATAAGGATAGAAAACAGAGTAAGAGAACATGAAATACCTGTATATGAAGGTTAGAATCCACATTAGGTGAATTTTTTTAAAATTTATGAGGATAGTTAACATCAATAAACTGTATGCTATAAAGCAAAGGCTTACCATATGTTTTGTGGCACTTAAACATTTTTCTCACTAGGGTTCTGGCTAAAATCCTGTGGTTTCCATACTAAAAAAATTATGTTTTTTGTTCATGTTATAATTTCAGTCCTTCAGAAAAAAAAGTAAACATTTATACAAAATTTTAGATTTGATTTTTTACATTGTACTGTTATTTCTGGAGCCCTTTTAGGTTATTTGTCACTTAGTGGTTTTTCCATATGTGGTTAATTCAATCTAGATAACTGGAAGAGAAAGTGTATCCACATCACCGAAAAAAGAATATTAGGGGAAACAGAAATAAGAAAAAGTGGAAATTGCCCTATTGTAATTTATCTGTCCACTTCTGTGTATACACAGAGTAAGTACACAAAAGAAATGTCTACTGAAGAATATGTTGATAAAAATATCATTATTTACAGAGCATCAACAGTCTTAGGATTTTCAATTGTGTTGTTTAATTTGGTTGATACAAGTAAGTGTGCTATGATACAAAACAACGTACTAGGTGAGAAATAAACTATCACTCATTAGGTCAGTAGTTTACTCTACATACTACAATATAAAAGGGACAATTAACAATGACAAATAGTTTATAAGTAGTCTGTGTGTATTTATATTTGTGTGCATTTAATTGTTTCATAGAATGGGTGTTAATTAAATTGAAAAAATTATTATTTTAGTTATATGTTTTTCCATGTATCAATTTATTTTCCACTTGGTCTACTCAAGTTATACTGTCCTAAATATTTTAGTAACATCATGTTTTTTGCACTAAAGTACAGTAACCATAATGTATAAAAAATTAAGGTGTGTAATCATCAACAAAATACCTATTTAGAAGCATAATCTACATTAATAAATGTTACTTATATCATTACCAAGTGCCTCTTGTGTTTATTGTTTTCTGGTTTTGAATCTTCTGAATTTGAAGCTTGTGTTGTCATTGTTGGAGCCTGTTCTGACTCCTCGGCAGACATTGGAGCCATTTCATCTTCTTCAGTGCCTTCTGGGTCTATTAATATACAAAAATTCATTGAAACTTCTAATAAAATTGCTTAATGTATTACATCATATTACTAAGACTTGGCAGATTAATGTAATTTTAAGTAGTTAAATTCTGTAGCTAATTCTCTGATGTAACACACCTTTTATCACTGTTGGTGAAATGGCTAATATATTTGACTTGAGAAGAGAGACTTGATGATTATGAGGCAAAATTTCAGGACTAGATGTTGGCTTAATGCCCAAAGCTCGGCTTTGTGCTAACAAAGAAGCAACAGTGTTCTTCTTAGGTTTTGAAACACCACGTCCCAAATTTCGGGGTCGCCCATCCTGGCGGCACACAAGTTAAATATTAATGGCATCTTTGTAAGGTATGTAAAAAACTACGCATTATTTCATATTATGAAATAACTATATGTAATTGGTATGGAAAGGAAAAAAACTAAGTGACTTCCATGAAATTCAGGTTCAACATAGCTAAAGTACAGGAGGTAGTCCTTCAAAAATTCGCAGGCATTAGCCTTCTCTTCAGGAGAAGCCACCCAGCCAACAACATATGATGACTCTCTCTTGCAGAAGGGTGCCAACACCTCAAAAATTTAAATGAGAAGAACTTCCTACTTTCCTGTATGGCTACTGAACTACAGTATCAGGTAAACCACTTACTTTGTCTCTTTCCTTTCCATACCATTAATTTTGATGTCACATCCTTACACATTCACACACACACAGCTACATAACCTATCTCTCTATCCTTTCCATACCAATATTTTTGACAATGTCACATTCTTACTATTACAATATATATATATATATATATATATATATATATATATATATATATATATATATATATATATATATATACGGGGTGTTCAGAAACTAATCATTCACTACAGAAGCTAGAGAACATTAAAACAAATATATTTAATTCTGGTACATATGGGCCCTGATGTCAACTTGTAATGCTAGGGAACATTTCATTAGTGGTGCTTAAGTAATCATATAAAGCAACTGGTGTATGAAACCAGCATGCAAACGGATGTCTTTGTAGCTAGAATTGTTGTCGCTGCTGGAACCATTGCAGACATCTTCAAACAGACATGGAAATCAATCGTTCAGTTATGTATGGCATACATACAGGTGACTGCCATGCATTCGAGCAGTTCCTGTCAATGCCACTTGTGTAATTAGCATACTAAACTATGTTCTGTGTAAATCATCCCTAACATTATAAGTTGATATCAGGGACCAAATGTACCAGAACAAAATATATTTGTTTTGATGTTCTCTCCCTCTGCATTAATTTGAACAAATAGTTTTGGAATACCTATATATGATATATATGATATTAGTAAGGATATGACATTGTCAAAAATAATTGCAATATTGGTATGGAAAGGAAAGAGAGATAGGTTGTGGCTTACCTGTAAGTGAAGTACGGTGTCACCAGAAGGAACTGAAGGTTGTTCTTCAAATTTTCGGAAGCTCTCAGCCTACTTCTTCAGGAAGGAGTGTTACACCATTACGTGTACCAGCAGTCCACAGCCGGCCGGTGCATGGAATGGTGTAACACTTCTACCTGAAGAAGGACGCTGAGAGTTTCCAAAAATTTGAAGAACAACCTTCAGTTCCTTCTGGCAACACCACACTTCACTTTCAGGTAAGCCACAACCTGTCTCACTTTCCTTTCCATACCAATATTGCAATTATATGTATCTGAAAGTGAAGTATGGTGTCGCCATAGGTAGGCTGCAGTCCGCAGCCGGCCTGTGCACTGAGATGGTGTAACTCCTTCCTGAAGAAGAAGGCCGAGAGCATCTGAAAATTTGAAGAACAACCTTCGGTTCCCTATGGCTACACCGTACTTCCCTTCAGGTAAGCCACAAGCTATCTCTCTTTCCATTCCATACCAATATTGCAATTATATATATATATATATATATATATATATAGAGAGAGAGAGAGAGAGAGAGAGAGAGAGAGAGAGAGAGAGAGAGAGAGGTAATTCATTTGGATAGGAAATAGGGACAGAGAGAGGCTGTCTTACCTTAAATTGAAAGTTGGAATCACCAGAAGGGAACCAGTATCATTACATACATATATATATATATATATATATATATATATATATATATAAATGAAATAAGGGAATGTGACAAGGGTAAATTGATTAACTCATTTCAATAGGAAACAGAGGCAGAGGGCTGTTGTCTTATCTCAAATCAGCATGTGATGTAGTCAGCAACGGCGAAACAAATTTTCAATAACTGTGGAAAGGAAAGAGAGAAAGGTGGTCACTTACCTGAAAGCCATGGGATATGTATTGTATCACTTGTTGATCGATATTGATGCATCTGATAATTTGAAGAACTTCCTCTTGTCCTGAATTGGGACACGAAGCTTCAATTTCAGGTAAGTTACCACGTTTTTCTCTTTCCTTTCTATACCAATTGTTTTAATTATTCTGACAATGCCACATCCTTACTCTTGTTTATATATATTACACAATTGGCAAATATTTAAGAATTACAAAAAATAGAAAATGAAACTTGATGAGTAAACATAGCTTCAAATTTGTGGGTACTGTGCATTAAACATACTCTATTTATAATTTGTTATTGCAAACCAAAATTACATTTACTTTCAAAAGAAAGTGTAAATAAAGAATGTAGTCTTTCTCAGTTTAGAGAATGAATAAAGTCTTCTCGGGCTTCTAACCGAGTAAACAATTGTATTTGTGTACTGGAAAGAATTATAAGCCCAAAAAGCTATAAATAAAATTGGCAATATCGTGATTGAAATTGTAAAGGAAATATGGCAGAGACAATTGTAAGATAATTCAAGAGAATATAAATACCATTAGTAGTGTATCAGAAGTAAATAATTTATAATTCAACTTTATGCACCTTAAGTGGTGTATCATTTTCTTCACTGCCACTGCTTGGTCTTGGAGAATCAGCAGCTGCAAATAATTGTTTGAGGGACGGGCTTGGAGAGGTGGGTACCACTGGAGCAGGACTTTGGACGACCCTGCGTGGCTTAGGGCCTGGTTTGCGACGTGCTGAAAATACAAAGATATTATTGTAATTAACTATTTATTTCAGGTACATAATTTATTTCATCAACTGAATATAATAAATGGTAAAATTAGTGTGAAATGAATAAGCTTAAAAAATCTATAAATAAATCCATTCTTCAGTGATTTATGTTCTCAAATAGTAACACATTGAAAAAATGTAATAATTGAAATTAGTGTTTAACACCACTGTAATACACTCATTAACATGCACAATATAAATTCTCCAGACCATAAAAACTTGATAATATTATATTTGGAACAATTTCAGCAATTATTTGGCATGACCTTTGAAATTACTTGTTTTGGCTACTGAGAAAATCATATTAGGTGTTTTGGTCAAATTCTTGTGACATCTATTAAGAGTATGGGTTTTAATGAAATAATCATATCTTATATATTTGCCAGAAAAGACTGATGAAGAAGACTCGGGTCCTTGAAAGTTTTAAATATTTTTTCTGCTCAACCCAACGAAACCAATGGTTGATTTTAGGGTAAGTCGACTTTGCTGTCTCTCTTTGCTATTCAAATGTATTATACATACATACATACATATATATATATATATATATATAATAGCAAGTAAGATTGTCATATTAGAACAATAATTAAAAAAAATAATAGGAAAGGTAAAGAGGGAAAAGTGGTGGTTTACCTGAAATTGAATCACAGCATCACCATCTAGGACAGGAGGAAATTCATAAATGTTTCAGTGGAGTTTTCCTCCATCATCAGGTAAAAGAAAGCTGTACTCTCTTCTTGAATACCTCTGAAAATTTGAAGAACTTCCTCCTGTCCTGGATGGTGATACAAAGCTTCTATTTTAGGTATGATGCCACCTTTATCTTTCCATTACATACCAAATGTTTTAATTATTCTCAAAATGTCACATCCTTAATTATATGTGTGTATATATACACTATATTAGGAGAATCCATTAAGGAATTCGAACTAATTTGGTGACAAAGTCACATTCAAACTTGGATAGTGAGGAAGGATAGAAATAAATAGGAGAAATAGGAGAATTGCACTTTATGTGAATTCATATGCTCAGGCGAAGAATTACGCACATAGAAAAGCATATGTTCAAAGCAGAGAGAAGGATGGAAGAAGAAGGAAAGTCTGAAAATATTCAGCCAGGCCAGGAATCAAACTCAGATCTTCCGATCTGTACCCAGAGGCTTTACGGACGAAGCTACCAAGTTGACTACTGACTTTAGCGAATATAATCAGTCTTATTAGGTGTAGGGGTGGAATGGGTAGAGTAGAGGGACTTTACACATTTAACATATGCATTGCTTTGTGTGTAATTCTATGCCTTATAAAGCACATTCCCACCTTTTTCCTATATTTCTATTGTTCCTCATTATCCAAGATCCAATGTGACTTTGTCACCAAATTAAAGTCCTTAACATTCTAATTATTCCTTATTAGGTTCCTAACTCTTCACTCCCTCTACTCTATCTATGGATTGAACACTTTTGAAAGAAATTATATACTATTGAAATCAAATACATCATTGGATATTCCACAAATTTATACTCTGAGTAATGACATATATATCTCAGACACATTAATATTTTTTTATTTGTTTATTTATTATTTATTGAGTAACAGAATTTAGTATCCCATGGGCCGACTTAAGAGCAGTGGTGCTCTTTATTGGCATTTGGCAGGAATATCACCAGCACAAGGTTCTCTGATGATGATAATTGAAGCACACAAAAAAAATTTATGTCCTTGCTGGGATTCGAGCCCAGGACCTCTGTGATGCTACATCACAGAAGGCCGGCAAACATTAGAATAAAATACACAACTGTACACAAGATGGAAATAATACAAATGAGGAGGAAATAATGCCAACTGTGTTGAAAAAGAACAGAAGATCAGTTGAGGAATAACTTTATGAGATGTAGGAAATATGCTAGTAGGGGCATAAAAATTTTTGAAATGGCAGTAGGCAGTACACACCACAAAGAAAGTGGATCATCAAAGAACAGAGAAAGTTCTGAAACACTATAAGCTATCTAGAGGAAGACCATTTGCAGGTTGGAAAATGGTTTCAAGAAGATGGAATAACTGGATGAAAGTAACCCAATTTAGAGGAATTTAGATATAACGTAGTTGGCTATATATGAGTATATTGAAAGTAAGGTTGACTATAGCCTAAATTATGGGGCTAAATATATTATTATCTTTTAAACCCTCTCTCCTGACAAAGGGAACTCAGGTGCTTGAAAAGTGTAATATTCTTTCACCTTAGTCATACTGGGCTGACTATTGAATTCAGGTAAGTCAACTTTGCTGTCTCTCTTTCCTATCTAAATGTGTTATTTAACTTGACCTTGTCACATTTTCCTTAAATGTTATATATATGATTTTACAATCTATTACATTATTTGTGGATGACTGAATGATATAAAGAAATAAAACATGATAAAAATGTAATTACTCTTCAAGGAGATCTATAAAGCACAGCAGTTTCCTTTTGACAAAACAAGAAATACTAGACATGCAATATAATAGAGTGGCATAATACAATTTGGTAAAACTTGTAAATACATAGGCAAAACATATAGTAAGGACTTGAATTAGAGTGACCATGGTAGTTCAGTAGTATGTAAAGAATGGACAGCATTCCATTTCATTAAAGAAAGGTAAGAGAAATGCTGTACTAAATGCTTACAAATCACAAGTTCAGCCTATTGTAGATAATGGGACTGTATGCTATAATTAATATATGGCTCAAATAATATAGAACTTGGAAAGTAGTTTAAATAAACATATGAAAGTATTCTACTCCAAGTATATGACTGATGAAAATAACTTGCAAACTGTCAGGTAGGAGAAAAAGCTTATGTGCATTTCTTACAAATGTAAAGAAACTGGCTTTGAGTGAGGTTAGTAATTGAATAATATTGCCAAATTATTTATTGACAAACAACCATCTATGTAAAATCAGACAAACACATAAGCTATCATAAAAAGAAAATTTTTTGTTTGTAAATATAGTAATTAGAGATCGGAATAATGTACATGCTAAATTACTGAAGTATTTTCCTCAATATATTAGTGTTAAAACATAGGTTAGATAATAGTGTATGACATGATTGTGTAAAAATTTACTTATTAGTAACCATTATTACAGCCATTCAGCTAAATATGTTCATTCCTAATTTATGTTGTTTTTTCATTAGTAATTGATGTTCCACCAGGCAGGTGCTAATTTGTAATTAAAAATACAATACTACAATTAATGTAAAAAATACGAGCACTGGATTCATTGTAAGTTTGTAATTACTTAGATAAAATTAGCTATACTCTGCTAACATGAGGATATGTAAACAGCCAAAGACAAAATTAGCCATTTATTGGAACAAATTGTTTCCTGAAAAGTACATACAGCATCCATCTGTTTTTGCTTCAAAATTTATATCAAAGTGAAAAAGATATTCTAAAAATATTCACACACAGACACAACAAAATAAAATCTATAATATTATAACTGGCTACCACAACAATTTTGTTTCACTATCTGACACATTTGTGCCAAATGGAAAAGCTTGTATGTGTATTGTTCTCTCTAACCTATATAAACTTTTGTACATGCATACAAGAGGTGTTCAAATTAATTAAATTGTTCTGTAACTCACATATTCGTTCCGTGTGAGTTGGTGTTGTTCCCAATGATGCAGATAGAGATGACAGAGATGACAGTGATGACTGGTGGGTACTTGGAGAATTACCACTACTCATAGTCACTATGTTGTTGCTGATCGGAGTTGTTGTAGCAACTGTTACACTTGTGGTAGTTGTGATCACACTCACACCACTAATGCCACTTCCAGAGTTGCTGGTACTTGGGTTCACTGATGCACTACTTCCAGAGCTCTGTGGTTTGAGGGATAGATTAAGGGGGGCATCATTCTCCTGAGCAGGTGAGCTGTAAGAGCTAGATCCATAGGACGGTATGTTGAGAGGAATCGTTCCATTGCTGCTGTGAGCTGGAAGCTTAATTACTTCCACTCTGTCATGGTCTCGATCCCTTTCACGTTCTCGATCCCTGTCTCTCTCCAGTGGTGCGCTTGAGACGACACTCTCTCGGTAATCCATGGCGTCCTGCTAAAGAAAATTAATTTGGTAATCCAAAAACATTAAAAATATTTTCACAAAACACTTAGTAAAAATAATAAATAACATAGTATTTTCTCCAGAGCTAATGTAAAGATGTGTCTATTTCTGGATACTAAATATTATTTAGTATTCATATGAGACATTCAATAGTAGATTCTGTTCTATTCAATGTGTAAAATCTTATGGACTTCAAAGATTCAAATAGGCTAATTGTGAAAAACATAAAACTTTAATGTCTTGTGTTTTAAGAAATGAATGTAAATCAATAATTAATTTATTAATTTTATTCGAGATTATTCTCATTTATGCAATAACACTTCCAGTTAAGAAGATTACATAGCACTATACTAATACTTTGTTTGAATAGGAAATTATCTATTTACCATAATTCTATTTGTTACTGGTCGCCGTGAACGTCCAGCACCACCAACATTACTACGATCTACCATAAGTCCAGGTCCAAGAGGTGTAGGCATCACACTCAATGATGGTGGATCCAGAGATATTGTCTTCTTCCTACCTCGATTTGTTGTTCCAGGTATTTTTGGACCAACAATGGATGATGTATATTTTATTATTTCTGTATCTGGCGGAAGTCTAACACCACCCAGAATACTAGTAGGATCACTGTAAACCACAACATATAGAATTAATTTACATATTATTTTACACAATAATATAATACTTACGCTATATATTTTAATAAACCAATCTAATAAAAATTGAAATAATCATTTAGCAGTATTAAATTTATTTGTGTCCGCATAAATTTACTTAAATCCTGTTAGATTATCATTAGAAAACATATTTCATTGGATAGAAATAACTGCTTAATGAAACACTTAAACATTAATATAATGAAGAGAACATTTCAAATTTTGTAAATGTATACACATTCAAGAAAGCAAAGTGATTATAATTTAAATCTAATAGTATGTAAGAATTTGATAAATAGATTCTATTTTTATATCATTTAAAAATAATGAATAATTGGTATTCCTTACCTAGAATCTTGGCCGGATGCACTGAACAGAATAGAATTATTTTTATTTTTTTAATAATAAAACAAAACAATAGGTTGAAAAACTAGGTAGAATTGTAAATCTTATCAAGAAATTAAATCCATTCAGACATATGAAATTTAAAATCTAGCATAATCACAAAAAGTATTACAAAGTAGAAAAGGAGGTTATATAATACAATCATTGAACATAAGAAAAGAACTATAGAGTTGAAATATTTAAATGTTTCTGTAAGTGCTACAAGCTCCCAATCAACTCATTTGTCCCATATGCTTCACCAAAAATTCAATTCAGAAGTGCAGTAATAATAATTAATTAAACAAACCAAGAACTTCTAAACCAACATTTCTAAAATAGCACCATATTTCCACCATTGTAGATTTATACACATATAAAAAGTGAATAAGGATGTGACATTATCTGAATAATTAAAACAATTGGAATGGAAGAAAAAAGAGAAAGGTGGTGGCTTACTTGAAATTGACGCTCGAATTTGCCATTCAGGACAGGAGGAAGTTCTTCAAATTTTACTTCTTTCAGAGAAATATTACACACCCTGTGCCAGCTGTCTGTGAAATGTATATTTCCTCTGAAAAAGGAGGCTGACACCTCAAAAAATTTGAAGAAATTCCTCCTGTTCTAAATGGTGAAGCTGAATTTCAATTTCAGGTAACAACATTTCTCTCCTTACATGTATGTGTCCGTATATATATATATATATATATACTTACAATATTGGTATGGAAAGGAACGAGAGATAGGTTGTGTGTGGCTTACCTGAAAGTGAAGTGCAGTGTAGCTATAGGAATATATAATAAGCCATAGGGATATATAATAATATATAGCCATGGGATATATAATCTTATGATTGGATAGTGAGGAATGATAGAAATATAGGACAAAGGTTTGGAATATGCTCTGAAGAAAGCATGCTTTAGGCATAGTACTACACTCATAGGAAGCATAAATTCAAGGCATAGAGAGGAAGGAAGAAGAAGGAAAACTGAAAATATTCGGTCCTGATGAATATAGACAGCCTTATTAGGTGTAGTATAAGCTCTAATAATAATAAAAAATAATAAATTAATTCTTAATCATTTAGTTCTGTTCAAACATTTATAAGACTAATTTCTTGTAGATCAATGAAAAAGAGGTAAGGCTGGAAGGTAAATAATTTTCATAACCTAATATCTGAAATGTCATTTAAGTATATTAATCCACTGTTCATGAGAATTTCAACTATTACCTGACAATGCCAGGACTGGAATGCACCACGGCAGCATTGGAGACTACAGGGGTTGTCGCATGATCCCTGTCACGTTCACGCTCCCTATCTCGCTCACGCTCCCTTTCCCTATCCCTCTGATGACTACCATGGCTGGAAGATGAAGTTGTAGACAAAGTTGGTGCTACAGTGGCAGTGGTTTTTGAGCTTGTGTTTTTACTACTGCTGGATTTGCTGCTTGGCACTGAAATATACAAATTATTTTTAATTGTTAAAATTCATGTCATTAACACAAAAGAAAATATCAAGCTATAACACTGTAAAGTTCTGCTACAAGTAATACTGTATGTATCTAAAATGTAAAATCTATAGTTTTGAACATGACAAAACATGATACTGTATGATACACATCCTAATTTCTCAGAACTAATGTAAAATATCTAGATAATTTTTCTTCAGCCCACATTGTAAATGTATTATTTATACTATTATTTACTATTATACTCTATAACTTTGGTACTATTACATGTATATTATAGCCAAATTAAGATGCATTTCTCTTTATTTTAATGAGCTTCTAAGATCACAAAATTTATGCATACCATGGGCTTGTGAATGTGGAGCAGACAGCAAAGGATAGCTAGGAACCAGAGATTCAGCACCCGGTAATCCACCAAAAGAAATGCCACCAGCAGCAGCTGATGCCTGTAGCCGTGCCAGGTAGTCTTGTGCTGCAAGGTGTGAAGCCATCGTCCACCATGCTGCACCTGTAGAAATATGTTTATTGTAGTAGTGCCTGGCATTGTTTTTGGTTCCGTTTATGGATTTGTCCTCTTACACCTAAATTTGATCTAATGGATTGGATCCATTATATCCAACCTTAATTTAAATTTAATTGCTCCAATTGTTTCATAATGTAGCTTTGTAATCACTAATGTTTAAATGTTCTACTATTACCTTAAAAGTGGCACGTAATGTCCATATTATCTTTCTGATCTTTTCATACAATAGTTAAATTTACAGATAATTATATATTTAAGTCCTAAAAATGTATTTGCAAAGCTTCTTGATTTTTTGTTACTGTTTCAAATATAATGTTGTACACATACAGAATATAGGGTCATCCATGACATTAATTATAAAATTTATGAAATTAACATTCTTCTGTTTCTACCCTTAACTTACTAGCAGCAGGATTGATGCCAAGAGAAGCAGCTTGGGAGGCTGCAACACTTAGAGTCCCCAAGCTACCATAAGGCCCAGGAGCAGTTGGAGGAGGCGTTGGAGCAGGCGTGTTGGTAGGTGGATGATAGGATCCAGCCCGGCCTCCCAGCATCGTAAATGGTAAATGTGGACTAAGGTGTGGTCCAAGACCTCCTGGGATTCCTCCAAACAAAGAGTGTCCGCCACCTAAAAGGCATTATAATTGACATGAGTATTAGCAGATGAAATATTTTTCTTTTTTCCTTTGAACCAAAAAATTTGAATAAACACTATAAAACTAAAAACATAAGTAAGTTGATGTGACCTGTTAATTTATAAAATATAAAGATAAGATATAAGATATAAAATTGTAAGGTAAAAAATTAAGATTCATTTACTAACAGACCTCCAATTTTATATTTAGATTTTTTTAAAGAAATTATAGAAAAAAATAGCTTAATTAATACCAACTTGCCAATTCCATTTTAGTTCCTGTTAGCTGATCTTATCCTATGAATCCCTGTATAAATTTTACTTCAAAAGAAAAGGATTGACTTGTGCACACACATAAATACACACCAATATACTTTCAGGAATCATAATACAAACAAATTTTCTTCTAAGTGCTGACTATATGCTAAGTCTCAATTTAAAACTTGGAATTGGATCTTTTAAAATTCATAACTGTTCTTCACATTGTTGGTTTCAGGAAATTTTAATGTCAAATTAGTTTATGTTTCTATTAAATGCAGTTTCCATTTCCATATACTCCCTAATACCCCGTCTCCGTTGTGACATGTAATATTCAGCTGACAGCTGTTGAAAAGGTAGCATCAGTCAAAATGGAATTTTCACAAACTCTTCTTATAAACTTACCAAGCTAATTTGCAGAAAAATAATTCCTCTTTAATGATTTACACAGAATTTGAAGAGTTTGAGAAAAGAGACTGATAGGGGTAAAATAAAAAAAAGTGACAGTTCTACCAAGGACAGATATATTTATTTCCATATATCATTGGAATTAGAATTTGAAAGACAGAAAATTGTAATAAATCTTGTCTTACTATTAACAATTCTGAAGTGTTTAAATAATCACCTATCACTTGACCTGAATTAATGGTAATAAACAAAACGTTTTATATTGAAAAGTCAACTGTTTAGAATAGTTCCATACAATTCAACAGGCTTTGCATAATGGAATATTAGTAATTAATTTATAAATATCTTATGTTCACAATTCAAAATATTTTGTGATAACTACAATTATAAAATTTTATAGATCAAAATATCATTAGCATTCTATTTTAAGTAAAGTACTCCTGCAGTTTACATTTTGCTTATTTAAAACTAATTACCTTTCTTCAAAAATACTATCTAACGCTTACCTCATGTTAAGGTATGACAAAGGGATTAATATAAATAAACATTGCTAATATGCCTTGAAGTGGTTGTGCACCATTAAGGTAAAAACTCATTTGGAACAAATTTTGGAGATGCCAAGATTCTTTCAATCTTAAAATCAGAACAAAATTGGTAATTAATTAGCAGAAAGCAGAAAATCCCATCAGATTTTGTGAGCTCACAAGCGGACTTAAGTTGATCTGGTCACTATAAATATATTTCCAAAAAAAATTTGTAACGTGAATGGAAATCAACAAAAAATATATTTTGAAGAAACGTATACAAATAATATTTTTAAAATTTTTGCAAGACTGCTTCTAAATATTATCGTACTTTAAAAATCTGCTAAATAAGATAGTAAGAGAAGATAAAGATTTAATGTAAAATAATTTAATCACATCCAAAGCAGAACACCATGAATAGCGAGTCAGGCTTGTGCTATATAACAGTATACTCACTTTTATATTTTGCTCTCTAATTAATACAATTTTTTAGAGATGGCTCAAAACAGAAATTCTACTCAGTGTTCTAATGATTCAAGAAGTTAAATAATGGCCATGGTAAACAAAATAAAATATAATACAATTAAGATATTAAATATTTAATTACTCTGAATTGAGCAAACTTGTTATTAACATTTACCAGAGCGTGATTCTTATTTCAACATTCTTTACCATTTTTCATTTCATCAAAACATTCAAAACAATACAAGTATGGGCCTAACTATAAAGTACTAAGTGTAATAAAGCTTTTTCTTGTGAACCATTAATTCTTCAGAATGTATGTTACATGAACAGAACATACTTTTAACTAATGTAGAGAGGTATTATAAAACTAATAAAAAGATTAAAATTTCTGTGAAATGACTGAATAGTTTAATTAATTGTTGCAGCTATCTTAACAACATATTTCAATTCTCCAAAACTGTTCTTCCCTTTACTGGATGTAAGATAGCAACCGATCAATAAAATTTTTCCAACTCTCGTACAATTGCATTAATATTAATAGTTCAATTATTATCATCATACTGAATTTTTGTTGTGTACACTGATTTACACGCAATTGCTAAGTTCACTGACAGCATCAGTGCTTTTATAATTCGTCGTAGGTAGATTTGTTTTAAGAAAATCTGAGTTGTCTTTGAGCAGCATATATTTCACAAAAGTTATTTTCAAAAAATTGTTCTTATAATCAATTGCCAGTTCTTCTGGGGAAAAATATATATATATAATTCCGCCAATCGTTGAAAAGTATGCGTGTTGCCTATTTGCAATTTTCGGAGGGGAACATTTTGTATTTCGTATGTCCCACAGTTTTAAATTTACATAAAAAATAACCAGTACAATATTTCAGTAGTTTGCGATATTTATTGTCAGCCGCCTCGTTAGACGTTTTCTATCAATAAAATGAAAACAACTATTCAATTCCGCCCTTCGTTTCGCCTCATACATGGAAACGTCCCACCGTCCAAAGGAGAACGACAAATAAAACGATTCCTTAAAATTATCGAAGCTGTTGGCGTGATTATCGTTTATTCCTAAAAGTGTGGTTTGCGAGTGCTTCGAGCTTGAGAAGAAAGCAGCTGCAGTACGGACTTCCACTAGAATGTCCCTCTGCGCCTGTCAGCCAGTAATGCTTATTTATTCTTTAAAAAGAAGTTGCAGCTTCAAATAAAATCTAAATATCTGGTCAACTATTTAATTAACTTGAATGCATAAAATGAAACTGCTACGAGTAGATTACCGTTGAAACCACTAAATAAATAAAAAAAATTGTTAAACGTGAAGTAAAAACATTGTGGCGTAAACGAGAACCCATAATTCTCGATTCGTTGAATATTGTCAATATTTTACCCCTTCAGTAGCCAGAATTTATTAATCAACACCCTATTATTACTGACTGTAAAACTAACATTAAAACAGAGTTTGAACCATGTTTGATCGAACAGTTAGTTCATCTAAAAATGCTGTTTTGCGTTTAAAATTAGGGGACTGTATTTGCGTTAACCATTGAAATTTGGTGGCGTTAAATACCGTTCGACGGGTAGAAATTTTTTTTGAGACGAATACAAAATGACTGGTGGAACGGTTTTTCTTGCTACTAATATCATAATAAAGGTGCGAGCGTACTGCCGATTTTATATATGTATTTCCAGGAGCCAGTTGTCGGTAGGGTGGGAAACATTTTATCTGAATACAAAATGACTGGTGGATCGGTTTTTCTTGCTACTAATATCATAATAAAGGTGCGAGCGTACTGCCGATTTTATATATGTATTTCCAGGAGCCAGTTGTCGGTAGGGTGGGAAACATTTTATCTGAAATTATCTTCTGTATCTGTCATTCCCTAGAATTACTCTCATTCCGCTGTTGTATCCAATTCCAATAAATACTGACGTAACGTTTGGGTAACATTTAACAACAAAGTATCATGAGGAATTAGTGAAATGGATCGCATGTTCTACAAAAAATAAAAATAAATTTGGCAACTTGGCAATAATACCATCACAAGAAAGTCACAACAAGCTAGAATTTATTGTTGGTGTATGTTTCGATAGTATTCGATGCACTCACCGTCGTTGATGTCAGAATTCTTGACAAGAAAGAGCCAGACGGCTTCTGGTAAAGTCCAAATCAATTATTACTTACTCAGGTGAGAAAGCAGGTTTCCATAAAGACTACTCTGGAGGTTTTTCAAATAATTCGTTCCATTCCACTTAATTTCCAATGCAAATAATTTACAACTGCGAAAATTATAACGTTAAATTCAGCAACAGCAAAATTTCAACAACAATAATTCAGGGGCAAACAATTACATGATTTGAAATAAGAAGCGATTTATAAGTCGGCCAGAAACTGACTTATTTTTTTTACTCTTTATATAATAAACAGGGAGAAAATTTTGGAAGAGTATCGTATTGAAATTTGGAAATGAAAGCGTATGACGGCAGTCATTTTCATTTGAGATTCTGCATTTGTGGACCAGGGAGAAAAAATCTTCAACCATACAGGCCTAATCGAGAATAAAATGCTCTACATTTTGAAGAAAATGGAAGAATCGTCTCCAATCATGTCCTTTCAATCAAATATAGACATTACTACAGAAAAAAAAATATTATATAACTTATATATTCCGAAAGCAACTAAGTAAATGGACACACTAGTAATAGAATTGTGGTTAATTAAGCCATAATTGGTGGTTAAAAATACTTGAAAGCGTTATAATACTGAGCCCTTTATTATTATTATTCGTAATATCGTGGAAGACGTGAACGGGTTTAGTGAACAAGGAGAGAACGTCAAAAATGGATAGCAAAGAAAAGTAACCTATTATTTTTAAAATACTGAATTATAATTGCGTATAAGGTGTGCGTAGGACTTCTCGCCTATAAAAAAAGGTGAAACCTGGGCAACTTGAAAACCCGAAAATAAAGGAGTGAAATGTTTCCAATACGGCGTAATAGAACGTGTGGTTACGGAATAAGTGTACGGAAAAAGTATAGATGAGAAGACATGTAATTTGGGCATTTACAAAAAGTAAACACCGAGCTGGCACTTACAGACTTCCAAAATACAATATTTTTAGGGACATATTTATCAACGTAGACAATAATGTTGTTACAGCGGAATGGTAATTAAATCTGTAAAAAGTGAACTTGTCAGCTATGCGAATATTGTCACAGAAATTTTAAATTTGGTGCAGAGCAGGAATAAGTAAACAACAAGTGAAAAAAAATTATAATAATCTGCGGATAAAAGAAATTAGAAAAGTTATGAAAATCTTCACAGGTCACAAAGTCCAAGTAAATTAAGGGTGCACAATAAAAGATGGCAGCTGTCGCGAAGAGAAGAAAAGAGATTAAGTGGCAAAATATTATAAGTTTCGATTACGCGACACGGCGTTCTTCCTTCTAGTTTTACAGTTAAATTTGTTTCTCATCAATATTTCATTACCGCGGTACAAGAGACAAGTAAATTATAACGAGCTTCTTTTGAAATGTAATCATTACCTAAAAAGCCAGAAAAACAAAGGTTGCTTTTTCCTGAAGACCTACTACGTTTCAAAGGCGTGCGGCACAACCAACGAAATAAACTATTGGTAATTTGAAATTTAAAAATTGGTCTTATTATCCCTCCTTGTATCCGTTGTCAGCTGTGTCTCATAAAACCGGATGTTGCAGCAACGCCTGTATTAAAAAAAACGCAACATCTGTAGCTCCCGGTGGCATTGCCCTATTCTGTCTGCTGGTGCCGAGTTATGGCAATTGGACATCAGAATCAAGCAAGCAAAAATGTAATGCAATTAAATGAATGAAGAAGGCTACGACCTATCAGCCACTGTCAACAACTCCACTATTCCTACTAAATCTTCCCATAAATACCTCGGCCTAACCCTCTACTCCAAACGAACATGGTCCCTTAACACTTCCCACCTTAAGAAAATAATACTCCACATATTCCACAAATTAAAACCATTACTGAACCAGAAATCTCCTTTATCCTTCAGAACAAAAAAAAACTCCTTTACACATCCCTCGTATATCCTCTCTGGTTTTATGCCTGTTGGGTTCGGCCGCAAACACCCACATAAATAAAATTCAAATATCGCAAAATAAAATACTCCGCTTTGTAACTAACTGTCCTTGGTACGTTGCTAACTCTAGAATCAACAATGATCTAAATATTCCCTCAACCCAAAAAACCATAATTCAAACCACCCTAATCCAACGTAATAGAAATCTCCACCACTTCAATCCCATTGTATCGTATACAGAATCCCTCCACCTAAACTCCTAAGACTAAAAAGAAAACGACAAATTGACCTGGCAACCACCGTAAATTAACATATATATATATATATATATATATATATATATATATATATATATATAAATTTTCATAACTTCCTCTTCAACTACTCACTATAGAAGCAACTACATTTCTTCAAATTTATTTTAACATGTTAACGTCATCAATGTATCACAACTGTAAAATCTTCGGATTAAAAATTTTTCTGTATATTAAAAAAAATTAAAGAATGCGTTGCAAAAAAGCTATTAATTGCATAACGATAAAAAGGTTGCATTATGATTAAATTTTCATATAAATTACGCATATCATATGTTCCAATTAGTACGTAAGGTCAGTCCCGCTCCGTTCGTCACGGTTATTTGTCAAAAGAATCTAGAAAGTTCCGAATATACGTGAAATGGGAAAACTAACTACTTATATTTTATTTCACGAAAACACCATCCAGTGATCAGCAGGACGAGACTTTGATCATCACTGTGGACAAATATATGTCATTTGCTCAAGGTCAACTCAGATTATTTTTAACAAATCTATCTTCATTACGGGAATTACAAAATCGAGTGTGCACTGATCGTCAGTGAACGTAGAAATTGTACGGATATATATTTTTTTCAATTTTCCATTAATTGTCAATCATAATTTAGTATTGTATGGGTCAAAATGTGCTGACTGCAGTGGTGCTCTTTATTGGTGTTGGCAGGAATATCTCCAGCGAGAGGTTCTCTGATGATTATTATTGAGACACACACACACTACATCCATGCCCTCGCCGGGATTCGACCCCTGCACATGAGTCGAGGCAGAGACACTGGCCACTACAGCAAGCCGGCTACGGATATAAATGCCTAAGAAGATTCAAATAGTATATTGTATAACAATCGTGCTATTAATATTAGAAGCAAATCTGCGAAAGATGATAATAACAGTTTTAATGTTCGGATGCTTTTCTTACATCAAGCTACGTCAAAGCAGTTTTGATCGAGCATTCGATAAACTACAATGAATTGAATTGGTAGATAACTGATGTTTCATGTAAAATAATAATAAAACTCTTGAAAATAAGGTAATAGACCTTTATGAACTTTATGGCGGACCATCTGTGACATTTGCAAAACTACAAATTGTGAGAGAGAAAAAAAAAAGAGTACCAAGAAATCTGAACGTAGCTGAATATTGCCCAATGTGTAGTGTAGAATACAACTGCGCAGAAACAAAAAAACATATGGTCTGAAGAATGAGTTACAATGCCCGAGTCAAAAGTAATGTTCTTCATAGAGAAGTAAAGTGTAATAAATTTGGCAACTGGTTTAAAAATGACGAAGACTGTAAAAAAAATTCACGTTAGTGAATAGTTTTAATAAGTCCTGTTACTAAAACACTCCGTTGTTAAGAAAATTCGATCATAACTACTTGTCGTAAAAGTTTTTTTTTTCGGCATGAAGGTAGTTCTTAAAGTTGTTCTTGCTTCGAAAAAGTAACGTGTGTAACATGGCTGCTCAATTCATTGATGGTATCTATTTGTATTATATAATTATGATTCACAATTCATTTAATCCGATAAAGAAAAATTATTTTCCTTATCAGTTGCACAATATACAGGAATTTCAATTTTTAACACGCTTCATGACAGCATTAAAGACTAAAGAAACAGTTTCATTAAAAAATGAGCCTCATAAATTTCTACTCAGCCACTCGTAAAATGAGGTTTAGGAAGGTGATAATATTTGTACGTAAACTTGGAATCTTAATACAGTAGTGTGCATACTTAACAGCAGTCTTTCATTATTGAAATAATTTAGACTGAAAATAATAATTATTTTAATTTTATGCTGTTCCAATTTAATTGTGATCATTTTAATTTGTCTTATTATACATGATTATTGAGTGAATTAAATCATCAATTATAAACCAAAAACCGTGTAAAATGTCTCTTTCCTCATCTCTGAAGCTTTGGTTGTTATAAGGATCTACTAAAAATGAATCTATTCTATTTTATTCTTCACTAAATATATATTTTCTTATCGTATATTTTTTGTTTGTATATATATATATATATATATATATATATATATTATTGCATATTTTTATCGTGAAAATAATAATTATTTTAATTTTATGCTGTTCCAATTTAATTGTGATCATTTTAATTTGTCTTATTATACATGATTATTGAGTGAATTAAATCATCAATTATAAACCAAAAACCGTGTAAAATGTCTCTTTCTTCATCTCTGAAGCTTTGGTTGTTATAAGGATCTACTAAAAATGAATCTATTCTATTTTATTCTTCACTAAATATATATTTTCTTATCGTATGTTTTTTGTTTGTATATATATATATATATATATATATATATATATATATATATATATATTATTGCATATTTTTATCGTGAAGAATAAAACAGAATAGATTCAATTTTAGTAGAACCTCATAACAACCAAAGCTTCAGAACAAGGAAAGAGACATTTTACACCATTTCGGATTCGTAATAGATCATTTAATTCACTTAAGAATCATTTATAATAATCAAATTAACTTATAAGTGTATAAAATGATTAAAATTAAATTGGAACGGCATAAAATTAAAATAATTATTATTTTCACACTAAATTACTTCAATAATGAAAGACTGTTGTATTACGATTCCCAGTTTACGTATAAATATTATCATATTATCATATTATATATATATATATATATATATATATATATATAAAGTTTCATTGAAAGAAACAATACATGGATGAAAGGAATTCAACTGTATTGAACTCGAATATGCCACTAGATGTAAACGGACGTGTCGATAAACTGCAAGATCGTGCACCTTGCAAGCTGCGGAAAGAGGCACGTTATGGAGGACTAAAGATGTCGCCAAATTTACGTAAGTAGTGTAAAATGAAAAAAAAAATCTGAAATGGCCGTCGGGCGAACACGTTGCAGCATGGAAATATGGCTGCCTGATGAAAAGAGTTCTCAACTCGACCCCGCAAGATCATTCGCTACCAAAAGATGGGCGATTTCATACGTGGACTATGAATGACTGGTCAGAAGCAGCCAGATAAGATCACAATATGTACAGTTCGTAACATTGAATTATGGTGTCAACTAGATGACTGGTTATAGAATATGAAAATACGAGGAAACACGGCACTGGTGAAAGTGGCGGATTTTGAGTGTTCATCCGGTCTCCCGCACTCAGCTCTACACGAAACGTTGGCGTCTATAAGCTAATCTAAGGTGCAATTGGCTTTGAAGGTAACGCGCCTGCTCCGTCCATGGCTGCGCAAATTCTTGTCGAGAACTGCAGGGCCGAGGTCGCAATGTGGATTGCAACGGACGTACTTTGTACGCTCGCCTGGTCCCAGCCTGAGAGAATGCTTATAAAAACTGAGCCCAGGGTCACATCAACATCAAGGATAACAAAATATACACGTTAAATCAAATTCAACGCAGGTAAATCAGTCATTAATTTAGAAATTTCTGCATCTTACTGTTTACCAGGTGCAGGTTGCAAAATGGAGTGTTTTGGTTTTAACATTGCGTGTTAGTCTTGTTATGCCATATAGGCACCGTGAAATGTCAACACGTTCGGATGTTTCCGGCGTCACACGAAGAAAGCCGAACCTAACGACACATAAGGCCAGGCTGGACAACGAGCACGGTCTATTATCGGTCTCGTACACCTGTCCGCGGTTACCTTCCTTTTCTTTGCTTTCCTGTTAATCCGTCTCGAAAAATCCGCAAACACGCTTTAAGAACGGAAGGGAAAAATTTAATATATTCTGTACCCGTACGCCGTTAGAGGAAAAAAGTCCAGACGATTCCGTTATTTTGAATACGACACTGGGATTACAGTAGAGATTTTCCGGCTTCGACAGGACGAAAAGAAACGTCCAACAGAAACGTGCACATATGTCCGTATAGCCCCTTCTGTGAAAATTACTAAAGCAGACACTTTATTTAAACAAGAACATTATCCGCGTCGTCTGAGAAAATTGTCATGGGACTTTTTTTTAAAAAAAAAAAATTCTTAGATGTGAGTATTTAGAACTATTAATGCTGTTTGAAATAAACAATAGTATGAATTCATACACTCAATTGGAATATAAGTAACGAAAAACTTATACAAAAGAAAACCAGTATCAACTCAACATTTGGCTGTATACGTGAAACACCGACGTTTCTGTTTATCTGCCTTTCTAAAAGGTATAAAAGGTATAAACTCAAGAATTTTCATTATTGTCTTTCTACTAATATAGAATAGAATACATTTATATTCTGTAGATCCCTATGAGAAGCGAAGCTTCTAGGTTGTCGAAAGTGCCACACAGTTATTTTCGACCTATAATTTATAACTTAATTTACAAAATAATCGTGTATAATAAGATAACATATTAAATATGTTATGTGTATCAAAGGATTAAATTTAAAATTTGACCGTGTAAAATCGATATAAATATTAGGCTATACAGTTTGCAAATTCAGGTCAAAATTTTTGGAGGAAAAAAAGAAACATTTTCGAATATTTGGTTACGGGTAAACAGCAGTGTTTTTTTCCCCTTTAGAGTAATAACGTTATCTCATGTGCTTAACAGCCAGTAAACAACAGAATGAGTATGAAATATACTCAACTCCCAAACAACATTAAAAAAAGTTATAATGTAATTAACCACTCCTGCTCTTCGATTAATGAATTAACTGAATTAGATTTATATTAAAATACGCTTTCTCTAAATATCCCAAAAAATTGCAATTCAATTTATAGGGTATTATTATAATTTGTGGCAGATCCCGCTCGTGTGGAGGCCATATTCTGGATTATTTTACTCGGTGATCGTACTTGCGGACCAGTCCTAATGATCGTGGGTTTTCCGTTTTTAAAAGACTTTGTTCGCACAAATAATATGCAAGTTTGAAGCTTGAAGATAATTACCCCAGGCAGGTCTGACGACCACGTCAGAGCGCTTTCAGTTATTCAAATAGCGGTTCTCTTCTACAGCAGAACGGAACTCGTCCTCAAACAGTTCCCATTCCTTCCGTTTGCTCCAGGATTTCATACGGAACTTTCTCCTCGGCCGAATCGCTCGTTTCTTTAACTTCCCTAGACCTACTACTGTATGAGCGGATTCAACATCTGCAACGAGTCAGACTGCGTTCACTTGTTTAAAGCGACACAACGTAATAATGTTACACACCGAAAATGATTATTTTCCACTTTGTCCTGTAAATAACATCATTCAAATGATATAATCTCATATTCACATTTTTCTTTATCAGCAGATATGTTTCTTGATGAATGATCAATTTAGTTATGTTTTGATTTATTGATGTTTTAGATGACTATAGCAGGCGAAATCTGCTATTATAATCAAATTGACTTACAATGATATTAAATAACGTTGTCAGTAACTTGGGGACTGTGTTTGGATTCTCGTTTATAATTTAAAAACAATAATGAAATAAGTATTTTGAAAAAAAAATAGGTAATTACTTTTCAAGCGCCTTGCTAGAATTTTTAATAAAAATGATTCACGTTTTTCCTTATCAGCAGATATGTTTCTTGATGAATGATCAATTAAGTTATTAGTCGTCTAGACTATGGCAGCCGAACGATGTTATTATAATCAAATTGACTTACAATAATATATTAACGTTGTCAGTAGCTTGCACTGTGATTAGATTCTCGTTTAAATTTAAAAACATTCCAATTACGAAATAAGAATATAGAAAAAAATAGGTAATTACTTTTCAAACGCCGTGTAAAAATTATAATTTTATTAAAAGTGATTCACATTTTTTTTTATCAACAGATATGTTTCTTGATGAATGATCAATTTAGCTATGTTTTGATTGTTTGGTGTTTTAGATGATTATGGCAGACGAAAGATGCTATTATAACCAAAGTGACTTACACTAATAAATATAAGTTGTCAGTAACTTGGGGACTGTGTTTGGATTCTCGTTTACAATTTAAAAACAATTATGAAATAAGTATTTTGAAAAAAATAGGTATTTACTTTTCAAGCGCCTTCTTAGAATTTTTATTAAAAATGATTCACGTTTTTCCTTATCAGCAGATATGTTTCTTGATGAATGATCAAATAAGTTATTAGTCGTCTAGCCGAAAGGTGTTATTATAATCAATTGACTTACAATAATAAAGTAACGTTGTCAGTAGCTTGCACTGTGATTGGATTCTCGTTTAAATTTAAAAACATTCCAATTACGAAATAAGAATATTGAAAAAAAAATAGGTAATTACTTTTCAAACGCCGTGTAAAAATTATAATTTTATTAAAAGTGATTCACATTTTTCCTTATCAGCAGATATGTTACTTGATGAATGATCAATTTAGTTATGTTTTGTCTGATGTTTTAGATGACTATGGCAGCCGAAAGATACTATTATAACCAAATAGACTTACAATAATAAATAAACGTATTCATGAACTAGGGGACTGTGATACGATTCTCGTTTATAATTTAAAAACATTAAAATTATGAAACAAGTATTTTGAAAAAAATAGGTAATTACTTTTCAGGCTCCTTGTAAAAATTAGAATTTTTATTAAAAATGTTTGTGTAACGCAACAATCATAAACGCTTAATAATCAAGTGGTACGACGTGAATTATATAAAGATTCGCTAAATTCTAGCCTGTCCAAACGACTGCATTACACATTAATTATCACAGAGTGAAATGGTTCAACAAACTACCAGCAATGTAAATAACATAAACAACTACAGTTCATTACCCGTAAAAAAAGTTATAGTCTTCTTATCTATTACGCTTATTACTACGCACTGTAATTTCTCTGCCGTACTAAAACTCGCTAATTGCCCGCAGAAACGTTAGTTTGGGTAATAAGAGGTTTTGTTGCCGCCGGTTTGTGAAGTGTTTGATTTCGTCCAGTCCTTTCTATTTAGGGCCGATGTCACCTGGCTCGGCCGAAGATCACCGTCAACGAAGGCGTGTGTGTGTGTGTGTGTGTTGCCTTGCCGCGTGCATTTGGCAACCTTAGTAAAAATAGCATCACTTCTTTCCTTATTTTTAGAGCTCAAGCTCAAATTAAGGAATTTGCATCTACAATTCTGTAACGCACGGGTACAGGGATATCGTATTGTAAAATCAAGTCCGCCAAGGTCGCGGACAATTTTTTTTTTAATCAACGTAGCGGATGAAATTGGGCTACAACGGTATTTCTGCGGGATGCACCTACGGTTATCGTGGATAGGGCGAAACGAAGAAGTGGGAATATTCAGCTCGTTCGATCAGCACAGGTTAGGATCGAGAGACGCCATTCCCAAGGCCGTTTGTCTCCATCCTGTAACGAATAGACAAGACGACTGGGACAAGCTACAGGACAGAATTCCTCACAAACACGGGGTTCACGTGCAAAACCTTCGGTGTTGAACTTCCTGCAACAAATCGTGGATCGATACTCGACGTAGACTCACAAAAATGACCTTGGGGAAAAGACAGTCCTATGACGACGAACTTGGGACAACGCAATCAGATATTGAGACATATACACATGATGTGGCTGGCTGTTGTCTATTTGTCTCTACTTCGGCCGTCATAAATTTACAAATGCCCAACTAAAATAATTCTTTTAACCAACATTGTTATAAAAATAATACATATTTCCATTTTAATTGAACCTTCCCGTTCATTTTCTTTCCTCAATTCATATCATTTCCTTATCTTTGTATGACGTTCTTCCCACATTCCGGAGACCCTCTGTAATTTTGGATTCTTCAATTTATTTTCTCCGCAACGCTCTATTTTAGACAAAATTACAATCTTTCAAATACTTCAAAGAAACACCACACGAAAAACCATAAAAAAATTAAATCATTTTACCAGCTGTTGTATCTTAAACACAATGTCATTTGTTTCCTAAAATACAAAATTATCAACATTATCAAAGAAAAACTATTGTTATTGAGAATATTGTTACTAACATTTAAAAAATAACAAGGTTCGAAAATTTATTATTAACATATTGCAATGTTTCTGACTTTATGAGTTTTAATTTAACGTCTGTCTTGAATTAATAAAACAATTGATGACCTGATACGGACACTTTTTATTTTTACTGTAACGCCTTTTCCAAACCTTTTTGGATCTTCTTCGCGTATTTTTCTTTGTGAATTTAATAGCTTATTAATCGTTTAGTTCTGCTAATTTATTATATTAGTTTGGTAAGTTTTTTTTGCCTTTGTTTACTTTCTACAAATAAATCTAATCATTTGTAAGAAAATACCTGAAGATACAAAAAGGTATCGAAACGTCGTTACAACATAAATAAAAAGTGTCTGTATAAGGTCATAATTAGTTTATTTTTTAACTTTATGTTAAATCTCATAATTCAATTTGTCAGTTTCCTCTCTGGATTCAATTAATACGTTAATTTCTGAAACTTATTGGCGCTCCTACACTGAGGGGAAACATTTGTGTGTAAGTTGTAATACTTATCTCTCTTCCTGCAGTTATTCATAGTCTACGTTATTACCGGAAGTCCATTTGATTCAAGTTGTAAATTCTTTGTTCTTCATAATCTATGGATAAGAAGCCTTATTGGCCTACAATTGTTCTCAAACACTCTGCACAATCCATTATTTGAAAGAAAGAAAAAGATGGAATAGTTTCCAACAGTTATTGTGGTTTGATTGTATCCGATTTTTGAAACTTTAATGCCACTTTTATTCTTGACCCGTGTTGGTACATGATATATTTATTAATATATTGTTTTCCTATCGGTGATAATTTCTAATGAGGCTAATTTCTGTGTTTGCCTCCTTTTTAAATCACTCTTGATAGAATGTGTAAGCTTCCTCATCTTTCTATCTATTCTTGTCTTATTACTCCTGTTTACAGGAGTCAGTCATCGCCTTCTTACAATTGCAAAATCTGTCTATGCTTCATTCTGTACCTCCATTCGTACCAATTTCTGGTTACCTGCTGCTTTACTTTCCTGTTAATATGGGGAAGTTATAAAAACACATTAGTTTTCTGTCGTTCATTCGGATGAGCTTTCCTGTGTTGCACCCCATGAAAGGCTATGTGTACAGCCACATTTCTACCATTTTTTTAAATATAAAAATTGACTCGATTCTCCATACAACTACTCCAGGTCTGTCGTAGAGTGGAGTGAAATGTTATTTGTATCTTTCAGACTCAAGTCTTGGGATTGTCAATTTTTTTAATAATTGAAGACTCGATGTTGTTTTGTGGTAGTGCGGCTGTGGAAGACCTGCACTGACTGGTTGCTTTAGCAGGTCATAAACGATCCTGTGGCCGAGCACTGCGCGATGACGAGTGCGTTAGCAGCCGCCATTTCGAATGTATAGAACCAGTCGTTCCGCCTGTCTTCTTGAGAGCAGATACGAGATTTGTTCGGATTGGAGGGGAAGGTGGAGGGGGGTGAAATATCGTAAACTAAGAAAGCGATCAAGGCAGACTTATCAACTAATCGAACATATGAGAACCCAAGCGATCACAAAATCGAACAGAGAAACGATCCAGAATCCGTGTCTATGACTTCAAAAGAGAGGATATTAAAGTAAGCTGCACGCCTCTATTTAAAAGTATAATTATTTTAATTTATGAAATTAAATCAAAATAATTCTGATTCTGATTAAAATTTTTCTGGAGCACACGAACACAATACAAGACAGACAGATTCAAATTTCATAAATTCTTTAAATTACTAATTTTAGAAACAGTTGTTCTACTATGGAAAATTGTTATATAACAAGCGTCGAAAATAAATAATTAATCAAAAGTTAAAATTCAAAAGTGTTCTCAAGGAATTTCTGCATGGTCACTACTTTTACTCTGTCAATAAGGATTTGTCATATATATATATATATATAATCTAATAATAATAAAAGTCGACCTAAAATGGTTTATAATGCAAAATGATATCTTTATAAACTGTTATGTATGTAACTGTGATATTGTACTGTGTGTGTGTGAAAAAGGAGAGAGGGAGAGAGAGAAAACTAACCTAGTTTTAAGCATTATGACTTGTCCAAGCATATTCTGTGTGGTCAAGTGGACCAAAATTACTACGACTCAAATATTAATTAATAAATGCTTCGATCCGGAGATATTCTGGAGACGTTTGATATTAAGAACAGGTTTACATGGAAAAGGTTAGTTAGTTTTGACGATCGATGGTGTATTTTATCGGTACCATCCTTGTATTTGTCATGAATATGTACCTTAGGGACTTTTCTCGGCTGTACCAAACACGGGAACGAACTTAAATGCTAATAAAGCGTAAAGATAGTTTCTCCTGCTCTACATCAAGAAATTTGGCAATGACACATAAAGATAATACGCCAAATAAACAAAACTTCGTTTCTAGTATGTAAAATAAAATACAGTCTGATTTAAATTTGTTTAAGTTTTAAAATTCAAGGGATTAAATCCTGTATTAACACTTTTAAGAATAACTTAAAATAATTCTAGGAACAGGCTTTTGAAATGGACAAACAACTTACAGTTTCCTAAAAAGGAAGGATTGCGTTTGTCTATTCTTTGTTTAGATGGTTGAAGAAACGAGAACCTGGAAAGATAAGGAATCAAAAAGCAAAGACTTTCTCTCTCTGTCGCGTAATATAGATTGAATTAAGTAATATTATGTTTACAGCAGTGATTAGATAAGGGTTTCCTAAATGTTGAAAACGGTTTCAATCGCTCTTGTTTCGCGAAACATTCTTTGTTTCAACCGTGTAGAGGAAGTACAACTGGACGAAACGTCAGTTGACCTGAAAAAGGAAGGAGAATAAAAGTTTTGGATGGACGGGTTCAACCCTCGTGTGACAAACGTCAACATTGCAGTCTACAGTAGGAATGAGAAGAAGAAAAAAATTGGAATAGGGTTCAAGATTTGTGACAGAAGAAAAATCTAAACAATTCAGAAAAACACATGTTACATTGGTAATCTTAGATGCAAAGAAAAATGTGTCAAATGTGGAACGTTGGTTCCACCCAGTACTTTTGCAATATTTTTTGTAACCTTTTTCGTCAGATTTTTTTAATGTAACTAACATGGTTAAGGAGATTTTTCATTTCGATGCGTTTCTATCAATAAGTGATTACCAAATAAACCCTTCGATATCCATCACGTCGCGTTTCGTTCTATAAGGAACCAAACCATACGATGGACGTGAAAGCCATTTATTTCATCTTCTTCAGACCTCTTTTCCGGCTCTCTTTTTATGAAATGTAATGACTCGGTCATTCACCTGTACAACGAAAACAAAAGGTGCGCCTGTAATAAACTTTGGCCTCGCAACATCAGCGGGTTTTTTTTCGGTAACTCTCACACTTAACTGGCTCAAGACAAATTTGTAAGAAAAGCAACAACGATGATTTAATAAGCAATGTTATCAGTGAGGGAATGTAACTACACTTGCAATTTACCCGATTGTTGGCTTTGACGGAGCTGAGGCAGTTACCCAAATTTTCCGACAGGTAATTACATAATTTTCGTTTTGTAGGGGAAGCGAGACAAGCATTCAATATTCATGGGCTTACTATCAATTTAAAACAATTGCTACTACAGTCAGCTGTCTCATATATCAAAGGACAAAAAGTACATAAATATTAACAAGAAATGGTTGACAGGGTCGATTTATCTCGAACCATGTAAGTGCTCAACCGTAGTTGTATTCACGTGGCGAATATCAATGTGATTATTATAGGATGGGTCCGGAATTTGTGTTCAATATTCTTGAATATGAAATTCAGGAAAGGCTAGTGAAATAGAAGGGAAAGAACCGCTTTCCACGTTTCTCTTAGATGTGAAGCAAAGCTTTCACATATCAGAACCCATACACACAAGAGACAACAATTTGAAAACCGAACTCAAAAACCTTTGGTAAGTATTCATTTATAAATGCATCGATCCGGAGAGATTCTTGCGACGTTAAATATATCGATTTTAAAAATTAGAATATTTGTTGACCGGTTTTCCATTTTATAGAGCAGTGTTTCCCAAACCTTTTTTCTACCATGCCCCACCTAAATATTTTTAATGTCCCCCTATGTAACATATACAGTCTTTTTTATATTAATTTTATATTAAAAATTTGAATTATTTCCTAAAGCAGTCTAATTTCAACTTGTGTATCGTGGTTCTGCTATAGTAATAATTCTGTCTATAAACAAAGTAATAGATTATTTTAATCTGCTATCGTTAAACCAAAGGACCATTCGAGCTTTTGCCCGAAATTAAGCTCGAGTTGGCTCTAGACTACAGTAGACAACAACTTGGCCGCATGTCATAGCACAGTCCAATACACTACGTACTATTCCTTCGCTAGACATAGTAAACAATATTCTCTGAGCACATCGTAATTTATATTACACCAATCTTGCTCTTTGGAAAGCAAAAAAACTTACGAAAAGCTTATTTCAAATTGAGATGCCAACAATTTTTCCTATTCTCTAAGTTAAATCACAGCTAGTGGTTTTTAAATTCTAGACGAATTGCCCTCCTGAACATTTAAATTGCTCCCGTGTGGAGCATGGACAACTAACGTTTCCAACAGTAAAAAGTCTGTCCGTCGTCAGGGGAAAAATTAAGAATCAAATGCGCGATCAGTCGTCGTAGAACTAAATCTGCTAAATTCGCTTTACTTTTCCAAGACACCATAAATTTATGGAGTTGATAGTCAAAGGGACAGACAGTGTTTGATCACGTTTCGGGCAGAATTTATCTTTCATCCCATTTGTCAAATTTTATTCACTTCTGCTACGAGGATAATTGTACAAATTTTCTTAATCTTGTGCTTGAGCTTAGAATAAATAATCTTGATATTTTGACTGTAATTTTAATAATATTATCTAATTAAATCTTTATTTTATTTTATTCTTAATAACTTCTATCTCTTGGTTGTACAGTTTGGTTAATGAATTTACTAAATTTTTGACATTAACGATACTTGTTGTCGCGACCGTAATAGTAATAATAATAAAATAGCAGCGGACTACCTCGCTCTTTCAAACGTGGATTAGCAAATGAATACGACGCAATAAACGAATATTTCACCTCGCCGAAATGTGAACTACGATCAATTTTCCCGAGAGATGAAAAAACATTAATTAGTCCACCGTTAACATACACAATACCATCGTGTAGTTCTCCGAATTTCGTCAGTTTACCGTCTTTTTCTGGCGCGATCAACTTCAGTTTGAATTTGGGGAATTTTTGTGTCGTAATCATTGTTCTCACATTTTGTGCAAAAGATAAGGTGTTTATATTTCCGGCACGGCCTTGCGTCTTCACAGAGGAACGTCAACCGTAACAGTACGAAATGATAACTTTGTGTTGAGCGTTTTCCCAATCTAAAAGCATCAGAAAAATGCGGGCGAATGTGACGTTAGCTCTCGCTAAGTACGCGCTCATGCCTGGTAGATGTTATAAATAATTAATGCGATTGACACGGTTTGAAACGCGACGTAGTTTTGTGGCGCCTGTGAGAACAGAACTTTTCCATAGTTTTGTGTTACGTCTCGCTCCGTGGGAAGAAACACGTTGCAGAGATGAGAGTAATCAGGACACGAACCGACAACAAGTAGAAAAGAATTTGCTGCCACCGACAATTATGATATCACTATATTAATTTATTTTTTATCTGCAGTAGGAATTTAATGACTTCAGCAGAAAACATTTTTTCCAGTTCCGAGTCAAGTGATTCGTCGGGAGTTTACGTATTTCTTTTAAATTGCAATTGAATTGGTTTCCAACGCATCACAAATTCAGCAATCCGTATTAGGAAACTTTCACAATTTCTACGTTCCATCTCCCTTCCAATTATTCCTTTTATTTTATTATTATTATGGTCGCGACTAACAAAAATTTAGTAAATTCATGAACTAAACTGTACAACCAAGAGATAGAAGTTATTAAGAATACAATAAAAAAATATAAATTTAATTAGATAATATGTCTAGCGAAGGAATAGTACGTAGTGTATTGGACTATGCTATGACATGCGGCCAAGATGTTGTCTACTGTAGTCGAGCTTAATTTCGGGCAAAACCTCGAATGGTCCAAAGGTTTAACGATCTCAGATTGAAATACTTTATTACTTTGTTATGAACATAATTATTACTATAGAAGAACAATGATACACAAGTTGAAATTAGACTGCTTTAGGAAATAATTCAAAAATGTTTCCAGTTCCGCATCAAGTGATTCGTCGGGAGTTTACGTATTTCTCTTAAATTACAATGTAATTGGTTTCCAGCGCATCACAATTTCAGCAATCCGTATTAGGAAACTTTGCATTGACAATTTCTACGTCCCATATCGCTTCCAATTATTCGTGATCCTTAATTCATGGCTGCCATAATAATAAATCTCCACTACTGGAATCATTTCGGTACTTTACCGCGATGTTCTTCGAATGTATAACGTAAATTTTACCGTAGTACTAGAGCAAATGTCCCAATATTTTCCAGGTATTTCAACAATACTATAAACGTAGTAAATAAAGGAAAATGAACAATATTCTCGTACGTACAGAAAACGGTACGCGCGCCAAAAGAATTGAAATTTCATATTGACACGCTTAATATTAAAATTGGTTACAATTCAAGGTTCTTTATAGACAGGGAAAAATTATTTAACACGTGCTAAGAAAACATTTGTAATACCGATTTAAGAGTGTCTGTACGATTTCGAAAACTATTATTTTTGGGTTTAGAGCACGGCTGTTAGGAAACGCTAAAATACGAGATCTTCACACACGTGCTGCTGAAATTATATTGTACGTAGAATAGGGAATAAAAGGCATATTTCACAAGGAGTCTTAGTTGAGCGATAAAAACAGAGTTTGAAGAAATTCAGAGATGTCAGATGTAGTCAGTTGGGGTACAAGACGGCGAACATCTCATAAAGGATTTTGTAGATTTAGAAAACGCACAATATTTAAACGATTTGTCAAAAAGTACATTTTTGCCCCATAATTGACGTCGACGAAAGGAAAAGCTTCAGATTTTAACAGCAGTTGTTGTCGACTCGTTTCTTTTCACAGAGGGTAAACGTGAAGGGACACGGGCCGCTTCTTAGCGCTGAAATGCTCAATTCATTCTTTGGAAAAATATTGCACCGACTTTACGGAGTTTTCCCTGATTCGTGCTCGTATCACATAAAGTGGACAGCAGAGGAGAATTAAACGCGACCAGAATGGAATCGGTAAGAAAATTTATCAAAAATCTATGCTCCGTTAATTCGAGTGAATTGAAACATGTTAAGATGAATCAAGCCAATCGTTTTCGCTATCTCCTTATCATACAAAATGTTGGTGTTTCTCTGTCTAGATAATTATAGAGGGGACACAGTATGGAGGCGGCAGACCCGACTGCCAGAACCTTGACGGATACCACGGAAGTTTCATTTATGAGCATATCGAGAAGTGATTACGATTATTTGTTCACCCAGCATTCGGGAGTCATCTGGCGGCAAGGGGCCGCACTCGCAGCCGCGTATATTTATACGAATACCGAGCTTCGCGGCCCCCAGACGGCAGAGAAGAGAGCCGGTCGGAGCGGGCGCGCCTAAAAAGTGGTTTTCGGTATGCGGTCCGTCCTTGGGGCTACCGTCGGTCCCTCCCACGCCACGCCACGCTCGCCACGTCGGGCTCCTACTCACCGAAGAGGTTGGCGGCGTCGAGGAGGCTGGCCGCGTCCGACGTCCCCTTCTCCGCGTCGCCGGGCTCTTTCTCCATGGCGGCCCCTGCAAAAGAAAGCGTCAGCTGGGGGCTGCGTCGCCACGGCGGGGGCGGGGCGGGGGCGGGCAGGTAAGACGCGCGATCGATTGCCCGGGCGCGGGGGCGTGCCCGCACACGTGGACCCGCGCCGGACAATTAATCATCGGAAGACACGGGGACACGCCAATCAATACTGCGCGTCTTTCCGCCCGCCCCCGCTCCGCCACGCGCTCGCTCTGTCGCTCGCTCACGCACTCGCACTGGACACTTACGGTTACGGAATATTCGAACAGTAGCTGACCACCGCCATGACTCGTGGGACCTGAAAATAATGAACTCAAATTAGTCACCCGGCCAACGAAAAGAAGTCATTTACAAAGACAAACGTCGGACTCGCGCGGGAAACCGCGTTTCTCGAATAGCCACCATTTCTGGAGCCGAGAGCCGATCGAAAATAATCAGTAAATGTCTTTCCTTAGCGGTTCCTGGACGTACCTTTACAAAAATACTGCATGCGACGTAGCGACCGGGTCTATTTCGACGTCCTGGGAACCGAGAACAGCGTCTTATCTCGCGATGCTGCGTTTCCGGGTGAAAAGATTCGGACGCTGGCGTCATGACCGTCGTCAATCTACACTGTAGAAATATTACAGGGAACGCAGCTCGAACGACGCGGAAAAGCAGTCTGCTCACATTATCTCGACACTGCGCGTGAGCATCCTTCCCGACAAATTGCCGCCACCATTATCATTTAGAGAAAAGTAATATATGCTAGTGTGTTTTCCTTTATGCGGCGACCTCCAGCACGAATATAACGACACGACGAATAGGCGACGCATTGTTTGAACTGCGCAGGAAGCTCGGCTCCTGCACAAAGCGTCGCTCGGAGAAGCGACGTCGGCAACGATATTGCGACAAAACGGCCGCTGGCGTATTTATAACCTCACGCTTAATACGATTACAACACGTATGTTGCTTTCGAGAGGTGCGGAATGAAATTCAGCATTTTCAAGAATGACTTGAGAACTGTCAGTTCCACACTTCAACTTTTAAGATATGACGCCAACGTTCTTGAAACTGCTGATATCTCGAATGATGTGGTGGCGGATCTCGATCTTTAAACTGACGCAGGCGGCCGAATGTCTCAACCGAGCATCAAACAACTCGGCTCCAGAAAAATGCTAATCATTAATTACACGTTGGTTGTGAAAAACCTACGTTGCTTTCCACCTTTGGGAAGTTTCCGCAAGTGACGGTAGTTGAAGTAGTAAGTAGAGCGTATTTCTGCGTCCTACGTAAATACTCTTAGGTCAGGAACAACACGCGACTGTTCCACGAAAGGCCTTATAATAATCGGTAAGCCGATTATGGAGTGTAATTGCCCTCCGTACTTTGCTTCCCTACGACGTTTTCCAAACTGTTGACATTTCCAGTGACGCTGGGAAATTCCCAGTTTCTTACCGTGTAAATTGGGAAGCGATTTGTCGCTTAAAGAACGTCGTGGCCAACGTATTGTAGGACGACTTTTGTTCCTGCCGAATCAGCCGTTAGTTGCAAAATAATTTGCTGACGGAGAAACGCGTGAATTCGTCCGAGCGGCGACTAAGAGAAGATTGTTTCCTCATTTCGAACTTGAGTAAAGGAAACTGGTGGAGAGGGGCAGTCGTCGTAGATTTGTTTTCGATTCTAAACGCCAGGGAGGCTACGCTTTCAACGTGGAAAGTAAACAGGTAGTCGTGGTCGTGTATTGCCGTTATCCGCGCAGTTAATCCTAGTTGAGGGCGACGGGGTCCGCGCGGCCCGGCCGAAGTTGCGTCGCTACGGTAATTACGGTCCTCATTAAGGCCACGTCGAGACGCGGAGGTTCGCTATCGATTCGGCGAGCGCAGACCGGGCGGCCGCCATCTTGGGCTACGTGTACTCGCAGCGCGTCCGTTTATTTCGTCAGTCGTCGGCGTCCGCGGGGAGCGTGGCGGGGTTCAATCCTCTGGAGGTGTGCCAGATTCCGTTTACACCGGTCCAGAGGGCCAACACACCCCGGCCACGGCCACGGCGAGCGGCAACAACGCCACGGAGCGCGTGGCAACAGCGTTTCCGCCGGCCGCTTCCTTCCACGCACGTCCCGGCTACCCTCGCCGCTCTCCAAATACGAGTATTCCGCTCCGAGGGGAGGAGACGCCGAACTTGACCTATTTCCCGAGGCCGCGCGGCCGTGACCTCGCGGCTTCCGCCGCGTTGCCGGGTTAGGCTCGGCGAGCGGACGATCGCCGCTCCCAAAACACCCCGTCGCCTTCGCTTTCGCTTTCGGTCACGGTTTCGGTTTCGGCGTACCTGGATCTGGCGGGCCGGCACACTTCCAGCAGCTCGCTGCGGCCGCGGACGACTGCGGGAGGGGACGCCGAGGAGAAAATAAAAGCCGAGGGGAGTGTGACCAGTCGGCCATCTACACCGTACGCGGCGAACTGAAAACATCCGCGACGCGAATTCGGACGACGCGTACCTGCTCCCTCGCGGCGTTGCCAGACCGCCACGGCGATCGCCGCTATTTATCGATTTCCGTCTCCGTCGTCCGAGGAGCGGCCGCGGCTATTTTACACCCGGCCGTTACCTGCCTCGGATCCCGCTTCTATTTTCGGGGCTCCGAATTTTTTTTCTTTCTGCCGTGGCGAACTTGCGAGGGCGCCGGTCCGAGCGCGATCGATACACGGCGGTGACTCGGGAGCGAGTACTTTTTTTGCCGGCGTCCGGTTCCTTGCGCCGATAAGATTAGAGCTCGACAGTGGGAACGGACGCATCCGAGGGACGGGGCTTCGACCCCCGGCCCCGACCTGGGCCAATCCCGGCCGCTCCTCGCGCTCCGAACAAAGAAACCTCGCGATCGATGAGCGCCGACCGCGCCGCTAATTGCGAGACGTGATCTCAGCGGCCATATTAAAACGCACCTGTCACGCATCCCTCGTGGCCCACACAATTATTTTTTCCGACGAGGGTCTCGCGTCCGTGCACGCACGTCTCCCCCCCCCCCCTTTCCACACTCTGTCTCTCTCTCTCTCCCTCACTCTGTCTCTCACTAAGAACGACGCGTATCGCGATCGAAAACTACGGTGCTTTGTTATCGCGGAGTAAGGCCAATAACCTTAAACACGTCCGACGGACAACTTTCTCGGTACGCGGGGAGGGCGACCCGCTTCTGAACGCCATCGAATCCCCTTCTACTTTCCCGGAGGAGACAAACTTAATTGCGACAAAACCTTTCTGAGCGTACGCGTCTTAAAAAATTACATCGACGTCGGTCCGGCCACGAATAAGCCGTTAAACGGACACGGCGACATAAAAATACCATGATATAATTACGCCCCAGTAGGTTATCAAGTCTACCGCTAATTAACGATCTAAGTAATAACGGCGACGTACGTCTGTTGTCTGCGAAATATATCGCCACTCGTCAGCTGTCGTTAATAGTTGGCGTGGATTCTCCTGGCATTAATCACGTAATCGGTCGGGCGGTCACATCTACGTACACACACGGAAACCTTAAATAGTGTTTTAAAAAAACTAAGCTACAGTTAAACAGATGAGGATCGTGACGAGTTTCTTACTGACCTTGGAGACTGGCACTGAAGATCTTCTTTCTTCCGAAACTTTTATTCTTGCTTCACTCGAAACATTCGTTCGCACGCACGAGAACGAAAGAAAATCGCCGACGACGAAGTTCTTTGACGGAACACACACTTTTCGTCGAACACGAAAACCCGGACACTTGAAAACTTCCCCGACGAATTCACATTCTGATTTAGTTTTATTTAACCGCAGACGAGTGTCAAGGACGCGGGTTCGAAGCACGTGGTATCGCCGTTTGATCGAGGATCATGCTGAGAAGGCCGAATTCGCACGTAAGAGAGCGGCGCCGAGCCCCTTTGTGTTCTGGCTGCGTGAGAGACGGCTTTGGAATGAACCCAAGCACAAGATGGTCGCCCGTGAGCTTGGGTGTCAGCCGAAGCAGCAGCATTCAACGTAGCACGAACGGCCAGCCTAGATTATGGAACACTCCAAGTCAATAATCATATCCCCCCTCTCCCCTCCTTCCCCGCCTATCCCCTCCACCCGGCCGTTTCGCCGTTCTAAATACGACAGAGGTGCAGCAATAACTGAGCCACAGCGTTTTGCATACTCACATTGCGTAACGTCAACATTTCGGAGACGAGCCGATTCGCGTAGAGTTTTCCGGTGACGGTAAAGAGGACGGACGGCACGGAGGCACTAACCTTTACTATTATTGCAACTACAAGATTTCTCCGTGTAGGTGGGGGGGAGGGGGGGGCGACTCGAGGGAGGGGGAACCTATCACCTGCTCGCTCGCTCGCTACGCGTAAACTCCGCTATACATTTTTAACTACGATCTCTACCTCTCACCTCATTACCCGTAACCGTATTACAATCTACGATAAAATATCTGCATTATTATTTACCGCGGCGAAATATAAAAGCTCGAATGGCCACGTCTCGCACGTCGGTGATCCTTGACGAGACGAAAATATTGTTGCAGTCTTCAAATAAAACTGGGGATCGATATTTTCGTCGGCGATTCCGATAACCGCGTCTGCAAATCGTCGGTAGAAATCGCGAAATCGTCGGATGGCGCGCTTCGTCATGCAGAAACGTGATCTTGCATATTTTACACGAGCCTCTCCCCGTGACAAAAGTAGCCGCGTCTTGTCACCCCAAGCACGCTGCAGCCTCCACACTAACGTCTTCGATTTTACTTCCCTGGCCGAAAAATAGAACCCAATAAATGATTTTTTTTTTCTTTCTCAAACGACGTGTTCTACCACGATATATCGCTCTGATAAAAACTCACAAATATTTCGAGTCGATATCAGCGAGGCACGGCGTGTCTCTAAGTCGCTTTGTGATAACTGCACCTGGCAGTACAATTTTAATCGCTCTTTCAGCAGAAAAGAGCACTAAGTGCAAATAAAGTATCAATTATTTTATTCGCCGCGCTGTAATAGTGATTACTAAAACGAATTACGAATAGCGCATATTCTCTGATTTTTTTTCGCGAATTTTGCAATTGTAACTGTACTTAAAAGTTTTCTTCTTGATTTAACGTCATATCTTCGTCACTGTCGCACAGATTAAACCTAATTTTAAATTATCGATACCGCGCAGTAAATGATTCCAAATACAGCACCGAAATTAACATAAATTATCTTAAATTTGTATACGGCTGCAAAACGAATTCCCGTAATGCACGAGCTTTACTTATCAAATGTTCTAAAACGAAAAAAAAAATACTACAAGTCATTATTATAACGGGAACTCAACTGTAACGCATGTATTGTGATAACTGCACCTGGCAATACAATTTTAATCGCTCTTTCAGCAGAAAAGAGCACTAAGTGCAAATAAAGTATCAATTATTTTATTCGCCGCGCGGTAATAATGATTACTAAAACGAATTACGAATAGCGCATATTCTCTCATTTTTTTTTCGCGAATTTTGCAATTGTAACTGTACTTCAAAGTTTTCTTCTTGATTTAACGTCATATCTTCGTCACTGTCACACAGATAAAACCTAATTTCAAATTATCGATACCGCGCAGTGAATGATTCCAAATACAGCACCGAAATTAACATAAATTATCTGAAATTTGTATACGGCTGCAAAACGTAATGCACGAGCTTTACTTATCAAATGTTCTAAAACGAAAAAAAAAATACTACAAGTCATTATTATAACGGGAACTCAACTGTAACGCATGTAAGCTAAAAGATCTCACGTAATTCGTTAACATCATTACACAGATTTCAAAACAAACTTTCTCCCAGTAATTAATAATCTCGAGAAATCCCATAAATTAATTTTTGATACGGTGGACAATAAAAATTCATCGTCAATTTTCAGTGAAAATTAAAACGTCGGAGCATGAAGCTGTGTCGTTGTACGTGAATATAAATTTGAGTTCGAATGTACTCGGTGACAGAAATATCGTCGTATCATATATTTTTATATTAGTGATCTTATCGTTGAAGTATGTAGTATACATATCGTAAAAAAAATTAACAGGAATGTGCTATCATGACGCATCGACTTAACCGTAATTAAATACACGTTTCGCACAATTCCGACAAGTCCTTTCATGAATATGATCGGATAAAGAAGTAGCAAATAAACAGACGTAATTATTGGTTTAACACAGACGTTTTCTATTTCATAGAATAGAATATGGTTATTAAAACAAATATCCATCACCTGTGGAAATTATATAAAAATTCAAATGTTATAATAATAAAAAACAAATTAATTATTATTGAAAGAGGATATGAGAAGAAACCAGGGTTATTCATTGTTAAAAATCTTAATCTCCGGTAGATAAAAACCTGATAAAGATAGTTTCCAGTAAATTCTCGATTATTCTTACGTTTACTAACAATAAAATCTAGATATGATTTGACAAACATATTCGTACAAAATAATTTATACGTATTGTTAAGATTTTATGTATAAGTTGTTTGGTTACAATATTACTAATACATTATATATATATATTATATTATATATATATATACATTATATTATATATATATATATATTAATAACATAATTAATTAAACCAAATCTGTTTTTTAATTTACAAGATGTTTTAAGTGTACTATATCATTTGTATTATTGACACTATTATTCGTATTAAAATTTGTATACAAGGTCTCCCTTAATACGAATTTTAATTGTTATTTTCTTTGTGTAAAGTGGAGATATTTTGGAAATTTAAACAATGGTTTTTCATTCTTACTATTTTCCGATGGGGCAGTATGAATTAATGATTTGGGGTTTAAACTGATCCAAAATTCTAGTTTTAATTTAAGTAGTGGTTTATCCAATATATCTTTTATTTCAATTCCAGCAAGGAATATAATGTACGCCTTTATTTTTATCGTCCATGAGTTGTCAAAAACTAGTATGAACTTATGAATTATAATTAAACATAATTTGTTCTAAAACTGGATTTTGGATGTTTCATTTCGCCTTTATAAAATAGGTATTTATTTATTATTATTATATAATATTATTATAATTTATTATATTATATTATAAATTATTATTATAATTTATTATATTATATTATAAATTATTATTATAATTTATTATATTATATTATAAATTATTATATAATATTATTATAATTTATTGTATTATATTATAAATTATTATATAATATTCGTATTTCCAGGTTAGTAAATTAAATCAAACTAGTTGACCGTAGAGAGTGACAAAATACCACAATATTTCTTACTAAAGTACGTCCAGTACAGGGTGTCCCTAAAAATCAGACACTTTTTAAAACCTATTTATATTTCCTTAAAATCATCTAAAACTGTTCTAAATTTTTTATTATTGTATATACAGAGCGTTCCGAAATCAAAATATTTATTCCCGGTTTTCTTTCATAATTCTTAAAACATAATAGCGTGTCCGAATCTTAGAAGTAAAATTGAATAAAGCGAGAGGAAATTTTCAACGATAATTTTTTAAATCCAGACTCAGAGAAAAATCGATTCTATAGACTCAAAATGGCCAAGACGACTGTTCACTGCCACTAAAACACTTATCGCCTGATCTTTACCAAGACATTTAATCTGAAGCAATGAGCACAAACACGGAAATCTTAAGTAGGACTTTGTAATAAAAATTTATCACAATAGTAGGTACTTATTTGTGTCACGGCCGGGTTTGAGGTACTCGTAAAATGTAATATGTTTATTTTTAATAATACTGTTCTTTTATCAACATCACAGTAACAAAGTCGGCGTGTTAATTAATAAGCACACATCAGGAAAAAAGAAACGGAATTTGTAATTTAATGTCCGATACAACGAATTGCCTTCGAGACGTTATATATGTATATATATATATATATATATATATATATATATATATATACATATGATTATTAAACCAATTTCACATTTGTGTACCTGCAAGTAATTTTCCCAATTACATATTTACGAGTGCGCGTTAATTTCGGCACACGAAATATATATTTTTTATATTTAAATAGTGCGTTTCGTTACGCTCTTGAAGTGTCTTTGAAATGAATCACGCCCCACGTTTGGAACTAGCAGCCTCTAAAAACCGATGCCAGGCCACGTTCTTCCAATGCACTACTTCTTCTGTGCCGTATTTCATTATTACTTTATGAAGTTGCAACATTATCTTTGTTATTATCGCTCGGGAACAGCTGGTCAAGTTCAAGGCCATTAAAAAGCAGTTGTCGACGTCGTACTTTAATGGGAGACGCGGTGGAGTAAGATTAATTGGCAATAGCGACGTTGCCACAGGGAAATACGGAAGTCGTAGAGGATTTACATCTATAATCAGCGATCATATTGTATTACACGGCATTGTAATGGAATCAGGGCATATCCGAAAATCAAGCCGCAAATTAGAGACGTGATTAATTAGTCTATGGAAACCTGAAAACCTAAGAGTAATTTTTTCAACTGACTGTCGTGTAATATACAGAAAATTGGGCTCTCATGGAAAAGTTACTGCCGTAAATAATTCTGAAATGTCACGTTAAAAAAACAGCGAAATCATTGTTAACAAGACAGAGACTGGCAAGTAAACCTGAAACAGTTTACAAAAATATTTTTAAATAAACGGAAGCTGAAACGTTTCTAAGATTTCAATTATCAGGTGTAATGATAACAACGAGTCCGTACGGCGTGTTGATTGCATCGTTCCTTTAATGGTAAGCTCCGAGCTAATTTATCATACATTCTTCTTAATTTTTGTTTTATTTGCGACCATTATACACTTTTACTGCAGTGATTCAAGAGAAACCTATTCCAAGATTTACTCTCACTTCTGTCGGTTCTACGCGGATTTTCAGTATATTTTTTCCGGTAATAACAATTCCAGGATTAAAAAAAAAATCAGTGCTCACAAAAAAGGCACGAAATGAATGTTTGTAGCACCCAGGTTCCGTTTACCCGAAACCAGCATTTCCCCGCAGATAAATTATTTATCAAATAATATGTATGATGATCCGCGTTGTGCAACCTTTATACGCATCCCACCAATGTTTTTAATCCATTTTGAACTAATCCATTAACCTACCCATGCCCGGTAGAAATTTTCCTTTGGTAATATTGTAAAATTTATTTAAATCTTTTTTCTGTTATTCCTTACATGTTATAAAGTGAAACTAAATATTTTTTTCTTGAAAATCTAGCAGAAGCGGATAATAATCTGGACAGCACATGCATACAGTAAACTATCACGTGACATCAGAATTCTTTTTTTAGAATGACATGCTAAATGTGGGTAAACCACGTGGTGGCAACTCCCCTTTAATAGCATAGGAAGGGATTTGAAAGGGGGGATGCGGAAGGGTAGAGCAAGGTAGCTAAGAGTCAACCGAGCCCCCCGGGCTGTAGTGTAAGGATCCCACCCGGCATTCTCCTAAAAGTGATGCACAACAAACCTTTGAAAACCTGCATCAGGTAGACGGGCAGTAGGTACATCTCCCATGCCCTTCCGATGACGGGAGAGTGGTCGCAGCGTTCCCTTCTCCGTGCTTTGACCAGTTTACGAGGCAGCTGGCCGACTGTTCCAATGGGATCAGTTGACAACTCTTAAGGTTTGCTACCCCGGAACATACACCTCTCAAAACAGGCCGAGGTGCCTCGGCTTGTGGGGAACCTTAGTTCAAACACGGAGAGAGGAAAAGACATCCCCAAAGGTAGCCTCGTCCGTCTCTCCAGAAAGGTTCTGCCTGCGAGAGCTAAGCTCCCACAAACTAGGTTCCCTCCGTGATGAGACATCTGAATTTTTTTTTTTTGAGTGTAGACAGGCTATGTATAGGGTAATCCACATAGTGGCAACTCCCCTCTTATAGCACAGGAAAGGGATTTGAAAGTGGGATGCGGAAGGGTAGAGGAAGGTAGCCAAGGGTAACTAGGGCCCCCGGACTATGGTTTAAGGATCCTACCCGGCATTCGCCTAAAAAAAATGCAGGACAAACCCTAGAAAACTGCTTCAGGTAGGTCGGGCATTGGGTACTTGTCCCACGCCCTTCCGATAGCGGGAGATGAGTTTGCTGTGGGGACGCAGCATTCCCTTCTACGTGCCTCGACCAGTTTAGGAGGCAGCTGGCCGACTATTCCAATGGGAATAGCGGACAACTCTTACCGTATCCCCTAGGTCTGTGACCCCGGAACATACACCTCTCAGAACAGGCCGAGGTGCCTCGGCTTGTGGGAACCTTAGTTCAAAAACGGAGAGGAAAAGGCATCCCCAAAGGTAGCCCCTTCGTATCTCTCCTACAAGGTTCGACCTGCGAGAGAACATCCCTCGCACGTATTACGGATCATAAACATAATGTGTTGAGTCCTGATAAAACAAACCGCGAGAAATAAAATAAACTTTAATTCGATTGGAAGTAAACGAGAAATTATCATCAACTAACTTTTTATACCCGCCGTTAATATTGAAACTAATTGAGGAAGTACACACGTAAAGTTTTAAAAATTCCTCAATCCCCTGAGCTCCCAGTTTTGACCTGAACATATCGGCAGATTACATATCCCTCGTTGTATCTTGGGAAAGTAGAAATACGAGTATGAAAATTCATGGCTTTTTTGAGTTTATGCCGACAAAGAGGCACGTTAGCGTTTTCTTTATATAGGTGACAATGAAGCCAAAACTACGACAGTGCATTACTATTTCACACCAATTCCACCAGCAAATTTCATCTACGGTACCTGTAAATTTTTAACCCACTGGAGGGTTCGGAAGGTTTTCTCCTGTGTGCAATTTAGAAAGATCGCAGTGCATTGACTTTTTGTGCCCTTGTCCTGGTCTCGGAACAACGAATTTCTCTGCTCTTCCCCGCACTTTTTGTTACGCTATTGACGACCTTTCCCGCAAGGATCACAGTAAATAGCACCGTACTTCATCACAAAACGCACTAATGTCCAGGATATTTAATTTTTTATGTTTAGGGGGCTTATTACAAACGTTTTGAGAGATGGGCTATTAAGTAGTTCTCCTAACACATTACCGCATAAACATATCCACATTGAATTATAATTAGCATCTTGCTATTATTAATTATAGATAGAGGAGTAAGTTTTCCCGATATATTAGACTAATAAAAAAAAGTATGCATATTTGCATGTATGTATTTACGTTAATCTCTCCATATTTAAACGCGTGAACGGATTGCAACAAAGCGTGGTACACATATTCCTAAAAACACGAGAAAGGGTACTGTGTGAGTGAGAAACCCCTAGTATGAAGGTGGAAAGAATTATAATTGAGAAACGTGATAATTGTGTGTTTTGTGTTAATACTGCGCGCAAAGAGACCGTGACGTCACTTGAGTGAGAGAGACGTTACTACGCGACGAGCAAAGGAAATAGTTCCTTTTTCCGTAATGAAACAAAGCAAAAATATTTTCATTGAAATAAAGGGCATAATTTTATCCAATAATACTCCATCGAATGTGAATTAAAAAAAACAATACGAAATACTTTACGATCCTTGCGGAAAAAGTAAGCTATTTTCGCGCCATATTAGTGACTCCAATATGGCGACCAGTTGTTTACATTGTGAATCTAGCTAAGAATTTCATCAATTGAAAGTTTGAAGGTTAATTACGACATTCAATTGGCCATTTAACCTCCTGGGTCGGGGGTGGACGGGGGTGGAAATTTTGAAAAATTTCATCAAAGTCGATATTTGCTTTTAATAAATATTTTTCAGGGTTAATTAGATTGATAGTATTTCTACCGACTTTCTTTGTGCATAATTTCGGCATGGGAGGTGAGCACTGTTCGGGATGGGAGTGGAGGGGAGTTACAAGAAAATAACGTAAAAATACGGTTGAGTATAAAAGTTGAAAATGTTGCAATTCATAAGTGTTACGCGTATAATATCATTCTTAAAAGGTATTGATAGAAAGATCAATATCACGTTTATAAAGAAGTATCAATGAGGAAACCGGTATTAATCCAAACGTAATGCTCAAATGTGATTTGACTTTCCTCTTAACACCCACTCTTTATTCGAAATTGTCTGCGTTGTACCTCGAAAAAGTAGAAATGCAACTAATATTGATCGATATCTGTTCAACTGTGTCTGAGCTTATCAATGAGTCACGTTTTCTTTATAATGATAGCAGTCACTCGAAACCAAATTTTCCGCGTATCGCCTTCTTAATGTTGTACACGACCAGGTTAGTAATAGACTATTTTTTTATTGTTGTGCATAATAATACTACATTAAGAAGCAACGAGAACTCTCACAGATAAACGTGGAAAGAGTGAAGATTGCCGTTTCAGATAAATTTATCTTCAAACGTTACAACGTAGTTGTGGCCATGTGGGAAGAAAAAAATCCAGTTATAGAATCACAAGGTCCCTATGATTAATTGAGTAAAAGATTTACAGTTATAATAAAATTTTAAGTGGAATATAGGAGAATTAGTATGTTTTATTGGAGTCGAAGACCTAAATGTACTATCGTGAAGCATCGCCGGTCACGGTCACGATTCATACTATTCATATTAAATTAAAATGGGTTTTTGAAGAACTAATAAAAGATAACTTACAAAATTTACTAATTAATTGGAAGGTGCGGCGGTGGAACTAAGAAGAACTTGGAAGGAAACTTTGCTAGGACGTGATACGTGTTTCTAAAAACATTTCTTTCTTATAATAAAAAACTATGTATATTTGTATGTATGTATTTACGTTAATCCCTATACATATTTAAACGCGTGAACAGATTGCAACAAAAATTGGTACACATATACTTCAAAGAACGAGAAACGGTACTGTGTGGGTGAGAAACCTGTAGCACAAAGGTGGAAAGAATTATAATTTAAACATGTGATCATTTTCTGTTAAAATAGTGACCGTCAAGAAATCATGACGTCACAACACACACGCGAGAGAGACGTTACTACGCGACGATCCTGCACAACAAAGTAAATATCTCCTTTTTTTCGTAGTGAAATAAAGCAAAAATATTTTGATTGAATAAAAAGTATAATTTTATCCAGCCATCGTTTAAATAACTTGATTTTTAAATGACCGACATGACATGAATATGGCACGTAACATGATTTTGCCCAATTTTGTATGTACTGGAGGAGACATAGAATGATGGTAAAATCAATACCTAGTATTTGTTTATCATTATAATTTAATAGATTTTTAATGTGCTGAAACTGACGAATTATTTCAAGTGATATTCTTGAAACGTGTTGGTTATATTTGTATATCATTATAATTCCCGATATTTGAGTGTAAATGTGTAAATAATGAGTACCCGTGCAACGCTGGGCACCCAGCTAGTTGGAAATAAAATTTTGCCAATGTGATGAAAAATTTGCTACGGTACATAGATCGCAAGAACGTCAGTAGACTTATTATTGGAATCAAACAGAAACACGCCATGTCTAAGTACATAATAGCACTGAACATCCTCAAAAATTGCAAGTGGAATAATATGCGTCTTTGCTAAAGTGAAAAGGCAGTGGTAAAATACTATTATATTTTTTTAAGTATAAAAAAATAATATTTGGTAATTATTGCACTTGATGGGAGTATTGCAGTACTCAGAGGAGTTCGTACGGGTTACTACGTTCGTTTTTTGACCGTTGTCCACACTTTGTCTGCTGGCATTAGGGTAGTAACGGACCCCCCCCCCCCCCCTAGTATACGATTGTTTAGAAATATTTGATTTGAAGATGAATGGGTGTCGGCGAGGCAGGCGAATGCTCTTCAGGGCGGCGAGAGGTTAACTCTGTGAAGGCTAACTAGTTTAGAATCTTGTCTCCACGCGAGGAACCAGCCACGGTCAGGCTAAAATCTTCTCCTCCAAGATGCCATACGAATTTTAAAACGTCACAGCCGTCGCAAAAAAGAAAAGATTAAGACGCGTGGCCTCCGTACCGTCGCTTTTTACGTAACTCGTCAATTCAGACTGCAACTCGGACAAAGCCGGATTTCTTTACACGCCCCAGACGGAGCAAAAAACCACGAAATTTCCGGTCTGAAATCCTTGGACAAAAGATTTTAGATATCAGTATATATTTTTCCTGCCTGTGCGTCTGCATGGAAACGGAAAATTCACGACAAGCGAGCCTCGTGAAATTTAATGTTTGCAGCGCACCCGCCGATGAATTTGGACGAAATAATTGTAAAATAATAGTAAAATTGCCGGACAAATTGTCTTACACGAGGCCAATAAACCAATTTCCCTAAGAAAACTGTCAAGATGATGTGCTTGTTTTACAAGGACCTGAGTCCTTTGCCGTTATAGGGCCACAGGCCCCCTTCAGCATTGCTGCTATCAAAAACGTTTAAACAAAACATGAAAAAGCAACGGAAGGACAGTTAAACGATGAGTCGCACCGTACTTTCCATACATCATTTAAATTTACTATTTTCCAATTTCATCTAGTTTCTAGTCACAGCATGATCGAAGAAAATAAAAGCTTTCGTTCTCAAGAGAAGTTATCTATAATTATTGTATTAGGTAGACGTTACAACAAAATTCCTTGAAAATGGCAAAAGGGAAAGGCTAAATTTAAGTACTAAAAGGCACAGGAAGTAATATATGGGCATGGGGAAAGAATTTTTTTTTAGTTTGACTAATTTTTAGAATAATTTGAAGAAAATTTTAACAACTACTGGCCGAAATTCGTTTATTAAGGATAAACGTGTATCTACTTGACTCTATTTACCTGGTATAACAGAATCAGAACGGAGGTATGACATTTGTAGACATAGGAAAAAAATGGTCATCGATTATATAAATTGGGAAAAAGGCTGATGAATTTCAAGCTCCAATTTCTGATAAATTCAGACTATGATTACGATTCAAAGTAAATAAATTTGTTGTAAACCACGAGTCTCTTGTAAAATATATTTGTAGGATAATGAAACATATTAGATAAATATGGGCAAGGGGAAATTTTTTTTTTAGTTTGACTAATTTCTAGAATAATTTGAAGAAACTTTTAACAACTACTGGCCGAAATTCGTTTATTAAGGACAAACATGTATCTACTTGACTATTAATCTGGTATAACAGAATCAGAACGGAGGTATGACATTTGTAGACATAGGAAAAAAATGGTCATCGATTATATAAACTGGGAAAAAGACTGATGAATTTCAAGCTCCAATTTCTGATAAATTCAGACTATGTTTACGATTCAAAGTAAACAAATTTGTTGCAAACCACGACTTGCTTGTAAAATATGTTTGTAGGATAATGAAACACATAACCTTCCAATTCAGTTTGTTTTTATGAAAATAATAGCTACGGTTTTCACTACAAATAAGTCCCTTTCGGGAGGCAAACCCAAGCTTTTAATATTAGCCGAAAAAGTCACTGTGTTCCACGATTCTGGCGTTTCTCTTCATACCTGAAATAAAATTATCAACTACTCGCTGAAATTCGTTTATTAAGGATAAACATGAATCTACTTGACTCTATTAATCTGGCATAACAGAATCTGAACGGAGTTATGACATTTGTCGACATAGGAAAAAAATGGCCATCTATTATATAAACTGGGAAAAAGACTGATGAATTTCAAGCTCCAATTTCTGATAAATTCAGACTATGATTACGATTCAAAGTAAATAAATTTGTTGTAAACCACGAGTCTCTTGTAAAATATATTTGTAGGATAATGAAACATATTAGCTAAATATGGGCATGGGGAAATATTTTTTTTTTAGTTTGACTAATTTCTAGAATAATTTGAAGAAAATTTTAACTACTGGCCGAAATTCGTGTATTAAGGACAAACATGTATCTAGTTGACTCTATTAATCTAGTATAACAGATTCTAAACGGAGTTATGACATTTGTAGACACAGGAAAAAAATGGTCATCGATTATAGAAATTGGGAAAAAGGCTGATGAATTTCAAGCTCCATTTTTTGATAAATTCAGACTGTGATTACGATTCAAAGCAAAAAAATTTGTTGTAAACCACGAGTCTCTTGTAAAATATATTTGTAGGATAATGAAACATATTAGCTAAATATGGGCATGGGATAATATTTTTTTTTTAGTTTGACTAATTTCTAGAATAATTTGAAGAAAATTTTAACTACGGGCCGAAATTCGTGTATTAAGGACAAACATGTATCTAGTTGACTCTATTAATCTGGTATAACAGATTCTAAACGGAGTTATGACATTTGTAGACATAGGAAAAAAAAGGTCATCTATTATATAAATTGGGAAAAAGACTGATGAATTTCAAGCTCCAATTTCTGATATATTCAGACTGTGTTTACGATTCAAAGCAAATAAATTTGTTGTAAACTACGAGTCGCTTGTAAAATATATTTGTAGCATAATGAAACATATTAGCTAAATATGGGCATGGGGAAATATTTTTTTTTTAGTTTGACTAATTTCTAGAATAATTTGAAGAAAATTTTAACTACTGGCCGAAATTCGTGTATTAAGGACAAACATGTATCTAGTTGACTCTATTAATCTGGTATAACAGATTCTAAACGGAGTTATGACATTTGTAGACACAGGAAAAAAATGGTCATCTATTATATAAATTGGGAAAAAGACTGATGAATTTCAAGCTCCAATTTCTGATATATTCAGACTGTGTTTACGATTCAAAGCAAATAAATTTGTCGTAAACCACGAGTCGCTTGTAAAATATGTTTGTAGGATAATGAAACACATTACCTTCCAAATTAGATTTTTTTAATGAAAATAATAGCTACGGTTTTCTCTATAAATATGTCTCTTTCGGGAGGCAAACCCAAGCTTTGTATTAGCCGTCACTGTGTTCCACGATTCTGGCGTTTCTCCTCATACTTATTATGACAAAACATCTGTTATGGTGTACTCAGGGCCTAGTTACAAAGTAATCCTACTTACATACATAAAAGTTCCGATCAGATGTATATTTTTATCCTCCTCTTGACAGTAAAATAATAATTGTCCTATCACCGTACAGAAGCTATAGCGTATATTGGGAAATTTTGAATTACAAACAAAGCGACAGTCTCTAGAGTAGAGTACAAACACACACACACACACACACACACACATATATATATATATATATATATATATATATATATATATATATATATATATATAGAGAGAGAGAGAGAGAGAGAGAGAGAGAGAGAGAGAGAGAGAGAGATAATGAACTGCAGAATATACCAAGAAGTAACCTCGTACTGATACCTAGGAACAATTCTTAATAGGAATAACTCCATAGAAGAAGAGGTTAAAGAGAAAATAGCTGCAGGTAATAGGTGTTATTTTGCTTACAGAGAGCTACTAAAAAGCAAGTTACTATCCAGAAAGGCAAATTTGAAATTGTATATTTCGGTAATAAGACCAATAGTCACCTGTGCAGCCGAGACACTGAAAGAGAAGGACATAAAAACACTGCACATTTTTTAAAGGAAGGTCTTGCGAACGATTTATGGTCCAGTTAGACTATCATGGACAAACTGGAGGATATGAACAAATGAAGAATTAGATAAAATAATTCAATATATAAATATAGTGAATCACGTGAAATCCCTCAGATTAAGTTGGATTGGACATCTACACAGAATTAGCGATGAAAGAAATGCAAAAAAGGTTTATAACTGGATACTTCTTTCAACTATAATACGAGGCAGACCGAAGACCAGATGGAGAGACGCGGCACAAAGTGATATTAGGAGTCTCGGAATTAGAAAGTGGACGTCTAAGATCCAGAAACGAGATGAGTGGAGACACACGTTGCGGATCAGGCCAAGACATCACAGAAGTTGTAGCGCCTTAAAAGAAGAAGAAGAATGAACTGCAGTAACGAAGAACAAGTGAAAAGTCGAAATTGTTTCGAAGTCCCAACTCCGTATTGGTTGGTTCTATTTTAACCAAATATCGTACATAATTATAACATTACACTGGCGTGTGATTGATTTGCTAAGTCAAGTACATGGATACGGTTAAGTTTTAATATTTGATCCTTGCTGCTGCCACACGTAAATATTATCAATATAAGTCGTTGTGACTTTACATTTATTCTTCTCAGCCATAGAGCATCTTTTTATTATTTTTTTGCGACTAACTGCTCCCATGTTTGTGCACCAAATATCCTTTCGATTTACTTGAGTGTGCTCGCTGTCGAAAACTCTTCGATGTGCAACTAACGCACTAATTCGTCTTGAAATGCTTCTTTGTTTACCAAGTTTTCCAAGACTGTCGTTTCATGTTTAACATTCTTTAGATGCGCCACGTTCCAGGATTTTCTTGCCGGTAAATTTCCATATAATTCTGCAATCATTATGCGCAGTTTCGGGAACTACAGAGACAATTCCCAAAATACTTAGTAAAGAAAGGAGGTGTTTTTTTCCCTTAAGAATGATTCCTCGCCTTGCGCAATCTTCTTCGTTACGCCTATTCCCGGTAATATTGCTCACTAAACCAAACCACTTTCACTTAACTCCACAGCAACAAACACAATTTTTAGCATAAAGCAGACATTTCCCTTTACACGGATAGGGGTAGAGACGTGTGTTATCAAAACATGTACATGTAATTGTCCGTCTATGTGTCGTAAACACGAATATTATTAATAATAACTTCCAGTTGTAGCTACGTTTATTTTTAAGCCAAGTAATACCGTCGAAAAATCTTATCTTTTCTCTTTTATTTCTTTCGTGGTTCCTTCTACATGAAAGTCGACGTCAAAAACTAAATTTATACGTTAATCTCTGTTCTTTCATCAGCTTAGAAGACTCGTAACACTAGACATTTAATTATTATTTGGCTGAGGGCCTTGGCCTGCCTATACGACTGCCAGACTCTCATTTTACACGACACATTATGGATTTTGGAGTGGCACATGGCCATGGTGTCGGTTCTCTTTCAGTATTTTACCATGGTAAATACAAACATCCATATTCGTGCCGGGATCCGACGCGAGGCAAGCATATAAATTATGAAATAGAATTTTTATATGCTAAATTGTGGGACTTATTTTTATAAAAAAATCCTTTAGGTTAGGTGAGGTTTTGGACGATTCCTCTGCTTCCGTACACAAGCCCATTTCTCTTCAAATCGCGTCATCCTTTTTTCCTAGTTCATATAATTGAAGATGTCCACGAAACGTCGTACTTAGTAAACACGACCCAGTTGGAAACCTGAGAACAGTTCCAGCAGCTTATTCACCGGGAAATCCTACAGAAATAAATATCAGGCATTTAACTGCATTCATTTTCAATTTATTGTCTTGCATGATGTGGATGTTACGTCTGCAGATTGTGTTAAATAGTCCTTGTATTATTTAGACTGAAGGTCTCCACGCACCTGCCGTGCCATTGTTCCATCTAAATCCAAATTAATCGAGCACCAGTACTAGTTAAATTTTATTTAACTCTTCTCTGCGATCTTCATTGTTGCCCCTTTGCTCGCTGACGAAACGGCTCTCACTTATTCCACCTTATCGGAACAAATTTTATATATTAAGTCGACAGCAAATCATCGTTCTTAACGTATTTATTTTTTTCTAAAGCAATCATCTTATTGGATAGGAGTAAACGTTGGGGAATGTCGTCATTAACTACTAAGCTAATAAAATTTTACAGCTCGTCTGCTCGTACGGGAAATGCAGAAGGATAATAATACAGATTTTTTTTCGGTCCAACCGGGGACGTGTGTGGTTTCTTTATCTGAGTGGACTCCTGTTTCTTATTTGCGACACGTGTGTTCCGATAAGACCTCGGAAAGGACTTGGTTTCACTTGCGTGTGCTTCGTACGACTTTTGAAGAAGTCGTTCGGCTAAGGCGTAGAGTTTAGGAGACACTGTATCCTAGATAAAGGGTGCGCCTTGTTGGAGATAAGATTAGATTAAAAAGTTCGGACTCATGTGATGCAGTCTCTCGTCGCGGAAAGATTTTGTAGCGAGGCGACGAGTCGATGCACCGCCCGCCATTTTAATTGTGAAATAAATGCAGGAACCTGCTCTGGCGCGACGGCAGCTTGCATCATTACACCAAATGTCTGCTATTCATAGCCTCGGTCACCAGTAAGCTCACGAATATATTTTACGGTTTATACCCCACTCATTATCCCCCCCAGGAAGTCTCAGTTTGTCACAAGAGTACCGCGAATAGGAGTTTCGCCATTGCGGTGGAATGAACCGTTAGGAACGAGTCTGAAATGGTCCGAGGGAAATAGAGAAGTTGTTGAAAACAACTTGTCATTATATACTGGTGATTTTATGAAAAACACGGTGTCCAAAGTAATTTCTACAGTAAAAATCTGTACGTCAAAATCACTGTTTCCTTTACATTAAACAAAATATTTCAATTATCGATTAGTGTAACCTCCAAATTTAATTAAAAACACGGGGAAAATATTTTTAATGCAAATGATCGGAGACCTGACGTAGTTTCGTTGCTCACTCTCGCTACTTTCTGAAAAAATAAATATTTTTTTTTCGGAACGTGCACTTTATGTCAAATAATGAAGTCATCTCCAAACGTAATTGTTGTCATTAAATCAGGTTTTGATCCTTTTCAGTCTTCAGTCGTACGAGCAGTTCGAGATTACGCCATAACTTATATGTGATATTTAAATCTCTTCGGCCACGTGTACTTACAATTGTGAGCAATTATTTTGTAATGTACACAAGAGCAATTTTAGCGTCCATATAAATATGTACTCCCGTTGATTGCTTCCGATAGCCGTCAAAGCATTATCAGTGGATCGCTCTATATCAATACTGGATTGGTGAAGCCGATCACACAGTATATAATAACCAATAATAAGTTTATATTCTCACTCCAATCGTTTTTTATCAGTCGCTAATTTATAAAAAAAAACTGTACATATTTTTTAATATTTTTTTCGGAGCTTTCGGTAATATATACCACACTCAAATTGTCCAAAATCTTTATTCCTTCATATTTTTGATCTTCAAGAATCGAGTCCATCGGATTTTTCCAGTGTGATGCGTATCTGTCATACCGTAATCCTGTTGAGACGTTATGATACGTATCTACGGTCTAGATGGACATTTTTATTTATTTATTTATCATCCAAAAATTTTTGTGAGAATATAGTTAATTTTTTAAAAAAATAAATAACAAATTCTTATTGTAAACAGTTAAAAATCCATATTTTACAGATGCAAATTTAAGCACTGATTTAGCCTCATTTTGTGGATAAACAACCGCAAATAAGTGAGAAACTCGGAGTCCCTGTATTACCGTAATCCTGTAGAGACGTTATGATACGTATCTACGGTCTAGGTAGACATCAATTTTTATTTATTTTCCAAATTTTTTTGTCAGAATATTGTTAATTTTTTAAAAAATAAATAACACATTTTAATTGTAAACAGAAACAAATCCAGATTTTACATATGCAAATTTAAACATTGATTTAGCTTCATTTTGTGGATAAACAACGGCAAATGAACGAGAAACTCGCGAGTGTGTGTGTGTGTGTGTGTGTGTGTGTGTGTGCGTGCGTGCGTGCGTACTCTTCGGTTGCGCCAATGTACGTAAAATACTTATCACAGCCATGGAAATGGAATAATGGCCTATTACTCCTCAGCTAATATACATCAGAAATTAACTTTCCTATTATTTTCTTCTGTTTGAGATTATGCTCCTACTTTTACGTGCAATTTCCCTTATTATTCTACATTTTCAATTTAAGGCGAACTATTACAATAGCAGTTGATGAGGTAGGGTAGATCCATAGACTGAATTTCTACGGTTTCTCCTAATTGTTTCGGGAAAGTGATTGAGTTGTAGTCTTAATAATAGGCCAAGGACGCTTCCTAAAAGAACGAGTGCTAATAGCCAACAGAAGCCGACCGCGTCGTCACACACAAACAATATCATGTAAACTTCTGATTAAAACACTGCGTAAACAATTAGTGAGTAACCTCTTTTCACCTGAGCTCCAAAACAGTATTGATTTCAATCCGTCCAAAATAATAACGCACTGAAACACGACTTGAGTCAGGCAGTCCATTATTCAGAAATTCGATTGATTGGCAACGATCCAAAACCTTTACAGAAACGTTTCGCGTTCGCCCAAAGTGTCGAATAAACAATCCGACACACTTAAAACTGAAGGTCAAATATGTGTCATTTAACGATAATAAAGATAACAGCTGTGACAGATTTTCGTGCGTTGACCTAAAAAATGTAAATATTATCCGATCCATTTAACATGCAGCTTTATTTATTTATAAAATTCCCTGCAAATTGAGAACGTTGACAGTGACTTGATTTACTGCTGCGTCTTTCAGTGTCAACGTAGACAATTGATGGTCTGTTCACGAAGGAATGTCCGTGAATAAAAATAACCCCGGTATTCAATTAAAACCTGTATAAATATATTTTCTGCCTTAAAGTGTCAACGTAGCTCTGTGTTTCCGTGAAATTCTACCCTAAATTTTATTATCAGCAGCTGATAACATTGCATTTATTGATTTCTGATAGTAACAGGAATGAATCCTTTCTGGGGCTTTAAACACTGAATTTATGTCTGTAATTATCTCGGGACGACTTCATTTTGATGAGGTAATAGCTTTTGCTGAATGGCTGCTCTCCAAGAGACCGTGGTTTGAAGGTTACCCTGAAACACGAGTTGTTGGTGGCTGTGTAGGACCCCGACATGGAACAGGAGACACTCTACCACTCTTTATTTTCGTTCTGATCTCGTGTGAAGAGAACGTTGTTGGAAGTTTTCAGTGGTCCTCCGACGGCCTTGCCCCCCCCCCCCCCCAAGTGAGTTCCTTCAAGGTCACTTCTTTGAACTTCAATTGGATGGGTTTTCTCTGCCTTTAGGAAACAGCTGGAAGGGGAACGTTAACTATTTTACGAGCGTACATCACCAAGTTGAACGGTTTTCTAGTTTTCTTTCCAAGAACCGTAGAATTTAATAATAAATAATGTAAATAATAAAATTCGTTTTGTAAATAATAAGCTATACCATGCTTCAATTGTCCTTGGAAAACATAACTGCATTATATGTAAAAAGATAGGAAAATTAAAGACATTTCAGATTAACCTTCTTGCAGCTAAAAGATTTTTCCTCAGACAGTGGGTTAGTTCCAATCGCAATACAATACCTCATTCCATGTTTATCAACATGACGGTAATTAAGATCAGAAGTATGAAAACATTGGATTTCGTTACACGAATATTTGGATAAATTTAATCGTAAAAATAATATAATTGCCCCCGCCCCTATTAATATAATAAAGTCACAAATAGGATGCAGTATTTTTCGTTCCTTTATTTTTATTGAAGTGCTAACTGTATAGGATATTTAAGACTTGTTTTTAATCCAAATTTTAATATTTATTCGTTTAAATAACAGCTTGTGTATTTCTTTGTCAAACTGCCGCTGGAATCGATCCCATTCGCAGCGAATTATACACGTACGTATTCAAAAACAATTTTTTTTTAGTACGTTAGATCCCGATTGCAAAATAAAACCGCGACAACAATATATTTTAGCGAGATTATCACCTTAAATACAATCGTAATAATGAGACTGCTTATGCGACACTTCTTCGGCAAGCGTGATCGCGTAATAAAAGCTTATAGGAGGGACGAAGAAATTTTTATGAGCACTTTTTTACGCTAAAATGTTCCTTTCCTTGGACCAAAAACTTTCCCGTAAAAATAAACGCTGCATGAGAGAGACGACTGAATTGTTACAAAGAGGGTTTAATTAATTTTTGGTCAAGTAAATACAACGCTCGGCGGTCAGATTTGACGAATTTAAGGGATATTTGTAGAAAAGTAAGAATTGCAAGTATCCGGTTTAATGGCTTGTTGCCACCGGGCATGAGCCCATTGCTATAAATATTTCTATCTGTGGTTTACAGGTCAATCGCGAAAAAAAAAAAAATTGTGCGCTACGCAACGTATTGGAAAAACGTTCAAATCGTACAATATTTAGGGAAGAATATTTTTCCAGTGACATCTAAACATGTTTATAAGTAGCTCTGTGTACTTGAGAAATTTTATAAAATTTCTTAATTTGAATTACAAATTCCGGGCGGAATATGGAATTAAAATTAACCTCGTGGCGGGATTGCTTTAGTTGCGGGTAAGGAGTAGGGAAATTCTTTGTAGTGTTTGGAAATTCAAAGAACGACCTTGACGAGTTTCGACGTTTGTTTATCTTCCTTCTTCCACTCCAAACTTCAGAGACGGTTCGTTATTTGATTTCCGTGGACGAAATATAAAAAAAATATCTGGACCACGCAGGGAGACGCGTTGAGACGGCCGACATTTTCGCCGCAGTGAGACCGAGAAGCAAAGAATTCTTGACGTAATTCCACGTCCCGAAATACACACTTTCCTCGAGTGTACTAGTAGGATACTTCTGTAAGGATAAGATGAGTAATAGTACTTCATAGAATCGCTCAGGCTCATTATTTCAATGTAGACAAAGGAAAACACGTAATTCTCTTTGTTTGTTATTTTAAAAAAAAACAATTCAGCAAGCGATAGAATATATTTGGAAAACAATTGCAGAAACCTTTGAAATAATTAACTTTATCAGCTACGGAAGCTACACGACTTCCGAGTGCAGCGGCTTCGTTCTGTTTGCGTCTAGAAACACTATTTTGCGTGCAATGACGTGTTCTAACTTCACCACGATACACGCAGTTTTTTTTTCCTTTGCGTGGCCTGGGGAAGGAAGGGGGGGGGGGGACAGACTATATCAACGTGCCGCTCACTGAAAGTGTAGGATACGATTCATGAGGCACACCTGGGATGACGTCACTTCCAGGTAAATCAATTCTCAGGCCAGTCCGGAGCTCTCAGAACATCGGGGAGAAGAGTACACTGCGTTATAACCCGGAGTCTTTAGAGAGACGCCACGTAGAATTGCGTACTAAACATGCTTCGATCGATAGCATTGATTGAACCTTACTCTGAATAAAGCCTGGCACGTGGGCGACGATACGAACAGAGAGGGAACCGTTTCTTTCATTACATCCGCCGTGAGACATCGCCAGGGTTTAAAGTGTTCCAGCTTAAGGTTCTGAAGTAAACAATATGACAAACTAATTACGCCCAACATTTCCTTTTATTTGCTCTTCCTCCCTCTACCACGATAACATAGTTTACTTAATGTATTGTGAAAATATAGCAGAACACTGTACAAGATCAGAATAAACTGTAATCAAGTCTTCAGAATAACTAACTCCCACTTTTATTTCAAGTAAATTATAACGTGTAAGGAAATTTAATTATTCTGGTCACGGTTTAATTTCCGACGATGTTCCGGAATACTTCGGACGTATTTTGAAAAAACCCTCTAATTCCGAATGAGTTTCTATCTGTAATATGCACACATTTAATTTATAATTTAGGTCTATGATTTTAAAAAAATATAACACCATATTATTTTATTTTTTTAATCATTAAAATAGTAAAAATTAAATGTTCTACTTTACACGATGAATTGGCCTAGATATTAATAAAACAGATGATTACCTTATACAGACACTTTTTAATTTTTATTTATCCGGTAACAACGTTTCTATACCTACTTGTATCTTCTTCAGGTATTTTCCTAAAGAGGATTTATAGTATAATTATACTTTTAATTTCTATTATAACGACATTTCTAAACCTATTTGTATCTTCTCGTTAGGAAAATACGGAAGAAGATACAAATAGGTATCGAAACGTCGTTACAATATGAATAAAAAATTAAAAGTGTTTGTATAAGGTCAACAATTCTTTTGTTAATTCCAAAACAGACGTTAAATTAAAACTTCCTATGATTTAAAGAAAATATATCACCATATTATTTTATTTTTTTAATCATTAAAATAGTAAAAATTAAATGTTCTATATCTAATTGGCCTAGATATTAATAAAACAATTTATTACCTTATACAGACACTTTTTAATTTTTATTTATCCGGTAACGACGTTTCGATACCTACTTGTATCTTCTTCAGGTATTTTCCTAAGGAGGAAATGATTAGATTTATAGTATAATTATACTTTTAATTTCTATTATAACGACATTTCTAAACCTATTTGTATCTTCTCGTTAGGAAAATACGGGAAGAAGATACAAATAGGTATCGAAACGTCGTTACAATATGAATAAAAAATATAAAGTGTTTGTATAAGGTCAACAATTCTTTTGTTAATTCCAAAACAGACGTTAAATTAAAACTTCCTATGATTTAAAGAAAATATATCACCATTTTATTTTATTTTTTTAATCATTAAAATAGTAAAAATTAAATGTTCTATATCTAATTGGCCTAGATATTAATAAAACAATTTATTACCTTATACAGACACTTTTTAATTTTTATTTATCCAGTAACGACGTTTCGATACCTACTTGTATCTTCTTCAGGTATTTTCCTAAAGAGGAAATGATTAGATTTATAGTATAATTATACTTTTTATTTCTATTATAACGACATTTTTAAACCTATTTGTATCTTCTCGTTAGGAAAATACGGGAAGAAGATACAAATAGGTATCGAAACGTCGTTACAATATGAATAAAAAATAAAAAGTGTTTGCATAAGGTCAACAATTCTTTTGTTAATTCCAAAACAGTCGTTAAATTAAAACTTCCTATATATTGTGCAGTTGAGTTATAATTTTTTTATAATTTGACTTATTGGAGGAAAGCTTCTTTAATAAATATTTTGAAGAAAGTAATTTTTTTTACTTGTGTGACTGATTAAAACCTGTGGTTACTAATAAATTTAAATAAATCAGTCTTAATAAAAAATTATACTATTCTAATATAATAATAATAAATGATAATATGTAATGAGAAGTAAACAAAATCGGGATTTGAAATTCATAAAGACAATTGTTATGTAGGGCTTCCCAAATTTCCTTAAATACTTCAGCAGGAAGCAGGTATGAAATTCCACGTAATACGATGAAGATGCTCTTTCCGAAAAAAAAAATAATAATAACACGTCCCATTCATTAAAAGGTGATAACGACTAGTGGAGACCGCTACAAAGGCTTTTCTTGTCTCCAATAATTTTTTTTGTTTACATTTAAAAATTCTAAATATCTTTCTGCTTTAGTGTCAAATACAGTTCTGTAAAATATTGTTCCGTTGTGTGTTTTTAGCTACATTTTGGCGCGTAACTCGAGAGGTGTCTCATTACCAGCAAATTTCATGCCGTCTAAACTATTAAAACACAATTAAAGAATTTCTAATTGTGTTTTTATGAATTTTTAATTCTTTACATAATTATTGTTGATTTTATTACAGATTTAAAATACAATTATTGTCTAGAGATACTGCTGTATAGAATTCAAAATTTCATTTGCCATATTCTTAAGTTATTCCTTAATTAATATACAAATAAAACACAAAACAATAACTTACTAAATGGAGGTTGAAGCGCGTTACATGCTTGTATCTGTTTACATTTTTTTTAATGCTGATATCTTGATTATGACATTTGTTATCACGCCTTTATAATTCGCTCGTACTGTACAGTCATTTTATGTGTATAAATTAATTCTTGTTTAAAATAGAAACCTTCAACAAGCGATCGCAGACTTTTGTGACGTCACTATGTTATTAAAAAAAAAGAGTACTTAATAATAACAGAGTAGCAAATCGCTTAATCGAAATATTACCGCATAAATTATGTTTATTTGGCACACCATGAAGTGACACGGTAATTTAATTTGATGAATATTATCAATTTGATAATTTTACGATAAGAGAAAGATTTTGAACTAGATTTACGATAAAAAAAAATGTAGTTGTCTGTCACTGTGGACGCAGAAATGGAAGCCTCGTTTCTCACACTTAATCAGCACTTTCCGTACTTCGTGAAGTGATGTAGATAACGCAAACAAATAATAGGAAAATTCAACGTTCAGTTTCGTTGAAACATGCGGGAGACATTGCGTGATTTATCGGACAATCTGAGTGTGTGTCTTTGAGAGGAGCAATTCCCAGATATTTACTTCAAATCAAAAGTGTATCGCAATATTAAACATAATTTGAATATCTATTCTTAATTCAGTAAATGTATTGTTACGCCTTTTACTGAACAAATTAATTCATTCTGACATTAATTATTTAATTAAGCATTATGAAAATTACTTTTCGGCTGTAGGGTGAAGAAAACAACAAAAAAAAGGAGGCAAAAGAATTGTTACGGTATGGCAAATAGATTATATGACAAAATGAGGGAAATGAGATCAGGAAAGATATTTCATTCGTCCACAAAGTTTTGTCTCCAACCGTCAATGGTCAGTGAATCAAGGAAGTTTTCGCAAACTTCGGCGTGCAAATTCCAGAGGTGAAAGAAGATTCGGAACATGTTAACTAAGGTTTTACACTCATCCCTATTAAATTATAAAGGAAAACCTGCAGTATGTCTGTGGCTTGCTCTAATAGTTAAATTTAATTCGTTAATGTTTTTAATTCATCTCGGGGCTATCGTTGCGAGGCCGGGTGTGTTATCTTTAACATTCCCGTCTTCCCGATGACTGAAGTATTTTTAAATTTGACTAGCATGCAGTCTCTCATGCTTCACTGCCACCTTTCGGACCTGAGGTTCTTTCCTTTCAGAGTAAACGTTACGTTGACTGTATTTATAAGACGACGAAGGGGGGTCGCGGTGCAAACAGGGGTGAAAAATTCGGGTTCGTGGCGTAACCGGGCCTGGACCGAAACTTGCTCCATCGACGAGCGAACGTTGCGCCAAATTCTCACAATGTCCAATTTTTAGTCACTTCATCTTCGCGTAGACGGATCAAAGTGTGTATTTTGGAACGTTGCATTACGTAAAGAATTCGGTGCTACCCTGCGAAGGAAAATGTCGGTCCGAATGATGGCCGTCCCCCTTTCGCGTAACTTACGAGATTCAGTTCTTTATATTCCGTCCACGAAAGCAATTGTCAGTCATTGGGCGGACTTTCCAGTCGAAGAATGTCTGGAAGGTCTCCCAAGTCAGCTCAGATCCAATTCTCTATGTTCGTTGCCGAATTTCCTGCTCGTCGTGAAGAGTTGGGCGTTATGCCGTTTTTATAAATTAACTTATCACTACGTAGTCTGTTTCGTGGTGCATAAATCGACATGAAATTTGGTCGTGGTAAGGAAAACCAGTTGGCTCTGCAAACATATGTCGAGACGAACGCAGGAATCTTCCCCACCACTCTCCTCTGCCCCGCCCACAGAACTCCCCTCCTGCGCAATTATCAATAGAAAAAACTACACAAGGGGACACTATTAAACTCCAATACATATAACGTAATAATGAAACAATTAACTGTAATCCGGTAACGTTATATTTTCGTCTGCGAAACAAAACATTCTTTCGAATGAGAGAATAAAAATGACTTACCGAATTAGGAAGGCCGGAAAGATTACTCATGGCTACATTCCTTCTGTGTTTCCAGGCGAGAGGAACGTATCACTATTTACCACGTTCACTTCAAGCGTTCTTGAACACCTAAAGAACACAACACAAAGCTTCGATCCACGTGAAACCTAGGAAACTGTGTAGCGACGTTGTCGGCTGCAAAGGGATTGGTATTTCAAACTCTGGACACAGGCGTTTTGGATGGCAGCCAAGAGACATCCCGGTTTTCATAGCTAACACCTCGATTCTAGGCCTATTGCGTTTTGTATCATCACAACTTCGGCACAACGAAACTGGATTGAATGTCCATCTTTTCACACGTAACGAATCTGACATGGGCACATTAAATGTTTAAAATTAACGAAAAAAATTAATTTCGTAAATTTTGACCCGCCATAAAACACAGCGATGAATAGACAAGGTTCGTTTCCCATAGATCGTCTTGAGATATGAAGCTTCAAGGATGTGGAAAGTCATACATTGTTTTGGACCTCTAATTAATAACTATATTTACATAAGAATCATGTATAATAAGATAAATATATTATACGATTTATGTAATAAAAATTAAAGTTTTGCAGTATAATTAAATATAATTATTATTTTCACTCTAAAATATTTTAATAGTTAAAGGGTACTAATAGTTTATGCTAACTAACTACATCCATTTTATTGAGATTCCAAGTTTCTGTATGAATACAATTTTCCCAAAAGTCATTTACAGAATAGAAGTAGCTGAGTAAAAATTTTTGAAATTTAAGTTTTGATTGCAATTGGACTATTTCTTAATTTTCTAATGTTATCAGGATGTTTGTTAACATTTATGCATATATATTAGTTTTATGAAACAACATTCGTCGTCGTTGAACAAGTTAAATTTTCTTAGTCATTTTCGCTAACTTATGTAGTATTATATTTATAATTAATTACAAATCTTGCGTATAAATGTTTATTAACCGAAATTTAACAGAGCATCGATATATATCTATAAAAAAGCATAGCAATAATACAAGATTATCGAAATTTTGTTCGATTTTTATAATATATAATTAAATTCATTCCTGTTCTAAACAAGCAGTGAATACAACACTCTTTGGTTGTGGTATAGATAATCGTAAATAAAAGTCAAAGTACTTCCATTGATAATCCCTGATTTGAGACAATATGTTAAATCCAAACTAGTAAATCAATACACCCTTTCATTAATTTCTTTTCTTACAGAAGGCACAAAGACACAAGACAAGCACAAACTGTTTTAGCATTTCTTTTAAATAAATGCTGTTGTTGCATAAACTATTATTGTTTTCAGCTGTTCTAATTACATATTAATGTTTTCCAAAAGAAATACATTATTCATTCACCCCTATTCCCCTTCTGCATAATATTATTGATAAGCTTCCTTTTCTTCAAAGAAATAGAAGCTTTATACCCTTTTAAATTTAAGATCATATTAAATTTATCAACTAATGAAGAACAGGAATTTTATTTTATGTCAACTGGTTACTATTTTAAAAAATTTGAATGCACACATACAAATTATTTAAGAAATTACTGAAAGGTACTGAAAAGAACAGTTAAAAGAATCTCAAATGCAACAAATTGATTGAAAATATAAAACAATAAACCAAAGATTTCTGTCACAGTATTAAAATTTTATGAAATGATAACAATACAAACAAATAACTGTAGAAACTATTTCAATGGTTTTCCTCAAAGAGCTTGATGACATGACTGAAGAACAATATGCCAATGGTTACCCAATATTTAACTGAGCTCTTTAACTTATATGCATTAATAACAAACTCTGATTATACATTTCACTGAGTTGAATCACAAAGAAGCATTCCTTTGATACCACAACTCTGAAGCTATACATGCTTCATGAAAACAATAAGAGTAATTTCTTGTCTTTTCTACTTTCAACTTTTCTGTTCTTGGTGGTTACATCTCATCTTTACATTTTGATACTCTTCCTGTGTCTACTTCAGTTCTCAAATGTTGCTATCACTGCAATTACCTGCAATTTCAAAAGCAAATACTCCAGTTATGAAATGAAATTAATATTTCAAGAACACCTTTGTACAGTGAGATTAGTCCAATAGGAAATACACAAAAAAAAATTAAACAAAACACAGGTAAAAAAAGTCAAATAACGGTACTCTTGTTTCATATAAAATTTGAATATAAAGATTTACTGTTTTATTCAACTTATTAAGGAAGATATATAGACGAATATAATTATTGCATACTCCACTCTAAAGATGGTTAATAATTATTTTCCACAACTGAAATTAGGTATATTTTCATACATCCAATAGTTGTACAAATGTAAAAAATTGTTACTGTTATTCGTCAGTATGTCAGAAAATATTATTTGTTCATTTAGTTAAAAAACTGCAATATTATAGTACCATTAATTAACTACACAATAAATTTGTAGTACAGATTGGATAAAGTTAATTTTTAATTTCAATTCAAATACAAGTTTCATTTTAATTGGAATAAGTACATAAATTAATTTGTTAAATTGAAATTAATAAAATGATAGTTTTTCTTACATTTACACATAAAGTTTGTAATGCATACAAAGAGGAAAATAAAGGTTGCAAAATCACATCATATTGATTTAATAATTTCAAAGCAGATATATGGAACTTCATCAATTCCTTGTGTTAATTTTAGCTAACACATTTGTCCCTCTTTTCCTTTGCACCAATTTATCATTTTAGTTTGTTCATGTTACACTAATTATTTCCAATGCCAGTGATGTGATTATTATAATCATTTTTGGTTTTCAGTTCATTATTTTTTAGAATTTAATTCAATCACCACTATAATACTTGTATAACACAATCAATTAGCAACAACCATTTTAGCTGATGCAAATAAACATGATTAAATAACTGTATACATTACAATTACAACACTTTCCCATTTGTAGTTCAGAATCTACAAGTATTTGTGAACTGTACACTTACAAGTGAAATGGAGACAACCTATTTAATGTTAATATATAATTGTGTGTGCATAAACAGTTCTGATTATCATATATATCAGAAAGCCTTTTTTTAAATTCCTATTTTGCAGTATTCAGTAAACCTAAAGTTTTCTCCAATGGCCAGCTGAAAATAGTACTAATAAGGTAGTCACCTCTTATTATAGTTGATGTAATTTAATAAAGGACAACCATATGCAATCATTGTATGCACGGAACCAAATTATTTAAAATAGTCAACAAACAAATGAGTCACTTAATAAGACCTTTCTCATTCTTTAAACAGGTATATAATGATGTCTAGCAACAGAGTTTACATTTATTAGAAGATATTTCTCTACATTGCTGTTAATTAAATCAAATTTCTGTATAAGCATTGGTTCCTTTATTTGCAGTGTAAATACTTCACATTGAAATTTTACTTATAGCACCATAGTAAATAATTTCAATTTTATAAACAATTTTATGATTCTGTCAACTGTCTGAAGAAAATAGTATAAGTGATCCTGTATGTATTTGTATTTTATTAAATGTCTCCTCACACGAAGCATTTTTAGAAATTGGAGAAGATTGTAAAATTGAGGCACTATATTTTAATATCTATAAATGTGCAACCATTATTTTAAATAAAATATTATTTCTGTTGAATTAACCTTATTTTAATTGTATTATTAAAGCAACTTTAATCTAGGAAGGAAATTTTTTTTTATACACGTAATGTATAACTTTTGTTAGCCTGTAGGATTTAATCTGAATTTGGACTCAGTGATAAAGAAATAGAAACCAAGAACTTTGCCTTTTTAACATTGTGCTCAGAACATATTTTGTAAACCCTACCCTCAAAACACGTAATGTATTTTTAAATAATCCAAAAAGTTAACATGTAAAGGAATTTGGTCTTAATTGTTTGTTATTAAATATCATTTTTAAAAGTTTTTGAAGAAAATTTAGTGTTTAGTTCTGAATATTGAAGTAAAATCTTGAAACTAATCCATTCTAGCCAACATTATATCACCTGAATGTTCGTCAAGGTATGAACTACAAATTGTTTTCACTATTGACTGTAAAAAATGTTGTTCATGTCCAAATAAATTTATATTTTAAATACAAAGAAGCAAGATAAACCAACACTTCAGAAATCATTGTGATTAAACAATTAATAGTTCACAAAAGTAGCCAGTAAATTATAAATATATTTAAAATGTTTCTTGGTGAATGTCACTCAGCTAGTGAACAAAATTCAAGTTTATGCTTTTATAATTGTGCTCTATATAGAAAATGTATCACTGGCAACATTTTTTTTTTGTATTCCCCTAATGGATTTTAATTCCATGCTATCCCACGACCCGTACGATATAATTACGGAATTATTTTATCATCCTATTTTAATTGTTTTTACACACTACAACAGATGAAGATGCATGTAACGATTCGTGGAATAACGCAAACTAAATTTATGTGCACGAAAAACTGCACAAATACAGATTTGAAGGAGGGATACTTCAGCTGAAAGGAAGATGAATCGATAAACGTTTGGGGCGAAAAATATCATTCGCCGTGAAGGCAGACGACATTTTCGGCAACGTGTATTAGCTGTAATGGGCTTGGAAAATTGTAAGGAAGTCAACTGTAAAATACAGTAATGGCGATAAACGCAAATTCAGATTTTGTTGTTCCTGCTGATGCAATTGTTGCAGTCGGATTGAAACGTGACAATTTCTTAACGTAATTTGTCTTGCAGACCATTTGTAGCACCTGGCTATTCGTCGTTAGGAAATTTGGAATAAATATATTCAAGTACGCAAATAAATGTATATATTTTCCTAAAATAATAATTGTAGAATTTTTTTAGGGAAGTAGTGTTCGTGCTAATTTTATTTAGATTCTGTAAAATAGAACGAGAACAATCGGCAAAATATAGAAACCATAATCTTGAGCACGAAACAGGTGAATTCATTCAAACATAGATAGGATGTTTTAGAAAGGAATAGGTAAAATTCACGACTTTCGCGATTATAAAGAGCATAAAACTCGGGAGTATATAATACTTAAGAGAACATAACGTAGTAAACCCTGTACTCACGAATAAAAAAAATCGATTTTGAATAGACACGAATTAGGAACATAATGGGAGAAAATATTCATTGATCATTATTTTGTATAAATAAATTTTAATGGTTCCCATAATAATTTTATTTCAATATAGCCATAGTAAAGTGTTCACATGTTTAGTATTCCTTCGGGTAATTTACAGCTTAAGAGGTGGTGTCTGTGAAGATATGATAAAACCCGCACGGGTCAGTAACCGACTCTGAGCTAACCTGTTACAAGGTTGCGACAGAACCACTCGTAGCTCGAAACGTGATCTTTATTTCCATTCAGGTGCGATTTTACCAACTCTGTGGCATGGCCACATTCTTGATTGCGTTTCTGAGACGATATCTGTAATATACTGCATGCTTCAAGAATCACGTGTTGGCTTGTTGCGGCTGATAAGGGACGAGTATGAACTAATCAGTGGACGACACTATTATAACATGTTGGGAATCAGAATAACGTTGGAAATTCACTTAATGGGATGACGAAAATTTAAAAAGATTTGACGCGGGTTTTTTCCCCAGATGAATCTGACGATATGAGACGAATTGGTACCCATATTTTTGCCTATTTCACACGTAGTTGGAAAGCGGAAATGAGCTGAGAACGTGGGACGAAATGGATGTAAAATGAATCTATGGATGTGCCGCAGATCTGAAAACGATAAACTCTTCTTTTACTTTTAGTGTGTTCTGAATACAAATGAATTATTCAAAGTAAACGGACGAATTCAACAAACTTGACACAAGTATGGTCATCTATTCAACCTCTGATTTACAACTGAATTGTAACTCAGAGGTTGAATTTGAGACTTGATAAAAATGTGTTATGGCAGTATCCACTGGCCAACAGTCAAATAGTAAAATAACAGACGCAACTTTTAGTTCGTTTCCTGTTTAGAAAAATAGTTACAAAATTTGATTATTCTTGATACAATATTCGCAGCTTCTCAATTTTTTTGTTGTATTCTAGACTACTCAGACAACTGAAACCCTACCTGAAGGAATATCTAATCACCCACACCGACGAACGTCGAACTTTAAACCCAGATCAAGCAGGATTAGGAAGCAAAGTGATTCAGTATCCTCGGGGAAAACAAGACAGTGTTCAGAGTTTTTGGAGATTACGAAGAGGATAACATAAAAGGAGTCAGAATATGGTAAATGACCGAACTTTTGTCGACGAAACGTTTGGGAAGATAATTTTAGGATGCAAGGTTGAGATGAATCGTGTATCGAGGATTGTCTTAACATGAGTATGGTTTTAATTTAAAAAAAATCTACGTCACAGGAAACTGTTACGCTTTCGACGCGACGTCTGTGGTAGAATACTGCCACTTCTCCGTAAAGATATAACATTCAAAGGCTGAAAACATTGAAATCAATTTTACCATTTATTTTGGTAACTCAAATCTAACAAGCGTCTAATCATCTTAGGCAACTGTTGGATTAGGAAACGATGTGTCAGATTCTTTTTCCCCCCTCATATTCTTCCTTAATTTACGATGTTTCTTAAATATATCTAATTATTTAGGTACTCCGCAAAATTTACAATAAAACAAACAGACTGTGCGTCATCATATTTTGACCTGGTGGCATTGTCAATTCATCATAGTTAAATATTCTCGCTCTTTACTCACGCAAAAAGTTTATTCCAGGGTTCAGCCGAATTTTTTTTTCGTTAATTCACTTTAGATTCCACGTTTGGCCTCGATACATGTGACCAGAAAACATATCATACAGGTATCGATAAATGTGATGTTGCCTTTTGATTTATGAGGGGAAGCAACATGTTTCCTGTTAGGGTTCTGTGATTACGCTGACCCTACGTCTTTTATTAATATTTTATAATTAATTTGGTAGCTGGTTTTCTCAATTGATAAAAAGCTAGTTACGAAGTTAAAAATAAGCAACACATCCCTATTAAATAAATTTAGTAAATTGAAAGATAGAATGGTAAAGCTATGGTAGATTGTTATAGATGATATCGTTATTTAAAGTAGTTTACATTTACAAATATAAAGTAGTAACTTATTAGTACATATTGCGAAGTTTTTTTTTAAAAAAATCGTAATCGAATATTATTTTAAAGAAACATAGTTTAAGTGACTGTATTTCGAAAATTTGAGCAATTCTACCGCGAGTACCTGTTGTGATTAAAGGGTGAGCCAGTGAACGCTTAACACCGTGTGTTACGACTACGAACATGGATCCCGCAATGGATGACAACTTCCTTAAATGCACCATGGATGTCGATGGTAATCGTGTTTCAGTCCTTTGATGCAGTATATTATATGAATAACCTGTTGAAATTCTCTTAAATGTTTACATTGAATTTCCACAACAAAAGTTGTTTAAATAGATCACTGGAAATTTTGGTTGTTATAATTTAATAATAATAAAGTCTTGTAAAAACTATTGTAATTTATATGGTTTTCGTCAAATATTATGATACGGAACCCGGTTTTTCTTTCTTGTGATTATCGAAGTATTAGATATAAAGGTTCGTTCTTCCAAGTAGGGGTAGGGGCAGCAGCTGTATTTAAAAGGCGCCAGGTGCTAGGTGACGGTTGAGCCCCCCTGCCCCCTGTCCCCCCTCCTCTCCAGGAGGGGGCCACGGCACGCGTCTGTTCAGTCGTGCCCCGAGCATGGAGAGGAACTACCACGGCTACTCGAACGCGGCCTTCTGCACGTTTCTGGAGTGCAGGGCCCAGCCTCCGCCCCCGCCCCCGCCTTACGCCCCCGAGTGCCGCCGCCTGCTGCAGCCTCCACGCCACGCCGCAGCAGCCTACGCGCCGCCGCCACCCCCGCCCCCGCGATTCGCCTTTGCCGCCGCCAAGGTCGCCGCCTCCCCCGCCCCCGCCGCCGCCCCGGCACCAGCAGCCACGCCGTCGCTGTGGCCGTCCGTGGCGGCGGCGGGGGCGGCTCTCACGCTCGCGGGGGCCGTCTCCATCGCGCTCTCCTTGTACATGGTTCTCACGGTAAGTTCACTTTCCTACAATATCGCAGGTGACGTCCGCCAAAACCAGGCCGATAAAATTCCCTTTAAATTGGTCGTTATATCACTAATTACAGGTACAGCAATAATAATAATACGGCAGATTCCGTAGATCCTGAATAGAAACCGAGCTTCAAGGATGTGAAATGTGACGGAGAGAAAACTTTTTCTTTATTTTAATATATCTTGTAAATAATTTGATGTAATCATATTTGCATTATAGTTAGATAACATGCATTTTAAGGACGTCGATGCTGACCTTTTGTATTATATCCACAGACTCGTAATTTAGAGTCTTCTATAAATTATTTTGATTAATATGACTGAAGTTAGCTCAGTTTTAAATTGATTTTGCTTATTAGATAACTGTTCCATTCTTTGTGACAGTTTGTTAATGATATAAATTTCTGAATAATAGACATCATCCTGGCAATTGACAATTGTATAGATTCTTTTTGTTTCTTGTGTTGAAGTCCCGAATAACGGAATTGTTTATTAATAAGTGACTATTTGTAATCACAAAAACATTAGTGACTAAATGTTCTTTCACTGATGTAACCTGAGATATTGTTCGGTTTGCAGATTTTTGATCTGCAGAAACCTTGTATTTGCCTGTTGAATCGTCCTACATTATAATTCCATATTTTTAAATAGTTGATGTTGGACGTAATTATTGCCCATATGTGGCTCAGCTGAGTTTTTTTATTTATTGATTAATATGATCAGTCCAATTAAATTTACTATTTAGTATGAGACCTAAGAATTTAGTGCAGTGAAGTTTCAATTGCAATATTGTCATTGTCTCTTAGAGTTATAGTTTGTAAAGTTATGTTCTGTTTGTGAAATTGCATAAAATATGTTTTACTATAGTTAATTGTTCATTCATTCAGAGAAAAACAGTTTAATAGATTATTTAAATTATTGTTACTTCCTTCTTCTAAAGTGTTTGTCATTTATTACTAATATTCCGATGACGTCTGCTTTGGAAGATCATTTGTATATATATATATATATATATAAAAGGAACAATAGCGGCATTCATACTGAACCCTGACGGACTCCAGACTTAATAGTTCGCCTATCTGATTCATACCTTTCAGCTGAGAAATAATTCTTTATTATTAACCGTTCGATTCTGCATTATTTCAGTCGATTCTTTTCGTTGAGACTATGTAGGAGTGTGCGTAATGGCTGTCGTGGCTGAACAACTATTTCACTTTTATTAACGAACGTGGTATTTCCCGGTGAAAGGTGATGAAATATAAATTAGACGCGTTATCATATTTTAATAACATTTATTCATTGAATTTGCCATTCATACGATATGGAACCGTTCAATTGTTTGAGTGGTATATAATATTTTGTAACAGTCATATTTATTCCAATATATATGTTCATAAAGGTCCACTCAAAGCCCGGGCATCAATGTGATGAATGAAATATGATAAAAGAATGAGAGGGGGAACAACTCTTCCTGATATTGCGTCAGGATTACATCATTCATTAAGTCTCGATAATTAGATTCTACTAATCAAGGGAATTGGAATATGTCTTTGAAATGGTTTAACATTCAAAACAGATCTTATTCTAGTTCAACGTGACCACTATTTCGTCACTAGTTCGACATTCGTGTAAATATAAATTTGAATATTATTATAATATCCCGTTAATTTGCCAAAGGAGAGATTATAAAATAAAAATGAAAGTTGCGGTGATGACACCAATTAATGAGAGGGATAGACAATTAAAAGAAAAAAATTAAATATTACCAACGTTTCTAACTCCAACTTTACTCCTGTTCAGGGTAAAGCTGAGATAAAAGACAAACCTGCAGCCCTTGAATCCAATCCGTCCTCACTAAACTTTGTATTTTCCACAAATTCGCTTGTCTCTGACTGACGAAACATTGAATTTTCTGTGAAATGTATGTTTAGTATCTGTGAGACAGAGAAATTGGGAAGAAATGCATTATTCTTGTTACTGTTCAAAACGTTGGTTTTCCTGTTTTCTTCCCTTTCAAATGTTTCTACTTTTCCTGAATTTGTATCATCACCTAAAGAAATCACGAATTGCTCTTTACTTCAGCGACTTCCATAAACTCGGAATAGGCATCATTCTTGGTCGTTTTTGCATTATTATATTTAACGGGGTTGAAATAACACAATCAAACTCTGCGACCCCGAAAACGCTAATAATTTCTGATTTAGAATTTTTTAAAAAAACCTTCCATACCCACCCCTAGAGGTGTTTTATCAAAACAGTTTCTTCTTGACTCGTAGGTGAACAAAATTTGGTAGAATTTGCTCCACGTTTCTAAGATTGTACGCGAAACTTTGTTCCATCCCCAACCATAGCGGCCGTACTACAGCTTAATCGGCAAGTTGAACATCAGAATTGAACTTAGCGACTTCCGTAACACCGGATTCGACACCGATCTCGGTTGTTTTCGCGTTATTTTTATGTAACGTCCCTCCACCCGCCCACCCACCCACCCACCCCCCTCCCGTAACGCTCCCCTCCCATGCCGAAAAGGGTTTAAATTATACACAAGCTACATCGGGAGAAACACTATCAATCTCACTGACCCTGAAAAATATTTCCTCGGTGCAAATATCAGCCGTTTTTGTATGTTTGAATATTTACACCCCAGACCACCCTGGTTTACAGTTATAAAAAATGCAAAATTTGGTCGAAATTGCTATACACGTTTAAATTTGTATGCGGAACATACACACAAACACATAATTTTATTTATTAGATTTTTCCAAACATTTTTTCTTCTCTGATGATAGGACAATTTCATCCCCTTAAGAGGGACTTTAAATTATTGAATTGTAATGCGTTCGTGTTCCAACGTTGAGCCTAAGCGTCGAAGTGATGAATGAAATGAGGTGTAAACCACGCTGAACTGATTTCGTCACACGTTCGGAACCTCTCGTCCAGCTCTGGCTAGGAGGAAGTGATTAAGTGTCGACGACATCGTACACTAAGTGTGTTATGTATTATATCCGTCAACGTCTCCGACATCTTGCGTTGACACAAGCTATACATCGATTCATGTGAACGCTGCGTCCCAGTATTGATATCTACTCTTCTAGGTTCAGAAGTCGCGTTTCTCATACAACTTTTTTTCTGTAGATAGTGGTTTAGATCCTTCACGTTAATCCATATTTAAAGGATAAAGAAACATCTGAGAAGTCTCATAGTTTCCAGTAACAATCGTGTCAATTCCCTCTTAATTCGATTTTTACCTGCTTTGGAAAAAGTAGACATGAAAACAAATGTGTTGTGCTTTTAACAATGTTCCGAAATATAATTGGAAATAAAATAAAATATTGATGTCCATCAGGACCGTTGATACGGATCACCGTATCTCAATGGATAAAACTCCAAATTTGAGTAAATTATAAATATGGACAATTTGAAAGTTTGTGTGTAAATATTTATTGATCAGTAGTGATAGTAGACTAGTATGTTATAAAAAGTTGTCAAATAATTCGCTTATATTCATATATAATTTTTTTTATATAAATTTGCGACTGAAGAAAAAAAAGGGGTTTTAAGGACGATAAACTTTTTAAAGTTCTCGTAATGAGACACGTGGAAGTTCATTATTTTTAAATATTTTGAATCGCTCCAAATACATGAACAAGATAAAAACTTCTAGAATTTTCTAGAAAATATATTTCTCGATAAAATGGAAATCTGAATATTTTATATCATAAATCGCCACACCCACGTTTATGAGATGATTAATATCTACAGTATTGTCAGTTTCTCTTAAAATTTAATAATAACAGAATAAAAATTCATAGACAATTGTAAATCTGGACTATAACATCGGATTCAATCTTCAATCCTGACAACACATTTGTTTAATATTTTTGCAATCGTATAATGACGCTAATCATTCTGATTTGGACCATTTATGAGCCATCAATGAGGAAATTATTGGCTTATTTATAGCAGATTTTCAATTTATTAGCTTCGGCTCTTTGAACTTTGATTTTTTCAGTGGCTGAAATTGCAGCTATCAGAAACGCTCGTTCGTGATGTGCAAATGAATGTTGATACGATCCTTATCGGCAACGTCACATCTGTATAGAATTATTAAAACAAATTTACAGAACACAGTCTAACTAATTTCTCTTCCACGTGAACGAAACGTATCTGATAAATGCAGGTTTGCGAAGCCTCTGACGACGGTATGAAAGGATTTCGTTTTTTGTGATAGTAAGAAGTGTAATGTCTCCACATTTTCATATCTGAATAAAAATATGTACGTTTTTCTAACGACTGTTCTGGTTTAAACACTAGAACTGTTTAAGTAACATTTTTGATTTCATCTAAACGGTTTGTTACTGTTTGATCGAGTATCTGTTGAAATTTGTCTTCAATTTGATCGTTTCTATCATTTAGCAGCAATCAAAAACGACGAATGTAATGGCTTAAATCATTACACAGTTTTCAATTCATAATTTACCTCCATATGGTTTCGGGAAATGATCCAGTGTGATAAAAACATAGGCTTGACACAATTATTTAATTTAGTTAATAAATAAAAAATAATAATTGTACGACTCCCAAACTAAAAACATTTAGTTGGTTCAACGGTGTATTGTTCTTACATTGATTTCTCTAGACTGAAAACCAAGACTACTATTCCATAAAAAACAGGAGCACAAAATCCTCATGTGACGAAATAAATAAAAGGATTTCAGCAAATTTACTAAAAAAATTAGACACTTAGAACATTTGAAGTGTTGTCAACTGTGATTAGAATTCTATAGCAAGTACGGTAATTGCGATCCCGTCGTCATGGCGTTACAACAAACGCGACCGATATACTAATATGATTTAAAAACTATTTATTATCAAGGTCCGTTTAAAAAGAAATTTCTAAATGAATATTGTAGGCTATTTAAAGAAAGGTGTCTCTTACATTAAATTTTCCCCTTAAATAGCCTAAAAAATCAATGACTAGTTAAGTACTCTGTTACCCTGTATTTTTGGTGACTTACAGTAATGATGTTATTTGAGTATGTCGCTTTTACGACTTAGACCTATACGAAGAGTTTAGAGCGGAGTTGTTCATTACTACCAGAAACAAACAATAAATTTAATCCGACAATACGTTTATTAAATTTTCACTCCGTTTAATCAAGTCATTTTAAAGCTCAATAGACAATGAACGCCATTGTTGTAAAAATGGGCCACGTGCTGGGGCTTAATGCTCTCATCATAGAAACTAGAAATGGCTGTTCTTTCTTGTCAGCTTGTCTAGTGGCGGCTCCCAAATTTTTTAACTTGTGTGCTACATCACCCCAAGCAACAATTTTTACGATTATAACTACGTAAAATAATAATACAACAGTGATAGTGTTACCCGACATGTAATATGCTTCATTATTCAACTCCGCCTACATAGTTTTCAATAGTTTAAAAGCGGAATAATAAGATGAACACACATTGTAAAACGAAAGTATTTTTAGAGTGTGTGTGTGCGCCACAAGAAGGGCAGTTTGAAATTCACTCTGTTAACATATAATTACTCTAAAGATTCTTAAAATTAAGAAATATTAATTCTTCCTAAAAAATTTTATGTGCTGTAGCACAAGAGCGCATATCTACAAGCCACCACTGCCTATAGGTGGTTTACACTATTGCATACTGATTTAATAACCCCAATGCCAAATCAAATAAATACTTATGGATTCATTTTTATAATATTCTCACACCTTCTTTCTTATTCCAAAATTATTACAATGTTGCTTGAGTGTAATTTCTTATATTCTTTACTCCTATTTAGATGATGAAACCTCTAACAAATTTTAATAACACTCTGCTATGTTTATTACAGCCACCTGTCCTCCTGTCATATCTTCTCAGTAGTGTGTTTCGATACACAATTGTAGCAGATATATTGCACTATATAGACACTTATGTCTGTACAATGTTCGATTCAAATATTTACAAACTATATACGGCTATATGGTATATAATGTTTATGTGATCATTATCTGCAAATGCATAATTTCAATGACTGTTCATAGTCCTAAAATATCATAAATAACACAATCCTTAGCATTTTTATACACTAGAGTTGCAACCTAATTTTCCAGGGATCATTACATTGGGCAGACACATAAGTTACATAATTATTTGTAGTGTCTGACTGGTGATTTAAGTCAACTTCAAAATTAATGATTCAAAACAGATAATTCACTCTATGCAATGTAGATTAGGATTCCATTCATCTTTAACACCATGCTTAAAATAATTATACAATATTATCTCTCTATCATTCTCTTATCTAACACTATTTATTTCACGAATGAAATAATTTATCTCATTTTTTTTTGTCTTGGTTGAACTCCATACATTGTGTATTTTGGAAGTGTAGTGACTTACAGTTAGTATATATTAGTAGTAATGCTCATTACAGTTACAAATGAAAAATAATTCAATTAACAGAAACTTTTTGAATGTGTGGCTTTACATTTAAATTTTTAACATAAAATATTAATTATACATATTTGTGTACTTTTGTTTACATTGCATAGCTTCTGTTCAAGAGTTAATTCACATTTTACAGATTGGTAGACGCTATTTTTTGGATTGCTCAATATTGGAATCTTCAATTGCTCTCCTGCTGGGAACTTTAGGATGTCAAACTCGTCGACAACCGTGGCCCCCAAATCGCAACTATGTGTCAGGTTTGTATTTTGATCATAGAAATATGTAAACTTTATTAATATAAGTTCATATAATGAATATTTGTTATATATTTTAGAAGTTCTAAAACTTCAATGGGGATTTATTTGTCTTGAAAAATAATGGTAACTATATTGTTCATAATTAAGCATCATAATATTTATTTATATATTGATTGAAGATATATTTGAATTGAGTTTCAATCACCAAGAAACTAAAAGTGACAACATGCTTCTCTATATATTTGAGATGTGCATAGTTCCTTGCAATGGTTTGAATGTTTTAAATCAAAGAAATTTTCATTGTTTAGCACATATTAAATAGTTCCTATCAAATGTATGCCTTTCATGTTAAATAATGCCAATTTTATAGGATTCATTGTTCTGGCCGCCTTCAGCTGGCTTGCTACATTCTCACTCGGTGCAATGCTTATGTTAAGCTACTCACCAAGTGGACCTATGATTGATATCATTGGTGGTGTGGTCTGCGGTTTCTCCGTTCTCACCATTGTCGTTGCAGCAATTGGTACAATTGTTTCACACTGCTGTCAAGTTACCCCTCCAGATAGCCGGGTGCAGCATTGTGTTCTGGGATTTTCTGTGTGATTTTGCTATTACTCATGGGTCCAATATAATATGATATTCTATTTGTCTTCTGTGAAGAGTTATGTGAAAGCAGAGAATATTAATATTTGTAACATGACCAAATCATATGCCTCTAACTATGAAATAAAGTTTTAAGTAGCCTTCTTCTGATAAGTTAGCTAATGCCATTTCTATATGTAATGCAATTATTTTATAAATGATAGTTTAGTATGATAATCTTTATAATATGTAAACAAAGTGTATAGGCATTTGGTCCATGATGATTTTGGTTTTAATTTATACTAATGTATCCAAATAAAACTGTGTATAGTATACATCATTTACTCTCATAAAATATCCTAATAAATTATATAAACCCATACTGTCTTCCCCTATATACCAATGAAATGAGAAATTTAACATTAAAATAATTGGTTCTCTGTGATACCATTAACATAAAAACAACCTAGAAACATAATAAAATGTTAGAAATGTTTGTTTTTATATTGTATAATAATTTATTTGTTTTAATTTAAAAGCAATATTGTTTGGAATAACAAATACTGTGAAATAACTATTTTCAAATAGTTGTTTGAATTTTCAATTTTAGTGCAAATTGTTAACAAAAGAACTAACCCCATTGATTATTGGTTGTGCCTTTCTAAATATACTGTATTGTACACAATTATCTTAAACTTATGCCTATCTGTGTACTGAGTAAGGAATTGGAATAATATGTATCGAGTGTAATCCATTATAAAGTATTTTATTAAAATATTTTGTACTTCACAGTAGAACTAAAAATTAATCATATATCTGTTGTTGTTTATGATAAATAAATAATAAGTACATTTACAAAGTATAAAACATTGAAAATATCAACATATTTTGACAAGAATTCAGTAATAAATCTTATCTTATTGCATTATTTTTGTTGAGTTATTGCCCTCATTAAGCAAACTGTCATCAACCAGAACACCTGTAACAAATATAGTACATGAGGAGTTTTCCTATGGACACAAATTAATTTATACAGTATTTTAGTGTGGATTATATGTATAATTAAAACAATTGGTATGGAAATGAAAGAGAGAAAGACGGTGGCTTACTTTAAATTCAGATATGATTGCATATGCAGGTATATACACACACACAAACACATGCACACAGTCAATTTAAGGCAAGTCAGTCACTCTCTATCCTTCTATACTGTCCAAGCAAAATAATTAATTAATTTGACAGTCTATATATCCCCCCCCCCTCTCTCTCTCTCTCTCTCTCTCTCTCTCTCTATATATATATATATATATATATATATATATATATATATATATGTATGTATGTATGTATGAATACATTATTCCATGATTTTTCAAGAGAAAGAGAGAGAGTTGTTGGCTTTGTTGCTTGCCGATTTTTGTTGTCTAACAGTCAGTGCACCATGGTTTGAAATCATCATTTTGTGTCCAACTGTGACACAGTTCAGATCCATTATCCTGATGAAGGAAGCTCAGGTCTTCAAAAATTTGATTCTTTTCTCTGTAGAACTGTTGATTTCAGTTAAGTTGGCTATGCTGCCTCTCTATGTAATATGTATGTATAAATAAATATATATATATATATATATATATATGCATATATGCAGTCCGCAGCCGGCTGGTGCATGGAATGGTGTAACACTCCTTCCTGAAGAAGGAGGCTGAGAGCCTCCGAAAATTTGAAGAAATACCTTCAGTTCCTTATGGCGACGCCACACTTCACTTTCATTTAAGCCACAACATATCTCTCTGTCCTATCCATACCAATATTGCAATTATTTTTGACAATGTCACATCCTTACTAATTTAATGATGAAGTCACATTGCATCTTGGATATTGAGGAAGGATAGAAATAAAGGAATAGGAGGAATATGCTTTATGTGAAAGCATATGCTCGGGCATAGAATCACAAAAAAAGCAAAGCATATATTCGAAGCACGGAGAGAAGAAGGAAAGACTGAAAAAATTTGACCTAGGCAGGATTTGAACCTGTATAATCTGGTCAGTACACAGACACCTGACCAGGCAAATATAGACAGTCTTATTATGGATAAATGTTTATTTAGTGGTAGGATGGTTAGAGTAGAGGGAATGAAGAATTAGGAACATTCATTAAGGAGTAATTACATTGTTTGGAACTAATTTGGTGACAAAGTCACAATTGATCTTGGATAGTGAGAAAGGTTAGAAATAAATAAAAGGTAACTAGGGAAGAGATTATTTTAGAGGAGGACCAGTGAAATTTGAAGTAGGTTAAGTAATAAAGAGTTGTATTATCATAACAATCAAATAAAGCTGCATCAGCCAAATCAAAAAACATTTTTAGCAATAGGTTAATATTAAGGATTTCTATATATTGGTGACAAAGTCACATTGGATAATTGGATGGCGAGGAAAGATAGAAATATGGGAGAATATATGCTCTAAAGAAAGCATATACTCAGGTGCAGAAATACAGTCCACATTGGATAATTGGATGGCGAGGAAAGATAGAAATATGGGAGAATATATGCTCTAAAGAAAGCATATACTCAGGTGCAGAAATACAGTCCATTTATGGCATGGAGAGAAAAGGAAGAAGAAAGAAAGACTGAAAATATTCGAGAAGGCTGGAAATCAAACACGGGCACATTTGCTCTGTGCGCAAATTACTCTACTGACTGTGCCATCCTACCTGTCAATGACCCTGGCATATATAGTCAGAATTATTACAGGAATCATAGTAAGGGTGAATAAGACTGGATGTGAACTTATAATGTTACTTTATTCCAGGCTAGAAATATTAAAAGATAACATTATAAAGTATGTACCTGCAATGCAAGCAGTCATAAAGCAAACAACTGAACCTGCAATAAAAGCCCTTACAGCAACCTCGGTGACTGATGAGCGTTGACTTGGTGCCATTGTTGAAAGTGACCCAATCATAATACCAATTGAGCTAGGGTTGGCAAACCCACAGAGGGCATATGTTGCTATCAGTTCTGACCGGGCCTATATGAGTAAAATATATATATTACATGTAATTGTTCCATTATTTTATACATAATAGAATTATTATATATATTATGTATATTTGATACATAATAGAGGAAATGTTATTGTTTCTTCTCAGAAAATGACTCTGTATACTGTTTCTCTTTCAAAGCACCATGAATCCAAGAAAACATGACATTTATCACATATCAATCCATATTAGTTTTAATGCGTAATGTTTCAAACTGTGGTTTTAAAATAATTTTACAAGAAAATGGTAGTAATGCTTAAAAACAAATTCTATATGAAGTGTATTATGTATTACATATACATTTTAAAATAGAATCATTCAGTTTTTATCTTTCCATATGCTTACCGTCAATAGGTGTAGTTTCTTCATATTACCCAGTTCTCGGTATGCCACAAATTCATTTACCACTGTTTTCAAGCCCACTAATTTTGCAACATTTTCCACTTGGCTTGGCTCTACACCCATTAAATATGCTACTGGGATAAAAACTTTGGACAAAATTACCTAAAAATTGTAATGAAAGATAAATAAATATTTTCAACAAGCCACATAATTTAACTAAATATATAGAAACAGATATATATATATATATATATATATATATATATATATAAATCAAGTAAAGATAATGTAATGTGACATTGTCAAATTAATTAACTCATTTGTATAGGAAAGTGGGAAAGAGTGCAGCTGACTTACCTTAAATTGACAATTGCTTTCACAAAGCTTGGAAGCAACATGTCAATTTTTCAAGAACCTAATACCACTTCCACAGGAATGTGCAGCTCGACAACGTGACATTCAGTCCTATTGTCTTTAGGATGGGGGCTTTGGACCTTGAAAAAATTGACATGTTTTTGCTTCCCAGTCTGGCGATGCCAACTGTTGTTTTAAGGTAAGTCAGCTGCTCTGTATCCCACTTCCCTATCCAAATGAGTTCATTAATTTGACAATGTCACATTACATTATCTTTACTTGATTTATATATATATATATATATATATATATATATATATATATATGAAAGGGAGATGGATCATAACTTATCTTAAAATGAAAGATAGAGTTAATATTTATCATTGATATCTTCCCACACAGCTAATATTGTTGCTAGTCTATGCCATGTATATTGCATGATAACTATTTTCCGTAACAGACTCAACTATCAGTATCTTGAAAACACTATACAAATGAAATAATAAAATGGTAGGATAATATTGATACAAGTACTTATGTATCAGTACATAAATGATCATATGATAAAAACTTATCTGTGGAATATTAATACTTGTAGGTACGGTCAATTAAAAAATGTTAAATTTAAGGCCGTATTTGTAATGTTAAACATATTAGGAGGGTTCCTAATGATAAAATACTGAATTAAGTTCTTTCAATCCTTGTAATGTGTCATATGTCTAAATACAAGTTCATCCACCGGAACATTATTTTCAATTCATTCAGACCCTTCCCTAATGCTTCTTGACTAGATCCTGGTTGCCATCCATGCTCTAAATACATGTGTGCCCTGTCTTAATAACCTCAAAAAGTGCTCTCACGTAATCTACATACCAAATTGAATAAAAAGTTACAGATGTCTCCTCTCTCACAATAAACTAACCAACCAAGACCTCCCACATTACAATGGACAAACCCTAAAGTTTTCTTCCCAAGCACATTGTCAACAACTGCAAAAAAAACCAGTACCCAATAGCTGCTCTTCTTAAAACCCTGTAGTCTGTTTATGAATTTCAATTTTTGGAACTATTATTTTACCATATATGTAATACAGACAAAAAATTCTGTTTATTCACAGTCTTGTTCTCAAAGCCTTAAAAACAACTTGGCAAATTTACAGATTACAAAATGGTTTACGTCCAACCGCCTCATTATTAACACCAAGAAAGAAGTTTACATGAACTTACTCAAGAGAGACAAACCAAATTACAGATAAATCTTAATGGCAAAACAAAAAGTTATGTAAGTGAAACCAAATTCCTCAGTGTGGTTCCAATGTAGCTTAAAATGGGAAGTGCATATAAAACCTATTTGCCACAAAAAAATTTTTTTGGCTCAACAACCCATGAAGGGCCTTGGCCTACCAAGACAGCTGCCAGACTGTCATCTTACATGACACATTCTGGATTAGGAGTGGCACCTGATCAGAGTGTCGATTCTCCCACAGCCTTAACCTCAGTTTTTGTGACTAGGACGACCACAAACATCCATGCCCATGCCGGGATTTAAACCCAGGACCTCTGTGATTCGAGGCAATGATGCTGGCCACACAACACCACAGCAGGCTGGCCTCTTTGCCACAAACTCTCATCAATACTCTACCTCTTGAGGAACTTAACTTCAAAATTATTAAAAATGTCACCTTGCAATGTTATCATGCTTGTTTCCACTCTCTACTAACATATGAAGTGATATTTTGGGAAAACTGTGCTCATAGCCTGGAAGCATGTAATATGCAAAAAAGGGCAATATGTATTATTCATAAGCTTAAACCTCCTCAGTATAATGAAATTCACCACGATTAAACATGACAGTGTACAGATCTTCACATGAATGCAAGAAGAACAACAACCCATAAAAATGTGTATTAAACTCCGGAATTAAACTATAGAAAACTCCCCAATAGAATAAAAACTGTGGTTTTAAAATTGTTTAAATACATAGTTTTTATGTGACCATTGGCTAAATCTATCTCAGTGGTTAAGGATTATCTGAAAGCTTGTATGTGTTTATGCTTTCTATAAACACTTGAAAAGTTTCCTTCTTTCTATTTGGACACAGATTGTTTGGTTTGTTGTAGATTTTTGTTGTCATGCAATTGTTACATTTTAAACATCACTGTCCAGTCTGTAGCCCTTCTACTGTAAAAGAGAATTTATATCTCTAAAATATTACATTCTCCATGTCATGGACAGCCTAATTTTCATATTTTTGTGAGCCAATATCTCTCTTTATTATCGTTGTAGTACATACACAAAATAATATGTGCTTCTTCAATCACAAATACTTTGACAAAACTGTTGATGCTTGATGAAAATCTACATTTACTGCTATTAACTATAGTGGTTGATAACCTGCACATGATGCTACCAATGCCTCTTCCATTTATCAGTGAAATAGCATTTACTTTTTACACAGAAAATTTCCATCATATACATTCAGTTGCTGCCCTTGTAAATTGATTTTTCTAAGTATAATGTATAAGAATTCAATACCTAATATATTAATTCCTGAAGTCTTTAAAAAATTATGATGAAAACTAATTTGAGTGACAATAATTCCAGTGAAATTTGAAAGAATAAAGCAATAAATTTATGGATAATAATAAGTTTATTTTTAATTACATTAAATTGATAGACTCATAATACTATTATAATTAAGTATTTTATTTACCTGAAAATTAACTGTATCATTTCCAACCAATTGGCCAAGCCAAATAATAATACCATCTAAAAATGACACACAAGCAATAAATGCAATAATATTTGCAATAATGCCCAACACAAGTTGAATTGCTGATATTGCACCTTGTGTTGCTGCATCAAGTACTCCAGTAGCTTCTCTGCAAATGATATTTGTATTAAGTAAAATCAGTTCCAAAATAAAATCTCGGCAATAATATATGCATTTATTACTTCAGATTTTTCATCTATTTCATATAGAACACATTGATATGATTTGATTATAAATATGGGATTATATAGATGTTACCCCTTAGGAAGAGTGATGTTTTTCAAAGTCGTTTTGGAAACTTCAGTCTCAGGATAAAATAACTTTGCATAGCAAAGAGCAGCAGGTGCTGACATTACAGATGCTGTTATCACATGTGATGCTTGAACACCAAAGCTCACATAAGCAGCTAACACAGTTCCTGTAAAACCCTTTCTCAGTAAATTATAATCTATTGGATATGTTATATTTTATTGAAGCAGCTAACACAGTTCCTGTAAAACCATTTCCCATTCAATTATAATCTATTGCAAATGTTATATTGTATTGAATGAAACTTACCAGCCACAGTAGCAAATCCAGCAGTCATTACAGCATGAACTTCTGATTTGGTCAAATCTTTGAAAAATGGTTTAATTATCAGAGGTGCTTCTGACTGAAATACAAATATTGTTAGCATAAATTTATTTATATGATTCCAGACAGTATCATTAATTTTTAATTGACCTGAACCCAACAACTTTTTAATTTACATTTAATGTTATTACAAATTAAAAATTTAACAATTATGCATAATAAATTATTATAGTGGGACTTTTGAAAACAAAAATATATGAATGCTTAACACAGATCAATCAAGTATTATTGTCTTACAATTTAAATTCACACAAATATTTTCTCTTGGATTACTTATGGGTTTTACTAATTGTTCTCACCTGTCCCAGAAATACACTGGCGGCAGCATTTACTGACTCACATACTGTAGTGTCCATGAATACATGAAGTATCCAGCCCATCTTCAGCACTATCCATTGCATGGCACCCCAGTAATACAGCAGTTGTACCATAAAGCTGAAAAAGTAAATCACTGAGAGAACCTGGAAAAATAAAATGTTAGCAAATTATATTAAATTATATTTTATGCAGGAGCACACAGTAAGTATTTAGTCAAATTAATTAAGATATCACTTCCTGCTTGTAATACTTTTAATATTATAACATTTTGATTATGAATACCATGAAGTGTACTATTTAAGTTTCCAATAAGTTATGATGTAGTGGAAGATGTACACATTTTTGTTATTTAGAAAACTGCATTACCAAGCATATCCAACAAGACTGAAGGAATAGTAACTAGGATAGCATAAACCAAAAAATTATTTGTAATGAGAGTATGTTACTAGTTGTCCATACACAATTAGAATTGCAGAAGAGATTCCTAGAATTTCATACATGATTATCTGAAGGGTGGAATTAATTAAAAGAGATACATGGAATCTGTTGAAAAATAATGTTATTAAACAATATTTCAAGAACAAATAAGAATAAAAATTAGAAAAAGGAAGTATTAGAAAATTTAGAATTGGGAGCCAATCATTGAAGCATTGTAAAACAAGATGTAACATATTAATGGAGCTGATAATGAGACACACATGTCCTATAAAAAAATGAGTTGGTGAAAGATGTCAAACCATCGATATAAATATTGTGCCTCTATGTTAATTCTAATTACAATAAAAATATATATATTATTTTAGTACAGATTTTTACTATTATTTGTTAACAAATAAAATTGTACCTGGAATGCAAACACAGGGCTTTTAAGAATCAGATTTTCACCATAGACAAATTCAGATCCATCATCTGTGTAGCCAAGAAATGTGGTTACTTTATCTCCTAAACATTTGAATATTGCTCTGCCAACATCCCATCTGATGGTAAAAAGACCAAAAATAAACTGTAGATATATTCCCCACAGTACTGGAATCCAATTAATCTGCAATATTAGAAAGAAGTATGATTTATTCAAGTGTTATAAATATTTGTCACAAATTATTATTAATAATAAAATGGTTGGAAAACAAAACTACAACAGATGGACTATAACAAACATAAAAGAAAAAAAGACAATAATTAAGAAATATATTTCCACCTTATGTTCTTTATATCCAAGTTTGAATATGACTTTGTCACCAAATTAGTTCCAATTCCTTAATGGATTCTCCTAATATTGTATATATATATACATACACACATACAAACACAATGTAAAGGACTTTAATTTGGTGACAAAGTCACATTGGATCTTGGATAATGGGGAAAGACTGAAATAAATAGGAGAAAGGTAGGAATATGCTTTTATGAGAATGCATATTTTCAATGTCTATATTTGCCCAGTTCAATACTTGGCTCGGTAGCTTAAGTGGTTAAAACATTGTGTACTGAGCAGAATTTGCATTCAAGTGGAGCAGTTATGCGGATGTATAATGTGTATGTATATTGTAACGCAGGTGTGTTTATGAAATGTATTGTACGACTGTAACCTAAATTAAATAAAATATTATATGCCAGCCATAAGGACACATGAGATGGCATGTAACAATTCATTTTGAAATTTCATTTTAACTATTTGCATATGACTTTGTCACAATGCTTCTCATGTATTTGACTGACAAATAAAAGAATTGACTAAAATTTTGAGGACTGTATATCAGGGTTTTCTTTAAATGTGACATATTTATTTACCTGACCAGGATGCCTTGAAAATATGTATCCCAGAAGAACGAAAACTACAAGACCTAACAGGGAAAATAGACGTTCCCTGCTGTCTGCTGTGTCCACAATGACATAAATAAGTATTAAGATCATTGGTGTCCCATTTGTAAGCAGTCTACGTATTCTGAAGAAGAAACATAAACAAGACATTTGTAACAGTGACCTTACCAATATTTTAATACAGAATTTGAATGAATTGATCTGACATAATAGCACATTGCAGTCATTTTGTAAGAGTAAAAGTCATTCCATTTACAACCCTTAATATAAATATATTAATTATGAAAATCTGTCATGCAAATTGAATTTTCTCTATTATTCATAACTTATTAGAACATATCCTACAAGTTCTTCTTCCACAAATATATTAACAGAAAATTCTATGAAAAATTTGTAAATGTTTCTATTAATAACATAAATTTTCTGCTATATGAAATGTTTTAATGTATATTAAGAAAAAATTTTAATGAAAAGATTTTTAGTTATAAATAGTATTCATATATCAAAAATTTTGGTTTTAGTGTTAAAAAATATTCTTGGTTTTTGTATTTTAAATGGATTTTGTGTTGAAATTATGAATTATAAAATTAAATCAATAACTGTATAGTTACATTTTGAAAACCCCTGTCAATTTTAACATATTGAAAATTATGCATTGCCAGCAAAACATATTTGATTATGTTTAAATCTTTACCAAACAAGTTATTATGCCTATGTTACAGAAAATGATACACAAGCCTTATAGAAGTATTGAAGTCTCTCCATTCACAAGGGCATAACTTTTTTCACTATTAAAATAATTTTGCTCATAATCACAAATTCAGTATGAGATTTGTATACTTAACAAAATGATTTATCATTTGAAATTAAAATTTAAATATGCATTATGTAAATGTATCGATTGTAGAAATATCAGTTTCTTTATACATGATAATGAACTCAGCAAATAATCAGAGTTGAACAGCATGTAGAAAGATATCTATGGGAAAAGTAGTGTAACTTGTACTGTATATTTTTTATAGCTGAAAAGATCAAAGCTAATAGTTTATACCTGAATTGTAACATATAAAAATTTTACCAACCTAGATTTCCAAAATTTGTGCAATTTGCTTCCTTTTTGTTCTTTTAGTAATTTTTTTATTGGCGTTTGTAGGTATCCTTTCAAAATGTAGTAAATAATGCCTATATAAGATATCCCAACAAGCAGTATCAGGAGTCCTATTCCCTCACACCATTGCATATCACAACCACCTGTTACCAACAAACAGTAAAATGGTGATAAAATATTCTGGAATACCACTAACCTGTGGATTGTACATACCTTTATCATCACACACTTTGTGCTGAGACCAGTAGACTAAAGCCCAAATGAAATAACCAATGACAATTAAATTAATTATTCCTTTAAATATATGTATAAATAATATTCTGTGAGTTTCAAATTTATTATCCAAATATCTCCAGAAATTAACAATGGCTCTAGAAATTATATCAGAGTTATATTTTTTGTCCTGGAAGCATAAAAATAGCATTATTTTCTTCTTCTATTTTGGATATACAATAGTCATTTGAACTTTAATATAACCATTAAGTACTTTATAAGATAAATAAGGAAAAACTTTTAACATTAAATTCAAATTATAAACTACTTAAAGTAAATAAGTTCATTTTAAAATTGTTTTTGTTTACCTTAGGTTCATTTTCATCAACCTCATTGCAACTGTGGTTTTCTGAAGGTACATCAATCGCATCAGAATTGTAATTCTAGAGAAAAGGAAGTAACAGAGTATACTATACTATGTGCAACAATGTTTGATTTTATGGCTTAAGTGTAGATAATTGATATCTAAAGAGCATCTTCTACTACATTTATGTGATCATATTGTTTAATTCATCAACCATTAATGAATGTAAAATGTTTTTGGTGTATAGAGGGTGTAACAAATCTTAGTGGCAAAATTTCAGGAATGGACTCCTCATATTGAGAGAAGATATGAAGTGTATTCCAACATGGGTCTGTAAATGCACAATTACAGAGTTATCCGAATTTCCATATCTGATCAGTTTATATAAAGTTCAACTGACTAATTAAAGCACTCTGTTCACATATCAGATGGAATGTTCAAAGTGACCCCTTTTGACGGAATACAGTCAGCTGCTCTTCTTTGCATTGAATTTTGAACATGATCAAAAGTTCCTGGGTTACTGGATACTGTATGAAAGGCTTCCACTATGTGAGCAAGGAGAGTTAACACATCATCCACTGCTGTTGAAAAGACCAAATATTTAGGTTCTCACCAAAGATAAAAGTTCAGGGTGTTTAAGTTGGGAGAGCATAGTGACCAAGCAATTGATCCATCTCTACCAATCCAGAGATGAGGAAAATGTGCATTAAGGGGCCTATGAGCAGGAAGGCTGAAATGTGCAGGAGCACCATCATGCATGAACAACAACTGTCGATGGAAAGCTAGTGTCATGTCTTCCAAGTTATGATGCAATCCATTGTGCAAGAAATTTGTGAGGTTATGTCCATTTAGCCTACTCAGAAGAACAAAGGGTCCAACAAACAATCACCAATGATGCCTGCCCATTGATGTTCATGGTGAATCTCTGTTGGTGAGGTGATTTGATAGTTACATTAGGATTCGTGACATGCTGGTTCTGAAAATTCTGGTTTCCATCCCTCATGAATGTTGCCTCATCTGTGAACAATGTTACAGCTCCAAATATAGGATTTGTTCTGCATTGTAGGAGGAACCACTGGGAGAACTCTGTACTGCTTGTACACACTGTAGATGATACCATCATGTGTGGCAAACTCATCTGCTGTCCTTGTACTTACTCCAGGACTTTGCTCCACATGATGAGAACAGCTTCCTCCTCTTTAGGGTTTGTATCTCTTGGACGTTTCCTGGTGTTTGGTGGGTATGCAAAACTCCTGTGTTCACATAATCGGCAATGGATTCCTTCAAAAGTCTTTTGGTATTGGTATGGTTTAGGTATTGTTGCTAATACAAATAATGTCAAAATAAAACCATTACCATCTGTCAAACCATACATGTAATGTATGCATGTGAGTTCTTCATTTGTGTACATCACAACAGCCTACAAACAACAGAAAACAGACTTCCACTTCACTGTAAACTTATCGTAGCACTCAAACTGCCAATAAACTTATATCAGCAACTGTAAACATACTTCATACAAACCTATCTGATAACTTACACATGATGGGTAATCATTTGTGGGTGCTAAGAAGTATTCAAGTCAACACAAATTTTATTCACAACATGTTTTCTCACGTAACAATTGTAACCAGAGTCTCACATATTAGTCCACATAACAAGGCATGTCGTCATGCGCTAATATTCATAAAAAATTTGATAACTTGTAATTATGCATTTCTGGACCCATATTGTAATACACTTTTTTTCTTCTCTCAGTATGAGAAATCCATTCCTGTAATTTTGCCATCAAGTTTTGTATTCACTGTGTAAAGTGTTGAGGTAAAGTTATATTTTTAAACATCATATGATGTTATTTTCATATTTCAATGAATAATAATTAATAATATAACAGTTTTTCTGACAACTTTACAATAATTTATAGTTTCATGGTTCCTTATTAAATAGAAATTCTTTTTAAGTGTGAAAACTTTTGGGTGTGATTGATTCATTCAATTGTTACTAATTGTGTAGTATTTAAATCTTTAATAACAACATCCAGTAAGTAATCTTAGAGCTTCTTTATTAAAAAACAAAGGTATGTCCTCTGTGATAACTCAGCTAGAAAACAGAATGGTTTCCATTTTGTGTTTTATAATTGAATTGAAACTTTATTTTCTAAACACTCTTCATTCAAAAAATAGAAATATGTTTGCCTTTTGTTTAATTTACTGGAGCACAGTCATTACTCCTATTAGAAACTTTAAAGTTGGAAAAATATTTGCTTGCATATTTATGAATGGGCTTCAATATTTAGGCATCAATACATGAATCAGAAGTACGTATAAAGGTAATGTGAAATTGACAAGTAATAATTTCAAACTCCCAATTGTTTACTTTGTGCATATGACAGTAAATTTGTTTAACTTTTAATGTAAGTTTGAATATATCAATTAAGTCAATTCTTAAGTTTTGTGTTTATGGGTTGCTGAATGTAATAATTTCCATGATAATAACATAATAAACTTAATATGATCTCTCATTTGCATAGTCAATTTTTTCAAAGTTAATAGAAAAATGTATTGAGTGAATTTCATTTTGGCATTAACAATAATTAAGATAGATAGAAGACTTGGTGAGAAGCACTGGCTGAGGTTAGTAATACCATGAGACTGAACAATTGTGAAAAATGAGGATGTCACCTTCATATTGTTTAGCAGTACTTTGATGGTTTGTTATACATTCAGAACTGCTGCTTGTTGAAAATACTGAGCAGCTACCAAAATGTAATATACACATTTTAGTGCAAGTGGGGCTGGTAATTTTTTTTATACTACAGAAGATGTAGTGCGAGAGGTTGTGAAAGTTTAATGATTGAAACACATCGTAGTAAGGTGACTTACATTTCCTTCACCTGCATATATAATTTCTGCATGTGACTATTATAACACATGTATTTATATTATACTAATTTATCCTTACTTTCTGGGCAGAAATATCTGATGCCTCCTCATGTCTTGTGTTGTTTAGAGACTCCATTGAATGATAATTTAGATTCTGAAACAAAACTTATGTATAACTTCAGATAGCAAATGTAAAAGAAAGAAGTTTAGGGGCTGTGTACCTCTTTTCCCCTATCATGTAGAGGGTCAAAACTCTGACCTATAGAGTTCAGGAAATCCTCACTACTGTTGTTGGTATCCTAAAATAAAATAAAAATTAATTCCAGGTAAGAAATAATTAAGATTATACCATGAACTTTAAACTATAATCCATAATTTATTCATGGTAATATAATACTCATATTTAATTTATGCAAGTGAGACTTACTTTCTGGGAAGGAACATTTTCTGTGTTGTTGAGTGATTCTGTTGATTGAAAATTTATATTCTGAAACAAAGGATGTAAGTGTAACTTCAGATACAAAATGTATTTTAGTAGTGTGTATTTATTGGCTGTATACCTCTATTCCATTATTATGTATAGGGTCATCATTCTGTGCTTTAGAGTTCAAGAAATCCTCATTACTGTTGTTCATATCCTAAAATGGAATAAAAATTTATGATCAATGAGAAATAAGTTGAAATATACAAAGTATAAACTTTACGTTGTTTTAAGATTCGAAAGGAACAATATAGAGTAGAAATTTATTATCAAGATAAAAACGAGATTATGTGAACTTAAAACGAATGTCAAGTGTAAATCACAAGTGTTTACTTATATTTTCTACTCATTTTGTGAATGAGAAAAAATATATTTTATACTAACATACAATGTAAGCGGTCCTCTCGTTACCAGTCATGTAATAGGCGATTTATGGCGCGACGTTTCGATGACAAGCTCCATCACTTTTTTCATGTATTCTTACGTTAGTGTACCGGGAAACTTTCACTCTTTAATTTTATTAATATTCATATCAAGTACCATTATTTTATTTACTGAAAAGAGTGGCAGTAACCCCACTTTCAATCCAATCTGGTAATAGTATTTTACAGTTTCTGTACCAATAACCTGGTGATCTTAAATACGCATAATACGCTGCTTCACTTGTTAAATAAAAAGCAGGCTCATTTAATTTTGTCTGCTTCTCGTCTAACCCTAAGAACCTTACTTAATAGTATATTAATGAATAATTATTATTCATATAAAATAAAATATAGTTTATGACCAATAACGGACAGTTTATGGAAAAAAAATCAGTTTTAAATAACGACGTTTCGGTGCCTATTTGTATCTTCATCAAGTTCGGACTTGACTGAAAAGTTAAGCACTAAATTATTATAACATTTCACTTAATCTGATCTAAGTTAGCCAAGCTGAGTGAACGGTTGCAATTTCAAGATTCACGAATTATATACTACACACTTTTCAGCCGCAACCCAAAGAAGGTTCAAATAAAAATTAAACTTTGTTATTTTTAACTGAGTTTTATAACAATTGGTGTTTTATTAGTCATAAACTATATTTTACTTCATATAATTATAAAGAGACGTTAAATGAAAAATATTAATTGAAATTACTATTCTTCTTTCCTCACTTTGTAAAAAGTAACTTGTTAGAAACCGGCGACCATTTTTTTTCAACACAGAACGTGGTCGAATGTCGTAAACATTCAATATTTGGTAACGAAACAAATTTGCTTTTAACGTACAGCTTGCGTCTGAGATCAGAGTGTTTTAAAGTTTTCAATTCTACGTTGAGAACCATATCTCACCATTACAATTACCACCGTAGTCCTACTTCGTCAAAACAGTCTTCGCGCGCAGAAACCATCAGAGGACATATAAAACGGATAAAGTTCTCTCGAGCTTCCAAACTGTGCACTCTATAAGCGAACAGGACGTATCAATGTCCATGTTTATATTTGAAGAGGGAAGCAGTAAGTAGTGCAAAATTTGGAATCTTCGACGGAAAATTACCGAATACACCCTGTAGGAATCCGAGAGAACGTCACCAAACACACACACGGATATTTTGGTAAAACACAGAATTAATATCGATGACTGAATTAAATAAATGATGGTTACTTTTGAATGTTGTAATTGAGACACTGCTCTGGTTCCTTGACTGGCTTGTGTTTCTCGTAACGTCCGTTTTAGACTACGAGGTATAACATCTTGATTATGAACGGCAATATCAGGTAGATATAACTTATCTTCGTACTTAGCACCATGTGGTAGAAAACCTCTGTGGCAATACGGAAGCTCCTGACAATCGCACTTTCGCAAAACGTCTGTAAACTCGAAAACTTCCGATTTCGTTACTGGCGGTTAAGTTTTACAAACCGCTCTAGATAAACAATTGCATTTTCCGTGACTGTGAACGGTAACAATCCTGAGTTGTACTCTTCCACAGCAACACGCTTCGGCGTGATCACCACAGAAACAAAATCCTTGCCAACGACGCATTCTCTTGACCGAAACAATTGTCCAGAAATGTTATACAAGAGTTACTTGAAGTTTTCTTCATTTCTTGGACTTTGCTAACTAAAATGGAAGCGCAAAAGCAGCTGTGGTATGATCATGTAATTTTCCGTAATACAAAGTACCCCCCAAAGGAACAAGGGAAGTGGGTGTTTTTTTTTGTAGCAGACGACGGAAAGGGTCAGAGGATTTGAAAAGGGTGTCAAGACAGCTGCATGGAGTCGGCAGAGGAAGCTGTTTGTCGAAAACAGGCTGGATGGTTGGATGTTGGCTAATGTTGTGATGGAGCCTTCAAGATATGATGCAGGTAAAATATGTTGTTATGCTCATCCAGATGGTTCTTATTGAGGATTGCAGAGCTTCAGATCAAATAAGCTCTGAAGAATGTTGGACAAGTTTTCAAGGAGATGGGAGAGCAAGGTGTTTGTCCAAAACTTGACTGGACGATTGCGGAAGAGGAGATCGAGTTTGGCAACAGATTCAGATCAAATATGCTCTGTAGCAGACAAAAGAGAAGAAGAAACGTGGCTCGCCATTTACTGATGACACCGGCTGAAGTTCAAGTAAGCAAATCCCACGGTTATCTAAAAAAATTTCAATTTCCATTTACATGCTAGTTTGTTTATTAATGAATCCTGAGATATTTCTAATTATACAGAGCGTACTTTCTATATGTGAATTAATTGTTTAATATTTTAGCAACATTAATTTGTAATCTGTCACAGTTACTTTCTCCCACAAACGCAAAATTCTCCATAACAGCAATTTAATCCTAAATAATCAATCAATCCCTAATAAAACACCCCATTCATACCTAGGAGTCATTCTAGATCATAGACTTTCCTGGCATCTGCACATTATCAACACAAAAAACAAACTTAACACAAGATTTAGATTCATAATATATATATATATCACTAATCTGGCAATACTCTTGTAATATCTGGGCAGCAGCAGCTAATTGCCACATAAATAAAATCCAAACTTTAAAAAATAAAGCACTAAGATACATCATCAACTGTCCTTGGTATTTCCCCAACCACCGAATTCACTCAGACCTGAATATAGTGCAAGTAGCAAAAAAAGCATCCAATAGCCAACTACGCAGATCCATCCTACATCGTAATCCATTAATTATTCAAACCACCGACAACCTCACCCCAAACAATAATATTATGAAGACTTTAAAGACCTGCGGATTTAACCAACTAAGGACAAAGTATACTCAAGGTTTATCAAAACGATAATACCATGCATGTAAATATCACTGTTTGAAAACCATCATATGTTTTGTCACAACGAGAAAATCCTTTAGATAAGAAGTTAAGTAATAATTTTAAAAACACATTATTTTGTAAACAAAATAAAATTAGAGTTACTAAATTCATGGAATTCTATAAAATTTTAATAATAAATTGAAATAATTCTGTATAAAATTTTGAGCCAAGAAAAAAAAATTTTTGGAATTTTATTACCGGGAATTTTTCAGATACCCCTCTGAAAGTGTGACGTGTTCTTTAATCGAGCATTGTTTTACAAAGTTAAAAGAAACAGGTCGCTTCGTGAGTTGTGCGCTACTGAGGCGATTGTCTGAAAATACGACGTATCTCGCTGATCTCATTAGACAAGTCGACCGTCAATCAGACCACAGGCGTCATCCTGCGACCCAGAAAATTTAACTAGGCAACTCAGTTTTAAGCAATCCGCCACCATTTCCGGCTAGATCCGCCAATCGGCAACTGGGCAAATTATCTGCCCTTGACTAAGATTCGTGACCTGATTCTGTTGCCATTAATAATCCCTTCCTGTGGCATTCCGATAAAGAGATAAAATTCAATGCCCTATGCCGATGTTTCGCTGGATTCTCCAGTTTTGTCTTTAAGGTCCCCACAGACGGTTCGTTACCTTCCCCAACCCTTCCTCCCTCTCCGACCTTTCTCATGCAGCCCAGGAACGGATAAACCATCATTTCGAATAATACACCACTACGTCAAAAAAAAATTTACTTTATCTTTTAGTGAGAAAATATTTTTGGAATTTTGTCACCCATAATTTTTCCTGAAAAATCAATTTTATTAAATAACTTTACCACGCAGCGAAGAATGAAAAACGAATCAATAAAATTAGATGTGTTACTAAATTCAAGTAATTATACAAAAATTTAATACCATTGATGTATCTGCGTCCAATTACGTGAAACATTCTGATATGATTATATAATGACCAGATAAGCTGATAGACCTGACGCCATTCCGTTTTCCCGTGCGTCCAAACTTTTATGATTCAAGTTCCCCAGCATTTATACTGACAATAATTTTCATAGCAGCATTTTTCACTCTATTTTAAAATATCTGGTGCTTTTTCTTTCCGGCTTAATCGATTTTTTTTAAAACAAAAAGTCTTATCACAAACGCCAGCAACTTTGTCCTGGTGTTGCGCTACGTGGTTACAAAATGCTTAACAATTCATTCTCTGGAAACGCACATACTTGACACTGACAACCAAGAGTGTTCTTCACGGATATAAATCTAGTGTTTTTTGCGATGCATGGTCGCCATGAATGCATTCCCAGGGAAGTACGTCATTAATTCATACGAGAACGAGGAGTATATACTTATTACGAAACAAGAAAAACGAGTTATAGCGGCGTAGAATGCAATCTCACTGGATCAGAGACAGTATAATGTGAACGTGACAAGAGTTCCTTAAACAGTTGGACTTTCATTACCGTCGCATCAAAATTATAAATTCTATTTCGATAGCCTTCACCGAGTTAAGTGAGAAGGCCAATGAAATTATTTGAAATCTTATCTCGAGAAGATATTCATTATATAGCTCATCACACTTGAACTACACTTAGACAATGGATGGACTGTGAACCTGACAAGTACATGTTTTCCCAAGTAGAACAATTCACGAATTAAATTTATCGCCGAATAACTAGAATGCGGTACGCGCATGTTTAAAAAACCGCAAAAGTGAACATTCTCAATTACAATTAATTCGGCGCCGCATTAAACGAATAGAATGCTCTATACTTGAGACCTTAATTCGAAACACAAATTGGGATAGGATTAGGAACGAGCCAATAGTCGTTAGTTAACAGTAATATCTGGCACTTGCCGATATCAAGCTTTCAAAACATTAAACACCTGAGCAAAGTCGGGTTTAAATTCATACAACGTACGAAGAAGGTCAATCCATTTTTACTTCGATGCATCTCAATGCCAGAAATATAGTCGGGTTTACCCAGCTGGCGAATCATATGTATTTGATTATATTTCTTGAAGAACATTCGCTCTCTCGTCCTGTTCGATCCCTGGTCCGGTCGAGATTTTTCTATCCTAAAACCTCTAATTCACTTTCGTATCCCTTAAAATTGAACTTCTGTTCTCGAATTAAAATCATTGAACTTATGATCAGTTTTCACACAATATCCATTCCTTCATCAAAGTCCTGAAATTGGGCCGTGGGTAATGTGATTTAGAAAATCTATGCAATGGACATGTAGTCGACAAGGATTGTTCAGTGACGAGAGCGACAGGGTATTGGTCAGAGGTCTTGGATTCTATTGGCGGTCAGGTCAAAACTTTTCTAACGCAATCCGTTAAATATATAGATGGAATAATAATCAAAATATGTTATATGTCGTCGGAAATTCACGTAAATGTACTATCGTGACGCATTGCCCGTAAGGGTAATGATTTTTTCGAATTTAATTTCCAATAAAATACATCCATGATCATATATATTCATAATGCAATGAGATCAGGTTTAAATTGTAACTGTAAAATCTCCGGACTAAAAAAGTTTATTTTAATAATTTAAAAAAAATGCAATATGTGTTTTAATCTGTTCTACACACCCAAACTCACATACACATACACACACACACATTATATATATATTGTGGTAATTAAAAGGCAATTATTAATTATTAATTAGAAAATTTTGACTCGAATTGTTAGCGGCAGAAAACACACAAGTTGCACACAAGAATGGACAATAATGCCACAGGTTTAAGGTATTGTAGGCTGTTGGTTCGCTGGACGCAAAGTGTAGCCACTCTTCGTCGAAATATAGCAGAGAGCAGTTGTTATAGAAAGATTCCAGTGGACTGGAATTAGAACAGTTTTGTTATAAGTTGCAGTCTGCGAGAGAAATAGCCAAATATTCATCGATAAACATTTTGTATAATGAAGTCTAATCTATATTATTCTCAGATTAGACGTTTAATAGCCTTCAGAACGATCGAACTACATTTCCTTAACGAACGAAGAAACAACTTTTGTCAAAACAACAGAGATAATTACTCAGTGTTAAAAAATGGCCAGTTATAAAGTGTAATGTGTGTGTAAGTGAATGAACGAGCCAAATTGCCCTGATATCAAGAAACTGTAAGTTACAATCTCACTAAATTAATATTTGTTACCATTAGGTAACGGTAATTATCGTCAGATTTCGGTTTTCGAATATCGTTTATAATTTAAAGTTAACATTTTATGTTGGCATTGTAAATAATACATTGCTGAAGTAAGTTGATAATAGCTTTATAGAAATTTTGATTGTTAACAAATATTTTCTTTATTTAAAGGCCCAGTAAAGAACCTGAGAGAGAGTAAATTTTGATTGTAAAACACTAATAAATAATATAAATTGAAAATTAATTACATGGTAACTGTTGTAAAAATTCACTGGATATCATTTGTAAATTTAACTATTTGTGCAGTAATAAATCAGTTTGTTTTTTTATTTAAAAACCTTAATTATTATTAAGGCATCCTTTCATTTAATATTTCAATTAATACTTGGCAGCCCAACGTGGGTTAACTGTGTTTATTTAACTTTCTTTCATTTGTATTAATTAAAAATTGGCGCCTCAACGTGAGATATCTGTCATTAAATCATTCTTTAATTTGTGTTTATTACAATGTATATATATATATATATACATTTTTTAAAACAAGTCGACACTATAATATGGATATTTTCCAAATATTCAAGGTACATAGTTGTATATTTATTTTGTAGCATATAACATAATAACTAAGACTCTCTGTTGGTTCTTTCTAGTTATATAAGGCTATTTTCCTCCCAGTAAAACTTTTCAAACTTCGATTTAGCCATTAATATTATTGTCGAGAACCAGATTCACAGTAGTTTCGTTCAAATGTGTTCGAAATTATAGGATCTATTCACAGCGTTGAAGTTTACAGCATGTTGAAACTGTGATATTTTCATGACGGTCTTTCACCGAATTGTAATGTAACCGGTATAGTAAGCGTAGAAGCTCTGTTAGTGTGTTAAAATATAAACTATCGCAGACGATAAGAACAATATAAAGGCTGAAGCTTCCGTACCCTTCTACATGTTTAATCACAGGACTTATCTTTAATGTAAATAACCAGATATCATTGACGTTAGAAACGCTGACCATGTACTCCACTGCCGAAGATAGAAAAGTTATGCTTTGATGGTAGCGAAGAAAATAAATAATTTATTAATAACATAGCTCCATATTTGTTCACAGAAATAACAATTTCCTTCAACGCTGTAAAGCTTTCGGCGTTTGCCGTCATTAGTTTCATGAGTTACACACAAAAATGTTTGGGAATATGAAACTGATGATGGAAAATGACGAAAGCTTTACAACATTGTAAGAAATGAAATGCAAAAATTTACCTTGTTATTTCATAAAAAAAATGGGGTTATATTATCAAGAAAGTAGCTGGGTGTCCGGCGTTGCCCGGGTATTTATTTTCGATTAGCCTGGAAAAGTATTTAATTCAAGTTAAGAGAGCCAAAAATAGGCTAAGGGTAAAAAATGATAATAAAATTGTTCTTTCAAGTTCAGATTACACAAAGTTGGATATAACTTCATTTGGGTTCGATTGAAAATAATTGTAGGCCTACGTCTATTGTGATGGACCCGCTCTCCGCGTTCTAATTTGCTCGGTTTCAGATGACAAAAACGCAGTTTTTACGAGTAACACCCGACCGCCTGCTGGACCTTTTGAGAGTCTCGGCGGAAATGTGAACAATAGATCAAGGACACCTAGACATCGAAAATGGCGGCGTTGTTCGGGGAATCGAGCGAGGAGCGAGAACTGTTGACTTGAATTCATATATTCGTTTTTTATATAAAAAAATATACATATTACTTTTTGGAAAAATAAATCACCCAGACATGCCAGATCCGTTGCGATAACGGCAACAAAACAGTTTATTTTAAGTTTAATGTCAGGAAATAGGAATCCCTCCATAATGCGCCTATAATAAACAGGATTCAGCCACGTGTCGATCGCTTTATTCAAGGTGGACGTACGAGGGCCGTTCTGAATGTTCTCGGCCTGATATAGAGATGACGCTAGTAAGAATCAACGGCGAGTCTTCTTTATTATGTTATATGCTACAAGATAAAGATTCAACTATGTATCTTGAATTGTTGGAAAATATCCATCAGAATACTACGTCATAAGAGGTTTCTTTATTAAAAAAAGAAGCTATATTCGACATTAAACGATTCTCATTTGCTTTTTCAATGGTAGTCAAGTCAGCAGCTGAATTAAAAATGCGGTCGAAACTCTTCGGATGATGTGGATTCAGGTCGCTTACAAACCGCAGCGACCGAGGAAAGAATCGTAAGTATCCAAATTACAGTATGGAAAGATGAGATCGCGTCAACATTTTTCATGACCATCTGAGTATGAAAACAGCGTTTACGCGATGGCTGCCGTGTTTATAGTCGGCCATCGACGAGAAACGGACTCGAACGATACTTTTTCATCAGTGTTTGGATTTTATAATGGAATATAACAGAGTTTTTGAGACGTTTCACTGCTGTTGAAGAAACGTGAATTATTACGCCACTGAGTCGAAGCAAGAGAAAGTGTACCATCAGTTGGGAAAAGCCATCGCCACAGAATTTTGGTGGGGTTCTCATAGACTATCTGGAAAAGGGTAAATTAATCACCGGAGAATATTATACAGCATTATTGTAGCAATTGAATGAAACAACAACATCAAACCTCCATATAAAAAGGTATTTTTCAGTGCGACAGTACGTCTTCAGATGTTGCTGCGAAATTTCGCTTGATTTAGATCCAAACGAAAAATACTAACCTATTAATAGCAAAACACTGGAAGATAGGTTAGATAAACCACTTTTAAGAAAGTAGAATAGGCGTTCCAAGTGTAACAGACTATTTTGTAATATCTAATTACGTAATAGTGAAGTGCTGTGGAATAAAAGTTTTAAATTGATTATAAAGCAAATAAAAAAGAATTATTTTAACCACAGTGCAGTGAAGTTCCATAAAGAAATTGTGTTCCATAGTAAAATAATCACTGATTATAGCGAGTCACTGAAATTTTATTTTCAAGGAAAAAGCATCTGAATACACCAGGAAAAAAGTTCCATATTATATTTCAATTTTAATTTAGATATAATTTTTTATTTAATTATAGCTGCCACAAAGTGGAATCTTAGTTGCGGTTAATAAATTCATTAACTGGTTTCCTGCAGCCGAATCTCAAGAAATGAAGATTTATTATTTAGATTATTGGGGTATACCATAGTCATAGAGTTGATAGGTGAGTAAGAAAACGTGGAAAAAGGCAAAGAAAAGTAAAAAAAAGAAAAACAGAAAGAAAGAGGCAGGTTAAAGAGATGACGTGGAAAAAATGGTCAGGAAGTTCACTTTTTCTTGTTCACCCATCTAACTCCAAGACGAATAGTCTAAATGATGTTACCTTGCCATTGTCAACAAATTTCAAATTCAGAAATGAAGATTTGCATCTAATGAAGTCTGAGAGAGTAACGCTGAAGCTGCAAAAGCACTGGACTAATATAAATGTATCAAAGAGCGACTATTTTAAATATTAAAAAATAAATTTGTAGGAAATTTTACGTCCTGACTTAAAAAAAACCTACTGAATAAATAGTTAGAAGAAAACAAAAATTCTATTCTTTGAGACTGATTAAAAGTGGGAATATTATAATTCAAATTACAAATTAATAAAATATCATTCTTCATAATATTACAGCTGAATATTCATATGAATAACATTGGTCATTTAATTTTAGAATCCAAAATAATCTATGTCCTTTTAAGGACGTTTCGTTGAGCACATTATGAACAGAATTTAATATTTATCGCACGAATGCAGATTGCAGTTATGCTTATCATTTATATGCCACCCACAACTACAAGCGAGAATTCGAGACCTTGACAAAAGAAACAAGAACGAAGAAGAAATCGCTAAGGTTCCTACGTGCAAGGTGCGAGCTCTTCGGAAAGCATTTATTTTCTACCGAAATTAAATTTTTCTCTAACTTATCTTGATGAATAATGAGAAGTCGATCCTCAATAAAATTTTGAACGTTCACTGCAACAGGAACCCTGATTGTGAATTATTAGACATGGACAATTCTTGTCATCCATATAAATAATTATAGATCGCAGTGTTCACACGCATTCGTAGAATATCGAGAGAAATATATTAAAATAAATATCTTTGTTAGTTTCTGATAATAAAGGGTAGAATAATTGTAACAGGTGTGTATTTGGTTTACTTCGTCGAACTACAGAATTGTTTATAAAAGTTTACATCAATAAAAATTAAGAACTGTTTATTAAAATTGCCCTAAAGAGAAAAACAAAATTGTTCCATTTATATTGAGTGAAGTTTTCGGTCAAACTGCTGGTTTTATCTCAACGAAGTCATTGGTGTTATTCTGTGCTAATTTATATATGTATATTTTATCGCCTTTCGGAAAATCTGCAGAATTATTGAAAAAAAAAGGGAATTTCCGATAGCAGAGAGAAAAGAGAATTAGTCTTAGGATACTGCATCAATAACTAAGAGACCAAACCCCCAAGAAGGCTCGACCTCAAGGTTTTACGTTTGAGCCATCGATAATACTTTAATCAATTTTCATCTGTTATCCGAATTTTCCGCCTCATATCTATGAATTTTAAGACCTGCCATTGGTAAGGATTATAAATCCATTAGTAATCGTATCGTAATATTCACTCTAACTAGCAGATAGATATATTTATCTAATTGCACTGGCAATGTTTAATATACATCCAATGAAGGTACACAAACCCTTAAGGTTTTGCTTGTAATTTTCTGCATAATATAATCTAAAATGTGATCACGCTGGTCATTGGTACAATCCGGCCAAGGAAGAAGCTGGATCTGGTCTTGAACATTCCTAGCGATACATGGAAAGGCATTGTCCTGTTGCAGCTCCATAAATGCCCTGAAGGAAAGGAACGACTTCTGGCTCCAGTTGAGATCGTCCATGATACGCAATCGTACCTCAGACCTAAATACTGGGGGGTTCTTAACTGTGTCGTTGGACAACGCACTCCGTTTAACAGCCAAGTCTGTACCCAAAACGAAAACTGGATTCAACCTTAAAATTTTTTGTTGCCATTCTGTACGCTATTCCTAACATCCATGAGCCCATTGTTTCCGTAGGCGCCGATGGTTTTGCGTCAGGAGAATACTGTATAAAGGAAACTCTTGCATGCAGTCAACGGTGCAAAGAAGTTGACGAATTGTTGAAGAACACAATGTTACACCTGTAGAAGTGTACCAACGTTCTGGTAACTGGAGATGAAGCATAATGGTCCGTCACCGCCATGCGGACCAGGTGGCCTTCACCCCGTGCTGACGTCACCTTTCGACGTCCACTCCCGTATTTCCGAATTGTCCAGTTCTCTTGAGCCCACCACTTCCCAACTCGCATCACTGTGCTGCTGGTACGCTCCATACGAACTGCTATTCCGGGATACGGAATCTCTCCTTCACGAAAGGCGACGATTCTTCCCCGTTAAAACTACGTAAGTAGCTGATTAGTCTGTTCTTCCTCAGGCACAAATTAAAAATCTGTTTGATTCCAAGGCACGTCGTATAGCAGCACTGTTAGACTACATGAGGGTTATCCATTTTGATGGCTATCCCTAATAATGATATAGGAAGGGATGTAAGAGGAGGGATGTAGATGGCAGAGAAATGAATCAAACGGATGGCAAAGGTCTGCATTACCCTAAAAGTGATTCAGGGAAAACCCTAGAGAAACCTGCATCAGGCAGGTCGTGTATTTGGTACTTGTCCCACGCTCTTCCCATATCGGGAGCTGGGTCTGCTCTGGGAACGCAGCATCCCAAACTCCATGCCTCCTCGGCTGATCCAATGGGATCAGAGCAACTCTTATCGTATACCCAACGTCTGCGACCCCGGATCATTCACCCCTCAAATCCGGACTAGGCGTCACGAATTATGGAAACCGTATTCTAAAATCCCCGGCTCAGAACCGGGAAGAGGAAAATCTCAAGCAGGAATCCTTCCGGGAATTTAGTAGCTGGATTACCCATCTTTGAGCACGTGTTCTTTTTGCTTTGTAATTTTAATAGTTTATTTGTATCAACACAGGTGGTTTTCACGATAAATTACATTCAATTCGGAGGAGTCCATCATGTTGCAATTTTTACGAACGTGAGTATAGTCTTTCATGTAACAACAAGAAGAAAGTCCAAATAGTAATCAAAATGTCTTAAACTGAATTTTTTGAATAAACGTTTATTGGTTACTAAGTACACTTTAACTTACATATTTCATTTTAATTAATCTGCCAGAATTTGTTGAATACCTCGTCCCGGAATTGCAGAATTAATTTAAGGAATCCATAGTTTCCCTCTCACAAATGTCCTGAAGACGACTGCCGGTACTGTCCTTGCTCGGATGAGATTAGACTAGGTGTTTATTATGTTTGTTCCATTGAGGTTCGTCGTGATCTCACCACACACAGAATATTAAGCCGAGATTAGTAGCACACCCGAAGTAACCTAAGGCAACAGGAGTAACTACGCAAAACTCGATGCTCTGTGGAACCCATCACCAACTTTCACGTACTCTCCAATGAGTGATAATTACTGTACGTCACTGTGGTCATATAACTGCTAAAGTCGACTACACAAATACTTTTAATTTACGACAGTGACTTCTTTGGTTGATTAGATCGAAGAATCTCGTTTTCAGTGTGTCTGAATACCTATACTTGTTTAAAAAATAATTTAGACGCAATCTCTACTCAATTTTTTTATTTCAATATTGAGATTTCTCGTCTTCGGCTGTCTTATATTAATATATATAGCCTCATTTCATGTATTCTCGGACTTAATAAGGTTTCAACAATGCCACGAAAATTATTAATCTCATCTCGGCTGCGCGGCCTAACATCTAAGTGTGTTATTTGCTTTTGTAATTGAATTAGAAAATAAATATTATATCATTACTTGAGTATTGTGTTTTGCTCAGCTACAAATAATAGTCACTGCAGATTCCTCCTGTACGACAATTTAAGCAGAGGAACTCTTCGTTTTCAATTGCAAGCACAGTAATATATTTAAATTTTATGACTAATGTTTCGTTGTTTTGTTTAAGCCGTTGTATAATCTTGAAGTTATTCAAATTTCTAGATTACTAATGAGAGAAAATCTGAAACTATACTGTCAGGTCTAATTTTTACAGTTATTTTTTATAGTGATTTATTTACAGTCACATCAACATGGTTACTCATTTTGCCTTTACCGGGGACTAATTGACGAGAGTTTCTGGGTCTAAATTGAAATGACAGGGTCAGATTACTGGAAGTCAAACGCAGATCGTGATTGCGGTCAGAACAAGGAGGACATTGACGCGGTTCATGGACGTAGGAACAGAGCGTTGGGCTTTCTAGAAAGGTCCTCTTTACCAGGCCTGTAAAACTATAATATCATGTGACGCTCTTGATAGGAGTATGAAACGGCCACGGCGAATTTTAAAGGTGTTCCCGAGATTTCAACCGGGTGCAACCATTGTTGTTCCACGACGGTCACTAAAATCATCTTCATGTAAACGTTTGCACCAGTTTGGAATTCCTAGAACACTTTGTTAATCACACACAGGGGGAAAGTCTTCGTTCGATATAGGTCAGTATGGTTGGAGAGGTGAGAGTAGCTAGATGTTTGTCAAAATGGCGACAGCGACACTGCTGCACCATGAGGAAAAATTAGGAGAGAAAGTGGGTACGTCATTGCGAAGTGAGCAAGGCGGAAAATAGCATGACTGACGAGGAGGACGCCCGTCTGGGGGGAACGAGTTGCATCATTTCACCGTATGCAGACTTCCAAGTCCACTTGCGCCGATGCAGCGACATCTTCAGGAGGAAAGTCTTGACACATGCAAAACACAGAGTATGCCGTCCAAAAGGGTGTTCCCCGACGGGTAAATTCCAAATTTTATATGTATGTCGTCCCGGAGCCCAATAACTACCAGTAACAATCCCACGAAAATTATTAAGCTTTCTCGACTGCAGGGCTCAACATCCCCTATTATGAGAGTCCCGTGTTTTCTTGCTTTTGTAATTGTATTCGAAAATAAACAATATTTGACTCATGTCAAGTTTTTAAATTATTTACCTAACAGCTCAAAATTTTTAAATATACTCTAATTAATATACTTTTATCGCTAAAAAAAACACGAAACATGTTAGATTACGCAAAAACATGGACAAGTGGAAATTATTTTTTACAGCAATTTTTTTCACGACCGCTATTACATACCGATATTTTGGGCCTTTCTTCTTCCGTCCTATTCCTGTTATCTCGGAGCTTTCCTCAGATTTGTATAAGCAGTGTCAAAATTTTTCCCGGTTTACTTAAATAGAATTAACTATTATTTTGTTTTTTTAAAAAAATTGATTCTCACGAAATAACTGAAATTTGCATAAAGAATGGCGTACTGGTAGAAATGTACTTCCTCGTAACTTTCCTTATACGATCAACCTTCCGCCATTTACACGTGAAACCGTGATACTAATGGTGATTCTCAGAATTTCAGTGCTTGCCGAAGTCATTCTTCATGTGCTAATTTTCCTATCCGTTGATTTTTCTTGTTACTAGTTGACCACCGGAAACCGCAAAATCAGTTCCGTCACCGTACTCTGTATTTCAAACATCATTTCCTGCAGCTCAGGAATAGGATTGTTGCCTTTCGTTATAGAACTGAAATACACTTATTTCTCTATTCATTTGCTGAATTTATCCACAGATCGTCTCAATTGAGACAATATTTGACTTTGGTCCATAAAAACAAGTTATGTGGTTTATTTCTAACGTTATACACAATGACGATTTTCAATCGTTTTCAATGATGCTAAATATTATTGCAACCACGGTTCGTACATCTTGCTAATTTTACTCTACGTCCAACGGAAGCTCGATATAAAATTTCGACCTTATTGTTCTTTAACTTTTTCAGGTTTCCCGGTAAATTTGTTGAAGACGAAAGGTCATGTATTTACAACGGCACCCGGTTGGAAACCCGAGAACTGTTCCAACTACATTAGGTGTATTTTTATTATGCATATTTCCAACTTAAGGAGGTATTAATGATTTCTTGTAGAATAGAATATTCAATTTTTAAATATTTATTTAATAGCAACGACTAAGTCATTGTTAAATCTAAGAACTACACACACACACACACACACACATATATATATATATATATATATATATATATATATATATATATATGATCGTGAGTCCGAAAATTAAATAAACGACGTTTTGTACTCTTTTAGGGCCTCTTCATGTTTAATACAATATATACTAAATTATCAAAACCTGAAGAGTCGTAAAAGAGTACGGAACGTTATTCATTTATTATTTTGTTAATAAACACAATTTTCTGACTAATGGCCGTATATTTACTTATTTATATTATTATAAATGTCAAATATTTTTTCATCATTGTAATTCGAGGTGTATCTGCATAAATAAATATATAATGAATATTTCTTATACAGACGTAACTCGAGGGCATACCTTTCCCACTAAGAGCTTAGGAAAAAATATATGGACTAGAATAATATTTCCTGCTCCTAAGTATATTTGTTCGGCAAATGACGTTTACGTGTGAAGGCCTATGTTTTTTTATTAACTTTATTTTTTGTTGCAATTTTGGTAAAATATTTTACAGATTCAAATGTAATCAAAAGTCTCATGAAACTGTGTCTAAATATGAAATCTTTATTCATAATTAACTAAAATTGGAGCTCATATATGCTGTAAGAGTTCACCAAGTCTCTGTGGATTTTTTTTTTAAAAAAAGTCCTCCTATTGTGCACAGAACAGTATTGAATAATTGGAATTTTCAATAATTTTGTTTTATTGACTAGCAACAACTCTAGGACATTTATCTGAGGCTCCAAAATTTGGGGGCGCCATTTTGGCTGGGATAAAATATTAACTACCCAATTAATAGAAAATTTCCCTTATCAATTTCGGTGTGTGGTAAATTAATACCTATTATAAAATTTATAGGCGATTCATTGACGAATAAAACATAAATTTATTAACGATATATATTATGACTATTAAGAAAACTAATAAATAAATAAACATCAACCAGAAAAAAACAAATTTATTTTTACTAGATTACAAGTAGAGTTTTTGATGAATTGTCGAAAATGCAATAATCAGTTATTACATATAAATCTTGGAGTACAGAACATTACCATTAATAAAGTAATTTTCCCGACTTAAAATTGGCTGATGTTTATTTTATATTAAATTAATTAACCCACAGAAGTGTAACGTAACGTCCGGGTGCAGCAGACCTAAACTTAACTTTTACGTTGAAGGCCACTTTTTTGAACCGAATATTATAAATTTACAATTTAGAATATCTTCATAAGCATTTTGCTACATGTATATACGTAATTTAGCCATTCAAAATCTTTTTGTTTACTTAAAACTAGCCGTTTTATTAAGAAGCTTATTACAATTTCATGTTTTTAATATAAAAAATATTGATTTTAGCACCTTTCATGACTATAAAGGCTTATTACAAAAAACATCATTATATTCATTAACCGTTCCAGCGAGTTCAAAAGATGAATGACTAAAATTGGAGTTAGTAATTTAAGTAATTAAATTTCTTTTAATTTTTAAAGCATTCAGCTGTTGTTAATTTTTTAATGAAACTTGTAAATAATTTTGTGTAGATAAATAATTATATTCTATATCAACTTTTATTGAAATTTTTGCAGATTATTTTCCTATGTTTACGTAAACACAAAAAATATTACGTTTTTCACAAAATTGAGATTTAAGTACATTTTTTTTTGTTTCTTTATGACTTGGTCCGCAGTATTTTATTTTACTTCTTGACGATCCGCTTTTCTTTTTTGGAAAAGTATAGAGCAGCAGACGAAGAAGTGGCAACAAAAAAGCGGATCGTCAAGAAGTAAATTAAAATACTGCGGACCAAGTCATAAATAAACAAAAAAAATGTAAAGAAAACTCAATAATTTTGTTAAAAATGTAATAATTTTTGTGTTTACATAAACATAGGAAATCTGCAAAAATTTATTAATTTGAGAATATAATTAGAAACTTCAAAAAATTATTTCCAAGTTTTATTAAAAAATTATCAACAGTTGAATGCTTTAAAAATTAAAAGAAATTTAATAATATAAATTACTAACTCCATTTTTAGTCATTCATCTTTTGAACACGCTGGAACGGTTAATGAATATAATGATGATTTTTGTAATAAGCCATTATAGTCATGAATGTGTAAGTTATTTGATCAAATTTTGTAAAGATGTTTTTTCTAGTTACCAATAAAAAGCAAACGTTTTCAATGTCTTGTAATGAATTCCGTACCATTTACAAAATGTATTATTCTTAGACTTATTCAAGTCACATTCAATACTTGACAAAAATTACCATTGGCCAGTAAAATTGAAACCTTAAAAATCAATAAATTATACGAAAAATAAAGACTACTGCCGCAACATCTGGCGCTTTAGGTAACTTCCTTATTCAATCATTGTTTTCCAAGAAACTATGACTGGTTCTGCAACGTGACCTCGATAGAACATTTGTAAATATCTCCTTCTGAGATCTCATAAACGTTCATCTTAGATCCTTATTTGGTTCTGCAAATATAAAAGGAATTAAACAGTCTAGGTCACCGACGGAGGGTTAAAGAAGTTTCTCTTCTCGTGCGAGATCCATTAATCTCATGCATTTATTTTATTCTAAATTACTCTGTCGTGGGGCTGTTTCGAGAATGTCCCTACAGGTCCCTGGTGAAACTGTTGGCCTCTCACGTTACTTTGGACGTATCAGAGCTGAGAGCACGCCCACATGTGATACAATGTTCTCTAGTAACACACGCATTCTGTTTTAACGGAAATAAACTATGTTTACTACTTTATTACGTCACACGACACAAAATAAACAAACCGGTATAATTATGTTGTGATAAACTGACGAAGATATACGCGAGATAAATTCAGATAACGTCATGACGCTATAAAAGTTTGACTGATGATTTAAACAGAATATTTTCATTAAATCTCACACCGATACAGTTTTATTGTAATCGGAACCTAGGAATTGATAGTATGTTTCAAAGATTAGTATTATATTTTTATAAAAGTCCCTTGTACAAAAGGCGTTATATAACCTTAAAATTTTAATGATGGGAAAATGGGAATAATGAGAGGTTTGTCACGCTTGCTTTTTTTCAGCTCCGTGTCCCTGGACTGTTGTATTTGTTTACACGAAGTCGTTTCACGACATTCCATGTCAACTTAGCATTTTAGTGTGTCAATTTAAAAAAGATACGTTTTTCTCGCAACCTAGTTCACCCGGAAGATTAAATATCGACACATTTATTTTTCAATACAAATTTAATATTCCCACGGATAAAATAACTACAGGAAGATAATTCCAAAAATTTTAAGAATTCATTTTTTGAAGAAGTCAATGTAGCGTTGGAACGAAGAAAGTAGTTCCAACCGTGAATGCGAACGTTGTTTTTCTTCACTGTTCGGAGCGTAATATTAAAACTATTTTTTTTATTAATTATTACAACTTTTAGTCAAATGACTTAACAGTTTTGGTAATTGAACTATAGTATTTACTTAGAAAATAATTAATCTGTTTACGTGTGGTCTTGGAAATGTCCAGTGACATTCCAAGTTAAAGACGAGAGAAACAGAGGGTATTTATTGGATTGAAATTAATATTTAACACTCGTCCTTCCTTTTCCTACCCTATAATCTCACCCCGACTAAGAATATGTCCGTAAACCTTTGTCATTATGATTCAAATGTATATAAACGGTCATTAATGGACTAGGGCTAGTGAATTCACTTATTGCTTTAATTAGACCGTATTAATATTAATGTTAAAAACGACCTTTATAGAGACAAATGAACAATAAACTAAAATCAAAGATTGAGCCGTTAGAAGAATCTTTGATTTTTAGTTTATTGTTAAATTTACAGTCTTAGAAAAATACGATAATCCGCGTCGAAACGTCCGTCACTTTTAAATTAAAATTTAATTAGTTTAAATTCCGTTCTTTTTTAAATCTGTCTGTATAAAGGTCGTTTTTAACATGATTATTTCCAATATACCTTAATTTTTTGTTTATGTATTAATATTAGATGTTGGCGACGTAATAAACGCCATATACAGTCTTAAATTTAGTTAACCCCGGAAGCTTTAAACATATTTTCATATTAATCCTATTCTTTTACTGTTGTGTGTTTTCGAACATTAAACTTCAAATCGATTATAAGACGTTAGTAATCACCATTTATATAATTATTTAATGGATAAATTGTTTTCAGGTACGAAAACGCACATATCCGATAAAAAAGCATAAGATGAATCTTTACCGTTGGTTAAAATTTCACCAAATTTCGTGCACGTGTTCTTTGCGACCAGGAAACAAACACTGTCAAGGTGAGACGCGCCTACCACCCCCAGAAGCGGGGGTGGACGGGGGTGGAAATATTTGAACATGCTAAAACAGTCGATATTTCAGTCGGATAAATATTTATAGGGTTCCAAGATATTTATACTCTTTCCACTGATGATATCTGAATATAATTTTCAACCTCTACACCCTGGGGAAAGAGCACCCCTAGCGTTTGGGGTGGAGAATACAAATCTACACCGCTGGAGCAAATTTCACCAAATTTCGTACACGTGTTCTTTGCGACCAGGAAAACAACACTGTCGGGGTCAGACGCGTCTACCAACCCCAGAAGCGGGGGTGGACGGGGGTTGAAATACTTAAACATGCTGAAACAGCTGATATTTTAGTCGGATAATATTTTTTAGGGGTCCAAGATATTTATGGTGTTTCTACCGATGTTTTCTGAATATAATTTTCATCCCCAACACCCTGGGAAAAGGGCACCCTTAGGGTTTGGGGTGGAGAATACAAATCTATACCGGTGGATCAAATTTCACCAAATTTCGTTCACGTGTTCTTTACGACCAGGAAACAAACACTGTCGGGGTGAGACATGTCTACCACCCCCAGAAGCGGGGATGCACGGGGGTTGAAATATTTAAACATGCTAAAACAGCCGATATTTTAGTCGGATAATAATTTTTAGGGGTCCAAGATATTGATGGTGTTTCTACCGATGTTTTCTGAATATAATTTTCATCCCCTACACCCTGGGGAAAGAGCACCCCTAGCGTTTGGGGTGGAGAATACAAATCTATACCGTTGGTTAAAATTTCACCAAATTTCGTGCACGTGTTCTTTGCGACCAGGAAACAAACACTGTCAAGGTGAGACGCGCCTACCACCCCCAGAAGCGGGGGTGGACGGGGGTGGAAATATTTGAACATGCTAAAACAGTCGATATTTCAGTCGGATAAATATTTTTAGGGTTCCAAGATATTTATAGTCTTTCCACTGATGATATCTGAATATAATTTTCAACCTCTACACCCTGGGGAAAGAGCACCCCTAGCGTTTGGGGTGGAGAATACAAATCTACACCGCTGGAGCAAATTTCACCAAATTTCGTACACGTGTTCTTTGCGACCAGGAAAACAACACTGTTGGGGTCAGACGCGTCTACCAACCCCAGAAGCGGGGGTGGACGGGAGTTGAAATACTTAAACATGCTGAAACAGCTGATATTTTAGTCGGATAATATTTTTTAGGGGTCCAAGATATTTATGGTGTTTCTACCGATGTTTTCTGAATATAATTTTCATCCCCAACACCCTGGGAAAAGGGCACCCTTAGGGTTTGGGGTGGAGAATACAAATCTATACCGGTGGATCAAATTTCACCAAATTTCGTACACGTGTTCTTTACGACCAGGAAACAAACACTGTCGGGGTGAGACATGTCTACCACCCCCAGAAGCGGGGGTGCACGGGGGTTGAAATATTTAAACATGCTAAAACAGCCGATATTTTAGTCGGATAATAATTTTTAGGGGTCCAAGATATTGATGGTGTTTCTACCGATGTTTTCTGAATATAATTTTCATCCCCTACACCCTGGGGAAAGAGCACCCCTAGCGTTTGGGGTGGAGAATACAAATCTATACCGTTGGATCAAATTTCACCAAATTTCGTACACGTGTTCTTTGCGACCAGGAAAACAACACTATCGGGGTGAGACGCGCCTACCACCCCCTGAAGCGGGAGTGGACGGGGGTTGAAATATTTGAACATGCTAAAACAGTCGATATTTCAGTCGGATAAATATTTTTAGGGGTCAAAGATATTTATAGTCTTTCCACTGATGATTTTGCGACCAGGAAAACAACACTGTCGGGGTGAGACGCGCCTACCACCTCCAGAAGCGGGGGTGGACGGGGGTGGAAATATTTGAACATGCTAAAACAGTCGATATTTCAGTCGGATAAATATTTTTAGGGGTCAAAGATATTTATAGTCTTTCCACTGATGATATCTGAATATAATTTTCAACCTCTACACCCTGGGGAAAGAACACCCCTAGCGTTTGGGGTGGAGAGTACAAATCTACACCGCTGGAGCAAATTTCACCAAATTTCGTACACGGGTTCTTTGCGACCAGGAAAACAACACTGTCGGAGTGAGATGCGCCTACCACCTCCAGAAGCGGGGGTGGACGGGGGTGGAAATATTTGAACATGCTAAAACAGCCGATATTTTAGTCGGATAATAATTTTTAGGGGTCCAACATATTTATGGAGTTTCTACCAATGTTTTCAGAATATAATTTTCATCCCCTACACCCTGGGAAAAGGGCACCCTTAGGGTTTGGGGTGGAGAATACAAGTCTATACCGGTGGATCAAATTTCACCGAATTTCGTACACGGGTTCTTTGCGACCAGGAAAACAACACTGTCGAGGTGAGACGCGTCTACCAACCCCAGAAGCGGGGGTGGACGGGGGTTGAAATACTTAAACATGCTAAAACAGCAGGTATTAGATTTGGATAAATATTTTCGGGGTCAAAGATATTGATTGTGTTTCTACCGATGTTATCTGAATATAATATTCATCTCCTACGCCCTGGGAAAAGGGCACCCTTAGGGTTTGGGGTGGAGTTGCTTTACAGAAAAATAACGCGAATACAACCGAGTTTGGAGTCAAATCGAAGGTTATGGATGTCAGTGAGTTTACTTCGGATAAAAATTTTTAATTGCCCATTTAACCCGAAAGGGTGGGGGTTGGAAGGGGAGATAAATAGTCAGTTCTTGCGCGTTCTTGGAGGAGAATTACGTGGATACTATTTCAACGGATTTTGTTGAAAATATAAATCCCTTTAGACATTAGCGGTGAGCTTGCTTAGGGCTGGGGGTGAGAATTGTCTATTATTCTAAAATTGCCAAAATGTTATGTGTTTATGGGTAAACTAGATTTATAGTGTTTCTACCGATGTGATATGAGTAAAAATTCAGCCCTTTCCACCACGGGAAAGTAGCATATTTAGGGGTGGTGTTGTTCATACTATTTTATCGATGTTGTTTCCATTAATAACGACGTTTAATTTTATAAATAAAAATGAGTGTATGTATGTATGTATGTTTGTATGTTTGTTTGTATATTTGTATGTTTGTATATTTGTATATTTGTATGTTCGTTATACAAATCTACATAGCTGGAGAAAATTTCACCAAATTTCGTACACGTGTTCTTTGCGACCAGGAAACAAACACTGTCGGGGTGAGACGCGTCTACCAACTCCAGAAGCGGGGGCGGACGGGGGTTGAAATATTTAAACACGCTAAAACAGTCGTTATTTCCGTCGGATAAATATTTTTAGGGGTCACAGATATTGATAGTGTTTCTACCGACTGTTGGGCTGAGACGCGTCTACCACCCCCAGAAGCGGGTCGGTATTATCAGTAGAGCACTTTTAGGTGTTGGGTGGAGGAACGCTGCAATAAAATAACGCGAATACAACCGAGATTGGAGTCAAATCCAAGGATATGGATGTCGTCCAGTTCAATTATAGCATCAAATTGGCCATTTAGCCCCAATGGGCGGCAGTGGATGGGATGGAAATTTTCTAACATGTTAAATCATCGATATTAGCGTGGAATAAATAAATGCCGGGACCATTGACGTTGATAGTATTTCTACCGATGTTGTTTGTAGGCATGATAGGGGTGGTGCTGGAGGGGATTTCCTTGAAAATAACGGGAAAACAACCGAGATTCGAGTCAAATCGAAGGTAATGGATGTCCCTGAATTTATTTATGACAATCTGGACAACGCGCGGGTATCGGCTGGGTTGGGAAGAGTTGACCAGCTGTTTTTTGCGTCGATTAAATATATTTCGGGATGAATTACATTAATACAATTTCCCTACATGTTCTCTGTGTATAATTTCAACCCCTTTCGGACTCATAAGGGTGCACATTTAAGGGTGGGCGTGAAGTAGCATTACATAAAAAGAAACCAGAAACTATCGGGATTGTCACTGAGTTTAATTAATTTCCTTGAAAATAACGGGAAAACAACCGAGATTCGAGTCAAATCGAAGGTAATGGATGTCGCTGAATTTATTTATGACAATCTGGACAACGCGCGGGTATCGGCTGGGTTGGGATGAGTTGACCGGCTGTTTTTTGCGTCAATTAAATATATTTCGGGATGAATTAGATTAGTAAAACTTCCCTACATGTTCTCTATGAATAATTTCAACCCCTTTCGGACTCATAAGGGTGGGCGTGAAGTAGCATTACATAAAAAGAAACCAGAAGCTATCGGGATTGTCACTGAGCTATTAATTTCCTTGAAAATAACGGGAAAACAACCGAGATTCGAGTCAAATCGAAGGTAATGGATGTTGCTGAATTTATTTATGACAATCTGGACAACGCGCGGGTATCGGCTGGGTTGGGATGAGTTGACCGGCTTTTTTTTCGTCAATTAAATATATTTCGGGATGAATTAGATTAATAAAATTTCCCTACATGTTCTCTGTGTGTAATTTCAACCCCTTTCGGACTAGGAAGGGTGCACCCTTAAGGGTTTGCGTGGAAGTAGCATTAGATAAAAATAAACCAGAAACTATCAGGATTGTCACTGAGTTTAATTATGACATTAAACTTGACCGTTTAAGTCCCCGAAGCGGGAGTGGTCGGGGGTGAAAAATTTCAAACATGTTAAACGGTCGATATTTGCGATAATTATTTCCTGGGGTTAATTACTTTGATAGTATTTATACCGATGTTGTTTGTGTATAATTTAACCCGTGTGAGGGGAGCAAGCTTAGGGGTGTGGTGGAGGTACGTTAAATAAAATCCCGCAAAAACAACCGAGATTCGAATCAATTCAGAGACAATGAATGTCGCTGAGTCTAATTGTGACAACCCTGGGGGGGTAACGCGACGGGTTTGGGAGTTGTTGGGCGAGGGAATAAATTTTCAGACAATGTAATCGGCCGATTTTTGCGTGGAATACATTCTTTTTCATTATCGCATATTTGTGGGGGTGGTCATCTTCTAACATGTAAAAACGGCCGATATATTTAGTCAATGACTTCATCCGCCTTCGGCATGGGAGGTGAGCACATTTAGGGATAGGGTTCGAGGAGCTTTACATAAAAATAGCGCAAAAGTAACCAAAATTGGAGTCTTATGGATGGTTATAGATAAATGACATCTCGGGCAACGCCGGGCACCCAGCTAGTATCTAATAAATAAAACAGAGTGTTTATATATATATATATATATGTATATATATATATATACACCGGTGGAACAAATTTCATACATGTGTTCTTTGCGACCAGGAAACAAACACTGTCGGGGTGAGAAACATTTACCAACCCCAGGAGTGGGGATTGACGAGGGCTGAAATATTCAAACATGTTAAAACAGCCGATATTTGTGTCTGATAAATAATTTTAGGGGTGAAAAAGATTGATAGTGTTTATACCGATGTTCTATGAGTATAATTTCAAACCCTCATATCATGGGAAAGGAGCGCCGTTAGGAGTGGGGCTGGACAGGTATTACAAGAAAATAACGGGAATACAACCGATATTGGAGTCAAATACAGGGTAACGGATGTCGGTGAGTTTAATTATGACATTCAAGTGGCCATTTAAAACCCAGGGGAAAGGGTTTGAACGGGAATGGAAGATTTCAAACAAGTTAAATGGTCGATATTTGAGTGGAATAAATAATTATCAGGGTCAATTACGTTGATAGTATTTCCACCTATGTTTTTTTTGTAAAATTACAACCCTTTTTGGTATGAGAGGATAGCACGCATAGGGTCGGGGGTTGAAACATTCAAACAATCTAAAACAGTCGATATTTTAGGCGGATAAAAATTTTTAGGGGTTAAAGAGATTGATAGTGTTTCTACCGATGTTATATGAGTATAATTACTATTATTACTATTGTTTTCTATATCCAGATTGACTTATTATAACTACTTGACAAAATTCAGATCTAAATTTAGGCGTCATATTTATTGGAACAAATTAGGCTGTTTGTAAGCGAAGATAGGAAACCAGGAAATAAATTCATAAATTTAAAAACTTTTTCGACATAGATGCCGTGGCGTCTTCCAATGAAATTATTATCAATCCAAAAACGCTTTTTCTAACCCCAGACATCATTAGGCGTTCTGTAACAAATAATTAATCAGTTTATATTTCAAAAACACTAAACTTTCAGTCGTATTTTGTTAAATTTAAAATGGCGCGATTATTAAATTACTTAACAAAACGTCGCTATTTTCCGTGTATATCGCGTCACACAGTGCAAATAAAATTAAGGAGATTATTTTCAAATTAATTTCTATTATTATGCAACAACAATAATAGAAAACATAATGAACATTATCATACAAAATACGTCTTGGTTTTACAAGGCTCACCATGGCATCAGGCTCAATGCGGGCACAGTGTGTTATTTTTATTGGTTTTTAAATTGAAAATACGTAGTTAAAACCTGTGTTTTAATAGTAAAATAATTACATAACTAACGTAACAAATAATAGACCAATTATTACTTATCACACAATATTTGTTTATCATTTACTTGCTTTTAATTAACATGATTTATTATTCATTATAAAAAGCCAATTAATTGTGTTTATGGGTATTAATTATGGCCTTTAATTGAAAAGTTATGGAACAAATTATAATGATTGACTATAATTTTACATTTGTAAATATAGTAATTATTGATTTAAAAAATTAATTATGGAATATGAAAAAGATGAATATGGGAACGCAAAAATCATTCCGCATAAAAAAATTGATAAAAATAAATTAATTATTTAATTTCGAAAATTTCTAATTTAAGTTCCACATTATTAATTTAATTTAGTGACTATCTAAATGTTATCGATTATTTATATATTCAAAATCATTTCTTCATTCCTCTCGGCTAGAGAGAAATAGAGAGACCAAGTAAGCAACGGCAGGCAGAGTTGTGCCGATGCATGTAAAATGGAGGAGCTCCTGCTTTAGGGGCGGTGCTTAGACTCGTGGACTGAGACACCTGCTCGTGGAATAAGACACCTTCTTTACTTCTACTAGCAACCCGCACGACAAAATCACGAAATCCCATACTAAAATTGAAACGCTTCAAAAAGGAGGCGCTCATGACATCTGTTGGGACTTGGTTCGTACTAACGACTTAACATGGGGTTTGATTTTCACGGAGCTCGATACATCAGGGGAGCAGACGGCCTTAGTAGTTGGCGAACTTCTTGTCTACGTCACACCTGCCCCTTCTTCCTGCCTCGCCTTGGTCAGAGGCGTTTACCCAGAACTAAGCAAAATGGCGACGTTGTTCTCTGAATTACGCAGTGCGTTTTTCTTTTAATATTAATTATATTTAGTTAAGAGGAACATTTTTTAGTACAATAAATGACGCACTATAATTTTATATTCATTTTTAGAGGTTCAAGGCAATTAATTGTTTTTATCTTACAATCAATCAACATTTATGTACTGAAATATCTTATGACTGTTTTAGGGTTATAAATACTCGATTGTAATTAAATAATTCAATAAACCCACACTGCAGTTTCATTTATATAGAAATAAATAAATAAATTCGGCTGCTGTGCGTATTTTTTATTATTATTATTGTACATTTTCTATATCCAGATTGACTTATTATAACTACTTGACAAAATTCAGTTCTAAATTAAGGCGTCATAGTGGAACAAATTAGGCCGTTTGTAAGCGAAGATAGGAAACCAGAAAATAAACTCATAAATTTAAAAACTTTGTCGACATCGATACACGATTCAACGTGTAGGGGTGGAGGGCAGTTACAAGAAAAAAACGTGAGAACAACATAGATTCGAGACAAATCGAGGTTATAGATGTCACTGAATTTATATATGGCAACCTGGGTAGCGCGCGGAGTTGGTTGTGGGTGGGAGGGCTGGTCGGACGTGGGCGGGCGTAGAAATGTTCAAAAATGTTAACCTGTCGATATTTGCGCCAAATAAATATTTTTCGGGGTCAATGAGACTCATAATAATACTAAATAAATTCTGTGTATAATTTCAACACCTATGGGCATGGTATGGGAGCACGCTTAGAGGTGGGGTTTTGAGAAGCGTTACATGAAAATAACGCGAATAGACCAAGATTCGAGTCAATTATGGGGTTATGGATGTCGCTCAATTTCATTGTGAAAAAATTAAGTTTTGCTCGGGGTTGGACGGGGGTAGAAATTTTTAAACAATGGAACCGGCCGATAACACATTTAGTTGCGTTACATAAAAATAACGAAAAATTCGGGGGTTATGGATAAATGTCATCTCGGGCATCGCCGGGCACCCAGCTAGTATAAAATAAAAATATGGAGAAAGCTTCTGTTTAAGTATAAAAAATTTTGAGTCTGATTTGATTGAATCCGAAGCATTCACTTTTAATTCCTGGTTTGTATGTGTATGTATCAAACACAACGATGGGTCAATAAGTATTTAGAAATTGGAAGGAAACAAATTATTTTTAATGGAATCATTTTTATTTTTGAATAATCTCCTTTGAGCTCGATAAATTCTCCTAACGTTTCTCCAATTTTTCCAAGGTGTTCATCTAAGCGTTTCATTCGGCAGTGATCTCGTTCGAAGTTTTGTTTATCTCCAGTCATTTTTCATGGTTAGAAATAGAAGAAAAAAAGTTGCAGAAGGCCAAATCTGGCGATTATGGTGGACACTTCAATTTGTGAACAGAATTTTCTTGATGGAAGACCACTTTCTTCTTGGTTAGATGTGGATGATTTTCCTCTTTTATTTTGCACCCAAGCGATCAAATAACGATGTATAAAAGTGCCTGGACGATTTTACAGTCTTCGGTTGCAGAAATGCTCTGTATCGACTCCATATTTCTTCCAGTGCCATATCAGCAAAGGTGGCACCAACCTTAAATATATATTGTTGAGAGTTGGTTTTACATGCAAAATTCTAACGACTGAGCCATGGAATGATTCTGCGTCGCAATTCAACTACACTTCGTTACCTCGAGTCGTCCTCACTGTTTTGAATTCATTCAAACAAATTATAAACGATTTCACTCACAACTCCATGTTTTAATTAGTCAACATAAGTCAATCACTTTTACTTCCTTCTAAATATTTATTGAATTATGAGGTGGAAGGAGCTTTCGGTATATGCCATATTCGTCTTCAATAAGACTAAAAATAAAAAGTTTTAAGTTTAAACCCTCATATTTCGATAATTAGTTTCCCTATAATATAGGCCTAATTAATAAAATAATCTATCGGTACTCTTGGTGGAAGAATTGTCACAAACTTATTCGTAATTCCGGAGTTGTTACAGACACGTCCAAATTATTAGGGAACATCGTCCGAAAAATAGTTTCACAACTAAACCGGTACAGCCATGTTGTCCGATTGAAACGTGGATTCCCGAATGAATTTTCCAGCGGTGTTTCAATTTAAATCAGTTTTAAAAAAAATTAAACTATTCAAATATTAATTACAATATGATTATGAGACTAGAAATTGCTCAGCTCTCTACCAGCGAAGTATTCACCATTCAGGGATAGTTTTATACAATAGTCGCCCTCCAGATGTAAAGAACATTAACTACAAGAGATTTGGGATTCAGTGTAAAAATAATCTACTGAAAGACGCCAGTGTTTTACTCAGTACAGGAGTTTCTTGATCGTTCCACTAATGATTAATTATTTTTTTGTTGTACAGTAAAAGTGTTGAATATGTTTCTCATAAAACTACTCAGTCTCTGTTGGTTTTTCTGCCTTTTTGTTTGTTTGTACGGCCTGGAGTTTGCAGATTCCTCGTCGCTCTGTTTCGTGAAGTGACCCCTCGTTTGTGTTTCCTCCTAGTGTGCGTGTTTATTCTCGTGTGATGTGTAATTCTATACTTGATAATAGTTAATTCTCTAATCATTATTTTTTTACTAGTGCGTAATGATTTTTTATGAGTACTGTAAATATTATATTATACCCTTAGTATAGTTAAATAATTATTATTTTACTTTTACTGTTGGACAAGGAAATTTGTGTTCCCGATTTTTTCTATTTTTAGGTTAACTTCTAATTGTTTACAATTTTAGCATCCAATAATTATATTACAATTTTACGTAATGACGTATCGTATTTCCTCATACGAGGACTAATGGAATAAAATAAATCAAACAGTTTTGACTGCTACGTCAGTTGTTTCACGAACTTCAATCAAATTCGGCTTTGATTTCTTTAGGCCTTTTTCTTATCAAACCTAAACGTTTAATCGCAACTAGATTTGCCTTAACCGACAGTAAAAAAACATGAAAACAACGTAATGGATTTGGCTGAAAATTTGACTTCTCAGAAACAAACTTTTTTCGACACTACCAGCGCCATCTCTTATATATTGTAAGTACTTGTTAACACGTCGTGGTTGTTATTCAGAAATGTGTGTAGAATCCAATTTTCCGTTTATGTATACCTTGCGAATACTGGAACTGTTATAAATTTATTTATTATCTTAAAATTCTTGCCTGATAGAGCTCAGCTGCGATAAAGGAATAGTATACACACGCCCCTGTGTTTGCAAAAATAAAATTTAAATTAATATATTGAAGCCTTTCCCAGTGCAATTGTATGCTAACCAGACGACGTTATTACTAAGAAAGCCACTTTTAATAACACCGCAGTTTTTTTCATCTAAATACGGATGCAATTCAACGCTGATTTATCTGAAGCTGCCTCGTTCCTTCATCCTGTAATACAAGGCCGACTAGTTTATCTGTGATGTGAACTGTGGGCACGAGAAAAACGAACTGTGACGAGGAAAGGTACGATTACTCGGAATGCATTCTAGGTCACCTAACTGAAACTTTCTGCGAGAGGTTTGGGGGTCAGGCAGGTTATCTAAACCTCGAGTGACGATTGCCAGTCAAACCTTATAAATGACAACGTGCCTTGCGAAGGAAATAACCTTGGTGACTTGACAATACTACTGTATCTGAGCAAGATAATGTATCATGACTGATCGTCTCGTCGATTGCCGACTGTTATTTCTACTGTTGGGGGTCCTTCAAATCTGCCGACCTTGAATGAACTGGAACAATGTCAAGAACTAATATCCACGCACGCAAAACCGCGAGTTAAGCACTACTAAAGGAAGAGAAACTTTCCTTACGACAAACTTTCTTGAGGGGGAAAAGAAATCCAAGCCACAGCAAAGTGTTCAACGACAACTCGCGAATGGAGATACTGACAATTAATATCTTTATATGTCACCAATTCACCGTTTTTTAAATTTTAGACCTTTATCACAGTTATTGCAAAATGTTTCAATTACAACAGATGCCTTTGTTAATGAGAAAAAAATACTGAGCTTTATTTTTGAACGTCTAAAATATGTGGATTGAAATTGGAACGCTCAAGTTTACATTATGATTGAAGTTAAATTTACTTCTACTGTTTTCTTAAAATTATTAGCACTGATATTTATTGCATTGTGTTTGCCGAAGAGGACTCAGAAGCCATATAACGGCTCCGAGTCCTATGTCGGATAAAATATTTCAATTAATTAATTTCATTGTGTTCAAATCAGTCCCCAATGGTCTTTTTAATCATATGCATATTTATATATAAAAAATACTTGCTAATGCCAAAAACGTTGGAAGGTCATTTTGAATTGAATTTGAAACCCTCTAATTTCTGCTGAGTTTACAATATTCTAAATGTTAAAATTATTACTATTTTCCAGCCACTATAAACTCACGGTCAACATATAAATATTGTGATAAGTGAATAACAATTATTGTTTTTTTATAAGTCACCAATTTATAATAAAATTTCTACAAAATTATTTATACTTTCAAATAGTTCAGGTAATTGTTTCTTCACATTAACAATTTGAATGTGTTTATATACATATTAATTGGTCATTAGTGATAGTATAATCAAGTAATTAACAATGATTGTCAAATAATTACATTATATTACTGTATAAATTTAAAATGTTTATAATGTTTTAGTATATTGGTGAGTATGGTAATTTGCCGAAATATCCTACAAAATTAATAAATTTCGAGAAATTGATTAAATATGTACATATATAAGTATAAAAAACGGTTGGAAAATGATGTAAACATAATGTACATAAGAATGATTTTAAGAGAAAAAAATTCATTTAACCTGAATCCTAATCTTCACTTGAGTGTTTCAATTTCACCACATAACCCATATTTAAATCCCTTCACCTTTAGACGTTCAATCATAAAGCCTTTTCTATTAAATTCAGTCTTTCTTTGGCATTGGCAAATAATTTTGTCCATAATCCACGTTGTTATTTTCAATTCCAAACTGGGTTTGGGGTAACTAATGCTTTTTAAGTTTTAATAAATAATGTGTAACATTATATGGAACTTATTGGCCATAGGTAACTCCAATGGCTTGTTAATATAATAGAATTTCATTTTTAAAGACGTCAGCAATTAAACCTTAGAAATAACAAGAACTCATACAATAGGACCGTATATTTTACTAGTTTATATTATTTACAATTTATAATTACACGGCCAATTTCTTACTGTAATTTTACGTTGTTATAAGTAGTATTTATGCAGAACCCTGGTTAGATTTAACCGATTTCTTGTTGTTTAGTTGACACCTTATAATTTTAAAAATACCTATTCATTTGATACGTACGATTCATTCCATTTTATTTACAGAACATTTTCGTCTATATTTCACATCTCTCTATAACTGTTGACATTATTGTAATTGGTATTTAAAAGCTAAGAAAAATTGATGATGACTATAGCTTCTGTGGATGTATTTAATAATATATACAATGTAGGGAGAGAATTAGTTGTCTGTAGCTTTAACTTGTTATCGCCAGATTATTGCAGGAGTGCACAAAACGGTCAATAAAATTATATTAAGAGTCAACTATTTAACTTTAATTTAATTCAGGAGTAGAAAACGTTTAGCTGCCTCCAAAAAATTTTTTATTTAAATATATAACTGAAGTAGTTAGCGGCGTATACCACGATGATCTTCGTTAAGTTAATTTTTAAATGAAAACTTAGTAAAATTTACAATATATAAATTAATTCTTTATATCAGTTTGAACACATTTATTCGTTAAAAAAGACGCTAACGTGTAATTATCTACAGGCCTTCGTTTTTCATTTTTTTTGTTACTTTATAATCAAGTTAAACCTGTCTGTATTCCCGATTTCAAGATTAACCTGATTTTGATCAAATAAGTTCTAAATATGATAAATTAGGCCTCGATTATTAAGAAAAAAAGAGGTGTGTATATATATCCACCATGACTATTTGAAACGATTAAATGTATAAATTTAAATGTTCAATTTTGAAGAAAATTTGATCTATTTTATCCACTTAAAAATAATTTATAATCTGACAACGAAAGTTATTTTGGCATATTCTGAAACTTACGTCGATTACAAATTTAAATAAATGTATTGAACACAGTAGACAGTTTTTCACTTACGCGTCTGTTTAAAAACTAGGATTACAAGTACTTTCTAAAATCCCTACTTTAATATAGTTTATTATACAAATAAGTTATGTTTCGCTAAAGTGAACGTATTATTATGATGGCATGAACGAGCAAAAATATAAATTCGATTTAAGGCTTTGTCTAATATCTCTCTAAAAGATACATGATGCATAGTTTTATATTTTGAACCCCAAAGGTTTTTAGTCAGTCTCCGTTATGAAAATAATAATGTTGTATAATAATTTTATTACATTTATTGTCCGAGAAGTTTTCGGCAATTACCATCAGTCAGAATAAATTAACTACAAAAAAGATAAATCACATTTGAGGTCAATCTCTATTAGACGACCCGGACCACAATTTATATAAATAAATAGTCTGGTTTGATAGCAACATTAAAATGTGAAGATAAAACAAGAAGATGAATTTCCTAAAGACCTGATGCAAAATTTAGGTTAATTGCTGGATTAACCGAATTACCATGTACCCATGTAAATTATGTACATATTTTAATTTTTTATATACTGTAACTATATGGAACAAACAAATAATATTAGGATAAAAGTTTTGTTAAATAAATATAAAAAAAATAAAGACCTGGACCAAGATAGAAAACGAAAAATTTGGAATACTAAAATGACAAACTTATAAATATAATATTTGTTTACGTTATATGTCTATGAGAATGGACGAAAGTATTTTGGGCAATCAAAATTGACAAACAAAAATAGAAAAAAATTATATGAAATACTTATTTTTATAATTCAGACTGATCCTTATGGGGTTCAATTTATAAATATGTGTAGTCAAATATGAATCATAAGAAATGAAATATAAATATGACTTGAGGCATAGTATGAATGGTTTTTATGGAATTGAAGCAAAATTTACTTGATATGTGACAGAAGGAAAACACGAACAAATCCTGACGTGTGGAGACTGAAAGGTAATCAAGTTGTTTTGGAAATCCGCAAAAAGAGATAAGACTCAGGATTTAGTATCATGTGACCTTATGAAGAATTAAGACAGCTTTACATTAACGTTCAGCGTTCTAAGGAAGGTCAGAGCACCAATCACATTGTTTACGACCTATCCGAGGACAGGAATAATTATTTCTTTACGTGTTGGTCTGTGAAGCATCTTGAGCTCGGGTTTTAAACAACGGGACTCAATTTCATTGGGTGTCTTCTTCAACGAGCGCACGTAATCGTATCATAGTCATTCATTTTAACAGCCCTAGTGTACTCGTATTTTCCTCTTCACACTGAACTGTTTTCATGTTGTCTTTCTAGTACACTTGCCGTACTAATGTAAACTGTGACCAGTCCTCTGACGGATTTCTCAACCGTTCTGATTCGTCCGTATCTGGCGAATCACAAATTTCTAATTACCAGGATTCACACATGACCAATAATCTTCACCCATTAGAGTTAGATCATCCGGTAATTAACATATGTATCAGTTATCTGTGGCATTCTAAATTTGTCACATCCACCGGTCCTCCCCAACTCTTTGTCAAAGGTCATCTCGGTTTTTGAAATTAAATTCTTAACTCCAGCCGTTTGCTTATGAAATTCCATATTCCTATAAATTTTCGGCAATTATCTCTCACGGCCATAGAAAAAATTGGCTGTGGGAGTCGTGACGTCAGCATTTAGTTTGCATATTAAAATAGAAATATGGTTCAAATTTGAGACTCATTTCCCGAAATCTTGATCCGCATCAAAAAATGTGGGGCAATTCATTTAACGATTTTAAATTTACCAGACTCTTTGATCCCTTGGCGGTAGGGTGAAAATTACGTTTAGCGGAATTCAGTACCCATCAAACAATGTTTCACACATAATGAATGATTTTCGGTTTATCAACCAGGTAAAAACGCAGCGTTTCCGCGATTATCAACAGGTAGAAACGTTTTATTCGTTCCTCGCCGCATGTATTTCTTAAAACATTCCAATTAGCAAAGTTTCGTACCACCTGTTCCATTTAGCGCAATCTGACGCAAAACTTCCTTTTAACTGGAAAAATGATTCTCAAAAAAATTCAGCACGTGTTTTTTTTTTTCGAATTTTCCAACTGAAATGTATTTCTCGTGATATTCGGGGTGCGGGGGTTTCTGTCGAATTTACACACACACAAATTTATATATTATCATCAATGTTGCTATAAAGAAGAGACTGGACGCTGTTACCTCGTCGAAATTAATATTTCCGCGACTATTTTTGCCGTGGTTTTAAAACAGATTTATTTTTGCGTTGAAGTATGTACGTAGATTCCTTCCGATAATTGTTAACGACTCGGGTAAAGTATTGTGTAAATTATTTCTTTGAGACCACTTAATATTAGTATTTCACGGGATGTGCAAAAATTTTCGTGGCCAAACAAACCTTGGGAAAACCAAAACAGTGTTATGAATTGTCAGATATACACGAGTAGTTCCACAGGAAACTACGAGTGTGTGACTGAACGTTTGTATCGCTGATTGGAGGACGATAGAGGGCGACAGCTGCAGAGGTCAGGCGAATCCACCAGGTGGGAAAAAATTATTTGTGTAAAACTTACGAAACGTAAACACACATGTTGCACATGGAGGTGGCGAAGGACACGTACCTGCTGCGTACCTTGAGTGCTAAAGTGGCGAGAGGCGACTGAGCTCTGCTACCTCGCAGATGACGTCAGCGCGTGTCGTAAGAAAGAGTCCTGTTCGGTCGTGACGGGGGGGGGGGGGGGGGAGACGACTCGGGGGACCTCCCGCTCCACACAGGTAAGGTTTTAACCAGTAACGTCTAAACATTGAGACAAGGAGACTTCCAAAATATATCTTGTATGTATTTTTACGTTTTCTCAACTTGGACGTGGAGGGTAAAATGATAAGAAAATGCGTAAACAATGGCTGCACAGAAGGGGAGAGACTACGATAATAATTTGGCTAAACACTAAAGTAAAAATTAAGATCAAACGACTTCAAAATGTGTAAACTAACTGAAATAACTTGCTAATGGAACAGACAAAATAATGTGAATAGTTTTAGCACAGTTATATAAGTTCTGATAATGTAGAGGAAGTCAACAATCATTTCCTTCTACGATTTTGTATTCATAATCACTTAAGTTGGAGGTACGCAAGTGAAGCAAAATTAGCAGAGACATTTCCTTAACTAAAAGCACGTAAACTACGCCACTGAAAACATTTTATATTAATAAATCAGTTAACGACCTTTTACAGCCGCTTTATTTTTTATTTATAGCGTTACGACGTTTCGGTACATGGCCGTATCTTCTTCAGGTGTTATCCAAATTATTATAACAAATTAGCACCACAAACAATTACAATGTTGATGAATTCACAAAGTTTTTGATAACGGGTCCGACGCACAGAATTCACTTTACAACGACGAGATTGTAGCGAGATATATTTGTTATAACAATTTGGATATTACCTGAAGAAGATACGAACATGTATCGAAACGTCGTAACGCTATAAATAAAATATAAAATGTCGGTAAAAGGTCATTAACTGATTTAATAATTCAAAAACAGACGTAAAATAAAAACTTTAAATTTATATTATGTAGACTTTATTCGTATCCGTACCAGGCTGTGAACTTACAGAACTCTAATTATGTTGTTCTTATTATAGTACATATATTTATATTTATTCTTACGGCATCGTCTGTTCTGTTATATCTTATTTAGTACGTTTTCCTAAACATCCCCCGTATTTCATTGTGTTATTATATATCACACTCTAGTATTATTTAATAGTTGTAACAATTGTATGGTTTCTACATAATTGGGTCATCAACTACAATCAAATAAATAATATTGATGATGAAAAAATATCTGACATTTATAATGATATAAATAAACAAATATAATAAATTAAATTAAAATTTCAGCTTTAGAATGACACCTACCACTGGGGGTCACCCCTATAGAAGATAGGGGTGATTTACCCATCCAATATTATTTCGGATCGTTAGTAACATCCATACAAAATTTGGTATAATTTGCAGCACGTGTTTAAGATTGTACGCGGAACGTTATTTTACCCTTCCACCCCCAGTCCTAGGAACCGAACTACAACTTAACCGACAATAAACTCAGCGACTTCCATAATTCATTCCCATTCCGAAAGGGGTTGAAATTATACATAAACACTATCAGGAAAAACGCTATCATTCTCAATGATGTCGAAAGATATTTATTTGACGCAAATATCGTCCGTTTTGGTATGTTTTAAAATTTTGTGTTTGTTTCTGGGACGAAACAAAATTTAGTCTTTATATTACTCCACGAGATTCTAATTTGTATGCGGAACATAAACACACTTCACATCACTTTATTTACAGATTTCTAAAAAACAGTACATGTTTTTACGTATTGCATTTTCTCCGGTGCACTGTTCACTTGGATATAAAAGTAATAAGTAACCAAAACTGTACTTCCTTAAATTAATTTATATAACCTGACTTTCGGGCTTTAATTTGTGGAAATTTTTAATAATAATGGAGGTGTTCTAAGTAATCTTGGGCGCCAGAGTAGTTTCCTTGTTCCGCAGTCCGTCTCTTCTCGTCTGAATTGCTAGTTTAAATGTTTTTGCCATTATTGCATTATGTTAACTATAGCAGTAAGTTTAACATAGTGCGAATATCTTCTACGAGTTTTGACTGCATTTCTACTTGTTTAGTTGCTCCAGTCGGTCAAACTGTTGTTGGAAGTTGTTGATTGTTGTCGAGTGCTATTGCTCAAATGTGTACCGTGATGCAATTTGAGCATAAGATAAGCCTGTCACGCTATTTTGATTTTGCTGTAGTATTTGAGATTTACTTGGGAAGTTCTGTATTCTCTCTCAAGAATTGGTGGGTTCCTGGATTTGTATAGCGCCTTATACTTTGGACAACCTTTTAGTGTGTTCCCCCTTGCATAAAGCACATGCAGGTTTATTATCCCATATTTTCCATCCCGTCCTACGCTGTTAAGGAGAAGCGTTATCAAGTCGGATACCGCTTATATAGCCTAACACTAACGTGGATGTGGACTGGTCAGCTACTCAATTCCCGGAAGGACCAACATCCTGTTCTGGAATTTCCTCTTCATGGTCTTCAGCCAAGAATCTTAAAATAAGGTTCCCATAAGGCGTGACACCTAGTCTAGATTTGAGGGGAGAATGTTACGGGGTCGCAGGGTTGTTACTATTGGACCAGTCGGCCAGCTGCCCTACAAATCCCGTCGAGACATGGAGTGCAGCGTCCCAACAGCAAACCCAACTCCCGTTATCGGAAGGGCGTGGGACAAGTATCAAGAACCTGACTTACATAGGTGCAGGTTTCTCTAGGATATTCCCTGCATTACTTCTAGGCGAATCCCGGGTAGGATCCTTAAACAATAGCCCGGGGGCCCTAGTCACCCTTTGGCTACCTTCCGCATCCCCTCATTTTCCATCCCTTCCTATGATATTAAATGGGAGTACCATCAAAGCTGATATCACTCAAAAAAGAAATCGTACTCCGTCAGCATGACGGTCCAATCACTCGACACCACGGACAATTACGTTCCATCACACATTTACGTCCGAAACAAACCACCCCTTAACGCACCTGAGGATGTGTTACTTCTGAGTATTCGACGTATATAAATTATTCTTTCTTTTGTCGACTTTGGAGCGTATTTCCATCTTGGACGATGAGCCCATTTACTTAAGTACGGAGACTAAGTGACGGTCCCGAGCACCAAATGGCAAACATATAAACTATTATTACAAAATTATTTGATAATGGCAAATTAAAAAGGTTGAATTTATTATTAGAAGCATTGGCATGTGGATTAAAGTCCTGTTGCCGCGGCTCCAATTGATAAATTTTAAAATAAATTACGTCTATTTTTTCGCACATTATAGGCGGCGGAATTCGCGGAACCCAATATATATTTTAAATCAGCTATATTGCTGAGTTAACCTGCTGCATCTTAAGAATTAAAAAAACAATGCACCTATTGTAGTCGGTTACAAATAACGGAACATTTTTGTGGCAGATTAGACGAGGGGTGGGTTAAAATTAAAGAAGAAATTTAACAACTATATTTCTTTTCTTCAAATTTTCGCGAAAACTGAACAGTCAATGAGTTTCAAGCTTTAGGCTACTTCATTACTAAAGGTCTGATCAATGACAGACACACTTTTCTATTTAATTCTGGAATGCTGCTCTCTAATAATTAATGATTATATTTCCATATTGTTAAAATTTAATTCTTCAAGCAATTTTATTTTCTAAAGAAATTCACGAGTCTGGAACAAATTAATATGTTTTATAAATATAAAGGACACCGACCAGTGATTTAGCATACTTTTTCAAACACATTTGTCAAGAACCAGTATAAGCAGAAAATAATTTAGAACAAATATTTACTTTTATTTCTTCTGTGTCTCTCTATTTCTCTTGGTTTATATTTCCTAAATATGCTACACTGCATGTACCAAGAAAGGAGACTGTAATAATAAAAATACAATAATTCTAAACATTACTTCATTTATTTCTTTGGTTTCATCTGCTAAAGTTAACAGTTATAAATAATAGTTGAAATCTTCAAATGCATTAACAAAATTAAATTTATACCATTAAATTATCAAGACTAGTAATATGCTTATAGAGTAAAAAAAACATGACCATATATTTTGTTCAACTATTTTGTTGCCATTATGTAGGTCAAAATATATACAAATAATTGCACTGTGAAGTCATCATTGAATGCTGACCTTTGGGTTTTACAAACTAAACATATATTTAGTTAGAGAAAGGCTTATTGACGGTCTTTTTCAATTTTGCTTTGTACTGATGCAATGACATTCTTTAAAATGTCTCCAATTCAAGTTTCCCAGTGAAACTTTTACATGTACCATACAAATCCGACAGGATTGACGGACATAATTTGAGAATATAAATCTTATAATTAACAAATTTATAGACAAATGGCAAACAATACAAAGATCAATTAGTTATAAAATAAATACTGTGCGTGTGTGTCCATTGTGCATTGGATTTGCGCTCATTTTTATTCTATAAGCAATACCTAAGAAATGATATCTATGTCCTTAAGCGGACGATAATCGTAAGAAATGAAGTTAATGTGATATGTTCTTAATTTACTTCAACAGTTGAGAAAGTTTAATAATTTATAATGACCATTTTTAATCATTGAATTATACCTGTCTAGTTAACACTTGAAAATTTCAGAAGAGGTTCAAAAATACAGACACAGAAAAGGAACACACAACAATAAAAAAACTTTTCCAAGAAGCACTAACTGAACAATCCTAAAATAAAATTAGATAAACATCTTAAATGATAAGAAAATATTACTGATACACAATAACATTTGAGTCATTATTTATAAAAGAAATCGAATTCAGAGGTGATAACTGTCAAGCAGTCTATCTGTTTTGGAGAAAAAAACTGGTTGTATTGAACAATAGTTGTCCATATCCCTGGAGGCTTACAAGTCTCACATTTATACTCTTATCTGAAGATGAACAAAGGTTTCTACCGTTATTTCTTCTTTCACTTATAGTGGTTATTTTTATCACTCTCTCTACTCCTCAGGTGTCACCAACATTTTCTCCAAATCAGACAATATAATTCTCAACAAACATTATCTATGAATTAAACTCTCACTTCTCGTTAATTTTTAAATCCAAACCAAAACAAATGGTTTCTTTGTCAAAATGCAATATTTGGATAAAGCTTAAAAATGGATGGTATTAATTTTAGTCTATGACTTATTCTCATTACACATTAAATAGTAAGTTCAAAACAATACATGGACTAATTTAAAAATTGTTCAATTGTTTAACACTAAACCTTTATAACAAAATATCTTTCTACAAATATAAAAAAGTAAAGTTGCATCGAACATTTTGTGCGATAGATTTTGTGTGTTGAATGAAAAATGAAGTCCATTTCTTAACAGAATGGATCTTAATACATTTTTGTTCAGCTTCAATCTTTTTTTTGTGTGTCAGTAGTTTTAAAGTAAGAATTTAAAGTCGACTGAGACAAATTATGAAATTCTTTGTGTGTAGACGGTGGGTCAATCATTACAATTTAATTATTATAACATCAAAATATAACAGCATCTCACAATCATTTACAAAATTAGAAGATTTTAAAATGATACTTCTGTAGGCACATCGGGACTATCACTTAAATGTTATAATTGATGCTATAATGTGTCAGGCACATTACTGTGTCAAATGTTATTCTAAATTGTTATTTAAAAATATGCGACTTATTGTGAACAATTAGGTTAAAAAACTTACATAAATTTCATCGCACACAAGGAAAATGTATCTTATTTGAGAATTCAAATGGTTTTTCTTTAGAAATCCTTTTTCAAAATTTCTATTGCAACCCGGGAGAAGGAAATACAAGTTTATACTGAATTTCTATACACAGGTACATCAAATAATAGTTGCAGATTAATCTACTTAATCATAAAATAAATATCATAATGAGATCAATAATATTTTAAAGCTACCTACTTAATTTGTTTATGATGGAAAACTTCTTGGAAGAAGTAATAAAAAAGAATTTATATTGTGCCATCATATGATAGCACCCCAACCTACTCATCATCAAAATCACTTTGTTTACATTGCATCTTCTCTTTCAAATCCTGGATAAGAGGAGAAATTTCAGAAATAGGAGTCCCTAAAACTTCTTCACAAGCATCCTGAATGTCTTGATCAAGCATCAAAGAAGAGATCTGTTCATCTGTTAGCATCTCTACACTGAAAGCATACATATAACAAAATTCAGAATATTTCAAATAGCATTGACAATGATTGAGTTTAATTTAACAATGACTTCAATTTGAATGATTTACTTTTTTCTTATTCTTAAATACCGCGGTTAAATGAACATTAAATAATACATTACAGTTATAATGTTTAAGTTTGAGAACTGTTATAACTAATCTCAATAACAGTAACTGTTTCAGTTAACATTATACCAGGAAAATAAGTTTTTATCATAGTCTGAAAACTTACTGTTATTCCTCTGTATTGCAACATATTATTTTTTTAAAATTCAATTTTTTCTTGTTCCAGATGCTTAGAATTAAATTACTATTTACATATGATTTAATTATATAAGTCCAATAATTAAATATAATTTACAATGGTCTATACTGTCAATAAATATAAAGTTAACTGCAAAACCTGCACTACAAAAATTTATATTTTAAAACTGTTTTGATGATAAAAATTATAATAATCTGACTTCTTACTAAGCAAAGGTGTATTAGTTAGAAAATTTTATTATCAAATTTAAAACAATACATTTAAAAAACACAAATAAACGGTATTGTTTTCAGCAATAATTTAACATAATTTAGAAATATGCATATAATGAATCTTCCTAGAAGTATCAGGAAATATATCTTTCCTAGGCATATAAATGGTTTGCAAATGAATTACACCATTTAAACAATTTGGCACATATCTTTCAACTATTCAAAGCTGATTAATAGTAAATTGTAATTGTGAAAAATGTGAAAAAATACCTTGCTAAGCTTTCACTATCTGAAGTGGAATCATCTTCAGCATTAAGGTAATTAAGTGATTTCTCTAGTGGAGAAGGAACCTTCTTTGCTATTTCTGTACCTTTTATTTCTGAAAGAGAAGACATAAATGTTAAAAGACAACGATTCAAAACAAATTTATAAACTAGACTTATGTATCAAGTTTTATGCAAACACAATGAGTAGGAAACTTTTCAAAACATTGGTCATTATTACTCTTACATGTCAGTAATTAATGCTGTTTGTAATAAATGATAATATTAATTCAAAGGTGCACAATTTTAATACAAGAATTTGTTGTATAACTTTTACTGTCAAGTACACAGAGGAATCCATTATAACAGAAACACTTTATTTAATAAACTCTCAGATAAGAATTAATAAAATCTAATTAAATAAAGAACTAACTAAATTTGAGCTTAGCCCCTCCTCCTGTTTGATTAGTGAAATGAGAGAATTGGCATTATATACTCCTAAAAATAACTTTAAGGTGAAACATTTAATTAAACATGTAGGATATAATAAATAATAACAACAAGGTATTATAGTTTCTGTACAATTCATGAATCACAGATCTCAATAGGGACTTTGATGTGATACTAATCATAACATTGACCGACATTACAGAATGAGTTTTAGCATTACCAAAATTATTTATATGAAAACAAATAAAGAAGTACACATTAGAAAATTTTTGTTAAGTTCTTACTCATAAATAGACTGGCTCAATGGAACTTTTGTGTGAGGAACTAAGCAGAGTGTGAAATAATTTTTTGATCCTCAAATTATTTGTCCCTTGACTAAACCAAATGAAACAACCCACCATCTGACAGGCAGTGCCCTCCTAGATTGTGCACTGAACAGCTAAAGGTTGTCTGTCACCTATTTTTTTTTTTGAACTGTGAATATAAATTAATAAATAATGACGTTTTAGATCAATTTACTCAAATAGGTATATAAAATTCACTGTATTATAGACTTACAAATTCATCACATTTTGCAATTAGAAATATTTTATCAGGCTGATTATAGACTATACACTGGCTGTTTAAATCTACTGAAATTAATTTTAAGGTAGAAAGAAGTTACCTTTCACAACCGAGGAACACACAGCATCGCGATCTTCACTAACTTTTGGCTCACTTGCCCTTCTTTCAGTGAGTGAGGAAATGTTGAGCATCATCATACCATGAGACAAAAGCTCCTTCACACGCTCTGATGTAGGTCCACTCCACAACAATGTGTCAAGGCTTTGGCGCCTGTTTGTTGCATCTGTCGCCCCAGAAATCCACCCTGACAGACTTGAGTCCAACTTGACTTTGGGCGCACTGGGCTTGGACCTTAATGGAGATACATTAGCCTTTTCTGATGAACTAATGTCTGTAGTAGCTGGACTTGTTTTGTTTGGAAGTGGGGAATAGCGGACATAGTTCCCTTCAACTTTATTCTTTAGTAAGGGTCCCATTTTTGCAAATGGTTGGCTGGTCTCATCTGGCGACTCCACAAGGCTGATTTCTGTCCAAACTTGATCGGTATTATCATCATGAGGTAACAATGGAATTTGACTGGATTCAGAAGCTGGTGCACTGTTGTTTTCTGAGGAAGTATTTGAAAATGAGAGGAGACTTTTGATAGGCATTTTAGCATTCATTTCCATTGTCTTTGTGAGTTCTACAGCATTCTCTTCAGAACATTTGCTAATACTGGAAGCCACCATTTTGGGTGAGGAAGTAGATAACTGCAATGTGTTCTGTGATTTTACAGGCAGTTCGGCCATAGAATTGTGAGTTTCTGTATCACTTGTAGCTTTTGACAACTCAGACAATCCCAAATATTCCGAAACTTGTGAAACAAGGTTATTCCTTTCAATCTGAAACAGAAAGGCGCATAAAAATATTTGTCAATGGGATTATATTTAAAATCAAGATTAACAAGGATTTTTAATAACTCATAGGGCTTTTTAGTTAATTGTACTACATTATCAAGGGTAGTTTCAAAGCTGAATTAATGTGAAAGAATTAATAGTTTTTAAAGTCTACTATTTCTTCTAATACAAGGGAAGGAAGAAGAAATTTTATGACAAACAAACTGGAACCTCCAACTTTAATTGCTGTTTGCTTCTAATTATAAGCTTATTTTGTAATATAAACCTTAACTGAAATAAACAAGAAACATGCATGCAAATTTATTATATTTCTGCACAACTAAAAATGACAACATATTTCAAAATTACCTTACAGACAATCGGTGAAGCTATAGGTCCCAATTTTGAGGGCAATTTCATAAACTCATCACCAGAATCAGAGTCTGGCAGTCCTGTACTCTGTGAATCTGACCAGGCATCTGAAATGTACATTTGTTTATGAAAAATGACTACTACATTGGATACTTAAAAAAGTTTATGCTTCTGGAACACATTATTAAAATGCATTGCACACAATATTCTAAAACCACAAGTCAATATTTATTAATAAATCTTAAATTCAATGTGTATTTCAAATACACAAATTAATGAATATGCAACATAGTATGAATGGAAAAAAAAATCAACAACATGTAATCAACCATAACCAAGGACTGACTTGAGTAAAACAAAACGGTTCAAAAACACAGTGAAACAAAATATTGTATCAGCAGAATAAAATTAGAAAAACAGCAGTCAGAAAACAGATTACTTAAAGCCTGGAAATACAGAAAAATCAAGCTCAGTTGGTATATATTAGGGAAAAAAGAAAATGTAATTGTATTAAACTCAAATATGTCATTTGCAGAAACTTATATACTAAAGCAGGCCACATGAACAATGACTTCTTATGGAGTGCAACATGTTGCGAATGGAGGGGAATGGCAAATTGTAAGAAGATATCCAATGGTTGAAGAGAGCTCTGAACGTAACCCAGATCTTAAGTAACCAACACAATGGCCAACTGATAGGTGAGACAGGGATGACAGAGTTAAAGATTATTTAAAGCAAATTGAGGAAAGTAAATTTAAAATAATTATATGAACAGAAAGTAGTATTATTGGGTAGTTTTTTTTTTATATCAGCAAGATATTTTCCTTCAAGACTTTACTTATTTCACAATTTAATGACAAAAATGTTCTTACCGTCAAGCATGGGAGAGGAACTGAGTCCTGGAGGGGTTACCCTACAAGGCTGCTTGTTGTCATTTTCTTTTGGAACTGGAGGAACTGAATTACATACCCCCAAAGGATCTTCTCCATTGTCATATTTTCGTGTCTGAAATAATAAAAACAGATATAACTGTGACCTGGAACTGTGTTCCAGGAAATTCATTTTTTTTTATTTAATTTGATACTTCGACTCTATTTGTAAAAATTTATACTAACTGATAACAATATATTGGCCAAAATGAAGTATATTTGAATACAAGGTGTGCATGTTGGATGATAACTAATGTCTTAATTCATGAAATAATAACCGACTCATTAATTTTAGCCAATCACAGTTGTAATAAATATTTAAATATTGAATCAGAAAAAAGTGAAATTATTTTTTGTACCTCTTTTATTATTGAAATAGTATTTTCTGAGCAAATATTATCATCTAGTTATCACTCACCCGATGAATTTCATCACTAATCTGTTCCAAATTGTGCAAAGCTTCAGCATAACTCATCTTCGCATTAGCGACATACTTCTCGAGGCATTTTACTCGTATCTTCTGTTCTTCCAACAGTTGATTAAATTGTGCTTTCATTTCAAAATATGGCCTATTGGTAAAGAATAAGCATTAATATTAATGTACATATATAAAGTAATAAAATGGTTAACTATTTTATCTTAGCAGTATATAAACTGTATTAGAGCTGCAGACATGCTGATTAGTCAAATGAAAACAATAATCATATAGTATTAGTTTTTATTTAATTTACATAATGGTATATACTAATTATTAATAATAAATTTGTACTTTTATTTGAATCACATGTACTGTAAGAAAGAATTGAAATGTATTTTATATTAATTTGCTGAAACCAAGGAAATCATTATCTACCAATATCAAACCCACTAACAACCTATAAAATTAATGCTTCACCAGCTCTCATGCTTTCATATGTTTAGACATTGTTCTGGGAAAACAAAACCTTAAAATATAAGCTAGTAAGGTTCATATAACATACTCTAAAGGCACTGTAGTAAAGAGAATATCTCACTAGCCTACTCCATGAGAAGATATTCCAACAGCACTTAATAACTAACAATAGAATTTAATCACGTAACTACCTCACAGAATAAGTATACCGTTGACCGCACCACATTTTTCACGCTTGCAAAAACTCAACTGGAAATCCCTTCAAGGTCTATACTGGACTAGAGCACTAAGCCAAAATAAATATATTTCCAAAAACTATTTCCTATTTTCCCTAGCATGGCCTTCACACAAGAAATATATTTCTTCTTCTTCTCCTCAAACACTATCATTTCCCACCTTCACAATAATTTGGTTTCCATTAATATCTCTGACAACAAACTTAATTATCCTTTCATCAACTCAGTCCATAAAAAAAACCTTGCTTAATATGTTCTGAATTGAGGTTAATGATTACCATATTTATGTAGATTTGAAGTAAGTTTCAATTTTAATTATAACAATTACATGTATGTCTGTACTGAAATGGGATAGAATTTTTAAAACATGCAAAAATGACTGATATTAGTGTCGAATAAACATTTTTTGGTGTCAATCCTCAAGGTGTTGTTACTGTATTATTTTAACCCCTTGTGGCATGGGTGGAGAGCGCCCCTAGGGGTGGGGGTGAAAGGGCATTACATAAAAACAATGCTGAAATAACCAAGATTAGTGTAGAATCTGACATTACGGAAGTTGCCAAGTTTAATACTGACATTTAAGAGTCTAGTTAAAGTACAAATCTTATTTATGATCTGAGGGGGGGAGGGTGGCATTGTAAAAACATTCAAAAACAGACTGTATCAGCATTGAATGAAAAATTTTCATGGTCGCTGAATTTGATAATGTCATTCTAGGAGTTGTAACTCTCTAATTCCAACATCAAATGGCATAAAAATAATGCAAAAATGATCGAGATTGGTGTCGTAACTTGGGTTATAGGAGTTACCGAGTTTAATTCATTGAACATGTTGGTTGAGGTCATGTTACAGTCCTCAATGTGGAGTGGATGGGAGTGACAAAAAGTTACCTGAAGTATTTTTGGACTTTTGATCATATCATTGAGTCTTTTAAAGGAAACTAGGATATTATTGACTCTCATATGCTACCAGATGTAATTTTGACTCTGTTAAGGTAAGGCAGTACTTTTGATTCCTTTAAGGTATTGGGAGTATTTTTATAGTCTGATAAACTACCAGGGGTATTCTTGACTCCTTTAATGAAAACTGGGAATATTGACTCCCTTTAGGTACAGGGAATATATTTTACTGCTTTGACGTACTGAGAGTATCTGTGACCCCCTTAAGTAAACTGGAGTACTTTTTTGTATTATAATACATTAGCTTAGTTTTATAATTGACAAAAGCTGGTTACTAAAATTTTATTTATTATAAAAAATACAAACTGACAATCCAAACACCATTTTAATTTTAAATATAATAAATTTACTTTATAGTAAAGGTGACAACATATAAAGTCAGCCAATAACGGTTTTTAAAGCAGGTATAATTAGACAATTTTTCTTTGAAGCAAAACTGTAACTCTCTCTTCTCAAGAGAAATAAAATATATTTGTAAACTGAGAGTTATTGATAAAATCATTTTTAAAAAATTTTGATGTTTAATTGCAGAACATACAGAACAGCCAAGACAATTTTGTATGCTGAAGTTAATAATTAGTAAAAATTCGTCCAATTTCCACATAATAATAATCAAACAAATCATGTTGCACATACTCAACAAAAGTTAATATATGCCATATGAATTTAAGATTCAATTATGAAATCTATAATTATATTTGTTTTTGACAACTTGTTTTATATTTTCATTGTTCAACTGCTTTTATTAAAATCAATACAAAAAATATGAAAAAGTCTTCCGTTTTAGCCCATTAAGAACATTATTTAATTCTGCTTATTCAAATTTCATAAAATTACAAATACAAATTTCAAATTATGTGGAATGGCATAATGAACAATATTAATGTCTGTTTGTTAATATTACAATGTGAAAATGGAATGGCATTATTTAGATCATATATAATAAGCAACAAAATGTGGTGTCATTTAAGACATAAAATTACTTTATTTACCCAAAATAAAAGTATTTTTATTTCCTTTAAAAATTCACAGATTTGAATTGTGGCATCTTCAAAACTTAAATTGTACATATTATTTTATAAAAGTAGTACACTCTGGGACACGCATCACAGAATATTTGGAGACAGAAGAAACCTTCATTTATTTTGGCACAAGTTTTAAGGTGGCAAGCAACTAAGACTACTTACAAGAGCTGCAACTGATGCTGATAGGCAAGACTGTTTATCTGTAGCAAGCTGCGGCGTGCATTCAAACTGCCAAACAAAAATTTTACACAAGGAAAAAAGTGTCACGACTCTGGTACTTGGAGGCAGATTATAATTTAAATATTATTTATGATATACATGCGTGGCAAAATGTGTTGTAAAATAAAACTGTAAGGTTATAAATCATTAAGTAGTTTTATCTTGTAGTATGTTTCTCAAGTGTATAAATTAAATATATTGCAAATTAAATTTCAAGATAGCCAATTTAAGACATTAATTACAAATGGTAAACAACCACTCATATTCGAGATATTGTTAGTATATTGTGATAAAGTTTAACAATTCAATAAATAACTAATGTGTTATCTCTAAATATACTAAATATTATTTTCTCACAAAATTAACGAAATATGAACATAAAAAAAGAGAAATTACACCCAATTCTAAAGTATGGAAGTCAGAGTCAATGTGAAGGTACAAGATTGACAGTATGGAACTTTTGAGAGGTAAAAATATGTACCATGTTGTATGTGAGTTTGATTTTGAGAATACATTCATTCAAAATAATTAAGTACTATAAAGATAGAAAATCCAACTATTTCCTTGCTGCAATCAGATAAACTTTATCAGAAGATTTTAGCTGATGAAAATAGCAGTACTGATACTGGTGTTTTAATAATTCATTCTGGTTAGCAACCATGAGAATTTTTATAAAACAAGTACATGTATAAATAAAAAACAGAATTATTTAAGAATACACACTGAACTCATCATATAAACAGCCCAGTTACATGTGTAAGCACATTCTCCATCACTACTATAAATGACACAAACACAATCTACATAAAAACTTTTACCTGTACACTTTCCTAGTAACAAATAACTTAGGGACAATATAAGACCAGCCATTAGAAATATCACTAAATATAGTAATTCTGTGGTAAAGAAATTACCTAAATTATAGTTCATTCTGCTATTAACTGACATAGGCTGTGAGAAATTGAATCAAATGAGACATATTGCAATTGAATAGGGGGTAACCCAATTATAGCTTGTTGAACTACCACAAATGTATAGTTCTTACTCTTTTGTTTGCTTAAGTATGTTTATGGTGTACATAAAGGACTGTAATTTCAATAGAATACATATTGCTCAACTGCATATTTCATGTTAATTATAACTAGAGAAGATATGTATTAACTGATAGTCTAGATACTTAAATCAGCAGTAATGAATAGTGCATTCGGGACATTCATACTGAATAAAAACAATTAAATTGAAATGTTGATTTTACAATTGGTTGATTCCTTTATTTCCTCATAATCTAACAGAATTGTGTGACACTCAATTTAAGAAAAGATTCCAAGGTGTTATCAGGATTATAGTCATGTTAACAGGCCTTCAATATGTGGAAAGATTTTTAAGTTTTTAGCTTAGTTTAACATTTCATATAAATTCATGGATGTAGACTGATACTTTCAGAAAATTCTGTAATACTTTCTTCATACAGAATAGAAAATAAAAAAAAACCTTGTAAAACTCTTTACAATATAAGACTGTTCAAACAGCTGTTTTACTAAAATATTTATAAATATAAATATATATTTATAAATTTCTGCATTCCTACTTTTAGAAGTTGATATATTGACCTAAACTATATACTGACAATTTCCAAAAATATGCTTCATATTGTTATATTCTACAAAAAATTCACTTAAACACCAAAATGTGATTTAAAATTGTAGGACATATTTACAGAACATATATATTAGTCATATTTATTATAATAAGGAGATGAATATTAAGCCCTTTAAAAGCATTCAATATAATAAGAATAAACTAGATAGTATTTCAAAATGGGTAACATTGAATAATAATCAATATTAAGTGACAACATGCTGCTTTCATAAGAGCCAAAAATGTGTACATAAAGTAAAATTTCATGCTACTCATAATAATTATTTAAAACACAGTTGGAGATAATTTAATAATTTTTGGGGGTGTTAGACTGCTTCTTCTTCAGGTTAATAGGTCTCTTCTATTTGACCACCAACTAGAACGACCATAAGTACATAACATTTCACTGGATAGCTCCACCAGTCATTGGTTGCAACCAATATAATTATGTTCAAGATATTAAGCAGGACAACTTTTCATTCTAGAATGTACATGTTAAACTTTTGATTATATATAACACTTAAGGAAAATGTGACGAGGTCAAATTAAAAGACACATTTAGGTAGGGCACCGGCTGGCTGTGGACTGGAATGCTGCACAGAATGGTGTAACACTCCTTCTTCAAGGAGGCTGAGAGCCTCCGAAAATTTAAAGAACTTCCTTCAGTTCCCTGTGGCTACACCGTACTTTAATTTCAGGTAAGCCATAATAAGACTGTCTATATTTGTCTGGTCACGAACATGACCCGGTGGCTGAGATGGTTAAGGCGTCTGTGTACTAAGCAGATTGTGCAGGTTCAAGTCCTGCCGGGGTCAAATCTTTTCAGTCTTTCCTTCATCATCCTTCCTTATCCCTGCTTTGAACATATGCCTTTCTATGTGCGTGATTCTACATATGAGCATATGAATTCACATAAAGTGTAATCCTCCTATTCCTCCTATTTATTTCTATCCTTCCTTACTATCCAAGTTTAAATGTGACTTCGTCACCAAATTAGTATATATACACACACACACACACCAGTGTTTAAGTTGAAATGTGCTGTGTTTTAGTCAGAAAAACATGTTTTTTTTTCATAGAAAGCAAAATCAACATATTTAAAATACCAGTTCTCACTTGCTACACATTTTTCCCATCTCTCGGGCAATTTATGGATACCACACCTTCCCTTTCGAGGCAAACCACTCGTCAAGTCATTTTCGAACAACTTCATAAGAATTGAAGTGTTGCTCAGTGAGCATGTAGCCCATTGACGAAAACAGGCGGTAGTCGGAAGGGGCCAGGTCTGGTGTGTAAGCGAGATAGGGTAGCACCTCACAGTTGAGTGACTTCAAGTAGTTTTGGACCATTGTTGATGTGTGCAATGGTGAGTTGTCATGGAAGTAAATCAGCTTGTCATGTCTTTGCTGATAATCCAGCCTTTTTTCATGCAGAGCATGATGCAATTTGATTAGTTGTTGGTGGTACCAGTGGGCACTGACAGTTTTACCTGCTTTCAACAGTTCATGGTAAACGATACCCTACTGATCCCACCAAACGCAGAGCATCATCTTCCATCTATAGTGATTTGGTTTTGCTGATGGTTGGCCAGGATTTCTATTTTCTTTATGGCTGGTGAGCAATATTTTGCATGTATTTCTGCGTCGCTCCTTCTGCCTATCATTCAATTCATGACAGCAGGCATTAAACATTAGACTATGGGCAATATTTTTGTTGAAAAATAAATGTAACAATGCAATCATGCTATCTACTCAAAAGATACCAATTTGTCATGCTAGAAGCTTCCTCTTTATTATATAGATTACTTACTGGGAAATACATACGCATGATATACAGGGTGTAACAAAACTAGACAAGAAAATTTCAGGAATGCAATCCTATAATTGAGAAAAAATTACAACATGGGTGTAGAAATGCACAATTACTGATTTTTTTGAACTCCTACGAATATTAGTATGAAGACATGCCTTGTTATCTTTACTAAAATGCGAGACTCTGGTTACAATTGTTACATGAGAAAACATGTTAGCAATAAACTTGATGTTGGCCAGAATACTTCTTAGCAGCCACAAATAATTACCAATCATGCCTAAGTTAACAGATAGGTTTGTATGAAGTCTGTTTTGAGTAGCTTTCAGTCTGCAGATACAAGTTTGCTGACAGTCTGTGTATGCTTTACATGCCTGGATTGGCAGATGGTAATACTTTGAGGGCGAGTAATTTGTATCAGGAAAGATACCGAACACAGAGAATGCCAGATTGAAAAACCTTTGAAGGAATCCATCACCACCTATGTGAACATATGAGTTTTGCATGTCCACCAAACACTGGGGGGACCTACAAGAGGTGCAAACCACATAGAGGAGGAAGTTATTCGCATCATTGTGGAGGAAAGTCCTGAGTCAGCACAAGGTGGTTAGGAGTGCAGAGGAATACAAACAAATCTTAACTTGGAAGTTTCATGTCTTCTATAGATGAGGAAACGTTCATGATGGATGGAATACAGAATTTTCACAACCAACACATGTGCACAGACACGAATCCCAATGCAACTTTCGAATCATCTCACCTACTAAGATTCTCCATTAACATCTAGGCAGACATTGTTAGTTACTTGGTAGAAATACCACTAGCATCTCGTTGACAGCTGTTCTTTGTGTATGATGGTTCTCTCACACATTTCATTCATTCTTCTCACAGGGGACATTAATGCAAATTTTCCTCACCGCTGGATTGGTAGAGGTGGACTAATTGCTAATCTGCCACATTCTCAGGACTTAAATCCCCTGGACTCTTATCTTTGAAGACACCTAAAGTCTTCAACTGTTGTGAGTAATATAATAAATATCTGTGCACGCATTGGGGCAGCCAGTCAGTCACTATGCAGCTCAATGCAAAAAAAGAGCAGCTGGCTGTATTCAGTCAAAAGGATGTCACTTTGAACATTTCATGTGATACGTGAACAGAGTGCTACAACTATTTAGTTGAACTTCATACAAATTGATCAGATATGGAAGTTCAGAAAACTCTGTAATTATGCATTTCCAGTCCCATGTTTTAATACACTTTATTTCTTCTTTCAGTAGGAGGAGTTCATTCCTGAAATTTTGTTATTTTTTTACACCGTGTATATGAAGTAAGAAAGGATAATATGACATTGTCAAATTAATTAATTCAATTGGATGAGAGCAGATGACTTACCATAAATCGACAGTCAGTGTAGCCAGGCTGGGAAGACTTGGCGGCCGGCCGACACACTGTTCGGATCTACTGTCCTGAAGAAGGGGGCTCAGGCCCTCGAAAATTAGACATCTTGTTTACTCCCAGCCTTGCTATGCCAACTGACGATTTAAGATAAGTCAGCCAGTCTCTGTCTCTCTATTCTATCCAACTAAATTATTTTGGCATTCCCTGAATAAAATTGCATAAAAGTATAAATAATGGTCTTCAGATCTGGATGTAATGTTTATCAAAGATAGATTTTATAACATTTGAACTGGTCATATTTTGACAAATTTACACAAATAACATCAAGTGTCAGATTTTGATAGTTTCTTGACTCATGTGAAGTGGCGAATAATAAATAACTATTAAAACATCAGGTTTCATTCAAGCTTTCACTTTCATTCATTTTCTTACTCAACTAGAAATGTATATGTTTTAGGTATTGAAACATCATTTCTTTAGAATAAAAGTACACATCATATGTACCTGTTTCACATTATACATAAAATGTAATAAAATCTCTGCCCCTCATTAAACATCAACAAGAATAACAAATAAATTAATATTTTAATATTATAATATGTAAAGTTGTGACAATGTCTATAAGCAATTGAAATTATTTAGTTAAAGCTATATAATTGCTTTTTTATGATAAATAATTGCTTTTTTTCTGAACATATGATTTAAAATTTATCAATAATAATTTTTAGGTTCATATTTCAGTGACCTTCAGATTTATGTATATTTTAAAGAAGGTTGCAATCACTTTTGTTTCTATGTGTTTATGTCAAAATTAAACAAAAGTTCCATCACTGTTATCATAACATTCAAAGTCATAGGAAACAGATTACTTCAGTATTTAACGTTCACATCTTATTACTTGTATAAAAATGATTTTTTTTTAATATTTCAACCATTAAGATTGGGAAAAGGGAATATCATGTGACTGGAAAAATAGACTTGGCCATTTAAGACTTACAAAATATTGAAAATAATTCTTATTATGGATTATCGATCGGCAAGCTGTTAATATTCTCGACTACTTCTACTTTCTAATGGAAAATAATTACAATGAAACAGAATGAAAGCTTTCTAAGACAGACTGACTACAACCTAGACAAAATTCAAACAGCACACTCAGTACCTTGACTTGGCAATTGCTCTCTTCAATTCCTTCTGCAGCTGCTGAACATGCACTTCTGCACGATGGTAACATTGAGAAGTGCGCCTGTGCTCAAGTTCACTCAAAGTTCTTTCACGTTCTGACTCATTTACCTGCACAATAAATACAAATTAACTCAAGTGAACACCATTTTTCAAGTAAGAGAACAGAAGTAATAAACTGATTGCCGTCAGAATGTAATAAAAAGAAATCAATTTGCACAAGACAACTTCAATACAGCCATAAAAATAAAGAATGTTCACCAAGAAAACTTGTGATGGCATTTTTGGTGACAGGTTTAAATGTAAGAGAAATTTAGTCATGGCCTTAACTTAGAGTAAATGGGGTTTCCTTTATTAACTCATACTTTTCATACATCATGAATGAAATACTAAAAATTTCAATCCAATTGTTGATGTCAGTAACAGCTTACCCTCATAGTTGCATGGTTCAGCATTTCTTGCCATGCATGATCAAAAGTTCTGCCCTCAGTACTGAGACCTTCTTCAGCCAAAAATACCATCTCCTTTGCAGCTGCATGGGCAGAATTGGCTCGTTCAAACCTTACCGCAGCTTGCTGTGTTTCCTGAAGGGCCTATATTAAAGAAAATATTCAAAATGTACCTTTTGTTTTATATCAAAATTTAGGCCATCTAAATATATTGTTATATGTGAATCAAAACATGATATATTATTGAGTTTAACTTTCAATTTCCATATGGCAAAGTTGTTTACCTCCTTGGCCCGCATTCGAGCTTCATAGTAGGGTCGGGCCCGTTCCACACAAGCACCAAGCTTCTTGGCCAAAACATCAATACGAACAGTGGAATCACAAAGAAGTTGTCTAAATCCTGCCCTAGCTTCCTATAAAATATCATTTTCACAGAATCAGTAAAGTTCTAAATTTAAAATACCATTAATATATATATATATATTACCCATTTTAAATTTTAAGAAGAGCCATTAAACATGTATATTTTGTGTTTCGGAGACTGGAACAGATTAATTGTATTTACTAGTATTTCAGTGGGGTAAATACATTCAGGTAATGACCAGAATATACATAAATAAATACACATACACAAACACACACAAAAATGTTAAGGATATTAATTTAGTGATGAAGTCACATTTGATAGTTGAATAGTGAGAAAGATATCTTTCTCACTATCCAATTATCATTTATATACATATATGACTAAATTTAAAAAATACGATTTTAACTAAATTTAAAAATTTTAGTGTTGAGTTTTCTCTACAAAAAAAAATCAGCATTACTATGTCAAGCCGTTTAAGTCTCCTAAGTAACAAACTACAATACAAGGCATACTTTAAAATAGCCAATGCAACAAAATTTATAAGAATTTGGCACAAAAAAAAATATTTGTATTAATATGTGCAAAATTCAGCCATATTTTTTAGACAATTAGTTCCAAAAATGAGTATACTTTCCAATTGTCATTTTAAGATTCTTAAGATCTGTTAACAAAATAAATTATATCAGTAAAATTATATAGGCAGTAAAAAATTTATATATATAGTTTTGGGTAAAAAATACTTTTGTATAATCAAACTTAGCATTAATTTTCTAACTGAAATATAATTTTCAATCAGAGCAACAATTGGTAAAACTTCCTGTGACATTTACATCTTGAAATAAACTCAGTAAATATAAGTGAAATAAGGAAAGAAATGTAAATCTTAATAGTAATAAAATATAGTGATTATTTTTCAAAGCAATAGAATTATTATTACATCTAAGTCCACTTCGAGTTTATTAATGTCATCTGTTGCTGTATTCAATCTCTCAAGTTCAATCTGTAACAAAGAGAAATAATTACTTTTATATTATTATTATCCTTTTAATACTAGATGGTAGTGAACAAATATGTTACATTTAGGAATATTTCTAAAATGATATGATTATAGTAATTTATTCACCCTTTACAAAAAAATGTTGCTGAACTGTAATAGATGGTATCATTGACATGTCTTTGAACACAAATGTAAGTTTTATACAGAAGAGTTATGAAGTGGTAATGCTCCATTTGAACACAAAAAGTTATGATGTTCCAGTTTTTCAGTTGAGTGTAATAAACTATTTTGCTATACATGAAGAGCAATAATGTGACATTGTCAAAATTATTTATATGATATGAAACAGTTGAAATTGTTCTTTTTCAGGAAATAGTGTAATACACAAATACATAAATCCATAAACACACACAAACATGTGTATACATACAAATCACATAAGGATAATATGACACAGTCAAATTAATTAACCTTAAATGGTGGGTCCAGTCGGCTACCTTGTCTCTCTTTCGTATCCGAAAGAAATATAACACATTTGGATAGGAAAGAGAGACAGCGATGCTAACTTACCTGAAATCAATAGTTGGTCCAGTCTGGCATAAGTGGAAGTTCAAATTTTTGAGGGCCTGAGTCCCCTTCATCAGGAAGGAAGATTTGAACTGTGTGTCAGCCAGCATAAAGCATGTAAGGAAAATGTTTCCAAGTCAAAATTTTATTTGTGTCAGGTTCACACACAGTTCAGACCTTCTCTTCTAATAAAGGGGGCTCAGGCCCTTGAAAATTTGAAATATTTTAACTCCTCAGCCCAACAGTCCATTTCAGATAAGTCAACTTCGCTGTCTCTCTTTCCTAACTAAATGTGTTATTTAATTTGATGGTCACATTTTACTTAATTATATACAAATTTTAGGTCATTTATCAGATCCACAAAAAGGAGTGAGGCATGCAGGCATAAATTTTATTAACAATATCCTGTCAACATTAATAATTGAATAAATGCTTAAGATAAAATCAAATTTTAACTTCACAAATTTCTGGTTTTACTCTGTTCGGGAATTTATGGATCATTAAAAATGTATCTCTAATACTACGCTATACATGGCTAGCAGGAACTATTAGTTATTTCAACTATATTATTATGATATTGAGAATAGTGAAAATGGTCGGCAAGAACTATTATTTACTGCAAAATAAAATTATGCCTATTAAAGTACAGCTTACAGGTGTAATATAACTGAAATGAATTCCTCAGTCACTTTATTACTTTATTCCTTGACACGTTCCACATTTCCTTAAATATTGCTTCTCCTGATGATAGCAATCTCTAATTTATGGATTCAATCTGTAATGCTTAGGTGAATCACAAATTTTCTCATTCTCATTTCCTAATACAATAATCACAAACTTTGTCATATTCTGTTTATATTTATGGTAGACGTTTGAGTTACAAACCCTTATGCTTTACAAACAACTTTCAGAATGGATTGGGTTATGACCACAACTTTGACATAAAAACATACACAAGCTACTAACTCTCTGTTCTTAAATTCCTACCTACATACAGTACTGTTTCTTTCTCCTCCTCACATAAACAAAGCATTTTCAGTACTCATTAGGAATGAAGCACAAATCTCAGATCTCCCTCTCCTTTGACAGTATATGATAAAATTTTGTTTTAGTGAGTTTGCAGTAGTGGCTACAATTTTGGTGAATAGAGCAATTAACAGTTTAAGTGACACTATCATTCCCGATTTCAAGAAAGTTTTACAAAAGCAACAGAGACAAATATCCTGATATTGTTTATTGGTCTAGGGAAATAAAGCTGAAAAGATCCATCGTAAAGAATAAAAACCTAACATGATACTGAATATTTCACGGTTTATAATTGAACATATTAAAAAAACACTCGTCAACAAATGTATGTTCTGTATTTCTGATACAGGAAATGATTGCTTGTATTTATATCCATTTAAAAGGGAAACATAGATTTGGAATGTTACCAGTGTCCTGGAACGAATTAAGCTTTTAATTGTCCAAATTTTTAAAGAATCCATCATTTACAGATTGCTTTCCTTCTTGATTAAAAACCACAAGGTTCCACTTGACATGTATAGCAAGTATTGGGTAGTTTGCAAAATCTATTGCTCTGATTGTAATTCCTGCTGCACAGGATAAACAAAACATTAACTTAATACCTGTATGTCTAATATCAAAGTTCCCAATGATAAACAATCTGTAGTCTCCAAGCATATCATCAATTTGAAACATTCATTTGACTGACAATACGTTAAGATTTTAGACATTGACACAAGGTAGCATTCCAGAATCATATTAGAAATGCTTCCTATTAAATTCAACATCCCAGCAATAACATACAAGCCGATACTATGAAACTAAACAACAGCTATCATCCATTACTGTTACGCTAACTCCTCTGCTTTTGCATTGTCGTGTATTAGCTTCGCTTTTGAGTTCGTCAACTGGATTGAGCAGTTGTGTCGCTCACAGCTCTTGTGTTTTTAATCACTTGATAAAAGGAACAACAATTCGATTGTGTGGTATTTATATCATCAGTTCATTTTGTCTAATTTTATCTAATTAATATATTTTAAAAAAAATATATTATATTTTATTTCAATAGCCTGTTTATGTTATCGCTTTAGGCAATTGATTCAAAAAATGTTTAAAAATAATGCAGGGCCTATTTAAATAATAAAATATAATTAAGTATTGAAAAAATATTATGCATGTGTAACCCTACTTATTTAAGAATGATAAAAACTACAAATTTAAATAAATTGTAACGTGTGAAAATCTCAAATTTGAAATTTTAATAATTACAATAAAGTTAACACACTTTCCGACCTCACTCTACGATGTTATGCTGTACAACGTAAAACTAACAAAATAAATGATAATACAAATTATGCGATAATGTAATTTGGACAGTTGTGATAGTACCTGCAATGGTTAAATATTTTATATGCATATATATATTACGAACAATTATATAAAATTAATATAAAACAAGGGAGTGGTGTAGAATGTGATTTGGTTTCATTGTATTGTATTGTATGTAGAATAACAAGATATTCGATCTGTCATGCTACTAATGAAAATAAAAAATAAAACGTGTAAACATTCACATGTCAAAATATGTGTTGCGAAGAACGGTGTATAATACCTGTACACGAGGGTCAACTTCATCATTACACTTATCCAGCTCTTTTCTTTCTGTAGAACTTTCAGGCTGATTTCTCAAAGCCATAGTTCAGCTTACAAAATACAACCTTTACTCCATATTTTGAGATCTTGACTTGTCGTCTGCTAAGCAGCACTGCGCCATCTTGTTGTAAGGCTAAGCATCTTCGGAACATTTATAATCAAAATCGTTCCAATTAAATATGCGATTCAGAAACGTTATTCGTATGTGTAAATAACTGTAAATGGTCTAACCCGTCTTCTAATTGTTTTGAAATGATGTTTTAGGTTCATTCGAGGAACTGTGTTGGATGCAGACGGCACGAAAAATGCCACATAAGACAACTGATAGAGAGCGTGTGTGGTAACGCTTAGCGCCAATTTTAAATGGCAATAATGTCACAAGAATTAGTTACATCAGTTAAAGTATTTCACTACCTGATATTAAGATTATCAATGGACTAAGGAACATATGAAGGAGTATTATAAACAAATAATAGTGTGAGACTATAAAGGAAAATACAAAATTTTCAATAGAAAAGGAATCCGGGTAGTCTTCACATGCTGAGGATATAATATAAGCGATCCATTAAGTTACATAAAAACAGCTGAATGGTTGACGTAATCTTATATTAACATCAATCTTTTGAAAAAGGTAAAACATTAAGTCCATATCTTAGATTTGAATTTTAACAATGGTATGTTATACTAAGCGTATTGTTGGTCGGTTTTTCGATTTGAATTTTAACAATGGTATGTTATACTAAGCGTATTGTTGGTCGGTTTTTCGATTGTTTAAAGGAAACGTTACGAACAGTCAAAAAAATTCTGTTCTTCTTCAGGGAGGAAGACTAGTAATCAGAGCTGGTCAGTGCCCAGTGGGCACACGAGACTGATAACTCCTTAAAAAAATAAACCTAAAATTCCAGAGAGACGGCCATCGAGGCCTTCCCATCTGACTAAAGAAGAATCGGGGCTTGCACTAAATTTATAAAGTTTGAGGAGCAAGTGACAGAGAATGTATCGTTCGGAGTTTATAGGGATGGAAATGTTATCATGAATGCTCGGATAATTTGGTTTTAGTCGTTTCTCCTAATTTTACTTGATTCTGGTGCTCTTTTACGCGGATTGAGACTTTCTTGCACGTCTCACCCATGTAAGAATGAAATAGACAACGCCAGATTTATTGTTAGGAAGCTTTGTTTTGCTGATGTTGCTGAGGAGAGTATTCTGGAAGGTGAAAATGGTTTTAATGTTGAATCCTACCGATTTCTTCAGACAGTTTCGTAACTTAATGCAGATATATGATGGGGTATGCGCGTTTTTCTACTTCATTCCCCTTGACAACTTTTCATTTTATATAGACCCCCTATTTTTATATAATGCTAAAATACGTCCAGGTATCAAGTTCCATAATTCAGTAAATAGCATAGCAAATGGAATACAATTACATGTCATTATAAGTTTTTTTAAAATTAATTGCTTTTTTATAATGCTTTTTATATGAGGTGTAAAATTGCTTAATAATAATCATAAATCTCTGCGCTCTGTAATATTTAATCGATTTACAGATTTTCTTAATAAATTCTTAACGTGACTAAATCTTGCCTCAACCAAGTAAGAACTACGAAAATCTAAAAATATTGTTTGAGCTAATTTGACGTATTCTTTTCTTTATAATTACAAAATTTGGCATAATCACGCTTTTGAATATTGTTTTCTAGTTCCAATTTCCCTTTTAATTCATTCAGTTCTTCTTGTAGCGAAAAATAAATATTGTGTTAATTGTTTAAAGTGGACGGTGTAGATTTGAATGACGTCTGCATTAATAATATATTTTTCAAAATCTGAAATTTTCATCAAATAAATATTCGAAGTGTCTGAAATAATTTCGATTTAAAATGTAAATAAAAAAATTTACTCGGTACGAAACCAAATATAATTGTTCGATAAAGATTGCAGCTTATCTCAGTTTAATGATTGAACAACTATTGATAACTATCAATCTTACCGAAGTAGAATTTACGTAGAGCAACGTTTCGATCATCTGACACGAAGATGATGCTAGAGAAATTAATCCAATCCTCTCACTGCGTAAATTCTAGTCTGTTAGAAGCCTGAGAATTATATGTTCATAACTGTTCGAGTTTAGATTCACGTTTTACTTTTAATTTATTTTTTATATATTATTAGATGAAGAAAATATGTCTGCTAAATAATCTATTATCTAATAATTAAATTTTAAAACAGAAAAATTATCATTGACCACCAGTTTTAAACTTCCGCCGACCCCACAAGAGGAGTCCGTGCTGTATTCACGGTGGTGATTAGTTTGTTGATTTAAATCCGCCCTACATTTCTCCAATGTTGACGTATTGTTGCACGTTGGCGCGATACATACCGTCCCCGTGTAAAGTTTGCATTTGGACCGCAAGATGGGGACTCCGTCGTCAACATGGCGTCCCTAGTTGCGCCGTGCGCAGCAGGTGGCAGCACCGCCGAGGTACAGTTCATTTAAACTTGAAGACGAGTTAAACAGTTGTAGTTGCGTTGTGTGCTGTCAGTTTGCTGTTGACAGGTGGTTTCTCGGAAGGAGTGCAGCTTGGGACGTGATAGGTATGTCTTGTATTTGTTACATTCGAGTGTATGTCCTCGCCTTTACGCCTTGAAAGCGTTTGCTTTTCGAAGCCACATTCGTGTGGGACAGTCTAGTACGATCTTCCGTTTTATTTTGTCTTGTACCTTGACCGCATTCACCGACAGCGTGTATGAGAAAGTGCTCCTGTGTGGAAGGAACGGAAACGTTTTGCCGAGCTGTTGCGAGGTCTCTCCAGACATTTTATCGAGGATGATTTAGTTTGTTCGATCATCCGTTTAAGCTGTTACCTGTCTGTCAATTTTATTCTTCCGCCTTCTCAAAGATTAAAGACGAGTTTGAGACGTACTTTGCTTAAAACCCATGTCTGAGTAAACTTTTATGCGATAACTTAAAATTCGGTCTGTTTGTCACGGTCATTGCGCAAGTTACACGGGGAGAACGCCAAACTGGAGTTATAAAATTTTATTTCCAGTTGTGAATCGGAAGAGGAATGAAAGGTGTGACCTTAAGGTTGCTGTTTGCAAACGTTGGCGTTGTTGCAACGAAGGAGCGTGAGAAACTTTTCTGCTCCGTGCACTTTTCCCTGCAACCGTAGAACGCCCTTACGTCGAAAGTTTGAAGGTATTTTAATTTTTGTAATTGGCGTGGCGTATTTAACGGTACCGCACAGCTGTGCATGGTAGCGTTCCCGAGATTGCACTCACAGCACGTAAATCGTCACTTTCGGCATTCTTCCCAATTTGTTACGAAGATGCTTTCCAGCGCATCCACGGTTGCGAAACGGTTGCCTGCCTTCCAGCTCTCCCAATTTCGAGTACTGATTAATACGTCTGAACGTAGGTCGACGGAGTTGCCAATATGGCTGCACGAAAGTGATCGGGTTGATAAAATTTCGCTTGGAACGTCGATATAGTCGCTCTTACCGTAAAATACACGTGGGCGGTAAATGTCATCCTGTTGGGAACTGTGGGAGAGAAATCTGAGCGGGGCGGTTTCAAGTTATAAATCAGATCATGAAGCTGAAGTTCGGTCAACGATGTATTACAGGTGAATAATGCGAAAGAAGACTATGCTGGTATAAAAAGAAAGTAGAGCAGCTAAGGGAAGAGACAACCGACACGACGTTTCGAACAGGAAGCAGAGGGGAAACTTCTGTATCGAAGTTGGCCGTGCATGCACGAGAAGTCGTTCATCTAGGAAAGGATTATTAGAATATGGCGATCGGAGCTGTATACCGACCTTGCTTGCTTCCCGGAAATTTCAGAGCTTTATAACGCTGAATTTTCCGCAACTTGTCCGGTTCCATTGACGCCTACTCGTGTTGTAACCTTTATCACATTCACGTCCATCACCCACATTATGTTTATATGAATAAATGTTTGCGCTTTCTGTCGTGGTAATTATTACTGCATTGTCTTGTTTTCAGGCTCAATTTCACTAGCAATTCCTAAAGTGTTCCCGTCGAATTGATCTAAGTTTTCGAGTCTAATACAATTTTACGCCAAACCTCTTGGAAACGTTTCAATGATGGGCACTGAAAGTTTTATCTATGTCGAAGTACCCTCTCGTCTTGTTAATGTATCTCAGTTTAGCGTATTTTAATATTTATTGGGATAGATTTTGTTTAATGTACGCTCCTTAAACCACGGGCAGTCAACACTAGTCCTAAATATTGCGTAACGTTTGCTCGAGATTTACACAAAACGTCTGGATACATCTTTGCTTTATACGTCTGAGATAAGATAAAACAAACCAGAGTATATAATTATGAAGATCTAAAAATTTTCGATAGTGAAGCGGGTTTAATTTTATGAAATTTTGACAAATCGCGGCTGTATTTTGACCCAAGTGAACACGGTGACTTGTGCAGTGCGCAGATTCTCCAATTTACCGATGAGGCTCTCGGGCGACAGGGACAAAGTAGGTCGGGCATTAGACCTTGTTCCGTGCATGGCTCGATCCCAGAACTTCACGTACTAGAGCTAGTTTTCACACAACACGAAGCTGCCGTCTTGCTCGTAGCCCATAGCTGTCGCTTTCTCTGAGTAGTGCTGCGAGGGAGAGGGTAAGGGTAAGGGATGGCGCTGATCCGCCCACTGGCACTACCAGGCGCGTGACGTCATCACCGCCTTGTGCAACTCTGGCTGTACGCAGCGTGCCGTGAATACATTCAGCCACAATCAACTTTCAGAACTACAATGTCTTTACATACTCGCAATACCGCTGGGGAAAATATTGCTTCGGAATACCGCGGATCTTAGTTGAAAGTAGCTGCGGAATTCTAACATTTGTAACCTTGGGCGTGACACTCTTGCCAAGCAGGTCACGAGAAGAGCCAGCAATCCGTCAAGGCTTGTAAATACTAGTGTGAAATGTAATGTAGGAAGAATTGCGTTGAGGTTGCAAGGACTTGCAAATGTTAGGTGGGAGGTGTAATAAGAAAGATGTGTAGTTGGGCGTTGATTGATTTAAATGTAACAACGCGATGCCTGTCGTTACGTCCAATCCGATGTTTTCTTTTTTAATATCTCCAATTACATGTAAATGGCAAGTTATAGCCTACACACGACTTGAACTTTATGAAAGATACAAAGAAAAAATGGATCAGATAAGCTCTGTAACTGCAGAATCGATGACCATACTACGTCAGTTTTCGTATGCAATCCATTACAAACACACCAGCCGTTACTTTACAGTGCAAACATTCGATCCACGGTCGACTCTGCCTACAATTCGCAGAATCACTTTCGTATACAATTCGATTTTACTCAAATTCCTTAGAACTGATGTCGCACCGTACCTATAATATGAACAAATTGTATATAATCATTATTCCTTATTGGATTGTATTATACAATGCTCTATTATATTCTCGTGCTTATGGCTTCTGTTATATTTTATTTAGTACACTATATATTACCCGGAAGTCCTGAATTTCATTATAAATGAAAATTAATTCTCATTCTTTCATTGTATTTTTGTGTAACCCTCATTTCATTATTCAATTCAATATTGTAACAACTGCTTGGTATTTAGATAATTGGACCGACGTCTGTGTAGTACTTACGAATAAATAAATACAAATTGTGGTCAATACACTTAAAATAATCGTATAGAAGAAATGGTCTTTCTGGTATTTGAAACTATCCTTGAACAGGACAGGATTAATATTTTATTATAATTAATAGTTTCATCGCAACTCCGTGCTAGACTACTCACAAGCAAGCTACGGCCTAAAACTTGAGTTCTTTTTTTTATTTTTAAACTGCAGCTTGAATATAAATGTTCTGTTCCAAAAGAGCGCAATGCTCGACCTTTTGTTTTGTTTTCCAAAGGCCGTAACTATTTGGTATGCGGTACAAGTTGTACGAGATTATATGGATGTCAAACGTTCACAGTAGGAAGGTCCAAAACTAGAAGGCTCGAGCCTTTTTTTTACATGTCCTACTGCTCCACAACGTTAAAGAATTAAATGAACAGAAAAGGATTCTCTGAATAAATTTAACAAAATAGGGAACCGCATAAAGTAATGTGACGCTGAAAGAAAATGCGGTTTACCTTTTATTTTAATTTCGTTTGGCCGCCACTACTACTACAACTACAATTTATTTAGTTTTCAGCAGTCATGTGCTGGTAAGTGTCAGAACTTTTAATTTTCTGAATGAAATTTCTAGCTTGACTTTAGACCAGAGGCATATAATAATAAATACTGTCTATGGTATAACCGATGAATTATAAAATTTATAAACATCAGCTTCGTCTTTTATTTAAATTCGCATTTCATATGAAAGCTTTCGCAAAATCTAGGCTGGAAGAAATCGTCCATTCTCGATCGTAAATTTAGTCTGCTTTCCCACTTGAATCCTTCCGTTAAACGAAGTCTGCATTTTAAAACCAGTTTCTTAAATTGTCAGAGTATCTGGTCGTGGAACCTCTTTGCTCTACAAACCAAAAAGTTCAAAATTTCAAGTGAAACCTCACTTGTGCACTGAGGAGATAAAGAAATTTGTTTTTATTAAACCGTTCAAAATACGCTGACTAGTACAACTTACGATCGCTAGGTATACGCTCCATTCTAAATAGTTTCCTTTTTTCCTTTGTTTTTCTGTATAAATTGTGGCCGGTGCCTGGACAACGTCAGTCTGCTTGTGTTCTAAATTTACTTTTACCGTGATGTTTTATCCCGATTTTATAAAAAAGTTCTAATTCCGAACTTGAAACTATCCATACATTCTTCCAATTTGGCGAGTTTCGTAGCCTTTGCAGTGCAGGTGAAAATTTATTCCAACGTTTCACTGTAATACGTAACTGAAGATCCTGTCTACGTTTCGTTGCAGACATAATTAGCAGATAAGACTTTTTGCTGAATATTTTAAATCAAATTCCAAATAGTTTAGGTGCGATAAATTTTCAAATTGCTCAACTTTCGCTTCATGAATATTCTTCGGGTGACACGGCTTTGTGTAAACTTCCCATAAATTTTTGGTTACGGAACCCTTCTAGAATATAAACTAAGAAAATGTCTGTTCCCTCGTGGCTTTCGTTTAGACTGTCGCAAAGGTTCAATCTAAGCTGAATTATTCTAATGTTCTGTTTCTCATACAAAAGTAGGTGTCGAAATACTTGATACTGGTTCGCGGATCTTTTCTTGGTAATTTCTGGTGTCGCTGTAGACTACATAATTACGACAGCCTTGTCTCGGCTATTTTCTGAAATTGCATAAATTTACCTCGTTTGGATTAGACTGGTAGTTGTTGGCAGAAGCCCGGAGGAGCCAATTATTTATAATCTTTGTTTAGAACTGCATTTAGTGGTATATATAATGAAATTCCTTTTAACATTTGTGTATAGGTCTACCTAACGTATCAGGTTGGAGAAATTTTATTTTGCTCTTCGGCTGCATTAATCAATTTTTTTCGTTGTTGTTGCTCCATTAATCCCTCTTCTACCTTTCCGGGAATCTTGGCAAAATTAAAATATTATTTTTTTTGGATCTGATTTCTTATAAAGATATTAAAATTTTAAAAGTGCAAGTTGGTCGTTCCTACCACTCCAAACCAACCTCTCCCCTGCATTAATTCATTTGTAGAATTATCTAGATAGTCGTCTTAGAATGCAAGCAAGTACCAATACATCTGAAAGTTTACGCAATGTCATTCGTTTATTTCTGTTAAACGATTCTAATTTCGTAACTTGCAATTGTAGGTCTATTGAAAGGAATGCAATCATCGTTTAAGATGCTGGTTATAGATTTAACGGACGAGGTTTTGACAGGTGTATAGTTTTAAAATAATTACGTTGAAATTAAAATTTCACAAGTCCTTCTCGAGGTCATGAATTGCGGTAAACATTTTTTTTTCTCGGGTCAAGATTTCGGAGGTACAAGCGAAACGTGTGCGGTAATATAAAAATTTTCCGTCTAGCTGCAACCATCTTGTGTCGAAAGTATTCTCAAGCTTGATGTCTGCTTTATCGCGTTCTTTATTTCAGTAATGTCGACATGAAGCAGTCGTAAAGTAGAAGTTGCATTTGTCCCTCAAGAGAAATTGCAGAGTCAGGCTGCGTGTTATGAGAGCCCATTGCAAGGTGCCGTTGTTATGCGACTTCAGGTACCTTCGATATAAAGGTTTTACTAATGCGATTTGATTAACTGGTGCATTCGGGAAATATCTCTATGAAAACTGACAAACCATGCACGTTAAGCAGCGGAGATTAAAACTGTAGAATTGTTCAATAATGAAACTTCTAAATTCTTCGTCAATCCTTGATTATACTCAAATTTAGAATAATTTCAATATCAAATTATTAATAAATATTTATCTAAATTCCCTAAAGTTTCTTGCTGTTTGTTCGTGAATAATTTTCGCTGTTTCTGTCTATTGTATATACTGGCGTAATAAAAGGTGTTAAACGTTGTTTTTCAGCTAGCCTCTGTCTGGATGGTCTTGCAGCCAGATTTAAAAATGGATGAAAGGCTGTAAAATGCTTGCGATCGGGGAAAGTTTCAGCGAAACAGCAGTGTGTTGTGGTGAAATGTGAAAGTTTCAGACACCATAAAAAATATAAATAATTAGGTATGCGGTTTTATAAAATGTAGAAAATTAACAATGGAGGAAAAATTGCCGCATGCCGTATGAATGCTGTAATGGTGACTATGAAAGACGAATATTGGTAGAGGACGTGGGTACAGTATAATTTATTAATGTAGGTAATTCTGGTCTTAAAGCAGTTTTACTCACATTTTCCAGAGGGATAATTCTACGAAGAAAATGTGACAGATTTTTGCAAAATAGTCTCACCACGGCAGTATTGTAGGAGCTATCGTAGCAATAAGCTTAAGTGCTCCTTATATTTTAATTTTTTTTCATCACTGCGAGACTTTGAAATTGGAAGTTTTAGGAGGAACATAACTGACGTGAACAATCTGTCGTTAGCCTACTGTTCAACGTAACTTTTTACCCGAAATCATGGACTGGGATTGATAGGCTTTCCATATCAACTCTGCCACTCAACGCGTTCCATAGTTAATTTTAACTGTCATGTTTCCATTCATTCATTTCCTTCAATATACTGGCTAAATTGCGAGACTGAGGAAGTTCTTTCCGGATGTGGTTGAGTTTTCACTAGATGGATCAGCTTTATCAGACCCCTCTGAAGCTGATTTATCGTTGCGAATTCTCGTAGACCTTCGTAGGTTCCTTTTCAGTTTATTCGAATTAGTGGTATCGCCTACTTTACCATCTAAAACACAGGGCTGTTAATTTATTTTCAACTTGATGCCTAACTAGTTTGTTCTGTTCCTCTCCTCTGTAAACTTTTATGGTTCCTTGTTTTAATTCCGAAAAGCTCGGACCTTGGAGTAGCCCCGAGACTCGTTGGCGTGGCCATGGTAATTTGCAGATTGTTTTTGCTGTTTCAGCTCCGCGGCTGCCATGAGGAACTCGACGCTGCTGAAGTGGGCTCACAACAAGCAACCGGCCAAGGAAGGTGAGCCAAGGTCGTCCAGGACTCAAACGAGGGCCATAAGCTAGATAAACGTGCTTTGTCTCGTCCGCAGATCTTTTACTTAGCCCCCTTGCTCTAAAATAGGCTTTGTCAGTAGATTAGGTACGCTCACTAAACAATTTAGACTAACTATTAAAATTTCAAATTTTGCACGGCTGCTCTGACGAATTCCCTTGTAACTTGCTGTTGGTGGAGACTAAAGTCTTACTATGTGGCACTGCAGAATCTTGGAGCGGTGTCTTCTGACAGACCAGGGCACAGAATAGAAAGTTTCTCTATTTGGGAAGCGACGTTAGCACTTGTGAAGGAGAGAATTTCAAATCTCAGAAGTATTTCGACTCTTAAGGAATGTTTATACGGACCGGGGTTCAAAACCAACTTCACATTTGAAGAGTTGTTGCAGGACTTCGAAAATTAAATGGTTGATAATTTGTCAGATTCAGGTAATTGAGAAACTAAAAATTACCGCAACCTTGTCCGTAAACGGGCTAATCGTATAAATGTCCTTTCCTATATAAATGTATATCAGTTTTGGCATGTAAACTAAATGTGACGTCTTATCAGTATGGAAAAAATCTGACGAGGTTGGTGAAATTAATATTGGCATGTGCCTCGTCTACGGGCCTACATAACTAAATCAGTCTGAATACTAAAGTTCGTGGTTCTCTCAAAATAACTGGTATCTGGTTCAAACGTTTCATTCTGGTCGAGGTGCCATCTTTATTTGAACACTAAGGTAGTATTCTAGATCAATTTCCAAAAACGACGGCTCCATTTTCTGAAGTTTTACTGTTCCCATACGGTATAATTTTATTAAAGTATAAACCCTGTTTGGGAATAACTAATTCTGCATTTAGCACTATAGTGTATCGGAACGGTTTTATTTTAAATTCAAAATTATTGATATTTTTCTTTTATAATCGATTGAACAGTGCTCCTTTTTTTCTTTTTCAAATAAATTAAAATTTCTGTGCTGTTAGAATGCCAAAGTGCAGGAAAATTAGTTTAATAATTTCTCTCCGCAACAACGTAATTATTATAGTGAATTTTTATTCAATGAAAAAATTTTTAGCCCTGTAATTTGTATTTTTTTTCCGAGGGACTTTTGGGCGTTCTGACTCTTGCATACAACAATTCATGTTATTTGTACAATACGGCTTATGAATAGACTACTCATCACAAAGTTTAGACAAACACTTGTGCAAATAGTGCAACGCCGTTGACAACACGGAATTCAATATAAATGGTACCACTGTAGTTAAACTCGCGGTAAACTTGCAACAGTTGACAGCTAAAAGTATAGTAAAGCATTAAATATTTTTTTTACTCTACTGAATTAGGTTTTTCTGAAAATAAACCTTTGGTAAATGGGGCGATTACGATTTTTTTGTGAGCTTTGAAAAACTTGTTGTAAATCAGCTCAAATCTTTACGGGTCATTTGGAATGAACGTTCAATTATTCCAGGAGTATTCCCAATATTTCGTGCCAGATTTTGCGATTTCTAACGCAGAATAATTCTTCTGGTAATTGAAATTCGCATTTTTTCAGCAACTTGGTGTAGTCAGCCTGATAGTTTAGTAAGGGAGTTGTTCTTTAGATTGTCATTAATCTTTAATTGATTTAAATTGGTTGATTAAAGCAAATTTTACCGAAGAGTAAAAATGGCAATAGATTTCAGGAAATTTTTTAGCTAACGTTTGTTGTTAAAATGTAGATGAAAACTGAAGTTTGTCATTGTTTCTTCATAGATGCAGCCTTAAATTTAATTTACATTTATTATGCTGTTAAATTTGCAGGGTTGATCATGTATAAAAAATCTGTGCGAGAATAGGCCTCCTGGAAACGTGGTCAATTGAAGTGTAAGGAATAGTTTACCTAGAACAGTGGTTTAAGGTCGGTAAATAGCGGGTGTGAACAAATAACTGCCTTGTAGACTGATGGGTGCAGGGCACTATTAATTCTTGTTGTAAGCTTGTCACGGTAACGTCTGGAAATGATCAGTAATGGTGCTTGTTTAACATAACCAGGTTCCTAATTTCGCGAAGGTGGTTTAGGTTGGTAGAGAATTGGTATTTTTTTGGAATTTGGAAGTTTCCACAGTTCAGTAAGAGTACGTTAACCCCCCCCCTCCCCCCACCCAACCTTAACGTCACGAATCCGGAATGTATCCCGCCTTTCACCCAGGTCTTTAGCACGCGGCGTTCGCTCTTGGCATTCGTCTGACAATTGTCTGTGGCATGACGAATTCATCAAAGAGCTGGAACGATAGTGTCCAGACAACATAACTGTTTGTATCGTATCTTGTCGAACTTGCCTCCGCAAATCGGAAGGCCACGAAACAGCTGTCCTCCGAAGCAATTAGTATAGACGGCTTACATTTAACCTGTGTTGAAGGATGTGTGCCAATGACATTTCTTCTGAATGCCACACATTTTTTTTTTGTTAAGAAGGAATATTTATTTCGTTTCAGAAAATCGCTGATAAAATTTCGAGGCAATGTTTTAGGCATTTACAGTAATTGTAAACTTTGTTTTCAAAACCATAGAGAAATCGCGTTGCTTATCTGCACCTACAATATATACTTCACGATAATTTCATTAAATAAGAAAAGGTAACTTGCTGATCAGACCGAAAGTATCTTCAATACGATTATATTTTCCCTGCTTCCTTGGATATTTAGTCCCTCTGTTTTCTAAAATGTAGCAGTTTCACCTCTTGGTAAATGGCAAGTTTTGTCAAACTGAAAGACCATTTTCAGTCTGGTGGCCTTTGACTAAGTTGTAGACACTTCTGAGTGTTCTATCCCGTGGAACTACACGATACAAATGATGATGTGTACTAACTCAACACGAAAGGCACTACGAACCGCAAACGAACTTCTCAGTTGAACGACGAGGAATGAGACCTTCAGCGGTATTAATATTACACGGACGTCTTACATAAAGAACCTACTGTGCGTTCTTTACATGGAACCCCTGTCATGATGTGGTAATCGACTTGATTAATTTCTTTCCCGCGAGGAATTCTAAGATTTCACAAGAGGTTTGATTACCTTTGTTGAGACTTGTCAACTCTCTCCAGGTCTAGCACAAGGTTACCGTATCTTCATTCATAGTCTTGATCCTTTGCCTTTGTAAGTCTACTAACGAATTTAAACATTTAATTATTCTTAATTCAATACACTGCGTACGATTTTTACGCGGAAATTAAGGCTCGTTAGGTCTACTTTAGGACGAAACCAAATGAACTTACAGAATGACTAACTTCGGGCGGTTGTAGCGATAACTTATTTCTGACAGGTTACGCCAATTATAATTTATTAGTTGTAGCTGTAGTCGCTCTGACTTCCAAATGAGTGTCTGATTAGCATAGGCCCTGTGCTAAGACAGAGTAGGATACGAATACTGCGGAAGTTCAGTTCCGTAGTTTGCGCTTCCGTGTCTCTTGTTAGTTATTCTGTGCTATATTATGTATTGTGCAGTTTCGCAGAATACAATAGATTAATTTTCCATGAATCCTTATGGCTTCAGAGATTCTTTTGGACCCATTAAATACGATTATCTAAAATTAGTTCTCAATCACGAGAAATTAATTTAACTTTTGTTTCTCGGTGTTTTGTTTTTAGGATTTAATATTTATTGTAAGTGTTCAGAAAATGTTCATAGTCTTCGTAATGTTAAGTAAATTTTTCTGTTCCATTGTAGTTATTTAATTGCATCTTTTTTAATGCTATTAATTGTAAATATTTCATTGGTATGGATATTAATTGTAGTTTCTAATTTTTAGTTTTTAGTAATGTCTATTTCGTCTACTATGAAACATAGGACTAGATAAGAATCTGCATGTTGAGAACAAATTGAAATTCAGTAATTCACAATATTGGACCATGAAACTGGGAAGATACGCAAAATTTATAACAGGAAAATCTCGACATGGTTAGTGAGGATGAACTTACAGATTTGTACGCTAAAACAATGACCTTAAGATTGTTGCGGTTGAGATCGCACCAGGCTCCAACTGGAAGCAGTTTTCTGCTCTACCAGACTTGTCAAAGCCACTTCAAAATAAGCACATTCAAGTGGTGGAAACTTAGTTTGCGTTTTTGCCTTTGCATTAAGGTTAGTCCTGTCAATTTGTTCGAGAAATCAGTTTTACAGGCGAATTGGCGAAGATTAAGACCAAATAAAATTTAAAAGTTTTTTAAAGAAATATTGAGTGCAAGTACAAGTTACTTTCCTATTCAGTGTACTGTATCTGAAACTGTCTACATGATTCGGTCAGTTGAGTCCTAGAATGATTTCTAAATTTTGGATGGAAGCGTTGCTTGTAATACTTTTAAACTATTGAAATCCTCAATGATTATGATTAAACCCTGTTGTGAATGAGAATTGATGTGATGCTCACAGTGACTTCGATTCCGGATTACTTAGCAATGCCAATATGCAAGCTCAACTGATTTACGTTTCTCCATTCTGCGTTAGAATAGTTTATCCAATTCTGAACTTGACTTTCCCCGTTCCCCTCGGCGTCTTGAAACCTGTTCGAAATGGCAGTGTGATTAGTTGTGTGATGAATAAGTTCGTCTGTTGTTTCAGGGAACAGGAACTGGATCCACCCACCAGATGCGCTGCAGCGAGGACACATCGCGTATCTAGTCAAGGTAGGCTCCCATGGGCGCGACAGCTGCGTCCATTATTCTATTACAGCTGAATGGGTAAACGGCAATCTACCACTTTCGTCCGAATTAGAACATAATCGGGCCGTTACGATACTTCGTTGTGCTAGTTTGTTCGTAGGCGGGCCGCGACACAACTAAATTGCGTTCGCACGGCTCGGATTCACGCCCTTACAATCGCTCGTGGTCAAAATTTCGTTAATCCACGCGGAGATGTTAGTTTGCAACAATTATACTAACGGCTGCTTCTTTATCGCCGCACACTACACACTTGCGCTTGATTTGCTCGAAATCAGATTACATGAAGCGGTTTCGAGTCCGTGGCAATTTCCCCTACTGGTTCTTCCTCAGACTGAAATTGAGGCCCCTGTGGTTCAGTTCATACGATCAATGCTAATCTCCTTATTAAATTGGTTCCGTAACGCAGTCAGCTGTAAGTTTGCATTAGATTCATTTTACACGACCAATACTATTTTGTTCTTTGTCATTCCAGTTTCTGGGAAACGCGGAAGTTTCCGAACCCAAAGGTATCCTCGTCGTTAAGGAAAGTATTAGGAAGCTGAAGTTCAGTCAGCAGCTGCGGAAAGCGGAAGGCATCAAGACTCCAAAAGTTGAGCTGACTATCAGCGTCGATGGCGTCGCGATTCAGAACCCTAAAACAAAGGTAGTGTCGTCGGCTGTACGAAGTTCTGGCGTCTTCGGATCCTTCTTCGAAACTCGATGTCTTGTTTCAGCAAATTATGCACCAGTATCCACTTCACAGAATTTCGTATTGTGCCGACGATAAAGGGGAGAAGAAGTTTTTCAGTTTCATTGCCAAAGATGCGGACTCGGAGCAGCACGAGTGTTTCGTGTTTGTGAGCGACAAACTGGTGAGTGTGAATTCTGGGAGGTGACGACCGCATTATGGCGTATGAGTTTGTAGAACGACTACCTTTCCTGATTTCAGGCTGAAGAGATTACACTGACTATCGGCCAAGCTTTTGACCTAGCGTACCGGCGATTCTTGGAGACATCCGGTAAAGATCTCGAAGTGAATAGGCAATTGGTGCTCCTCACTCAAAAGACCAAACGCTTGGAGCAGGAAAACGGCATCCTCAGACAACGTTTGACAGACATTGCCCAAATAAAAGGACAGGTAAGCTTCTCGCCCTCGGTTTTTATCGAAACATTTACTTCGTGTCTTATTTGTGGTTTAGCTCATTTATCAGACAAGAAGAGGGTAACATTGAAGAACACGCATGACCAAACCTTTAGTTTAGATTCAAAAGGACTAGATACTCTGGTAGAAACTGCTAATAATATGTGCACTTGTTGACGGTATGTAACAAATTGATAAATTCAGTACCAACTTTGATATTTCATTTAATAGGCCTACTTGAAATAAAAATTTAAGTCAGAGTTATGAATTTGTCAGTTGCAGAAAAAGGGGTAGAATATACCAGTATGTAAAGTTCTAATAAATTCTGTGATATTAAAGAATTGAGCACTACAGTTGCTGTAAAAATGAGCTCAAAAGATTTCTACTCGACCACTCCTACTAAAGAGTTTTTGAAAAATTAGCGTTCGTACATCTACTAGGAATCTTGACAGAATGGTGTAAATAGTTACCATAATGGTCTCAATTATTGTAAACTTTTAAAGTGAAGATAATTATTTTATATCGAAAAAATTAATATTTCAGTTGGTTCAAGTAAAATACTTAGTTAACTTATTGTTATACAGAAGTTATGTAAATTATATAACTAGGTTCATTACTGTGTAAAATGTATGAATATATTAGATTCTGTATTCCATTGGTGCAGTTTCATCCAATTTCATTAACTCTGTATTTAAGTTTTTATTATTTAAATAAGTTTTGGAAAGGGAATAGTAAATTTTCGATGGTAAAACTTTTTCTAGAACCATCGAAGGCACAACTATGAGGAGATACTTTTCAGAATTTTATTAACTCTTGGGGAAGATACTTTTATGGTTTTGTGACTTGTTGAAACCTGAGATTCTGTTGGTCAACAAGTACTTTGAACTGAGGTTGGCTGGTATGTGAATAGTGTGCACAATATCTTAGTCTAAATTTACAAAAATTGAATCGGCTTGCGTATTGATCTTTCAAATGGTGACATCTTCACATCCCTATAATTAAAGAAATAGTTCAGTAAAGTTATGAGTGAATGTAGATTCATTAACTCGTAAAATAAGCCTTATTCTGTTTATACAAAACAGTAAACATAATGTTCCACAAAAAATATTTATTGTTCCTCTTGATTCCCAAATTATTAATTTCTGAAGTTGGCAATTCCTTTTTCTTGTCTTGGTTATTTTGTTCTGAATTTTACTCATGAGTAAAAATGTTTCCCTCTTCACATATTAAAGATCAACCCCCAAAACACATTAATTGAAAATACACTTTAGGGACACTTATTGTAGCCTGTTAATCATTGTGCAAGATATCTTAAATAACTGAATTAGTTTTTCAACCTAAAATTGAATTTTGTTAGTTAATAAAATCGTGATTGGAAGGTAATTTTCACAATATTAATCATTATCAGCTTTTCAGGGAAAGGGCTTATTCAATGAATAGTGAACAGTTGCTAAAGACACTTTCAATTTATGTATAACAGTGTGTTTATTCTGCGAAGTCTATAGTCTTCGGGCACTAATGAACGTGTTACCATTGGATTTTGTTACTCAACTGATTGTTACTGAAGTATGAATTATTTTGTAAAATGCCTCCTTGTTTATTAAATTGGAACCGTAGTTTGTCAGAAGAAAAACTATTTTGCCAAAGTGTTCATTCTTTTAGTTCTGGTTCAACTCTAATTTTTTCAATAGCATTTAGATAGTTTGGAAAGTAAGAGTTTCCATACACTTAAAACTATATCTTATTCGTATCAATGCAGGCTTCAATTAATGTCATCTTAAATTTCTGAATTGCTGGTACTATAAGAAATTTTAACAATTTTAGGGTGTTGAATTTGATATTTGGAAGTACAATCTAAACTTCACTGATCATTCTTTCAACAAACACTTGACTACAGTTCCGTTGAAAATTCGTTTTACAAGGAAATGTATCAAATATGTCAAAAGATACATTATTCTTAAAGTTATGTTTACTAACGCTGGTTTATACGTTAAGCTGTGAATTTAATATAAAAAGTTTGACATATTGCAGAGATCAAGAAATCGTGACATTAAGCCATGTCCAATAAAATTGTATGTTTTCAAATTGCAGAGTGATGTAGAAGACTACCTTGTAAAGAATGGGCTGACAGATTTGTTTGCTATGAATATGCCAACTGGAAGCTCAAGTTCAACAAATTCCAGTGATTCTCCTTTAGAGGAAATACCAAGCAAGGTATTTTAATATATAAGGTTTTTTTAATATTTAACTTCTCAGTGTAATCCACTAAAGCCTTTTTTTCTTAAAGTCTCGCTGCATTAGAATAGAAAATAGATTTCTATATTTAGGCTTTAGATCATTACTTAACCTAATCTATGTCCACATTGTTTAAATATCTGGAAATAAATTTCATTTAGTAAATATTAATAATCAAACAATAAATTTATAAATTCTTTTACATTCCAATATTTGCAGGAAAATCGTAGCTTCCCGAACTTAAACACTAGTAACAGCTCAGGTAGCCAATCTTCAAATGTGAGTACGTCAAGTAATGGGTTTACAAGTCAGCCACTGTTGCAGTTTTCAAACCAGGCTCAGCCACCTCCTGTGCCTCCAAGAGCATTTGAATCAGGCCCCAGCAAACCATTTGGAGAAGATTTAATGAGGTAAGCCTAATGATCTTCAGATTATGAACAAATTAATGTTCTTTTGATATTGCCAAAGAAAAAATTCTTAGATTTTAATTATGGAACTAATTTTAAACAATTATTTCAGTGATGGTCCAACAATAGGCCGCAAATTGGAAGGTCTTCTTTTGGAAGAGTTGGAGGAAGATTTCAATCCTAGAGCACAGGAGCAATACACAAACGGTCTTGGGGCAACTCGTCCACTTTGTAAGAAACCTGCTTTATTCCAATTTTCTTTCCGATTTTACTGTTATAAATACTTGTGTGAATGTAGAAAGAAGTAAAATTTATGCAATTTTGTAGTAAATGGTAATTTCCGACTGTTTTCAGTTTAATCAGAATGGAAATTTAGCTGTTAGACGTAAACAATTCTTTTATTACAAATTCTGAGGGTTGTCCCAGAAGTGTCGACTTTAAAACTAGCATCTTCAAACTTCAGCTTTATAGATGGTCGTTAATAATGAATGCTTAGTGAATCTGTAAACATTAAAAGTATTGGTTATGTGATACAATATGTTCATTTGAATATATCAGTAAGGATAGTTCCTCCTTTCAAATTTACTGTGGGTTGACTTCATACTGAAACTTTTGTCATCAAAATTTTGTTCAGGTTTTCCAAAAAGTAATTTATTTTGATAAATATTTTTCAGTGGCACCTCCACCAAAAATTCAACGCGATTCATCTCGCAGAATGTACACACAAAATAATGGAACACCTGATCCATTTAAAGAAGATTTATTTGGTTCTGTTCCTTTCAATCCTGCGACTAAAGTGGCTAAATCGGCAGAACAGAGTTCGTCTGCTTCTGATCCATTTGGAATGGATGATTTTGGATGCCAAGAGAATTTAGATCCATCACAGCAAGAACTAGAGAATGCAATTGGTTTGTTGGATAAGAGAATTTTGGAGATGAAGGTATTACATTTTACACAGTTAAAGATTTATGTGGAATAATTCTCCATAAGTGAAGTAATTGATGAATGTAATTTTATTTTTGTACTAAGCATAAATGTTAGTGTAGTAAAATTTATATAATTATTATTTGGTTCAAAATTCAAAACTTGTAGAAAATTGCTGTTTACTTTAAATTTACTGAAAATAGCCATTCAGTATGTTGATTGATACCCTTCAAAATAGTTTGATATTAAATTTCAATGCATGCTGGGATACTAAATAGATTTTGTCAATTCTAGTTTCCACGTTGCAAGTTAAATATCAGAAATCTCTGAATGTTCATCTTTTATATCTGTAGAGACCATATTGAAGAATTATTAAAATTAATTCCAAATTGAGTGTTAAATGATTGGTATGAGAACTTTACAATTAAAATCCTGTGGATGTAAGTGGTGCAACAGTATAGAAGTTGTCTGTGTATGTATATATGTATATATATATCACTTCGAAAATGTGAAATTAAAAAACACATTTTGATAGGAAACGGACAGTGCAGCAAGACTTGCCTGAAATAAACAGTTGGTCTAGTCAATGATGTGTTTACTTGATTCTGAAAACTTTTAATACATTTTTGTGATCATGCTCACTTTGCTTTGGTGGTTATGCTATTTAACTTGGACAGATCTATTAGGGTTTGTAAGATTTATACCGAATACAATTTTCTACAATAGACATACTTTAAATTTGTTATACTTCAGCAAGCCAGTATAATTAGGTGCAATCCGGCTTTTGTTTGTTACAGAATATTAATGACTACAATTGGTTAGTTTATGAAAAATTTAATAAATTTGGCAGTCCTATATAGTGTGAATAAGTCTGATAGACGGTAAGAAGAAATGCTACAATTGTATTTTACTTATCTAGCTGTACTTTAAACATATCTGTTTCAGGATGGTTTCAGCAGAGGACTGACATTTGGGAATGATGACTTTTCACTTGAAAGCCTGGATCCATTGAAAAATTAACTGCTTCATAGAATTTTATGAAGAAATGTAATCACAATTTGAGAAGTTGTTTCTAGACTTTCATTTAAAGTATTCCAAACAAGATTGAATTGTTAAAGTGTTTGTATATACACAATTGTTAATTCTTTTATGTAGAATTGTATATGAAATATTTATGTTCTGTTCACATAAAATGAACTGAGATGCAGCTTTAACTGTATTGTTAGTTATACTATAGGCTTTTATGTATAGATAAGTGCAATTCTAGAGTTTGTACTTTCTCATGTTAATGTATATTGAAGTTAATTTATACTCAGACTGTTTAGGAAATGTCTTAATGCTCTCTTCATAGATTCATTCTTTTGTTGGTAAAAAATTACAGAATGACTTCTAATTATAAAATTTATCTAGTTCTATGCACTGGGTAAATTTTTTCAGCAGCTGCCCTTAATTTAAATTTTAAAAATATTAAATCAATTCTTGATTATGTTCAATTTTACGAGCTTCTATTGTATTCATATTATTGTTGGCTACACTTGTGGTATTGGCAAATTAATTGTCAAAAAATTGTGGTTTGTGGACCAAGTCCTTTAAAAACATTTGTGATGCATTGTTTCCATATTGTTATTTTTATAAAATTTGTTATAGTGATGCATTTGGAAATTCTAAATGATATCATTGTCTTCCAAGATAGATTGAAATTAAAACAGATATTCTATCTAATTGTTATACATTGTAGAAAATTTTATAATAAATTTGGAAATACAAAAGTTTCTTGTTTGAAACAAATTCCTTCGAAATTAAATTCTATACCAGGTGTTTTTTCTTTAATGTTACGTAAATCTATTCTAGAAAAGCTATAACATTTCTCTTGTATAATAAATTGCTTTTGTAGAAAACTTTATAATCATTTAGTATGAACTACACTACTCTCCAACCTAGTTCAAAATATTATACACTTGTAAATTAAGGTTCTGGAATTATTTTGTCATCAAAAAATTTAATTCAATTTTCTGAAATAATTCAGACTTGTATATCACATACAAAAGGTGATAATTTTGTGTTCTTGCACCATTTGTAAAATTGGCCTAAGCACAACTTGATGATGCAACTTTGAAGTTAAAATTCTGCAATTGTGTCGTACAGTTTCTATAAATTTACCTTAAGAACGGTATATATTTTTTGTCTGTGCCAATATTAATGGAATATTAAGTTCTTCAAATTTTCATAGGCTTTGAAGTAATAACTTTTCTAATTTTTTAGGGCTTAAGCCCTTTTCTTCTGGACAGTAGTAATGAACATTGTTTGGACAGGAAGATAGAGCAGCTGACTTACCTTGGTCAACAGCCAAATGTGCACCCAGCCTGCATGTCATACTGTCCTGAGGAAGGAGGCTTAGGCCCTCAAAAATTAGACATGTTATTACTTATCCTGGTTACACCAACAATAGATTTAAGGTAAGTTGCCCACTCTTTCCATCTTTCCTGTCCATTATTAGCTCAATATGTACATACGGATAAGAAATTTTATGTAATGAAGAGTGTGGCTTTCTGGAGTAGTAAATATAGAACGTTTTTCTGAAATGCACAAATTGCACTAAATATTAAGTGTTACATTGAAATTGAAAAATGACAACACATTACAGCAACTTATTTTTGGTAAATATTAAGTTTTAAGAATACCATGCTCAAATTGTAGTCAATCAGTAATTAATGACTGGAATTTGAATTTGCTCTGTTCTCTCAATATCGGGAGAAGACAAAAAATAGCAACTTGTAATTGTAATTACAATTAATGTTTTCTGGGCAATGATTAGGTTAAAAGCTAGAAGATTTTTCTGGTTTTCTTGATCTGCTAGGGCTGTATACGAGTTTAATTTAAAAAGTAGACTTTGTATATTGAGCTTAAGGCTTTCTTACTTCTGAAAAAAGATTGTATTTGAATAAGTTATCAGTGTAGTGAAGTTGGAAATAAATTTATGTAGAGCACAAGACTGTTCAAAATTGTAGGTAAATTTCTGAATAGGGACGGCCAGAAAAATTTGGAGAAATCCAAACGAAGAGATGAATTAGTGTTTTTTGTATTTTTGTACCCAGTGAGTGTAATCATAGAATATGAATTTAAAATTCAATACTAATGAATAAGAAATATTAGAATGGGTAATGATAAAAATTATCCTGTGAAGTTTATATTTGGATTATATTAATATGTATAGTGAGAAAGTAAGGGGAGCAGAGGGTGGTATGTGTTTCATGAATAATGCATATAAATCTGTGGTAGATAACATAATACCAGTAAATGATAGAATATGTACCTTAGGACTGAAAGATATATTTTTTTAATATCACTTTGTGTGTGTGTGTGTATGTATGCATGCTCCTACAGAAAGGGGGAAGTAAATATGTATATTATAACCATGTGATGTGAAAATCATACAAGGTGATCACAATGCCAAGATAGGATGTGAAGAAGCCAATATAGATACAGTGGGCAAATAGTCTGCATTAAGCATGATAATGGCTTGTGACTGATAGATTTGCCATAAGCAATTCAATGGTGGCTAGAAGCACATGAAAACTAAAGATAATTGAAAATAACATGGTTCTCAGCTGGTAGAACAATAAACCAGATAGATAATGTATTGATGGAAAGGATGGATGCCTCAAACTTCCTGAAAGTAGATAGATGACATGCAGAAGATTGTGAATCTGATCACTACCTAGTATGTGTATAGACAAAGGTTAGTCGTCTATAAAGGTGTAAAAGAAAGCAAGCACCTCCAATGTATGCTGATGTTAACCTAAAAAAAAGGGTGAAGCTGCAATTGCTGTAGACAGAAGAATCCTGTGAACAATAAAAGAAGGGAAATGGGAGACTATCAAGGATATGTTGCATAAAGTAGTGAATAAAGTTATGAGTATAGAGAAAAACAAAACATGTTGGCTGGTTTGATTAGGTGTGTAGAAAGAAGATAATCGAGGCATGTAAAGAATGTTTTCCAGTTAGGTAAAGCTTAATACTCCAGGACAGGTTTCGTCTATTTTATTTCAATACCTATGCACTTTGTGCTCCTTAAATAGATATAATGATTTTTAGTTAAATCAGCAATATTCTCAATATCACAATTTCATATATTGAGCAATGAATGATTCTAATTATACATTGGAATGCGATTGCTATGTTCTGACTCTCAAACTCTTTAGACAGATTTTTTCAAGTACAAGTAAAATAGGTATCTGGGATATATCCTAAACTTTTGAGTGATGCATATAGCTATATATAATCAAAGTAATTCTAATATACTGAATGTGTTAATGAGACCTTAGCATATAAATGCATGCAACAAAATACGTAAGTCTGTAAATAATATGCATGTTAGTCTGTCTACATGGTAGACACACATCATTATGAAGGACTTATTCCTCATACAAAAATATGCTTAAGCCGATTCCTTCATGCGAATGAGTGGCGGTTGTTTAGAATGGTGTATCAGACAAACAAAAATACTAAAAATGACATCGAATGTTGTGATAGTGTTCACCTATAAAAGATCCTGACAAAATCGCTGGTTTACCCAAGTTGACTGTTTCAGAGTTAACTAAATAAACGGAAGACTGCTATCCTAAATTGGTTATGCTAAAAAATCTCATAGGAAGATACATTAAGCAGTTGATGATTAATAAACGGGGTGCACTGTCTAGTTTTATGTGCTGGCCTGTTTCGGGTCTAACGCTTGTAAACATCTTACAGATTCTTGGAAACAAAATGATAATCTGGAGCTGTGCACAATTGTTTATATTTAGAAATTTTGCGTTTCTATACATTTATTGAAGTACTATGACTTCTATAATAGTTCAAAAGTCAAATTCTATTATTACTCTGTTCATACTTCGTACTGAATACTCTACTAATACAAAAGCCAAATAAATTCAAAGGAAAAATATAACAGGCAAGACAATGGCTGGAGTAGAACGCGAGTATAAAGAAAAATTTACGTCTATTAATGAAAATAAATAATAATAAAGACAGCCTTTCTGTACTTGGCTATCTTTCTTATTAGAATGCGATATATTGAAATTATTAGTTGCTAAAACTACGTTTTTTAAAACAGAAAAAAGAATTAGGGACCTCAAACAATATCGATATGACGAATTATTAAAAAAATTAAGTTGTATATATCTTTCAGCGCTACACCTCCGTCGAGGATATCTTTGCTGATGATCTTAGTCTTCAATTGAGTAATAATGAGTATGTTGGGTTTGACAGTTTACTTGAAAACTGAACAATTGAATCTCTTATCGCAACATTTCTACTAAGTGATATACTGTGACGAAGGGAAAATTGATTTATTGTTATATCGTTATATTTTATTGCAGTTGTTTTACATTACAATTATCCCCAACTTCATACAATTGTATGTTTACGTACATATTCTAAACTATGGAGTTTAGAATTAGTCATGTAGTATTCGTTGTGTTCTTAACATTATTTTGCACGGTTTCTCGTTCAGGTACAACATATTAATACTGGAATTATTTATTAGGCGTGTCAATGTTATCCTACTAATCAGCAGGAATGTTTTGCAGATAGACTTTGTGACACTGTTCAAGTTCTCGTTGAGAAACATTGTGGAGAAAATGAAATGTGCTCACAAAAGACTCCAGGTTTATCTGATGGGTTGTGCAAATGTGTTTACAATTACAAAAGGACCACGCCTGATGGGCCGTGTTTGCCAGTAAATAACTCAAATAACGATCCCCAGAAACCTAGGCCGGAGGCGTCGTCGGTATCTCGCAGAACCCGATCAGTTTCAGGTATTATAATGATTCATACGGTATTTATTTAATTAATTGATTGTTTACTTATCGAATATACCATTACTACATTTAAGTAACTAGTTTTTAAATTAATTTCCTTATCTATTTGATATATATTTATTTGTCTGTTAAAAATGTCTATTTTATAATTACTTATTATTACTATTAAGCTTCAGTACTTATCAAATTTAAGTAATCCCCATATAATGAAAATAATCATTTTACTTGTATATTTTTATTAATCTACCAGACTCATATAATATACAAATTATATGTATATATATATATATATATATATATATATATATATATATATACATACATACATATATATATTATTCGTTGACCTCATTAGGAATGTATTCACCAATATAAAATTAAAGTAATTGTCTGTTATATTTAAGTAAATATTTTTATACTAATGGTTCATTTTTCTGTCATCTCATATTCATTTAGTAGCACACTTAAGAGTTTATACTTCTATTAGATAGTAATTTTATTTTATAATAGTCCATATATTTTCCTTAATAATTTCTCAGTTTCAGCATCTTTGGCTCAAACACAATTAAGTATTAGTGTTTTGTTATATGAAACATTTATTTAGATCTGGATTTTTCCTATGAATAACTAGTAAAATAAATAGTAAAATACATTTTATAGTTTGTTTTCCATTTCAGTATTTTACCTTGTAAAATTAGTGCTTAATCTTAAATTAAATTACAAAACATTGTTTGCATCTTAATAATTTTTTCAATTTTGGTAATTCTATTATTCTACATCACTTCATCATGTGCGCCAAGGATTATATAATTAGTGTAACTTGGCTATATTTTTTCAAATCTGCAGATTCTTAAAAATAACTTGCAGCAAACTCTAAATGGATTTATAAAATACATGCCTGTTGGTATGTTTCCTGTAATTGCTGGTTACTTATGTAACCGTAAAAACATAATATTATAATTTCAACATCTATATATATTTATTGTGATCTGGATCTTATTTTATTTATGTAATCTTTGAATATGTATATTCCTCTTTCTTTTTGTCACTACTTTCATTGTAATATAATTTTACCCTCATTTAAAAAACAGTCACGATGGGTTTCACTACACAGTTTTATTCTGTTTTACCATACCCCTTTAAATATTTTAAGCACTTGTGTATTTGTTGCCACTCGGGCATCTCGCTTGGAATGGTTTTTATCAGTTTTGCTGCTATTTGTCATTCTTTTAGAAAGTAAATAAAAGTTTTAATGTTCCTAATTTTTATTCTCAAATCTTGTTGTAGTTGTACTTGCATACTGGTTCCCCCCCCCCCGTCCCTCCCACATAAATAATGGGTGTGATGTGTATTGAGTCTTGTTGTCCACTGTTGACAAAACAGGAAATGTCAAAAATAAAACGTATTCATTATATGATTGGCACGTTAACACATCATTGCACACATTAATGAGAAAATATAATATGTAATTAAAGTTACTCCTATACTGGAAGACTCATCGGGAGATAGGGAATCAGCTGAACCAAATAAATTCTATTTAAGAAGGAAGTGCGAGGCTTATTCGAACTATTGACGCTGTCTTGAAAGTGTAATGGACCACGTAAACTGTTCTGTTGCGGGTACGCCTAGTTTTTTTTCCAAATCATGTCCCAATATCAATATGCTTTCACACTAGGTCTACTGTCTGAGGGGAAGAATAGATTTACTCATGTCTGTTTGTTTTTATGTTATTCCAAGCTAGAAAAATAATCTTGATTCATGTTCTCACAAAAATCAATCTCGTTTCCGTCTCGGACTTGCTCCCTGTACCCACCAAACTGTCCTGTAGTTTTTACATTTTCCCTAAAATCGAGTTGAAATGACGACTTTTCGGTTCCATTGAAAAGATCGAATAGAAACCGCTTCAGATTCTTGAAGCGCTGAAATCGAAAGACTTCCAGCATTGTCAGCGATCGCTGGACTCGTATAAGATTCCACTATAGTGCTCGTCAAATGTTTTGGCGGCCCAGTTCAGTGTCCGTCTTCTCTGTGAATCATCTTCAGTAAGGGCGTAGGGTTAAACCGTGTTGTGCCTCCTGTCCATCAATCTGCCTTAGTTCCTGAATACTGCTATAGTTTCAATTCGGAATTGAAGAGACAGTGAAAGTAAATCTGTAACGAAACCAGTTTGCAAGCCCGTCGTGGCGTCCAATGCTGTAATTCATTAGCGCAGTGTTGGGAAGTATTCCCCTGTTGTGACTGGTCATGTGTGTGTTGCTTTCAGCGTCGACGATCGCGGTGGCCGTGCTGATCCCCGTGGTTCTGCTGGCCGGGAGCGCGCTGGGCTACGCCGCGTACCAGAAGCAGTGGCTGCAGCGTCTGCGCCAGCGCCTCCGCAGCCTCCGGGCTCTGCGCTACGTGGAGGTGCGCATCGGCCACGAGGACGACGACGACGACCCTCCCGTCGCTTAGGTCGCACGTTTCCCCGGCGCCGTGTCGCTATCGTTACAGGCTTATTGCGAACATATAGCACAACGTTTCCTCACCTATACGGCCTGTTTCTTTGCCGATCTCCGTAATAGTTGAGCTCGTTATATATAGAGCGAAGGCTTACTCGGTTTGATTGATGCATAGACGAATCTCGGGTTAACCACCGGGAGAGAGTCGCCCGCCGACTGTCGTCCGTAGCTTTTATTACTCTTCTCGTTATTTATTTGCGATTTCTGTACCTTATTCCATGTACCCGTGTTAGAATACGTATGGATAACCAGCGTGATAGATTTCGTCAGTTCGCATTAAAGCTTATGTCGACTCGACAAAGAGTTTACACGTGCGGCGTGCTGCTGAAGGAGCTTGTGTCATACTGTTCTCTTCGCGTATATTTTAGTCACGCATTCCGGAATGTTCGTATTTTAATCTGAAGCCTGGCCGACAGTATTTCGATCGAGCACCTCGGTAGTGATGGAGCCGAGTTTTTGCCTGTAGCCGCAAGACTGTTCTTAATTCTGAGACATTATTGAAGAGACTTCCATTGTTTGTTTTAAAGAAGGAGGGGTAGTTTTAGTGATAAAAAATTTATTCGTTTTTAGAGGGGAAAGGATCATTTCTTCAAGGAATATATATATGCACACGAGTTCAGAACTCTAACAACAATGGACGTAATCTTTGGGCGCAATGAACTCCCGTACAATATTATCTCTGAATTATACCCACCATTGTGATTAAGTTTAAAGACTGTTGAGATTCTCCGGATTGCATTACCTGCAAGCTGTAGTGATGTGATAGCGGTATCGTTCTTGTGTTTGGGAAAATAAGCCTTACGATACGATTCGACTCTCACCCGGCTCCTAAACGGAGAATCGTTATATGCTCGTAATGTAATTAGATTTATCGCCGTGAAGTATATACAGTACTGCGTTTAGATAAATAGTATCGGGGAAGTGGCCCCAGTGCCTTTACGGTGATGTGCTGTGATGGTCCGTGCTTTGTTTTATGTAATATGTACATTTGTGCATTAGAGAAATATATATATATATATATATTAACAGTTCATGAAATAAATATATTTTATCGATATTATCCAAATAAAATTTTACGCATTTCGTGTGTTACACTTTTCTGTCCCGTCAACATTTCCATCGTTATTTTTATCTTCAGTTTTATTTTGGAGTCGACGACCTGATAGCAAATGCATAATACCCTTTCAAATGTGAATGTATTTTCTATATAAGATTTATTCTCTCGTAACTTGTTTAAAAGCGTCACATTTTATCACGAAACTGCGAAGTTTACGTGTTCCGGAACGTCTAGTCGGAAAGACTATTGTCATAATTTTATTTTCAGGTTATTCTCGATGGTACCTTGTGAGACATGTGGGAATGTCAACGTTTGGAGAAAAGATGGCTCTGGTTTCCCAAACATACAATTTATCATGCAAGAACAGAAATGAATCCTAACTAATGAACCCTGGACACTAAAATTTATTTAATACTAGCTGATTGTCCGGCGTTGCCCGAGATGCCATTTATCCATAACCCCCCCCCCCGATTTTTTTAGTTATTTTTATGTAACGCAACTCGACCTCTATCCCTAAACGTGTTATCGGCCAACTTGCATTGTTTGAAAATTCACTAAATTAAATTAATAATTTGGTACTAAATTTAGTAATTTTCGAAATTAAATAATTAATTTTTATTTAAATTAAAAATTATTTGTTTAATTTTATTTATTTTTCTGCAAATCAATTTTCTTAAGCGGAATGATTTTGGCGTTCCCATATTCATCTTCTTCGTATTCCGTAATTATTTTTTTAAAACTTACGCACCAGGTTCAGATTTCTCGATGTTGACGTTTATGCCGGTCGTCGTTCTATACCACTGTTTTCAGCCTGTGTGGCGCTGCGTGACCTATGCGAGGTATATTTAGTGTCGGACATGCTGCGACTTGATTGGCCGTTAAGGATCGACTGACATTTACTACGCGACATGGAAAAACATGTGTCCTTGACGCTATGGTCAGGCGACCCTCAACGGCCAATCAGGTCGCAGCATGTCCGACACTATATATACCTCACACACGTCACGCAGCGCCACAGTCTGAAGACAGCGGCAGAAACGTCGACTTCGAGACATCTGAACATGGTGTGTAACCGTAAAATAGTTATGAAACATATAAATTGTTACATTAAATGACGATTTCAGCAGTCATAACATACCAATATGTCACATAATGTATCAAGATTTAAATTCGAGATTAATTACACTGTGACCAAGAAGATATATTTAACGATCATCAACATGAAAATAAAATCAGACTGAGAAAACGTTGAAAAACATCAAAACAAACCTTTCTTCCACTCGCACAGCCTGAAGATTTTACAAATATGTACAGAAACGTTTTTGTGTTGTTAATTAAAGATTTTATGATTAATTATTTCGAATTATAAAAATCGTCTGTCAATGGCCGTTAAGGATATTCATTGTTAAAACAGGCGTGAAAATAAAATATATGACTAATATTTCAGTATAAAGAGCTGAAAATTTGCAGAAAAACAAAAAAATTATTCCATTTAAAATAAATAAAGAATATTCATACAGATAAAAACATCATAGTTAGACAGGTTTTTAAAAATATATGTCTGGTTCGACAGCTTAATTTTTTTAAATATAAAAATGTTAATCGTAAATGGGTTATTGTTTCTTAAACCCTGTAACTTCTATTACAATTTTGCTTCTAAGCTAAACTGGTTTCCCTTTTGATTAATTTATATATTAATTAGGTTTTAAATTAAAAAAAATTACGTCTAATTGACGTAATAATGAATAAGAAAGACAGTCAATTCAGACGTTAAAGGGTAATATAAATACCACACAACAACGTTTCTGGGATCCTTGTTCCTTTCGTCAGGTGCTAAGAAGAGCCTACAACGACACAACTGCACGCGTCAGTTGAGAAAACGCAACGACAAAGGGACAACAGACAGTTCAGTGTAACAATTAGGGAGTAACAACAATGAGAAAAACAAGGTTTAGCGTAACAGTAAGGGATCGCAGCAATTGCTGAGTTTCCTAGTATCTCTTTGTACATTAATTGCTGTATGATCTTTGATTTAATGTGAATCATCTCTGACATGAGCCTGTAATTTTTGTTTTATTTAAGAACTTTCTTTCTCGTCTTCCATAGAACAAAATTATTAAATAATTCCCTTTAATTTGCTTTTCAGTTGGGTATTTTATTTCTGCCTGTCGTCAGTAATTCATATCAGTATTGCAGTCCTTTTAATTCTATATTATTAATTAGTAAATTATATATAATTAATTTTATATTACCCTTTTTTGTCTATATTGGTAATCTTTATTATTCATTAATTTGGTTTTATTAAGTCTCTGCTTTTATGAAAATCTGTATCATCTTCAGTATTTCAACTTATCTGTTTAATTAAGTTTTTATCCTGATGAGATTTTGATCTTTTCCTCTTGCGGGCCACATAATTTTGAATATACCACTATTCATCATTTTAAAATATTTATATACCTCTTTCTGCATTGGAAAATAATGGATTTGAAACGGAGAGCTGTTAATAGCGAGTAACGATATTTATGAATTGTTTTTGGATCCCGGGTCGACTGGTCCGTCCTTGACGGCAAAGTTGATCTCTCGGAGGATGACCAGAGTGTAGGTGTGGGATAGCTGATAAGGCTTTCCTTCGCAGGAAGTTGGCAGATCTGATAGTCTACAGCTCCTCCAAAAAGTCTAGCGCCCTAGCAAGATCCAAGAAATCACAGTGACTGTGTCCGTAGCAAGGGGAAGATCATTGCTGTAGTACAGATTGTCATAAATAAACTCGGCGATATCCATTACCTTCCATTTGACTCTAATCTCAGTTGATTTTACGTTATTTTCTTGTGAGTCCCCTCACCCCTAACCATGCTCCACCCTCAGGCCGCAAGATGGGTTGAAATTAACACATATTACATCGTTACAAACACTATGAATCTCTTTGACACGGAAAAATATTTATCCGGCTCTAATATCGGCCGTTTTAGCATGCATGAAATTTTCCACCCCCGCTCCTGGGGGTTGTAGACGTGTCTCACCCCGACAGTTTTTGTTTCCTGGTCGCAAAGAACACGTGTACGAAATTTGCTCCACGGGTGCAGATTTGTATGCGGAACAAATAAACATACATACATACACATCCACTCATTTTTATTCATAAGATTTGTGTCCTTCCAAAATATCGCCAAATGGGGACTCGATTTAGATCTATCGAATCCAGTATATAATATTTTAATTGATTAGGGAAATAATGTTCAAAGTAGTTGTGTCAAAATGAATTACTATAATATCTATGCAACCAGAGAGAATGAGGAGGAGTATCTGTGAAGTTGTTGAGAATTATATTTGCTTGATAAATTGAAATAAAACGCTTTTCAAATAAATTTAACAAATTTGTGGAAATAATATTTACTTCAGTATTCAGTGAGTGTATATTTTATTGCTACAAGTAGTTCCAAAAATTAACTTACGCGGAAGCTTTTCTTCTTCAAAACAGTACAGATAAAAATGGGTTGCGCTGATATGAAGAATTTATTTAAGATTTATTTAGCATCGTTAGAAATTTTTTTTAAAACGACATTGCACATTTGATTTTGCATTTTTGAGTTACGGTTTTCCTACTTAGGATTGGAACATGAATTGTTGCACTCTTCTAATAAAAATGAAAAGTGTTTTGTTTATTATGTAATTGAAGTTAAAATATGAAAAACTTAAGCAATTTATTGACGAGACAAATCATTTACAATCTGATAAATTTAGGTCAAGTCTTCCTGAATCGGACTGATGAATTCACAAAGTAGAAATACAAGAGTGAATGTAAAAATGACATCCAGATTCAAGATTTTTCTAATCTGATTCGTGTTTGTAGCAAAGTGATGTCTGAAGATGGCGTTGGCAACGAAGCTTCAGTCTTCTATATGATGAATCTTCTGGTAAGTAACTACATGTTAACTCTCCTTATTAGGCTCTCTGCACGGTAGCTGAATTCTTGTGCTGTATCTCCTGATCTTTTATACGTAATTTACCCTAGAAACTCATGGACGATTATAAACCTTTTAGCCTAAGCGGATTAGCGAGTGAGTAGAACCTTGTGGAAAGTCCTCTGATAACTTCCTACGTATTGCGGACGTTTGTCTAATACCGGCCAATTTTGATATTGAACTTTACGCTGCATCTCCGTTAGTTCAACAATGACGTTTTTAAATTAATTTAATTAACAGCACCAATTGAAATACTGTACAAACTCTGAAGTTAATGTAATCTAGAATTTGATCATATTTCTGTTTCACTATGCCTATGAAGAAATAACAATGTCCAAACGTTCCAGTTGTTTTATTAATAAATAAATGATATCACGGATTAGTGAATACTCAACTCTGACACGGTCCTTGGTAATTAAACAATTTTGAAGAGACAGGAATGTTTTTTTAACCTTTACATAAATGCATAAAACAATTATTAAACTTCCCGTGAATCACAGCCATCCATTTTCTTTATCACAAGTCAGAATTTGAATATTATGTTGCCCAAGGAAATAATTTATTGTCAAATCATAGAAATAATCTTAGCAAAATTGTTAATATCCTTCTTCAAAATTCTTACCAGTTACAATTTATTTACAAATATATAAAAATTATATTGATTAAAATTAATAAGCCCAAGAACAATTTTTTTTTATTTATTAACACATACAATAGAAAATAACTGACTTGTTTAATAATTATGGAATTCGGTTTATTTTTAAAACTTCCAATAATTTAAATTTACTTCAAAATATTAAACATAATGTTATTTACAAAATTAATAGTTTATATTGTAATTATTGTTATATCGGGCAAAAGAAACTATTACCCAAAACTAAAATCAATGAAACACAAAAATAATTTGAAATTTAACGTCCAAAATTATTCAGTTGCGTCCAAACATATTTATTTTTAAAAAACATAATTTAGATTGAAGAATGTAAATATTATTACAGATTGATGATCTAAATGTTTCGGCCATTAATGTTAGAAATTATTTAATTAAAAATTATGATTATTGTGATTTACTTGTTGTATTATATAAACTTTATTATTTCCGTTATTATATTAAAATTGAATAATACTCTAATGTCATTTCGGGCAAACAGCGCCTTAGAATGTTGTTAGTCTAAATTTTCCTATAAAAATTGTATCACACTATAAATTATATTTATGCTTAATTGCATAGAATCTGTTTTTTATTTAACTGAATTTAATTGTAATTTTACTCATGAAGAGGTCCCAATCAGTGTTGAAACGTTGTGTTTGTTAAATATTATGTTTTATATTTGATAATAAATTTTTCTGACTAACAGTCTGGCGTTTTTAACATTTATTTTTAAAATAAATCACAATATTATAATTATAAAAATGTATTCTGCACAAGTGTACACCACTTTTCCCTTAATAAGGTAATTTCAGAAATTTACTCTTAATATTTTTATCACCATTGCTTGCGGTTTAGTAATTTCCTTGTACCAGAATAACCCGTTTCCTTGATTTGAAATTTCTTGACAATGGTGAAATATTATTATTGAAATTAATCAGGAATTCCGTTGTCTTGGAGTAGAAAAAATTGAGAACGAAAAAGGAATGAAAAGCCAAGAAAGAAAAGGGCAGGGCAAAGAGACGACGAGAATAATCGTATAGATCAGATAGAAGAAGTAGTGATATACTCCAAGTGAAGTAAACAAAGGAACTATTAGGACTCTTTCGAGGTTGGAAATTTCTTATTTCCATTCTCTAACAAGCAAAATATGTAAAATTTGGTGACGGGTGCACAGGTAAATGTCGGGGTGAGAAGCAACAGACCTAGGAAGAGCTGAGATTCGGTGAATTTGGATCGACATGTTTTGGAAATTACTAACCGTATTGGTTTCGTTATGGCCTTCCAGATGGCAGCACTAGATGTGGGAACAACTGCACTCTTCCGGGCAAACGCTGAACTAGGAAAGCACATCTTCGATCAGCAGCTTCTGTTCTTTAATTTTGTACCACCTATATTGTTATTTAGGAAACAAATGTAGCGATTTCAAGCCGTGGATAAATACAGAGTTAGAATCTAGCGTTGATGATCGATTTGATAATTACATTGTTACTGATATTCGTGGTGTTCGCCATGATCTGGTTGGTAAAAACGATAAATTCTGGATGTCTATTGGCTATGGAATTTTGCACACAAACAGTGGAGGCTGGTGCATATATGCTCATGTGCTGCAGCACATAAATTAATTTAGGAATTAACTTTTCTTAATTTTATGAACCTTCATAATAATTGTGTTTTAACGGTGCGAATTTCTGCTACGATATCGAAGACTTCAAACTGCCCGCTTTGCGGCGTACTCGTTCCCGCTATAATGCAGCCAGCTGGCCATCTGAGTGCTCTAGCGATTGTAGCTCCGATTTCTGTCGGGAATGACAAATGCGCAGAATTGCGTTTCTCCTCCCCCCCCCTGCACCACCCGCAAAGCTCGACAAACTCCCTCGTTATTGTGCTACTAAGGAAACAGCACAGGGCTGTGCCGTGCAGAGACGCAAGGAACGGCCGCGTAAGCATGAAATCTAAATAAATTAGAACCATTCAGTAATTAGAAATCTTAGTTTAAAGTAGTTTATATTTTCAAAACAAAAATAGTATTCGTACACTTTGGGTAGTATTCAAAAAAATCACAACCGAAGGCTATTTTAAAGAAAAAAAAATATTTATGAGGCATCATGCGTAGCTCATTCCATAAATCAACATTTTGTATAATATATACAAAATAAAAATTCATTCGTGTTAGAAATTCGGGTCAATTTGGTGATAAATTATTCCGCTTTAAAATATTAGACAGTATTGTAAATTATGTAGACGGAATTAGAGATGTATCTTAAGGGTCGGACCAGAATATTGGCACCACCAACGCTGTTGTAGTATTATTATTTTGCATAGTTATACTCGTGAAAAAAATGGCTACTTGTGGCGATGCAGCACATAACCTCAAAAACTCACGAGCCGCCACTGCACAGAAATATATTAAATTCATAGCGAAGGGATAATGAGAAAAGAACACTGCTGTCGTAGAAATCGCTGTAATAAAAGGTGTAATGAAGAAATATTGAAATGGAACAACAAGAAGAATTGTTCGCGGAAGTAATCCAAACACTTTTATACTAATACGGTACAGGCTATACGCTTTTACTGAATTCAGTCTGAGTCAAGAGAGGAACGGAACCTGTACGAAAAGCGTCTATTATTTTTGAGCAATATTTATTTTTCAATGTAGCGGTAAGCTATAAAAAATTTAATTGTTGGATTTAGAGAAAGAATCAGTTTACGGAAACAAATGGGTTCAGAAAAAAAAGTACCTCAATTGAATATAGACGATTAATCGATGGTTTTCAGATAATCGACTAATCGAAAATGTTCTATTAACTGAATATTTTCGATTAATCGACCATATTTCATAGAGAGAGAGAGATGAGATAGAGGGAGATAGATATAGTGAGCGAGGGAGAGACGGGATTAGCAATTAAGATACAGCAAACCATCAAGGAAGTCCAAATCTAGCCGCGACTAGAAGCACACTTGCTTTGATAATATTCCTCAGGAACGTTGCACAACAAGCGGACCTTGCACTAACAATTACATTATGAGCCGACGTCGCACGCTTAATTCGACACAATTAAAAGTGTACGTGAGCTATAAAATAAATACGGTCATAAAACAAGGTCGACAATTTTTCCATTTTTATTGTGTGTAGCTTTGTTAGACATGGGTTTATTTATATTCCAGATTAGAAATTTGGTTTGAAGTTAGTTTATTTATGTCATTTTGTTCCTATTACGAATCCACCAATTCCCCTGACGGAATATGATTTAGATTTATTTATGTTTAGAATTAAATAATTGCGTAAACCTTTGTATATATTTCTTAAATGTTAAATATTTTTCATCACAAATATTTCAACCTTCATTTCTTTTATTAATATTGCAGGGATTTTTAAAGATTTTTCCAGATGTACGAATGTATTTAGTAGTAGGCTAAAGTGTATTTATTGTATGCCACGTTCTATAGTTAATAATAGCCTAATAACGTAATATTGTAACCTTAATCGATCTGTTTTTCTTCGTTATTTTTATATTGTAATTATAAATCTTATATATATATATATATATATATATATATGTATGTATAAAATGTTAAATAAGTTTTCATAACAAATATTTCAACCTTCGTTTTAAACAATAATAAATACCATGCTTCTCGATTTTTAGCTCAGATTATATTATTAGTATTATCTTAATTAATTAATTTTTTCGGCGTTGCCTACTCCTGCTTTGAAGGTATAATGGAATAGGAATAAAATGTGGTTAATAGTTATATTTGCTGGACATTAGTTGCATTAATAAATAAAATGGCCAATACGGCAGATAAAATTAAGTAGTTGAAAAATGAATTAAATCCTAAATTGCGAAATCACTACGTTTTGTTCCTGTTTTGGAACTTCATCAGTCGTACAAGTGTATATTAAGATTAAAAAATTAGTTGGTGAATTGTAATTAATATAATATATTTCCTGTAAAGCTACGCTCTTCCAACAAATAATAAAATTAATTCACCGGACACGTACATAAGTTTATAACTTCACAAAGAATGTAGTCTTTCTCGGTGTAGAGAATGAATAAAGTCTTCTCGGGCCTCTAACTGAGTAAACAATTGCACTCGCGACGTTTCGATGACGTTCACTGCCGTCGTTTTCTTGCAATAGAATTTCTTTATTCATTCACATACATTATTTCCGTATTGAGTTTACTCTCAGTTCTATAAATCTTACTATTCATATTTACCACTCTATTAATTCTTCAAGAGGCAATGTAATACTAGAACATTGCCAATTCCATGGTGACACATTTATTATTTCTAGCTGAGTGCAGTGATTTAAATTAGCCCGGAGAAGGAATTGATTCGACACTAACATTTCATTGACCAGAATCAATAGCGTCACTGTTTGAAACATTTACCTATTACACCCCTCTCCCCGACCTAACCCCTCGGCAGTTAACTTCAAATAAACCATCACGATGACTGACGATGAATTCTCCTATTACATAAAATAATAAAGTATAAAAAGTCACGGCGAATAAAAAGAGTGAGAAATACTCGTGGTACTTAATGAGCGTAAAGAATACTCCGGTACCTTAATAAAGTCACGAATAACCGGGGAAACTTTTTTGTCAACCACGTCCACATCAACGTCGTGGCCCATAAAATTTCTTTACCCGAGGAATCATGTTGGGTAAAAGGTAGAAGGAACTACATGAAGAAGTACCAGCGAAATTAAAAAATGACATTGGAGTTATCTAAAATAATATTTATTTAGGACGTTGCTGTGTCGTAGCGACTTCATTATTTTCAAATTACTGGTAAAATATTTTTGTATACTTTGCTCTTTTCACGCTTCCTACGTATTAGTACAGGAGGACTGGAGGTATCGGTCCCATTTACAGTTTACTACAGTTAAAACTGTTTTATCGGATTTCCCCCTTTTCACTTGTAATCCATACTTGTTATACGCGTAAAATACTAGTGCTTTTAATCTAAAAGAAATTGCTGCTATCTGTTGGTAATATTCTTACGCTTACAGACTCGGTATTCTGTAGATTATTTATTTGGTTACTCGTAAAAAGTGATAAGTGTGGTATATATAGAAACATGATAGATATCTCCGATGAAGTAACGGTGTACGTGTAGCCGACTCTGAATAAGACGAAAATCAATAGCAGTGAAACCTGTGATAATTGTTGTTTTTAGAAGACTGGAAGAAATTGTTCTGAGCTGTCAGATCTAAATGCAGTCGCAGTTCCGCTGGATAACTGCTGTAAATACATAATAATATATATTTCACAATTAATTACGGAGGAGGGAACTCATAACGTTAACTTTTAGAACAGGCAGTAGAGAATTAATTAGCTTATGAATTACTTAAACGACCAATACTCGAATAATATCCTGGGATCCATACAGGAATATTCACCTCGGGTCTCTCGAAAGTGTGCAGAAAAAGCCTGTAAAACGTACAAAAAAACAGGAGTCCCAGGATTTTGATGGGAACTATTAGGAAACGATTGGTTTCTTACCCCGACCACTCCGTATTCGGGACAAACGACCTCACGAGATGCAGATACGCAACAAAAAGGAACAAAGCATTAGTTGAATGAAATTTACTTATTGAATATGTCCACAGTTTTTAAAACATTTGTTCGTATCAGAGAAAGGAAAATACGAGGGTCGGTTGGAACGTTCTGAGGCTAAAACAGAGATGGCGCTAGTAAGAACAAGTGAGATTTATAGTTAAAAAATAGGCGGGTGCTCGACGTTTCCCGGGTATTTATTTCTACATTAATCTGTTAGTCAAGAAATGATTTAACCTACCTATGCAGAGGGAATGCTTATTTCATCACAACCTATCAATGCCTTCAGAGAACCATAAATACTGCCGATACCAAATATATAAAAAAATACTTTAAGTACCTTAAGAGTGTCATAAATACTCCCGGTATCTTTAAGAGAGTCTGAAATATTCCCAATACCTTCAAGAGTGAAGAATAATCCTGGTATCTTAAGAGACAAAAAATACTCTCGCTAATCTAAAAAATGAATAAAACAAATTTGGTCGAAATTGTTCCACGTGTATAAGACTTAGCGCGGAGCTTTATTTTCCCCGTCCACTTCCACTCCTTGGAGTTGAAGTACAACTTCACCGGCAAGTTGAATGTCATAATTAAACCCAGCGACATTCACGACCCCGGATTAATCTCGGTTGTTTTCGCGTTATTGTAACGCCTCTCAATCGCCACTCGCTCCTAAAGGTGCTCCAATGCCATGCCGAAAGGGGTTCAAATTATACACAACAAACATCGAGAGAAACACTATCTATCTCATTGACCCAGTGAAGTATTTATTCGACATAAATATCGACCGTTTTAGTGTGTTTGAAAATTTCCATTCCCGTCCACCCCCGCCCCTAGGGGTTGTATTAATGTATTCCCCCCACAGTGTTTGTTTCCGGTTGGAAAGAAACACGTGTACAAAATTTGGTTAAATTTGCTCAGCGTGACATACATACACAGAAACGCACGGTCTATTTTATTTATTTGAAGATGATGTGTCTGTTAGAAGCAAACTTTCAACCATTTTTCTTCACTTGTGTGGTTGTTGTATCAAAGGAATGAGCGATTGTAGATGTTGCGTGAAGAACGGATATAATTGTAATCGAACAGTTGTAATATACTTCGTTTAGCCACAAAAACTATGAAAGATCTGTTAGATTCGACATTAAATGAATTTTTATCATCGTTCTCAACGGTAAAGAAGTGGGCATTCGAATTCAATTCAAATTTTCGATGATGAACATTCAGGAAGTTCGGCAAACAACTCCAGTGACGATAAAATTGTATAAATCCATAATGCGGGGATGAAAGAACGCCGATTGAAGATAAGCGAGCTTGGTGAGATTACACAGATACGGGCAGATCGTGTTCACATTTGACACGAACCGTTTGTGAATGATAAAGCTTTCAGCGCGATTGCTCCCTCGTTTTTATCTGGTTGTTTTTAAACAGAATTGAACTCAGTTTTTGAGACATCCCTTTACTGTTGACGAAACGTGGATGCTTATTTTACCCCTGAATCGGTGTTGTTGTCCATCGGCGGACCGAATTTGGTGGAAATGCTGGCCTATCAGCCTGGTCATAGCGTGCTCCTCATAAAGTATCCGAAAAATTGGGACGAATATTACGTGACATTGTTTGAGCAAAAGGCCGAACAGTTACACATTCGGCGATTATTATATTTGCGATAATTTATTGTTGTCGCCGTAAAATATATTGCCGGTAAAATTGTCGTAGACGACAGGTTGAGCAGTCGCTCTGTTCCTCTGCCCAGCGATTAATTTATCGCCACTTGCACCTACCAGTGCATGTTTGCACACAGGGTGGTTTTTCTACCGCTGGAGTTATTTTCATTCTTGATTTGAATTTTCGTATGGAAAGGTTGTTTTTTGCTATCCTATCTTTTGTGTCATTTTCATTAATTCAAGAAAGACCTGTGTTTTGGGATAAAACCCTGAACATATTTCGCTTCATCAACTCTTCAAACAGCGTGTAGAAAGCTCTAACCTCTTCTCTTCTTTCATTAATTGGATTAACCCAAATTAGACGATTTTTCTTCTTCTCATTTTCATTCGACGGCGGAATAACAGTAATGCCAGAATCTGCTCTCTGTTTATGTCGAACTGCAGTGATCATAGCACTCTCAACTGAGGAGCGTACGACGGAAAATTTATCTCCGTGATAATAATCGCTGTGTTTGTGTGTCTCTCTATATCTTTGAGCGTAGGCGATAATTTTATTTCCGAGATAAAAATCGCCGTGTGTGTAACGGGCCCTTTGGAGATTTAAACGTTTGAAGAAGGCCGAAAAGCTATGGATAAAGTGTATTGCAACGTAAGCGTCACAAAGGTACCCGGGTTCGAAGTCCGACACGGGCATGGTTGTTTGTGTGCGTCTACCATGGCCAAGGAAGTCCAGAAATCCAGAATGTCTTAATCGTTTTTCCACTAGCCAACCGCTTTCAGAATCACCATCGTAAGTGTGAGTGTAGTGACCCGCTATAATAATCTCTCGCGGGGATAAAGGACTCTTATTATTGATTTATTTTTGAGAACTGATTTCAATCAAGCTCAGCTTTACAGGCTGTCAAAGTGAATTAACAGATGTTATTTTGTTATAGAGTTGATAAATTGATTCTCGTATATGTATATCGCGCGTGGGGGAAAGTGATTGGCATTGTTATGTGAATGCCGGTGGAGGAGTCCTGGCGAAGTACGAGCGAGGCCTTTCACCCTCGACAGTTGCGTAGAGGAATCTTCACTCGGGACTTGTGTTTGTGCTACCGTGTCGTTGCCTAATTTATACCGTTAACCGGGATGGCGTGTGGGAGGAGGCCTGGACGTAAGGATTAATCCCCACGGCCATGAGGATAAATCAATCCCGATGCGTTTTAATGGGTTAGATGTAAGGGTTATGGTTAGGGGCGCATGCGCTGCGCCTGGAGTCCCGGGTCGCGCCAGTCGTGCAGTCGTGCAGTCGTGCCATGCCCGGGACCCCACTACGGTAAGCTTCTCCTCTCTGCACACAACAGGGGTGCTCACCACCGACACAACAAACTTACGTCATACTTTGCTTTCATTAACCCAGCACGCTTTATTATAATGTCGCGATAATCTAAATCAATAATTTACCCAAGTTCTAAATAATTTCAAGCAAATATCAATGTATTTATTTATTAAAATTTCACAGTAAATACTTTTATTGACAATATACTTTGTTTACTAATACAGATCAATAGAATCCCTTAGGTACTTTAAAAACATTTTAAATACATTCACTTTTCAATCAAACTTGCATGAATATATGTATACGTGTGTGTGTGTGAACTTCAATAGTCTTATCCTAATAAGTGTAAAGGCCCATAATAATAAACTAGTTAATTATTTTTTCACTGTGAATACTCGAAGCTTCCTATGTTTTTATATATATAATTTACTTATCTATTCATCTACTTGACTTCAAATTAATTCCTACCCAACTTTTGTTGTCTGTGTAACCCTTTACGGACAAATTAACCCTGCGTGTGCCGAAATATAGAAGAGTTCGTTCCTTCGTCGCGAGTTTGCACTCACTTTCGAATTTGTAGCGGAGTGCTGAATGAATCTTGTTGTAGGGAAAGTGGACGAGCCACAAACTTGCGGAACCAAATGTGCCTGACCTTTTTTTGCTCACCGGAGACAAATCACTTCGTGTCGTCTGCTTTATGGTGACGATTCTCTCGAGTGTATATACCACACTTAACGTTGTTTAAGGGTGGTAAAATAATTAGAAAAATGAAAAACAAGATTCCTGTTTCAATTCTAAATGTTAGTTTTAAATTTTCCTGATATTTACCTACAATTTAAAAAAGCATGGTTTGCGAGTCAACGTCAAATTTAATATATTAGAAAAAGTAGTAACTTGAATTCGGATTAAAAACTCTGTCATATCGTTGATCATTAAATTAGATGCAGCTTTTTAAATCTTTAAGATATCTGCGTATTCATTCTAAATGTCAATTTTTTATTTACGTAATATTAATTATGAAATACAAATTTTTAAGACTTTCATAATTTATTTATTGCAATTTTACTATACCTACTTCTAAAAAAAGCGTCTCTGAAATTATTGTTATTATTCTCAATTTTAATAACTGGTCAATAATTTAAGTTTCTTAAACGAAACTCTTAAATATTTTATACCTTTCACGTTCAATATAAATTATGTTGCACGTATATTTTTGTCGTTGTTTAAAAATAACACTCATTTATTTTTAAATGAATTCAATGGGATTTTTGGCTTGCTGGAGTCTTATATTCCATTTTTGGTTTAGATCTGTTATTGAAAAATGTTTTGTAACGTGTAACCAGGAAGGTTTGAATAACGTACATTTAGTCATAATTTCTGTTAATATTTAGGCGGTAAATTGGCTAACGTTTCGAGTCCGCGAGCTGTCATCTTATAGAGTAATTCTCTCCCCACTGTTATTTTCCCTCTACTTTAAACAAGATAAAATTCTCTATGAATTCTGCATTTGCTATAAATGAAGTTATCCTTCAAATTTATCGCTGTGCTTGATGGATATTTTTTTACGGCGTGTAAAAATAGAAGTCTGATCGATCCAGATAATTTTTTTTTTCCCGAAACGAAGATTATATGGGTCAGTAAAAGTGCGCCAAGTCTCGTAACGTTTACATAAACATCTGATTCAGAAAAGGTTTTCCCTAGGTGCTAAGGTCAGTTCCCTTTTCGTAATTGTAGACAAATAATTTTCAGAGCAGAGCGTTTGCATAGGCTTACATTTAAAATTTTCGGCTTGTCGATTATTATAAATTGATTTTTTTTAGAACATCCATATCACCCATACATAGAAATTAAATATACGGTAAATATTTTTAAGACAGGACTGTACCGGCTGTAAACAGTTTTACACGAAATTAAACGGTCTTTAATAATATATCTATTATACATACGAAAAATGCAACAAATTTAGAAGCCACTTCGGCAGTGCATATATTTATTTCTGAAATAATATTTTAACGATTTTTTTTTGTATATGATCTGGTGAAATATCTAGCTTCCGTTTGATTTAAATTTTTAAAGTTCAACGCAACGCTAGCGTTTCGTGTGACGCAGTTGCAAAATTGTAAGAATGACATTTAATTGTTGAGCACAAAAAGATAGGTGGATCTAACAATTATTTTCAAATCCGGTGTAAATGAATTGCACAAAAATAGTATTTCCATTGCTAAATACCAACCGTTCCCTGGTGATAAAGCGTAAATACATTTCGGAAAGAGTGAAACTGAAATTTCCGTGGCTAAAGAAGTTCGCCTTAGCACTCACGGTAGAATTTGTAAATTTTCGTCGATCGATGTTGCTTTTATCCTCCTGATCTAAGAGAGCGTGCTCCTTTAATTGCGAAGGTACGTCGACTGATTCGAAAGTCTCACTTGAAAATATTCACACGAAATTGTCTAACCTGAAGTATTGAATAGTTTCTGAAACAGTCACAATTCTCTCTCTAATACGTACAAATGATTAGCAAGAGCTTAACATTCCATGCTTCTGACTTAAGAAAACACAATTTATTTTGGCCCAGTACTCCATGACTTATACGAGTTACCATTTACTTTCGTGTACTGGATGTTGTGAGTTCCCTTATAAACATTTGTGTGAACCCGTGGAATCACATATAATTAACATAATAGGCCTTCTAACGATGTCTGAAATATGTTGTTCAATTGTATAACTTAAAGACCGTGATGTATAGCGAAGTTTTTAAAGGCTTTTTTTTTTAAAACAAGATATTCATAAAACCAACTAATCAAGGTTCCACAGAGGCAAATTAATTTCAAACTTTATTGCAAAGAATATAGGTGCAAGTTAAGATTGATGAAAAAATATCTAACAGTCACAATCATATAAATAAAAAAATACAAGGTTTTATGTCATAAATTTATGTTTATTAACAAAATATTAAACAAACGACGTTTCGTCCTCTTTTAGGGCTTCTACAGTTTTAATCTACAACTTATAAATTAATAACATAATTATTTATTAGGTAATTTCAGAACATTTACAAAATATTTTAACTATTATAAAAATAATTAAAATAATTTGTATTTGTTCTGAACTATATTATATATAAATAACTTTAATACTTTGTAATTCTGAAAAATATTATTTATATAATATTATAAATATATGTTTAAAATATTTTGTAATTTTCCTCAACTAACTTATCTTTATAAAAATAAATAATATATTTTGTAAGTACTCTTAAATAACTTTAAAAAATTATGTTATTAATTTCTAAATTGTAGTTTAAACCTCAAGAGGTCCTAAAAGACGACGAAACGTCGTTTATTTAATATTTTGTTAATAAACAATTTTTTGCATAAGGCCGTGTAAAAGCGTAATAAAGTCAAGAAGTTATAGTAGTTTAATTTTCGTAACTGCACTAAGACAGTCGCCAAAGACAACTACACAAGTAATTCACTTTATTTTGGATTGTTTCATTTTTATTTATCTACGAAGTTTCCGAAAGGACCTCAAAAGAAGAATTTGATTCAGCATAATCTCCTCATTTGACGTGATTTCTCTACAGCGAATAATTTTTTCTCGTTATGAAATAGACAAAAATGGCGACGGTGCAAATCTGGCGAACACGGTAGATACTGTAACAGTTAAAATTAAATTCGCTAAATTTCGCCACGTGTCATGGTGAGTGTTTATTTTGTATTTCTCGGCCCAAGTAGTCCAATAACGAATTCCTAATTGACTCAATTTATTGTCTGTACTTTTTCGAAATATTTGGTGCGAATAATTCCGTGTGCATCAGAAGTCATCATCAATTTCCGTCTTCGGAGTCGATTTTCTTGCAGAAACTCGTCAGGATTGCGACCTAAAACCGTCAAACCTGCCAATGAATCGACCACACGATCACGTTTATTATCCACTTTGTGCACACGCGACCCCCATCTTACGGATACTTTTTTAAGAAAAAACTTTTTCACGACGGAGCAACGTGTGGCCCCGAATACGTTCCCGCGTCAGCGTCGATCATTTCAGCGTACTTGTGGATCTTGTGCCGATTATTTCTGGCATAGACAGCTAACAGTGTTCATCACCTTGTGGATGTCCGACCTCGTTTAAACTCATTCACGCAATTAGAAACGGGTTTTGAAACGCTGTGGGATACGTGTCAGGAACGCAATACAACTAAACTTTTTATTTCTCTGGACGTATTGTCTTTTAAATTGAACTTTTTAATCACTGACCGAAAATAGTTTTTTCCATTTTTTGAAAAAAAAATTAACTATATGCTTGGTCAAACAGGACCAAGCAATGGACATAGCTGAAAATGTGACGGGAAATTATTGAAAGATGGCAGTTTTCAGAAACATACTCGTTTCGATACTACTAAGATTTTGTCAGTAGTTATTAGCCTATCCTTGTAATATATCTGAATTAAGTATATTCAGTAATAGTATAAAATCAATGAATTATTGAGGATTCATAGGTTCGGAGGATTGTATTAAATCGACCACACGATCACGTTTATTATCCACTTTGTGCGCACGCGACTCCTCTCTTAGGGATACTTTTTTAAGAAAAAGTTTTTTTTTTGTTTTTCTTCAGATTTCTTACGTTTTCTGATGTAACTCTTGACCCAATCGTGCGGATCATATTTAACTTTAACTTCTTCCAGGTCTAAGTAATCCGAGATTTATGTCGTTCTTTTTTTCATTTTATCGTCAGCCATCCATTTATCGCTCCAATTAGAGGCCGTTATCTTATTTTAAACTTACGGCCCCCAATTAAACAAGTTGCAATGGCACTCGCGTAACACTTTAGTAACATTAAAACACATTTCATTTGACGATGTGATTGTAACGCGCAGGTACGTTACTTTGATCAAATTAATACAAAAACTTTTTTTTCCAAAATCGAGACAGCCTATAATTTTATTTTCTAGTGTGGATTATAATTGTATACTGTCGTTGATAATTGGGAGTGGTTAATTGTTACCGGTATCAAAATTAAATGATTCCTTTCTCTTAATTTTTTTTTAAAAAGTAGAGGGTACTGTATATAAAAACAAGACTATAGTAAACAATTCCTAACGCCGACCTCCTGTGGTGTAGGGGCCAGCGTGACTGCCCCACATAACAGAGGTCCCGGGCTCGAATCCCGACGAGGGCATGGATGTTTGTGTGCGTGAGAGAAGCTCTCGGCTGATCAGTCCCCCGACTAGAAACAAAATGATTTCCAAAATACTGAGTCGCTAATAACGAGAGCTGTTGATGCGACTGTAAATAAATCGTAAAAAAAAATTTCTTAAAGATATTTTATTTTATGACTTATATTAAATGAATTTAAATGTAATAGTAATTTACAAAGATGTCTCTTTGATTTTTGGGATAGTGACATCACTTTGACTACGTTTTTTCTCGCTTTTCTGCTCTATTTCTGGCCCGTCGTAAGCCCCATAATTAAGTTCAAAATTATCTTCGGACTCCCGTTTGCATTATTACTAGGTGTATTATTGTTAACGTGTGTGTGTGTAAGAATTAGAAATAAAAGCAGGAAACCGTTTTCAAAGGTCCTGTTATTATTCAATACCTACTTAATTCGAGAAAAAAGTTTCCAGTGTCCCTTATGATTTTTTTAAATTTATTTATTTAAAGTCGCGTAAACCTTGTGGTCATTAGCGACTGCAATTCCTTAAATTAGATATTTATACGGATGATATAACTGTTGGCTATAATTTTTTATGTCGGTAAAGAATTTTATAGCACGGCGTAATGTGATTTGGTTTGTATTTCTGTGGGTTTCTACTGTATTTTATTAATAAATATGCTTGATGGTTATTTGGATTTTACAGGATTCACGAAGTGTTGGTCCTTGAGTTTGTTTCGAATAGCATATTCGTAAACATGTATATATGGTCTTTTCTATTATCTAATAGGGTTTGCATTTGAGTGTAGAAGGTGTTTTTTATTTCGGTTTATCAATTATAAAATTCAACTAATCGATTTATTTAACATAAATAAGGTTGTGCTAGCTTTGGATTTTTTTTAAACCGCATACAAACCGTTGGGGTTTATGGCGCAGATTTGCAATAAGGGTAGCATGAAGTTTCTCTTTAAACGTTTTGCCTTTCATGGGGTAATATTGCATGGACACACACAAATTTCTCTTTCATCGTTTTTTATTGGTATCGGTCCGAATTCTTCGATTCGAATGAGACCCAATCGCAAACTAATATACCGATTGGCTGGAATGTTGTGTATCCTCTACACGATGCTAATAACTGAAAACAGCCTCGATACGCACCAGTGACGCGTTCTCTATGATCAAAGGACACACAAATATATATCCTCGCACAACGACGTCGAAATAACGTAACACGAGATCATTTTAAAAGGTCATGTAATAATGAAAATAACATTTAATATTTGGAAAAGGTTTCAGTACCCTTTGGAGATTTTAGAATCCAATTAGTTGATTAGTTATTTATGTGAACAATCTCCAGGATATGAGCGTACTAATAACCTCCAATTTATTAAATTACATACTGTCTTGCCCATAGTAGGAAATTGAAATTTTGGGAGTGTTTAAATGTACCTTATTATCCACAAGGTGACAAAATAATGGAAGATTCCATAGCACCAGAAATCGAGTAATTTAAATCCGTTTCATTGGTTTTTTTTTACTTTAACCGGATGTTATATAGCCATTTAACAGTATACAAATTATAAAATATAAAGTCAAACTCACTATAATGATAATTAAACCTCAAAATTGTATTATCAAAAATATTTTTAGTTTAAACTCCAGTAGCAAGAATAAATTCTTGGGTTAACACACCCTGGAGCCAACAACATGAAGTTGTTCATGGGAGGAAACAGGCGGTGTCAAAACCACTCCGCAGTACTTAATAGACTGTCACTGCGACTTGTTGATCGTGATCGATAACACAAGTCTATCTCTTCAATGTAAAAGTGAGTTCCGTCGGTATCCGAGGGATATTAGCAGTTTCAGCCTTTGCTGTTATGATAGTTGATTCAGTTATACTATCCTGCGAATTATTCACACAGAATGTTCTGCCATCGGGACTGCCATCATTAACTTAGCGCGCCTAAATGATTGGACTCAACACCAGTCGCGGTCATTTGCGACAATAAAAACACCTCCCACACCGGTGTTTAAATTGGACTTAGATTTTGGAGTGTCACTATTATTTCTCAGCTATCCTGAAAGCTATTCGAATCCAATACAGGTCTCTTTCGAATTATTTTTCCGTGTCACTCTTAGCGGTGTCTTTCCTCCACGATGTTTTTTTTTTCAGATTTAAGTCTTACGCTTGCCAAGTTTCGTTAACACTGATGACACACATCACATGGTTACAGCTACTGATTTATTTTATTTTTTACTAGCTGGGTGCCCGACGTTGCCCGTGTACTTATTTATATAAACCAGAAAATGTATTTAATTCTATATTAATCTTTAGTCAAGAACTGATTTGACTTAAATCTAAATGTTCTTAGTTCCGTACTTTCGACAGATTAATTGAACAGCTATAAAATATATTGAATTTCATTGCATCAATCCCAACAAAGATATCTCCGAATATCTTTACGAATAGAATACTTAACTATACTCCTTGAGCATTGCAGGATATAATTGTCCCTTAGTCTTCAGAAATTACGAAAGATTAAATTGCTGAAATTGTTAGATAGATTCACAATGTAAACAAATGGTCGCCATATTGGAGTGACTAATATGGCAAGTAAATTAACTTACATTTTCTGCAAGCATCGTAAAGTATTTGGTATTGTTTTTTTTATTATCATTCGATGGAGCATTGCCGGATATGATTATACTTTTTAGTCAATCAAAATATTTTTGCTTTATTTCATTGCGGAATAAGTTACTATTTTGTCGCGCAGTTCTGTGACGTCACGGCAGTAATTTCACATAAAATTATGATATTTTTTAATTATAATTCTTTCCACCTTGAAGCTAGGGATTTCTCAGCCCAAACGTACCGTTTCTGGTGTTTAGTACAATATGTGTACTGATTTTTATTGCAATCTGTCCACGCGTTTAAATCTGTATAGAAATTAACGTAAATACATACATACAAATATACATACTTTGTGGCTGCCATTAAAAGTAAAACTAGTTTTTAAAAACTAACCATTAATTTTCTTCTTGGAGGTTTTAAACTATATACTACTGAAGTTGATTTCTAGATTTTTCTGGTTCTGTGTACAGTTTACTCACGCACTGCGCTCTGCTTTTATACACTGCGCATTACGTTTTCAATCTTCTGGTACGGTGTTGATTTTGCAGCTGTTGTCGGACCACTGGATTGATATGGAAGTGAAGCCTAGCTTTACGTTCCCCAGCATACCTTTTTATTTCTTCTTTTATGGTTGGAATCTGGAGATCCCTATCTAATAAATTCTTCCTAAATGAATTAATGTACCACATGAGTAAATATGCACTGCCGCCACTGGATATTATTTTCTATTATTAGGCGCATTCTCTTGAGCAGGAGTTTCTCAGAAAGTTTTGAGATTATTAGCAACAGTTACTAATGTTAAATAATCTGTCGATATTACTTGCTCCCTTGAAAGTCCGTGGCCGGGCTTGCATTCAAACTCAGGATGATACCAAAGAGCTCAAGGGGCAAGCCGAACAATGACCTCCCATGGGATATTAAGGCAGGGGTATAAAGTAATTGTTCCTCGTTTGAAGTTAGCCAATACTCCTATAGTCGGTCGTTAAATTCGTGGCCGGCCGCAGAGATCCCCGTTTGGTTACGCAAATAATCCACGAACAGCGAAAACTCAGCCCTGCTTAATAAAGGTACCCTTCTGAAGATGAATTCGACGAGTTTTTTATTCAGTATCCGTATTACCATTACCGAAATTCATCTGATTACGATAATCGAAATTTCAACGCACGAGTGTCCTTCGCGTACCTGTGGGACTAACAATCCTCATTCGTTAATATCGGTCATGAATCCTCCGATGGCTATTAACTCGGTCTGTTACTCATGAAACATTACCGGATGTGGAGTTTGGATCAGGGTTTATTTATGTGGTTGTCGGATGTATAATTACTGCATACACAGGAGACAAAAGCAGATGGATTGGAAACACGGCCTTGAGAATTGAATGTATGTGGAATTCAACTTTTATTACCCTCATATAAAATAATCGTCTGTTCACGTGTTTAAAGATCCCACTCACCGAACATCTCGAGAAATACACTGAGGACGAAAAATCGAAAAAAAATGAATGTGCTGAATATTTTTTGAGGACTTTTGAATGGTGATAAATGTAAACCTCGTCCACTCCAATTGGAATGTGCGGCGGACAACTTTCCCAGCATTATTTTTGAAATTATTCGGAGAGAAAATAAAACAGTGAGTAGCTGTCATTTGGTGGAATAGTAATATTTTAGCCCAGAAAAAAAAATTGTTTTAGAAAGTTGGCCGACAAATGACGACGCAAAAAATTTTTTGAGCTAGAAAAAAAACCTTTACTTTGATTTGCGGTCGTTTTTAGGGGTGTGTCAGGATTATGGATCACCGAAAACTACGAGTTGAGAACGAAAGTTGAAGACAAAAGAAAAAGTTGAGAGACAGAGAGTTTCGTATACTGAAATGAAGATGGAGAGAGTATTTAAGTGACAAAGTAGCTGCGTTTTTTTGAGAGTCGTCAATTGACGGTGAAACCGACTAAATGTAGGGAAACGACGTGGCCAATTAGGGTCTATATATATATATATATATATATATATATATATAATTCTAAATTAATAACGTTGCCCCGAGTTATTTTACTATATAATTAACTGCATGGTTTAATAAAACAATTGATGACCTTATACAGATACATTTTATTTTTAATTTTTAATTATGACGACGTTTCGATCCCTTTTTGTATCTTCTTCAGGTATTTTCGTACAGAGGAGGTATTTACAAAATATTAGATTTAGATTATGATTGTACAATGTAAACAAAGTCAAGGAAATACCTGAAGAAGATTCAAAAAGGTATCGAAACGTCGTCATAATTAAAAATTAATAATAAAAAGTGTCTGTATGAGGTTATCAATTGTTTTATTAATTTAGAACAGACGTTAAATTAAAAACTTGAATGGTTTAATGTTTGTTTTATTGTTACTTGTATTCCACTGTGTTTAGTTTTAAAAAATAAATGGTCTTGTGCAGTAGATTCGTAAAATTCTCAGTTACAGAGTCGAGAAAATTATATATAAAAATGAATAAATCCCCAAACGTCTTTCCCTTACATATGTTGTAAATCCTGTAAAAGTATGAGACACATTTGAATAAATAGCGAAATATGTGAAAGTAAAGTGATTGTCACGGAAGATACGTAGAAGTAGGAGAGTCAGTAATAGACGACTTTGAATTTGAAGAAATACGTGCATGAAAGGATTTCAAACGCGAATAAAATATATTTTTCTTCAGGGGAAAATAATGCGACATTTCATAGCATTTCCATTAAATTCTCGGTATCTACCATTCGGATTTATTTTTATTACTCATTGAGACGCCTAACAATTGTTCTCTCTTAACCTCAACTTGTTTATTTACTTCCCTTCTCCGTTCCTTCACCTCAGCCTCATTCCTATCCACTAGACGTTATTTACTGATTATTAGTTCCATTCGTTTCATATTATCTTATAATATACTATTATTATCATGTTGATATTACGAAAACAATGGAGCACTCTGTAAATACATGTTCCAACATATATTGTTTTAAGACAGCTTGAGCTGGAGCGTATCGACGCCTGGGGCGTGGGATTCCACACCTGTAAATTTCTGCGGTGCTGGGTTTGAGCATAGATCTCCAGTTTGTATGCGTTCTGAGGGTGTACTTATAGCCCCGAAATCTGCCTTTCCACTTCTCTGGTGGTGGAATCTCCATAAGCTTCTGGCGTATCGCCAAGTAGAGGAAACCCCTTTCCGCAGGTTACCCTGATTTGTATCGATATTGGATGTTTATAGCATCGCCTTATGCTGATTCGTGCAGAATGTTCATTAGGTAAACTGAAACTGGATAATTTCGTAGTTTTACCGACTGCAAATCCCGCCAAGTCGCATCCAGGGTTGTGAGTTTCTCTTTACGGCATCACCAATCATCATTTAGAGAGTGTTCGAGATTGACGCTTGAATTTAACTACCCCCATAGGCTAGATTTATTTTTTTAAAATTATTTGTCATTTATCATCGAAATGTATACTTAATAAGCTACTGATTGTATCAAATATAAAAGCAGAAGTGACTCTTAATTTTTACATTTGGCAAATAATATACAGAGCTAATATTTGAGTTTAGTTTTTTTTTTGCAAAGGATAACAACATACCGACGTTCTGTTAACTGGAGGATGCCACTAAGATTAAGGACGAGGAGGAATGTCATTTATTTTTCAGGAAACAAGTCCTCCATCCTCATTAGTGTGGTGTTATTTATGTAAATAAACACGTGAAATTATATATAAATATGAATTTATCAACAAATGAATTTCAATTACTTTTACAAATTTCTTGACAAATTAATTATTACATTGATTAACAAATTGTTTTAAATTACAATTCGAAATTATTTCAGAAATTATAAATGAAGTGAGATAAAAATATTGTTCATTACGAAAAAGTTATATGTTACAAAAATTATATTTATTTATTCATTTATATTATTATTATTTAACAAATTGATTAAATAAATAAAATGAAATCAATGGATTCCGTATTCATAAGAATTGTAACGACAGAAATTGCGTGATTTACTTACATAACCTCTAGATCACTGGGGAATGTTTTCCGGTGCCTTCAGGAAGTTAGCTAGAGGCGTCTTCTGCTTCTACGGTCTTCCAGTTCGGAATTCAGTTTTTTTTCCTTCTTGCTGCCAATCTTCCTCCGAAATAGCTAATGAGACAAACTTTTGCCCTGTTTACCTCGGTTTTACGTGAAAAAGCAATACTAACCACACAGAAGGAAAAAGCTCCACAAGCCCTTTCCCCTCACTTTTTATACTACCTTCCCCCACCTGGGAAAAAACGTCAACCCCTTTACCTCACGTGGTCCAGACAAGTTGTTTTTGACAGACTTTGGACTTTCAAGCGTCGGCACGGCTTTGGTTACTAAAGCCAACAATTCTTTTGTTGTCTGCAGGATTTACGACGGTGGGCAATTTGCCTCTGCTTTTAACGCCAATTTTGAAAAAATTGGCGGCAAAATTACAAAGTACGTACTCGATCGTACCACATTACGTTGAATAAATCTGTTTTAATTAGAGTTTCCCATTTTTTAAATTAAATATTTCTGTGGTTTTTTAAAACTGATTCTCCTGGTCCAAACTGATTGGATAAGATGAGTGCAAAATAAGAGCGTAGATCTTAGAAAAAATCGCGTGATGGCGCAAGGAAAAACTGGATTATCATATAGAAAACTCAGACTAACCTTTATATATTTGAAATGTAATGACAATAGTATAATTGATCGTGAATAATTTTCTGGTGTTCAGTTGTGTGATTTCGTGACAAGGCCGGTTGAACTCGACGAGGCATGTTCTTTCGTAAGTTTTGGCTCCAGAAAATTCATGTGGCTTTATGGCAGAAACTTGTGACTGCACCATGATTGGAAAATATAGATATTTTCGATTTGCGTGGGTTGTAACGAGTCCTCGAGCGATAATTTTTTTATATACAACTCACGAAAAATGTTTTTTTATTGTTTTTGTTATTAATATGCCTTGTTAATTAATATTAAGGTGTAATTCGTTGTTTTTTGATGTTGTGTAGGTAGGGGATGCTGCTACTGCTCGTGCTGCTGGCGCAGAGCGGGGGCGGCGCCGCGGCGCATTGGGAGCATGCTGTACAAATGGACGCCAACTACCTGCTGCAGTGGAGTCCGGGGGCGGAGGACATCACCTTCGAACTGCAAGTCCGTACTCTTGGCTACGTGGGTTTCGGATTCTCCCGCGATGGCCGAATGGCGGGAGCTGATCTCCTCGTCGGCTGGCTCAGCGCTGGCAACGCCTTCCTCCAGGTACATTCAAAAAATTCAACATTTACATCCTTTTCTTCTAGGTACGAGGGCGATAATGAGAAACACAGTTTTACTAACTCATGTTCAGAATTTCCTATCAGATATCAGATAGATGACTGAGAGTTAATGTGATGACCATCAACGTTGTCGTGGGTCAAGCTCTCATGAAGTACTTTTACAATTGCAACTGCTCAAATTTGTTTGTGGCTGACACGAACAGAATCAAAGGAAACCGATACGGCTATGAGTCGAAACAATCGTAGAATGCATCAGATTACTCACTATTATAAATTTAACCAGCTGCAAGTGTAGAATAGTCCACACACGTCACTGCAATCACTTTATCAAACAAACTAAATTATTTGATTGATGTATTCTGATTGCCTTCCTTTCCCATCCATCGTATATATAATTTTATTTACGAGTAGTTATACCTTGTTTCGTGTGCGAAAATGTATGAGCATTCGTGGAATCGAGGAAGTAATGCGAGGCGAATTATTTACAACTCACCCATATTTCTTTTCCATATTTTCAGAGACCATCTGAACATATTCGCATAACTTCAAATGACTATAAAATTAAAAAAAGATTGGCAGACAGTTCTCAAAATAAAATTGGCCAAATCAAACGCTTGGCGGGATTTGAAGTATCAAAAACCTCGCTTCCATGCTGTTCACCGATGTTATGGACCATGCGATTCAGCTCGTATCTCTTCCAAATAATTTCCAATTGTGGGTAGGAGTAATTATCGCAGCCGAGTTCCATGAAAAGGGGGATGCCATAATCTTTTTACTAGGAAATCTGTACAATTTGGCTCATTTTTAAAGATAAGAAAAAAAAGGCCGAGTGAATACGGTGACTGATTTTTCCATCAACACACTATGTAAATAATTCCACGTGGATCCAAAATGGCGTGTCTATCATCACCTTATCGGCCAATTTCACCTTTTTCATCTTCGGATCCATGTTCACCTACACAAGTCAATTTTTTGAACAGTTGAAATGTGAAATGGAGGATCCACATTTCATCAAGTCATTTTTGAACGTAGAAACTCGTCAGGACAGTGACTAATATAAATATCAGACGAAACAATTTCGTTGATTCTTTCCTGTTAGTGAATTTGGTATCCATATTGACGATATATATTTATATATATATATATATATATATATTACTGAAACGACTGAGTCATGGAACATGTTGATATTTCTCAGATATTTCCCAGCTATATCCATTCGATTTTTAAGTACTTGTTGGACTTCCCTGATCCTTAAGTTCTGTACAACGAATTTGTGAGTGTTACAATATGCTTAAAAGGATCATTTCTGGTGCGACTGTTTCTATATAATGTATGACGATGGTCTAGAACAAAGGATGTTCTGTTATGCACCTGTATTATTTGTCCATTTCGACTTGCGAATAAATCTAGGTCTGTTGAAGAGATATGTGAATGTCGCTCTGTTCTGCAGATAAGTAGAGCGTTACCCTGGCTTAATATTAGGATTCAGTCCCAGTATTTGCCTAAACGATTCGAGGAAACCGGAGAAGACCAAAATCCGGATAACCATAATGCTATTAGGAGCCCGATCCCTCTTTACGAGTTCTGCAACTTCCTACGACGCCACCGCATTCGGTGAATATTTTTCTGTTCTCTGTAACACTTCGCTGGAAATCGGAAGAAATTTTACGAATTTTGTCACTTTCCACACATAAAGCACATGGTAGGATCTCACGTACTGATGCATTGATGGGCTGAGGAACGTCGAACTTTACTGCTCTTTAACGCCTGATCGAGGAAGTGGTATTCCTATATTGAGGGTCAGTGAAGGAGAACGTCTGAGCGTTTGGAGAGCGATGCAGCGGTCCTCCTCATTACGAGTCCTGTGGCGTGCCATCGCGTCACTTCGTTTGGCTCTAATATAACTCGCGTTTTATTGCTTGTACAAGCATATTCCAATGTTTCCGAGAGCCAGAGCATGGATAACAGTGTAAAATTCTGATTTAGAAATTCTGTTTAAAAATGTCACACAAAATTTAAATTACAAGTTCATGTTGACGTGGATCGACTTAAATTAACGTTCGTCTTAATTTTATACGTACAATACGTATTAGGTATTCCGGTGAACAATAACCAGAAACTGTTAACAGTTTTCGGGCTGGGTAGCTACGAAACAACATTGCTATTGTGGCTTCTTCTTCGGGATTTGTCACAGAAACCGAATTTTTTTTCTTGTTATGAATAATATTGTCGATTTCCGCATCGTCTTCGTCAGAACATTAAATATATTTCCTGTGGCATTTTTTTTGCATGTCAACAAGTAAAAACAATGCAAGGAGAAAATTCACATTAGTGGCAGGGGATATAAAGAACTATCCGAATACCCGTCCTGCCTTACGGCGTCTCAAAATAGAAAATTAACGTAAGAGTATTTTTTTATTGTTTTATTTACAGTCGCATCAACATCTCAGGTTATTAACGACTCAATGTGGGAACTTATTTTGCCTTGTCGGGGAACTGATTTTACGAGAGTTTCTTTCCCGCACACAAACATCTATGCCCAAGCCGGGATTCGAACCAGGGACCTCTGTGATGCGAAAAAGTCACTCTGACCCCTGCACCACAGGAGGTCGGCGAAGAAGAAGAATAAGGTGTAGACAGGCTATGTATAGAGTAATCCACATAGTGACAACTCCCCTCTTATATCATTGGAAAGGGACGGAAGGGGGGGGGGATGCGGAAAGGTAGGGTAAGTTAGTCAAGGGTTAACCAGGACCCCCGGGCTGTAGTTTAAGGATCCTACCAGGCAATTCGCCTAAATGTGATGCAGGGAAAACCCTAGAAAAACCTGCATCAGGTAGTTCGGGCATTTGGTACTTGTCCCACGCTCTTCCGATGACGGGAGAGGGGTTTGCTGTGGGGTCGCAGCAATCCTCTCTCCGTGCCTTGACCAGTTTAGGAGGCAGCTGGCCGACTATTCCAATAGGAATAGCGGGACAACTCTTACCGTATGTCCAAGGAACATACACCTCTCAAATCAGGCCGATGGGCCTGGGCTTATGGGAACCTTAGTTCAAAAAACCAGAGAGAAGAGAAGGCATCCCCAAAGGTAGCCTCCTCCAGAGCTCTCTGGGAATGTTCACCTACGAGAGAATGCTCTCAACAGGCTTCCTTGGCCGACCACTAAAGTTCTGGAGGTCGGCGTAAGAGTATATTTACTACGGTCGCTTCACTAACGCGTGCCTGGGAGAGAGAGTAACGAATCTGTCATGGGGGCGAATTACTTCCAGATAGATTAAATTAAAAATATTAACAAAAACAAATAGCAAATACGTTTCGATCCCAATATTAATTGTTTATCAAAGTGAAACACAAAATACTCCATAACCAAAATAAAGAATTAACGACCACAAATAAAACACAAAATAACAAAGATAAGGCAAATAAGATGTTCGAAACGTTCAGTATCCAACAGCATTTTACGCGATTTGCTAATGTTCTGTAATCCTGGTTTTTGAAGCTATTTTAGTTTAACAAACAATCCGTACAATAAATTTATAAACTTCTTTGTGTTTTATATTTTTCCGGTGTTTATATAATATTTAAAACATGACGCTCTGACGTAGTGGCTTGTTACGTCAGTTTCCTGCCAGGAAAGGTACTCCACGCCGCTGGGAAAATTACAGGGTGATTATCGATCTAAAAACATTGTTTCTGGTTCCATCCCAGGAATTTTCAGCGCATCAAAACGCTTGAAAGGAATCCTTCCTCGAAATTTTATATTTTTCACTGAAATTTCTGGGGTGAATGAATATTTAAAGGTCCCGTCTTCCTGGTTACATGCATATTAATGCGAAACTAAATTCCAAATTTCACATTTATAACTCGAGTTGTTTCGGCTCTGGTTTGATATTTGTTAGTCTGTTTCTCATTTTATAAATATATTGATAAATAGCGATGGAATCATTGAATAAATAATGCTGAATGTCATGAATTAATCGGAATTAGTCCGGATTAAAATTTCCAGTACGTAGTCATAATTACCACACATTACTTTATATATTATTCGTATATTAATACAGGCTGTTACATAAAATTACTCCCGGACATTAATGTTTATCTGCTCTCGGATCTGATCGATTTATCGAGACTTGTCAATGACTGTAATCTTATTCGTCTAATAAATAAATTTGAGTGTTTGTGAGTATGTTCCGCATACAAATCTACTCGCTTGGACCAATTTCAACCGAATTTACTGTCTGGAGTCTTAGTGCTTTACAATAAAAATTAAGTTTTCAAAATATGACAATTTTCCGGCTTATAATTGGGAAGTAAATAACAATTTACGTCAATTTGGACGTGTTTCATAACGTTTTACAGAATTACCGTTTGACACTGGATGTAAACCGATTGAGTCAATATTTGAATACAATAAATCTACTATAAATATGGAGGAACATATGTCTGGACAATTTGAAAATGACTTTGTCAATTTCCGAACGCTCCTACCAATTCAAAATTAACACACTTGAAGGAATTGGTCTTTTATACATTAGTGACTGATAAAAGTAGATTGCGGTACAATACGAACAATTTTTTAAGACTTTTGAAAAGCGGTCTACAAATGAAATAATTGCAATCTTTCGTTTCTATAAATCCAAATTTTATCAGTTTCTACAGTTTATTACAGGAGACACCCAAATTTTTTCCCCTAAATTAGGCCATTGATTGCTTATTCAGTCGTAACTGATTATGTAAATACTTACCTGATTCCAATTTCTATTATACGAGTATATGGAAAAGTATAAAAATTGACTTGTGATCTTTAACACCTGCTGATGAAATCTTTCATGTTATCCACTCTCCAACGCAACTTGTGACTGACGTCATATTTCGGCAACGTTCCTTGATTTATGTTTTTCACATTGCTGTTTCTGAACCGTCGCTTCATTTACCTTAATCAATTTTCTTCATCTCACTCCAGGGTGTTTTGGTGCGGCTCAGGAAAGCGAAAGCTTTTTCCATTAATTGTTTTTTTAAGCTGAAACATTCTTTATTTTCCCTCTCTTTGTGTTGTAATATTCTGAGGAAAGGTACTCAGGAAACGTCGAAAAACTTATTTTTCTTTGCATTAATTAACCTTTTCCTGTAAAGCTGGCATCCCTGTGACATTTTTAGCTTCTGGGCGCTCTGACAGGTTGTGGATAAAGGTCATACTCTGAATTTATGCCAAGTAGCAAATTCAGGGAGTATCCCCTGAGTTAATAAATAAATAGAAGATGAAAACATGGAAATCGGAATATTATTTGACTTGTTATTTGACTTTTTACTCGTGCAATATTCATTTCTATGAAGAATACAAAACTATATAAGGTGTACAATTATAATATCTTCTTCTAATAAATAAAATTGGATGTTTGTTTTATGTATGTTCCGCATACAAATTTAAATGCGTGGAACAATTTCAACCAAATTTTGTACACACGTTCCTTTCGATCCGGGGAGAAACACTTTGGGGATAAGACACGACTAGCACCCCTAGAGGTGGGCGCGGTTGCATTTTAAAACCATGCATTAACGGTCGATAGTTTTCGGGATCGATATGAATGATGTTGTTAGTGTATAATTTCAACCCAGCCATGCGACGTGAACAAACCTTAGAGTGGGGGTGGAAAGGCGTTACATAAAAATAACACGAAAACAACCGAGATTGGTGTCGAACCCGGGGTTATGGAAGTCGTTGAGTATAATTCTGACATTCAACTTGCCGGATAAGTTGTGGTTCAGCCCCTAGGAGTGGAGGTGGAAGGGAAAAACGAGGGCCTGAGAACAATTTTAAACACGTGGAGTAAATTCTACAAAATTTTGTGGAGATGTTACTTAGGATCCGAATAAATATTTAGATGGGTAAAAAACTCCTATAATCAATAGGGGTGGGGGTTGACGCCGTGTCCTTTAAAAAAAATTTTTAATCTGGAAGTGTTAACGTCGAATGAAAAGTTTTCTGAGACCTAGATTTTGATTCTGTCATTCTATAAGTTTGCAATGCCTAATTTCAACGCCTAATGACTATAAATGGTAGCACCTGGAAGGGGGGGGGGGAGAAATGCGTTACATAAAATTAAAGTAAACACAAACAAGATTATTTTAGAAACTCTCAAGGTGCAAAAAGTTATTTCTGATCTCTTATCATGAACATTTTTGACTCAATTAAGATACTGGAAGTCATTTTGACTGTGTTTTAGTTCTGTAATTATTGTATAACACTATTAGGATACATCAAGTGTTTTAGGCGATTTCAGTGTATCGGGAGTATATTGGACTCGTTTTAGGTATTTTTGACGGTCTCAGTGTTTCTTGACTTGAAGGTACAATGTGTTAACATACCGGTTATGAAGAAATTAACATTCCGACGGCAAAGATAGGGAAGGGGGCGTGAAACGTTAACGTTCAAAAATATCATACTTTCAATGCCTGTTAAATCACGTCCAATTAAATCCCTTTCCGAACTTACATAAATAAGTTGCAGGGTATTACATGTCGAGGTCGTGCTTTCAACTTGTGACATTGTCTCGTTTTGATGACGCAGTGGGGATCCATCTGGGAATGTATCTGATTACCCGTGGTGATCCCGTTCTCGTAAACAACAGCCAAAGACTTGCTCTCAGTGTGACGTTTCGACTCTTACTGCTCTGTTTCCCAATGCCGGATTTTGGCTTCATACAAGTCAAAGGTCCTCCATAATTACTGTTTTACATTGTTTCGCATCAGCACACTCCAAAAATCAGTACACTGCTTTGATGTTGTTTAGATTCATAATACAAGCTTTCATTAATTATGTTCTGGGAAATTATTTGAAATCTTCTAATTTCTCTGATTTGTTGACCGATTTTTGTTACAAAATTTAGAATTCTGGGGTTATTCTATATATATACTTTCAAATAAATTGACCTCTTAAGAAAATGTACATGAATATCTTCGATATATACTATCTATTATAATTCCTCCAGGAATATTTTAAACCGCCTTTCCTCTCACCCACGAATATCATAGGATCCTGATCACAACTTTTCAAGGATCGTTTAAAGCACCGGAGAACGTATGAGAAAATAGGACACGTCTATATATATATATATTATAATTATTATAATTCCACCAGGAATATTTTAAACCATCTTTCTTCTCACCCACGATTATCATAGGATCCTGATCACAACTTTTCAAGGATCATTTAAAGCACCGGAGAACGTTTGAGGAAATAGGACACGTCAATATATATATATATATATATATATATATATATATATATATATAAGTTATTTTGCCTCACATCCTCCATAATGAAAACATGGATATTTCTCAAAGCAGTTTCTCGCATAAGTGGGAAAATCATTCAGAAACCAGAAATAGTTTAAATAATCTTCAAATTACGACTGTAGTAAAGTTGAAAACGAAACAGTGCAACAGCTGTAGTCTGCAAATATATATATATATATTATTTGTAATTATTTTCGTTTCTTCCACGAAGACTTGTGCCAGTGTCAAGAGTCTACTTTACTTCAAGTTCTACTTTTATTAATTCTGTCCATTTATAATATTCGGTTAATGTTGTCTACACTTTCGCACATTACTGACGTTTTTGAAGGGCACAAAATGTATTCATTTTTAGACAAATTCAGATGACAGACGTATTTACAGGTATTAAACTAAATACTTAGGTGGAAATGCACTCACATTTACCTTAAAAACAAATATAATATTTCGCACGTTCTCCAGGGCTTTAAATGATCCTTGAAAAGTTGTGATCAGGATCCTATGATAATCTTGGATGAGAGGAAAGGTGGTTTAAAATATTTCTGGTGGAATTATAATAGCTATTGTATCTGATTAAAAAGGTGTCTTGTATCCCGATACGACCATTTTATTTTATTTATCTTATTCCATTAGTCCTCGTATGAGGAAATAGGACACGTCAATACATAAAATTACAATATAAGAATTTAATGCTAAATTATAAATAATGAGAAATTAACATAAAAATACTAATATTCGGGAACATAAATTTCCTTGTCCAACATAAGTAAAATAATATGAATAATAACATAATATTTACAGTTCTGATAAAAATATTCAATATGTACTAGTAAATAATTAAGGATTCGAGAATGAACTATCATAATATATAGAATTTTACATATCACACAAAAATAAACACGAAACTTGACACACGCCCACTAGGACGAAACACAACGACGGGCATTGTTCTCATTATCCGATTAAAATCGTTGTTATCCAGCGTTCGTTAATTTTGGTGAAATTAGTGTTGTTTATGAGTTGAAAATTTAGCCTTTAAATTCATTTATTTTAATCAATTTTATTTAATATAATTATTAATTACATACAGCTTGAGGTGTTTTAAAATTTCATTATTAAAACCGAAACTGTTTCAAACACAGAAACGTGTTTAATGTAATTAAATTTTATATATTAAGTCTTAAAATTAAAAGAAGCTGTTTTGTTAAATAATATACTACAGACATAAATGTTCTCAAGAACTATGTGACATTTGCTTAGTTTCCTTTTATTACTATAATATAATTAGATTATTTTATATTCTAATTTCTTCGTAATTACATGTATAATGAATGTGTGAGATTTAAATCAATGTCAGTGTTGAATGTGTGGTGAAAATAAAAAACATTTATTGATGTGAATTTAAATAACAGAAAGACTTATTTAGGTTTCCGAGTACTTTGCGTCAATAGAGATATCGTTATCGCTATTATAATTATGTACCGTAAACCAGGAAAGAATTATAAAAGCTCTCAGGCTGCAGAGTATGAGAATATGTCAAAGTATGAAAAGTTAGTTTTATAATCCTCCTCGGGATATCTCTAGGGAGAAATTGGAACAGCTGCTTTCGAAGCTTCTACGTTCCCGATTGGAAATCTTGTATTTCCTCCGATCGTTGGTCCGGCGAGGGAAGATGCCTCAAATACAGCTGCTACTTCGATATGATATTGACGAATTAAGGTGCGGAACTTTAGCCAGAATCAGGTTGTTTTATTTTGCGTCACATCCTCCATAATTAAAACATGGATATCTCTCAAGGCAGTTTCTCGCATAAGTGGGAAAATCATACAGAAACCAGAAATAGTTTAAAAAATCTTCAAATTACGACTGTAGTAAAGTTGAAAACGAAACAGTGCAACAGCTGTAGTCTGCAAATACAACGATTAATAAAGGCCACGACCGGAATGTTCAGCTGAGGACGACATAAGGTGACGTCATCCAAACGTGATTTTCCACTTTAATCGTTGTTGAGTAACCGGGTGAATAACCTGGAGAGGGTCTAATTAAAACTGCAAGTTTCTGGGGTCAGAACACCGACGACATCAAGTGACTCGTTGCCAGAATTGTCGATTGAAACGTCGTCTTACAAAGGTTCATCCTAAATGTTTCTAGGAATATGTAATACGTATTCAAAAAAAAACAATAAAAATACATTTTTGTTGGATACATACTTATTTCTAAACGATGCTTCCTTTCATCGTTTTTCATAATAATTCATGCCATTCAAAAAGTAAATTTTTTTCGGAAAGTTTTTAAAATAAGCGATTTTTAGGAATGATCTCTCTCATTTTTCACAGGGAATATAAAAAGTCCGTGGGGGGCCAGATTTAGGCGAATAAAATGGAAGCGGCAACAGTACGAAATTCAGCTTGACATTTCTCGCTGACGATAATGCGTATTTTCTTGACAGTTTCCTTTATTTCATTTGCTCAAGCGGACAAATAACGACGCACAATCATTTGCTTATAGTTCTAAGTAAGTAATTTGGACAATTGCGTTTGCATTCCAATAAAACGTGCTCATCGCCCTCCCGGCCGATTTCACCGTCTTCGCCTTCTTCGGATCCGGTTCTCCTGCAAAAACTCACTGTTTCGACTGTTGTTTTGTCTCTGGAGTGTAGCGGTGGATCCATATTTCATCAAGAGCTGTGTATCGACGTAGTAACTCGTCAGGTTTGCGTAGAAGAATCCCGAAACTGGAAACTGAATAGACCACACACGCTTACGTACATTCTTTACTGTGAAAGAACGCGGCACCCATCTTGCTGATATTTTTTGAGAAAGAAAAATTGAAACCACTGTCAGAAAATTACAGGAAGATGATACACTTTAGAAAAAAATATTTTTTACGCTTCAATTGTATCCTAAAATTGTGCAAATATTTTTATTTCTAAAATTAAAGCATAGATTATGTATCGTATCTGATACAGCTGCGTCTCTTCAAGTCCTGGCATCGATTCAGTGAGCAAATTTGCGACTGTTAGCTTAATGCTCTGCTTCTCTTTCTTTTTCTATGAGAAATTACCCTCGTATCGGAACCGGTAATGATGAATGTCTTCAGCACAGAACGTTTATGTGGTTGTAACCGTCACCATCGGAAGTCTGTCAATTACAATTTCATAACATCTGTTCGCTCCTCCCGCCCGAATCGTCCGCCGTGTTCCACTCTCGGTTTCAGTATCCGTCGATACGAGGAAGAGTCTATCTTCCTTAATTTCTCGCTTACCCTTTCCGAACCGGAGCCCACCTTCCCGACCTTTCCATTCTGCGCTGCAAATTACAGCCACCGCGTACTGAATTTGATTCCTTCCCGTCGAACACCACAGATTCGCGACAGGAAATTTGCAGCTCTCTGTATAAATTCAGAGTAGAATTGGATTTAACCCCCACTACCCCCCGCCCGACGATAACATTTAATTACACGTCTACCTTATTCATATACAGGATATTGCGAAATGAAGACGTCACAGGCTCTCGGTTTATTAATCGAGCCATGTTATAGAACAGTCCGATAATTACAGAGCTATCGTCGTATGGTCAATTTCCGGATACAGATTTTTCTCCATTAATTAATTTTTTTTGCAATGATGCCAACTTGATGAAAATTTCTGCTCTTACGTCTGTCCGATTATATTTGCTACGGTCTTGTTTAAATTACTAACAGTAGCAATTCTTCAAAATAAAATAGTAACCGTTAACATTTGCGTACCATATTCGAAGAATTCGCTTAACAACGCTGTAAGGGATTTTTGAATCCAAAATATCAACCGGCTAGTAACCCCCGGAGCTCGGCGAACGAATCCTTCATTCACAAGCGTAACGGGATTGTTTTTTCCTAGCTTGTTTTTTCCTAGTATTGGTGCTATGTTTTGTGGTCGCATATTAATGTTGATTTGTATGCATATGGAGTAGGTGCTGAGGCTAGAGCTGACTTGTTTGAGCCGGCGTCGCGTCGGCCGAGCTATCGATCCGTGCCAAGGCGCACAATGTCATACGCACCTGAACCTCAAACACTGCCACGACACAAAAACACACCAGTCCTTATGTGCACCCTCTTCAACTACCCTCTGTCTGCAGTACACAGAACGTAGACTTCAACCAAACACTGATCCTCTAAGCAAAAAAAAAGGAATTATTCGCTATGGAAAGTGACGGCAAATTCTTACAGTTTCACCACGGCTTTCGAAAATTGTCTTGGAGTAACGAGCAGCCCTTGTTCAGTGTTTTGATTCGTCCGATTTTCAGGTGTTTCTACCATCGGGATCGGGCACAATTAATGATTAAATACATGATTTTTACAACAATTAAAATATATTATTCATTAATTTAATTATACAATAATGTAATTTCTTCTTTATTGTGACAAAAAACAGAGGAAAAACTTTGTTCATTTATATAATGAAAAACAATTCTTTATTAATATTTTCTCTTATATATGTAGATGTTTACTGAGTTTCATATAAATGAATAACAAATTGGAATAACTTAAATATTTACATGACACCTCGACCCCCTTGTATAATGTAAATTAAAACCCTTTAACTATCTCAGGATGTTGTATTATGGATACGAAAACATTTAGGATGTAAATTAAAAGGTCTCAAGCAACAACCGCTGATACTCCTTTTCCATTGTTCCGCAGCCTAGGTTCCAGAATGTTCACCGTTGGCAACCGGGTGAACTCTCAGAGTTGTTCCGCGATGATTACTGAATTTAAAGTTATTTCTCAGTTGAATTGTTATAAATTCAGAGTAACCTACTCATACCGTGTATCTCAGATTAATCGCCCCTCCTTGGTTAAAGTCTGAGGGCCGATGTGTAACACTTCAGTTGCTCAATTTTATAAATATTCTTCCCTTTAATCGTCTAGTATCAATCCATCACCAAATACAGAGAAAAAGCCATTGCTCCCGCTCGCCAGAACATTTCACATCCAAAGTACTTGTATCCTTATTTTCCAAACATATTGTTCAAACTTTTGTAGTTGAATCCTACATTAACCCGAGTTTCCCTTGTCGCGTGAGCATCGCAAATCACCTCCCACTTCAGCCCCTCTGTCAAACACTCCAAAATCTTTATTCATCATATCGGCTTTCGTCCAGCTCACCGTGACAGTCGTTGCATGACCACATCTGTCCAACTGTCCCTACCCCTGCCTGTGCTCTGAAAGCATTTCTTGAGTGTAGACTTAGCCGTTTCATGACCGCTTAGGACCACCAAGCACTTTGTCGTAGTGGTAAACATCATCTGGCTGTGATTGGCCGCCTTTCGCAAAATTACGTAGTACATGATTTTGACATTTTATTGCTTAATTTTACACTTTACGCAGTAAAGAAGACAGAGAAGCATCGAAAACAAGGTTACATTTAAGAAAAGTTTATCTATTTTCGGTCTGGAGCCATCCGAAAACAAATGGAGGCTGAACATTCCCACAGACGTTGACGTAGCAGTTTCGAACAGATCTAGAAGAAAGAGTTTAAGTAACAAGAGTGTCTAATTAAATTTGTTCTCGAGTCGCCTTATCTGCGAACTATATAAATTCATGTACCAATTCTAATAACGGATAATTATATTCCAACTATTTCCACACAATCGTCACCAAAACTCATCTCAATTCTTAGTATACATTTATTATAAAAAAATGGAATTTTACAGAAGAACGTTGTAATGAATGGAAGTTCACACGAGATATTTCGTAGGCAGAAGCCGTTGTTTTTGTTAGATGGTCGGGACTGCGACGAAGACGAGGTCTTTGATACAAAGGAAAAAAGATACAATGGACCTGCGGACAATAAGAAGGCTGACAGCTACAAGTGAACACAAAAATTATTAAGTCGGACTATTTGACCCCGAAAATATCTGTTTCGCAGACGGGCACTACAAAAATATAAAACATCTGGAAGAATTTCCTTTAGCAGGAAATGCAATAGATTTCATTGGTTACCATCAATGACATTCAAACAAAAATATCACCAATTAGCTAACTTGGAAATGGAGGAGGAATTTCAAATTTTGAAAAGACTAAATTGGAGGTGGGAAGAGAAGAATGTGGCTATGAGTCGTGACCCATAGAAGTATAGAGTTTTAAAGGGTTGTCGGGTCCAGTTAACGACCCGAGCAGTTTTGATTCGGTTACAAGTGACGGGAGAGGGAGAGAGAGAGAGAGAGAGCTACAGAGATCAATCATGTCCCAGTCACGATCTGGATTAATAATCCGTCCGACGCCTGCCAGTGATGGACCCTGCAGCATCATCCGAAGTACGCGACGCCACCGCAGATCAACGTGACACCTCACCCCACCAACCATAACAACTAGACGACATCCGCCGGCTCGGGATCGTAATGAAATTTCTTTTTATCCAGTATCGCATTGTCAGGTTAAAAGTTGTTTGGAAGGATACATTAAATGGTTTTTAGCCACGTTTGGGTTCTCTATTAAGAACCCGGAGAGAATGAGTAGATCAATGTAATTTATCAATTTATTACTTGAACAATTTATATGATTAAAATATAAATTTTTCGTAATTTTTTATTTAAATCAGTTTTAAGCTTTTTTTGTTATTAAATTATAATTTTAAAATTAATTAAACAATTTTTATTTTTTATATCAATTAAACCTAAGAAATGAAATCCCCCCCATCCAGCGATCACAATATTAAATTTTACTATGTATGCAACTGTATTTTGAAATCCTGTATCGGTGACGTCTCTAATTATTATGAAACAAAAAATGGTGCCAAATATTCCGATGTGAAAACCAAATTTACTCCGGGGTCATATAACATAATTCCATTGTTCACAGCCCAGTGTAAAACAAATTATACTAGAGGCACACAAATAAATATAAAGACATTGACCCTTTTATTTATTACGTAACAGATAAAAAATAAGGGGCTATATAATTAAGAAATCGTAACCTCTGGATCTTTCATTCAAAGGTTGAATATCTTAAACATGTGCAAGAGTTCTACCAAAATCGTTTTCTTATTTAAATATGCCTTTATTTATAGTTATAGTTACGTTAATATGTAAACATTGGAATAAAAATTACCCCAAAACCGTAAATGGTTTCTTTCATAATTAAATATTTAATTTCATCAGGAATTATCTGCCTATATTTTCTTGTCAATCCTTGATCACGTTTGCCGTCATATTTAAAATTCACAAAACTATTTTAATATATTTGTATTTATTGTCAGTAGCCTCTTAGCACCAAAAATCAGGATTTAGTTTAATAATTCAATGGTATTTTTGTGTGTCGTCCGTAATTATTCTATGCATCAACATTTAAGGATAAGATATACGAGGAATAAGTATGCGAGTAGTGTTATCATTTAATTCGATCCTTGAAACTCTTGAAACGCAAACGAAAACTTGTAATTAATACCCCGGCAACTGCAGACTGAAAGTATCTCTGCAGCTGAGAGAAGATTACGTTCAGCAAACTTGATAAAAGTTGCAGAAGTAAGTTTCAACGCTAAACGGGCATTTTGATCCAGGATGTAACTTCTGTTTCTGGTTTTAAGCGAAAAGGAATTTTTTATGGACGCATTTCTACAAGTTTTCTTTGTGTCACTCGTAAATAAATCCGACGACTCAAAGTCTGACAGAACTAACATGGTGATTCTTTGGGAAAAGGGAACGTGGGAGTTGATGTAGAGGATAATCCAATGGACGGTTGAGACAAAAGCGTAGGATTCTCCGTTGTAATGTGTCCAATTATGGAGTTGTAAGGGTGCGACGAAGGGGAGTAAAAATAAGAGTGTAATGAAGAAGGGGACGGACAAAATCTTGATAGATATTGAGATGTGTGTAGTAGGGTGTGGCATAATCCAGGACAACAATATTTGACGAGATTAAACATGGGAAGTCCGTGTTTGTGTAGTGCAAGATGAGTAGTCAGGCGTTTAAAATTACATGGACGAGAATCGGCAATTCCAGAAGACGATTTGTTTACTTAAATATGCGCACATAGGAACCTGGAATATTTTACTCGTTTACACGTTACTAAAACTATTTGCCAGAGTTCGCTATAATGAGCCATATACAAAGCATGTGAAGTTGAAAGAAACGAGATTCTTTGCATATAAAACGAAGAGAAAGTGCGTAGATAAGAGAGCGAGAATGACAATTAGACAAGGTAAACAAGGGGAAAAATGAGAGTTCGAGTGAAAAAGAAACGGAGATAATTAGTGGGAAATTTCGAAACTGAGGAAGAAGGAGGTCGACGTTGGCTCTTTGAATGGCAAAGAACCGTCGGCTTTTTTACGATAAGAATATTCAGAGCCCCAATCACTTTGTGCGTGGACTTGCTTTGTACTAGAAAACGATGTCACCAGCGCATAGAGAGACATAGTCATTACGCCTAATTACTTTAGTAATCTCTGTTTTCTTTTACGACTCGGAAAAAAAATTATTTTCGTTTATTAGGTGATATAATTCCTTACAGTTTTATTTATTTATTGTTATCCTTTTTACATTGACACAACCTCACTTGTAGTTAATCAGTTTTTTCACACTTTGTAAATGATAATATTATCACGAAAAATTATTGCACGGCCATGACTGTCGTCTATTAATTTTATTTTAATCTTGCTCTAGGAGTTCATTTTTTGACACCTACGTCAGTATACTTTTTATTTGTTCACATTTCAGTCATGTATACAATCCTACGTTGACCTTTAGCAAATGAGACGTCTGCCGAACCGTTAACTGAATTAGACTGAATAATTTGTGGGAAACCGGAGAAAAGCCAAATTGTGATGACCGGAAAGATTTCGAAACCCCACTCCTCCCCCATCACGATTCTAGTTGTTTCCGGCAGCTACACCTCGTCGTTGTATGACAGAATCGTATCTATCTTCTTCTAATAAATAAAAATGAATGTGAATCTTTCGCACGCAAATTTGAACGTGTGGAGAAATTTCAACTTAATTTCGTACACATGTTACTTACGATCCGGGAAGACACGACTAGCACCCCTAGGGGTGGGGGTGGGCGGGGTTGCATTTTAAAAATATGCTTAAACGGTTTTCGGGATCGGTATTAATAATGTTGTTAGCGTATAATTTCAACCAATATCATATGCGAGGGGAGCAAACTTTGGGTGGGGGTGTAAAGGCGTTCCATTAAAATGATGTGCCAACAATTGAACCCGAGTTTATGAGAGTCCCTGAATTTAATTCTGACATGCTGATTAAGTTGAGGTGTGGGGATGGACGGTGGTGACACAAAGTTTCGCATGGAGCAATTTATTTGTATACATGTTGCTTACGATCGGCGAAAAAACACTATGGAATAAAAAATGTGGTGCTAAGACATCTATGTCGCCTCTAAGTGTGAGGTGAAAGGGGTTGGCATTTCAAAAAAATGCGGAACCGCCGATATTATATACAAAGTAATCGGGCCGCTGAGTTTGATAGTGCCACTCTCGAAGATGTTACTGTATAATTTCAACCTGTAACGGCCAGGGAGTGGAGCTCCCGTAGGAGTGTGACTGGAAGGGCGTTACATAAAAATAATGAGAAAGCGATCGAGATAGGTGTCGCATTTGTGAATGGAAGAAAGGTTTACAACTTGTATTCCAAAACGTCGAAGATATTATCTCACGGCTCGCTTTTGTAGTTTGAATATGTTCAAGGCGTGACTGGAGTCACCCCAGTTTGATTATACGTTAGACATTGCCGAATGAAAATAAGCGTTGTGATTTCGCTATTAACGTCGCTCTACTGCACTAATACACTTAATGTGTAGCAGATTGTGCTGAGTTTTGCCGAAAGCTTCATATGTTGGTGCTATTTTATTTTATCATTTATCTCCAAACGAAGAAAAGGGCGCGTGTTGTGATTGAGTATCAACATGGGGAGTTTAGTTTGTAGAGACTGTAGAGAAGTTTAACATTATTGGTTTCTCTGGAATTTTTTTTATGGCAGAGAATTTAAGTGCTTCTTGGCAGTGTCGACTTTCGCCTTTAATTTTTCCGAGTCGGTGTCCGTAATGACCAAATCGGTATCGTCTGCGTAAAGAACTGACTTTAAGGGTATGTAAATAATAAGAAATACTTTCCCACGCATTTCCAGACGTGGTTTAGTATGAACCTACATGTATTGCTATCCTTTTGTTGACGTGTTTTATTGTTGGTGGCAGGATCGACACGCGGGCAGCCGAGGTCCTCCGCTGCTGGACGAGAGCCAGGACTATGAGCTTCTGTTGGCGTACCAGAACGGTTCTCACACGGTCCTGCGCTTCCGGCGTCGCTATGACACCTGCGACCCCAAGGACTTTCGCCTCACGGTCAGTAACATCATCTTTTGTGCATCGGCTCACGTCTCAGTCTCAGACATGGAGCCCGTAATGTGATTTCGAATCTCACATGCATATATAATTTTATGAGAATACATTTTTAACGAATAATAAAATTTGTAAAGTCGTTGGTCTGATGGTTTCAACTTAGAAAATCGAGCAATCATGCATTAGAATGAAATTATTAATTAAATACATCAATATATCAACTTAAATTTTATTTCCTGTGTTTCCCAAGTAAGCTGGATAGTTTTCCATGCATTTTCAGACATAGTTTAGTTGATGTTCCTCGCCTTAGTTTGACCCACATCTATTCCTTTCCCTTTCTTGAATCCACCCCTCGTAGACGATTGAAGTGCAGTGCAACTATACGGGAACTGCGAGTGGGCACTTTTCTATTCCCTGATAACTTTCTCCTCCTACTATTCCACTCACCCTCTGTTTCAAAGGTCCATATGTCTCTATTCCTCTTTTTTTTTCAAACACAATTATAAATATTTGGGAATCATTGCAATCTTGCTCACTGTAAGACAAATTCGCCGCATCTCGTAGACATCTGACTTCCAGGCTAGTAATTCCAGCCAGGTCTGATTTTCTGGTCGCTTCAACTCGTACTTTGTGGACCCACAAATTCGCCAAGAGCACAGGGAAATTACCAAACCGCCTGGCATCTGTTGTTTGTGCACAGAAGGAAACCATAAGCCCAGTACGCGAAATATAAAATTTATTCTTTATTGAAAATTTGCCCTTGTAGCTTTAACATAGCCCAACCTCAGATGCTTCATTTAGTGCATCGGTTCCTGCTTCTTTTGTTGGATATAAACGGAGGCGAGAGGCGACGATTCGCGTTTAAAGACATCCATTTTCTGTTGCATTGGAAGTGAAGTTAAGAAATGACAGATAATTGGAAATCTTCTCAAATCCGAAAAATATTCAATTTTTTTTTGTCTTTTTCCCCAGTTCAAATTTACGGTGGAGTAGTAGTCAAGAAATGCGACGCGAAGCTCCGATTAATATAGCGGAAATGCTGAAAGGAATAGGTTTACTTCTATTCATCTATCGATCGTAATAATATTTGCCTAATAATGAAAAGGTGTGCTCCCAAAAGGAGCTTACTATACAAGGCGCGAGGTTCTTCAATGTTCCACTACTCCTTAAACTTTTTTGCTAGGAAAAATATATAAAATGAGGTTTGTGATATGACTTTTTTTTTCTTTTTACAATCCAGTATTTTTCCCTATTAACTTCCTTCGGTACATATTTGTTTGGTATTGCATTTATCTGTTCACTCTTCGGTATTTTATTAAATTTTAATATTACAAAAAACATCATCAATGAAATCTTTTAAATATAAAAAATAACAGTTGTTAAGAAATATTGTTTTGACGTATTATCTTTATATGTCATTTATGTATCATTCAAATTAACTTTTTCCTAAGAGTATTAAAATATCTCCATCAGGGACGTCACTCAATAATTCGATTTTCAAAAGAAAATGCACGTATCCTTCTGTTTCTATTATATATTTCTTCTTGTAGAGGTCGGCGCAAATAATCTAATTTTTGACCGATAAACATTGGAAACACTGCCAAGCCTTGAGGCGTCTCACAGTCCTCCAAAATTCGGTTGAGCCTCTTAGACATTAAATTAATTAATGCACGCACGATTGATTATGCTATGCTAAGTTTGTGCTTTAATCTGAACACTTGTAAGACGTGTAAGTTGATATTTGCAGTGCCCATTGACCCTCGACTGTAACGGGCTTCTCAGGAACAAACAGAAGCCATTTAGCTGCGGTAGGGACAGCAACATCTCAACGAGCTTACAAAGCCATAACCGTTTTTGAGCCAGAGCTGAAGTCCACCCTCCCCTCTCCACGAATTATAATTGAATTTGTAGCGAGGCAGAGAATACGCGATCCCCTACAATCCTATCATTAGAATACAGTATTTGTACTGGAACCCCCCAGACAGCAAAATTCGTTACGTCATCGAAATTTTTCTACAGGAGACTTAAATTTGAATCAGAATCTTTGGCTGAGAGAATTCATTTCTGATTTTAATACTTTTATTATACATAAGAGGTAAACTTTATTGAGCAGATTCTTAATTGTCTTGCCGTATTCGTTGTCTGCTCTTCCTATTTTAAATATCACCTCAGCAATTAAATCAAATTATTCACTGGAAAATGAATATGGATGCTGCTCTTAGAACGAATTAGATTGGCGTTGGATAAAACTTGTAAACTTTTTGTTTTGCATCGTGTGATTTTGACGTCGTCAGATTATTTACCTTTGAATCATTTAAATATGCTATTTGGGGGGGCATTGTAATAGAGTACTGTATTAGTCGGTACTTTGGTTACAAGTTTTAGATATTGGCAAAGCGGTCGTGGAAATGTGATGAAGTGGCCGAAAGCTCCTGGTTTGATTTCATAAAGGAGACAATATTTTTTTTCGAAATCAGTTTTTTTTAACATTGTAATACGTGAGTGCTTTTAAATGTGCAGCTTAACTTCTACAAGTCTTAGAATTTTAATTTAAGTGTCTCATGTTTGTTTATGTTCGGAGTAATTCCTGTAAAAATAAATTACAAATTATAATATATAATTTTTATATATTTTAATTATATTAGGATCCATATTCATTACGTTTTAATGAAAACATTTACGTCTGATTGAAAATTAATAATGAGAAAGATAGCGAAATACAGACAAAATAAGTGATAATGTAAATACCACACAACGTTTCTGGGATCCTTGTCCCTTTATTCAAGTGCTAAGAGGAGCCTAGAGCGACACAACTGCACTCATCAGTTGAAAAATCTCAAAAACGACGGAAACGCAACCACCATGGGAGAGTACAAGGGTTAGTGTAACAATAAGGGAGCAACGACAATGGGTTTAGCGTAATAAGAAGGGGTCGTAGCAATTGTTGAGTTTCATAGTGTCTGTTTGCACATGAATTTCTGTGATGTTTGATTTAATGTGAAGCATCTCGTCACATTTTGTATCTCGTATCCCATCGATGATCATCGAATTCCCTTCATATATTACCGAAATATTTTTCAATCCTTAATTTCCCTGTCGTTTGGATTTACAAAGTAACACATTTTTTATGTGTCCATTCTTCCATTTTCCGACTTTCAAACGGTCCACATTTTCCTTCAACGTAATCCTTTATTCCATACGTGCTGTTACAGAAACTTCTGCGTAATACATATTCCATGTTAGAAACCGTAAAAGTTTTCCCATTTTGAAGAATTCATTCTGCTTTTGAAGTCGTCTTAACTGCGTCCATCCTCGCAATCATCCTCCGTAAATAACAAAACTCTTGTTTCATCCACCGCGTAGAATCCAATTTAAATATTAAGCGCGGCAGTTGGTTCATATTTCACCCAAAGTATAACTCCAGTTTTCCCATTAATTATTTTTTCTCCAACGTTCGAAATTATGCTTCGTTCTGGCATGGAGAACTATGTCGTTTGCTGTGAATTTCCTGTTGTGTGATTTTATTTTATCAGGTTCATTTCTTGTTAGACATATAAGTTCTGATCAACCGTTAATACCTTTCTAATATCAACTGCTCTTCCATCTTTTTCTTTTATTAAAACCAATTAGTGCTGGTGGTATTTGTAAACGAAGTTTTTTCCTTCGTAGTTAACTCCATTGCTCTTCCATGTTTAATTTCGAAATTATTTCTCCAGTCAATATTTTTCCTGACTCTCTTCTTACTATTTTTTTAAAAAATTGTTTCCCACAATTATTCGTGTGCAAAATTTTCGTGCGGGTTATTTAAGTTTCACTGTAGCGCTGTTCTGATGTTTATATCATCTTTTATCTCAGGAAATGTGATGATAATACATTCTCTATTGGTTTAAAAAAGTGAAAAATAAATGTTGTTACTATACTTTTAGTTTATGTCTTTGAAATAGCGTTTAAAAGTAAGACCGGACCTTGTATCATGGTATTAAACGACGCAGTAGTAAAGCGGTAAACAAATTAATAAGCTAGTTTACATTAAAAACCAACTTCCGATGTTGTAGTTGCAGCGGATTCCAATGTGAGAGATATCCCAAACTCGGGCCTCACATCTCCCCCCCCCCCCCCGATCAAACCGTAATCAATAAGTATCGTTATCCGAACGTCAGTGGTTCTGACTGTCGTAATCGGTCCATGAAAGTCGGACAAATTAATCACAGTTTAATTTACTGAGCCAAAACACGTTTCATTTTGAGCCGCCAACTTCACTTGTCGATGTCGACAATCATCCTGACATTTCCATTTTAGCTGTTCCTCCAATGATGACGCATCCAAATGGCCTGTTTCCCGAGCACGACGTTCTGTGTATTTATTTTACTATTTCACTCATTTTATATAATCTAGTAATTATTCATACTAGAACATATCTTCCGTGTGAAGAAAGTAGAACCGGAAGACGGTACTTATTCCATGCATATAATTATATAAATAAAGATATTAACAAAAAGAATCTCAAGAATATGTTGCAAAATTTCTAAAAATATTCAAATGTAAAATCTCATCAATCTATCTTCTAATAAATAAAGCAGAGTGTTTGTTTGTATGTATAATCTTTATACAAATCTACACCGGTGGAGCAAAATTCACCAAATTTCATACATGTGGTCTTTACGACCAGGAAACAAACACTGTCGGGGAGAAACGCGTCTACCATCCCTAGGAGCGGGGGTGGACGGGGGTGGAAATATTTAAACATGCTAAAACAGCCGATATTTGTGTCGGATAAATATTTGTTTGGGGTCAAAGATATTGATAGTGTTTCTAGCGATGTTATCTGAATATAATTTTCATCCCCCACACCCTGGGAAAAGGGCACCCTTAGTGTTGGGGGTGGAGATGCTTTACAGGAAAATAACGCGAATACAACCGAGATTGGAGTCAAATCGAAGGTTATGGATGTCACTAAGTTTAGATATAACATTCAACTTGGCATTTAACCCCCAGATGCAGTGGTAGCGGTGTGGAAATTTTTGAACACGCAAACACGGCAGATATTTGAGTTGAATAAATATTTTTCAGGGTTAATTATATTGATTGTATTTCTACGGATGTTGTTTGTGTATAATTTCAACCCCTTTCGGCATGCGAAGGGAGCACCCTTAGGGGTTGGGGTGGAGGGCCGTTTCATTTCATTAACGTAAAATCAACCGAGATTCGAGTCAAATCGGGGTTATGGATGTCGCTGAGACTATTTATAACAAACTGAGAAACGCACGGGAGTGGGTGTGAATTGGTGATAATGAGAGGGGGTTGCGGGGAAAGAAATTTTCAAACATGCTAACAGCCGATTTTTGCGTCGAATCAATATAATTCGGGATCAATAGCATTCATTAAATTTCACTACCTGTTACCTGTGTATGATTTCAGCTTATTTTAGAGCGTTACATAAAAATAGCGCAAAAGCAACCGAAATTGGAGTCATGTCGGGGGTTATGGATAAATGACATCTCGGTCAACTACGGGCACCCAACTAGTTTCATAATAAAGTATAAAACTGCCATTGAAAATAATAATTGAACTAATTCTTTATTGTTCCGAAGACTACAAACACCGCTTACCGTTATTTACATACAGCGGTTTGTATACTACATTTAATTTATTTACAAAACATTTTTTTGCCTTTAATTATTCATCTTAGAAAAATAATTTGGGGCAATAAAATCTATTGAAACGAATTAGAATTAATATCACAATAAATTAGAAAATACAGATTAAATTTACAGGGCAAAACTGTATCACAACAAGTCTAAAAATATATATGCAGACATTAATTTCTGTACGTAAATTTCTTTTTTTTCCCCACACGGTTGATATACTACATTTAATTCATTCTGTCTTTAATTATTCAATTTATATATTCACACTTTAAGGAAATTGATGATTCACAGTTTATGTCTCAAATAATAGTGAAAATCAAAACAGTATTTAATTTATCGCTTTATCGCCAGCTTGCTACAGGACTGCACAAAACGATGGAAAGATGAAGCCAGGGGTCGTGTCTTGGGAATTGAATTAATTTATTAAGAAGTCTACACTAGGTGGAAGCTTTAATTATATAAAAATATTTAGACAAGTTGTAAATTAAATTGGAAGGTGCTAACGTCAATGTTAATCATGCGTAAATTGATTGTTAAGGCTTTAGTTACAATTATTATAAAATAACTTATTTCTATATTTGATTCCCTCCCTTATAAATTGGGATTATTTTCTTCACCGCATTGCAGTACGTGGGGCATAAAACTGATATCCAATCAAAAGTAACAGTCACAAATATTACGTGATTTCACTAAACAAATTTATATAATCAAAACTCTAGGTATCCTTAGTGAAATAAATTAGTAATTTTGTAAATAACGTTCCAGTTACTAAATGTCCTATTCAGAAATGAGTGTGTGAACCACGTTCGTGTGTTTCCATCTATTATATTTGATAGCCTGCCTGAAGAAAGTTTTGTATCCAATTAACTCCCACAAGTGCAGAAAATGTAAAGGCGCTAAACATTGACACGTAAATGTAACCGAATCAGCTTCCGAAGTGTCGCTAACTGGATTTAGAAACAGAATATGATCTGAAATATATCAACTTTAGTTCATTAGAAATAAGGATTAAAAACAGCGTTAAAAATTATTTTTGCGGCAAGTTTCGCCGTTGAATAGGTCAATGTCAGTTCGTTTTAGTAGGTTGTGACACGTTTGGCCTTTATAGTATGATCGTCATCGGTTGGGCTGTCACCCACGTTAGAATTAAATTCCAGAAAGAAACTTTACATTACATTACACGATCCATGTGCGGATCTCAAACGTATTCGAGGTATCTAAAAAATTAACAGTATCCATATTACTGTATGAGCATGTGATTTTCTATAATTCTTTATAACCGCGAAAAACGTTTTACTTAATGAAATGTACAACGGTCTTGTTGTTTGATGCGATTAAAATAATCTAATTACATTCCACAGATGAAAGTTCTTGCTATAGTGACAAATTGTAGCTTCAATTGTGGAATTACTGATACTGGGTATTTCCGCAGAATTGAATAACGCTGTGAATTGTGCGTCCTGTGATCTACAGTACAAGCTTAAATTGAATAACTAAAGTGACACAATCGGTAAAACGTAATGTCGATATTGTGCCTATAGCACTGTACAAATTCAATCAACGATTCATGATAAAGGATTCTTTGTCAGTTCTGTGACCTAGATCATCTGGTTGATAAAGTAAAGTGTCGACACAACTATTGAGAAGAAATTACAGTTGTAATTGAGAGTTCCCGCTCAACCTTCGTAAATTCTAAGCAAAACAAATGGGATCTCATCAGTTGAGGAGAAAAATGATTTCTCACTGCACGTGTCGAAAATCTATTCAAAAGCTACACAGACAGTAATTCTTAGGAGGACGATAAATTAATTGAAAGGATACGGGTACGTAAGTCATTAATTTAGAATACCTAGAGGAAAGAATAAAACAACTATTGCAAATTTCTCGTTTATATATTTTTACCTTCTGAATATTTATAATTATAATTTTTTTTTTCTGTTACGAACTTTTGTCCATTTTCCATTTATAAAATAGTTACACAAAATTTACATCTTAAAACAACATTACATTTATAATATAGTATCAAATTTTTTTACATAATCTTATTTTTAAGCAACATTAATCAATCAGAAAATTTAATATCAATATCCGAAGCATTTTAAAGTATAATTCACTCTATAATATTTTAACGCAAACATACATTCTAAAAGGCTCTACCAGGATCTCTAAAATACAATTTATTAAGTAAATAAACGCAATCGATTTCAATATTAATTAACTTAAAATCAAATTTTAAACCTTTAAAGTAACGTTTATATTCCAGATGTGGGATTTCTATGCTGTAGTAATATTTTTATAATTATGGTTTGTAAATGAGTCTGGCAAATTCATTCCGTAAGACACGATTCTAAAATATTTATGCTGTACAGTTTCAATTTTCTTAATAAATCTATTTGTGTCGGGTGAGAAAATTATAGATCCAAACATTAATGTTGCTTTCACAAATATAACGTTTTAATCGTTAAAGAGGAACTGAATAATTTACAATATTTTCTAACAAAACCTCAAATTTAGATAGATTTATTAAGGGACACCCTGATATGTTTTTCAAATATCATTTTGGAATCAAATATTATTCCTAAGTCTGTAATGAGATTAACTTCCCAAGGCAATATTATAAGGAAAAATCACAACATTTCTAAATTACAATGTAATTTTCCCTTCAATACATACAATTTTATATAATTCTCTCTACACCATTTAGAAATATTATTTAATCTTTCTTGTAAATCGATACAATCTGTATTAGATTTAATAGATTTATATAATGCAAAAACACCAATCTTTTAATCAGAAAATTTTTATTATAAAATTTAAAACATAATCTTTAACAAACACGTTTATTCCGTGATTGGGACCGCTTCGGTGTACAAAAATAAATAAATTCAGTTATCTAAAAATTTAATGATAATTTTTAATACATAAATATAATTATCAATTTATCAATTTTTATAATTAAGTTTAGATTATAAAGTTGGTTTGCGGCAGAAATTACTTAAGGACACAACTATTTACGAGTATTATTCAATTTTAAGATCACAATGGAATCAAAAAATTATATATAATAGAACAAGTCTGATTCCAATAATAAGAAATCATAATTTTTTTTAAACAATTTGTGTCATTTTTCACATTGGATCTAATCTGCAACATTTTGCTCATCAATCTGGAATAATATTTAAATTCTTCATCATAAATCTTTACATTTTTAAAAAAATACCTTTCGACACAACTGAATAATTTGGACGTATAATTTCAAATTATTTTTATGTTCAAAGATTCTAGTTTATAAACGTCGTTTCGTTTGCCCGATATAACCAGAATTACAATCTAAACAATTATCTAAATAACAAAGTGTTAAATTTATCTTTAATATTTTTAACATTATTTTCCCTTTCAGTCTTTCTGTTCCTAATTAACATTCATTGCAAGACTCGAACCATGATAAATATAAATTTATTTAAAATAGTGTAATATTGTTTATTTGAAGAAGACCGTGGGTGTGAATACAGAACCGTGGAAAATGTCACGTTTCGTTTTGACGATATTGAAATAGGGATGCTCAGGAAAACTTGAGCTATAAATCTCACGTGCTTCCTGTTCGATCTGTTTGGCTACACGCGGAAAACAGATCGGGCCTGTGTCAAGGGTGGTGAAGGTACATCAGTTTGGAAATTTAATACATAACTGTCAAAATTTTAATGCACACAATAATAACGTATGTTGAAGAGAATATTTAATTCTGTAACGAGAAAAACACTACGTATGAAAGAGATAATTAAATACATCATTATATCAACTGAAATATAGTGGAGAAAGGAGTAGGAACTGATTTTGTGGATTTTCGCTCATAAGACTCAAATTATATTATGATATAATAATTTTTTATATTGATTTATTTACAGCCGCATCAACAGCTCAGGAATATAATAATTACTAGTTGTAATGACATTCCAATGAAAATATAAATATCACACAACGTTTTTGAAAACACAAGTTGCTTTCAGTACCTGTTCGAAATAATAGTGTAACACGTGTCGTTCAGATAGGTCTTATTAGCAAAAAGGTGTGCAGTAACGTTCAATTGGTATTTATTTTATCATCCAATTTTGTCTATTTATTGGCTACTTCATTATCTGTTTGTGAGTAATTACTTTCATACAGGATTTTGGATTGTATACGCATAATTGAATAGGAGTGCCTGGTTTTTTATTTATTTTGCTTGTTTATAATTATTTATATGTTCTAATTATCCTTGGTGATTGTCAAGTTTGTAACGTTTATTTATTCTACGACTCTCGCCGAGCTCGCAAATAAAACCCCAATTGATTCATCATACGGCTTACGTACATTCTAGATGTAAAAAATACTAATTGGAAAGTTATTAAATACCTTACTCGAAAAAAGTGGAGTGCCTTGACGACAGAATGGAATTCCTCGCCTTCCCATACGATCACGGGGAGATACGTAAGTTGAACAGGTAACGGGAACGAGGACATTGCAGTGTTATTAAAATGCCGGGGAACCAGGGAACCCGTGCGTGCATTATTGGAAAGTTGGAGGCAAAAGCGCCCGGTACAAAGGCTCGCTACCTCACAAAAGACAACTTATTTGTGGGGAAATGATCACAGTTCCAAAATTATAACTGAACTCGGGCTACGAATGCTCGACAAAACAATACGGGCGAAAATAAAATAAAATAAAACATCGGCTGTGGCAATGTATGAAATGTATGCCGCTATTTTACGTTATCTATTCCCGGTGGATTTTTATTCAGTAATAAAATACGCGTCACGCAAAGAAAAAGACTACGTTTTTCTTTACTTTAACCCCAGTCGTACCAGATTGTTCAACCCAATTTCAACATCCAGAATGTTATTTCTAATTAATACTGAAGTGGAGAAAAACAATGAAAATTATCCAGCTGTTACTACTCTATAAAGCAGCCAAAGACGGTCAACCAATGCAATTAATATCGTAAATTAAATATTATAACTGCATTGAATACTTTACAAGTGCATTCGTTTTAGCGAAGAGATAATGGATAATGAAAATGTATCAGAAACTCCTGGTCAACAAAAGAATTAACGAAAATCACTTAGAATCTCCGCACTAGAAGTAAACAGCTTCACTCCAGAAAACATCACTTCCCTCGGAAAAATTCCAGATGGCTTGTTTCTACAATCACTGAAAAACATTGAGAAGCCAACGTTCGGTGTATTCAAGTGGATTGTATTTCAAAATTTTAGGTAAAGAAAATCAACTCATTACTCCTTGCCTCCTAGGACCTTGTCGTCGTCTGGGTCCTTGCCGTCAAATCGTTGAAATTTTGGGGATAGGAAAAACGTGATGAGGATTCAAGAATCTTCACCACAAGCGCTTCGACGCCTGAGTCATATCGAGAAGTGAAGCTACCTACAAAATAAAAACCAGCTAGTGGAGAATCGCTAGCCTACAATTACACGTGAATACGACAGCCCGTACCATTAGTCTGGGAGAACTAGCCACGGTCGGCTAATAAAGGGAGTGGCCATCACACTCAACCTCCTTCACCGATTTGAATCGGCGCCGAGAAAAGTAACATCGAACCATAGGATGCCTCAAACGTTGATTGAACCCTGCGAAACTATTTTGAATCTGGGAGTCGGATAAACGGAATTTAATAGCTCTGGGTGTGTATCAGATAATTAAAATGATTGGACAACCAGGGTCATTGGGCAACATATCCAAAAGAAAACATAAAAAGTACTTCCGTGAGAGACAAAAAAACTGTAAAAGAATAGTCAAAAGGGAAGTAAAAGTTTAGAAAGTGGCCAGAGAAAAATAGTTAAATCAGGAGAAAAGTAGTTCGTAAAAGAAAATTGGCAATTAACGGGGGTACGACTCCGGGTTCCACCGCATGGAAGAAAAGCTTATTGAGATTGGTCATGTTTATTAGGGAGGCAAATGGAGTCATCTACCGAAACGACACGTGCTTAATAGTAACCCTGTTTAAAGTTTATGTGAGTTGTACAGTATATATGGTCGCTTAACCCAGGTCAACGATGTTTCCATTTCATTAATTTAGAATTTTCATACGTCAGTTTCTTTCTATATCATAATCAGTGAATTCTGTTCCGGTTCACTATCCAGCTGTGACCATGAGATAATGTGTGTACCAAGGTTGGTTGAATTTATTCCGCGTGTTTCAGAGTATATACAGGACATACATACATAAATAGGAAGATTCCTTGGGATAATTCCGTCAACCATGTTATAACCTCTCGGCGCTGTCATCTTTAGCCAGAAACGTTTTTACACATGCTCGTTCTAAACTTGTCCCTCCAAAAAAACTGACTCCACAAGCGGGAGAAAGGAAAACCAAATCGTCTCATGAGGTAGTCTTGGCAGATAAATTACATCAATTGAGCAGTGAACTAGGAAATTATTTTACTGGCTGGACAATACAATATAAACTGCTAGTATTAAAACACACGGACGAGCACCAAAACGTCTTAGTGAAGGTTTGAACCAACTTGAGCAGCAACAACGGGAACACAAAAGTCAACCCACATAAAAATGGCATCATGTTTTAAATGATTTCTCGACGTTTTTCAGTGGAATGCCGGCTTACAATTTCCGAGGTTGTGGGGGAGGAGAGACTTTAGCAGAGTAGAAACGGAACTTAGTGACGTTGTGTGACGCGAAGTTAGGATTTTATGAAACACTGTTAAGAAGCACGGATAGGACATAATAATATGAATAATACCCAAACTGAAAGGTTTGGAAATATTTTAATCCAATTAGTTCCGTTCTGCAAATTTCATACGCAAATGTTTGTTCGCCTGTTATCCTTTGATGCTCTGGTTTACCTTGCTTTGCAGGTTGCGTGAGTAGTCATCCAGAATACTCAGTTCAGCGACTCATCGAGTCCCCCCACGATACGTGTTCGGGTGCGTAATCACAGAGCTGTTCACCTGGAGCTCATGTTGCATCCCAAGTTATCATATTAACGATCGCAATACTTCTAGTGTTCCTGAGTTAAAAAAGTACTCGCATTTCCTAATTATTATTATGAATAAAAATTGTTCGGATTCTGTATCCTCAAAGAAAACTCAGAATAACATATTTGCATTTTGCTTTATTTATTTAAATATTTTTAAAATCTTAAAATGTTTATTTCCTTATATAATTTTGTATTGTAAGAAGTAAATGTAGAATTGTTTATAAAATTATTCATCACATTAGTTTATGAATTAAACCTGGACGAAATCTATTAATTATTACGATATACCCGTTGATAAATTTCCAGAGGTACTGAATCAGTTCGATTGTAAAGAAATCCTTACCTTATTCCGAGAATTTCGCAATACGTAGACTTACACGTTTGAATATGCCAAATTTAGCTCGAAAATTTAGAATTTGGTTAGGATATATTTCATTTTATTTAACTTTATTAACAAGGGTTGAGAATTTGACAAATTAAATGGTGTATCTCGACGGCGCTTCTCTGACGCGGAGTTAATGACAGAGCACGGACCAGACATGAGAATACAGTCATAATTCAGCAGCGAGTACCTGTGTTTCCCACGGGCGAATTTGAGCATGTCGAATGCTTGAGAGTAGGACAAGACGCATCCAAAAATTTATTGTAACATATCTTTTGGGTCTTATTAATTCATTTACAATACAATTTGATTTATTTAAATATTTGAGGCACAATTTCAATAATTAGTTAAAACGCTTGGCTCAGAGCATGTGAATTTCAAAATACAGGGTGTGGTAGGCCATTCAAAGAAGGTCCCAGCTCTGTCCTGCGTTACACTTTATGGGATCGGCAGGTGCAGCGAGGAAAGTAAACGACCAGATAGATCCTTCACACGATCAAGACTCAAGAATTTGTACTGTACTAACATCCGTTTATTCTACTTGCTCATTACTCGTCTGGTTAAAAGTTTCTCACTCTAACTTCTCCAACTGGAAGTTTTTCCTTGACTCACTTTTAAGACTTAATGTCTCTCTTTGACTAGATCAGACTGACTGTTTCTTTCTCCTTTACAAACTTGTTTAACATCTCTACTTGAAAAACTCAGGGTAACTAACTCGGATTCCATTTTCTCGCTTCTAAAAATGCAATCTTCGCCTTCTAGATCTTGTGTTTTCCAGTCGGGTCAGATCCACGAAACTGGTGGACCGCCAGCATCTGGTCACTCATAATTTATACCTTCACACGCGTGGGCAGACATAGATCCAATATCTCATTCTCCGGCCTTCAAATTCCATTGCCACGCAAACAGCAGATAACCAATTTGTTGACAAAAACAACCCTTGTTTGGAATCAAACGCGTACCACGGCGAGCCTCCCAGCACAGCGGCAGGACCTTTGCTGTACCACGCATCCGTGCGCAAAGGATTCCGTAGCCTGTATCTCATGGAGCGCACAGACCATTTCTTCATTTTATGGTCCAGGAAGATCGGCGAAGTGAGTCGATAAACAGACTTCTGGCACAGCTGTGGTGCAGTGCAGGTACACAATCGTCGGGGAGAGACGACAAACTCAGAATCGACGGCGAAGTGTTTGGTCAAAACTGATGCAAGCTGAGAAATATGAGAAAATCATTGACGCGCCTAGGGTGTATCTATGGCACGGGTAAACCTGATAATAAAGACATTCTATTTTGTCAACTTTAAGGACAAATGCAATTGTCTTTAACTAAGTAATTGTATATAAACAACTTAAAATGTCGTTTTATTTTAAATCCCCGATAAACAAGTAAGATATGTCTGGTTAGTTGTTGGACTCCCACTGATTACGATTAAATTACTTTTTCATTTCGGGAAGAAATGTTCTACAAATTTCTTCTTCTACTGAATATCAGCTCGTCTCCGTGACTACTTTCATGTCGACCTGAACTGCTTCTGTTTGATTGTTCGATGCAGGGCGACACGACGCGGCTCTTGTTCGCATACCACGGCGAACCTCCCAGCACAGCGGCAGGACCTTTACTGTACCACGGATCCGAGCGCAGAGGATTCCGCAGCCTGTATCTCATGGAACGCACAGACCAACAGCGCCAGGCCGGTCTCCACGTCTGGACTCTGCGAAACCCCAAGGTAATAAATAGTCCGCCGGGGTGATCGGCGAGAAGTGGACGTCGACCATGATGGCGAGAGTCACGTGGGGAGATTCAGTTGCGGGCGTTAGTTGGCACTGTTTGAGGGTCACGGGGTAAAATGGGAGATTGATTCAAATTAATTGCTTCTCATATCGAAGTCGGCGGCTTTTCGTTCGCACGCGTGTCCCTGTTATAGCCCTTGGGAGTCAACAGAAAAACCACTGCGAGTGGCATGCAGTTCCCATGTTCCTTGGTCTCGGGTAGCCGGATGACTGGCTTTCCTAGTATCCTCGATGAGCACGGAAATTGGACAATTATAGGAAAGGGACTGAAAGGAGGTGGATGCGGAAAGGTAGAGCAAGGTAACCAATTGTTAACTAGGGCCCCGAGCTGTAGTTTAAGGAACCGTCACGGGATTCGCTTGATAGTGATGCGGAACCAATCCTATCAAACCTTCATCAGGTAGGTCGGTGCACTACGTACTTGTCCCACGCCCTTCCGAGAGCGGGAGAGGGATTTGCTGTGGCGACGCTGCATCCCTTTCTCCGTGCCTCGACTAGTGTAGGAGGCAGCTAGCCGACTATTCCAATAGGAATAGCGGACAACTCTTGCCATATGCCAAAGGTCTGCGACCCCGGAACATACACTTCTCAAAACAGGCCGAGGGGCCTCGGCCTCGGCTTAGTTCAGAAAACCAGGGAGAGGAGAAGGCATCCCCAAATATAGCGAAAAACAGCTCTCACAGGCTTCCTTTAGTAGGAGGGAATTTTTTTTAGGGTAACAGGCTACATGAGGGTAATCCACTTTGGGCAACTCCCCTTTAATAGCATAGGAAGGGAATGCCACTGCAAATTAAAGTTTTCTGTGAAAGAAAACGACTGAGTAGTGGCGCGCAAGATTGTACAATGTGACTTTATGCATGATTGTCTTGTATGTTTTTTAAAACTAATTTTTTTAAATGAATTTTTGTGAATACAAAACGGAAAAAATAACCAAAAAAAATACGAAAAATGAACAAAGTCAATTCGGCTCATGATGTTTCAGATATTCAACATAAATATAATTAGGTCTGAATTATTAATATTTCACATTAATTGGATTATTGTTATTATAGTGCAAATAGAATACCATGAGAATGACCCTTAAATTTTTTTTAATGAAAAAACAAACAAAATACAACAGAAAATAATATATTCTGATGTTGACTGGCGGGTAGAAAAATCTTACTTAAGGGGTTGACTCACAGAAAGCTAGGAAAGGCATGTTTTATATGTTCACAGATGCCAAAAATTTCACATTTCCTTAAGGGCTTGTTGTCTATATCAGCATCACAATTTAGCTCGCTTAGAAACCAACGGACGTCACTGGGGTGATACTAAAAGTTATGTTGCATATGCACTAAAGGGTTAAACCACAGAGCAGCGGGGTTTTCTGTCAATTTCCGGATGTATATTGATCCGCGGATCTGTGACGTGTGCCCGCAGGTGAACGTCCCTCCAGGTGAAGACACGTTCACGTGGTGCAAGGTTTTCCGCCTGCCGAAGCTGCTGTCGAAGCAACACATCGTGAGGGTAAGTGTCCAGGCCGAGTCCCGTCCACTCTGAGCGACGGACGAACATTCTCACCTATGCCGTGGCATGTTCCAGTGGGAGCCCTTGCTGGAGCAGGTCGTGCACCGGGTCACGCTGTTCGAGTGCCAGGGCGAGGGCGACCTCGCCGCCCACGCGCGTCTGCCCGGCCAGGAGTGCTCGCAGCCCAACATGGCCGCCTCCTTCTACAACTGCAGCGGCGTCGTGCTCTCCTGGGCGCCTGGCTCGCAGGTGAAGCTTCACACTCCATAATGTTTAGCGTCCGTGTAAAGAATTCTTTAGTAATTCCTTCGCCCACTTCAAAAATAAAAGAAAACCACGAAGCTCTCATAAGTGGGGACTAAATCATCGGAGTCTGAATATGTTCAGTTGCGTATCGGCTTCACTTAAAATGAACTTGGCATGGAATGCTGGGCCTTCGTAGATTTTTCAGCGGTTTAATGTGCTGGAATCTTGATTTTACTATGTCACAGATGAATCAACCGTATTCATCGTGCACCAGTAGGCTGGTTTCTAAAAACGTAAATTCACTTAAATGTAATATCAAATTCACATAAATCGCCGAGCATTGTCATGAATTTATAGGACTGTACCCTCCGATGAGATAAATTGATGTTAAAAATATTTATGCATTAGATAATACATTTTTTTATGAAGGGAGTTGATTAACGTCCAGATCAAAAATCGTGGATGATAAAACCCATAAAAGAATTATATATAATTGAAAGTTGTTACATTTCTACTCGTGAAGTCATCTCAAATCAACATTTAACATCAAAATTTGAACATAGTAAAGATATGAGTAAGATTAAATCCCTACTTCCTTACAGTTTTCCAATAAAATAAAATCTGCCGTTTTCCAGAGAGAAATTACGTTCTGCGGTCCTTATTTTTTTATAGTACGTGTATGTAGTATTATGAGACACAGTTTTAATGACTTTTTATAGTCCAACGAGCGAATCGTGTCCCCCGGCAATAACTTCTGCTGTCTATTTATCGTCACCCTCAACAAAAAATTAATCTTAACTCTGGATAGTTGACGTATATTCCTGACAATTAAATTAATTGTGGTAAGGAGAGAAGATCCTGCCTACGGACAGCTCGCTTCTTCCATCTTCCAGTTGCGTATTTTTTTTTAAATGATCTACGATATCAATAAATATTAATGCACTTTCCTTCGGCCTAAAAGGATATGGCGATGGACTTACTCAATTGATCTTAAATGACAGAAGTAGTACAGGTATATTGTTTCGTATGTTTTTATAATATTCGTGCAAGAAAAATAAAGTCAATATAAATCTCATTCTCCTGGAGTGGTACTTCATTTATTATTCTCCAGGCGAAGTAAGCGGAGCTGCTTAGCTTTCAGTTTACAGCTCAGAAGAAAACAGTTACCTAATGTTTCTCTCGTGATCTCAAGATTTACATGGCTGGAAAAAGCGTGATGGATGACGCAAGAGCAGGATGTCCAGCCACATCCACTAACAATGGCAACATGGTGTCCGTGTCGTGATACCGACGACGAGTAGTGATTCTGCATATGAAATTACCGTGAGGCTAGGTTTTTCTGCTCTACACAAAACTTTATTTTTCTCAGGGTATCACAGAGCTTGTGGAACCATTGAGCAAGTCTTTTAAAAAGCAGGCTGACTACGTTCAAAAATGGTGCCATTGTTGCTGTGTGAAATTTACTACGTGACGGTGTGTGATGATATAGGCGCAGTAAACGTGACATTGCTGTCATTTTGTCGAATTGAACAGGAATTGCAGGCCGTCATGATATTTTCCATAAAGGAGACTCTAGAATAATAAGTCTCTTCATTTTAACAGCGGTAATTTGGTGATAGTAATAATGATAATGAAACCCAGGTTTTCAGGATTACAATAAAACTCGTTAAAAATGAGACGAATTTTTTTTTTCTGATCGTCTATTTCATTACACCGCATTTAAATTTGTCGGTAGAACAACTGAGGGTATTTGTATCATCTACATAAACAATACGAGTAAAACAACCCGCATATTCTGTCTGCTTCTGAAAAGAAATTTGAGTAAATTTCCTGTACTTCGTCTCCCAGCAAACGTAGTAATTAGCCGCATCCTGAACGCAACGGCGAATTTTCCAGGTGGCTGTAACAATTACACCTCAGGGATCTTCGGCCTCTGAAACTCGCCGCCAGACAGATGCAAATGCTCACAATGTAAATCTGCTAAATTCAATATTAGAGACAGAGATCTCTGTTGCCTGCACCTCTTAAACGAAGTTTTTTTTGTCTCGTTCTCATTTCACATTAGCAATTTATAATGTAGATTCTACACAATTCAGTTCCATTAAAAATGTTTCATATTATTACTTTCTCGGACAGATACTGTTTTAACGCTTTTATAATTCGTTAACCTGCATTTGCTTAATATGTTGCGAGACTCGGTTAAAAAGCATACCTTTAAGTAGTAATGGATCATGTTCAGTTTTCTTTAAATTACTTCTAACTCTAAAATAGTGATACTTTTCCCATGTTTGTTTTTTTCACTTTGACCTGGAAGATCGTTTTTCTTCTTCATCACTATTATAAATTTATAGATATATATTGAATAAACAGTTAATAGTTCTCTAAGTATTGATCAACAAGATTATCGTAGTTTCAATCCAAAGATGAAACTAATTGACTTATTTGGGCAATCAAGACCCTGTCCATATACTTTCCTGCAGCACACCCCAGATTTAAATTCCGTACCTTATATGTGAATAAATTATGTATATAATAAAAAAGGATGTATATTTGTATGTAAGTATTTAAGTTAATTTCTATATAGATTAAAACGCGTAGACAGATTGCAACAAAAGTTGATATACATATGCTTCAAAGCACGAGAAACGATACTGTGGGGGTGAGAAACCCCTAGCATAAATGTGGAAAGAATTATAATTGAAAAATGTGATTATTTGTGTTAAATTGCTGCGCACCAAGTGACCATGACGTCACAGCACACGCGAGAGAGAGAGAGACGTTACTACGCGACGAACAAAGGAAATAGTTCCTATTTCCGTAATGAAATAAAGCAGAAATATTTTCATTGAATAAAAAGTAAAATTTTACCCAGACATACTCCATAGAATGATAATAAAAAAATAATACGAAATACTTTACGAACCTTGCGGATAATATAAGTTAATTTTCGTGCCATTTTATGGCAATATGGCGACCAATTGTTTACATTATGAGTCTAGGTAACAATTTAATCTTTCGTAATGTCTGAAGACTGAGGAACAATTATATCCTGCAATACTCAAGGAGTATATTTAAGAAGAAACTTGAAGGTATGTTTGTTAGGATTGATGCAATAAAATTCAATGTATAACTATTCAATCAATGCACTGTCTGTCGAAAGTATGTACGGGACTAGGAACATTTAGATTTAGGTTAAACCACTTCTTGACTAAAGATTAATATAGAATGAAATACTTTTTCTGGTTTATATAAATAAGGACACGGGCAACGTAGCATAATAAATATTGATGAGGTTGTCTACTACGGTAAATAGTCTTTTTAACTATTTCATTTTTTTAAAAAAAATTTCAATGTGTTCCTCCCAGGATCGTTTATAGTCAACTTGTATTACCAGTAATTTTGTTGAATTAACATATTGAACGTCTGAAGTGATTACATTTTTTCCTTCCCTTTTAGCAATATTTTAATTTGTAAATGCTATAAAATTTGTTTTAGAGGCCTTATTTTTTTACTTTTTTTTAAGTGTCCATGGACATTTATTATTCTATAATCTGATCTTTGTAGACCGATGAGTAGATTTTTGATAACTTAAAATACTAAAATGGAGCTTCAATCTACGGTTTACTCATGTGTCCGTAGGATGCTGTTAGACTTGCTATACTGTCTTTAATGCATACACTTAATAATCCGCTTGAGTCTTCTCACTTGCTGTGAATTGTCGACGAGCTGGATGGCCTCGATGTTCACATGTTGAAGATGGCGTTGTTCATGACTTCTGGCAACCTTATGAGTAGAAGAGGCCTTATAGGACTAAGGTTGGCTTTCAATTAAGAAGTCATAGCTGAAGTCGTAGCGTATTTTGCTGAGTTTGAAAAATCGGTTAATACTAAACAGCTGGAAAATCGATGACTAAGCGTAGCTCCTACGTTGCCAGACAAATCCGTAAGAAATCTTTTCTTGTAAGGTAAGGTCGTCAGTTACCGAACGACCCTCGTACCATTAACAATATCTCTAATATGGAATTTACTACGCGATCAGATCGGTAACATCCAATTCTTATTCTGAAGGTGAAAACCACTTTGATTTCTTCCATTTTATTGCTGACCGTGGTCCAGCGTCGACGTAACTAGTCACTTCGTCACAGGGGTTCGCGTTCCCGAAGGACGTCGGTTACCCTCTGGACGCGTCGACCACTCGCTACTTCCTGATGCAGACCCAATACAGCGCTTCCGACGGCAACGTCGCCGACCAATCAGGGCTGCGTCTGTTCTACACTGCGGCGCCGCGACGTCACGACGCCGGCGTGCTTTCCGTCGGTCTGGAGCCCAGCTGGCGCCACATCATCCCTCCGGGCCAGCCCGAAGTGCTATCCGAGGGCCACTGCGTTCCGGACTGCACACGCCAGACGCTGCCGGCGCAGGGCGTCACGGTGTTCGCCGTCGCCATGCACACCCGCATGTTAGGTAAGCGTCGACGAGCGACGTCGAACCTCGTGGTGAGCAGTCACACTATAAGCGTGTTTTTTTTCAGGCCGGAAAGTGCGTCTCAGGCACATCAGGAACGGCGTCGAGCTTCCACCCATCGCCGCCGACGCTAACTACGACGCCAGCTACCAGGAGTACCGCAGCCTCAAGACACCCGTCGTACTGTACCCGGTAATCAAGTTATTATTTAGTTATCAGCCTGGTGTGTTAGTTAGCAATTTAGTCTTAATAACCTATACCTATACAGGGCGGAAGTGCTTTAATCAAATAGCATCATACACACAAGCATATCCACTGACTCATGGCTCATCATGTTGTCAAGAAAAATAGTTGCTATTTGGATAATTGCATGGGTATTCAACCCTCAGAGGTACAAACCCCGTTCTGTTGATTCCATTCCCAGAGAGGTTTCACGACTCCAGCGATGGTCTGTTGACGTTGAAAGTCCATACCCGTTATTTTCTGCCAGACCTCGTAAGTTAACAAAAATGGAGCACTATGATGGAAAATTCTTTCTTAGTTTATTTTTTTAACGGACACATTATTCCCGAAATTGCGGGAAAAATCTCCAGATTGTGTATTTTGTATCGTAGTTCATTTGGTCAGTCACGTTTCCGCGTGATGCCGTTTCTCAATTTAAATATTGTCCTTTCAGCGGCGTAATTGGTGGAGTTATTTGGGTAAAATCGCCATCATCCTTATAAAGAATTGATATTCGTCTGTAAAATCTGTACGACCTTGAATTTTTTCCACTTTGAAGGAGCATAATTTGATATTAGGATTCATGGAAAGGTGTCCACTACAGTCACAGTGGGAAATCATATCTTCTTTGAATTAATTTCTCTCGGCTTTCCAACCTTGATAATGGTTCTTTATTGTGACGCGTATTTCTTTTCTTAAATTTATTTACCAATAACGAGTAAATAATTTATCTTTTATTTGGAATTTTCAAGCCAGCATACGAAAGTATGTTTCGGGTTGGGTTTTTCTACCGGTAGTAGAAGCAGCTGCCCAACCGAGCGGAAAATTTTAATCAAAACGGACGCCGCCAAAAAGCAGAGGAATCCATTATCCCAAGGGATTAGCACAGACCACTACACCTGGCGTTTTTGGAATATCCCAGAAGTGACGTCCTTTCTAGCTCCTCCCATGTCATGGCAATAGAGAAACGAGGGAGAAACTGCTAAAGCGATTGGAGAAATTGATCAGGTGACCAATGGAAGTCAAGGAGATGACAGAGCAATGAAGGAGCATTTTTTGAGTAACCAACAGTCGGAGAGGAAGAGCACTTAAAATGCTCTTATTGAGGGAATTATATTCGCTCAGTCTCATATTCTCATTTTATAAATACAGTAGCAAAGTAAATAAATTATATCGATTGTGTTTTAAAATTTGCGGGATGTTTTTATTTTTTTGTGAATAAATATATCATTTACTGGCGCCCAATTAAATTAAATTAATTCTAAATCAATTAAATTAAATCCCTCACGATCAAGACGTTATTGTACGATATTATTCCTTTCTCCGTGCCTTTTAGGAGGCTGCTGGCCGACTATTCCAATAGTAATGGCGGACAACTTTTACCGTATGCCGAAGGTCGTACACCGTTCAAAACATGCCGAGGTTCAAATGATAATGAAACAACTGTGTGATGTTCCGTATGTACAAAGGAACTGTACCACCAACAGACTGAAATAAATTTAGAATGTTAGTGATAAAATGCGTAAGAGCACAACTTGTATTCATTCAAAATAAGGCAAAATACTTGATTACGTTTAAATGAGGGAAGAAAACGTTTTTGTGGAAGTCACTCTCGGAAAACTGTATAAGGGTTTCATTTAAAGCCATACGTACACAATCCTACTGAAGTTAATCCTTAATTCCCAGAAGATCAACACCAACGTTAATATAACATCCATGAATTAATCAAGCAGACGCCGAGCACTTAGGAATGTCTTCAATTCATTCTCCTTTTTTTTTCGTTGATTTTATTATGTATCTTGTGCTTACTTGCCTGGCATTTATTTTAATTACTAACATAGGAACAAATTTTCATTAGTTTATGCGCATTAAACTTTTACTTCATTATTCATGACTGCTTATAATATTTACTTAGGTTAAATATTAATATTTAATTAGGAAAGAAGAGTATAGGAAACATTTCTTTTAAAGTAATACGGCATAAAGTCTGGTAAAAGTTTAGAAATCGGCGCGAAAAAGAGATTGTCTGAGGGTAGTCTCAGGAATAAATTATAGTCGCTTTCAGGCGTAATACCGGCATTTAGATTTATTATTCATTCCATTCGTCGTAGGTCGAGAAAATAGGTTACGTCATAATATAAGAATACAAAAGATAAAATATTACAATTTCAAAGTTTAAAAAATAAGCATTATATTTTACAAAAAAAAATATATATAATTTAGGGCAACGTTAAATATACTAATATAACACTAATTAAAGAAATGACAAGTAAATTAATCTTCAATTTTTATTCGGTGGCGTTTCCATGGAACAAGATAATGAAAATAAGTCGGCAATTAAATTCTACAAGATTATAATCGTTACATAATAGCATAACTTGACAGGATACCAGCAAAATATTTTATTAAAGAGGATCTAATCTGTCCTTCGCATCTACGAACTCTTTCAGTGAGTAATATGCTCCATTAATTAACAAAGATTTGCAACTCTTTATAAATTAATTTTGTGTAGTTAAAGTTTTTATTTCGACTGGAAAACTATTGTATAGGTTTATCCCGGGATAACGAGCTAACACCATATGTTAGAAAAACATTTTTTGAGGAATATTTGCTTCGGCTGAAGATCACTCAACACTGCGGACGTTGTGGGAGTGGCTATATTCAAGGATTGGATCACCAATAACGACGTATCGAGAGTTGAGAGGAAAAGAAGAAGAAGGTGTAGGCAGGCTATGTATAGGGTAATCCAAATAGTGGCAACTCCCCTCTTATAGCATAGGAAAAAGGACTGAAAGGGGGCATGCGAAAAGGTACATTAAGGTAGCCAAGGGTTAACTAGGGCCCCCGGGATGAATTTTTAGGATCCTACGCCTAAAAGTGATGCAGGGAAACCGACAGAGAAACCTGCATCAGGTAGGTCGGGCATTTGGTACTTGTCTCACGCCCTTCCGATGGCGGAAGAAGGGTTTGCTGTGGGGACGCAGCATTCACTTCTACGTGCTTCGACCAGTTTAGGAGGCAGCTGGCCGACTATTCCAATAGGATTGGCGGACAACTCTTTCCGTATACCCCTCAAAACAGGCCGAGGTGCCTCGGCTTGTGGGAACCTCAGTTAAAAATAACAGAGAGAGGAAAATCATCCCCAGAGCTCTCTGACGGGAGTTGAGGAGAACGAAGTTTTTATAACAGATTGCACTGGAGGTTTTGGGCGAGAGATAGAGAAAGTACAACGTGACTAGATGAGATTGGTGTCACATAAAAGTCCTCCGATAGATTGTGAGAGAGATACCAGTTAAAGCTGGAGGGAGTGAAATTCATACCATCTCGGCGAAGCCGAAACGCTTTTACTTTCACGCTACGACGAGTCATAAACACCGCCTGAATGACGTCAACAAACGGACCCCATACATCCCATGTCCACACACATCTCGACGTGGGTAACTATAGCCTTTTTACCTCTCCGTACGGTAGCTAAAATTTACGATGCAGCATTTTCAGTAGAATCACCCAACGGCACACTGAGAACCGTAGTTTTGGGATGCCTCTTACTGTCTTGCTGCCATAAGTAACACTGGCTCATCCAATTAATTACGTTTAAATGTTCCTTTTTATATATATTTTATTCCAAGTTTTTAACTATCCAACCTGCGCCCTATCATATTAAGATATTTGAGTAACGATTATTAAAATATAGTTGTAATAATTAAATATAATTATTTTCATAAAATTATTTAATATTCCGAATTGTTATCAAATTAAGAATACAATAAAGTTTTAGTTGCAGAGTAGTTTATTCAAAGATATTCTTAGTTTGGAAAAGGTATTCTACTACCAAATTTAGTTCCATCACTTATATTCTACATAATCATGTTCTATCACCCCTACACCCCCAAAAAATTTATATTGAAAAGAATTCTTCACATTACTGCCTCTTTCGTCATAATCGTAACTTTTACATAATATTTCCCCTAATCGAAAGTTGTGTAACATTTTTTTTTTTTTTTTTTTTTTGTGACGAGAAACTGCTAACTTGTTATTCCGACGACTTTGTAGCAGTATGAATAGCGACTGAGAGGCAGTGGAGTGGAGCAAACCAATTCAAACTGTATTTGTACTGTCGGAGAAAGCAATTTCCTTCGTTGCTTGTAGGAATCCTGTTTCTTTTTTAAACACTTTGCCGTTTTCTACGTCTCCAGTCCTTCACGTTGATTTGCCTCATATTTCAAACCGCAAGTTTGCTGACTGAAAAACCTTTACTGTTCCTTTGTGGAAATGACATTATTAGGTGAATATAGGAAAGGCGAATTCTGTAATTTGAAGTTTTTCTGAAACACGCCAATTGTGTAAGTTTTTTTTTTTTTGTTGAGAAATTCAATTCCTGGATGTCCGGAAGGAATTTGAATCCCAGTAATCCCAAACAACAGAAAACTGTAATTCCAAACATCCCGACTAACTTTTCACTTTACGAGATTGAACGTAAAAAAAAATTACAGAAAGCGAATAGATAAATTAATGATTTTAAAATGACTGATTTGCAAGTTTTTTATTCGGATTCCGTCTGCCATTTTCTCTCGTAGTAATATTTTATAAGACTGGAGCAGTATTTATCTTGCGAACATCCAGCGACAGTACGCACTAAACAAATAATTATTACTAATGTAATATTTACATTGCGATTCCCTCGACATCGCGGAGCTGTAATGTATTTTGCTGGTCGTATTGCAAAGGAATCAACATTATATTTCAACCTGAACTCAATCATATAGTTTGAATCAAATTTTTTTTTCTTCCGCTTTTGCGTTCTGTAACAAATTAATATCGTTCCCAATTAATATTGAATCTCGCTTCACGTCCTTCGTCATAGCCGCATTTACTATTTATGTAGCATTTCTAAGCGGGAGTTTTTTAAATCGCAGTTTTAATTAAATATTGGCAAATTGGAGGTGTTTGTTTGTTGATGGCGCGTCTAACGATGAGCCATTGTGAGAGTTTGCGTCGCCTAAGAAGGGTTAATTACAGCTCCTTACACGTCAATACTGCAAGCAATTAGCAGATTTCGCCGTAATTTAGTCCCGGAGCTCCTGGTCATCTACTTAGACCGTGAATAGTCTACATTGAAATCGATGGAGGGCATAAGCGAAAGGCTTGCAATTTATCGCCGCTAAAGTCTCTCTTCGCGAATTAAAAGCACTGCAGAATCTAAGAAATGCAGACTGCGACAATATAACTTTAATTTTCCTATGGAAACTACAATACCGTTGTGAAATTAGCTCTTTTTGGAGAAACAGGAGAAAGTTGCTGTAATGCGGTGAATATATCCCGATTTATATCCCAGTTTTCACTTGCTGTGCAAAATTTCTGTTTAATAAACTTTTTAAATGTAAAGTTATTGTTATAAAACCATTTGATTAAAATATTTTTTTCTTAACGAATTTATAATTTTTTTGCTATAAATAAATATTTACAAAGGTTTGTCAGAATTGATGCGATTTTAACATATATAAATTTGACTTCTTTCTGGGTTGTTGGTGGGTAGTGAATTGGTCAGTATATACCACTGTGAAGAAAAAGTAAGGTGAATTTATTTGTAAAATATAAATTCTTTATTTATTCTTACAAATCAATTTCATCCCCTTCAAAGTAATCCCCGTCCGATAAAACGCACTTTTTCCAGTCCTCGAAACAGTCGGAATAGTCTTTTTCCGGTAAAGCCTTCAAGACCTTCTTCGATTCGGTTTTTATCTCCTCAATCGTGTCAAAACGGCGTCCCCGTATTGGCCTTTTGAGTTTGCTGAATAGCCAGAAGTCGCACGGATCCAAATCGGGCGAATACGGTGCTTGCGGAACGATATGAGTCGAGTTTTTGGCAAAAAAAAGTCGCGAAGAACCAATGCAGTATGACATGGTGCATTATCGTGATGAAGGAACCAAGATTCCGGCCGTTTCAGACGAATAGCTTCACGCAAACGACGCATTACGCTCAAATAATATTCTTTGTTGACAGTTTGGCCCGGCGGAAGGAATTCATAGTGCACCACAGCACGATTATCAAAGAAAACTGTCAACATGACCTTGATTTTCGGTCTTGCTTCACCTTTTGCACGATATTCGCTGGATTGGTCGGTGGTTTCAGGGTCGTATGCGTAAATCCAAGTCTCGTCTCCAGTGCATTTCAAGTGGTCCTGATAGTCAGACAGCAAAGCTTCACACACATCAACGCGACGCTTTTTTTTTCCAAAAAATTGAGCGATTTTGGCACCAATCGAGACTTGACGCGTTTGAGACACAAAACATTCTTCAAAATGGTTTGGGATGAGCCAAATGATATTCCAACACTATCAGCGAGATCTCTAATTGTCCATCGACGATTTTCAAGCACCGAATCTTTGATTTTTTGGACGTGGCCCTCGTCGGTAGACGTTTATGGTCGTCCAGAGCGCGGTTCGTCTTCAAAGCGTTCTCGGCCCTCTTTAAACTCGTTGTACCACTTATAAACGTTTTTTTGTGCCACAGTTTGATCACCAAAGGCCTTCCGCAACATTTTCAACGTGTCCGCACAAGAATATTCGTTCCGCAAACAAAATTTAATGCAAGTTCTTTGCTCAACAAAATCACCCATTGCAAAAATCGAAAAATTCACTTTTGGTTGTTTACAAAAACACGTGTAACTCGGAGATAATTAAACCTTTTAACAAACAGACGCTTGGAAAATATTATAGACAGTCCTAGCAACCTAGGAAAAAAATTACCTGCCTTCCTAATACCCGGGAGTTTTAAATGACAATTTCACCTTACTTTTTGATCACAGTGGTAGACCGAGTAAGTAATAAGTAATAAAACTATGTCAAGAGGAAATCGGATTTATCACTAGCGTAAATCTTCGAATGTGATGAATTCTGCGTGTGCTGTCGTGGATATCGTATTGTAGGTTTGTGTTTCTGCTTTCTCCACGGGTCCCGTGATCCCAGTTCTGATTGCTACTCTTCTTTCCTGAAGACTAAGAGGTTTTTTACCGCTCTAAACGTGGGACTCTTTCTCCCTCTTAAACCCGAACAACAATATCATTAATCTCTCTGGTTCTCTCCTCGCTGCTTATACTTTACATCCTACTGACTGCGTCTATGATAACTGATGCCCGTTATTAGCTCATACATCGAAATTTTATCCACTCCATCTTATTCAGAATTTTTTCTCGTATTTTGATTTACCAATCTACGAATTTTATGTATTTATATTTAGCGGAATTCCTGTTCTGAGTTTATTGCCTTAGTAATTATGTTTAAATGGTTACTCCCAAAATTGTTTCTTGCTAATGGCAGTCGAACAACATCCCTTTGTAGGTCAAAGCGTTTCTGGAAATCCGAACCACCTGCTGATTTCAAATGCCTATCGCTGCACACATGCTTCGGGCTACAACGGAAATTTAGCCCTGCATAAATTATTATAAAATCTCATCCATTACGATATAAATAATACACTATTTAATTGCGTCTATGAAAATTTTGTTTGATTTTTTTTTGCAAAAGTAATTTCTATGTGAACTAGGATGTAACTTGAGTTTGGAGTGCAACATGAAACAGTAGGAGAGGAACAGATGTGACATTTGCACTGCGCTTGAGCGTTCCCACGCAGATTTTGCGGAACAGGGGAACGTTGTTTCACCGTCACGAAGATAATTCACTCACCAAGTACAAGTTTACTTGTGTATAAAGCAATGAATGACGCGTCCAAGTCGTGTTTTTGGACTTGTCGTTAACGGTTTATAGGTTTGGCCTCAGACAGTTTGAGTTTTATTAGCCGTTAATCCATTACACGGAAAAGGACTTCGTCAATACATAAAATTTTTCTTCGGGTGACGTTCGCGGAGACACGAACGCTTGTTCTCGTTACACAGTAGTGAATGCAATAGCGGCCATTAGGAGGTTCACGTGCAACACTCGTTCCACACAGTTCATGGCATCACAATTTAAACATCAGGAGAAACACTATAAATTTCCTTGACCCAGAAAAATATTTATTCAACGTAAACATCGGCCTTTTATTAATCCTTTAAAATTTCCATCCCAGTCGCGTCTTACCTCACAGTGTTTGTTTCCGGTTCGAAAGGAACGTGTGTACAAAATTTGGCCGAATTTTCTCCACTGTATTTGTATGCGGCACATATACGCGAACACACAGACAAACAAACACCGTCAATTTTATTTATTAGAAAAAGATAGATTAGATTATGAAATGTTACTTAATTGTATTGGAAAATTATTTACGTCAAGTTGTGGCGACAAATAGTATCAGATTCATTTATTGCTCGTCATTCATCGATACTTCATTGCCCGTTTTATTTCCACACGTTGTTGCATGTTGCATTGTGACGATAATCAGCACCAAATTTCAAGCAATTTTGCCATCCTGACCGTTCAAAATTTTGACAATCTTATTGGGAAACCTTTTATAGTACGTTGCTTAACTTCTCATTCTAGCCACCAATTATGGAACGTTTTGCTGAAATGATAAAATTTTGACCATAACATCGAAAAGAATGCTAGGTTATTTGGAACGTCACACAGGATTGCGATCTCTCAGTATCATCCCGGGAATCGTCGACCATAAAATACGATGTGTAGACGAAGCTGTTTAACTGCCACAGCAAATCGCTGTATTCGTACTTGATGATCATAAACTCAGAAGCGAAGCCGGAGAGATTCCATTACAGTATAGTGTTTGTTGCAGGGGGACCAACTGATAGCGGAGTGCGTGTACGACAGCCGTCCTCGGTCCAGCATCACGTTGGGAGGGGCTACAGCCAGGGAAGAGCTGTGCCAGGTATTGCTGCTCTACTACCCTCGAGGAGCTCTGAGTGTCTGCCACAGCTTGCCCTCCCTTGCCACGGTCCTCGGCTCCTTGGGCGTGCACCAGCTGCAGCCGTAAGTACCTTCATCCACCAAAATATTATTGCAAGTTGTTACGACCGATCAAATATCGTAATTTTCCTTTTATTAGCTCCCTCTAAGTTATTTCGTGTGATCCAGGAGTAGTACACACGCGAGGTTTTTTTCAGTGAATAAAGAGATGCTGAAGAAAATAATGTAAAGTTGGTCCAAAAGAGAAAAATTCTTGGGACACTTCCTCAAAATACGACTACAACAGGGAAGTTATTGGAAAACTGTAGCAAGAAATGGGTGAAATCCGCAAAATTTGGTGGGTTTCTAATAGTTTGGAGAATAATCCTTTGAAACTCTTCCAAAAATTTCGTTCATCCATTTACCCCACTCTCATTGCGCCACATTTAAAATGTCAGTTGCCACCACGCTGTCCTGGTCTCTTTGTGCTTTATCGATTTCAGCTGAGAACGTTCTGCTCACCAGCTCCAGGGTGCGGACTATGCTCGCATCTCTGATTTTTCTTCAGTGTTTTTTGAAAGTAGTCGGATCCTAACCTCGGCTCCCAGCCTGATCTTTCTGAGCATGACAAGCAGCTTGCTCGGGTTTTATGATTCTAGGCTTAGATAGACTGGGATGTGGGCAGTGGAGAATCATCGCCTTTCATTGATCGCGTAGTTATACCAAAGTCCAGGACGGGCAGAGAAATAAAATTGGACGCATCAGTTACTGCTGTTTATCAATGACGTCGTCCTGTCAAGCTCAGACGTCGTTTTGTTACAACTTACGCTCTGCAAGCTTGCATTGTGTGGCAGACTGAAGAGATCCCGTACGTCACCCGCGTCTGAGAGTATCAGAAGATTCAGTAGTAATCCCGGAATGGAGAGATATAGACGAACGGTTCTTGTACGAACGAGTTGGTCGTCGAGGTCTTATCAGGGTGCCGCTGATTCTCTATCTGAGGAATATAGAAGTGATGGGGTTGTAATTGATTTCTCGAAGGCGTTTGACCTCGTAAAAGCTTGCGTTGGATAAGAAGGATGTAATCTGGGTACGAGAATTCTTCAGACGATTACAATTAGGAAACATCTTCCAGGTGTGACTTGGTGATGCTCTTTCCGTCTTCCACCACCCCTACCGCATATACAAAAGCGATTTTAACTCAAATATGATACAATAGAATCATCAGTATTACTTACTCTGATTTTGTTATCGTGTTTGGTACGCGCTGCGTCGTTCTGGGTTAGGTTTCGTAGGTTTCTTTTTCCCGAGTTTACGGTCGTGATTAACCGGAGTTTTTCCATAGCATTGTGAGTTTCAATTTTTTGTAGCAAGCCTACAAAATAAACTACAATCATTACCGGCCATCTAGGTTGTCAGCATCGCTGAAAATTTTGATCAATCACAACACAAAAAGGGTCGAAATTAGCTTCCCTTCGGCTCTCTGATTATATGGTAATGGCAGAAGTCTTCGGTATAAATTGATCAAAATTGTCTGTTCACCCCAGTCACCTGTCGACGGCGGAGATTAATTTCGCTAAAACTTTTGTTTTATATTAAAAAATTGACCCGGTTGATAAGCCGAGAATCTTTTATTAAATCCAATACCGGGAAAGATTACGTTATTAGAGGACTTCTTTTTAAATTATTTGAATCTTGAGGTTTTCGCTGCTGCGACAGGGCGAATACCAGGTTGGTTGCTCATCTGCCGCGTAGGTGAACTTCGGAATCTCCTTTTTTCCTTTCCCACATCTACTCCTCAACTACCATCTCCACAAAACTGCCCACACATCAACTTCTGTCCCTAAATTAACTTCTCTCTACAAAAACTGTCGTCTCCCTAAAAACTATAATTCTTCACTAAAACTGTCTAAAACACTCCATCACTGAAACTTCGGCCAAAAACTGTCCTCTCTGGTTCTGTACAGGCCGTTTCATGCCACACTTTGAATTTGTACTTCGTCTTCTACACTTCTCCAATCACTTTTACCATTCTGGTCCAATTCTCCTTTCTTCCTAATCCAAAAATTCCCTATCAATCGTAGGCACCAAATTTCCCAGCTATATATACTTTTTTCCCCTGTCGTTGATTACTGTTTTGCTGACGGCGACTGGGAGTCTGGATTCTAAACTTTCTGTCTCTCAGCGATCACGACGGGATCTCGGAATGACGCCGGAATCTTAGAACCATCTTATCATTCGGTCACAGAGCGAATTCCACATACTGTCTAATTACACTTTTAATCCAGAAGAATTTTTTTAATCGCGTTACAACATTGCATCGGCTATTAATAATACTTTCATCGTCATGAAACATTCATGTCTCTAGGAGGCGAAGTGTAATCTTCCCTACAGCCGTTGCTGCGAGTCGTAAATTCTTAATCCTCTGACGTATATTCGTCGGAAGGTGGTTCGTCACGCCGCACTTCACTTTATGGTTGTACATCTTGAATATTTTGGCACCGGAAAAGTCTCTCTGAAAAATTATCGACGACTTTAAACAACTCTAATTTTTTGTTCAGTGTCCATAAATAACATGTCATATGCTGCCACGTTAAACTGGATCGTACATTCAAACAAAAATGTTAAAAATTGTTCCGTTCCGTGCATATAAGTTTTACCTCACTTTCTCCCATCTTCGGGCCGTCGTATTATCCTTTCCGTCGCATGCAGGCTGAGTTGAGCTCAAGATTTTATAAGTGTTTTCGCAAACCGTCTTTGTGTTGTGGCTTCGGAGATTACCGCCGGCACGTTCTGCTACGCCTCCAATATAAGGTACAGGAAATTGGGAGCTCTCTTACGGAGAAAATAGAACAAACTTGACAGAATGTGATTGAAGTGCGTGCTTCGAAATAAATTATTTGAAGATAATTGATGTCAGTGCGGTTAGTCAACAGGTTAATCATACTAAGAACTTTGAACGTTATTTTCCCCGGTCTCTGCTCTTACAATTTAGGCAAATCCAGCTTATTGTTTCCCCCCCCTCCCCCAAATTGTCGTCCGGGAAACGAAACCTCTTCGTGCTAGGTCCAGCAAATAGATTTTCTAACAGACAGGCAAACGTACTTAAGCAGGGATGATATTGGATGCAAAATTAACGCACATCGTCAGGGAAATTTTTAAAGTTGATGCAAATAAAATTCTTCAGGTATTTTCTTGCTGGCTTATGCGCAATCGTCGTCATTACGTTACAGTACTATTCCTGAGAAGCCAAAACATTTTTATTAATACGGCTAAACGGCGAAGGAAAAAATATCGGTAAACACAAACCGACTTAATTCTCGAATATCGTTGTCACAGATTGTTGATTTGCTGTTTAATGATTTAGGGTTGTTTGGTGGGCGGGGTTGGCGACAGTGCAGGCTGTTTAAAGAGGATGTACCCTTTCTTCGCATCTCGCACATTAATGTTCGTTGGTGCACATTATTCTCGCCATTCATGATGATATTGCTTTTCGTTATTGCTGCAGGCGCAAAAAGAAAGGGAGAATATATTAACATGTCTATTGATCAGGTTTTCCACCGCCGGTAGCGCGGATGCAAAGATTGAAACGACTCGCCATTCAAAGTGGATACAATGAGCTGAAAGTGAAATAAATTGACGGGACATTAAGTATCTCATTTTAACGAATAATTTCAGTTCTTATACGACTGTAAAGAAGTTTTAATCATGGCCCTGGAGGCTGGAGTGAATGGAGTAAAGACGGTTCAATGTACGCGTGCTGTGAGTCGAGATTCTATACAACGATTAACCTTAATTGCAAAATTCCTCGAATTAATATTTATACAATATTTTTAAGTGGGAAGTTGACTGAGGCATCTTGAAGTCAGATCTAACAGTCTGTTATAAATCAAGTATTTATGAATATTATAGAAATTTAGGCTTACACTTAACGATGCATACATTAAATAAATCTATCAATTTACAGTTTGATCTCTTTTTCTATAAATTTTCTTGTATTTATAAACATTCATGTATATACTACGAGTCTATAATACTGAATTAACTTCCGAGGAAATTAAACAAACAGCATGAAGTTTTGTTAAATATATCATGTGCCGTCCAGATCGATGGATTATTCCGTGTTAACATTTGTTTGAATTAAAAAAAATTGATGTTATTAATATTATAAATGAATAAACCCTTTTTTAATCACAGTCACATATAAAATTTTTATTTCAATGTAAATTACGTTACAATGTCAGGATTTTAAAATAGTCGGTCAGAAGCTTTCGATTATTCTAGCCATATTCATCTGTAAAATTATTGAGTACATCATTGGAATTAAATTATGTGTATACCTGATAATTTAATTAAAATATTTCCTTAGGCCAACTTTTTCTGACATATATGACATCTTATTGTTTACAATAGGGTTACATGTTTAATGGCCAAGCTCTGACTGGTCGTGTTGTATCTACCACAATTCCCATATCGATATATCAAGTATATTGATTGGAGATCATCAACTTAAATTCTAATTCATTCAATATCCAATTTTTTTGCGTAATGCATTTCTAGTGTTCATAGAGATTTATTATTTTTGTAAAATATAATTAAATCTCTGTGACATAATATATTAATAATGTACTTAATAATTTTACAGATGAATATGGTTAGAATAACCGAAAGCTCTTGACCGACTATTTTAAAATCCTGACATTTTAATATAATTTACATTAAAATATAAGTTTAATATTTATGACTGTGACTAAAAAAGGGTTTTATTATATAATATAATATAATACCTACAGTCCTTTATCGATTTTATTAAACAAGTAAAATTTTATATTTTCTATAAGGATTCGTGACAGAGAATTTCGTTAGTCGATCAAACATAGTGTAAAAGTAAACTCGTTTGGCTAAATTGAAGTTTGAGAAACATTGTGATGGATCTGGATCATCGATTAGAGTGGATTTTCTAAATCAAAATTGTAGTCCTCTCGCTGACGTGGACTTTTATTCAGCATTTATATTAAACCAATTCGTACGCATTGATATTAAAAAAATTGTGTTTGTAGTGAATTGATTATTTATTATCGTGCCGAGTTCCTGATATCCAGACTTTGACTAAAATCGCGACGCAGAACTTGGAAATATTTGAAATTCGAGAAGTTAGTGTTAACATCTACATCAAACGGTAATCATTATCAACTGCTCACTTTTGATTGAATGTTAACTCATGACTGGGCATTGACGATTAAATTACTCCTGCGTGTAAATTATGACCCAAACTGTTCCTTTTCCATCGGGGAATGGAAAAATCAGGTGAAAGATTTTAAAAATAGTATCTTCTTTGGAATGGTGTTCAGAAAGAAGAAACAACATAATATTTTGAACAGTAAAAACTCTTAGTCTTCGGAGGAAACGGTTAATAATTATAACTGGGCACGAGAGTATGAGTACTCTATAAAGAAATACATCTAGTAAATACAATCTGTTCCAGAGTCGGCTATCGAGGCTTTGTTGTCCAATTGAGGAATATGAGGAATGTTACTAAATTTTTAGAGTACGGGGTGAAAGTGACAGGAACTGCTTTTTTTTTGTAGAGGGATTAATCTCCATTTTAGAGACTACACTAATGTTCAGGTTGCTGACATGGTTTTGAGACATACTCGTCAGGAGTACCAGGAAATTTCCCTGAATTCGTCACCATCGTATCACGTTTTAAAACTAAGTAAAAAACACATTGTTTTAGGGTACATGGCAATTGCTCAATCATATTTCAAGTGTTGTGATTATACCTGAGCGTGTCGGCAGATTAAACCTCTACACGAGTATGGATGATATTAGTTTGCTAAATGTTGACAGTTTCTTCACTACACTTCCTAATATTATAGTCCCAATGCACCGCATATATCCCATTACAATTCTGCCTAAAATAACTATGCAAGACGGGATTCCGAAGTTTTGAAGTGTTGGGTTAAGACTTGTAACACTTTCCTCCAATTCAATTACTCAGAGAAAATTCTGAAGCCTCAACCATCAGATGACCAATACTACACAAATTTGCTTTAAGATTTCGATATCGTCCTCGACTCCGATAAATATGAATACGTATGTTTGCCTCACATTTGATCGTCTTTGTATTGGTTCTCAGGGGATCGAACCCGGTGCGCATTAAGCTGCCCCTGGAGCTGGCCGGCATGACCCTGGAGAAGCGCCTCATGACCTACGATTGGGACGTCAACTACCGCAACTTCCAAGAAGCAACACGCCGCGGGACTTTCAAACCTCTTTGCTGGCTGCGCTCTCCTCAACTGTTGCCGGTAACGCACCGAAATATTGTACCCTGAATTTGCCTTATTTTTAACCTTAATCCCATTAATATAACAATCCTCTTGTAGTTATTTCACTTTTCAAGTTTATTAATGTTGTTCAAGCTCTGACTTTATTAACTCTTTTAGGGTACAGAAGATCTAGAGTCATCATATCCAAACATAAGTCAAGTATACACGGAAATTAGCACATGTTGGAAAAAGCCTAGACGCTGGAAAAAACCTGGGGAGGAACCTGAGGATGCTTCGTTGCTGGAATTTTCGACACAAAATGGCTGTTGGAAAATGGGCCGTTGTGGTCATCTACTATTGGCTATGCTTAGTGCAGCTCTTTTCTGGAGATAATTACGGTGCAAGTTAGTGAATGATTCAATAGGAAAATTATACATATGTATATAGGCGATGGTTTTAATAAGATTGTGTGATAATAAAATGAACATATAAATAGCTACTATTTGCAATTGTAGATATGTTAGTATTGTAAATGAAAAAAAAAATCATTGTTTAAAAACAAAGAAATAGATGAGTGTTAGCTAATTATAATTCCCCTGCCAGTAAGATAAATGTTACTTTGTTTCCACATAGCAATTATGATATTTATACATCTCAAAGCATTATTTATTGTAAGTTTTAAATAATTTATCTATAATAGTAAAAAACAAGAAGGAATTGTGTTATTACTGCCAAAGCCACTGAGATTCTCTTATTGTTATATAAAGAATGTGACTTCAATAAATATAGTTTCTTGTGTGTTTACTGTTTTAGGATCTGTTGAATTAATAAATCGTGTTAATTATTTGTGAACTACTGTTTGCTGATAATTTAATAAGACCTTTTGTATTGTGTGTGACTCTATTTTAATTTATTTCAAACCACTTTGTGAATAAACCTCTCCCTGTTTCATCATTTTTTCTGTATTTGGCAAGTCCCCACCCCGTCGCATAGAAAAATTTATATTTCTCTGTTTCACAGTGAATATTTTAATTCAACCATCTGAACTACATTTTAAATTTTACATGAGAGAAAACTAACAATAATGATACAATAGTGGTTGGAGCAGATGTTCTCTCTCCTTCCTCAAAATATTGCCTTATAACATATTATCTAAAACCAATTATACTGTTCATAATTGAAATATGCAATACATGCATACAGTGTTTATTACTGAATATATAATATATATCATAAGTTTGTTTTTTGTTAAAATTGTACATTTTGTTTCAAATATACACATTTTATGCACATAATTATTTCTTTCCTACCTATATGACACTGCATAGAAGTAAAATTATTTTTGTTTCATGCAAATGCAATTTGTATACCTGAAAAAGTATAAAAGTAACTTTTATCTATCGTATATATAAATTATTGTTTTCTATGACAAATTCGTGACAGCAAATATTGCTGTGTGTCTTCAAACAGTAAAGTTGTTATTTGAGCACAGTATTTGGTTGTAATATAGTCTTAAGTGGAACAGCCATTAACTGCAATCAGAACAAATTAAAGCTGTTGAAGACATGATGCTATATTTCAGATGTTGAATGCATTTGATAGAAACCATTTATTAAGTAACAGATGCACAGGCATTATAAATGTTTAATACAGAAAGTATCAAGATGAACAAACGTGCATCAGTAATGACCTATTATTATGGATTTCAGTACTGTATAAATAATCCTCAGATGCTATGGATCCACTGTATGTATGTAACTTACAGACATAAAAATTAATAGTTTTTAAATTGTATTATAACTCAATATAAACCATGTACAGTTAACTTTTATTTAGAAATGTTTAACTATAATTATACACAAAGTTAAACACCCAATTACACAAATTAAAGTGAATGTACTTTTAATTGAAGCTACTGAATAATTCAAGAATTTCCTAAACATGATAGTAGCTGACAGAAATGATTTATAGAATATTATTAACATTATTTCTATCAAATTTATTTTTTTGTTGAAAACAAACAACCCAATATATTTATGACAGGAAAATACATATATGATTCATAAGTATTTTATCATAAATTTAACACATTTAACATATATGTTCCACTAATTTATGTAACTCACAAGCTAAATTGAATCTATGTTGAAGATTTTATAATGATACAACCAAAAATATGTTAATATATACACATTAATTTAATTTATTATTATGTAATAATATATGATTTGGAGTTGTCTTAACATTGCAACCTTTCCACATAATATATAATTAACCTGCTAATACTTAATAACAATATAACTATTAAAATGAAGTCAATATAATTCATTCATATTTTATATAGCATCGATAAACAGTTCTTCTAAAAGATGACGACAGAGATATTAGTTGTCAAAACGTCGTGTTTAAATATGCTACACCCGTGTGAAAACCAAGAACTGTTTATCAAACAATTACACTGGGAAAGACTTCAATCTTTGATATAGCATATTTATATAACTATATTTATATAGCAAAATTTTTAATCATTTCTCTAACACTGAACTTCATTTGTGAACTTTCCCAACATGTCTTATGGTCCAAACAAATATTATCTGAATACAGAGCATTGTCAATAGTATGAGTGCATGCTTGTGTGTGTGTGTAGTTTAAATAACTCTTTATGTTTGTCTCTAAATGATGAGTGTTTGTAAAGATGTATTTGCGCTCTCAATCTAGTATTTCTTCATATATTACATAGTTTGTTAGCCTTCTCTGTAACCTAAATTGTCATTGTTATAATTGAATGTTTTCTCATGAACAATCAAGTTTAATTTGAAATTCAAACACCAATCTATAAACCTTGAATAAAAAAAGCAGACCTGTTATTATATTGCATGTGTTGTAATGCAACATGACTGAAGTAGAATAAAATAGGTTGTGAAAACTATTAAGAAGTAGCTGCAGTTGTTGTTGTGGTAGTCAGTCCACAGACTGGTTGGATGCAGCTCTCCATACTAATCTATCCTGCAGTATTTTTAAAATCTCTGCATAAATATTGCAGCCCTCACCCACCCTGATTTGGCTAAAATATTCTAACCTTGGTCTTCTATTAATACCCCACACACTTCCTTCTAATACTAATTTAATGAGTCATTTGCTTCTCAAAATGTGGCCTATTAGCCTATCCCTTCTTTTAGTCATAGTCCTTCATAATGTTCTCTCTACACCCATTCTATTCAAGATTTCCTGATTTTTGACTCGATCAATCCATCTGACTTTCATTACTCTTACTACATTCCAAAGGTTTCTACTCTTTTCCAAGTTTTTCTCCCATACAAGATAAGCACTTTTAGTAATAATTTCCTAGTATCCAAATTTATATTAGATGTAAACGAATTCCTCTTTTTGGCAACCATCAACAGTGATACATGCTTGGTAGCATAGAGGGAGCTAGACATTTCACACATGCTTGAAGCCACAATGGACAAGGTCCTAAAATGAGTCAACTGTAGTCTCATAAATGATGGGCTTCTGAGGACCCTATAAGAATTTTGAGCATTAATTGTAAACATTGCTGGAAAGAAGCACTTTGCGATGATGTTGTAAATAAACAATGTTTCTTTTCATGCCTAACATATATATTTATAGCTTGTTAGATTACATGGCCTATAATAATTTAGTAAAGTCAGGTAAGAGTTGTTTGCTATTCCTATAGGAATAGTCAGCCAGCTGCCTCCTAAACTGGTCTAGGCATCCCCACAGCAAACCCCTCTCCCATCATCGGAAGAGCATGGGACAAGTACCAAGTGACTGGCCGACCTGATGCAGGAATTTCTAGGATTTTCTCTGCATCACTTTTAGGCGAATTGGTGGGTAGGATTCTTGAAACTACAGCCTCAGAATACCAGTTAACCATTGGCTACCTTTCTGCATTCCTCCTTGCAATCCCTTTTCTATGCTATAAGAAGGGAGTTGTCGCTACATGGATTACTCTATACATAGCCTGATAACACACACTTCTTTTTAAATCAATGATTACAGATATTTTCAGTTTTTCATTGTCTATATGGTTTAAAAATGAAAAGAAGGCTAAAGCCAACTGAATTTAGTGTAATCTACCAAACATTGAAAATACAATAAAGAAAAATATGAGCTCCTAACAAAATTCTGGTTGTGTTCAGTGTGGGTCATTAGAGAATATGTAGTGATGCAAATGGGGATTTATTTGGTTGAGCACAGCCCAAGAATGAAATATATCTACGTTTTCCATACTGAATAATCAGGTAAAAACACGAGTTTATATGATTACGGTATCTAGTCGTGCAAAATTAAACAAATTTTCTGGTTAACCCTTTTGCTCCCATTTTAAAACAATATTGTGCCCTTTACTGTGCACCCATCCACAATGACAGTCACACTATGGAAATGCTGATTAACAATATTCCAAATGTAATGGTGTTTCACTTAATCTCAAGTTCAGCTATTAGGAGAGCCAAGGATTTTCTGTTATAAGACAATGAATCATTTAGTTCATTGGCTGCCCTTTGGACCACATTTCTCAGTGGTCAATATATTTTTTCTCAAATTTTCGTTCTTTAATATAAGAAAGATAACCAAATACAGACAAAAGAAGTGAGAATATAAATACCAAACAACGTTTCTGGAAGCCTTGTTCCTTTCTCCAGTTGCAAAAAAAACGTAAGAGGCTAGAGCGACACAAGTGCACTATTCAGTTTACAAAACTCAAAAGCCAAGAAAACGCAACGACAATGGGAAAGCGAAAGTGTTAGGTAACAATAAGGGAGCAACGACAACGGGAAAGCAGAAGGTTTAGCGTAACAATAAGGGATCGTAGCAATTGTTGAGTTTCCATAGTGTCCGTTTGTACATTAATTGCTGTGATATTTGATTTCATATTAAGCACCTCTGATATAAGTGTGAAATTGCACCTGGCGTCAAGTTTGATATTAGACATATGTTCCTTGGTAAGGGAACGTTTTGTTGTCCTATATAGCAGGAGTTACAATTAGAGAAAGAGTAAGCTACACAATGTTTGTTATACGTGTCAAGGGGGTCCTTGTGGTTTTAATCAAGAAGGAAATAATATTAGTAGATTTGTAAATTATGGATATTTGATATTAAAAATTTGGACGAATTTGTCATGTAGAAATCCGTAATAAAGGAGTACGACAACAAATTTGGATTGAGGTGATTGAGGAAGAATGACGGTAGGATATTGGATTTTGTTCAATCTAAAGTTTGTCTGCTTATTTAAAAAATTTAAAGGATATTCATTATAGATTAAAATGTTCCGAACAATATTTAGGTTGTTTGATGGAACTTGTAGTTAGGAAGTAATATAGCTCTATCTACATGATTGTATACCATAGCTCTCTTTTGGTTAGGAGGATGTTCAGAATCAGAAAGAAAATTTAGAACGCGCCCTGAGTATGTAGGTTTTTTGAACCAATTTGTAAGATTAGAAGTATTGTGAATAGTTACAGTTACATTAAGGAAATTAAGAGAATGGTTCAATTCAAGTTCTAGGGTGAATTGTTAGTTGGGATGATAATTATTGAAAGTATTGACTATAAAGTTGATTTGAGAGGATTTAACAATACAAAAAAATGTCATCTACATATCTGATGTTCTTTACTTTATTCATTAATTCTTGCTTACTTCATTATTCGATCGATATTAGGTAATAAAATATTATATAATTTACCTATTGTTATAGAAACATTCTCTATCTTTCTGAACCTCGGGATGTACGTGCATGTTATATCTTTGTTTGTGACTATGATTGTGTTCGTTTCATTTCGTGAGTTTCGTCTCTGGATTTGTGTTCCAAGCGACTCTTCTGCTAGTCGCTATTTATCTTTGTTCATTACAGCTTCTTTGTCTGCATTATATGTAGCCCGTATATCCAATAATGTGTTGAACTGTGTAAACAATAAACTAAAGCCCATTTATGGGTATACGCCGTATACTACCGGTTATTTTAGCTTCAAAAATTATTAACATGTAAGACATTTAAGTTAGAAGACATAACAGTTGATTGACAGCAAAGGTAAGGTTATGTCACCTTTTCAAATTAATTATTTTGGTGTGTGCCGTGTACTTAATATACATGTCATGCATCGTAAAACTATGTTAAGATCCACAAAAATAATTTAACCTTTACACAGATTTGTATGCGTTAAACTATTTGTACAATACCCAGAAAAAAAAATTAACTGCGGTATATATAAGCTTCGGGATAGATAGCCATTAAATATTATAATGATCTGCGATTTAGAAGTGACATTGGCTCATTGTATTTCCAACATATTTAGTGTGAAAACATGATTCTAAATGATAATATAAACGCAAACGGTGTATGGAAAAATTTCCTTCCATTAATATTTTATAATTGATTTTGTAAAGCTATGTATTTAGTGTTCAACTGAAGGGTTAGAGTTAATTACAAAATTCAATGTACGAAGGGAAGAAAAACTGAAGTTCAGTGATCAAATTTTCATTATTATTTACTAAGAGGTAATTCAAAATAAATTTATGTTAAAATAATAAACCCTATCATTTTCTATCTTCACAGGAAATATTTTTATTCAACAATATAACAATTTTGCTAGAAATATTTTTATTTAGAAAATCCATTAATATATTCATTGATTGTGTATTGCTTATATATCAGGTTTAACGTGGAACATGATCATGTTTCAGATATCTGTATTCAAATATTCAGTATAAATAATTTATTAGATTCAGCAAGTGTCCTAAGGTGTGCCTACAAATGAGTAGTACAATGAATGAAGAAGACTGACCCTGCCTGACATACGATGGCAGCTATTCTCATAGCTTTCATTTTATGTGCATTGATTCATGCCCAAGGTATGTTTTATACACTTTCTGTTTCAAGAACTGATTTATTTTGTACACCAACCAAATGTGTACTCAATATTCAACCAGTTTGGCCATTTGTATTAACTGTGATGATATACTAATTAATACTGAGTTCGTCAAAATGTTGGTGTGGTGTGTTGTTCTTACAAAAGCTGTAGAAACTTTAAGTGATATTTAATTTAGCACTTAATTTTGCCTGTTTTTTGTCTATTTATCTAATTAGTATCTGTTTAATACAGAAATATTTTATAATTTTAATTTTGATATTACTTAATTTATGTGCTGGATTTACTGGTAATAATTAATTTCATCTTAGATATGTCCGGACATTGGTTATAGTAATCAATTCTTTTCAGTTTATAGATACATTCGTTTGTGTTTTTATATTGTTGTTATCTAATATTGTAAGTTGGCATTTTATTGACACTATTGCAGACATCTTCCTATCTGTGAGGAAAGGCTTTTTCCCCCTAGAGTCTCCATATCAATGATCAATATAAAATTTTTCCTTGTTTTTGCATTATTTTTATCTGAGTTTGTTATGTAGAATCATTTTACATATATTATTGGGCTCAATCTTAATAGTCTAATATATCGTATCAATGTCATTTGTGTATTAATATCTGTCTAATTTGTTTTATATTTTGATTGCTTTACAATCTCTCTCTCTCTCCTGATATTAAATTTACGTTAGTTTGTGTGTTAAATCTCAAAGCAAGTCTAACTCGTTGAATTGAAAGATGGTTTGGACAGGAAAGAGAATAATTTTATACATTGTATTATGTATTTTTGGCACAAACACATTTTATATTTATATTTTTTTGTCAAACATGTTTATTCATTGTTTTGATCTTACATATTGAAATGGTATATTTCTTCATTATTGTAGTGAGTTCCACTGTTGTTACAATGCTTTTTGTACATGATGTACCAAAAGGCATTTCTGTGTTCTTAAATTTTCTTCTAAATTGTGGTGTTTAATTTTGATATGCACTCTGTGTTTCCTAATCATTATGGTTGCATGTGTGTCACATTGGGAGTTAACTTAAAAAATTTGAGTGGATATAAACCGTGTGACACATTATTTACTATAATAATTATGTAAATTGTGTTTCAAGTGTTCACAACAGTTAATACTTCAATCTTTAGAATTATATAGAGTTTTCTGTTGGCCCAATTTGTTTTCAGGTCTTTCTATTCCAGAAACCCATCTACCTTACACTGGTAGCATAGTCACTGTATTGGGTATTACAATCTGTTAAAGAAAACTTGGTTAACTAGTCAATAATTATTATTTTCTCGTCTGCCCATATGTATACTGTCACAATTGTTATTCAGCAACCACATAATAGATGTGACATATGGCACTTTGAGGATGTTTTATTCATGTTTCTGAATCGTGTAATTAATTTCAAATTGTTATCAAAGCAGTATTCCTTTTATTGGTAACGTCTGCATTTTAGAAACAATACCCAAGTTTCATATTTTAGGTAATATTTTCTGGAACGCAGAGAGATCTTTGGTAGTAATATTAATGCTGTATTATTTTAGGATCGGCTTTTATATTCATATATAATCATTAATCCCTTTTTTGGTAGGGGGTCTTTTATAGCAGAAAAAAAAACTGTTAATAGGTTAACGCCTTCACGGGGGACGAATGCACGAGGCAATAATAATGAAAGCGTGGGTCCCGAGACTGTGCTTTGTCTCTCGATATGACGTCACCTGTAGACGGCGTCCTGTCACTTGCCCGATGTTGAACAGGCTCCAGGTTTTTGCTCTACCACTCTCCGATGACTGCCAATGCGCGAGCTGTGTCTGCCCTGGAAAATTATCAGTTCCTCACCATGTGACATTAACTTCTTAAATCAACGCGAAAGATCAGAATTGGAATGCAGCACCGGTCGCTCTTCTAGTCCAAATAATTGATTTACATCGGAGGACATTCTTTGCCCATCTGCTGCTATTAAATTTGAAATTATAACTGAAATGATTAATACAAGCAATCCAAAACCTTAACAGTGTTTGTTTAATCAAGTTGACGTTTCACCCTCTCACTCACCCGCTTAATTTGATTATAGGGCTGCGAACACTTAGTTTTTAATAGATTTTTGATAAGCGTTTCTACACATTCCAGGGTATCAAGTGTCGGAGTCTCGTATTTGTGCCCGCAAGTACAATAATGTGGAGCACAACACGGGACACGAGGACGAAGACTCTGTGGAAAATTTTGGAACAGCTCAGATACAGGTAACACAAGCATAAGATAGTTAGAAAATTTCGTTTTCAACCTTTTGGCTGCTTGCTCCTTAGTTTCGTTGTTTTGCTCTGAGACAGTTCTTAAATCATTTTTACTTCAACGTTGACCTGCCTTACTGGCTTAGAAATTGGTCAACTGGATCGAATTGACTGGCATGAACTGTGAAACAAAGTTTCTTCAGAATAAATGTTGACGAACGTGTTTTTGTTTTGCGACGATTCCACTCGTAGAATTTATAACGATCAGAGATTGGCTCGTATTGTTGTTTGGTTTTCGTTATGGGTAGTTTTAAATTAAGAAACGATCAACGTCGCCGGACTACTTAAAACTAATAAAGTGTTTAGGAACATTGAATTGATGCCGTACCGAAGTAGAAATCTATAAGATCCACGTTGTTCTCGGAAGGTGCTAGAGTATGAAAGAAGTATCGAGGATCAAGACGGTTATAAATAGTGTGGTTCATAGAAGCTGATTAATTGTTGTTACCTATTTGCTTTCCATGTTTATTTATCCAGGTCAAGTACAAGTAAATACATTATATATATAATACTTCAGAAAAAAAAACCACTTAAAATTTACATCTTGTGCTTCAATTTGAATCTTCGATGTTTGGGAAAAAGGAACTTCCAGTACTCTGGACACTCGTCGATAGCAATTTATCTCCAAATAATCGCACCTCGAAGCACCGACTAGAAATTGAATGTATTGTTGTACTTTTTTAAATATTTGAAAATTTTCGGTTGGTTCGCTTTTAAATTCCAACACAGTAGTCTTCAGTCGCCCACTATATGTGAAATACAAGTGCGTATCGAGCCCAAGAGATTAATATTTTTATTAATTTGTTATGTAGATGTATGTTAAAATACCTCATTATGACCCACACGTGCTCAATCCATTCTTGTGCATTAAATTCCGTTTTAGTGTAATCACGAAGTTATTTCTCGGAAAACAGATTATTCTAGTTTCGAACTGCAGATCGGCAAATTTTCCAGAAACGGGTTGCCGTCCTCTAACATCGATAAGTCATGGAGCAGAACACGCCACGTTAAAATATGAATAGCGTGTTCGATACAACTGTATAAATTTAGTGATTTTCCATGAAAACTGAAATAACTCCAGAAGCGATTGCTGCATATAACACCTCCCGATTATGTGCCAGCAGTTTATTTCTTGTTAGACTTATTAGTGGTCAATGAAACCATTAATCCTGCATTCAAACAAGTATATTAGTAACGTTTGATCTACGAAGCCATTACAGGAAAATATTAATTCTTAGATCGCCAAAATTTTTCAGGAATGGATCGTCATCCTTGAGCGGCGATGATGCAAATTCATGCATATGTGACTGAATGAATTAAATTAATTCGTCGGTTAGAACAGGTCCTTGATGTGATTCCACGAGACAGTGGTCCCCATCATCGTGACTGCGTTGTTTTAAGATGTATCGAGTTGATCTTCTGTTCACAGGGAAATATTACCCTGGAGATAGAGAAGTGCGCGAAGCCGACCAACTTCTGCTACACTCTGTGGGAAAGTCCAGCCAGGAATGGAACTGGAATCCACATAATGGGCCAAGGTGAGTAGAACAAGGTCCCCTTTCACGCACCGATGACGCGACTAAACCATATGCGCCTGCTTCCTTACGTCATCCAACTTATTTCCTGCCACATGTACCACGAGTCTTGAATACGATATCACATTTTCCACCGTTGCCAATTTCATCAAATTTTGGTACTCTGGTTAACAGAAAAGTACACGAAAATTTATTTTCCTTCGGGAACCCGTTTCGATGACGTCGACCTTCGGTAGCCTTTAAAGGAACTCGCCAGCCAAAGCTCTCAGAAAAAGTTTTAGAAAAAGATATCGGTATAAGACTAATTTTCTGAGCACTCTAGGGTTTTTGATACTATAGCCTCCTATAAGGATCGTATTTATGTTGAGACAGTACTTGTTAAAATTATTTAATAGCGTATCTCACTTAATACTGAAGTTCATAGAGTTTAAGATGGAAAATCTGTGGGACTCCAGGGATATACAAAGGCATCAATTCTATTGCACAAAATTCCAAATCTTCTTAATTTGGTCAATAAAACTGAAGATTAGAGAAATAGTGTGTGGGCACACTTTCGAGAAGCCTCCGCAAACCCAGAATGTGACAGTTGATAGTCTGATGTGCCAAAGGTGTACCTAAAAAATTAGTTAAAAATTCCTGTAGCAATGTTTGGACTCTTGAGTCATTTTTCTGATTTAATTTTCAATTCCTGAATATGATTACAGTTTTTAATGTTTCATTCTTTTCACTTCCCAAATACTTTCTCTGCTGAAGTTCCTTTTAACCATCTATACAATATAAATCCTGGAAAAGAAATAATTTATTCTTTATTCTAGTTATTCTGGAACTAAATGTGACTATTTATATTACTATCTGCGAAGTCATTTTGGGGTGTTCCCCTGAGAAGTAGATGGAAAACAGTTGAAGGGTGAGAGGCGATAAAATTATTAACTAACATTGTGTGTAACACTGACAAATTAGAGAAAATGGGGGAGCCTGGACCAGTAGCAAATGTGATTTGACTTTATTCAGTCCAGCTCTTGTGGATGACTAACATTTTTGTGACTGAACGATGTACTCAATGGGGTGCCATTTTATGTGAATGATGGATCTAACATATATCCTTTTATATGGCTATTACCATTAAACTTCGGATCCAAATTATTGTAGTGATGTCTTCTTTATGTAATGAATAATACTAAAATTTAAATTAATTTATTATTTACATACAATATGCATACTTATGTAATAAATTATCAGATAATCTAAGTGATATTCCAGCAAGCACAAATAGAGACTGATTATTTATGAATTCATGTATCAATTACAAACTTTAATGAACTGCAGGCAAGGAATTCTTGTGAAAATACCAGTCAGAGACTGTATAAGTTATGAGAAATAGCAACTTGTGTCAAGATAAGATGTGCAGTAGCCCACTCCACTGTAATTGTAGTGGGGATATGCTGGAGCACAGATTAGTACAAACTTTGCTTATGGCTACTTGGTAGTGTGAAACCTAGTCTGAAAACATTGACAAATGGAAATATATTGTGGTTGTACATCAAATAACTTATCTGTAAAAGTTTAGAGATAAGTACAGGGTCTGATAAAAAGGCTTTGCTGCTGTCTGTATATTCCATTCATATGAATATAATTAATGTTTTTAAGAATGGTAGATGATAGTTCTAGCCTTTCTGCTAGGAGCATTCCCCAACTGACAACACTGGTCCCCTCCACCTTTACCCTTCTTCTACTGCACATCTGTCATGCCTTGCTATATCTCACGACTTATACGTATTGGTGGTCCACATCAGATTTTAGTAAACTGTGTTGCAGACATACTTTAGAAGAGACACCAATTGTTCATGAAGAAAATTTTCAAGAATATATTTTTTCTTTTTGAAGAAAGTATTATGCTACTTCTACAGACGATGTAAACAATACAAAGAGTTATTTACAGTTGTGCTATGAGTAATATATTTTTAAGGGAGAAGTTTAGGAAAGAAATAGTTGTTTGATCTTCACAGACATTTGAAGTCTTTATTTTCAACTGTGAAATGTACAACATGAACATTAATATTTAATTGATATCTCTTTTAGGCCAATATAAGTCCAATATGTGAACATATGTATTTATTAATATATAAATAATAAATTTTCACAATACAATTGAATGTAATGGCTCAAAACAATATAAACATTACCAGATTCATAATAAATTTAATTTCCAAATTATATCCAGACTTCTGGATTACAAAAGTGAATTTTTCAAGTTATTTAAATGTAAAATTTTGAGAAGTAAAATTTCAATCATTCCACAGGGTGCTGGGAATACTCTGGTCGCAGTGATTGCAGGCACTCTACATGTGTCGCCACTCGTCCCTCAGCTGCTAGGACTACGGCCAGATTCTGCTGTTGCACTGGGAACCTCTGTAACTTGAATGTTTCTGACAATTATGTTCCACCTTTAGATGATTCTACAAAAGTGGTTTCGCCAGGTAACATGTTTAAATGTATAATGTAAGGAACCAGTAGATGTTTGATTACAATGATATATTGTTTACAGATACTAGATTCTTGGAACAGCATGAAACCATTTACCAGTCTATTGTAATTGCGGCAGTTTTGGTTGGCCTGGTATTGGTAGTTGCAGTTGTTGTCTATGTTTACAAGACATGTGGTGATACTGCATGTAAACCTGAGCCAGATGCTGTACACCTTATGGAAAATGGTATTTCTGGGAATCTCCATTCTGATAGTTATGCTGTTGAACATCTAAAGCTGTCCACGATACTTGGTAATATGCAATCCTGTTGAGATATCCTTTTTTCTGTTTGAGAACACTATTAAAATTTGTCTGTCAGAATAATTATTTTTGCAATTTTTCTCATAATGTTTTATACATTTCAGGTCAAGGGCAATATGGATGTGTTTGGAAGGGTGTCTTGCACGACCGTGAGGTGGCTGTGAAAATTTTTCCAAGTCACTATCGACAATATTTTCTTAATGAACGAGATATCTATTGTTTACCATTTATGGATAATCCCGCTTTACTTACTTACTTTGGTAAGTCCACATTTTATTTTAGTAATTGATAGACACATTTATTATATAATACAGAATATTAATAATGTTAGTTAAATTTACTTGGTAGGTTAAGAATTTAATTTTTATTATTCTTCAGTTTTCTTGTAATTACTTATTTCATCATATTTTAACATAATAGAATCCTATATTATATACTTGCATAGTAATATCTACTTAAAGAAAAAAATATTGAATATATCTGAATACCACAGTAGTGTGTAACATGGAATATAACCAATATACCATATATATCATTCAATTGACATGTGTGTGCTAGGCCAATATAAGTCCAATAATTGGATATATCACACAATGCTTTGGTTTTGAAAATTTTATATATATATATATATAATTGTGGTATTGGTATGGAAAGGAAAGTGGGGTAGCTTGTGGCTTACCTGAAAGTGAAGTACCGTGCATCCATAGGGAACTGAAGGTGTAGTTCTTCAAATTTTCGGTTGCTCACAGCCTCCTCCTTCAGGAAGGTCCGCAGCCGGCCGGTCCACTCCTTCCTGAAGATGGAGGCTGAGAGCCTCTGAAAAAAAGTACTACTTTCGGTTCCCTGTGGCTACACCATACTTCAATTTCAGGTAAGCTACAAGCTATCTCTCTTTTCTTTCCATACCAATATCGCAATTATTTTTGACAATGTCATATCCTTACTAATGTTATTATGTATATGTGTATATATATATAAACACCTAAGGAAAATGTGATGAGGTCAAATTAAATAACACATTTAGATAGGAAAGAGAGACAGTGAAGTCAACAGTTGTTCCAGTCAGGCTGAGGAGTGAAACTATTTCTATTTCTCAAGGGACAGAGACCCCTTCGTTTTTCGGAAAGGAAGGTCTGAACTGTGTGCCGTCTGGTGTGTGTGTATAATAAAAATGACTTATGTGATTGAAATAACAATTGTGACACATTGGCATTTTTAATGATCGCATTACCTTTCTTTTAAAGTATTCAGTTTCAAGTAGGACTTAGAGTTAATTATTTAAATGAAATGTACAGTAACTTGTTATTTAAGGTGAACAAAAATTATCAAATCCATATCTTCAAAATATCTTATCATATAATTTGATTTTTTTCTTAGAAGTAGCTTCAATATACTGCAGTAAATGTTTTGATGTAGTTGAAAGGGTTAAAATATTAATTTATATTAAAGTTAGAGGCAGAAATGTTTAATTTTAAAAAATTATAATTTTATTATTCACAACGCCAATCTGAATTGTAGGCATTCTCATTAGAAAAAATTACAGTTAATGTTAATGTATCCCTAATGTACAGTTTGACTACAAAATTGTCAACACTGTGTTGTAAGTTATTAAATCATATACAAGTATAAAAATTTAATTCCTGTGTCTTATTGACACATTTTGAATGGCATTATTCCTAATTAAAATGTTACATTAACATGCATTTAATCAGATATTCATCATTTTATAAAACATCATGGTGCATTCTGAAGAAATGGTAACCTCAAATAATTATACTGCATAATATATTTCACCACAATCTAACTATGATATTATGAATATTTTCTCGTGATAATATTACACAAGCTAATGTCATCAATCATCATAAGTACATTATAATATATAGTTTAACATCCTCAAAAAAACACATAATAAGAAAATTAAAGTTTTATTGTCTTTATACTAAATAAACATGTTATTAAACACAGTTCAGTTATAATTTGAATAATCTAATATCTTCTTATCACTGTAGATATTTTTATAAATATAAATTGATAATACTTAAAAATTCATTTTTTAATTAAAATTTTATTTTTAATTTTGATATGTTTGGTTTCAGGCTGTGACGAAAGAGTTGATGTTGAGGGCTGTGTCGAGTACCGGTTGGTTCTCTCTTATGTACCAAATGGTTGTCTACAAGATTATCTACGAAGCAATGCGTTAGATTGGAATGTATTTTGTAAAATGGCTCTCTCTGTTGTAAAAGGACTTGCACATTTGCACACAGATATCAGGAAGGGAGGTAAGCACGTATATATAAAAAAATTCAATAGGTTGTTTAATGTGTTTTTCAATTCCCGTGCTAGTTTTATTTAATTCCTTGTTGTGCATTTTTAAAATTTTGCTTTGGGCTTGTTTGTTGAGGATAAAAGTGATTATAATTTTTGAGTTTACAATACTTTTGTATTTATGTTGCACTTGTGTTTCACACACTTAGTTTTTTAAAAGAAACTGCCGAGTTTGGAGAAATGGATGTGAAGCCTTTTCGAGTATACTTAGGGAAAGTTTCCGGTTTGTGCCTCTACGGAAAAATAAGACCATGAAGATGAAAATTTGTGGTGAGTCAGGATCTGGGCAAATTTTTGGTGTAGTGTTATCTAAGGGCAAAATAGGTGGTTTGGTAATTATTGGCGTGACTTTGTAGCTAGACAAATGCATTTAGAAAGTATTTATAGAACAGTAGTTATGGATATTTGCACTGTTTATTTAGATAAAATTGTATGTTTTGACTGTAATATATGTAAAAGCAACCATATATGTTATGGGTTTGTAGAAAGTATCGTTTGGTATCGATTAATCATTGATTGCTATTAATCAATGTTTGTGTAGTAACAAATGAAAACTGTTGAAGTTGTAATTATTCAAACTTGTGGGTTATTCAGTGGGAATCTACTTATTGTTCTTTGTGATGAATTGGGAAGAAATTTATAGATCCACATTTTTCAGACATACTTCTTTCTCTATCTTCACAGAACACTTGCATTTATTGTTGGATAGCAGATTGTTTGTATCTAGCATAATATATAGTTATTCATTTTATAATACTCTGCTGAAATTAATGTTCCCTGAACCTGATGGAAGATTAGTTTGAGAATTGCCGTGCTGGTAAGTACATGTTGGTAACATTAGTGAGACAGCATGAGTTGATTTCAATTACTGAATCTTGGATAAAAACAAATTCTCTTCTATTTTTTTAAAAAAGCTTTCATGACAGTGTATCTTGCATTCATCCATTTACAAAGTAAAAATTAATACAGATTTCATGAAGATGTTCAGGTAAACTGTCTAATTTTACAATGTAGCAATATTGTTGATAGGTTATCATGCTGTCCTACTTTGTTATTGTTCTGAATATGTGGTCACAGATTATTATTAAATAATTAATATGTAACGTAATAGTAGTTTGTTAGATTTTTTACAATATTTAACAGACCATAGATTTATATTTATAATTTTTTGTCAGGCAGCATTCTATTATGTATTTTAACTTATCTGGTGCATAATAAAAGTTTGTCAGTTGATTTTTACCTGGTCCCTTCAGAACTTAATTACCCACATAGATATAGACCTCAGACTAGTTCAATTTCATAGCCAATAATAGACTACTTTAAATTATATTGTTACTTCAATTGTTACTAATCCGGCAGAAATCTCTGCTCTAAACAATTATGTTGAGGTAGAAGCGCTCTTGCATATAAGTATTGTAAGGTTATTCTTTTAATAATACATACACCATAAATGCTACTATATTTATAGGAAGAATTCTTTAAGCTGTCATTAGATATATTGCGTAACACTTACATTTCCCTTGAGTATTAATTTAATATTAAATTAAGGATTTAACACTTAACAGAGTTAACAAATTAAATTGATCATTCACAAAATTTAGTAATCACATTTAAATTGATTCTAATGATAATAGAGTACATCTCCTCCTTAATTCTTTTGTGAGAGAACTTATCAGTTTAACAAAACAATTAAAGTAAGAAAATGAAACTCATTCTCACCGGGGACATAGGTAGTTGAGAAGATTAAACTGTGGGCTACAGAATCTCATGTGAATCTCCTGTACAAACAAACAAAGACAAGCCAGCTTATTTACGGTGCAAAATGTGCAGTGGAAAGGCAATAGGTGACTCCTTCCTGCTTTGTAACTCTCTCTCTCACCTTACCTCGAATGTTTGGCAAATTTGTGCTGCAAATACTGAACCTCTGGATTGTGCTGTAATACTAATAAAGATATTGTGACCAGCAGATATTGGTTTCCAAAACTGTTTTGCTACTCTGAGGTCACCAATAGTAATTCGATTACAAGGTTTTTCAAAAAGTGTGTATTCCACATGCAATAGACAAAGATAACCCAATCAGAATAATACTAATCCATAGATTCTTCATAGTCTCTAAGATGTAAGGCAGAGATATTTATCATTTTAAATTTCTAGTGCGCATGTCACTCCAGGGTATTGTGAAATTAAAATAGTTTTGATTGACTAACGGAAATTGCACTGTGCAATTAAAATATATATGACAGTTAATGTGACATAGGACAGGTAAGTATGGCATGTGAACGTTAAAAAAATTGAAATAGAGGAAGTGCTGTATTAAGATTCACAAAATAACCACAAATTGTATGAAAAAATTTCTTATTAACTGACATGTGCAATGTAAAATGTTACTAAAAAGTAACTTAAAACATCCGTTTACAGCTAAAAAAAATTTAAAACTGTCATACTTTAACATAATGGTATAAGAATGTTTGGTATTATTGATATAACACAAGTTGAATATAAGGAAACCTGCAATCAGAATTTGTAGAAGGATGAAAATAAATTTAATTATGAATTGGGTTTGGGATAATGGAAAATATGAAAGGAGTAGTAATAAATTTAAAAAATCTATGGCATGATAATTCTTTTAGCTGATACATACAGACGCTGTTTTTATTCAATTGTAAGATAAAGCGGTACCCATTTTGCCACAGCTTTCCGATGTTCAAATTTTCAGTCAATTTACAATGTACGATACTTTTTGAAAAGTCTACATTGTCTGCTATCTTGTGCACTTTTTCGACAGTCATCCAATACCATTTTGTCATCTTAACCATTTGTGGCCATTTCATCATTGCGCTGTTAATCTTGGCAGCTTGTATGGTTGCATTTAAACCATGTCACCCAATATTTTTGTTGTAAACTAAGGAGCAGATTTCCCCCATAGTATAGTTAGCCTCGATATTGGTTAGACTGAGACCATTCAAATGAATGTATTGCATTGCATAATGATGCCCAATTTTTTCCCATATTTCACCAATTCACTGAGAGCGTTCTCTAGAAGGCTTACTAAAAAGCACTAAACAATGTATCGTCTAGAAAATTCAAACTTAAGCTTTTTATAACACTTATGTTTTTCTAACATCTACCTGCCACCTGTACGTCAGGTTGGGTACTTCTGGGACAACTCTCAGAATTCCACTAATTTTTGTCATTCAATAGTCAGTGACATGACCACAAGCTGCCACTTTTTACAAGGATAATTATGTAAAGTAATAACACTACAACAAAGATAGTGTTACCATTGCTTTGACTGGACCCATAATATGCTACATTTCTAATTCCTTTTACATAATTTCCAATAGTGTCTAATTTTTAAAAGTGCAGTAATTTAACACCAAATTGACTCTCATTTCAAACACGAAAGAATTTTGCATTCATTTTAAATACAGTTAATTTTTGGCAATATTGTGTGCAGGGTCGTATAGTAGATTTTCGTGTTATGATTCACCTTAAATAATTTTTTCCTTGAAATATCTTTCGATTGTGATTTTCATTTAATTCTCTCTAAAGTAATTTATGTGCTGTAGCACATATGCATCAGCCACCTCTGATTTTAGTGTTTCTATTGAGATTCATAGGAAGAGAAAGCTGGAGTACTTTTTGACTTGGGATTTTATATTAGAAAACCCTTGGAATTTTTTGGGTTTGTACAAGTGGCAATGGTATGATATCACAATAAGTATAAGAGAAATTTATTAACGCCCATTGTAAAGCTCGAAACATGGGCAATTAATTAACTAAAATATTTTATAGGTATGAGAAATTATGTGACAAATATAAACCATAATGACTGAACGTTTAACTGAATTCTCAAATAAGTATAGGATAGAAAAGAGAATCCTGCCAGAGCACGATTGCCAAACTGAAACAAAATATTGGCCTAATGTATGTACTAAGATTAGATTATATTAGTTTTGTCTTGCAAAATTTTATAGTTGTATTGAGATTGGCAAATTGTGAGATTTTGTGGTTAATAACGCATTGAATGTGAACCCTCTAAACATGGGACAAAGTTGAACTTTTTTCAACTTCAGAAATGGCGAACATTGCTTCGATTAGCACACATTAAATAAAAATGACATTTGGAAATCCCCTCTATAATCATATTTGATTTGACATTGCAAATAATACTTGAGGAAGTTTACATTATACTCTGGTGTTAAGTGGCTTCTCTGCTATTCATATAGTTATGAATTTTGAAATCTATAAGCATTATGGTTGCATCATTAACATTCATTGAGTAAAAACATAGTCCTTAATTTGTGTCCTTGTGTTTTGATTCCCAACTGTACAACAGGCTTTTGATTTGTTCATGTGTCAGACCTCATCTGTATTCGACGTCTCCAGACATTGTTTACTTCTATATTTATCCTATTTTGTGAAGTCTTATTCATACCTGAAAGTTATTTTTGTTTTGTCTGCAGATAAATTGAAGCCCTGTGTAAGTCATCGTGATATGAACACTCGCAACATTCTGGTGAAAGCTGATTTGTCCTGCTGTTTGTGTGACCTTGGTTTCGCCATGAAAATCTCAGGATCCAAATACTTTTACAACGGAGAGGAGCAACACGCGGAGACCAAATCGATCAATGATGTAATATATACAAACAACTTTACTTACTTCCTAGCTTTGGTTTCAATACAGTGTGTAATTTACCATAATAGTATAGAAAATTATGAACAATTATAATAGTTGGAACTCTTTTTAAATAAATGTTAAAAGCACCAGCCTATCAGTCAGAAAAATTTATTATCTAATTAAAACACATTTAACAAACACAACATTTCATTCGTGATTGGGACCTCGTCAGGTGACCAATTACGATTAAATTCAGTTAGAATTTAATGTTTCTAAATTTAGATAAACAAATTTCTAATGTTCGGGTTGTACACACATTTCGTCAAAGCCTTCATTTGGAGAGTACAATTGCAAATAACCTTTTATTTTTTTCGGAAACGAAACTCCAGTGTGCAGCGCATACATGGCATCAGCTGACCGAATCTGTGGCCGACCCAGTAGCTCATTTGCTGCCCCGATATATTAAGGCTAGGGGGGGCAATAATATTTAAATTAAGCCTCTTTCATTTTATTTTGCCTATCCAATTCAATTTTTTAACATATAATTTGCATTCTTATGTCTCATAATTTTGTTTTGTTCGGGAACAAATGCTGGTGACTTGCGTTTTTATCAATCCGTTTCCAGCTATTCAGAAAATCTTTTGAAAATGAGATACAAATTTTTAATATAGTGAAATTATGTGACCCTAAGAATTTTTGCTGTACCCCAACTATACTACTTTTTCAATCTTCCCTCTCCCTCCCGAAAACTGCAAGAAGATTGACTAATGCGAAATATGCAGTCCAAATTTATATGTTGTAAAAATAGTACTTGAGAAAGCTTCACTGTAACTAGATATTCTGTTTCAGGTTGGTACTCTACGATACATGGCTCCTGAAGTTTTGGAAGGAGCAGTGAATCTCAGGGACTGTGAATCATCGCTCAAGCAAATCGACGTTTACGCATTAGGGTTGATTTTGTGGGAACTGGCTTCTCGATGTTCGGATCTTTATCAGACTGGAGCGGAGATTCCTCCTTACTCCATGCCCTTCGAAGCTGAAGTTGGTAAGTAGTCACCTCCATTGTTTATGAAGCTGAGTAAGGAGCACACCGCCAGCTTTTAATGTGCAATGTTGTAAAGGATGCATTGCTGTTGCATTAGATTTGATCATTATATTGCCTGGTTTAGTTTAAATGAAGAGAAAGTTCGTTTCCGTTCTAGCCCAAATGGACTTGTTGAATCAGTATATTAAATTAACTGTAAATGTTTGCTTGTACAGATCATTTTCCTACAACTTAAAAGACCATTAATTTTACTGCCTATTATACCATCACTGAATAACTTTATGTATTTGTCTTTAAATTGACATCCCAGCTACTATATTATGCTCGCCTCATTATTTCTACCACTGAGGCTTCATGATAATTTTTGATTATCAGTCATCTTTGGTTCTCAAAAAGTCCTAACTTTGTTATTGCAGTTTTCTTATATATTCCTTTTATATTGTAACACTGTTTTATTGTATTTTAATATGTTACACTTATTAAAGACTTTACAGTTTGTTTTGATTTCATTGTTCTTTATTCATTTGTTATGAATTTCTAATATTGGGCAACACAACCTTGGTGTCTCACTGTCATGTGTCTGTCTCTGCACTTTTCATTCTGCTAATTTATTTGGTAATAAATGAAGGAATGTTTGAGTGGTTTATTTTAATTTAATTTGCTTGACCTTAATCATGTATTTTAAGAGTGGGATATTGCCACTTGGTATCCCACATTGATGCACGTTGCTCCATTATGCCCACGATGATCTGTATTGCCGCAAAGAATACAACTACTGTTTTTGTTTGCTTACAGTACACATTTATGCATCTTTTCCATCTCCCAATACAGGCCAGTTTGACCTCTTGTGGAAACTTCTGCCAACATTATCTGTTGAGCCTCGGAGCTCTACTGAAAACTAATTATTCACTGAGTAAAAACGTAGTTGTCTTGCTGTCACCTCATATCTGACTACAATACCTTTCGTACTCCTTGTTTAGGGTTTATTCATAACATGGAACTACATGAATTGCCATGGATGTTATTCAATGTTATTAATCCAAATACAATGCAGTTATCCATAGCCAATCTTGCAAATGTATTTTAACTTTTCTCTTTTCTTGACTAGAAATTGTGGAGACTACTCATGTGAAAATTCATTGAAACTGTTGATCCATTTTTGAATTTACCCAGTTCAAATAGCAAAAGCACTCGCCTCTTCTAGTCTTCTCCAGCATGACACTCTTCTTTGTTGGAATATTTTATTTTATTTTTGTTTTAACTTGTATTCGTATGTATCATACTTTTATGTCCATGAAATGTTTACTTTGTAACTGAACTGCCACCAAACTCTTCTCAATTGTAGGATTATAATGTATTGAAATTTTTGGTGAAATGGTTTCTGCGTTCTTAGGACCTTTTCCTTAGGCTTCATTTTGGTTGTCAGGGCACCACCCCACGTTCGAGCAGATGCAGGTGCTGGTGTCACGGCACAAGGCGCGACCCCTGTTCCCAGAGACGTGGCGTGACTGGGCAGCAGTGCGGCAGTTACGAGAGACCATCGATGACTCTTGGGACCAGGACGCCGAAGCCAGGCTCACCGCACTCTGTGTTGAGGAGCGCCTCCATGAGCTACCTGCACTGTGGGAGCGACAAAAGGGCACCGGTAATTAAGGACCAACTATATGACACGTAATTGTTTCAGATACTGCCAAGAGCTGTTTTTTTTAAAAAGATTTTTCATCAAGTCCTCCTTTAAACTGTTAATATGACATCAAAATTCTTATTCATACAATGTAAATTTCTTCTCGTCTCCTTCAGTGTAGTGCCCCTTTGTCCCATTGCACCACTCCTTATGTTGTGAGAATGAATACTAGAACACAATTTTGGAAAGGTGCTGAGTTAGATCAGCGTTCTATATGTGGTCTCTTTCAGCGGTAGTAGCTAAACTAACATGGAGCCATGTTTGTGGAGTAGACAAATTATCCTTGACCTTGTATAAATTGTTTTACTATTCCTGAATCTTAATGTTATCATATTATCTGTCACCAAAAGTGGTAATAGTAAGCGATAAATAAATAATAATACAATACCTGTTAGCTGGTAGTGTCACTTAAAATTATTGCAGTAGAAGTGAAAATGTGAAGCGGGAGCTGATATGTTTGTATTATTTTGCAGCAATCTACACATCGAGTGTGAGCCCGACGGTAAACCCCACGTTTGCGAGTCTGGTGCAGAGTCAGCTACGTACCAACAATAACAATAACAACAATAATACTGGCATACACGACAGGACATTCTTCAATGACTCTGCAGATGATACAGGTTACTATTATTTATAATCTATGCCACAATTGTTCTGTTTTTGTGAAGTCAATCTACAGGTTGATATGTTCCTGAAGGAATTTCCCTGTAGTACTACTCAAAATAAAATTCAATTACACAGTTTCTCTCAAGAGCAACACTCGCCCTGATCATATTTCATTACTTCACTTTTGTTCTCGGAATAATCTAAGAAATCTAGTATTATAGTTCGCTTGCTCTTCAATTACACAGTGCAAAATTTTCAACCATAAATAACAGAGAAAGAACAAAATAAGACCATAAACTTTATAAATGTCATTATTGGCCAAGCTTATGATTCACAACGTACTTTTTAACACTGTTTAATAAGCATCTTGAGTTTGTCATTTATCTAAGTGTGCTTGTGATATCTAAATGATGACACATTGACGTTGTACGCTTAGGAACATGATTTTTGGCAAAACTGCATTTTTTCGTAAAAAAAAAAATATATTGGCACTCCCTTAGGGCTTTGGGACTAGTTTTGAGACAAACATGGTGATAAAAAGGAGTCTTTTTCATGATTTTTGTCTAAATGTCTCTGTGTTCCTTGAGCTCTCATTTAACCTTGCAGGGGGTTTTATTTTGAAAAATACTTTTGTAGTGGTTACAGTAATATGAGCTAATAATACAATTTGTGTGTTTGATCTTTTCGTGCACCTTTTGTGGAGTATCAAAAGTCATTTCACTTCTGAGATTTTTATTTGGCACACGAGTTTTGCAGTAAATATTTCGAAAGTTTGCAATTATATACTACCTTGTTTCAAAATTTATTTCGCCACAACTATTTTAGGTATGTGTGTTAATTGCTGCTATCATATGGTTGAAATAACTACCTAGATCTCTCATATTAAGTCTTCTGGTTAATACAGGCCCTGCTTCCATTTCTGGTCTATTAATTTAAAATCAGTTATAAAAAATGCCTTAGAAGTACAGTTTTGGTAATTTATTCGAAGTGACGTTCAAGTTTCTTGTATTATTTACGCTTCATTATGTTCAATTCCTTGAAGAGAAACATACTAGTAATGTAAAAGAATCTATTTTCATTTTAATAACTTAATTTTATTGTCAATATAGTTTTCCTGTCAAATTATATAATCTGATTGGTTTCCATCCATATCCATTGTCATGAGAAATCCCTATTGGCCTAAAGTGGATGTATATCAACAAGTAAGCATGTCTTTATACCGTACGTGATATTAATCTTGGTGTCCATTTGGTTTCAGGATGGTCCCTTGGCCCAAACGGAAAGGATACACTGGAATCGACCGTTTCTGAAGGAACAGTCGAAACCATGCTAACATTGTCTCCCTCAGAAACCCTTCAAGACATTTGCAGTAAGTGACATTTCATTCATTAGTTTGTAAACAAATAACTATCATTTGGTTACACAATTCCTTACTTGAAATTGTATAAAGTTGATATAACACAAAAATTATCTAAGAGAGGTAAAAGGCAGGATAGGATAATCTACTTTTTGCACTGCTATAAATAATGTTATTCTTGACTGAGGATATTGGATTGATTTAGATAAAAAGGTATAGTTCAAAAATCGTAAGACGAAAATGTCTTATATAATAAACTAGGAAAAGTAGCCTAAGCTTCACCAAGCCGCAATGTTTCGTGATATTTTTTTTTCTGGCGATTGAGCTTCTGTAAGGAAGCCCATGTGTTTAAAGTTTGTCTATGCTGTGGAAGTGGTAGGAATAATTGTAGCTGATATTTGCATGTCAGTCTATTAGCGAACAATTTCTTCCGCCGCACACACTCAAAATTCCAACTAGTAATTCTTGAGAATAACTCTAAGTTTCATTATTGTCTTCAGGTAATTCCATCGAAATGTCGGGTTCTTCTCAGCAATTTCCACAGGAAATATATTAGATCAGAACTTTAAAATGACAGATAATAACATTCTTTAATCTTTCTAATATGCATTAAAAAGCAATCATTGACATTTTGTTGAGAAAATTACAATTTCCTTTAGAAGGTCATGTGATAGTTCTGGGCTTATTCTCATAAACCTGTGATTTCACAATCACACAGGAAGAATTCCAAATAGGTTGTATTGCATTGTCAGGGCGGAGGAAAACATTGTTTACATCAACATTTGCCAGTTGTGGCACCGAACACGGAATTTTTCAAAATACTCTTTAATTATTTACACCCATGGGTGATATATGCATGAACACAGTGCCAACATTTAAAGCAATATAGCCAATGTGAATGTTTTAAGTTCTGATTCTGTGGTAGGCCTTTTATTAAGTTATAATTAAGCTCGAAATCTAAAAGAAGCTAAAACAGCAATAGTCGAAGGGGTTGATTAATCGCTCGATTTTGCAGATAAGAATTCCAACCAAGGTGGGGGTGGTGGCTTCGGTGCGACGGCCCCCTTGCAGCCTTACCAGGGACGCAACCCCTGCATGGAGCGCAACCTCATGCCTGCCGCCCCCAGGGACGGCGACATCGGGGCGCTGGTGGACAGGTCCTCGAAGCACGCCTCCACACGCCGCCCCGTCACAGACCACGCGCCGCCCACACAGGACTTTCCCCGGCCCGCCACGCCCATCCCCTACGTGCAGAACGCCGTGTCCACCATGCCTAAGCAGCCCAACGTCCCGGGCAACGGGTCCGACGTCGTCGCCGCCCCTTTCAGATGGGCCAATTGGGGCGGTCTCAAGAAGCTTCTCTTTGGCGCACACAAGGACCGTGGCGCCGCTCTTGAAAAGTCCAACCTACTCGCGCGCAAGAACGAGGCGCCAGTCATCGTGGAAACGAAGGTGTGCCTTCTGCCCCCGGACAAGCTCGGCGGCGGCGTAGACGCAAACGTGGGCGTCGTGACGTCCGTCGTGGCCGAGCCTAAGCGCCGCCCCTCGACGCTCCCCCTCGTAGGTGGCGACGCGGACTCGCCCTCGCCCGGTTCCGCGGAGCACTTCCAAAACATCTTTTGCAACAAGAACGACGTAAACGCATCCCGACTGAAAGACCCGAATTCTCGGGTGAAGACACCAGGGGACGTGCCGCCCTCTGTGAGGCGTAATCGCGGCAAGGGCAGCGCAGCGCGGTTCTCCCTCTACGATGACCGCATGATGGCGCCGCGCGACTGCCCGTCCGCCCCCGTCACTACCGGCGTCGAGAAGCGGTTCTCAATCGGCGCCAGCGACACTTCTAACTTCTAGTTTGCTCGTGTGGTGCTTATGTACACTTAATTTTTTTTATAGCAATTGTACCACTTCGCATACCGCCCAGATTTCTGTTGCGCTTTTCGTGGTCCGTCGATAGCTTTACCGTCGGGACAACTGCGTTGCACGCTCGTGGCAAACTCTACACCATCTCCGACGGTTTATTTTGTATTTTTTTTGTCACCGATTGTTCATTGTTCATTTCAACGTGATACCGGATAAATGTGAGGTCAATCTTGACCATAAAGGGATATATTAACGCCAAATACGAGTGACAACGGACGTCGGGCGCTTTCGCTGATATGCTATTTTCTACGGCTTGTTTAGATTTTTATTGCTATATAAAATTGCAATATAATGTAACTGCACGAAGTGACTCTTGGTGTCGTGGTCGTGTGTAATTTTTGAAGGAGCGTTTTAGTTCTTAAAGTCCATTTTGACTATGGTTGTAATTTGTGGACCACATCCGGTAGCTTGTTTAGAGATTTATTTACGTATCGAACGATTATACCAAACATATGTATATTGGACGTAGAACGATTAGCAACTAACACTTTATTATTTTACATAATTTTAGGATAACGTGTTCGAGAGTGTAAATCGAACAGTCCACTTGAGTCCATTTATCCTTTGCAGAATAACTGGAAACAATGTAAAACACTTTGACCTGTCAGGCTTCAAACTGTTGTCATATATTTGGATATTTTTATTGTGATTTTGTAAAAGCGCTAATAAGAACAGCAAGGCCGGGTAAACTTTAGAATTCGAAGACAACGGAGTCCATTATTTCATTTACATTTAGGCAGCTTTCGTGGACATTCACAAACGTCTGAGAATAATCAGACGAACTTCACCTTTGTGTCTGAATGTCTGCACATTGGTACTAGTTGAGAATTTTCAGTTGAATAAGCAATTTCAGGGGCAATGTCAACGGAGAGGCAACGGAATTACGGACCCAATTCTAACGAAGGCCTAACGACAAATTCATTGTTATTCAATTTTGTTATTTGAACCCTGACTTCAAAAAGTGGATACGGACTTATCGATTTGACATAGGTTTAAGCATCAGTATAACCTGTGGCCCGGCGATTCGTCGTCTTCGTATACCAAAACAACACGGGAACTTTCCTTTCTTGCTTCTTTATGTAATTCTGCTTTCGCCTCTTTAAGCGAAAATATTGGTTGAAACAATGCTAACCTACCCACACTAATACGTTAGTCATTAGCTCAGTATTTCCCTTAAATTTATATTCTGATTAGTAATTCCGAAAGCTACTAACTTTAACGAGGATCCGCTAATTCTGACTGCTGGAATCAAACCAACTTTGCATCGGGACTCTTCGAAAATATGTACTAGACAATTCACACTCGAGATACAATTCCCTCGTTTTACAATAATTGTTAGTCTCAATATTCTTAGAAATGAAATTATTTCCACCACTAGTGTCACGTCTACTTCACAAATAGCTCGAGTGATGTAGCTCTGAAGTGAAATATTTTGAATACTGTATTTTTTTAGTTCTTTAAAGCAATTCAAATATTCCTTGAGAGACCATAATTGTTTTTTATGCCACAGTTTGTGGATTGCCTTTTCTAACCTTGAAGGTCTCCAGACAATCGACATAGAAGTGTAGGTTCTTTGGTAATTATTATGAGTTTCGCTTAGCCTGAATTGTGCATGCGTCGCACTCCTTCACTGTAGGTTTCCCACTGTCGACGTCGTTGCGAGATTCGCGGCAAAAATGCTAACCCGTAAATACCCGCGATTCCAGCTTTCTCGCGTGCTTTCAGTATTTTAGAATATACTTTTATGGCTGTAATTTGTTTTTTAGGATAAATCAAAGGTGTGTTAATATTTGAATTATATAAACTGAAAGCATTGTTTATTATTGTGAGTCGCTTCTCTTTTTCCGTCTGTATAGGATTTCTCATTTTGCTGATTTATGTTCGGTCCTTAAGCTAGTGTGATATAACAAACAATAAAGCTTTTTATTGATATTGATTATTAATGTGTGTGAAATCAGGAGAATATGTGGTTATCCTTAGTGGTATTTTATAATGAAATGTAGAAATGTTTTGACAAATATGTATGAATATTTGTTGAGAATACACAGTTATGCCTTATAACATTTTGTAACACTATGCTGACTAGATTTAAAGACAGCCATAATACAGTTACATGAGAGTATTGTCCAATTTAAATGTAAAATTCAATGTTTTGTTCGAATATTTTTAATGAAAACGTAGCTAAATTTCGACTGGTTGCCGAAGTCGACTCCGAAAGGTGGAGCTTCGACGAGTGCAAAAATTGCAGTTATTGTATTCATTGTAGTTGATTGAGTTTTTGGTTTACTTTCCGTTATTTGGATTGCTGAAACAAATTGGGAAGGTGAGCAGAGATTTACGAGGTTAGGCTAGAAAGAAACCTGTGCTCATGTTGAGGAATGTTGAGACACACTGCTTAGTCTCCTCACCTTCCCTTGTGCACTTAGCTGATGAAAAAATCAGAATAAATCTCTCTGAATTGTTTTCACAACATTGTCAACAAAGTTCGTAATCTGCTATACAGGGTGGCCAATTTATCTAAAGACACGGAAATATCTAGAAAACTATGGATCGTACATAAAAGTGGGCAGTGAAATTTGCTCGTTTCGAAGGGAGACATCCATTGAACCTCAACTCGATGCCCCACCTCTGGTTCTGGGAGGAAATAAATAAAATATTTAAATGGGAACACCCATTTTTTTATTGCAGGAAAAAATCAATTTTATTTATATATTTTCCTTCACAGATGGTTCAGAAATATGATATTTATTCGTTTATCAACAAATTAAAAACTGATTTTACAGTTATCAAGGAACAAACAAAATGGGGTGATTGTTTTAGATGAATGCAATACTGTTGATATGAGTATTTCTGGGGGTATCCCCATTTTTCTACTGTTTTTTGTTCATTTCTTTTTTTCGATTGTTGCGCCGTCTGTGATCGAAATGACCTCATGTTTATGCAAACTGTAGTAAAAAATTAGGGTTCCCGTTTTAGTATTTTATTTTTTCACTTCCCCACCCACTTGTAGGATGTACATCTGACGGGTACTTTTCAAGAGATTTCTATGTCTTTAGGTCCTCCTGTACACCTAGACCTGAGTTTCATAGCAATGACAGTTCCTTTCCTCTCTTTGAAACCGTCTGTTACATTAAATATTACTATGAAACGGCTTCAATTCAGATTAATAATAGCATTTATTTCCACCTTATAGAATTAGAAGTGTTTATGAAGTACAAGCCTCCCAGAATTGTAAAAAAATAAATTGTGAATGGACAGAGTTTTGTTTGTATTAAGCCTGCTCCAAAAAAAACAACTAAGTTATTGATATGGTTAAAAAAACCTTACACTTTATTCTTACCTACTAAATTATTTTTAATCATATTTGTAATGATTCAACGGTCCTCGATTTCACCCTTTAAGTCAAGCAAATATTGTGATCGATTCAGTTGTCTGTGTAGCATGTTTGATGTCTGCTGGTTTTTTTTGTAATTATTTCGTCGTAGAATTCTTCTTAAATGAGCTGCCGCCATACCTTCTCAGGGAAAGCAGCTTATTTTTCTGATATTCATTATCTTTTAATTATAATTAAGCTCTTAATGGGTGTTTCAAACCAGAGGGTATTCAAACTATCGGGCACAGTATTAGTTTGCACAGAATTAGTTTTGAGAATAAAAAATGAAAATTGCGGATGAATGTAATTTAGTGACAACTTCGTTGGTCACAATTTTTCTTTGACAAAGGAGGCCGTTTTACGAGTTCGTTATAGCGATAAGAATTGCGAGGTTCTCTTTAAAAACAGGGAGTGTGAGAACACAAAATACTGGACAACTCATCTGACATGTCGTGACCTCAATTTTGACGGAGAATCGTCTCGTCACCAAAATTGACCTACCGCGGACGGCCAAATGAAACGGCGTGCTTAGGTCAACAGTGAACAATCACGCTTATTCCGAGTTACCATGACTTAAATGAATTTGTGTGTGTAACTATTGCTTTAAATATGAAATACTACGTTTGGTGAAATTTCGTGTTAAAAAAATGGATTCCAATGACCCGTGGTAAGCGAATAATCGACTAAACCAGGTTTTTTAAAATAAAAATTTGGAGTACATATGACAGAATGTACTGCGATTAGAGAGCGTTTATCCCAAGATGCAGCAAGCAGAGTGACCTTGAGATTGAACAATAGGTAAAATCACGTAAAACCACCAGTCGTAGTAATCGCACTAAAGTTACCTAACTTCGGTCAGTATCATCCCTTGGAGGAATACACAATAGTAACGTGCTTTGTGCCGACGTGCAATGAGCGTACAATCTTATAATCGAGGATTAATGAATTCATAATTTCAAAAAATTCTCTAAGCCTTTCTGAAATTTAATCAACATATTTGTGGTAAATATACCTATAAATTAATGGTTCTGTCTGTTATATTCCTATGGAAGGACTACATTAGAACCGGAAGATTTATTTAAATTCTAGACTGTTTTATATCTCTCAATTTCTCCAAATTAATTTCTTAACTATTTCGCCTTTTTTGGAAAAGTTAGTTTCGAGAATTTCTACCTGATCGCACGATATCCCCTTGTACGCTCATCACACGGGACGACGCCTACACGAATTTTGATAGTTGAATCTATTTTTGCGATAAGGACGAGTAATTTACGAAATGTAGGTGGTGGGTGACGAGACTAGAAGATTTTTCGAACCTAATGGTAAATGAGCACCTATTCCTGACGAATGCAGAAATTTGATAAAGCGTGTAAGTTTCAAAAGAGGGAATTTCATGTCAGCCTAGAACGAATACTAAGAAATCCCGTAACGGCATGGGGAGCACCTCTAGGGGTGGGGGTGACAAATATAATGCGATCGAGCTTTGTGTCGAATCCATACTTGTGGTTTGAAAAACATTGAGAAGAAAACTGTTAATACGAATGTACCCGTAAACCATTTTACGCCAATTTAGGCCTCTTTCACATTTTAATGATGCCACCCCCACCCGCAGTGTTCGTCCCTGGATCGTGACACGTGTACCAAGTAAAATGACCTGTCAGGCAAACGTCTATCGGGATTTTGTACTAGGCCTCGTGACCAGTCTTTATCTTTCTATTCTACTAATGTGTATACAGAAGCGCGTACGTTGTAGCCGGATAACGTGACGTCTTCGCAAAATTAATTGAAGTGTTGTAGTGCAACACAGGACGGCATAACTGTGGCGCCAGCATCGTGTGCAGTAACGGTAAAGTCATCTCTTCTCTCAACTGCCAAGTTCACTGCACCATCACCATTCCGAAGGCGTTCTGTTATGTAAACGACTACACGGCCATGTCGACAGTAAGAGTTCTCTCAACTATTGAACAATTCCAAGTGTTAGTTCCTGCGAAGTCACAGATCATTCTGTTTTATCAAAACGATCGTTTTTGTATCGCAGCGTGCATGTTTGTGCAACAGTATCGATGGGCTTCTACGTGAAACAGACCCTCCACTTACCCTACTCAACTGGTATTTTTTTTTTTTTTGCCGAGCGAGTGAGAATAAGATGGCCTTGGCGCGTTGCTCATTTTCGCATCGGAACAAAGGGATAGAAAGCCGCTTTCTCCGGACAGAGAGCCTTCTTCGCCGAGACGCGTTTATTTCTATCCGATTCGCTTCGTGTTAACCTCTCTGTACAAGCTGCTGCAATCAAAACACTAAACTCACAGAGGAACATTGTGCTTTAACAGAATAAAACATACAAGGTCCATCTGTTGGTATGGCTGCAATCGCTCGATCAATATCTTAAGTTTTAGGGCATGTACGCATATTATGCATACTAATGTGCGTCCCTAACATTACGCGGCCGTGTCAGTTCAATTCTAAATGATCACTGGAAGACACTGCTAATAAGTCACGTAATACTCGTATCAATTGTTTTGCTAAAAATGGCTTGACCCTGATCTGCAACGAAACACAGCAAATTATTAATTAAATCTAGTAAGGGCATAATATTAATTAAAACTAAGTAGAAAATACAAAATTACTATGGTTTTCATTTGATAAGAAACTTCATTGGAAAGAACGTATCTAATAAGTAAACTCAGCTCACCAAAATATGCAGTCAGACTTACAGATGTGAAAACTACAGTATATATTGCATTTAATTCCTTAATGCCTTATGGAATTATGTTTTGGACCAACCTGACAGACTTTCTGATCGAAAAGCGTGTAATTAGGATAAAGTCTCCAGTAAATTCTAGAATTTCATGCAGATAGATATTCAAGAAAATAGTATGCTCACTCTCTCTGGTCAATTCTGTTTACTCACTGTTGCTATTTGTAATAAATATAATAAATTTAGTAGCGACTAGGAATAGTCGGCCAACTGCGTCCTAAACTGGTCAAGGCACGGAGAGGGGAAAGCTGCGACCCCACAGCAAACCCCTTTCCCGCAATCGGAAGGGCGTGGGACAAGTACCAAATGCCCGACCTACCTGATGCAGGTTTTTCTAGGGTTTTCCCTGGCATTCATCAAATTTCACTGTGTATAATTTCCACCCCTTTCATGCTTGGTGCACCCTTAAGGGTTGGGGTGGAGTGGTAATTACATAAAAATAACGCTAACACATTCGAGTTTGGTGTCGAATACGGGGTTATATTTATCACCGTGTTTAATTATGACGTTTAAATTCCCCAAGCGGGGGTGGAAATTACTCAAGCATGTTAATCGGCCGATGTTTGCGCCTAATATTTTTCGCAGTCAATTCAATTCAGAATATTTGTCTTTATGTTGTTTGTGTATAATTTCAACCCCCTTTCGGGCTTAGGAGGCGATCACGCTTAGGGGTGATGTTTGGTGGTGCGTTACAGAAAAATAATGCCCATACGACCGAGACTGGAGAAAAATCAAGGGATGTGGAATTCGCTGAGTTTATTTAAGAGAATCTGGTCAATGCGCGTGGGTAAGTGGCTGTGGGAGGGGGTAGGGTGGTCATTATGCAAAACAATTGAGATTCGAGTTGAATCCAAGGTTTTTTATGTCACTGAGTTTAATTATTACATTCAACTTGCCGTTTAACTCCCCCAAGCGTGGGTGGTATTTTTAATACATGTTAATCGGCCGATATTAGCGTCGCAATAACAATTTTTGGGGTCAGTTTAATTCATAATATTTGCATAGATGCTCTCTAAGTATAATTTCAATCCATGTCGACATGGAGGGTAGCAAGCTTAGGGGTGGGGTTCTGGTGGGGCGTTACTTGAAAATAACGCTAATACGTTTGGAATCAAATCCGGGTGTATCGATATCTCTCAATTTAAGTATGACATCGAACTTTTTGTTTAACCCATAGTACAGTGAGTGGAAATTTTGTAAAATGATTAAACGGACAATATGATTTCTTAAAGAAACTTTTTCGGGGTCAATGAGTTCAACCCCTTTCGGCATGGGAGGTGAGCACATGTAGGGATAGGGGGCGATATGTATTACATAAAAATAACGCAAAAGCAACCGAAATTGGAGTCAAATTGGGGGTTATGGATATCCGACATCCCGGGCAACGCCGGACACCCGATAGTACAAGAAATAAAAATAGTTTACAGAAGATTCCAGTAAACTCGGCTCGAGATTCCTTTCTTGACTCTTCTGCATTCTAACATTAGGGAAAGATCAAAATCCGGGTCAATGATGATTCAAAAAACTAACAAAATAGATTAGGGTAAGAACTTTTGGAGTTTTTATTTGTGCTTGTATTCCATAGTAGAATTAGACAATTTCAGTGGAGGACTTTTTTCTGAGTTGTTCCCACATACTTGTCAATGGGGCGAAAATAAGGAAGTAATTATCTGCGCCTTCCCTTCATTTCGTTAAAGCAGGGTAAGGGTAATTCATGGCAGACTTTCAGAGAAGCTGAGCGAAATATAAACTGGCACACCCGGAACCTTAAGCTACAGTGACGAATTTACAAAACGTTTCACCGGAACTTAGCGTCGCCCAACAATTATCTGGTGTAACGTACGTTTAAACAAAATTTGCGTGACGTAACGACTTAGTTGTGCTTATTAAATGATTAACATTGTATCAATGCAGTAGCACGAACCTAATTAAAGACGAGAGAGCGATCTCTCTGGGTCTGTTCTGATCTAAGTAGGTGAATGTGTGTAAGTATGTCGGACTCCCACGCTTATGCTCCGACTTCGTGCACTTTCTTTCGAGAGACTAGGACTAATCCTCCTCCTTTCCCCCAATCCATTAACTACGTCTTTCTTCTATCACTACATTATATTTCTACCTGCTTTTTATCTCCTCGGATTCCGTTTTACGCCTTAGCTATAGAAGCTTTTTCTCGTAATAAGGCATATATGAAAAAAGAAAAATATTTCTAGCATCGATTTAGGATTCTTGTGCATGTTTCTACAACTGTAGAACAGTTGAAAATGGCGGAATGATAAAACCGGAAGGTACCTAGAACTACTGCAAAACGTGGCGCGGGTACTGTCAAAACAAGTTCATTTTTAAATAATCTCCTGCAAAATTTTTAGGTATATCCAATACAGGCAAAACAATTTAAAATCGTTTATAATTGCGCGAATGAGTTTATAGCAGGTCGGACACCCACTAGATGATCGACAATATCAAAGATATGGTGTTGTGTGATCAACAAATCAAATTCCGCGAACTTGTGGGCACAGGCCAAGTGACAACGACTATTTTTCAAGATATGTCCCGCGTTTTCACCGAGTGGAGAATAAACGGTATAATGTGGCCGAGTCAATGACTGGCCGCGTTTACGTCGTAATCCTAGCGAGATCCTACGTCGATATGGAACTTTTTTTCTTTTTTTTTATTTAATAAACAGAAAATTTTTTTAATCCTAAGATTTTACAATTGAGATATAATTTTGAAGACATTAACATGTTACAATTATCTTGAAGAAATGTCCTTGCTTCTTGAGTGAGTAGTTGAGGAAGTTATGAATTATTTATTTATCTATAAATATATATATATATACAAACACACACACTCATACATATATACACATACATACACATATACATATTATACACATACATAGACATACATGCGTGTGTTAATTTGCTCTGGTTGCCAGGTCAATTTGTCTTTTTCTTTTTAGCCTTCTGAGAGGTTTAGGTGGAGGAGGATGGGATTCTGTTTTTGAGATAATGGGATTGAAGTGGTGGAGATTTCTATGACGTTGGATTAGGGCGGTTTGAATTATAGTTTTTTGGGTTGAGGGAATATTAAGGTCATTGTGGATTCTAGAGTTAGTAACGTACCAGGGACAGTTAGTTATAAAGCGGAGAATTTTATTTTGCGATATTTGAATTTTATTTATGTGGGTGGTAGCGGCCGAACCCCATATATGGCAGACATAGAACCAGAGGGGATATATGAGGGATGTGTAAAGGAGTTTTTTTGTTGTGACGGATAAAGGAGATTTCGGGTTCAGTAATGGTTTTAGCTTGTGGAATCTGTGGAGAATTATTTTTTTAAGATGGGAAGTGTGAAGGGACCATGTTAGTTTGGAGTCTAGGGTTAAGCCGAGGTATTTATGGGAAGATTTAGTAGGGATGGTGGAGTTGTTGATAGTGACTGATAGGTCGTAGCCTTTTCTTTTCAGGGAGAAGGGAACGGTTACAGATTTGGAAGGATTGATGACTATGCGCCAGTCGTTGGCCCAGATTGAAATAAGGTTTAAGGAAGTTTGAAGGTGGTTTGTTGCGGTTTGGAAGTCATGAGAGTGCGAAGTGATAGCGATATCGTCTGCGAATATTGAGGTGTAGTAGAGGGGATAATAGGAATGTCGTGGGTGTAGATGGAGTAGAGGAACGGACCAATTACACTTCCTTGTGGGACGCCTGAGAGTATAGGATGTAGTGGAGAGAGATATGGAACTGATGATGAAACACTGATGCACCATTACACGCCAGTGGGTTTCTGCGGACGAGGAAGGCGAAGACGGAGAGAGGGGATGATCGCGGTTGTCAGAGATCGACGATTTAGAAGAATGAAAATGAAGAAACGTCCACATTTGGCCAAAAATACAGTGCTCTTTCATCAGGACTTTGGACGGGTGCACATGTATGCAATTTCGATTGCAAAAATTGTACAATTGATATTGGAACTGAAATTTCAGATCATTGCCAAGACAAGCGTTAATTTTGATTAACGTCTAGACACGTGCTTTTTCGTCTTATTGCAATAATTGGAGGAAGGCTTAGCGAACGGATTGCTGATAAATAAAACCGATTCAACCCAGGATAATATGATTTTATTTTATTTCCAAGTGCTTGTTCACCTAAACGTAAGTATTGTAAAATATGGTGAAGTGGCAAGTAAGAATTGTAGGAAAATCAGGTAATTTATTATTTGAACTATCATTGGAGGTTAACGCGAGTTTCGTTTGACGTGGCCACGATCCACCGGAAGCGAATCTTCATGCAGTGACGACTCGACTTGCTTTAAACACCTGCATTTTATTCTCCTCCCGGTTACGATGCTCGCACTCAGTACCGTTACTTCAAAACTGAATCGGCGTCACTCTTGCCTGTTCCAGTTCTCCACAGAAGTTCAATCTTGGAGCTACAAGTCCCCGCTTCCGTTTGCTCAAATGTCGAGCATCATAGTTCGTCATCGGCGCCGTCATTCCATTGATTACGCTGCTAATACTCTTCAATTACACTCGTCATTCCTTTACTTACCACGTGGATTGTCAAGAAATTTCTTACTATCCGTACACACGTTTTTATTTCACTAGACTTGACGTGCGTTCGTTTGTAATAAAACTTAATTTTTACGTGATTACAGACGAAATGACGTTTCAACATTAAAAAAATATATGTTGTTACGGTTAATTTACGCTCCTTTGCAGGGCAACGTGACTGTTAAATGTTACGTCACGTTGCAACAACAATTTTACGCCTCACGTGTTTGTTCACTAATTTTACACGGAATACTTTACTATTTAATACCTTATTATAAATGTTAAAATGGTATTGGCACATGTGATTTAAATAATTTCGTTCAGGTTTGGGAGTCATTAATGATACTTCTTACCATTAAAGAATTTACTGATATAAATTTTACAATTACGATAAGCAAGAAATCTGAACCTCAGCATATTAATGTCGGAAGAAAAACTGACACATGTGACTGTGGGTTTTACACATTTCACAAGGACAGTCAGGGCCGAAACGAGAGAAAACAATTACATTCGAACACATCACAAAATTTACATGTTAACGTTTTCAGAGTAAAACTTTCAAAATATTAAGTATACATTATTTTAAATCATAATAAAAGTGAATTATATGTGGAATTTTTATTGAATATTTAAAATTTTAATATTATTCCATTCAATTTTGTGATTATTCATGGATACATGTTTTGTTAAAACAGATTCTATATCCGAAGGTTGTTTTAAATTTGCAAAATGTTGTTTAATTCTGGTTCTTCATTTACGCTGTAAATATAAATTTATATAATAAATCTGTGGCCATGTTACATTACTTATATTAAATATTCTATTTATGATTTTTTAATCTACATAGATCAATGTTAATTTTAACAGCAAAGTGAATTGGCATTATAACATAATTTCGTGACAGTAATGAAAATAATCAATGATTTCATTGGCATAAATTGATTGAATAAGACATAACAACGATTGCAAAGATATTTAAGTGCATAACATTATCATTGTGAGTCCAAATCAAACACATGAAGGTAAAGTTATATTTTAAATGTTTATCTGATTCACCTTGTGAAGTAAACCTAAGGTAAGCAACTGAATTATAACTATCCCGTTACATTTGCTAGCGCGTATGACGTAACCTTAATATTTAGCTATATTGGGTTAGCTCGTAAATCACCAGTTATAGTGTAATTCAGTTATCAGAAATAGTTTACTATAACGATCACATTAAATTATTTTTTTTTTTAAAAAAAAGAAGTTATAGTCAGAGGTATAAATGTGGTCTCTGCAACGTTATTCTTTTGAATATAACATCTTTGCCGCAAAGAGATCTATTGTTGAAATAGTTCTCAATTTTTAATGAAACTGTTGATGAACATCACTCGTTTAGTATGGATCTAAGGTATGTTTACGATTGAACGATTCGATATAACTTGGAATTACATTAATGGATACGGATGATTGGAATGATGATTGTTTTGAGATCGGGACTGCTACATTGGCGAGCTGAATTGTCTGGAAGCATTTAAATGCTCTGAGATATTTGGACTAGAAATCAGCGAGACAAACTTGAACAATTTAAAACTATCAATAATTTCAATCATTGAGATATCCAGCTCTGATTTCTGATGTTGGTAAAAAAAAAACACAAAATACCTTTGAGAAAAAGAGATATTTTTCTTGTTAAAAATCGGTATAATTAATATTTGCCCAATAAATGTAAAAAAACGTGATCCCTGTTATTCATTAAATAAATTTGTTTTAATTCGCTCACAAACCAATTGGTCTAGTGGTCATTACTTTAGGTTATGATATAATAGTAATATAAAAAAAATATTATTTATGTCCAAGATGTTTCTTTAATGTAGGTTAAGATATGTTTAGTTCCTTGTTGAACGCTGGTTTTAAGCGAAAAGTCTAGTGACTAGTAAACTGCACTAATGGACAAAGAAGTAAACAAACAGCTGCGTGCGTGCGCGTGCGCAGTAGCGACGACAGCGAATGCTGCGCAGGCTCTTGACCTTGCCACTTCCGGGTGCTCCTAGCGGCGCTGTTCGGTGCTCGGCGTCCTCACCTCAACAAACACACGCAGTTGCGTCATCTCACTACGACTGCAACCACAGAAACCTGCCAGTAGCACGATACAGCGTCCTGTAGCTGTCGTGGCAATCTCACTTAGCAGTACAGAACCATATTTACTTCCGTTAATATTTGCGAGGAGGAAAACGTAAAAATCGACCAATACATCTACTGGTGATTTAGTTATCTAATTATACTATAGCCTGCGCCACGAATACGTAATACCAAAGGGCATGGGACCAACGAACACTAATATAAAAAATTAAATATTGAATAACTTACGCTAATGTAGTCCGTAGTTACATTTTTTTTAAAAAAATTAACTTACAGAGGTTATCTATAATACAATCTATTACTATACCTTTAAAATAACCATTTTTTTTAATGGAAGTCTTTCCCGCCATATTCGCTAAATACATTATTCTCCGGTATCTTCCCGGCGACAACAGTAATTAATATAGATGTGAATATCTAACGATTGACGGAGGTCTTTTATACTTGCGAAAAAAAAAACCACAGGAAATAAGCCAAACAATTAAACCGACTAAATACCGTGAGCTGGATTGTCACAAATATTTATATTAATGCTACTTAATATTTCTGTCTCCGAAAAATAAATATAGCACATTGTCTCTAGACTTCCAAAGTTGAATTTATTTTATAAGGCGAGTACGAGTTGTTCGTTCTTATTTTTACCTTCGAAATACGACAATAATACGTGGTAAATGGCACCGAGGTGAACTCAATCTCCGATAATGAATATTCATGTATTCAAATCGCGATTGGAATTAAGTCGCACTACTTCAAACGAGATCAAAATAGTAATATATCATTTCTTTACTTTCCTAAACAAGGATACGAATTCTAAGAGCGATGAAAAAATGCTGCTCCAGGGACCTACGTAAATTTGATTGCAGCTGTTGCAATTCATTTGTCAAAGAATCCATTTGCATTTATTTGTACATGAATTTAAACTCTTCAATACCGTTATTTATCTTAAATATTTTCGTAGTATTAACATTATTTTTGTTTTTTATGTATTTAATGTTTTTAATATTTTTAATATTATATTTATATTCGTACCCCAATGTATGTATTAGTCGCCAATTTATAAAAACAAATTCTTTAATAATTTTCTCAAAAATTATTTATGCATTTTTAATCAGGTTCCAATCTTCCAGTAATTTGCCGTAGCCATCCATTATAATAAAATATATTCATTCAAATATTTTAATTATTCGAGAAACTTTTAAAATAATTTATTCTGTTTTCACATAGACGTCTTCAAACTGTCCAAAATTCTTGTTCCTTCATATTTTTTTGGTATACTAATATTGAGTCCATGTCCCCCCCCCCCCCCCCTAGTAAGATGCGTATCTATCGTATAATAATTCTGTATGACGTTGTGATACGTAACTACGGTCCAAAAGGACATCCATTTTTATTTATTTTCCATTTCAGTGTCGGAAATTTTAATTGTAAAAAATTAAAACTCAATATTGTACGTCTATGTCAGTCGACTGTATATATAGCCTATATATCGAAATTTAAAGTGTTGTAATTTTATGAAAATACTAGCTGGGTGCCCGGCGTTGCCCGAGATGACATTTATCCATAACCCCCGAATTTTTCGTTATTTTTATGTAACGCAACTAAATGTGTTATCGGCCGGTTCCATTGTTTAAAAATTTCTACCCCCGTCCAACCCCGAGCAAAACTTAATTTTTTCACAATGAAATTGAGCGACATCCATAACCCCATAATTGACTCGAATCTTGGTCTATTCGCGTTATTTTCATGTAACGCTTCTCAAAACCCCACCTCTAAGCGTGCTCCCATACCATGCCCATAGGTGTTGAAATTATACACAGAATTTATTTAGTATTATTATGAATCTCATTGACCCCGAAAAATATTTATTTGGCGCAAATATCGACAGGTTAACATTTTTGAACATTTCTACGCCCGCCCACGTCCGACCAGCCCTCCCACCCACAACCAACTCCGCGCGCTACCCAGGTTGCCATATATAAATTCAGTGACATCTATAACCTCGATTTGTCTCGAATCTATGTTGTTCTCACGTTTTTTTCTTGTAACTGCCCTCCACCCCTACACGTTGGATCGTGTATCGATGTCGACAAAGTTTTTAAATTTATGAGTTTATTTTCTGGTTTCCTATCTTCGCTTACAAACGGCCTAATTTGTTCCACTATGACGCCTTAATTTAGAACTGAATTTTGTCAAGTAGTTATAATAAGTCAATATGGATGTATAAAATGTATAATAATAATTAATAATAATAAATATGCAAGTTGCCGAAGTTATTTATTTCTATTTAAATGAAACTGCAGTGTGTTTATTAAATTATTTTATTACAGTTAAGTATTTATATACCCAAAAACAGCAAAATTATGTAATAAGATATTTCAGTACATAAGAATTGATTGACTGCAAGATAAAAAAAATTAATTCTCTTGAACTTTTAAACCATTAAAAATTAGGAGATAATTATAGTGTGTGGCATTTATTGTACTAAATAATGTTCCTCTTAATTAAATATAAATAATATTCAAAGAAAAATGCACTGCGGAATACAGAGAACAGCGACTCCATTTTGCTTAGTTCTGGGTAAACGCCTCTGACCAAGGCGAGGCAGGAAGAAGGGGCAGGTGTGACGTAGACAAGTAGTTCGCCAACTACTAAGGCCGTCTGCTCCCCTGATGTATCGAGCTCCGTGAAAATCAAACCCCATGTTAAGTCGTTAGTACGAACCAAGTCCCAACAGATGTCATGAGCGCCTCCTTTTTGAAGCGTTTCAATTTTAGTATGGGATTTCGTGATTTTGTCGTGCGGGTTGCTAGTAGAAGTAAAGAAGGTGTCTTATTCCACGAGCAGGTGTCTCAGTCCACGAGTCTAAGCACCGCCCCTAAAGCAGGAGCTCCTCCATTTTACATGCATCGGCACAACTCTGCCTGCCGTTGCTTACTTGGTCTCTCTATTTCTCTCTAGCCGAGAGGAATGAAGAAATGATTTTGAATATATAAATAATCGATAAAATTTAGATAGTCACTAAATTAAATTAATAATGTGGAACTTAAATTAGAAATTTTCGAAATTAAATAATTAATTTATTTTTATCAATTTTTTTATGCGGAATGATTTTTGCGTTCCCATATTCATCTTTTTCATATTCCATAATTAATTTTTTAAATCAATAATTACTATATTTACAAATGTAAAATTATAGTCAATCATTATTATTTGTTCCATAACTTTTCAATTAAAGGCCATAATTAATACCCATAAACACAATTAATTGGCTTTTTATAATGAATAATAAATTATGTTAATTAAAAGCAAGTAAATGATAAACAAATATTGTGTGATACGTAATAATTGGTCTCTTATTTGTTACGTTAGTTATGTAATTATTTTACTATTAAAACACGGGTTTTAACTACGTATTTTAAATTTAAAAACCAATAAAAATAACATACTGTGCCCGCATTGAGCCTGATGCCATGGTGAGCCTTGTAAAACCAAGATGGTCTACACGTATTTTGTATGATAATGTATGTTTCCTATTATTGTTGTTGCATAATAATAGAAATTAATTTGAAAATAATCTCCTTAATTTTATTTGTACTGTGTGACGCGATATACACGGAAAATAGCGACGTTTTGTTAAGTAAATTAATAATCGCGCCATTTTAAATTTAACAAAATACGACTGAAAGTTTAGTGTTTTTGAAATATAAACTGATTAATTATTTGTTACAGAACGCCTAATGATGTCCGGGGTTAGAAAAAGCGTTTTTGGATTGATAATAATTTCATTGGAAGACGCCACGGCATCTATGTCGAAAAAGTTTTTAAATTTATGAATTTATTTCCTGGTTTCCTATCTTCGCTTACAAACAGCCTAATTTGTTCCAATATGACGCCTAAATTCAGATCTAAATTTTGTCAAGTAGTTATAATAAGTCAATCTGGATATGGAAAATGTATAATAGTAATTATACTCGTATAACATCGGTAGAAACACTATCAATCTCTTTGACCCCTAAAAATTTTTATTCGCCTAAAATATCGACTGTTTTAGATTGTTTGAATGTTTCAACCCCCGACCCTATGCGTGCAATCCTCTCATACCAAAAAGGGTTGTAATTTTACAAAAAAAAAACATAGGTGAAAATACTATCAACGTAATTGACCCTGATAATTATTTATTCTACTCAAATATCGACCATTTAACATGTTTGAAATATTCTATCCCCGTTCAAACCCTTTCCCCTGGGTTTTAAATGGCCACTTGAATGTCATAATTAAACTCACCGACATCCGTAACCCTGTATTTGACTCCAATATCGGTTGTATTCCCGTTATTTTCTTGTAATACCTGTCCAGCCCCACACCTAACGGCGCTCCTTTCCCATGATATGAGGGTTTGAAATTATATTCATAGAACATCGGTATAAACACTATCAATCTCTTTCACCCCTAAAATTATTTATCAGACACAAATATCGGCTGTTTTAACATGTTTGAATATTTCAGCCCTCGTCAATCCCCACTCCTGGGGTTGGTAAATGTTTCTCACCCCGACAGTGTTTGTTTCCTGGTCGCAAAGAACACATGTATGAAATTTGTTCCACCGGTGTATATATATATATATATATATATATATATATATATATATAAACACTCTGTTTTATTTATTAGATACTAGCTGGGTGCCCGGCGTTGCCCGAGATGTCATTTATCTATAACCATCCATAAGACTCCAATTTTGGTTACTTTTGCGCTATTTTTATGTAAAGCTCCTCGAACCCTATCCCTAAATGTGCTCACCTCCCATGCCGAAGGCGGATGAAGTCATTGACTAAATATATCGGCCGTTTTTACATGTTAGAAGATGACCACCCCCACAAATATGCGATAATGAAAAAGAATGTATTCCACGCAAAAATCGGCCGATTACATTGTCTGAAAATTTATTCCCCCGCCCAACACCTCCCAAACCCGTCGCGTTACCCCCCCCAGGGTTGTCACAATTAGATTCAGCGACATTCATAGTCTCGGAATTGATTCGAATCTCGGTTGTTTTTGCGGGATTTTATTTAACGTACCTCCACGCCACCCCTAAGCTTGCTCCCCTCACAGGGGTTAAATTATACACAAACAACATCGGTATAAATACTTTCAAAGTAATTAACCCCAGGAAATAATTATCGCAAATATCGACCGTTTAACATGTTTGAAATTTTACACCCCCGACCACTCCCGCTTCGGGGACTTAAACGGTCAAGTTTAATGTCATAATTAAACTCAGTGACAATCCTGATAGTTTCTGGTTTATTTTTATCTAATGCTACTTCCACGCCAACCCCTAAGGGTGCACCCTTCCGAGTCCGAAAGGGGTTGAAATTATACACAGAGAACATGTAGGGAAATTTTATTAATCTAATTCATCCCGAAATATATTTAATTGACGAAAAAACAGCCGGTCAACTCATCCCAACCCAGCCGATATACGCGCGTTGTCCAGATTGTCATAAATAAATTCAGCGACATCCATTACCTTCGATTTGACTCGAATCTCGGTTGTTTTCCCGTTATTTTCAAGGAAATTAATTAAACTCAGTGACAATCCCGATAGTTTCTGGTTTCTTTTTATGTAATGCTACTACACGCCCACCCTTAAGGGTGCACCCTTATGAGTCCGAAAGGGGTTGAAATTATACACAGAGAACATGTAGGGAAATTTTATTAATCTAATTCATCCCGAAATATATTTAATCGACGCAAAAAACAGCCGGTAACTCATCCCAACCCGGCCGATACCCGCGCGTTGTCCAGATTGTCATAAATAAGTTCAGGGACATCCATGACCTTCGATTTGACTCGAATCTCGGTTGTTTTCCCGTTATTTTCAAGGAAATCCCCTCCAGCCCCAACCCTATCATGCCTACAAACAACATCGGTAGAAATACTATCAACGTCAATGGTCCCGGCATTTATTTATTCCACGCTAATATCGATGATTTCACATGTTAGAAAATTTCCATTCCATCCACTCCCGCCCCTTGGGGCTAAACGGGCAATTTGGTGCTATAATTGAACTGGATGACATCCATAACCTTGGATTTGACTACAATCTCGGTTGTAATCGCGTTATTTTATTGCAGCGTTCCTCCACCCAACACCTAAAAGTGCTCTACTGATAATCCCGACCCGCTTCTGGGGGTGGTAGACGCGTCTCACCCTAACAGTCGGTAGAAACACTATTAATATCTGTGACCCCTAAAAATATTTATCCGACTGAAATATAGACTGTTTTAGCATGTTTAAATATATCAATCCCCGTCCACCCCCGCTTCTGGAGGTGGTAGACGCGTCTCACCACGACAGTGTTTGTTTCCTGGTCGCAAAGAACACGTGTACGAAATTTGGTGAAATTTGATCCACCGGTATAGATTTGTATTCTCCACCCCAAACGCTAGGAGTGCTCTTTCCCCAGGGTGTAGAGGTTGACAATTATATTCAGATATCATCAGTGGAAACACTATAAATATCTGTGACCCCTAAAAATATTTATCTGACTGAAATATAGACTGTTTTAGCATGTTTAAATATTTCCACCCCCGTCCACCCCCGCTTCTGGGTGTGGTAGACGCGTCTCACCCCGACAGTGTTTGTTTCCTGGTCGCAAGGAACACGTGTACGAAAAAATTTGGTGAAATTTTCTCCAGCGGTGTAGATTTGTGTAACGAACATACAAATATACAAACATACAAATATACAAACATACAAATATACAAACATACAAACATACAAACATACAAACATACACTCATTTTTATATATAAGATTAAGTGTAATAATTATTTATATTAAGCCCTTTCGTTCTGGTAGAAAAGTGATTAATAATGGATTGATTTATATGGTTTAGGATTTTGAGAACAATTGTTCTAATAATGTAGATTACGTGGATAATATTTTCATTGAAGTTGTAGTAAACTAAATTATAAACTACGTTGGCATGTAGAGTTTTTGTTACATTTATTTGTCCGTGATTATTTGTTGCTTTATTTCTTCACAATAATACAACTTCAATTACGGAATAAATGTAAAATTATGTTTATAACAATTTATAATATAAAAACTTTTTAAAAGAGTACAAAAAGCAATGGTTCTGAAACACTTTTATTTTTGATTAAACGTCGTTATTAATGGAAACAACATAGGTTAAAATAGTATGAAAAACACCACCCTTAAATCTGCTACTTTCCCGTGGTGGAAAGGGTTGAATTTTTACTCATATCACATCGGTAGAAACAATATCAATCTAGTTTACCCATAAACACATAACATTTTGGCAGTTTTAGAATAATAGACAATTCTCACCCCCAGCCCTAAGCAAGCTCACCACTAATGTCTAAAGGGATTTATATTTTCAACAACATCCGTTGAAATAGTATTCACGTAATTCTCCTCCAAGAACGCGCAAGAACTGACTATTTATCTTCCCTTCCAACCCCCACCATTTCGGGTTAAATGGGCAATTAAAAATATTTATCCGGAGTAAACTCACTGACATCCATAACCTTCGATTTGACTCCAAACTCGGTTGTATTCGCGTTATTTTTCTGTAAAGCAACTCCACCCCAAACCCTAAGGGTGCCCTTTTCCCAGGGCGTAGGAGATGAATATTATATTCAGATAACATCGGTAGAAACACAATCAATATCTTTGACCCCGAAAATATTTATCCAAATCTAATACCTGCTGTTTTAGCATGTTTAAGTATTTCAACCCCCGTCCACCCCCGCTTCTGGGGTTGGTAGACGCGTCTCACCCCGACAGTGTTGTTTTCCTGGTCGCAAAGAACCCGTGTACGAAATTTGGTGAAATTTGCTCCAGCGGTGTAGATTTGTACTCTCCACCCCAAACGCTAGGGGTGCTCTTTCCCCAGGGTGTAGAGGTTGAAAATTATATTCAGATATCATCAGTGGAAAGACTATAAATATCTTTGACCCCTAAAAATATTTATCCGACTGAAATATCGACTGTTTTAGCATGTTCAAATATTTCCACCCCCGTCCACCCCGCTTCAGGGGGTGGTAGGCGCGTCTCACCCCGACAGTGTTGTTTTCCTGGTCGCAAAGAACACGTGTACGAAGTTTGGTGAAATTTGATCCACCGGTATAGATTTGTATTCTCCACCCCAAACCCTAAGGGTGCCCTTTTTCCAGGGTGTAGGGGATGAAAATTATATTCAGAAAACATCGGTAGAAACACCATAAATATCTTGGACCCCTAAAAATTATTATCCGACTAAAATATCGGCTGTTTTAGCATGTTTAAATATTTCAACCCCCGTGCACCCCCGCTTCTGGGGGTGGTAGACATGTCTCACTCCGACAGTGTTTGTTTCCTTGTCGTAAAGAACACGTGTACGAAATTTGGTGAAATTTGCTCTACCGGTGTAGATTTGTATAACGAACATACAAATATACAAACATACAAACAAACATACAAACAAACATACAAACATACATACACTCTTTTTTATTTATAAGATTCGAAATTCTATCTTTTTTAAAAAAACATAACTTTTCAGTACCCCAAAATTTTTCCTACTGATTTGCTATTTCAGCCATTTTTCCCTGAATTCACACAATTATTATTTTCATAATTATATATAATGACTCTAATAATTTTCTTTTAACTTTGTGATTGTTCTTGTAGGATTTTTACGTGTTTTAAATATAAACGATAATTTTGCCGTCCTCGGATCACAGAGGTCCAAGGTTCGAACGGATGTTTGCACTCGTCTTGGTCACAATACTAGGGATTAAGACAGAAGGATAATCGACACATTCATCACGTGTCACTCCTGAATTTAGACTGTGCCATGGCAATCTGGCAGTCGTTCCAATAAATTGGCTGTAGCGCCAAAGGAGAAAAAAATATATTGCAATATTCATTTTGGTAGATTTAGCGTAGATTTTGTGCTTTTATAATTACATCCGTTTAATCATTTATTGGTACTATACTTTGTTTTTAAAAATAAATATTAATTTTACTATCCGGTTAAAATACAAATTTAATTTCGTAAATCCCATTATTTTTAATTTCTTTTTACTATTTTAGGCGTCAAATTTCCTATGTTGAAGAAAAATATTTTTATTGGTTTTTTTTAATGGCTTATTTGTACTACCAGTTTAATTAATATTATTACCCGTTTCAGGTATTAATATTTTATTTTTTTGTTTCGTCATTTATAATTTTAAATTATTAAATTATCTTTCTATTTAACTGTGAGACATGTGCAATAATAATATTTACGTAATATATTTATGCAACATTTTTAAAAGTCAAAATGTAGTTTTTCTTAAAAAATATTTTTAACAGAGCTTTCAGCCGTACTTTTCCATTAGCATTCTGTAAAATATTTGGTATATAAGTATAAAACATCTGATTAACGAACAAAAAAATTAGTTACACTTTCTTTGGCCATGTTAATATTTTAAAGGCCACAGATCATCAAAAAATTTTAAACAATTGATGCTATACTTAAGGAATTATACAGGGTGTTCAGAAAGTTACATCATATGTTGGAAAATGACGTCCGCGGGCGGAGCGACTTACCGAACGCACTGTATTTTATTTGTATTCTAACCGTGGTACTGTGGATTTAGAAAACTCTATTACTAAATATTAATTAGATTTTTTAGACTGTTAAAGATGGTTATATATATATATAATTTTTCAAAATATTTATTTTTTTAATTGATGAAAAAATTAAAAAAATAGATATTTTGAAATTTCTTTGATTCAGTTGGAGTACGATCGTAAATTGAATAGAGACTACAGATCTTTTAGAAAATAATTCTGGCAATTTGCTCAAAGGTTGAACACATTGTCCAGGTCGTGGCCTTCCAAGTTTGGAGACTGACGTTGTTTTCGAATGCTGCACGACAAGAAAAACGGCGCTTCATTGGTTAATCGAAGCAAACACGACCGAACGAACAGTTAACAGACCACTCAAATAGTTAGCCATGTAAATGGTAGCAAAGTATCACTGCGTGGCTTTGCGTTGACGGCTATATAACAAAGTACTCGTACCTGGAGCTTCCGTTTCCTCTCCCAGTGTACAGTGTTGCAATTATAAAATGCGTGTAGCTACACGGAAGACTCATAATACACAAATAGCTGTAATACGGCCGTGTCCCTGAAGAATCTCTGAATTTAGGACGAAGGTCTCCTTTGTCCGATGTGTTGCCAACGCCCTTCAACCGGCACTATTAATGCATTTGAGCGGGTGTGCGCCACACGTTGCTTGTCTCTTGCCAATAAATTTAATTTATAAAGTTGCTTTCAGAAATAGCTCAGTGTATATACTTAGCCCTTCCTTGCGTTGGTTTTCCACAGTTCGTCAGAAAGATCCTCGCGGTATCGCCTAATTTCCCATTGGCGAGCCACGATTATATCGCTCCACATTCTTGCGGACTTGGACGGTTTTCCGGTGGCTGCACCACTGGTCCGTTCACCTGAAAATGCCTTGTAGGTTCAGTACACCTTCCTTCATGATCCCTGGCCACTCTGTTGACCATGTAAACTTGCGGCCCTTATTTACTTTTATGCGTCGTGTACCACTTTCCAAAACTTGTCAATTACCCTTAGGATTGAGAAAATCAAACGTTGTTGAGGTGCCAAAAGAAATAGACTTTGCCTACAGTGTCACAGCTATTTTGGATGAGTCGCGCACCAATTTGTAAGTAACCCGGCGTATTTTTACAACTGCAACACGTTCTGCGTTTGAAGTTTGTTGACAGTTGTGTTAAGCGTTGAACCAATTAGCAAATACACTGACTGGCCAGATTATTGTAACCACCTGTCGATTTTTATGCAAATTATCTCTCACATCGTGCTGAAGGCACCAGGCCGATATATGTTGCTTATCACGACAGAAGTGATTCGTTTCTGAAGATGTAGGTGAAGGACACGATTTAACAGCCTTTGAACGTGGGATGATTTTTTGTGTTCGCTCCAGACCATGTTAGAAAATAATAATTATTATTATTATTATTATGAAGCTACTATTGGGAATTTTCCCGGTGGTAGCTATATCTACAAAAATTACATATATACAAATATAACATATATACAATTATATGGGTAACATAAACCAACTGTCTTTGTAAAGTTTATTATTATTTACCAGAAAAAAAAGAAACAGGTTCCACCCCCCATTTCTTTTCCCTGCACTTCACTTTATTTATTTTCTATATCTGGGTTCCCGGCGTTGCCCTGGATGCTATTTATCCATAACCCCCGAATTTTTCGTTATTTTTATGTAACGCAACTCGACCCCTATACCTAAATGTGTTATCGGCCGGTTACATTGTTTGAAAATTTCTACCCCCGCCCAGAATCACCGCCCAACCCCGAGCAATACCCCGTTTGTCAGAATGAAACTGAGCTAGATCCATAACCCCAGAATTGGCTCGAATCTCGGGGCTATTCGCGTTATTTTCATATAACGCTCCACCAAACCCTACCCCTAAGCGTGCTCCCTTCCCATGCCGATAGGGGTTGAAATATACACAGAGAATATTTACCGAAAATATTTATTGGACGCAAATATCGGCCGGTCATCATGTTTGAAAATTTCCATCCCCGTTCAGCCCCGCCCTTGGGGGTTAAGCTGCAAGTTGAATGTCATAATTAATCTCAGCGACATCCATAACCCCGGATGCGACTATCTCGTTTTTTTTTCGTTGTGTTTATGTAATGCAGCTTCACCATACCCTGTATGATTCTCTCTTCCGAAGCCGATAGGGGTTGTAATTATATACAGAATATATTAAAAAATTTGAGTCATTGACTCCGCAAAATATTTATTCATTATTTTAAAATTTATTCATAACCCCTATTTGTCTCGAATCATGGTTGTTTTCTCGTTATTTTCCTGCAGCTCGCCTCGACCCCCACCCCTAACATTACTCCCCTCCCATACCGAAAGGGTTTGAAATGTATAGAACATGAAGACAAATTTTATAAGGCTCATTGATCCTGAAATATATTCATAGGATGAAAAAATCAGCCACTTGACATGTTTGTAAATTTCTACACCCGCCCACCATCGCCCAGCCCCATCCCACCTGGCGTTGACCATATTGTCATAAATAAACTCAGCGACATCCATATCCCTAGATTTGATATATATATATATATAAATAATTTATTTATTTATATATTATATATATTAATTAATTAATTATATATATAATTATTTCGTACTTCTACTGTTTCCAGGATCGAGGTTTGCATCCAGCATCACCAAGGAAATTTGGACTACCCTGCAATAGGATTTGTTCTTTGTTGTAAGTACTAATATTCCTTTCTTCTTGATTATAATACTTAACAATTATGCACATAAAATTTGAAACTATCGTTTTGTATTACTAAAAATTTGCTGGAGTTTTCACGTTGTAGTTAATTTTGTGCTTATAATCGAAGGTTTGAAAAATGTTAAATGCCCGTAGTATGAATACATAATTATTTAGTTATAAGCAATTGTAGAAGTAGGTTGCTTCACACGTACTCGGTTACGAAAGCGTCAGTTAGTCAAATATTTTGTTTGTAAGTAATCGTATTTGTGTTGTTTGGCGGTTAAGAAAAGGCGGTCAGTGCTTCCACAGATAAACTGGCGAAACTAGATCCCGATAACGTAATAGGAAGGACACTCATTCATTACAAGTTATGAAACTCCTTCTAAACCGGGAAGTGATACGCTTTCATTTCTTCAGAACATGACGATTTTGTTGGTCCAGTTACCTTCATCTTATCCGTGTGGAGAATGTAAAGATGATAGTGTTTGATGCAGCCTACGACGTAATTCACGATAAAGGACGGAGACGGCGACAAGGAAATCGGGTCGAGGATAAACGTGGCCAACAAAACAGCAAAGTGCACGTTTAAAGAACATGACGAGATCCACACTGCACAATGGAACGGAAAACTTCCACTTCCGAGCTTTGTGACGGTTGTTCACATATGCAAAGGGATCAATTGGATGATCCGCGCTGCCTTTCCAAAGTGATGACATTGAGGATGAAAACAAACGAACTTTCATTTGCAGTAACTTTAGTTTTGCTACGTATTTCCTCATCTCATGCTGTCTACTGTAGCTTGTGGAAATGTTCCTTTACCTAAGTTTCCTTACCACTTACAGTTTTCCTTCAAATAGGTCATCTAGATGGTTTTATGTTCTTAATATAATAATCACTTATACTTATAAAATGTAGCTTATGACAAATAACAGACAGTTTTTTTTTTTCAAATTATTTCTTTTAAAATAACAACGTTTCTGTATCTCTTGTACCTTCTTCAATGGGCCAATCTAGTGGAACTTGAAAATAAAAACGTACACCCAATTTCTAGTGTCACTAATATTACTACATAGCGTCACGTCACAACCTGAATGAGTTACAAATAGACACCGAAACGTTGTTATACTAAACTGAATCTTATTAATAAACTGATATTGTTCATAAACTAGGCCTACATTTTATTTCATATTATTACAAATAGAAGAAAAATTAAAAATATTAAACTATTCTAATTTATTGAGAAAAAATTAGTAAAATAAAATAATATGAATTGATGTTATTTTTATATAACTTCAAATAAACACAAATCGTATCTTACGGTCGTATTTTGGGAATTTCGGTGAAACCCAAAAATTATGATTGTCAGGCTACTGCACAAAAAAAAATCAAGTTGACAAGACAACGTGGCCTCCGGTCACCGGTGGCGCGCTACCACAAAACGCAAGCTGATCGATCAGTCTGACCGTCTGTAACTTAGGCTGCCGATCACCGATATCGCAAGTATGCATCTCACAATGAAACGAATTCCTCATCCTGAAAAAGGTCATTATTTTGCTCACCCTTCGAAAACTATCTTTACTTGTTCCTTCATTTTCTGTGTTATTTGTCGTCTTAAACTGTTAATAGTTTTCAAGCTTGTATATCCTGTTACATGAGAGATTTGTATTCCTCAGCACATAATAGATAAACCCGACAGAAGCAACGTCTAACCTCTTCAACATATATGCGTCAACGATAACGTCCGAATTTAGTAACGACGCTCCCGGTGATTTTTATCGTGTAATAGAAGCCTGTTGAACAGAAAAATATTTAATGTGCTTGGTGGACCACACGCCACAAGTGATTGCTACATACCTAATATAATAATAATTAATTCACCGTACTCAATTTTTCTCTCAATTATTTGGGACTGGGAGCTTCTAAAATTGACATAAGTTTGTATTTTTACCATAGATTTAATTAAATTTAATTATATTAGTAATTTTAATATTTTCCATGTGTCATTATGGAATTTGAAGCAAGTAAATTATTGTACGATGACGGTAAAATATGGAAGAGTGAGTAATAGAGACAGGAAATGTAGTAAGTAAATAACAAGAGAAGTGTCACACAGGAGTTGAGTAACAGAGCGGTAGAATAGACAAAGAAATGGGTCGTACACTCACACACACTATGATTCATTGTTATTAGAGAGTCGTTCTGTGTGGATCAAGGTCCTGGAGAATTCTTTTCATGTGCAAAGTCGGAATCGCTCCCTGACATCAATTTAGAAAAAGTGAACTTTGAGATAGATAACGAGAGGTAGGCCCTAGTGCGGGCTCACAATCGGTATCTTGTTTCCCTCGCAGCTTCCTCTCCAAATTTCCAGTGAGCGGCAAGAAGTTTCACTTCAAAACTGTAGCTTATATACTCCTTTTTATATTATTTATTGTTGGATATTATTTAATCATTTTCCTACTCGTCTGATTTCTGCATTCATACACAGTTCTAGTCGCACGGAAATTCTCCACAAAATCACCTCCTATAAGGCCCACTCACACCAGTTCGGGAAATACTCCGATTTATAAATAACTGTCCGTGGTACGTTACTAACACTAGAATCCACAATGACCTAAATATTCCCTCAACCCAAAAAACCATAATTCAAACCGCCCTAATCCAACGTAATAGAAATCTCCACCGCGTCAATCCCATTATCTCTAATACAGAATCCCATCCTCCTCCACCTCAACCCGTCTGAAGGCTAAAAATAAATCGTCAAAACATGTTAACATCATCAATGTATCACAATTGTAAAATCTACGGTTTAAAAATTTTTCTGTGTATTAAAAAAAACAGTGCGGGAACGGGAATCCCGTTGCAGGTGCGGGACAGCGAACCGCACGGCCCTCCACACCATTGCGGGAACGGGAATTAATTCTCTAGATGTCTACCAGCAAACACAGCAGTTTCACTGAAAATAATTACGTAATTTTAATAAAAAAAATTTAATTAAAGTTAAGACAGCATGTTCAATAATGTCTTCAGACGATGAAGAGGTTCCAATTTTACTAGCTCTAGCCGAAGACGAGAAAAATAACTAAGTTATTAGAATAATAAGAATCAAGGCAATTATTTCCACCGCTGCACCCTCTTTCCAAATTATTTATACATCTTTAGGAAAAGATCAATATGTATTGACGAAATTAATTCTAAACGAAAAACATTTGTTAAATATCACACCTTAATGCCGGAGCCACGTAGAGATGTCGCAAGATTTTATATTTATTTCAGAATGACACCTGATTGTTTTTTGTTGAAATTTGCAATTTAATTAAGAATGACATTAAAAAGCAATACACGTACTACCGTAAACCAATATCGCCAGAAAGACGAGTTGCAATTGCTTATAACATATAAGGCTGTGAACGTTTCGAATACTTAATGTAATAATGTATTGAATAAGAAAGATAGTCAATTGAAACAAAAAAAGTGATAGTATAAATACCACACAACGTTTCTGGGATCCTTGTGCATTTCGTCAGGTGCGAAGAAGAGCCTAGAGCGACACAAACTGAACTTGTCAGTTGACAAAACTTAAAAGCCGACTGACAAGTGCTGTTGTGTCGCTCTAGGCTCTTCTTCGCACCTGACGAAAGCGACACAGAAACGTTGTGTGGTATTTATATTATCACTTTTTTGTCTCAATTGGCTATCTTTATTATTCATTATTTTCAATCAGGCGTAAATTTTTCATTGTAATAATGTATCATTAAGGCGGCCTGTAACGAAACAATGGGCAAGCGCGTAGCGGGCCACGTGCGGGACGCGGGAAATACCGTGCAAGCTGCGATCCTTCACTGGGAAGCAGAAAACGGCGGGAAAGTTCGTGCAGGTCTGTATATGCCCATATCCCGCACTGAAAACACGTCCCGCTCCCGCACTGGTGTAAGAGGGCCTTTAAACTGACAAATCTTCACTAATATCTTCCCGCCTTCTATAACCTTTGATGACTTCTACGTTGCATTGGCAGTTTCGCAGTCCTGCCAGCAAATTTCTTGCGAAAATATTACTTTTATTACATTACAAAAACTCCACGTTTCTCAGTACAGAAATATTCGATTAATTTGTTTTGAGAATGAATTTCACGAGAGTGTTTGTAGCTCATATTTGCTCGCGGTTCTGTTTGTAAGCGATCGTTTTCAGATGTCGGTTCGGGAGTGATCCTCCGGTCTCTCAATATTTCCTACGATAAAACTTGTAGATTGTGGGAAGGGAAATTGCAACTCACACGACTTCGCATTTATGGCAGCGGCCTCGATACGCCAACTCTGTGGATCGATAATCGCACACTCTGGTGACGTCAGGCGAGGGATCGAACCTCGGCGAGGGAAAACCTTGGATTTGAACTCGCTCGCACGACCGTTTTCCTCGGGGTATAGTGGCAGCGACAACAATGACTAATACAAACAGTGGACACGTAACTGGCTGGTAATTATTACTGAGGCATCGTCATCGCCAGTGAGCTCCCGGGTGCTGTAATAGGACAATAAACGCCCTGGAATTTAATTTTTGTCCTTTGTCTTTCAAGAAATCGAATAAAAAAAATGGATCCTGACGTTCACCTGGAGTGTTTATATATAAATCAAATAAAGAAAAATTTCCGTCGTATTGATTTTTACTTAAGTGAATATCTTCCTGTTGCCTCCTGTAATCCAGATTGTGGCACTAATCCTGACAGTCCTATCGGTCACGGCTTATCCTCCGAGGCGCGTCCACGGAAGAATGTATGTGTTGGATCTCACGCTGTGTAAACGTTTCATTGACAGGAAATTCGAGGTCAGACAAATGAAAAAATAATCAAGACTCGTGCTGTAACTTGGGAAGTATTTTCATTGTCGTGGGGTTAGTGTCATTCGGCCTTGAACAGTGTTACAACTCGATTACTCGACTCAGTAGCAGAGGGTAATGTAATCGTATGACCAGAACCTAAAATGTCGCGACCCAAACAGTGGCGGAGCTCCTGCTTAGAAACGTGTATGCAAAAACAAACAAAAGTAGGCGATATAAATAAATACCACTACGTTCCAGAAAACTTTGTTGCTTCCTTCAGGTGTAGAGTTGAGATTTTGAAATTATCGTAGCTCAATCCAAGCGACCTTAACGGTTTGTATGTTAATATCATTGTTTAATTGTAAATTTCAAAATAATACAGATGATTTTATATACTCATACCGTGCCAATTTTATCAGTGCTTCCTATGAGGAATGCTTACGTTTCAGGAAGAATGACATGGAAATTACTTCCAGAAAAAAAATAAGGCCGTATTAATTATCACTAATAGTTGAATTCCACTCAAAGGAACATAAAATTTCGGACGTGGTTTTGAATGATTCCGAAAAAAAAATGAATCGATTACAGAAACATAAAAAATTCTTAGACCAGCGCGATGAAATGAATAACGGAATAGTGATTTATATATTAATTTGGTTTTAAAAAAACACAGTACGCGTTTGCCGGTGAAATTTTTTTATGAGGTTAAGTAGATTGGCAGGGCCAACAAAACACGATTGTTAATAAGCCGTAGACGCCATATTTCGACCAGTCACTCGGAAAAATTTACTGGAATAACGGATGCGGGTAGATACCGCAATTCTCCATCTCCAGGTCGACGTTACTGTCGCATGCAGACGTAACGAAATCGTCAACAACAGTTGTCATGCCAACACCACGAAAATAGAAAGCCGTACTCAAAATTGAACATTGTTCGCTGATGCCTTAAACGTACGGTATTGTATGAGGTAATTAGCATAATATGTTTAAGGTAAGACTGTCGAGAGACTCTTCAAATTGAATTTTGCGAAAACTTCGTTTCCGCAGTGTCGGACGTGAACTTTTATCTAATAAGACCTACGAATCGAATTTCGCTCCGAAGGACGAGAAATCTGCTGTAGCTGTTCCGAGTCCAGATCGTCCTTCAGTTTGACGAATTTCCCCGACGAACGTCTTATCTGCAGCACGGAGGATATAGAACGGATGAGATGACGCGTAAGGACAAAGGAGGAATCCCGTGTAACGCCGGAAATAACGCGAACAAGTGAAACACGTCAGCGGGAAGGACAACGTCACGGAGAAACGGCACATTCTCGGGAAACGAAGCGGATGTAAGCGCATCGCCAGTTTGCGACACAACGGATTGACCCGCTGCAAGACAAGGAACAACATCTTATCCTTAGACCACCATCATTGACTGTCACAGTGGCCACGCTTGTCCCGATCTAACCTCCGGGGCAATTAACCTGTTGCTTAAAATAAAAATCGTACGTTCCTAATAAATTGTATATTTACCTGCAAAATCGTAGCGGGTTCTGAATACAGATTACGTCATTGAAAATAACCGTAATCGCAGCACGTGAAGAACGAGCGATTGGTTTTATGGCGATTAAAGTTATGAGTTAGGCTTTCCGGGAGAAAACTCCGTCGGACGCCAAGGAGAGGACTAAAAAATCAGCCAAAATTACAGAAAAGCTAAATACTTTATTACATCAAGTAAATACATATACTCTTATGATAATCGTGAAAAAAGAACTTTGAGCAGATGGACGACGCGAAGCAGCCAGGCGATATGTACACAGGAAATGTCTCGAGCGACGCAGCAATAAATACGAGTGTCGGGGGTGGGGCTGGGGATGGAGATCAGTGCGTCTTGCGCGTGAGCAGGGACTTGATGTTGGCGACCTCGGAGGCGAGGCGCGCGAGCTCGGACTTGAGCTGGGCGTCGTCGGGCGCGTCTCCCAGGGAGATCCCAGAGTCCCGCTCGTCGCTGCTGCCCTCCGCGTCCTCCGTCTTAATGTTCTGCAGCGACAGCAGCGTCGTGGCCGCGTCCTTGTCGCCGAGGTGGCTCTTGTGACGCAGCTTGTGCGGCAACAACGGCGCCGACGCCTCGTCGCCACTGCCACAGGACAGCTCGAAGGGCGACGGCGCGCGGCTGCGGCTTAGGTTGACGGGGGCGGCGTCGAACTGCGGGAACGCGTACGAGAACTCGGGCTCCGGGAAGGCGTCGGGCTGCGAGTGAGGGTGCTGGTGAGGGTGCTGCGTCGGGAAGAGAGACGGCGAGGCGCCGCTCACAGGCTGGTGGATGACGGACGTGGGCACGGAGGCGGGCGCGTACAGCAGCGCGGGGGGCGGCGCCGGCACGGGGGCGCCCGACAGCTTGGGTCGCTTCGTGAAGCTGAGCACCTGCTCCGTGGTGGGCAGCGTCGCCATCACCTGCTCCACGCTGATCAGGCTCTCCCCGCACACGCCGAACTTGTCCTTGAAGGCCGCCAGCTGCGCCTTCAGCACGTGGTTCTCCTTCGTCAACTCGACGACCCTCGTCTCCAGGATCATGTCGTTGAAGCGGCGCTTCTCGCGCGACCTCTTCGCGGCCTCATTGTTCCTCCTCCTGCGGTCCCAGTAGCTCTCGTCCTTCTTGTTGTCGGGAATGAACTCTCTCTGCTTGCGCTGGGAGAACAGCTCCTTGCGCTTGACGAAAGGCGGTCCGTCGGGCGACGATGACCTGGAGACGTCGGGGGCGCCGTGGTCCGGCGGGCAATAGAAGGGCGGCGCCGTGTTGCTGCCTGGCATCTCACCGTTCACGGGCGATCCACTTTGTCGAGCGACAAATTCTGCCACCATAATTCGATGTCTCAGAACATCTGCAAACAAACAATCCGATACGTTAATCAAACCGTCGGCAAGAACATGGACATAATTGATTTTCTGTTGTCCGAGAGACACGACCGGAGGATCAGTTTAACCTTCCAGTTATACCACTCAGGTCACACAAAACCAGAACAATATAAATTATAAATCTACAACACTAGCAAATATGACACGTGACAGCTCCCCGTGACGTCACACGATATTCGCGCCAAGTCGACTTCCTCGCGGAAAATCCTATTCCCGGCATGTGACGGGAATTCCCGAGTTTAGATATAACGTTCCTATTGTCACAAAACAATGTAAGCATAAACCTCCTGAACCATGGAGAAACACGGGCTCCTATTCTGTAATGTGTGATTGGCGATCACTAAAATTCAGTTAAAACAACTCTCTTCCTCGTACAGCCCCTTGACCCTTTTTTCTATAGTCATTTCTCAAAAATACGCGAGGGAGGCAAACCCCGTACCAAATTTCCTATTATTATCGATATGCCGTTACTGTCATTAAACTAGAAAAACAAGTACTCTGACGTCATTTTCTTTTTCTAATTTACGTGGCCAAAAACACGATTAGTACCTGTTGACGAAGTGTGAGGTAGCAAATTCACGCACACAAAAGTATCGACCGGTCGTTTGACGTCTCGTTTCGACTCGTCGGCAGGGTAAAGCGTGTCCGGAGCGTTCGCCGAACCGTTATATCATCGAGCAGGGCAGGGTGACGTCATCGGCCTCCCCCCACCTGGGCCACGTGACCCCCCGTCACGCGGTTCACTGCTACCTGTTTTTTTCTCGCGTGGTGAAACCTGCCAAGGCCGGAGCGTTGCACCCGAACGTCGCACAAAGACGACGATCTGGACCCCGCGATTCGCGAAGGCGAGACTCGACATCCCGGAGGCTCTCAAGTATTTATCTCCCAGGGATGATGCAACACGTTTGTCAGTCGGTTCTCAGCGTTGCACTATACACGATGACAAACGTGCGAGTCGCGCCGTCATTCCGACAAAGTACGTATAATCGTTTCAACGCGTGAACGGATCCTCGACGGCGCGTTAACTTTCACGGTTGCTTGGACACTCGACAGAAATAAGGAACACTCGGCACGGTGAAGGGCCTAGTCAGGCCGGAACGTAAACTCACCAAGTGATGCGGGGCGAGCGTCGATAACGTAATCCACTATGCGAGAATGAAGGCACTGTTCCAGAGGTGGCTCAGAGGCGACTGCGAACGTGGGGGCTGCGCTGCTCAATGTCGTTCCCCGGGCCCGCGGTGGGGGGCGTCGCGGGAGGGGGAGGGGGGAGGGGCGGCCCCTCCGTGACTCACCAATGGCGGCCGCGATAGGTCACCTTCGCCTTACGTAACGCCCGGCGTGATGTAAGCGCGATACCGTTCCATCGTCGCCCAATATCGGGGTGACTGAACCTCACCCGCAATAACGCCACGACGGACTTGCGTCGCACGACCAGAACACGCACAAATAGTCGGGAGAGCGTCGCTCCCGGTCCCGGTGCCGGGTGACGTCATGGGACCAGCAAGGGCATCGACGTCGCACTTCATCAAGTAAAAATACCTGGACGCCGAGGGCACAAGTGCGCACGCAGGTAGAGTCATCGCATTCAGTGGAGTTCATCTTGCTCAAGTCAAAGACCTTCATAATTCTCCCCGAAAAGCGTGGTGGGGACATCTTGGGGTAGGACCCGGAGCCGCCAAACTCATATTTCCTTCGGTGACGTCCGCAATATTGGATATGGAGAACGCAAGGTCGAGCTTTCGCTTGAATTGAACCGGATGTTACCGACGAGTCACCTACGGTTAACGGAATTTCGAATTTCTCTCTAGTGCGAACGAGGTTTGGTTTACCTGCGTGATTCCTGGTTATGGTCGTCCCGTTATTTAGCTCGCTCGTCACGCGATGACCATCAGTAATTTTCAAGTTTAATTCCACGTTTCGACGGTGATAATCCCGGTGGAATGCTCCTTTGTATGGATTGGAGACATTTTCACGGCCTGACACTCACAGTATTGATGAGTTACTACTCGGTCTTGTTGAACCCGTAGAGACGGCACTCCTTTGCTTCGATTCCCTGTTCTTACTTCATTCTGCAAGTTTTTCTCTTAGTTCCAAAACATCCGTGCGTATTAATCCTCAAGTAGCGATTGCGTCGTTTTCGCAGTAACGTTACGTAATCGATTGGCTAATATTAGTAACGTATTAATAACGGACGTGTACGTGACAAACGGAACATAGCTCAAGCTTATCTTTGTGGCTAAAAAGAAAACAATAGCTATTGTCTCCGGCGCGTTATCTCGCGCCTCTCTCCGATACACAATATTTACGAAAAAAAACGCAGCGGCCATTTTTGATAACTGCCAGTTGAAGTCCGTCACGTCACTATCTTTTCTCGAATTCGACGGACGAGGAAGGGTTAAACATAAATGATAACTGATAAGGCAGCGATCGCGTGAGTCAGTGACGACTGACAGCGCGAATCTGCGAAACGTCCACTTAACAATTCCTCAGGGGGGGAGAGAGTGATCATGGCGAAAATCAATTAAATATCGTTCGTCTGTCGCGAGGACTCCGGCCCGGCCATTCATGCTTCTAAACACTCGCCGAGTCGCTCTTAATTCACCTACGTCGGCTACAAGTGGAACATAAAAAAGAAATTAGCCCAGACCAACGAGGAACAGTGGGTTCGGACCACAGAAATGTACTATCGTGACGCATCGAATCGACATTTACCGCCATTAAAACATAAGAATTTTGAAAAACGTGGCGGATTACGCAAGAGACGAATATAATGCATGATCGGTCCAGATAAATCAACTGCACCTTGTCGGAAATCATGTTATTTATGGTTTTCCATTGTGTGAGACCATGAGAGACCAACAATAAACATTACATTTTTTTTCTGGTTTTTACGGTGGCTGACAATAATGAGAAATCAGCCATGACAGACCAAAAGGAAGAAGGTTGAAGTGAACGTGTTGGTCTTCAGGGATAAGAGGCACAAGTTATTATAAGTACGCCGTAAGTGTGAAAAATAAATTCTGTAGTAGGAGAAAGCTAAGGTACTCGATTCCTACAGGACCGTGATATATTTAATAAATCCTTTTCGTAGAGATGAAAATCTCATTTATTACCCCCGCGTATACCTAAATCCATCCAACGAGCATCACTCCGGCGAACTATGGCCCTAGTTCGTCTTGTAACGTCAATAAATTCACGATATAACGTGATATTTCATTGTCTGACTCAACAGAGTAAATCACAGTTCCCAGCATAATTGCATAACTAAACCACAATTACACGTTCAATCATCTCCAACTTTTCATAGAAATCACGTTTTTAGAGGTAAAACACCGCAGCCAATCACAACACGAAAAGTTAATGTCTTAATAAATTTTAGCCTTATCAACGTAGCCTACAGCGGATTTTTTCCCCCTTTAAAACACATGCCAAACAGAAAAATAAAATCATTAATTACTCAAGAATTGACGCAACCATTGATTTGTTTATGGATATATATTTTTAATTAGATTTTTCCTTTATCTGACTGATATAATCCATGATGGAATTGTAGAGGACTGCGGAATTACAGGAAGGAGAAATTACAGAACTATTAAAGTGAGAAAACGAAGAAGAATGAAGATTACCTACGCAAAACGTTGTTGTACTAGAAATAAAAGAGCGTGGACCTACTCAGTGTGAGCAACGTAGTTTCTACCTTTCATCCGCCCTTTGTCCGTAATCCTTGTCCGAGCACTAGTCACGGTAATCGGGACGTCTTACTTAAGCACTTTGCAACTTTCCCTCTCACACAATGGCTAACTCGATCAACACCTCCGCCGTTTATCTTAATAATACCATTAATATTTTGCGAATTTGAGAAGTATTCACCCCCCCCCCCTAAATCAGTCCTTTTCAGCCACTTCCTAAACGCATCTTCGTAACGCTAATTAACGTGAAGAGATATTCATGAATCGAACTGAAGCTATTTTCTTTACTGTTCGAGACATTGGTCTGTCCATCACGAGGGTCGCTCAAAAACTGACCGGTCTGACACAGGGATGGCGCTAATAGCCATCAACTGCGATTTACATTTCAAGGGTTATCTGTTAGATGAAATACTTGAAAGTTACAACCATTTTTCACAATTATTTTTTGGTTCTCATCTACAAAACTAAACGAGTGTAGGTTATGTGTAAAGCTGGTTAAAAGCGATGTAATTAAAGGTTTAAACTTGAAAGGTAAAAAACAGAGGGGAAGATATAATTTAAACGATTCTTCAGCATCGACTTCGACGGTAAAGAAGTGAGCGCTGTAACGAACCCGGTGAAACCTCCATTTTGGATGACGATCATTCATGACGCCCAGAAACCGCAGAAATCCACGAAGGAAAATTTTAAGATATCGGCAGATCGTCTCCACAACATTTGGATAAGACATAAGAACTTCTACCGAGTTTGTCCGACGTTTCAAACGTGGACGGATTGTTACTGTTCTGAGTCGGGAGCAACAGTCCAAAGCGTGCAAAACTGCTTCCATCAGCGGGAAAAAGTCATGGTGACTGTGTTTTGCGAAACTTCCACGTTGAAAATTGGATCAATTGAAACAAGTCGTAAACGAAAACGCCCACAATTGGCCACCGTGCTCAACTGCATTGTTATCACGTGCATAATGTTCTTAAGATTTCCGTTTCATGAATATAAAGAAATGACTTACTGGACGGAAAATTGCCTTATAAGAGGAAGACATTGCGGTTTCAGTTTCACAAATCGTATCATGAAGCTTGAAAAACAATTAAAAGGCGGCTTCTTTGTAGTTTAAAAAATAGATTGCTGATTCCTTACTCAGGCCGATAACTTTCCGACCTCCTCAGGATTGCGACGAATTAGCCAGTGAATCGACCACTCAGCTGCGTCAGCTGAACGCGGCAACGTATTTGCCGGTATTTTTTCTTTAGATTCGTCTGTCTTATGGAAATTGATACGACTGCGCCATGAGACACGACAGGAGACGTTACGTATCAGAAAACATACTCTATTGGATAGTACGATCGCCATACCTTAGGCGGGTGCGGGTGAAAACATAGACGAAGCCACAGACTCGTAGACGACTTTCCAAATCAAGAGAATTAACATAGAGGTTAAATTTATGAATTCTACACACGTTTTCAAGATAATTGATGGGAAACTATCTAGAATTTAATTAAATTGAGCCGAATTTATCAGCATTGTTTGAGTGTTAATTTGATTAGAGGATGCCACAAATATATAAATACTTAACTAAGACGCTCGCACGTGATTGGTCCAAGTATTCTTTTCCACTTTTGGATCAGTTCGTCAACATTTATCATCCTTGATTTTATTTTTACGTCTGTTTTTCTAATATAAAGGATAAACTTCGATCATTAATTTTATTTTATTTTATTAATTTTATTTTATTTAAAACGACAACGTTTCGGTGCTTCATTATTTATGAATTTACAAAATTTTGATATGAAACAAATTGAAGTTAACATCTCAGCATTATGAAATTGAATATATTATAAATTTTGAAATCAATGAAGATTATAAAGGTAATAACGCTCCCACTTACTCCCGTGCGGGCTGCGTAAGTTGCGGGTCAAAGAACACTAGCCTTAGGCTGTGGTCGCTTTACTACGGTACGTTTTCGTAAGTTTAAAGTTGAAGGTCCGACTCCTGCCGTGATATCGACCGTGGCCTAGGCTGGCCTCGACGCACCCTTGGCCGCGTTGTCGGAGGATATCCAGTCTCAGTCCTCACTCCTCACTCCTTACCCTGAGCCCGTTTCGACACTCCAGGAAATGTAGTCACCGCCTCTGCCTCTGCGTCTGCCGCTTTCCCGCGGCTCCGGGGAAAGTGGCTCCCTGTTTTCGCGGCGTGGCCCACTTCGGGACAAGTAGAGCGGGACTTTCCCGAACGACCTACTTGGGTTGTGGGTCACACTCTGAGGTGCGCTCCGCGGAAGCGCCGTAACGGTTCGGCCTTCGCATTGACATCGTTCTCTGGGCCCGCTTCCTGCTTTATTTACTCTCATTCTCTCATGACGTGTCGTGGCGTGACGTCAAAAAGTCCCTTACAATTACCGCCCTGCAAACTTAAGTACTACTTACACTCAAAATACTAAAACGAAACATGAAGCAGATTGAGAACGAGGCACAATAACCCGCGGCTCTAAGATCGGACAAGCATGGCATTGATGGCTAGAAAGCAACATTCACTACTTCAGGGATAACTCCATCCACAATGCTGAAGAAGCTGGATCACAAACAGCTCAGGGTAAATCGTTTCCATCAACCTCGTTAAGAAAGTCGGAGAACCTTTAAAATCATGAGTAAACCCGTGACCATTACTTCCCAAAATTATCGATTAATATTCACGAGAGTACAAAGAATATTTCATTGAATATATTTGAAAAAAATGAGAGTTTTCAACTATGCTCGTCTTCAGGGAAAAGGCACAGGAGTCCGAACACTCCTTAACTAGATAAACCTCCAAGGTTCAGCGTATTCCAGAGACTATCACAGACACTGGAACACCCTATAAAACTCTACATTGCAAATTACCCTATATTCTTCAAAGATGTAATATTAATAAGATTATTTTGTTTCCATCTCTTCGGTATAGATTAAAATTACTACAACCAATATTATTAATTCAACATTCTTTAAATATTCACGTTTATGAAGACAAACCGTGATTTCTTCTTCGCTTTAGTGAAGATAAAATCAGGCTTTTTGGCGATAATTTTGTAGTATTAATAATATTATTACATCCTGTTTTTTGCATTTGTTGTTATTATTTTCGTGTCTCATATCTCTAAAATCCAATAATTATACAATACGTGTATAACTTAAAAATTTCCTGCTCTCAGAGAAAAGCCTGAAAACCAGTATCTTCCATAGAAATATTATTTCAAGAATTTAGTTGCTCCGTCGCATCTACAACGACACGATATTTTTCAACTTTTAACATACATTTCAATATTATTAAATATTTATTTCTTAATTCCCGCGTTTAAATCATTCGCAACGTCATAAATTTGTATTTACCTCAACCATAACCATTTTCATGTGTCCAATTATTAAGATGATTGAAGGGCACATCTTCTAGGATAACAACTACCTAATAAATCAGATAATATGTCGGATTAGTCTCCAGCTCATACGAAATTCCGGAATGAACAGTTGGCGATTAATTAGGTTAAAAATTATACGGGAGAGTCGTCCAAAAAAGGTAAAAAGAAATTTTTAGCCTAAACTATTACATCCATTTTTGCTTATTGCCCAACTCCAGTCTAAATATAAAAATTTACTGTCGTATTTTTTTGTGTGTAAAATGAATGAAGATCGTAGAACATGACTGGCTACACATAAGAAGAGTTTCTCGCTCACTGTCCTACTTATTGCAGTTATTCGCCCGCGAAAGAGTTGATTGTAAACTGTACCGTTATAACTGCCGGTTCCTCATTTTCTGTTTCAACTAAATCCGTTTTGTATCCGATGCTTCGAGTGGCGTAACTTAAGTTTAGAATGCGAAATGTCATGAAATCGGCAGAGACAGTCGTGGGAAGGAATGAGCACATCTTCCAACACTTAATATCAGTTGTGGTTTAATATTACAATTAGAACCGCACTAGTTCCTCCTTGACGACTGTTCTTTCTGTCACCAGCACCGTGCTGCACGATTACAAAACTGGAATGTAACTACTGACAGTCAGCGACGTCCTTCTCTACGAATTACCGTGTCTGGATCCATGATTCGTAACCAGAGTCCTTAATCTGGCAATTAAAATTCGCTAGTTGACGTACAAAACTATGTTAGTAATTTTCAAGAACTGTTGTCGGGAAATTAGTCACGTGAGGTATCGGCGACTCGACGTCTCTGCCGCCATAAAGTCAAATTCCGAATTCGAATGCAGAGAAAGCCTGCGTTCGTGGATGTAAGTAATTTGTAACTAATAATGCAGTAATGTAGTGGTCCATTTGTCGGAATGGCTAATTATTTATGTCTTATTACCTCTTTTTCTTTATGTTTTTCTATCTTTGTTTGTGTGTGATACCGGCAACCTTTTCCGGAAAAAGAACATACTTCTCATTATATTTCAAATACAAATAGTCGAAGAGAAAGTGAAAAATTTAGGTGCAAAAATTAAAGAAATTAGCGACAGAAAAAAATACTACAACGATGTATGCCGAAATAAACACAGGTTGTGGGGAAGATGGCAGAATGTGAGTGGAGTAAAATCACGAAAGTCACATTGCGGCTTCGAAGTGAAACTGCATAACTTCTTCTTCGCGATATTGATATTTATTATTTTTTTCTTAAAATCAAAATCCAGGAATTAATTTAGCGTCGCTTCAATAACACTTGCCTGCCCGAGAGAGCGTAAACTAGTCGGCCATTTTGTAATCGGTTTGTGATGACTGTACTATGAGACATTGACATGTAAGGCTGTGACGTCACTTCCGTTTCACTCTTTCCGTTACGCCACGCTCGTGTTTCCGAACATGATAGCATAACACGTGGCATAAGTTTCAAATGGAAAGGAAAAAAAAAAACTTTTAATGTCGTTCGACTGAAAAACGCTCTATTTGTTGGTTAAAAATAACATTTAAATGATCGGTTTGAGAGAAGTGTAACCAGGACATTGCGACACCCAGCATTTGTAAACAGGGTGATAGAGGGTAAACACTTCCCGGAACTTCTTCAACGCCGAAGTTCAAATTTCTCGACCGGATTAACCACAGTTGAGGTTAGAAATCGCTTAAACTTATGTATTTTAACAAAAATTGGAACTCCCTGTAACATCAGATAACTGCTGGAGGAATTGTGAAGGCCTTGGCTGTTACGTGTGCCAACTCGAATATTGATAAGTACGCTGTCGACTGATAATAAGCCAAGTTTGCAAATACTTACTCGTAACCGACAAAATTAGTCACGTGGGAAAGAAAACCGGCTTCAACGTGTTTTACAGTGCAGTTCACAATATTGAGTAATTGCAGAAATGGCTGTTTATCCTTGCGCGTGACATTTTTTTTTCCGCAACGCTGCACAAAGGCTAACGTACGTCACGTGTTCGCGCAACGGTGGAAAGGACGCAAACGTCAGAGATTGCACGTCTAATACGTTAAAAATTTATTGAAACGAACGTCTCAGAAGTAGGTTTTCCATCGTTCGTTTCGTAATCGCAAATTTGCACGGCTCGCACGTGACCTCTTTTGTTTTGCATCGTCAACATTTCGATCACACGGGTTCGATCCTTGAGGATCGGGCTCAAGTTTAACTTTACGCGTCCTCCGGGACCGAATCCAGTTTAATTCCCGGGGGTTGTCTCAAAGTGTCTGTATCGTCGCATCCAAAAAGAAAGTCGCCTCGCGGGTTGTTTTCTGTCATAAAGACGTCGGTACAGATTCTCAGCTTTGCTTACGATCGATTATTTGTTGAGGTAGGACGTTATGGTAAGATTGTCACACAGAAATTTATTAGCAGACGGATAGTCTGACATTTATAAGCAGAAATCGCATGCACGTGGTCGTTCTCAAGATGGCGGCGTGAGTTCAACAGAACTTGTATACACGGGTTGCATTAGCGAGGGATTAATGTCATTTTAAGCACTGATTCTCGCAAGTAAAAGCAGCCATTTCTACACTCTCTTAAGCTTGGCTAGGGACGTTAATTCACAGCTTCCTGCGGATGTTACAGAGAAATATTGCCTTTAGTTCTACAGAAAATCACGACCCTAAGACGACTGAGTCAGTCACACGGTTTCCAGGTTTTATTTCCAGGGAGCATTCACGTGGTTAAGGCCACGAACAAGCAAATACAGTTTCGAAATTAATATACTCCCGTAGTGACCGTTTCTCGTAAGTTTCGTTACAAATACAAATTTATTGCATACTGTTCAGAGTTGTCATTAGGGAACGGCGGGCATTTCGAGTTTGCTTCGAGTGCACGTGTCGGGTTCCACACAAATTCGAGATTTTCCGTTCACGTCATATACAACTTTTGTACCTTCTAATAACTCTTAAATAATTATATATAATCAGGAACGTCTTCATGTGGATCTTACGGAGAAACAATACAAGTGAGGAACTGCACGTGACAATTTGCGCGCTTTCCGAGTTTGAAGCCGTCGGAACCCAAATGCTTTTCAATCTTCACTACACGTGATCAAAATTATTTTTCCAAGCGATAAAACGTAACTAGTTTAAACACTCGTAAGTTCGGTTACGCCAACTTGGAAAGGAAACCGAGCGACGTGGTTTCGGCGCCGAAAAATACATATTTATTTGTACGATGTAGTCTTATAATTTGAGTACGTAGAGTATAAAGTTTGTGTGTTTACCTGGAGAGAGGCTGTTGTCGGGATGCATGTCCGGCCGAGCTGAGCGGCGCTGAGCTAATAACGCAACCTTGAGCGCCGCGTCGCGTCGCGCCCCTCCACTGGCCATTGACCCACTTCTGGAAACTGGGCTACTCCCTCCCCTTAGATAACCTCACGCACCACCTTGCGTCACGGCTTCCTCCTCAAACATAATCCTCGCACTCAGAGAAAACACTTGTTTCCATATTTCAAAATTGAAAACTGCAAACATATTCTTATATAAATATACATATTTATTTTTATTTTAATATTATTTTATTTAATATTATTTTATTTTATTTTATCAAGATTGCCGAAGACTCAAACTACAGATTCCAATAAATGTGTCCAAGAAAATAATTTACTTTATTTTAGTTATTTAAATCCCACGGCGTTTCTAATAAATAAAGGTAAATTAATGTAAATCAGTTTTAATATAATTATTTTATTCTAGGAGCCCGGCGTTGCCCGTGTGCTTATTTATGAAACCGAAAAAGTATTTAATTCTATATTAATCTTAGGTTAAGAATTGATTTAAACAAAATCTATATATTCCTAGTTCCGTACAAACTTTTGACCGATAGTGCATTAATTGAACAGCTATAAAATACATCGAATATTATTGCATCAATCCCAACAAACATACCTCCGAATTTCTTCTTAAATATACTCCTTCATTGCAGGATATAATTGCCCCTCAGTCTTCAGACATTACCAAAGATGAAATTCTTAGCTAAATTCATAAAGTAAATAAATGGTCGCCATATTGAAGTCACTAATATGGCACGAAAATTAACTTACATTTCCCGCAAGGAACGTAAAGTATTTCATATTGTTTTTATTATCATTCGATGGAGTATTGCTGGATAAAATTATACTTTTTATTCAATGAAAATATTACGGAAAAAGGAACTATTTCCTTTGTTCGTCACGTAGTAACGTCTCTCTCTGTCGCGTGACGTCAAGGCCACTTGGCGCGTAGTAATTTAACACAAAATGATCACATTTTTCAATTATAATTCTTTCCACATTTATGCTGGGTGTTACCCCCACAGTACCGTTTCTCGTGTTTTTAAGAATATCTGTACCAATTTTTGTTGCAATCTGTCCACACGTGAAAAATCGTATAGAAATTAACATAAATAAATACAAATATACATCCTTTTTTTATTATATAGCTAGAGAAAAATGGGCTATTTTCCTTTTAAAATACGACAGTCTTGATAAAATAATAATATAACTATTGTCTTTTGAATACCAAAAGAACAGAAACATTCATTAAGATTTTATTTTGTGCATTCGGCGCTGTTTCGTGCCATGAACATCTCTTTTGAAAAAAAAAATCAACAAATATGTTTACTTATATTAATATAATTCCCCAAATGATGTGATAATGGCACAACAAGTTGTAAAAGCTCAAAATAAAATCGTTATGAATGTTTGTGACAGACAATGCAACGTTGTCTCGTCGTTATTCATACTAAAGGTATTAAAAGCAAACGATGTTTTTTTCTACATTAACGTATTTAATAGCGTATTTAATGGCTTCATTGAAAACATTTCCTTTGTTCTTCAATTTTATTTATTCGCTAATATAATTAACTCAAACATTGTTGAATAGATAAGGAGGATATATTTTTGGTATTAATGAATTTTATATATAATATGTTCAATAAAAACAAAAAATATATCATCCTGATTTTATGTATTTAACAATCTACGTTTGCGTTGATTATATTTTTGAAAAATATATAAAAAATTATTTCAATAGCTTTGTTATTTTATTTTGAAAACAATACATCGTCCTAATCATCAGTTTTTAAAATACTTTAAGCTATTTCAAATATCGATACCAAACGTGTGGTGTTTTACGTAATTTAATTATTTTTAAAGCCTGTACTTTTCAGAAAGGCTGTTTCATTTTTTTATTTAATTGTATATACTGCTGGTAAACTATTATCAATTTTTTAAATATATCGTTATAATATCTACTATCATTTTCGTACTTAAATAACACGAGTTGGAAGAAAAATATTTCTGATTTTAATAAACTACGTATGGCGTCCCACATGCACCACCTTTAGGCCTCTTAAACTTTATTATTTACATTTACGATGTTCCGGAATACACACGCTCTTCAAACACTTCTCCGGTTGTTTACTTTCATATAAGCCGCAATACCCGTGCTCGCTATGCCGTTCCATAAAACATAAATAACGTAAATGGCTTGAATTAGTTTCAAGCGAAGCTTAACACATAAGAGAATGGCTTTCGTTCCAAAGTCCAAATGTTATTCCTAAATAAAGTGTTATCTATCGAAAGACAACGCAGTTATCCTTAGCCGTTAATTCAGATGTCCTTTGACGTTCCTCTGACTCTTGACTTTGAAAATTATGTATACTTGGGTATAGTACAAATTGGTAAACTAGAAAATTTATTGAGTGTTCGAGTTCATCCCGTAGATTTGAGACTGATAATTTGCAAAAAATATATATTTGAAATCTAGCAACATAAGTATGTTTTTTTAATTTTGGAGTTAATTCCATTCCGTAACGACAGAGGCGTTGCTTATCCGCCCTTTTCATTACTAAGCGATAGGTATGGTCACTGATATATACTTTTAAATGTTATATGATTTATGCAACATTAGATAAGCGTGTATCACAGCTTATTCATCGATAATTATCTTTCGTCGTTACATGATAACGTGAAATTTGAGAAAGGAATCGTAATTAATGGCTTAACGTGGACGGGTATGAATTGCATAATTCATCGAGTGATTTAATTTCCTAGATTCATTTGACATCACTGAACAAATTTGTGAAAGATCGTATTTGTGCACTAAAACATTGAACAAATTAACAGTAATCTCATTCCACGTAATACCGTTACAAACTAATATAACATGGGTTCTATGAGCTTTTACACATTTCAACTCCCATAAATGAAATTAGTTAAAATATTTAATTAAATCTATGGTACTCAAGATGTTTTCAAAAAAAGACACGCTATTCACGCACAACGTTGCTTTCTCATTGGATTCCAATTTCCGAGACCATTCAGAAAACAGAACCAGTTTATGTAAAGTAGTGAGTCGGATCAAGTCACTACGTTTTAATGGGTGTTTAATAATGTCACTCTATTGTTTGGTAGAATTATTCTTTTTTTACCTTCAGTTTTGTGGTCTACGATCCTGGTTAGGAAAGACGAAGTGACCCATCAACCTATTAGCTGTTAGTCTCACTTCTTCTCGGTGAATCCGCTTCCCGGTTGTGCTCCTTCAGTCCACTCGTAGATACAAAAATCGTTTCCTTTCAGCACCTACCGACAGACGACTTCTTAAAAACTAAAAACAGAGTTCGAAAGTTTGTGCCACTTCTCTGTTTTCATATTAATCATTCGTACTGTCACTTTTTGCAGGTGGATTAATGTCCTATCGGTACAGGCCTTCTGTAATATTTTTCTTAATCTCCTTCGTAATGTCTGGATCGCGAGATTAGAATTAATAAAGATACTGTTCCATCGCCTTTAATTAATGCTACTATTAAATATGAAAATGTGATCATTCAAACAGATTGCCGAACCATGTAGCGTAAGTCAAACATTACATTCTCTTAATTCTTCCCGTAACCCGGATGACGAACATCAGATAAAAAAAGGTGTTCTCTCTAAGTGGCTCAACTCATCTTCGTTTTGTCCTTTCTTCCTTAAGATTTCCATATTTACTTTGGTCTTATATCACTACTAACTTTCTTCATTTTATTTGTTTACGCGTTCAAGTCTCACACTACCACTTATTTCCACTTTTAAAAAAATTCTCTCATTGTTTAGAGCAACCGCTTACTAAGAGGTCCTGGGTTCTATTCCCGGCCCTATCCCGATTCTTCTATCCTAAACTGTTAATTCACTTTCATAGCTTCACAGCTACGTTTGGTTGAAAGTACTTCTTCGGTTCTTGAGTTTCTTACACTTTTAAATAACTAAACAATTTTCCTAAAATTTTGTACCTGTTAATTATTTTAAATAAATCATATTTACTACATGTTTTCCTTGTCAAAAATCCTGCAATACTAACATGAAAAGTATTAATGCTGCTCTCTCGCTAGAAATTATTTTTAGCCACCTTTCGTGCAGGGGAAGCGAATCGTATTATAAGATTTATGATCCTTTAATAATAAAAAAATACCCTTGAAATGTAAATAACAACGAGACTTGCTCAGTTAAGTGTTTGTTTGAGATTTCTTTTGATTCGTAAGCTGTCTTCGTATCGTGGAGGAGGGAGAAATCTCCTCTGCGTGAGTTCAGCATGATTTGGGATTTCAACATGTGCGGACGTGCCATATCTTCAAGAAGCTTGATATGATTCGTGGAAGGTCCCTGATTGTAATACCTCGGATGCACTGAACAAAAAAAAAAGTTGAATGAGCAATGAAAATTCTCCACGCAATTGTCAAATGTTAAATTTTTATTTACTTTCCTCCAGAACTTACCTCTAATTGGAGCACGGTTTTTCATTATATATAAAATAAAATGTGTCTAGATGCAAAAACAAGTCTTAAAATAATTAATAAAATATGTCAGCTTAATGCAGGTATTATAATGCACATGTTCTAAATTGTACTCATTAATACGTTTCGTGAAACGATTATGAGCAGTCTTTCATAATATTAAAGAAATGAATTTTGTTTTTCAAGCATCCGTTATTGTAAGTTAAGTGGTTACATCCTTACCAAAAAATTTATTGCACTATTTCTGTGAATGATGAGGATTTATATCGTTGTTTTATTGGTAAGCTCGTAGACATCCTTTCTTCGTCAGTTTGTTGGTAAATTATAGTGGTTAGGTTTAATATTCAGATTTTATTAAATGCATAGACATTTCCTTTCTTATAATAAAATATGCGGTTTAACTAATTTGTAGACAGCCAGACTGGACTCTGTTCATCTAGAGTATTGTGGTTGTCATTGCTGAGCGCCACCGGTGACGGGAAACCAAATAGTGATTTCTTTGGAGCTTCCCTGATGTAAACAACCGCCATGATATATTTTTCTAAACTTGTACAGTGATTATCATATATATTTTTTTTCATCGAAAGGACCTCGACATTGAATTAAAGTATTATAAAGACAAAAAATATATATTTACTTTTTGATTTCCGAGGAAAGTGCCATTATTTATAGTCTTAAGTCTGTTTATAATGTTTATTTTTCTATTATAATACAATTGAGTAGCTAATAGAATATTTAGCGAGGTACTGAGGTCATCCACAGATCATGTCAACTTCCATTCTCACCAATGCCGACAAACTCAACAATTGAACGGATAAATTCATGCAAAATTTTTCATATTATATACACGTAGATTTGTTCTCATATTCTTTAATATTTTGCCAAGGAAGTTTATGAAGAAACACACGTGTCTGACAAATGGCCAATTCTTGATCATGGATGATATTCGGAGGGAGGTGACCTTCATTTCTTCGAGCTCATGAACATATATTCTTGTTACAAACGAAAAAATGTGTTGCATAATTTTCGTTGAAGGCAGTTACGTTTGATCAGGGTAAGCTTGACGGCATCCGGAAGATAGAAGATAATCGGAGAGGTTATGAGTTCCGCTTTCCTCGCGCGTGTCCTTGTCCCACTTCCTTCCGATCCGGCCCGCTTTATTGTCGTCCCTGATCAACCTTAACTGTATTATTCGTCTCGATTTCACATTCTAACCTCAAAGTGTTTTCCGGTGTCAAAACACGTCTCCGTGCATGGACCCACCAGATATTATTTTGGAATTGCAAATTGCAGTCCTGTGTTTATCTCAAAATACGTTTCATGACGTTTAAAAATGAAGGTCACGTCAGTACGAAGTAATGTAGGGAAGCTCGTACGAACGCATTTCTGAAACTTTGTTTTCAAAGTCGTACATGAACATTCTCGCTTCTTTTATGTTCGTTTCTAGGCCCAGTGTGACGGATTACAATCAAACCAAATTCAGTGTCGCTCAATAACCGTTTTTGACACGAAACTTCGTTTCTATTACAGTTGTAGATTTCATCAGGTGCTGAAAGCACTGAGACTAACAAATGTTACGCTCGTCCAAATACAATACACATAAGGAAAGATAACGTCATAGATTTGCTAAGAGTCGGCATCACTCTCAATAAATTGTTTAGCTTTGCTGTGTTCCTTAACTCTAGTTGTCAATTCCCTACGAATAAGTTCGAGCGTGGTGGCCGTGACTGCTTACAAAACTATAGAAAAATTCATTTGTTTGTGTCAAGTTTCTTCAAGGTTGATAAACAACGCCCAGCGTTTCTCCAACTTTTTCAAGCCGTCTATAAGAGTAGGTTTTCTGAAGGTCCATAATTAGACGTGACTTATTTTTGTTTTAGGACAGGAAATAGAAATTGGATGCAGGAGGCGAAATCTTCCGGCAACAGTTCGACAATTTTCGCCATCCAAACTTCAGTGTCTTGGCCAAATCTCGACATTTTCTTTATTCCTCAGCTCTTGCGGTCCAATTACCACACATAATAGTCTCCATTTATCATTTGTATCGTTCTAAATCAGTCGATGTGCATCACAAGAAATTACCTGCAGAAACCCACCACTCTTTCGACTGTTGGTTTGGCTGTGTGCATCACCAGTCTTGGAAACTTTGGATTCCTGCCACCGTTGTGAAAAAACTCGACCATCTTCTTGTCGATATTTTTCTGAGACCCAATATTTCATCTAAAATTGAGACCACTGGATCATTGAACTCACACAAGCTGAGTCATTGATCACTGAACGCCGTTTTATGGATTTTTGTCGATCATTTCTGGCGCAGTCACACCACGAATGTGGATGTCCGACCTCGTTTAACATAATTTACCCCTTTGTAAACGGTTTCAAGCACTGCCATGAACTTCGTACAACTCGGCTTTGATTTCTTACAAATGGAACTGCGCGAAACTAGTTTATTATTATTTGAAACTAATTAAATGATTTTTTTTTTGCAGAAGTGTAGTAAAAGCTTGTATTTCTAACTACCTGCAAGATCTCTTATAATTTGTATGTTGTTAACGGCCTACCCCAGTACACAGGTATAGTAAATTCATGGTGAAATTTGTTTGTGTAGAAATGTCCTACAGAACGTCACTTACATTCGTTTATACAAGCTTGTGTATAAGTTGCAGCGGCAATGATGAGGGTACGTTGTACAGTGATAACTTTGGTAAATCTGGCGCAACAGCAGCGCCAAGGGTAAGCACTCAAGGCAACCGGCTCCGAAGGACTTCCTTCGATCTGCCTCATTTCCCGTATTAGCTAATGTGAGGCAACGTAACATAACCTCGGTGCCGAAACTTACAAGACACACCAAATTAACAAATCAAAGATTTGAATTATCTGATTGGATTTCTTCGCTATATAGTCGTCTTTGGGGAATGTACAACGACCGGGAGGACTCAAATTACGAACGGTGACGCAAAATTCTGCATCGCCCACTAATTTCCTGATAGCAAAAAAATTAGAGGATGTGTTAAACAAGCGATATTACTGAGACTTAAAAACTTGACAATATTCCGATAAATAATCTATTAAAATCGGCCGATTTCAATGAATATTCATATTTACACTTTAGTTTCTTAAGATACAAAATAGGCTACATAAATTTCCGAATTTCAAATAAAGAGTTAGTGTCTACAGGAAAATCAAGACAAATGTGTATTACTCGCCACGTATAACTTCATTGATTTGCGTTTTTCATTTATTGTTTAGGAATATCATTTATACTTCCATATACCAGATAACTGGAATCATAACACTTGAAGGATGTTATAGTCAACACATTAATTTGCAAGGAGAGGCGCCAAGAAGAAAAGTAAATTTTGTACTCGCATGGCAGGTTACATCTTAGTCTTCTTTATATAACCGTAGTAAGTTAGTTTTCTTTTATGGAACACTCGAACGGGTATTGTGGCAGTAAATACTAAAAAATATATATACGTGGTAGGATGACGTAAATATTTAACTGCGGAAGCATCAGTAAAAGAGCGGGATACTCAAATAAAGCGAATTATATAACACACATTCAAAATCAAGAAATAAAAAATTTTTGTATTACCTTTATGATTACTGAGTTGTTAAAATACTGTTTCCGGTATTTGTAATGATTCAAAACGCAAAAAATGCTAAATTTTATATATTCAGTTTAGTCATTAAATCTCTTTGATAGACATTCCTTGTTGAAAGAGAGACCAATTTTTGTTTACCTTATCAACAATCCAAGAAAATTCGACTGAGACAGTCGTATATGAACTGGAATGTCTATTGGCGTTTTAGAGCAACATAGAAACATGTTTTTGACTGAGGGAGTCGTTTATATATTCATGCCTGCCATTTCTGCGGAGGTCTCATTGTGGTCCAACCTAGTTAGGAGTTTTTACGTTTATCTGATGTTTTTGGTGATTTTTCTGATTTTCTGTTGCTTTTGTCTAAAAAAAATATATACGGGGTTGGATGACGTAAAGATTTAAAGAGCGGGATACTCAAATAAAACGAATTATATAATACACATTCTAACTGTGGGGAATAAAAATTTTTAACAAATATTTTATATTACTTTTATGATTATTGAATTGTCAAGGTACTGTTTCCGGATCATCACTACTCTCCAAATATAACGATTCTTTAAATATGTTTTCAATACTGCTGCACGCAAAATAAAGTTTTGGGGATAAGAAAATAAAAAATCAATTATAAAATTGTCTTTTGATTGCAGACCATTAATAAAATAACGTACTACGATTTTCTTAAAGTCTGTTTCTGAATTAAATATCTACGTATAGTTGGCGTAGAGAATTTATCCAGCTTGGATGTCGTAATAAATACGAAATTATTGAACCGCGTAGGACACCTCATATCTTTATAAATTGTTTATAAATCCCTATTGGAAAATTAGTATTTTTCGTATTTGCGAAGTAAGTCCCTGGTTGTTTCTGTGACCGAAAATACACTTTCGTTCAGATGACATGAGGAGGTAATAAATGATTGTACTTTTCAAAGGTATTTTCTGTAAGCTTTACAGTCGTTATAAAACTCTCGAATCGCTAGTTGAGTTTTGAAAGAACATCTTTCTTTGTGAATAAGTGCTAACGTAAATAGAAAGCGATAAAATATATATGAACCGGTTAGTAATGATTTTAAGTCTCGGGAAATATTACTCAGGAATATTATTACTGTGCTCGCTCTATAAAACATTTGGAATTGCCTCGTAAAGTAAACATTTCATTCCACTGCACACAAGTCAATGAATTTAAATAGCGAAGTCGCAGAATCTACTCACACCTTAATAATGACAGGAGTGGAGGATTTCCGAAAAGCTGTGCAGGTAACATTCCTGTCGGCTGTAAATCACATAGGGAAAAAGAGGGGCCTATATCCGTTTCTAGAAACAAAACTTTCATTTTGTAAAGTGGTCACCACCGCCTATAAATAAGTTGCTGCCTGTTACGCTGTCCTGGGACGACTTTACAAGTAGTTGACTCTATACTGACGCAGAAACCCAGTATGTGAACCTTTTGTTAGGAAAATGCTAACCGTGAATTACCGTGTGAGTTTCTGGTGAGGCGAATGTTGCGGTAGTCATTATGAAGGCGTTGATACGTAACTCGTGACGATGTGGATGACGTGTATGATGCAGCTGATCTATCCCAAAAGTATCAGTACAAATCACTGGAAAAGATTCTAGAAAGGAGCTGTAATTTTTTTTCTAGACGGGGTCCTGGACAGGGATACGAGAAGGTTCACAAATGTTGACATTATTTTAAAAAAATGGGACGACATTGTATATCTCTCGAAAGCCAGTCAAAAGGTAAAGGATGATACAGAGCGTTTTCCCAGTTTCCTAGAAAGGTTTAATGAGAAGTATTTTGGCTGAACGTGTGAGGGGCAGAACAACATCAATCAATTTAAAAATATTCCCTACTAAACATATTTTATTATTTCATTCCTTTTAAGTCCATTTGATAACGTTCTTATGGTTATGCAATGGAGTTCTACTCAATTACATAATTCTGTAAAATATTGCTTTGTTGAAATTTTTAGAAAGACGGATATTGAAATTAGATTATTTAATTGACTTCACAACACCTGAGAGAGCAGGTATAAAGTTTTCCGAAGAGCAACTTTATCCGTTAAAATTAAGTGAATGTAATACAAGTTTAATGTATAACATTTCTGTAACTTATCTGGATTTATAATTTCTATCTATATCTATAATATGGAAACTGTTCCAATCGTTTAATAAATATGCTTAGAAATGATCAATTAAGAGACAAATATTTTAACAGTACATTTATCTGACGTCCTTAAATAAATGAAAACATCAATCTGTTTAGTTATAAATTTATTTTTAATTTTAATTTTTAAACATTAAAATAGAAAAAACATTCTCAAAGTTTCATCCATAATTTAATAGGACTAAAACATCATAGAAACGCAAAATCTCCTAACTAGGTTCGACCACAAAGATGCCTCCGGTCCCCGGTAGCGTGCAGAAATGGCAGGCATCAATATATAAACGGCTCCCTCAGTCAAAAACATGTTTCTTCGTTGCTCTAAAACGCCAAATAGAGACATTACAGTTCATATACGACTCCCTCAGTCAAATTTTCTTGAATTGTTGATGATGTAAACAAAAATTTTAAACTGTCGACTCGGAATGTCTATCAAATATATTTAAGGCTTAAACTGAATATATATAATAAAGAATTTTTTGCGTTTTGAATCATTACAAATGCCGGAAACAATTCAATAATCATAAAGGTAATACAAGAGGTCCTATTAAATTATGGATGAATCTTTGAGAATGTTTTTTCTATTTTAATGTTTAAAAATTAAATTTATAATTAAACAGGTTGATGTTTTCATTTATTTAAGGACATCAGATAAATGTAACTGTTAAAAGATTTGTCTCTTAATTGATCATTTCTAAGCATATTTATTAAACGAATCACTACCAATTGGAACAGTTTCCATATTATAGATAGAGATAGAAATTATAAATCCAGAGAAGTTACAGAAATGTTATACATTAAACTTGTATTATATTCACTTAATGTTTACTGATAAAGTTGCTCTTCGGAAAACTTTATACCTGCTCTCTCAGCGGATTGAGGAAGGGACTGTTGTCCGCTCAGGGCACGGCCGCTCAAAATACGGCGCCGTGAAAAGTTGAAAGTTGCAAAGCCCCTATATCTGCCTACAATCCCAGTGTTTGTTTACATGAAAATGACGACGCCTCAAGAGAAGTCGTTCTATATGCTGCAGCTTGCATTCCGCACATCAACGAAGAACCGTCTCGTAATAAACAGATCTACGAGTGGCTTAAGAGATTGGAAGAAGATGGAAATGGAAAAACACTGGTCGTTCTCGCATGTCAGATGAAAATGTTGAGCGTATCTGAACTCAGTGTTGTAATAAAACGTGGGTATATGAAGCTGTATAAGTTACAGGTACTTCAGGCATTCCATCCTGACGATCATAACAGAAGGTTAGAATTTTGCACGGCAATTCTGTAGGATTTCGAAGACGTTTCATCCGCCTGATTAAGTTTATCGCCACGATGTCAAGAAGAGTGAATATCCTAAAAGAAACTCATCGAAGATGAATATATTTTTCGCTTCTTCTGTGAACATTTTTATGCACCTTTTCTGTGAAATTTCGTATCTGGACATGCTAAACAACTTGGAGAAGACGTATCGGGATAACTTAATTCGCAGGACTGAATTCAGCAACTACAGACCAGTTACTTCGTGTGTGGCGAGATATAACTTGACGTAACAATTACTACTAATTTTGAGTGTGCACTCTAAAACTTTCCTGCCATATATATTTAATGTGATTCTTTCACAGTTCGTGAGAATCGAAAACTGACCCTTGCTGATCTTTTAATGGAGGAATGGATGCTTGTGATATTTCTTGATTATTTTGAATCCTGAGTTATTCAGTGAAGGCCGTACGATTGTCACACAGCAGCTTTCCTTTGCGCTCTTCGATACTTCCTGTTTCCTCGCGACCGGAACTTCCGCTCCAAGGTTCTAGCTAATCCCAAGGCTGCACACACGTGAGAGGAATAATACACCTCACTCTCAATGAGTGCTTATAGAACGCGGTGTACTTGAAATTAATCTTACAACATCAACATAGAAATTGTAAAACCGAAATCATGTGGCACCCATACTTAGATAATCCTTAGTTCGAGGTTGACCTCGTCGACACCTCGACGGCTTATGTAAAAAAGAGAACGGCCTCACTTCGAAAGCCAGTAGTTCGCGGAAAATTCATCGTTCTTGCCCTCTTTTTCTTCGTAGAATTTCGGTGAAAACGTACCTTCACTGAGTATCGACGCTTCGTATTTTCCTTCAATTATATTAGATACATGTTCGTTATGAAGATCCAAACGTCTTCCGAAAGGAAACGGAAAGGTTGCGGATGAATTCACTACAGATGAAAACGTATTTGTACAAATATTTCTTCCTAAAAATGTCAATATTTGATTTTAAGGAACTATATGCAACCATCATAATGTTTTATTAGATAAAATCGCACATTTCTATCAGCCATATTTCCCATAAATATTTTTCGGGATTCGAACCCTCATCGTTTGGTTTTCCCTGTCTTCATAAACATGAAAAACTAAGCAGTAGGAAAATTCCTAAAATTATGCTTCTGTGGAAAATTTACAGGTTCCACACGTGATCATCTTTGTAACTTAAGTGTTTTAAAAGAACTCGAAAATTTATTTGTATATTTCCTGACATGATTAAAGAACACTAAATGATCTCTGAGTTTTATATTAAATTCTGATATTATTTTTAAACTTCTCTTTTATATAAAAGTTTCATGTATATGTTTTATATATTTCTTATTTTATCATAAATGCACTTTATTATTCAAGTAAATATATTTTTATGTAATTCATGTAATTTTATGAGCCATCCAGCCGTTTTGAAATCAAGTGAAGAAGAATTATTTGGGGGAGGGGGTGATATAGTGTTGGATATGGATTTATTGCCGGGACATACATTAAGGCTCAGCTGGACCTTATTGACAAAAGGGGTAATTTCAGGAGTGTCCAGGCATCGTGTACAGAAGAAAAGTAGCGTTTGTCACCGCCAAATAAAAGTAATTTCTCTGGTGTGGTGTAGAAGTATTATATCAATTTTTTCTCACTAAGAGGGCAGTTCCATAATTTTCTGTCATATATTCCGTTTAATTTATTCTTAACATTCAGAAAAAATTTTAAGTTAAAAATATGTAAAGATGTTTCAGCTCTTCTAACTTATTACAAATTTGTTTAAGGATTGAGAAAATTCCATGCCAAGCATTGCAATTTCCTATAGAAATTTATGGTACCAAATAATGTAACAATTATGACCGCTGTTTGGAAAAGCTAGCTTTATTTTCTTTTCATAGTGTCAAATGTTTTGCAGCTTACGGCGAAAACGTCATTGTCAGAATGGAATGTTACCGCAGGGGACAATTGGAAGTGAAAGTCACGGTAGTGGTGGAAAGCACGCAGACTTTGTTTCAAGGGGCAAAAATTGAATACTCGACAGATATGTGAAATTTCATTTCAAGTTCAACCAGACAACAAACTAAGAGCTGTGCGCTAATTCTAAGAGTAATTTTTAACCGAGTATACATTCATTAACAAAATTGAAAACAAATATCAATAATAGAATACATCAAAAGTATCTGATGATATATTGCAATAGCGTAATCGCGAGCATTGATATTGACGATTTCGTATTATTTGCTGTGTGTTCTGAGAGACTACAAAACTACGTCTCATTACCACAGCCCCGCTATTTGGCCTCGTTCTGCAAGGCATGGTTCGCTTCAAATTATAAATTAGAATTTGAGACAAAGAACAGGAACTGACCCGTAATAACACATCGAGTAATGCACACCGAAGAACATGTTTTAAATCGTTATCTGAGAAATTGGAAAAACGCAGTGAGATCAGATTTTACAATCTTTCACCTAACCTGTTGCTATATAAAGACAAATTACAAATGAATAATAGACGATGACCTCTGTGCACGTGATCAATAACTTAAAACATTTTATCTGCTATGAAAGTGTCGACTTTTTATAATAATTCGGAAGTCTTTGCGTAGAAGAATTCCTGTGCAACAGAAATCTCTCCGATGCACTGCGACAAGGTCAAATATATAACTTATAAGGACTCCTTCATTAACTTTTTTTTCGGAGTGCATATTCAACTATATTTGGCTATCAAAGGAAATATCTCTTCCTATAGAAGTTGACTAATGAATAATGCACTTTCAACGCAATTACATATCAAGTGTGAAAAATATACTTTTATAGACCTAAAACTTTTTATGGTATATATATATATATGTATGTATGTATGAATATTGTGAAGATTACCAACGTGTAATGTAAGTTTTATTTAATAATTTTTATTTAATATTATTGTCGGCGTAATTATTTGAGGTCAGACCATTGTTTGGCGCAAGAATGTAGAGACTGTAAAGGTTGCTACGCGATTAATGTCGGAAAAGCGTATGTAAGACGCTGAGAACTTTGACGGAAACATTGAGAGTGGGTTTGGAGCCTGACCGGTGTGGTCATAAGAGCGTGTTTTTGGAGTCTGACCAGGGTGGTCATGGCGAAAGTGTGTGTTGGTCATGTAATACGAGTCTGCTTGGAAGTGCAAACGATAATGCTTTGAAGCTTGCCTTTGGACTTTAACCAATATAAATAAATATGACGACGTAAAGTTTGTGATCCGTGGTGAGAAAGGCGCCGGAATTCTGTGAAGTGAAACGATGTTGCAATCAGTGTTATGGCCTGATCATTAAATATTTTCTTTAAAATAAAGTAGCTGTGGAGCGTACAATACAGTACCAGAGCAACTCGAAATAAAATGGTATGTAGAAACTTTATTTTGTAAACCGTTATGTAAATATAATTTACCGTCAGATTTCTCTAGTTTTTGTTGTTGTTAGATTATTTTATACAATTTTGTAATTGTAAATTAAATTTGTATTTTCTTTTCTAACTTTTGGTGACAATTGCTAATCACTAACATTATTATAGGCCCAGTAAGCGGTTCTGAGATTAAAAGTATCATTAAAGCTGTGGCAATTTGTTAAAAAAAATTAAAGTAAATCGAAATTGTAATAAATAAGCTTTTGTTATGTATTTAAAATAATTTTGTTTGAATTCAAGGTAAAAATCCTGTTAATTTTCTTACTTTTAAAAGTTCGAATGCAACATAATTTGGCCACAAAGTGTTGGCTTTATTTTCCTTTGTTTATTGAATGTTACATAAATTGGTTCCAAATGTTGACATTTAATAATTATATTAAAGAGAATACCACATAATTTGACTCTCCAACGTGGGGCTTGTTTCATTAATGTTATATTACAATATATATATATATATATATATATATATATATATATATAAATAAATCTGTAGCATTCAGCCTCCCTGGTCCATATTCATCAGAATCAGTAAGTTAAAATTAAATACGGTATTGAATTTTTTTTTAACTTTCAGATACGGATGTAGCAAGGCCGAAAGCTACACATTTTTATATCTACGTGCAATAAAAACTTTTAGGTCTGTAATAGGATATTTTTTATATTTGATAATATTGAATAATACAGTCAATTAACTATAAACAGTTACGTATTAATTTCCATACCTTGTTCTTATATTAAACATATGCATAATAAATACCGTAAAAATAGGTTTAACTTCCAAATAATGTAGCCATATCATGAAGCGAAGTTCCATTCTTGTCAATTCATGAAATACTAACAGTTTAACTATCAACTAACCTATTGTTCCGATATCTGGATTATGTTAGATAAGAGACAGTCACAGGTGCTTTTTGTAACTTCAGCGAAAAATATTTAAAGTAAATATTTCGGTTACAGGCTAAAGCAAAATAATTAAAAATACGCGACAGAAGAGGATTTATTCTTTATATTTACAAAAATTAAATTATTTGAAATATTTAAATTTATTTGTTTATAAAATGTTTGCGCACAACTTAAATAGTAGGAATAGCTGCATGATAAATAATCATAGTATTTTCATGTTTTGAAAATCAGGAATTGCCTAATTGCATGCGAAAAAAAATCAGCAAGATAGTCATGATTTTACTTGACACCTTATTTTATCGAAATATGTTAGCCACAAAAGGATCCCGACTTTCTATGTGAATTCTAACAGAATACCGCGTGTGAAATGTTGCATAGTACAACTTTTACATGACAGTAGTGACAAATTTAAAATTTTGCAGCGCTTTTGTGAATTCAACTACAAATATTTGTAAAATAGTGCATATAAGTTGATGGTCTCCGGTGTCGGCCTATCGTTGAGGGGTAGGTCAGAGGGGTTGGTCTCCCGTGACGACGCAAATGAAAGACCGACTCGCACGCAACATGTTATTCATCGTGTTCGGAGATTAGGAGTGCACTTAGAAGAGCGACGAAACTTCTAGAAAGAAGCGAGCGGTGAAATCGCGGTGAAGGTAGAGAGAGAGCTTTCCCCGACTTCGCTGCAACGAGAAAAAGGTGCTGCGGTGCAAATTTTCCTTTTGCCCACGTATAATGCTCACGGAATGACAATGCATTTATGAAGGATTGTTAAGGCTTCAATTTTGCTACGTGATTAGTGTTACCGAATTTAATTTCCAAATTGCGCCTGGTTTTGTAGTTTGTCGGTAGTGGTGGTGAAATTATTAGTAAAAATATTATCGAGTGAGCCTATTCACTTTTGTGTAGTAGATGCAATTAGCAGATTAGAGGAGGGAAAATATTACGCTCTGTAATTTAGTAGCCTTATTTCTGTAGGAGTGTTAGGATTTGTGCCACAGCTCTCATTTGTACAATTTTTCCTCAACACTGACAATCTGTTCGAAGGGTTGGAAATTTCGTCCTTTTGTGTTCATTACCACTACTATTTACAATGTAATGCCCCGACAATATCTAAATATGACGTGAGTATGCCCAGCACGACTATTGGACAGTGCATTTCCCTTTTGGTGACGGCGAGTTGCTGATGTTCCGTTCGCAGACTGGAGGGTCTTCGACATCGTAGCTTGTGAGGCGTTTATGACTTGGGTAATCAGTTACATTGCTGTCTAGCCTGGCTGCCGGCCAATCAACGCGATCTCAAGGCTCATCACAGCCTTCGAAGGAATCCTTGTGGAAGTGTCTGACACCTAGTCACACGGGCAAGGTGTTCAAGTATCCAGAGATGAGAAATTGTCACTTTCATCTGACGTCCTCTGCTACTTCGCACAGAGTTGTGCGAGTTTATGGATTGTGGGCCAACTGGAGTATTATTACTATAAACGTGCAAGTCTTTCACCTTGCCTCAGACGAATCCTGGTGGTGATTCCTCTACTGCTCACATGATATGGATAGTTTGACGCCCATTTTCCTCGCTTCGTGTGAAAGTAAGTCTTGTGTTTATAGACAGTGGTGTGTGTGTGTGGGGGGGGGGGGTAATCTGAATCCTCACATTATGATTGGCACTGCAGCCCGGAGAGCTTGCTGCAACGCCATTGGATCCGTTGATCGGCTTTTCGTTCTGGTGGGGAGATTATTAAAACTAAATTCTGAGCCATTTTTTATTGAAATTACTTTATTTTATTCAAACGAAACTGTGTTTATATGGTAGACGCAATAATACATTTTCTTCTAATATCAATTAATTCAACAGATATTTATAATCACTTATTATTTTGGGATCTCTTCATCATAGTCTATATAAGTTACATAATAATTTTGTCTCGACATCGCTTAGAATCGAGTGACTTTATTATAATTTTACGTTTCATGCAGTATGTAACCTACGAACCCTGTCGCTGAGAATCGTGTACAATGTATTCACCACGTAGGAAGGACGTGGCCAAGACGAAAATATTATCACTTGACGCAGACCTAAGGATAACAATATATATAAGACGTTTTACATTCCACATGAGTTGTAACGTTTACATTAAACATTGCTTTATTGATGGTAAAAGTTAAAGCAAGTAAAGACGCGTCAACTACGTAAATATGCGTCCGTGTAATGTAACAGTTACTTCGCTTACGTTTAAAAGTGGAGAATAACAGGAATACTTATTCACTATGGCTTTAGGAAAATGATTGAAAACCAATAAATCATAAGTCAAAAATAAATTTTCATTTTCAAGTTTCATTAAAAACTATTCACTATTTATTTAACATACAAACGAAAGAGAATATAAATAAAAATGAATAAAAACAGAAATTAAATTTTGGATTATAATAAAACGCCCTGGTCAATTCCCTCCAGTGAGAAATAATTAGACCTCAATATATAATTTTTCCATTCTGAAACTATTAAATTATTGTCATTCCAATATTTCTGATGATGACTACCAGTAACAACAATTTAGTTGTCCGCGTATCTTGCAAGACTAGTTTTAAAAATTATTTACATTGATTAATCTTTAACGATATGATATATTTAATATGGCTGGAGGAAACATTCTTTGTTGCTCTCGGTAGATAAATGATAAACTGACAAAGGGGACTATAATCAGATTTCAAGAACAAATTTCCCATACGTGAAGATTAAAGGCGCAGGTGTTTTTTTACGCCAATAAAGTTGCACCATTTCTTTATGGCCGTATTACTATGACTCGATTTTATTTGATAGACTTGGGCAATTTTTAGTAAAACACCTTGTGATCTGAGAATCGCGGCCTCGGCTAGTTCCGAATTTAGCTCTGAGTACTGCAATATTTTGCTGCGAAATTTAGATCAAGGGCGTGTGACAAGTTCGGAAACGTCACAACACGGAGCTTAGCCCTGAGATCTTCCCCTGCTTTATTACAACACTCGAGTGGGAGTTAATTCCGGATCTCCATTACCCGCCCAGTCGTACGTAGAAATGTTTCGGCACACAAGTGCGAATATTAGAGTACTAAAATTGGTATTTTTGGAATTAAAGGATATGGCTTTAAATTTTATCCATATTAATTCCGAGATTACGTTTTTACTATCCGTCAAAGCAAATAGAATGTGTTATTTTCAAACACTGAAAAATAACTAGTTTCGGGCGTTGAATAAACAGTTCCGCTGGAAAAGAAAAAAGGCCTAAATAAATCAAAGCCAAGTTGGATGAAGTTCACGGCACATCTGCCCCCATTGCTTGAAACCGTTTATAATGAGTTTAATTAGTTTAAACGAGGTCAAGCTACTAACAAGGTTCGTACTGGTTTTGATGTTTGTTGACAATGGTGTTGAAATATTTGATGAAGAAATTATCGGGTGTTCCATTGTCTGTATCGTTCGTGGCGTCCAGTAGAGGCGACTACGCCAGGAATGATCTACAAAAACAAAGACATAGTGTTTGGTGATTACAAAATAAAAATGCGTGACCTTGTTGAGGCCACTGGCACATCCAGGGTTTCAATTTTTACATGAAAATCAGGAAGATGGATAACACGTTTGCACGGAGCGCAGAATGTGGGTGGTTTTGTTTCTTTTTCGGCCCAATCCTACATCGATACATAACTGATGATGAAACAGCGATGCACCACTCTACTGTAGTCGAAACAACGGAGTGTCTGCAAGCGAACCGTCCACGTGGAAATCGTCCATGGGCTTTAGGGATGCCCGAGAAATTTTCTTCGTTCACTATCTAGAAAAAGAAAAAGGCTGGCCATTATGCGTCATCACTGGACCTATTGACCCAAGAGGCAAAGCAAAATCGTTCACATTTGGCCAAGAAGGAAGTGATCACCCATAAAGACAATTCAAGTCTGAACACGAATGTAGTTTCGATGTCGAAGTCAATTAAAGATGGAGATTTTCCCGGTGAATATGTTGTGTAAGTATTTCTAGGGCTTGTCGAAGTCAAGCTGGTATTCACCAGATTTGGTACTTTCTATTTTCCAATATGATTAAATGGCTCGATAGAAAAAAAAATCATGCCTAACGATCCGAAAACGTATTTTCTTGGACAGTTAAAAAAAGTTGGAGAAACCCTGGTCGAGCTGAAAAGAGATCAGGGTGAGACTTGAAAGTGAATCAACACAAAATAATTCAATTGTTCTGTAAGGACTTCTCGACCTACCCTCGTATCCACACCCCCGCGAACATTTTTTTTTAAAAAGGGATTCGTATAGATATGTGACTAGCATTTGTCGTTATTATTTTCCCCCATGTGACTGTATTTATGTGGACGCCCATACGTGTGATGCGGAAGCTGTGCAAGAGACGAGAAAGGATGCACAAGTGAGCATTGCACCAGATTCAGGTCAGCGTGCGCCATAAATGAACCAAGGTCCATCTGCTGCTTTACACTTCGTCACCCGGCCGGAAACGTGGGGCTCTTCACTATCGCAATCTTATCTTCCTCGCTCATTTTTTCATTCCGAGCTCGGCGTGTTTCTCGATCAAGGTCCACGTGATCGCTAGGAACAAAGGTGTTCAGGACTGTGACCACTTGATAGGGAACATTTACGGAAAAAATAAAATAATTTATCGCGGATTTTGCAAGTTCAATTTTCCTCGTAGCTTAATTTAATATTTCAGTTGTTCAATAACAATGGCTAGCTCCACATACAGTCTTTCAATTATCTAAGAAAATAAAAATCATATTGTTAAACTTATTCTATACGTTTTAAAAACAATTATACATCGAATTAAATTTTTTTAAAAATATCACGTATGTTCTATTTGTAATTGTACAAGCATTATCTGACATTCAGACATAGTACTGAGACGTGACATACATACATACTAAAATATGTCGTTGAGAAAATACGTAAATGTCATAATTTAATTCGTGTATTCCAAATTAAAAAAGTATACACAATCATTTATCATATTTAATTGCTTTACATCCACTTTAAAGAACATACAGGACTATAATAGATTATATCTTGATACTTAAGGACACGATAAAGGGACGGGGTGCCCATATTTAAGTTTATTGGGTCCCAAAATAAATGCTTCGAGTATTGAGAGAGAAAAATGAAGATATTACGAGAACTTGCTTCGACAGTTCCGATATAGAAAGACAATATTGAGATAGAAGTAGAGTATAGAATTGAACTCGAAGTTGTGACAGGAATTTGAGAGTTTTCTAGTTTCCTAGATTCAGCCGCAAGCTTCGTGTCGGTCGAATTAAAGCTTTTAGGAATTGAAGGAACTATAAAAATTTTAATTTTCGTAACCAAACGTAAAATATATTCTCTTTGTCCTCTGTGGGAATGCAGCTACCTGGAACCCGACCAGTAAACAGTTGCCGCACGACAAAGAGAATTTCGCAGTCCTGACGGACGCCAAAATGCATATCATAAGAATAAACGCGGAATTAATATACACGTGTTTTCCAATTGGAGGTTTTCAAAACAAAATTCACTCTGTTACTCATTAGATTCCCACAATACCACGACGGAAAACAGTTACCAATTCTAATACTGTTCTGAGGTATTTTAAAAACGTCCTGTTTTAAATTAATTTATGTTAACACAATTATCCCATATCTTCCCTCTTACAAGAGCTTTCGATTTATTGTCATATTCGTCTTAAAATATAACAACCATTAGTTTAAAATAAATTTACACCAAGTAAATTTCGTCAAGTTTTTATAAAATAAATTTTCCGTGTACAACAGCCCAAAAATAAATTATATAGATGAATATAATAATAAATGAAAGCTCCTGTAAGAGGGAAGATTTGAGGACCATAATCAGGCTGGTATTATTTAATTGTGTTATCACTAATCCTGATCCATTGAAGTTACTAATCATTAATTTATTATATAAATTAAGTGTTCGCAGTTTCAGTATATTTTGAATAATAAATTTTAAAATTAAAATCAATTCAATTAAAACAAAATGACGTAATCATCACACATTCTATCTTTTATTAAAAGTTTTTAATTATTGATGTTTGTGGAATATTTTCTCGCTGTTTCATTTTTCTAGTGCGACTGTTACTGGATTTTATGGCTGTGGACGTAGCCCGTACCGGCTGCTTCCCTCTGGTTTCAGGACGATTTTTAGATAATAAGGCGGAATGAAGTACTAGCCTAGATTTAGGGCTCCATTGAAAACCTTATGACGCCATATTGTTTAATTAAAATCTACGGGTCTCAATCCTGAGTCGCTCCGCGGCTTATTTACACTATTTATGTTCCACGTTCAGTGACAATGAAAATGAATTTGGAAATGATGGCGAATTAACAAAAAACACCGAAATATGAAAATTAAATTGGAACGCGTTCCGATTGACTAATGAAATCAGTGTTCGGCTTTTCTTCGGAACTACAGACGTTGATCTGTTCAACTGAGACCGAAATATTCAACCTCTCAAACATCTCTTCTTTCAAACGGAGACAATTGTAATGCTATAAATATTTCTTCCTGAAAGCGAACGTACATTTTTGTTTCATACTATCTTTATTTATAGTCGCATCTACTACAGTGGTAAATAGCGACTACCTTTTAAGTGAAACTTCCTTATACAATGTTTTTTCCTTATGGACTAGTACATGGTTAGGTTGATATCTACAATAACTGCTTATAGTTTATCAAATAAATTAATAACTTTAAAATAACGCAATACTTTTTTTTTGTACTTCACATGAATTGTTTAATTCTCGTATGTTTGACTGAGAACTGTTGGGAGTCAAATATCTTGCATTTCGTTAGTATATGAATAATTGAAAGTTTTGTTTCACCACATTCACATTGGGAGATGGGGCTTAAGATACGAGTAAGTTAAATCCGAGTGGTTGGTTCTGATTCTGGATAATGCAGATTTTCACTTCTGTATGTATTCGAAGCCATTGATCATTATCCGGAAAAGTATGCGGAGTCTCTAAGAGCGTACCGACCTCTCTAACATGTGTTCAGTGTCTATTTTCCGGATTAAGATTAATTTTAAGTGATAATATACAATCAATGAAGGTTTGCTGTCTCCAATTTTATTTATTGACATCAACGAATAATATATCGTATTTATTTCAAATATTTTAAATTGAAATTTTGTTTCATTTCAAAATTATTTGATTGTAAAATTTTGTACGTTATTAATAAATAATTTTTTCGTAAATAAACATGTTTTTATGAGTACTTATATATGAAAGAAAAAAATTAATGTAATTCCTATAAGAATATTTTAACTGGAGCAGGGAGCGGATCTGGAACGAATACTTTTATGTCGGAGCGGAGCAACTCAAAAAGTGGCCACTGAAAAACAATGCTTAGAAGCTTTCAACGCTCAGACAAGTAAACCGTGAGTGTGGATTGTTCAGATACTTCAAGTGACCCCACAGTGCATTTGGTACTTTCCAAAGTTGCCGTTAATTGAAAGATTACCTGGTCAGTTTTACGTACAGAATTCAATAAAAATTATAACGTCTAGACGCAAGTCGCCGGTGTTATCGTATTTTTATCAGCTCTTCGGATAGCTGTAACTAACCCCCGTTTGCAATGGATGCCAGTCAATGATGCTATAAAAGAATTATTGCCGTCCAGTCAATGAAAGTCTAGACACTTTATGGCTGCGTCTCCTAGATTCAGCTTTGCCACTAGAAATGTTAACAAAGAAACAGACACATGCTTCTGTGTGTAGTGTTGAATGCAGACGTCGATGTAGGATAGGGACCGAGACGAGTACCTGTGAGGCACTTTATGGTCGTTTTCTTGGTGATTTTTAGAGAAGGAGCGGCCCTGACTTTATCCAAACACTTATAACGTAAGATTTAATATAAAAAAATCGACGCTATTATTATTCTTTTAGCCAAGACTTTGGAGCAGGAACAGCAACGGGAATTTTACTCGAAGCTGGAGCGGAGCGGGGCACGGAAATTTGTACTGTTCCACTGCTCCGAGATATACATATTACATTCTACACAATCAAAGATTAAAATTACTATGGATAGTAATACTTTCCCCGAGGTACTTGTGATTGTTTGTATGAGCATGACACCACTCACTACGTTCATATTATAACAAAGGACAGCTACAGAAATTGCTCAGAGGATTGGTGTACCGACAAGGCAGGATGCTGTTCGTCATTTAATAATAATCTCAGAAGAGTCTGCTCGCTTCAATCTAAAAAAACTTTAAAAAGGACAATTACGATATTTAAAGCTGGATTCTGCAACCCGCAAAAATAGAAATTTTCTTACCATCAATATACGATTTTGGAAGGATAAAATCCAGAAAACCGAAATAAAAAATTGGATATTGTCGAAACTGTATATATGTGAAAAATCAAGTTAAAGATACTTTAAACAAATCTGAAATTGATGATAACCTAGTACTAATTATTTGTGTACATAATGGAACAAACACGACAGGTGCTGTAAATAAACTTGGCAAATCAACGGGCAACTACTAATTGATTTGTATTAAGAGCCAGAAAATGTTTAACTCTCACAGCCGACCTGTAATATAATATAGGTTCGAAATATGATTTTGAAAAAGTATTGTATAGAATAGGAAATAGACTTCGAATTTCCACTATCTTCTTCTTCTATATAATAAAAAAGGATTTGTATTTGTATGTATGTATGTATTTACGTTAATCTTTATACAAATTTAAAAGCGTGGACAGAATGCAACAAAAATTGATACACATATTCTTCAAAACTCGAGAAACGGTACTGTTCGGGGTTAGAAACCCCTAGCATAAATGTGGAAGGAATTATAATGGATAAAACGTGATAATTTTGTGTTAATTTACTGCGCGCCAAAATACCATGACGTCACGCTAGAGAGAAAGAGAGAGAGAGACGGTACTACGCGACGAACAAAGGAAATAGTTCCTTTTTCCGTAATGAAATGCAGCAGATATATTTTCATTGAATAAAGAGTATAATTTTATCCAGTAATACTCCATCGAATGATAATAAAAAAACAATACGAAATACTTAACGATCCTTGCGGAAAATGTAAGTTAATTTCCTCGCCATATTAGTGACTCCAATATGGCGACTATTGGTTTACATTGTGAACCTAGCTAACAATTTAATAAATTTAATCTTGCGTAATGTCTGAAGACTGAGAGACAATTATATCCTGCAATACTCGAGGAGTATATTTAAATATTTTGTTCGTAAAGTTATTTGGAGAAATGTTTGTTGGGACTGATGCAATAAAATTAACCCAGTTTGGGCTGAAAGTATGTACGGAACTAGGAACAATTAGATTCAGGTTAAATCATTACAGATTTAATATATATTTAATATAGAATTAAATACTTTTTCTGGTTTATATAAATAAGTACACGGGCAACGCCGGACATCCAGCTAGTACATGAAGATGACAATGTAATAGACAAACATTGAGGAAGACTGAAATGCAATACATGATGTGTGGCGTTTAAATTTTTGAAGCTATTGATCATTATTTGTAAAAGTATACAGAGTGCCTTTAAGCGTACAAACTACTCAAATTGAGCGTTTATTATCCGAATTAAGATGAATTTTAAGTGGTAATATGCAGTCATTGAAGGACGATTTGCTGTCTCTCATATTATTTATTAACATCAACGAATAAGATATGGTCTTTTTTAAAATTATTTTAAATTTAAATTGTATTGCATTTTTAAATTATGTAAGTGAACATGTTTATATGCGTACTTACATATGAAATAAAAAATTAATATAATTCCTATAAGAATATTTCAACTGGAGCATGGAGCGGAGCTGGAGAATATTTTTTTTTATGTCGGAACGGAGCAACTCAAAAATTGGCCGCTCCAATGCCCTGGTTTAAGCAGCACCTACCTGTTACTATGTAAAGTCCATCACCTCTGGCGTCCCTAAGGGTCTCGTTCTGGGACCATCGCTTATTATTATAATCTGTTGTATAGTAACGGCTCTGCGATACGAAGAATCTAAATAGCGTGCATGAAAAACATCGTAAAGAGTGGAAAGTGGAAGAAAACTAGAAATATAAGACATGTTGAGAAACAAAACGAGGGTGTTTCTGTTATCGTCACGATATTGACACTTAAGTCTGAGTTCCATGGCAATTTAATCTCTATGTAAACCACATCGGAGGATGTTGAATGCTGAAGACGAGCCTTCGCCGATATACTGTATAGTGTATAAAACGAATAAAGCTAACTCGCAGAATCGCCAAGTGGATTCGGAAATTCTGAGAAACAGACTTGGAAACTAGGCGCAATTTCACGTCTCTTCCTCTGCATATTTTATGGTTCCAGGATCGACCAGGAAGGATCAACGCCAGGGCTTAGATTAGATTAGATTACATTATTCATTCAGTTCAGTTATTGCTCAACGATATAGGATAAATATACAAACAATCGAAACGGCGATTTTATCTTACAACGTAAATATGGAAGTGAACATGACGGTAGTCATTCTTCACGACCATGGAGAAAAATGGAGCACGAAAGAGTACGGTTACACGCCCAATTGCGATTATTCAGCCGCCGAAATGGAACGCATTACTTTAATTTAAATTACAATGCACCCACATGCGACTAAAAAATCGCGGCGAATAAAAAAAACCGCAACCTGTTCTATTCTAAATAAATAATCTCTGGAATGAGACACGTTGACATGCGCCTACTAGCGATTATTCAGTCGCACTTCCGAGCGATCTTGTCAGTCTACCCTAAGGCACTCGCGGGTAGGAGTGCGGGTGAAAATCTAGAGGAACCCACAGACTCGTAGGCAATTTTACGCTTATTTAGAATTTTACCAAATCAAGATAATTAACAGAGAGGTTAATATATAATTATATATATTATTAGATTATTTAGAATTTTGCCAACTCAAGATAATTGACAAAGAGATTAATATATATTGCTATATATGAATTCTCGACGCCATTACAAGACAAATGATAATAAAAATCTATAATTTAATTAAATCAAACCCAACGAATCTGCCACGTTTGAGTGTAAATTAGACCGGAAAAGAAGGAAATTCGTATCGCACTCAATTTCAGGATCAGTTCCCTACAAGAACTCCCATTTATTGTCATACGGAGGTTTAAATTACTCATTGAGAAATTGGACAACCACCCCGAAAACTTTACATTCGACGCTAATAATTTCTGATTTAGAATGTCTTTTAAATACCACCTATTCCACACCCACCCCTATAGGTAATAGGGGTGATTTATACACCTAGTGTTCGTTTCGAATCGGAAGTAAAATCTGTTAAAATTTCATAGAATTATCTAGTCGTGTTTAATAATGTACACGCGAACATCGACCCTACCGTCCTCCGGGACTGAAATAAAACTTACCCGGCATGTTGAACGTCATACTTTAGCTCAGAGTCTTCCATAACCCCGGATTCGACACAAATCTCGGTTGTTTTCACGTCATTTTTATATAGCGCCACTACACCTGCACTCTTAATGACGGTCCACTCCCATACCGAAAGTGGTTCAAATTATACACAAAAACCCTTGAGAGAAATACTATAAATCTGATTGACCCAGAAAAATATTTATTCGATGCAAATATCGGCCGTTATTGTATGGTTTTTAATTTTGAGCCCCCGGATTAGCCACTTACACCCACAGTGCTCGTTTTCAGTTTTAAAGGAACATGTGTAAAAAATTTGGTCGAAATTGCTCCACTCATTTTAATTTTTATGCGGAACATACATATAAACATCCTACTTTGTTTATTAGAAAATAGATTTGTCAATTATTATATTACGTCCAGCTACAAACTTTCGTCGTCTCCAAACAACAGTATTATTTTATCTGGTTTGGGATTCTTCACCACCCCCCCCCCCCAGAATATTTTTTTTCGATTAATGCAGCTCATCAATTTAAGTCCAGTCCTGGCTTTGAACTCCGCCCCCAAGCATTGCTGTGCCAGGTCCGTCCACGAGCAATAATAACGCATGACGATATCAGTAGTCTCCCAAGTATAAATTTGGGCATCAAAACCACGTGTGCCCATGGCCATTTTCAATTTCAGATCATCCGAAACACTTGGAATGTTTCTTGCAGAAGGTAAAGTTGTTGGTAGCGCCCATTACAAGCACCCCCGCTACCGACCGTCGCCCTCGACCCCACTGAGGAAGACTAAAAACCTTCGTGAGACCTTAGTTTCAAACCCGGCGAAAAGAAATTACTTGTCTCTGTAAATAGCAGAAGAAAATATAGCGATGGTAGGGCTTTTTTTTTTCGGAGAAGGCTGCGGTTGAACGGCCGAGCGCCAAGGTCGCAGTGCCCGGCCTTGCGTGACGTCAGCATTCCTCCGCGCGACGCGGCGCGGAGCGGCGAAACTCTTACGGCGCAATTCGCGTATGGAACGAACCTTGGCAGGGCCATCTGGTTGCGCAGTCCGGGTATTAATACCCTCAGGTACGCGACAAACGAAATAACCCTTTCGCTGTTTATCGTCCCCGTATAGATCAACTCACGATTTCACCTCGCGCGCAATAAATGGTGAAAGAAAGAAAAAATAGGCGTGCGTTTCTTCATCTTTTCCCTCTTACGTGATGTTACCCGGTGAAGAGATTAGATAAGCTGTAACCTTGCGTTATCTCCCATTTGTTCTCTAAAGATAGATTAAAGTTTATCTTCCGTCATAGCGACGTTCGTCGCATCTGAAGCCTTCGCGGAATCTAATACTAAGTTAATCTTTTCCTCCCACGACGAGAATGGCGGAAAATTGTGGACTACGGTTCACAACTAGTTTTTCTCGAGGAATCAATTAGTTGGAATTCGTCCGTATAGAAACGTCAATGCCCTCGCCGGGATTCGAAACCGGGACCTCTGTGACGCTGACCACTACACCACAAGAGTGTTTCCTGTCATGAACTCACATACTCTGTATTAGCCCTATATTTGAATTTGTTTATTTTCCATTACGGACCTCTCAGTATGTCTTATACATATAATTTCCTTCCTAAAATCACCTCCATATTTTTTCTAGTATTTATATCAACAATGTACATCAGGGTTTTACCATTATCCTTACTCCAGAAATCTGCACTGAAATTAATTCTTAAATCGATATTTTTCACTCTGTTCGCCACTAATTTTTATCTTTAATTCCTTTAGCGTAGCTCATTTCACCCTCAATCGTTTCCTAGATTATTACATCTCAACCTTAAGGTACATGTAGATTTTAACATGAATACGCTTTATTGGGAGGGGGGTGGGTGGGGGGTGAAACCATTGCGAGTGAAACGTCAGGACAGTATATTCACCTGAACTTCTGAATATTTGGTTTCATTCAGAAAATTTGAGGTTCCTGTTTAATATTATTATTATTATTAATATTTGGGCTAATACAAAAATCCTTGATATAGGACACAGGTAACCATGTAGATTGATTTCTGATATGGTTAATATAAATCAATATAACAATACCTCCAATAATCACAGTGACACTAACTCTCTTTGTAACATCATTTTATCTACTCGACTTCCGTATATTATTCTCTTTACTCTGGACTTGATCAGTAGTTTTTAAGTTAAATTGCACCTGAGGAGTTCTACAATTGTAGAGGAAACGGTCTTCACTCAATTAATGTATTTTAGTCAATATATTATTATTTACTTTCTGGTTGCCCAGCGTTGCACGGGTACTCAATCTTTACACATTTACAACCAAATATGTGAAATTATAATGATATATACATATAACCAAAATTTTTCAAGAATCTCACTTGAAATAATTCGTCAGTTTTAGCAAATTAAAAATCTATTAAATTATAGTGATTAACAATAATTGGTATTGATTTTACCATCTCCTCCAGTGCATACAAAATTGGGCAAAATCATGGTAGTGCCATATTTATGACATATCAGTCATTTACAAGTCAATATATTTAGGATCGTATAATCGTTCGTATTGATTTTTTTATTATAATTCCATGGAGTATTTCTAGATAAAATTATACTTTTTATTCAATAAAAATATTTCTGCTTTCTTTCATTACGAAAAAAGGAACTATTGGCTTTGTTGTGCAGCAACGTCTCTCTCGCGTGTGCTGTGACGTCATGATTTCTTGACGCGCAGTAATTTAACACAAAACGATCACATTTTTTTAATTATAATTCTTTCCACCTTTATGCTACAGTTTTCTCACCTTCACAGAATAGTTTCTCGTCGATTGATGACCATGTGTACCAATATTTGTTGCAATCTGTCCACGTGTTTAAATATGTATAGAGATTAACGTATATACATACATACATACATACACACAAATATACATAATTTTTTATTATATAGATTGATACTGTTCGAGTGAAACTTAAATCATATATATATATACATAGGGTGCCCGGTTTATCTGAAGACTTTTTAACTAACTGTGAACTAATTAAGCAAAATCGTAGGTCAAGTCATTGTAACTGTTACTAGATAATGTAAATCTGCAATGGGGATTCCTTATTTAAGAGCTTATGTCCCCCACCCCCCCTCCAACCACCAGGATGTGGTGGTGGAAAGTCGAGTTTGGTATCATTGGATGTCCTCCTTGCAGACAAACAAATTTCACTTTCCACTTTTTGTGTTACGATGGGTAGTTTTCCAGATATTTAAAATCCTTCAGGTAAATCGGTAATCGTGTATAAAATAGGCCCATGTAAATTGAAAAAAAGAGTCAATTATTAATACGAAAAGAACCTGACACATTTGCGACTCATAATCCGGCCACCACCATAATGTTCCACACGCTAGTAAATAGAAACACCGTTCAGTATTGCAGCAGCAACATCTCCAAACGGGGATTATTTTGGAATGCATCGTCCAGTGAGCTCTGCGACTAATTTACGCTTGCTTCTGACGAGGAGATTCGAATCCAAATTTGCGGAGCTAAAGTCGTAAATTAATCTCGGAAGATTTTGCAGAAAACAGCCGTAAACGTAAATTCAAAGAAGTCGTTCGCACAAAACTGAAAAAAATGCGGTGTTGCAAACCAGTTATAATATCCCTCGCTCATCTTCGACCCCAGAGCAGGTCATTGCCCTGACGCAACTGACTCAACTTCGCAATGCAGCATAAAACCAGAGATGACACGTTAGCGTGGAGAATCCATACCTCTCATTGCTAACGACGGAAAAAAGAAATTCTCGTTTCCATTAACTTTTTTTTTTGGAACAGAAAGCATAAGAGTTTATGACGAAAGCTGAAAGGAAAATAGACGGAAAACAATAAGAAAGACCAGCATTTCATAATTATTTCGACGCATTATTTGAATTTTCCAACATGTGTTACATCTTAGTATTAATTGCCCCAATTTTTTATATCAATCGACTCAAAATTATGGGGCAATTAAATTATTCATAGCAATTTAAATATCAATCTTGTTAAAATACCAACCTTAAATTTCTCGCTTTTAATTTTCCAATTGTCCTCAATCGTCATTTCATGACTAATTGAATCAATAAATTTGAGTTTGATTTTCTTCTCGTTTGATCAACTTAAGGCGCGTTCTCACGAATCATGTTTAACTGACTGATTACAGTTGATCGACAAATGTTGTTCTGCTTCATACATTTCAATACAAACTGAGGAACATTTTCAGTTTTAAAATGACGTCGAAAGCACTTTCAGTAGAATATATCGAAGAAGAGTCACGACCCGAAAATTTTTAAATTCGAACACACGACGAAGGAGATGGTATCTATATTTACCATGGACGTAATATTATGAATATGCATGCAAGAATGCTCACCATGAAAGCTACTGAAATTGAAATAGTGAAGTAAGATAACAGAACTTGACAGATCCTGAGCAGCTACTCTAAACCATCTGAGCTATCGTGTCCATAACTAACGTCGTGAAAAATTTTTTTTATGGGAAAGAGAAATAGAGAAGCCTGGTACGAAGATTCGGTCGACAGGGTAGTTCATATAGTTAAAGCAACTACGTAATTAGAGTTCAGTGTTCGGTTCTTTCGAGTATATTCTACCTTAATTCATTATCTAGTAATTTTATATCCATTACAATTATTGTGAATTATAAACTGATGTTTGTAAAAATTCCAACACCACGAAGGATTCTTCCAAATTCAATGAAATTTAATGTACATACTAGCTGTGTTGATACAAATAAACGATTAAAAGTAAAAAAGACAATTTTACATGTCGAAAATTAGTATTCAGTGAAGCAATCACGCGCTGCTACACGACGTGACATGGAATCAAACAGATTTTGAATGTGTGCCCCAGGAAGAGCATTTCAGACTTTTTAAATATATATTCATTTATTTACAGTCACATCAACAGCTCTAGTTTTTTAGAGATTCAATATGGGAACTCATTTTACCTTGTTGCACGGGTGCTCATTATTTACACATGTACAATCAAATATGTGAAATTATAATGAAATTCTTCAATGATCACACTTGACATAATTCGTAAGTTTTAGCACAGTAAAAATATATTAAATTATAATGATTAACGAATATTATTATTGATTTTACCGTCATTATATCTCCTCCAGTACATACAAAATTGTGCAAAATCATGGTACGTGCCATATTTATGCCATGTCAGTCATTTAAAAGTCAAGTTACTTAAAAGAAAATTAGTTCCACATGTATAATCTTTCGTTTTTTTTATCATCACTGCTGGATTAAGTTATACTTTTTATTCAATATTTCTCCTTCATTTCATTTCGAAAAAAGGAACTATTTACTTTGTTGTGACGTCATGATTTCTCGACGCACAGTAATTTAACACGAAATGATCACGTTTTTTTAATTATTATTCTTTTCACCTTTAAGCTAGATATTATTCACCCCCACAGTACCGTTTCTCGTGTTTTGAAGAATATGAAAACCATTTTTTTGACCACGTGTTTAAACGTGTATAGAGATTAACGCAAATAAATAAATAAATAAATACATACATACATACATACAAATATGCATACTTTTTATTATATAGAAGATTCATTTATTTATGGTCGCATCAACAACTCTGGATTTTAGGGACTCAGTATGGGAACTCGTTTTTCCTTGTCGGTGAACTGATTTGACGAGAGTTTATTTCACGCACACAATCACCCGTGCCCTAGTCGGGATTCATACCCGGGACCTCTGTGATGTGAAGCAGTCACGCTGACCCCTACACCAAAGGAGGTCCATTTCAGATTACTTGTATGATAACCCAAAGTTCATCTGTAGTAGATGAGGAGCGAGGATCAAGAGCGATATGCAGACCGACCAAATCCCACGTTTAGGCAGGCCAAGGAAGAAGCTGGGTCTGTCTAGAACATTCCTGGAAATATGTAGCTGGAATGTCTTGATGGAAGGGAACGACTTCGGTCTCCAGCTCTTTACTGATGTAACGGTTGCGGTTGTTGCCCACAATCGTCCATGATACGCAATCACATCTCAGACCATACACTATGACTTAAGACAATGAACTCCGGAAGGTGGCGTCCACCGGTAAAGCGTCTAACACGAATGCAGACATTACTGTGCCCAAAATGTAAGTGGGATTCATCATAAAAAAAACTTCTTGCCAATCTTCACGCTTGTCTCTATGTCCATGAGCCCATTGTTGCCTCAGGCGCCGACGGTTTTGCGTCAGAGGAATCCTGTATAAAGGAAACTCTTGCATGCGGATGATGCAGCTTATTTCGCCTGCGGACATAATCAAAATTATGTACCCAAGAAGCTCCAGCGGTCCGTGGAAAGTTTTCATTCCTGGGCGAACCGTTGGAGAATGCGAATCAATGGGGAAAAGACGAAGGCCATAATGTTCACTAGACGGAGACAACTCCCCATTGCAGGGGGAACTAAAGTCCCATGGACTAAATCTCTGAAGTACTTAGGACTATGACTGGACAAGCAACTGACTTTTGTAGAGAACATAAAAAAAACCAAAGCGAAATGCTATTTAGCAATGATAAGCAAATTCCCGATATTTAAAAGCTGCGGTCTTAGCCTAAAAACTAAGCTCACGCTTTACAAGACAATTGTACGTTCTGTACTTATGTACGGTTGTGGGGTCTGGGGTGTAGCAGCCAATTCTTACCTCAGGCTCAGGCAGTACAAAATCGGTGCTTCAAAATAATAACGGGTGCACCGAGATATCCATAACACACTAGGGTTAGAAACTATTTGGGTATATTTAGCTGATAGGAACCAAAAATTTAATCATATACAATTTGGAAGATATTAGAATATTATCAAAAGATAATTGAATTAGATAGATTAGGATCACTAAGATATAGGCTTAATGTATAATTTATAGGTTTAACTTAAGGCACGCCTGGGCCAGATCAATATAATTAGGCAAATGATTCAAAAATATAAAATTAGATGATTCAGTCGCGCAGGCAATTTGGGAAAAAAGAATGTATGGACATAGATGGAGATGTGATAGAAATAAGCGATGACTTTATATATCTGGGTTCCAAATTCCACAAAGATCGAGATTAAGGGCATGAAATCAGGAGAAGAATGAACTTAGCAAATAATTCGTATTTCTCACTACTACCAGCTTTCAAACTAAGAACAACAAAAATTAGGATATATAAAACCATAATTAGGCCAATACTATATTATGGAAATGATGGCTGGACACTAAACAAGAAAGAGGAGAGAACGATTAACATCTTTAAAAGAAAGATTCTAAGAAGAATTTGGGGCACAAAAAATGAAAATGGCATTTATAGATACAGATATAATAAGGAAATATATGCCCTATATAAAGAACCAAGCATCGCAACAGCTATTAGATTAAAGAGAATGGAATGGATAGGACACTTGCAACGCGTGGGAAAGGAAAGGCTGCATTTCAAGGCATTATACAATGATATGGGAGGTAAAAGAAAGGCAGGAAAACCAAGGAACAGATGGATAGACGAAGTAGAGGACATAAAAAGGATGATGGATTTGAGAAACTGGAGGAGAATAGCTTTAGACAAAGAAGTTTGGAGGAAGCTACTACTGGAGGTCGAGGCCCGATATCGGGCTGTGGAACCATAGAAGAAGAAGAACTGAGAATAGATCAGCCGTCGTGGCCACCAGAGAATTTCGCCAGTCCACGCTGCAGAATACGTTGACGAATTGTTAAGCACACAATGACACACCTGCAGCAGTGCAGCAACGTTTTGCCAACATTGAGATGAAGTTTAATGGTCCGTCGCCTCCCTGCGGACCAGATGTCCATCATCCCGTGCTGACGCCACCTTTCCACGTCCAGTCTCGGATTTCTGAGTTGTCCAGTTTTCTTGAGCCCACTGCTTCCAAACTCGCATCACTGAGCTGCTGGTACGATCCATACGAGCATTATAAGAAAATCCTTCTTTACGGAGGCCGGTGATTCTTTCCCGTTCAAACTCCGTAGCTGAAATTTCGCCCTATTTCTTGGTAGGGAAAGGCTCCTCCTAATGCACACCTACTACAGATGAACTTTGAGTTCGCATACAAGCAATTTGGAATATTCATCCTCGGAAATAAATTCAAAATCCATTTGATTCCATGTCACGTCGTATAGCACCACGTGCTGGCTTCACCAAATAATCATTTTCGACGTGTAATATTGTTTTTCCTACTTTCCAATCGTTTATTTGTGTTGTAAATTGCATTAAATTCGGAGAAGTCCTTCATGGCGTTGCATCTTTTACAAACATGAGATGATTTATTCACGTAGTGAGACTTGTTTCTCCATTATATGAGAGCGCGTCCAAAGACCTAACGCACTAAAGAACTGCGTGTGAGGAAGTTCAGCAGCAAGGTGGTTTATTTTTAGAAGTAGACGGCGATGTGCACACTTCGGAGTTCTTTTAAAATAGTGTGCAAGAGAAAACAGTATCTTCCAGGAATTTATATATAGTCTAACCAACGACAATATGCATAATTTAATTTCGACCGTCAATATGACACTTACGCGGGAAACTCAACTTTGTACCAGGCAAAGCAACTCTGGGAACAAAGATGACAGACTAATATTTAAATAGTCCGCTAAGTCTACGAACCATGTTTTCCGGATTAGAGGGGCGTCTGAGGAAAACGTTCCAAAGCTACGATCATAGTCGTCTACGGCCATCGGAATGTTAAGGAAACAGATATCGTAATGTGGTGTTAATCTTTATTACGAAACATACGCAATATACATATCTAAAAAACTTTCAAGCTTTCCAAGATATCTCGAACTTTAGGAATCATTATCACAAATAATACATCAAAGCAGATTAAGCGAATAGAAACGTTGAATTATTCAAGTGGTAACTTGATAAAGAGTATTAATACTATAAGGTTTCTAAACACTTAACGCATCGAAAAACCATCGCTTGGTAATTAAATTTATGTTTTTTGAAGTACAAGCGTTAAAGTACTGTTTCTACAAATAAATGAACATTTAGAAAAAGTGACAATAATCTATCGTCTTCTTCTATTAAATAAAACAGAGTGTGTGTATGTTCTGCATACAATTGGAGAAAATTACTCCAAATTTCGTACACGTGTTCCTTGCGACCAGGAAACAAACACTGACTGGGTGAGACACGACTACCACCCCCAGGAACGGGGGGTGGAAATATTCAAGCATGTTAAATCGGCCGATATTTGCGTTGAATAAATATTTTCAGGGTTAATTAGATTGATAATATTTCTACCTATGTTGTTTCTTTATATTTTCAACCCCATTTCGGCATGGGAGGGGACCTCGCTTAGGGGTTCGGGTGAAGGGGCGATACATAAAAATATTGCAAAAACATCCAAGATTCGGATTTATGGATGTGTCTGAGATTAATTATGACATTAAACTTTTTTTTAATCCTCAGTAGCGGGGGTGAACGGAGATAGAATTTTTTGAACATGTTTATACGGCAGATATATTCGTTGAAAGAAATTTTTTAGCGGTCATTCAATTCAACCCCTTTCGTCATGGAAGGTGAGCACATTTAGGGATACGGGTTGAGGTGCGGTACATAAAAATAACGCAAAAGTAAACAAAATTAGAGTCAAAACGTGTATATGACAGCCCGGTCAACGCCGGGCACCCAGCTGGTATTAAATAAAATTGACTGTTTTTGTGTGTGTGTGTGTTTATGTTCCGCAAACAAATCTACACCCATGGAGAAAAAAATGACCGAATCATGTACACATGTTTCTTTCGAGCCGGATACAAACACTGTGGGGGTATGACGCAATTATAACCCTTATGGGTGGGGGTAGAAATTTTTCTATCATGATAAAACGGCCGATATTTCCGACGAAGGAGTTTTTTTATATAAATAAATACCCGGTCAACGCCAGCACCCAGCTGGTTGAGAACAATAAAACATTGATGCTGTTGTTCTTCTTCATTCCATTGAAGCTAACATCTAACAATAAATATAAGTAGATGAATGAACTAAAGTTGTTCCCAAATCCATGTTGCAATGGTTCATTTTTTTTCGTGGTAATCGTAAACTACTATTCCACAATTTTGAATCCTCGTTATCTAAACCGCTACATCATATCGATAAACTTGTTTTGTATTGTGTCCGAAGCTCATTTCGCAACTATGCGATGTTCGGATTCAGCAATATGTGACCTCTGTAAAGCTGTATAAGCTTTATGGTTCACACTTGACGACAAGAGTTGTTCAACACGTTAAAACTTCTCAACTTCAACGTAGAAATGATCGCAATCGCGAACACTCCGCACTTAACAATTTCTGGTTTAAATTCTTTGGCTTTGGTACTTTTCGTTTGCAATCGTTTTGTTTTTATCAAAGCGGTGGTGCGTATTAATGACATAACGGATTCTGGCGCCACTGCTTCCTTCGCCACAATTTAAATGAACTTTCATTGCATAACTACCGGGACGTATATTTGATCGGGTCTGCTGGCCGGGAAAAGCGCGCGCACAAGGATCCACGTTGTCCTGTCAGAAACGTAATCAGTCCATTCATTTCAATATCTTCGAAACAAATGCTACGATCCTGTTTGCAGGAGGATCCGTGGCATTAAACCCGTACTCCCGTTCCCGATCTGAAAATTGATCAGCCAGCGACCGCGAACAAAGAACACCAGGCTGGAAAAATTGGATCAACGATTGGTCTGACATGTTGGGAGAAGGAGGAGGGCCAGAACTAAAATTATTATTGGAGGAGGATTGGAGAAGTAAAAATAAAATATAGGCGTGGTATGGAACTGCCTGTAGGTAACAGTTTTTGGGAAGGAGACAGCGGAAGCGATGAGACAAGTTAATGTGGAGAAGAAAGTTGATGTAAAGGTGTCGGGAAGCAAGACCAGAAATTCCGAAGTTCACAGCTTTCCCAGAGGTTCCAGTACCGGTGTTCGTCCTGCCACAAACCAAATCAAAAGTGTAGGTGTGAGGAGATATCGTACGGAATTTAGATACAAATTATTCATAATGACGTACTCAGATAGAAGACCCATAACTATCATATAATTATTTTAAGGCTCTCATACTGGGTTTTGTATTTATATATGTAATAAATTATTGTATTAAATTCAATTTGCAATAAATTAACATTTATTATAAAAAAGGAACTATCTTTTTTTATTACGGTGTGTTGTAACTGTATTTCAGTGGATCGAGTGCACCCAAATTTGAAGGGTCGTTTTTTAGATCATGCGAGGACATATTAAGTCTAAATTTCCAGCACTCATAACCATAAACTGGGCCTGTTTAAGTTGACAGAGCCGCTGATATTTGCTCATAAGCACCTTTATCCTGTCCTATTAATTTTTATAAGATCAATTTCCATTATTATTGACGTATGCCACGATGATCAACAAAGCTCACGGGCGTGAATTTAGAAACGATTTACTTCTCTTGTCGCAGATTTTATAAAATTGTATGTTTTTGTTCCGCGACGAAAATGTACTATACAAGGAACCATTGACGAGAAGCGATACGAATTACGGCGTCATGTGTGTTAACGTTTCCATTTGTTGGGTAGAATCTAAGCTTTTTCTTCTTCTGAGAAGCAGGCTGGTGGATACAAAAAAGGGAGGGATGTGGATTTGAGTTCAAGGTAGCCATGGGAAGCATGACCTCACTATCCCTCGATGTAGTGAAAGAAACATAGCGGAAATTTACCTAAATGGGACGCAGGGAAGAATAGCATGAGGTAGTTCAGGCTCTCTGTACTTATTCCACGCCGTGCTGATGAAGGCGACGTTGCATTCCAGACTCATGCCTCGACGAGTTTAAGAGGCAAATGCATATTACTGTATTTATATTATTTAAATTTAACTGGGAGTACGAATTGTATTTGTTGTACTTCTATGTAAGTAAATATAACAAAAAACTTATCTACAAACCACGTTTTGTCTGTATTGTTTTCACAAATTGAGGTTGAACGTGGGAGGCAAAAAGGCGCAAGAAAACGTGGTTGAACGGGTAAGCTAAAATCTCATCCGCAAAATACTGTCGTTAACGTAAACATTTAACGATGAATCTTGATAAGAGTTTGTACAGAGTACGCGGACGTTCAGCGGCCCACTGAAGTTTATTTTCGCTATTTGCATTACGCAACTCTGAGCGTAGTTACTTGTCCATGCAGATGAATGTGCATTTCCTAGTCAGTTCAATCACGCATTTACGTAACAGACGTCCACTACGTTTCGCAACAAAAATCAGAGTAACTTATATATGTCGGAACCTTGTGGTGACCGAATCCAATTCAATATCATGACGCGTCGCAGTTTCCACAAAAATAATCAATCTATCCGGCGATAAATATACATTTAATAATGTAATCGTTGCCAAACGTCCGAAGCGTCGGTGCAACACCGCGGATACACTGATGGCCATGCATATGGATGGCAATTCAATCACGCACTTACGTGACTCGAAATCCCGTTCAACTCACCGGACGAGTCAGGGAATTCGCCCGCAGTTGTTACGAAATTCGGAAAATTACCGTGTGTCACTAGCTTCCCGCGAAGCATGCTGTTTATTGTGTTAAAAATAGCGCAAGACGATTGCGATGCGCAGGCACAGAGCCAGCGCGTGGGCGTCAACTTCCGCGCAATTCCCCCAAAACAATCCCTTGCTCTACGGAGACACTCAGTTCTGCCGAGCTGAAATTCAGTAACCGAGAATGTTAATTACTTCCGTGATTCGCGTCGAAGCAAACTTACAAAACGTTAATTCGACTCGTAATCCCCGAATTGAACGGAATCAAAGCGACCGCATTCACTTCTATAAAATAAGAAAATCATGGCAGGATACATTTCCAACGCCCTTAAAATCCGTACTCGCTCTAAGGATTTTTTATAATTAAAAACCTAATAGCTGATAACATAGAAGGAATGAAGAGCAACACAATGCGAGCAGGACATCGCAACTGATGAGGCATTGGCAGTAATGTGATGAATGTCAAGACGTTGATGAAACTGCGACTTCCCCTTATCCACCATCCACCAAGTATAGCATTGTTGGCTGCAAAACAGAGGGATGTAAGATCGATAGCTCTAAGAAAAAATATTAGACATTTAGTAACGTTACATTTTCGTGGACAGCTATCTCCCTCACATAGCAACAGGCTATTCCTACGAGGAGAATTATGGCCAGGCGGTTTCGTCATCGGATAACTAAGAGTTGGAGACGAGTCACCACCTTATCCTCCCGGCGTGCGGTTGATGCTGGGGTCGCCAACACCTTCCACAACCCAGAAGACTGGACGACCGCCTTGAGTCAATCTCCACCACCTCCTGGCAGGACATAATGGTAGCTTCTCAGAAAGACCCCCAAAAGAACCACGCGCCCTCCCTTCCTCATCACCTTCCCACGTGCCGCAACCGCGGAAAGGCCTCTCTTCCAGAGTTCTATTATCAGCAGGATTCCTCCCACTATTAACAATAGTCATGGTTCGCGGGTGCTCGGATACTACCAACCATGAGCGGCTCGTGGAGGCGACACCTCAAATAACTGCAATCCCACCGTTCACCCACGTCTCTCTTCATGTCGCACCATCAGAGAGTCCTTCGTAGAGTGCACCTCCCCCAACTGAGACTAGAAACACTTCAAGGTTTTTTCTCGCATACATCTACCACACCTGACTACTGAAAGCAGTGAGACTGTTGCCCACATGCGTGGGATTAGAAGCCCCGGGAACTGTTTTAGGGGGTAAACGTCGTGTTATCTGCACCTGGGCTCGACTCGGATACTATCTGGTGAGAAGCATCCCGGACGACTCCTCAAACGTCTGTTACCCAGTCGTTACAGTTGACAGTTCACAGTTTGTTAAAATAATATATGGTAAAAATGAGAGGCATTACGTTACGGTTAAAAGGAAGAAGTTAGTTGCCTCGGCGAGGATAAACTCAAAGTTTATTCTGAGAATAGAGAATTGTGAAATTGTTGGTTACTGCGACGAGAATTGAGACAGAATTCACAGAAGATCTTTTAAAGATGATACAGACTTAGTAGATGCTGTAAGTCGTGTATAGTACGGTGTGAAACAATTAGAGCAGCAGCCAGGTAAAGCCAGCCAGACACAACAAAACAGTAACAGATAAGCTTTTTGAATATACAAACTCACAGAAAGTTGCTATGCTATGCCACATTCTCTTCACGAAATTCTCAAAAAATGATGCATCCACGCGTTTGTAAAGTATGAATTACAAAATAAAACATTAACCTTTAATAATTGCATATTCAATTACCAAACCATAAATGTCCCGTAACTTTAAGGAATTGGGCATAGATAAAGAAGAATCCTGTACTTTTGGGAATTCTCTATTTACTAGATTTGTACGTACCATAAAGTAGATGAAAGACAATTTAATTTGTTTGTTTCCAGGAGAAAAGCTATCGTCCGAATTCAACAAGACCCGAGCGATTCGTGATCACGGATAAAGGTAATTAAAAACAAGCATACTTAATTTTTAAATAAGTGAACTTGATGGAACACATAACTGGAATTAAAATAATTTAATAAATTGCTATATAATATTTTATCTTAACGTTTGTTTTTAATACTAACATATATTTAACGACCCGGTATAAACATTTTTTATATAAAAAATTCGTGGACCTTTTCATGTGAAGCAAAATACATGTACTGAATTAACCTTGGGGTCCCTTGAATTCAAACCAACCAAAGACAACAAAATGACATGCCGGAGCAAACGATCATACATTTTGCTAAGAGCTTTAGTAACTGTCTGGACATTCATAGAATTCTTCTTATTAATTCGAATATTAATCATTTCAGATATCAGAGTCAGTTTCAACATCAAGGATCCTGTCATCCGTCCAGTTGAATATATGATTATTTAAAATAATATGTTTTGAAATAGTCGAGTGCTTATCGGTGGACTCGTCTTTAATTCCCCTAAGTTTGACCAATGTACACAGCATTGCAATTTTGTAATCAACAAACAGCGGTACGTTTCCACCCGGCGTAAAGCCGGTTTACTATTCAACTTCTCAAGCTCTGTTCATAAAACTCGCCCTACCTTGTTCTCTATTTCCGTTATCATCTCAGCGTCGCAAAACTTTCATAAGGAGTCACGTTACGGTTAAATGTTTCACTTAACAACAGATTCACAATGATCACACTATTTATACTATCATTATTATCATTTAATTGGCGTGCGTTTGATATTTCTACTTTTAAGCTACAACAACGATTACGGCAGTAGGAGTGTCATGAAAAATTATTAACTAAAAATACGTTTTGGAACTGTAATTTCTCGTTAGTTCAAAGCACGCACTTACGCTACTGTTTCCCAGTTTCTTCGGTCGTTATCATTGGTTATCAGAAGTGTCACCGCCGCTATTATGCTATACTCCTAATTGGATTGGACTGAAATACTAAGAATCAAATGAGCTTCTCCCGGTCCTAAGTTAACTTTAACCGACGATTTGTGGTCTGTATACTTCGTGACCGTTATGAAGCTGTCAGTAAGAACGTCGTGTTTTGTGACGTCACTGGATGTACTCGACATATTGTGCCATGAATTCCTGTTATATTTTTATAATATATCACTGGACCAGTGGGTTCCAAATTAAAATTTTTTCTCTCAATACTTCTTTTGTTCAATAGCTTTTCTTGTTCACTAGCCTCTAATTTTATTTTCACCTTGTTTCTCACTCGTTTCATTTTAAGAATGTACTGTTTTATTAAATTAATCGGGGTTTTCAATTTCTATATTTAATACATGAAAATGAATATTTTTATGATATTAATGAATTATTAATATCGAAGGATCGTTTTGTATGTTAATAGACTTAAGGATTGTGAATATTCAAGGGACTAAATATTTTAAGTTATTACAATTTAAATTTAAAATTTAATAATTACCAGCTTTAAAATTTCATTTAGACGAAGCTCCAAATTGATCACGACCGTTTTCTTATAATAAAAAAGATAACATCGGATACAATTAGTATATATTTTTTAAGGTATGTGCTACAGCACATGAGAGAAAAAATTTTAATATTTCAAAATTCATCAACAATTGTAAATATCATTTTACAGTAGCTTAGTAATTTTATTATAAATTAAGAATAATTACTCTCATATTAAAGATAACAAAAAATTTGCCTTAAAAATAATTTTATTGTGAAGCCGAAAGCTCCTTCAATAAATCATTTAAAGATATCCGCAATTCCAATTTTTTTTTATTAATGAAAAAGTGTTAAAATTCTTTTTAAATATTTAAATCTACATTGCGGACATTAAGTTTTGAATAATTGGTGAATAGAGAAGGAATCAACTTGTGAGTCCGCACACTCCTACAGGAATAGACCACTTAATTGATTCAAACAAGTGAGCAACCGGTCCCCTTAGATAATATTGAATTAAGTAGGTCTACGTCTGTATGAATGTCCGCAGACCCGCGCTTCATCTCTAAATTCATTCTCTATACCTGATGACGAAATGTATTTGTAAAAAATCGAAACGTTATTTTCATATTTCATGCCCTTCAGATCGTAATTTTATTTCCTTTTTATTATCATCTTATAAGTGTTTTACGTCTATATTTAAAAATTTTATTGACGAATTTTCACGTTGAATGTCTATCAACTGCTTTTAGACTTTTAAACATGCTATTTTTTTTTCACACAATTATTTGAAGAGTTACATCCGAATATTTGACTTTCCGAATATATTACCGATGTTTAAACTCTCTTATAGCCTTAAAATAAATAAAAATTCTGGACAAATAATTAAGATTAAATTTCTCCTACTTCAAATATGGCCGTATGTTCCGCTTGATTTTCATCAGTATTGTGTTTCCTCAGTAAAAAATCTGCATTTGTATGTTTCGTTATTCACTCCAAACTATTGTAAATTTTTTTAAGTATAGCCTGAAACGTAGCATGAATGTTTTCTTGGTTTCTCGACTTCGCTAGGGATAGTCCGATGAAGTACAAACATTTTTAATGTCCGCAACCCACGCTCTACATTCCTTCACGGTGATAATCTCGTAATTGTATTGCACTCGCCTTCCTATGAAGTGAGTGAAAACCGCCGATTGTCCTCACAAACGTCCTAGTTTTTCCGAAATCAGCAGCATTTAAATTAGTGTAGGATGAGCCGAAAGTAATCGTCAAACGTTAGATGACTAAGAATAGTCGACTAGTCATCAGATGTCGATGTGAAGCAACGATGAAACAAAGGCGTTAACTCAGAAGTATCTGACAGGAAAGCAATGATTGCGGAAATAATAAAAATTTATGATTTCAGAAAATAACAGAGAAGGTGATCAGCAACGTTTTCACAGGCGAGAGGACCTGATTCCGTGCACTCGGAATATTCCGGCCAATTCGTAGTATGGAACATCTGAACGACCGTGGCAATTGTTGGCAAGCAGAAGACGGAGTTGTTCTATAATTAAATTTTACAAGTGGGAACAAAGCATGGAGAGAGATACTCATCACAGTTTCGAAGAGGCCTCAGGGTACCCAAAACAAAGGGAAAAAAACCCTCGTGGAAAAATTAATTTACGTTTCGACCAACCACTGTTTAAATAATCGTGCAAACATTCAGCGAATATTCAACCGTCGTTAGTTCTATTTTAATTTTATGAACAGAATATTATTTCTCAGCAGTTGCCTCAGCTTGTGTTGTGTTTTTTTTTTCACGCAATCGAGCCGGGACGACGTGGAGTTTAGATACAGTGACATGGCAGTGACTGGTCAGCGTCAGTGTTGCGCCATTTCGCGCAATTCCTGGAGTCTGAGTCACGGTCTCGCGACTCATCGCCCGCCAATTCCCCACCTCACTCCCACACAAAGAGATTACGTCTCTACGCATTACTCCAGAGATGTCCGTGAAATGCAATAAATAAAACAAACGTTTTCAGGAAATCAGTCGTGTTGGATGGTTTTTCTACATCTCCCACGCCTTCCTCTCCAAGTAAAGAAATCGTCCACAATCATCTCATCATCCTAACCCTTCTATTTTAACCCTTCCTTGGCCTTCTTACAGGGGAGCCTGAATACAAGTCCAGATAACTTCAAAGTTTTCAAATGAAGCATGTTGCTTATAGACAATTAATATTTTGATACCAAACAAAAGGAAAAATTATTCACAACCACCAGAACACACTTTTCTAATAATTATGCAACAAAATCCGACTACATACTAAACAGGCGTGATTGATTACGAAATCCCTCAATATATTCCGATAAATTGATTACACAAGGGTATTTTAGGTCCATAGCTTTGTTAATTATGCGGAGTGCCTGATTTATTTGAAGACATGGTATAACAAAGGAGGTAATGATATATCAAATATTCATCATTTACATATCTGTCAACACCAATCCATCACGATCAAACATTATGAGGACCCACATGACACATACAAAATCTCTCCTGCTACGTAGGACAAAGTAAAATATATCCAGTACATGTCTTCTCCAATTCTTCTGATTGGCAAAATTCTTAGATTTTAGACGTTGTCACTAGGTAATATTCCATTATTATATCCGAAAAGCTTTATATTCACCGCACGAAACTCAGCAATATCTATCACCCCTTACTGTTAAGTTAACTTCTTTGCTTTTATATTAATATCATTGATTTTGTTTACGTCGCCTGCTTTGCATGCAAAGTATTCTCGACACCTGAAGAAAGCAACGTAGTTTTGCAGAAACGTTGTGAGGTACTTACTCTCTGTTTTTAGTGTGGTCTTTATTTTGCCTTTTTGGCCAGTCCTTATTTAATTGTTAACTTTAAACTAATACTGACGTTTCCACATTTTTTATTTGTGATAATTATTAATGGGAATTATAATATTTCCAAGAAAAACAAGATTCGCATATTTAATAGCAATGTCAAATCAGTACTGCTCTACGGATGCGAAACCTGGAAAGTAACAAATAAAATTACAAAGAAATTACAAACATTTATAAATCGCTGTTTAAGAAAAAATATTTGGTATAAGGTGGCCCGAAATAATAAGTAACTCTGCATTATTGGAAGCCTGCTGTGAGACAGAAATAGAGAAACGGATAAAAATGAAAAAATGGAGATGGATAGGACATACCTTGAGAAGGAAGCATTAGGCTGGAATCCACAAGGTGAACGAAAAGAAGGAAGACCTAAACATACCGGGAAGAGGCGAAGGAGTGTGGCAAGACCTGGATAGAAGGTAAAATGTTGGCAAAGAATAGAGTTAGGGGGAACTGTTTCACAGCTTCCCTATGTTCCTAAAGGAACGAAAGGATATACTACTACTATTAATGGGAATTATTATTTAATGAATACTACGCAATTACTTTGTTGTTGGAACGAAGAAGAATTGAACGCAGTCGCTTTCAGGGATCCTCGCTCTCCGACTTTTGACATCCGAGCTGAGAAACTATTTCCAATCAATAATACAACCAATTTTTTATTAAGAATACTAGCTGCGTGCCCGGCGTTGCCCGTGTGCTTATTTATATAAACCCGAAAAAGTATTTAATTCTCCATTAATCTTTAGTCAAGAAGTGATTTAACCTGAGTCTAACTGTTCCTGGTTCCGTACATACATTAATTGAACAGCTATAAATTACATTGAATTTTATTGCATCGATCCCAACAAACATACCGAATTTCTTTACGAATAGAATACTTAAAGATACTCCTTGAGTCTTGAGACATTACGAAAGATTAAATTGATGAAATTCCTAGGTAAACAAATGGACGCCATATTAGAGTCACTAATATGGCACGAAAATTAACTTACATTTTCCGCCAGGATCATAAAATATTTCGTATTGTTTTTTATCATCATCCGATTGAGTATTACTGGATAAAGTTATACTTTTTATTCAATTAAAATATTTCATTACCGGAAAAAGGAGCTACTTCCTTTGTCCATCGCGTAGTAACGTCTCTGCCTCGCGTGACGTCATGGTATCTTGGCGCGCAGTAAATTAACACAAACTTATCACGTTTTTCAGTTCTAATTCTTTCACTATTTATCCTAAGGGTTTCCCACCCCTACAGTACCGTTTCTAGTGTTTTTAAAAATATCTGTACCAAGTTTTGTTTCAATCTGTCCACGCGTTTAAATTTGTATAAATATTAACATAAATACATACATACATCCTTTTTTAATATATGGAAGATTATATAAAATGGGTGCCCGGCGTTGCTCGTGTACTTATTTATATAAACTCGAAAAGGTATTTAATTCTACAAAAATCTTTAGTCAAGAAGTAATTTAATCTACCTATGAATATTGAATGCTAATGTCCCGGTGACTTTAGAGAATCATTAGTAATCCCGACAACAAATATAAAAAATTCTCTTTGTACTTTAAGAGCGTCAAAAAAAAACTCCCGGTGCGTTGAGAGTGTGAAAAATAACATCAGTCGTCATATTAGAGTAACTAAATATGGAATGAAAATTAACTTACATTTTCTGCAAGAATCGTAAAGTATTTCGTATTATTTCTTACCAACATTCCATGGAGTATTGCTGGATATAATAATACTTTTTATTCAATCTAAATATTTCTGCTTTACTTCATTTCGAAATAAGTTATTATTTTGTTGTTGCCCAGTCGCGTAGTAACGTCCGTCAGTCCCGTGTTCTGTGACGTCACGATCTCTTGGCGCGCAGTAAACTAACCCAAAATGATCACATTTTTTAATTATAATTCTTTTCTCCTATATGCTACGGGTTTCTCACTCCAACAGTACTGTTTGTCGTGTTTTGAAATATATGTGTTCCAATCTGTCCACGTGTTTAAATCTCTATAGAAATGATCGTAAATACATACATACAAATATACATATTTTTTTATTATATAGATAATTATATATACTTACACGATGCGCGTACACGTATTTAGATTTACTAATATTTATGATTCGGTTTCTTAATTTTTGTGAGCGTTGTGTTACGTACTGAATTTGAACGATTCCATTCATAGAATATTGTTCGTTGACGTAAACATCGCCGTTGTTGACGTCCTCAAATAGTTGAGACTCGCGGATGACGAAGTGTGTCCTTCCGCAGGATGCTTCCTCCTCCGTTTTTGCTGACTTGTCGTTACGGTGTGAAATATTCTAATATGGTCATCTGGAAAACGTTCTGCATTGTGTGGGGTCGTCTCAACATTTGTTCGGCTCAACCTCCTCATCTTGCTCAGATTCCTCATGAGACAATATCGTCTAAACGCTAAAACACTTTCATCGCAACTCTGATTTCCGTCGCACATGCAACAACTACGCACTGCCAGAAAATAATAATTCTTCTTCTTAGAAATTTAAAGTGACAAATGCCCATGAATCGACCAGCAGTAAATTCGTCTGCGTCGGCGCTGGGTTGACAAGATCATGTTCTGACCCGTCCGACCAACTTGCATCTGTCCTCAAACCTTGAACAAATGATTTTGAAAGTTTACTGAGCACTACCTCATTAGTTACAAGCACACATAGGGGTGGGGGAGGAAATATTCAAACGTGTTAAATGGTCGATATTTGCGTGGAATAAATATTTTTCAGGGTTAATTAGATTTTTAATATTCTTACCCATGTTATGTGTGTTAAATTTTAACCCCTTGTGGCACGAGGGTTGTGCACGTTAAGGGGTGGCAATGAAGGGGGTTACAAGTAAATAACGCTAAAACAACCGAGATTCGAGTCAAATCAAAGCTAATGGATATCGCTGAGTTCATTTATGACAATCTGGGCAACACGCGGGTGTAGGATTGGGTGGGTGGTGTTGGGTGGATGTGGGCGGAAGGTAGAAATTTTAAAATAAGGTAACTGGCTGTATTTTTCGTCGAGAAAATTTATTTTGAACAATGATATTAATAAAATTTCTCTACATGTTCTCCGTGTTTAATTTCAAACCCTTTCGGGCTTCGGAGGGGTGCGCCCTTAAGGGTAAGGGTGGACGGGCGTTACAAGAAAATAAAGCGAATACAACCGAGATTAAAGTCAAATCCAAGGCTATGGATCTCAATGAGTTTAATTATGACCTTCGACTTACCGTTTAACTTTCCCAACGAGGGGTTGGTGGGGGTGTAAATTTTCAAACATGTTAACCGTTTGATGATTGTGTGGAATAAATATTTGTCAGGGGTTAATTAAATTGATAGTATTTCTACTGCTGATGCTTGTGTATAATTTCATCTGCTTTCGGTGTGAGAGGGTAGGACGCGTAGGGGTGGGGGTGGAGCTAGTACTTTAAATAAATCGCAGAAGAATGGTTTCAAAAGAAACAGAGGGAAAATTTTCATCAGTTCAAAGATTGAGAGGTTGACTGTCTTATTGTGAATGTCGGTGATTGAAGCATAGTAAAGAGGCAGGTTTTGTAAAAGACGTTAGTGTTGAAACTTTTCCTGGAAGTGTTTACCCTCCTACACCTTGAGTGCCGCAATCGTGCCCCAACAACCGTCTCTTCTCCTAGTCCGACATTTCCAAACATCCCTCTGGCACATTCTATTTAAAACCTCGTTCGGTATTTGTCCGCTTCACCTAATTTTCAACATCGTTCTGCAGATGCTCTTTACAAACTTTCTTTTGGGAGTTTCAGGAGCGCGTGCTTCAGTCGCACACATTCGTGTCTTCTATACCGTCATATTTCCGTATTTAAAACGTTCAGATTTAGCTTATTCAATAAAGCATTTATTTTTCTTTATCGTCTTACTGCCAGTGTGCAGTTACATTCATTAAGTTCTGTAAAATGTGTATGCAGTAGACTCTCGACGGCTATCCAGCCTTAAAAAAAATTATTCTCCCTAATAAAATAGTTAATACTGTAATTTATGTTGCCTATTCTTTACAATCCTCTTCCGGTTGTGCGAGTTGAGGTATTCAAAGCGCAGATTCCACAGAAACCTCTATGGGGTGTTAGTAAATATTAACGAGACCGATGTTTGGTATTGCAACGGCTCTAAGTAAGTATTTACAGAACTCGGGATAGTCGACAGTATACTGCATTATCTTAAAAATGTTATTAGTTCATTCTAACAGTTATACGATACAAATATAATTGAGTAAGAATTTTCAGTACGACCTCAGCAACACATCAGTTTTCTTATCACACAAAACTATGCATTATGTTTTCAACTTTACGTCTATTCGTCGAGAATTATTACAATCTTTAATACGACTATAAAAGAACAAATATTTGCACACGTGTTCAATTTCCGCGATCTGCTTACTTGCAGCTACATCACGAAATGCTTGAAAAACAAAAACGCGTGAACTTGATGGACCACACACCACAAGTGAAAGCTCTTTCATAAATAATTATTATTATTAAATCAATGATATGTGTATAAATAATATAATAGGAATTAATTTTTCCTCGTTGCACTAATTTCCCTGGTTCTGATAGCGAATTGCATCATCAACCTCTATTTCGTTGTTTTTATTCTCGTAATAATGATGAAATAATATCGTACAAATAAGGAAATAAACGGTCTCAGAAAATTATGTTTATAAACAAAAATTAATGATACGACGTTTTGGCCTCATTTAGGACCTCTTCAGGTTGGACAGTTTTAATCTACAATTTAGAAATTAATAATATAAGTGGAGAATAATAGTAGTGTCACGCAGTAATGGAGCAAGAGTATATGAAATATGGACTGTTTGTGATTCATTATCAGTAGATTGGTTCGTATTAATGACAAAATGTTGCTCTGATGTAAGGCAGGAAAGGCAGGAAATTCCTTATTATTGGATGAAGTTCCTTGAGGTGACTCATTTTCAGATTCTGTTTCACTTCCTGACATGAGTTTATTGTTCACGGAGAAGTTTACAAACTATCGTGGTGTAACAGACTCGCTGGTTTACTATTCAACGGCTCGAACACCTTCTGCCGCTCGATCTCTCTCGCGCAGTGTCTCGCAAAAATTTCGTAACGCATTCACAGACTTACTTTCAAGGTTTACAGTGCTCGAAACGTTTTTTTACAACAATATATGAATTACTGCAATTTAGCGTTTCTCATATGAAGTAAATAATTATATTTTAAGTTAAGGTTATGTTTAAAATCTTCCGAGGATATTATCCGATTAAAATCGAATATTGTAATCGCCAATACTTGCTTTCATCTACGCGATCAGAACAGACGCGGCGACCGATTAAAACCCAACTTATGAACTTATAAACCGAAAGGAATGCGAAAACGGAAGTGACAAACCGAAGGCTTGGAACCGGATACGATAAAAGTCACTAAATGAGAAGCTTTAAGCGTAAGTAAAAATTAGGAGTTGACGGATTTATCGAGTACTAATAAATAAAACTATGATGATAGACAATTTGTAAGGATGTTATCGGACGATCCGTGGTCTAGAATAGAGGGAAATGTAGAAGCGGGATCAAATAAAATATAAATTCAACATTTCGTACAGTAAAATTCTCTGTTTTTCAGAGAGTCATCAGTGCGAACACTTAAACAGAAATAAACCTAGATTCGTCTGCCGAGGCATTCGCATCTCACTTCCTGTGCCAACCTGTTTTCCTTGAAGACGACCAAATTTTTGTAATGTTCGAAACGTCGGACTGTGCTTCCTTATTTTGATTTTTTCCAATCTTCTCGATTACAGACTACGGAATATCCGACAAAAAATAGAAATATACACAAAGGAATAATGACGTGCCTAAATATACGCGAAGATCGTAAACTCAACGAAAATAAGCCACTCGCGTACGTTTATTTCGACCTATCTATTATAGGATTCGTTAATTTAAGAATATGAACGAAAGTAGAACAGGAAAATACACTACAATAGCTGGATCGTTTTCTTTATTTAGCCTTAATATGCTGATATCATGCGTATCAAATATTTTATGTTTTTATAAATGATACAGTGATTAGAAATATACAAGTTATGAATTCTTTCACCTTCAGTATGATACTTTTAAATCACTACATAGTTAAAATTTTCTTAGTTTATTCAATCTGTTCTGTGCGCTTCTAGTCCCCAGATGTTTTTTCCCCCCACGAGTAACAACATGGATGATCTCACTGTGCATTCCGTCTTCATCCTCCACCGCACCTTCTGCTCCAGAGTTTATTAATCCTACATGTGAAAATTTGAAATGGCCGTTCTTTGGCCTTTCGCTCTGGTTAAATATCTAGAAATAATCATTACCAAAGCTAATTCAATTGATTTTGCTAATATTTTAAATAAAATTCACGTAGATTTTCCGAAATTACTTTCTGTTTCGTCTGTGGATCTAAGCTCCTTGCTGTCTTATGATAGTATTTTGCAGGAGAAATAAAGTACTTACTTGTTTTTCTGTTTTATAGTTAATATGTTTATGTAGGGTAACCGGCAAATATGTATGACATAAGAAGAATGACCTTACGTCGGTTTGTCGTTACATCTTTGAAGCTCAGAGGCTATCCCAGTTCATTAAGTTTACAGCCGTTACGCAATGATTACTTTTTCGTGGAATCCGTGATTCATCATTGCTCTTCCTCAGAACTTGAAATCCACGAAGCTTCTGATATCCTTGTAAGAGCGGCGTTGAGCTGTTACGCAACTCGCAGCCATCTGTCAATCAATGCACACAGGTGCAGGTAAATGCAGCGAGTGTATTTTCATTAACCTTCAAAGTATTTTTTTGTACGTTTCACATAATACTTCGATGATACAATCAACGAGGCTTACAGTGTTGTGGTCCTCTTTGTTTGTCCGGGAACCGTTATCTCGTCCAAAGCAGCGCAACGTTATGAAACAACGGAGCTGTATCGTGCAACAGTAACCTCTACATCCACAGCAGATACATGTCTCATTTCATAACAACTCTTCCTTACAGATAAATGCATTTCAATTCTTAAATGGGAGAATCGTTTATATTTTAGCAATATTCTCAAAAGTAACGCAGAAAATAAGTTTGAGAGCTTCGCCGAATACTTGGAACGTCAATCCTTGCTCTTGTATGGCCACTTTGGCTTCTAGACAACACACAAAATTACTATTCTATCCTGCTAATACAACATAAAACTAATTAAATCTTGCTTATCTTGTCCTTTTTAATCGGTTTGCTTGCCCGATAAATAACTTAACCTGAGAGCAGCTCTTAGTGGAGTTCTCCAGGGGCCCGTTTTGGGTCCGCTTTTGGTTTTAACTACGATCAACGATTTTCCACTTCTTATTTGTGGTTAATATGTTTCATATGCTGATGAAGCAACGAACTATGCGATGAATAAATACGAATTATATATTTTACTGTCAAACTGTTAGGAATTGCACTATGGTAAATATTAAAATGGGATGCACCAGATAATTCTATTTTTACTCGCTTCGGAAAACATACACTGTAATAATTTATTACACTTAAGGTTTTTTCCTTAATTAATTCTTATTTAATTAAGACTATCTATTTAGAAAATAGTGCTGATTATAACACACTACAGCCGGTAAAAATGTATACATTTAAATAACAAAACATTTCTTGAACTTCCTGGTAAAATTAGACAAGACAATTTTTCTCAGGCTCAAAATACTGTGCTCACAATTATGTGTAAATGTGAGCTAGAATATCAACGGGGCATATGGTGATCGATGATCAGGCCCTTCAGCTTGCCCAAACGCAGAAATATTTCGTCTGCTGAGATGTGTCCGCGTTCCAGGAAGAGGGTGGCACCGTCTTCTTACTTCTCCAAGGTGGGTCGGAATCACTGGCTCGTTAAAGTCAAATTTCACTTAGAATTTATTATCTGCTTATCAAATCAAATCAAATCAAATTTATTATCTGCTTTTCCTGCCCTACTATCTCATCAATTACTATATATACGTCACAAACCCCCCAAAAATAGAAATCTCTCATTTTTAAATTATTACAATACATTTGTTTTTAACCCTTTGAAAAATTTATATGTGGCACGATTCATATCAATATTCATAGTAGAAATTGAAATATAATATGTCTGTGTAAAAAGTATACTAATTATAGAAATATATAGGCAAATAGCAGACAAAATAAAATAATTCAACTATCAGCAGAGGCTGCGGGTATGCGATACCGCGCGTGGTCTTGTACTACCACTTGAGGACCAGGACCAATAAAAGGAGTTAGTACTCCGAGACGGTTCACCTGATGACGATGGCGGTGTCAACCATCGAAATGTTGTAGCTAACAAACGTCGATTGAGTCTCGAGCATTATTTTTCCACAGCTATATTACTTTCTAACTCCAAGTTCCAACAACAGGTCATAAATATTGTCCTAGCTTTTTAATTTCTAATAAGCACCCCTTAAATTTTGTTAATAAGCACAAACATTAAACTGAAAAAAAATCCAGTACCCTACTACTCCTCGTCCCCAATCACCTCAATACAATTTTTTTTCTTGTAGTCCCTTCTACAATATAAATTCGTCCAAATTTTTAAAGAATATCAAATATCCATCATTTACATATCTTCTTATACATATTCCTTCTTGATAAAAAAAACACAAAGACCCGCTTGACAATTACAGCAAACATTGTGTAGTTTACAAAATCTCTTGTATTAACATTACTCCAGCTTTACGTATTCATATTTATGATTTTATTGTCAATTCGATCAATTATGCTCTGAGTCCATATTTATTTAGATTACTGTGCTACATTGTGCAGGGAGTTACTCAGAAATCATACCCATAAACGTGATTTGTCATACATAATAATTTTTTCATTCTACACCTACACTTTACAGGAGGAAATAAACAAAGGTTTTCGTTTTAAAACGGGCAAATATTTTCTTAGTTATATAGCCGCTGACCAATTTTTTATACGTTGCAAGTGAATTTTAATGAATATTGAAATTAGTTAAATTGGATTCAACAGTTCGCTTAAGGATGATTCATTTATCTAAAAACTAATATTTTATTCAGTTATCATTTATTTTAAACTATCTGTAATTTTGTGTAACATTGTGGGCCTCCAGCGTCTATGAAATATTTTATGTATGTTTAGAAAGTAAGCTTGCGGTTAGTTCGTAAATGAATTTTCTTGCATCGTTTTCGGGGAAAAGAAAAAATGGAAGATAAAAACGGCAGAAGAATGCGTGTATACGAAGGAACATTGAGAAGAAGTTGCAATGCTGTGGATTCGACGCTTACAGATAAATAGATTTGGTCTGTGATCTAGCACAATTCTTGGAGAAGTAATTATACCATAGAAATTGTGAATTTATGACGTGGCTCGTAGTTAATGGGCGGACTTGAAAACAGAGTTATTCCAATACGAAACCTTCCAATTAGGAGTCCAGCGATAAAACGCTTTCAGTATCTTCATGTATCAATAAAAATTTATAACGATCTTCGGTTTAAAGGTGAGATACAGCTCACGGTAATAGGCTCAATTAAAATATTCAAGGACAGAAAAAAAACGAACGAAATTTTGTTCAATTGTTAAATTGTTGAATTACATTGTGACAGCGATTTATGACTGCGAAAGGTGAGAAATTTAATCAGTTCGAGTGCCGCAACCATGCTCTCAAAATACTTCACTTCAAGACTCGGCGTAATCCAAAAGGCTCTTACGGTTCAATTTCAAACCGACATCTATATAATAAAAAAGGGAGTATATTTGTATGTATGTATGTTTGTATTTACGTTGTTCTTTATACAAATTTTATCGCGTGGACAGAATGCAACAAAAATTGGTATACGTATTCTGCCAAAATCGAGAACCGGTACTGTGGGGGTGAGAAACCCCTAGAATAAACGTGGAAATAATTATAATTTAAATAAGTTACGAATTAGTGTTAAATTACTGCGCGAGACGATGACGTCATAAGTTTTCAAGACATTGACGCATCCTAAATATAGTTCTGTATTTCGTAATGAAATAAAGCAGAAATATTTTTATTTAATATAAAGTATACATGTGGAAAGAATTATAATTAAAAACCGTGATCATTAAATATTAATTTACTGCGCGCCAAGAGACAATGACGTCACGCGAGAGAAAGACGTTACTACGCAACGAACGAAGGAGATTATTAGGAATTAAATAAAGCAGAAATATTTTCTTTAAATAAAAAGTATAATTTTATGCAGCAATATTCCATCGAATGATAATAAAGAAGAATACGAATTACTTTACCATCCTTGGGGAAAATGTAAGTTAATTTTCGCGCTGTATTAGTTGTGAGTCTAGCTAACAATTTCATCAATGTAATATTTCGTAATGTATGAAGACTGAGTGACGATTATATCCTGAATTACTCAAGGAATATATTTAAGTAATCAATTAAATACTTTTTCGAGTTTATACAAATAAGTACACGAGCAACGCCGGGCACCCAGCTAGTTAACAATAAAAATGACCCATCACGAAACATTTTTAAATACAATTTATTTTTTAATTCAAGAATATATAGAGAGAAATGTTTCACAAACTACAAGCCGAAAAGGCAATGGTTAAATTGAATTAAAGTACCATGGCCGACATCCTGTGGTAGGTGTCAGCGTTACTGACTCACATCACAGAGGTCCCGGGTTCGAATCCGGCCGAGGGCACGGATGTTGTGTGTGCGTGTGTTTCTATGCTGAGAAAAAATAAAATGCAACTGAGTACCTTATGAGTCGTTAATGACCTCAGAGGTTGATGCGACTGAAATAAATATATTTTTTTCAAAAAGTATAAAGATGTTTACTATAGTACGATTTATTTTGAACAATGTGCTTGGTCTTGAATTACCGAAAATGATCAAGGTTAATCAAAAATATATGTATATAAACTATTTTTTTAATTCTAAATTTTATGATGAGAAATTTTGGTGTCCCGTAGGTTCTACAGATATTGACAAACATCAAACTATTAATAACTAATACAGTGATCACAAACATGCGTGTCTTATGAGAACAATTTTGTAATAATTTTCGCTACATCACAATATTGTAACTCGCCCATTTACTTTTAAAGATTTATGATTGTTATATGGAAATTATGATAATTAAAAAAACTTTTATAATAATCTCAAACTAAAAGTTTTATTATACAGTGCGTTCAGAAATTCGCTGTGGTTTCTCCATCAGACTTTTTTCTTTGGGGAGCAGTGAAATCTGTAGTGTATTGCAATCGCCCACGCACGCATTGTGGCTTAAAAACTGAAATAACTGCGTACGTGAGAATCACAATCAGATCTGTGGAAAGTGTTTTCTAATAAAATTAAGCAAGCTCTTGTATAGCAGCAGCCCGTGACGTCATTTTTAACATAATGTAACTGCACAGCGACTTAACGAATGTATATATATATATATATATATATATATATATATATATATATATATATATATGTGTGTGTGTGTGTGTGTGTGTGTGTGTGTGTGCATGAATGGGTGTGTTGTGGCTGATGGAATCGTTTAAGTATTTGTATAGGATACAGTTGGAATATTAGGCTGGGTTGCAATTGTTGTTTCGAGATAAACATGTTTTGACTGACGGAGTCGTATATATACTTAAATGGACTGAATTTTCGTGCGGAAAGCAACGGATTAATAGCGTCAACTGTCTTCTCTGCTTTAACTTGTGTGTCTGAGCGTTTTCAATGTTCGGCAGTCTATTTTGCAGACGACGATCAGCTTGAGTTTTGTGGCAGTTGCCTGGCATTTCTGCGAACCGCTGGTTATAGTTTTTATTCTTTGTCTTTTAATATAATATAACTTTATTGATAATATTTATCTACAGGTTAACGCCAAAACAATATATCATCAATCTTCAAATGTTGATAATCAATATAAATTTAGATTTCCAACCGATATAATTTTAGATGTAACGAGCAATAAGATATCATCAGTGAAATGCAAAAAATAGTTCTGTGAAGTAATAAAAAATCAAATATTAATTTACTTGTTTGTAAAAATAATAATTATAAATTTTTGGATTACAATTTTCTATTTACTTTTATACAACAGTGGAAAATATAATCAAGAATTAATACATTTTTGTTCCTCGCAGAACAGATATAACTAGTAACTTACGTGTATATTGACTAAATACATTTAATGTATACTTTCAGAACTTTTTAATTTATATTGCTTAGAAAAAACTTTAATCTGTACGGCGTTCTAGAACTGACCTTACACATTTCGCCTTTGAGCATTATAAGCCTTTCCTTTTCCTGTTTAGTCAGCACAAAAAAGAATACGAAGAATTACAGTTCAGAATAAAAATATACACGGTAAGCAGGTTTCTTTGTCCTCAGGTCTGAAAAATTGCTGTGATCCTTTTTATTGCATCTGTAGATAACGGAATTAATTATCCAGTTTATCCGTTTATCAACCGGGTCAAATTTTTATTAATTGCTATTCTGCTTACCCGAATTATTGCTGTACTTGAAAAGTCAGATAACTCAGTAAATTATAATTATAGTAATAATTAAGTAAGCTCAGTGTCAGTAAAAAATATAGTAACTGCGTTTCTATACATCTTATTTTCTGTGTTATGGAATTGTTAACTTAAATAAAGTAAATTTCAATATATATCTGGCAAAAAATCCGGAATTTATAGAACTTCAAATCTAAATTAAAAATTAAAATTTATAATTAAGTAAAAAATCTCATTATAATTTCCACTTAAACTATTTTTTTTTACAATCATGAGGTTATTTTACTCATTTAATGTGACACTGTCTAAAATGGACTGAATTTAAATGTCAAACATCGACAAATTATTACAACTTTTATTAAGAAATGGGTGATTAAAGTGTGATACTGGGACTGAAATATTTTGGCAACAATATATACACCTCCATGTTACTAAATAGGAATGATCCTAGCTTTGAAAATGAGTGGGTAAAATAATAAGAAACGAAGAAATTAATTACAAATTAAAACTTAGTTACAGAAATGTTAGATTTTAAATTATGAAACTAATCCATAAAATTCGTTATTAATAACTTAAGTTACATACAATTTTTACTTGATTCCCTTTTTAATTCTTAATAATTTTGAATCTGAAATACTATAGTTGAATTATTATTGATTTAATTTCAGTTGTTATCAATTGAATTTGTTAAAAAAAATTTACGATCGTGTCTCTATTAATTTGTGTGTTTAAGAAGAGTAACAACTAGGACTAAAAATTTTATTAACCTAAAGAATATTTCGTACGGAATTCGCTTTCTAAAGTACTTTGTTAGGTCTTTTAAGTTGTCATGATTAAGCAGAAGGATCGTAATATAATATATAAAAATTTTATCAAATATTTCTAGCTGTTTATTGGCGTAAATACGAATAATATTTATGTAGTAAAGTTATATTGAAATAGATTAATAACAAGAGAGCGTCAACCGGACTTGGTTCTAGGATATCTTCTGTTTTCAGTAAAAAATTGTATTAACCAATGATTGTGTTCCGAAAATACGTAGTAAGGTTTCTTAATTTGTTTTGTGTGCCATTGTAGACGTGTCCCCAGTTTTAAGACAAAGCAAGCGTTTAAAAATAGCATCAAGGCCTAGATCGATATCACACGTGAGTACACAATTCATAGAACAAAGTGCGTGGTCAGTTCCAATACGCGACTCATTTCCTTTGATTTCACTACTGCAAAATAAAAACCAATAATTTCAAAGAATGGATGAATATATGGAAACGAATACGGTCCTGTAATTTTCAGTTGTGAGAATATTTTCTGTTCTTTCAAATTCAATTTTTTGAATGTGGAAAACGCACTGAGAAATACTCGTCAAGATATTGGGAAATTTGTTTCGAACTTCCAAGTTCAAAGGTCAAAGTTAGAAAATAAAATACTTAAATTTAGGAATGCAGAAACCTGAAAGAGAGTGTGGAAGTGACGAATAGCAAAGTCAAATAGTAATTACCTTGCGTCGTTTTATGTGATAATAATCATCCATTTCCTGCCACAGGTATTATCTTGAAATTCCTTTCATGTGAGACAATCTGTGTTTCTTGGAGATCCCACGACTCTTATGGAGGAAAATGTTACACTGAAGACTTTTTCGTAGAAGATCAGAATAAAATTTTGAACGCAATCTCGTCCTTAGAAACATCACGAGCTCTTTCGCACAGGAGAATATAAAAAAATTGTTATTTCTACATCAATTTGTAATCTTCGAGGATGTTTAACCTTTGACAAGCCCGTCGAAAAATCATCATTACGTCACCGTATAAGACGAATAAAATGTGTCCATTACAAAATGTATGAGACGTTGAAGTGACGTGTCCTTTCCAGAGGGAACGTTGCACACCGTGCTTTATTATTCCTGTAAAAAAAAAGTTTCAAACTTGAGTTCTGGATGCGTATAAAGAAGAATGAGATCGTTTCTTATTTCTTTAAATCACTTTTTAATGTAGTATAGGGAAGTGACAGTTATACAGAGGTTCAACTGATTATCAAGTCCAAGGATTGTTCCAAATCTTCGTGATTAATCCCATCCGATTGATGTAACATCCAAAGATAATAAATAGAAATTTTAGCAAGTATATTAAGGCCTTAAGCACCTGCAGAAGATAACGCATCCTTCACCCACATAACAAGAATGGCGTCAGAGGAAATGGCACGCTGATAGGAAAGTTCGTGTTTACAGTACGATAACATGGCTGCAAATATCATTAGAAAGAAATTCATACGGAATGTTTTTGCGACTGATGTGAGTTTTTCAGCCAATTTCACTAGAATACCCATTTGGATTTGTGTGTGAAAATCGAGGAATGATAAGATCAAAACATCTCCAGCAGATTCGCATTTGCTCTTCTGATCCAAGTGATGCAGCCATTTTTGGGTAGCCGTTTTATTTTCCGAACGAAATTCGTCGTCCGTTTCGTTGCATCAGGCGCATAAAAACGCGTTTCAACTTGCACGGGTGCGACTGAGACGGCCTTAACCTCTGAAACAATCACAAGATTAACTTAAAACTATCATCTGTATCTTACAGATGTTAATAAAAGTTGCGTCATCAGAAAGCATGATTGCGCAATATTTCGCGGTAATAATCTGCATCATGGGCCTAGTCTCTGATGACGTGGTAACTGACGGCTAAAAATTCTTGGAAATTTATTAAAATTTCCAGTAGCTCTATAATCAATTACTTACTATATAATAGACTGCTTATTGTAAGTTGTAATAAAATTCTGAATATCATTTATAGCATACAGCGTTCAAGAGTATGTAAGAGTAAATATTCCTATTTATAAAAGTACGGGAATTTTTACATTTAGTTGTGAGAATATTTTTGTCAAATTAGTGTTGGTCGGGTTTTCCATTGTCTGATTTTTAAGAGAAAAATATATATAGAAATAGGAAGAAATAAGAATGAACTGAAGGAGTATATTCTTTTCAAAGATTCGTATATATATATATATATATTGTAATAATCAACTATTTACATAATTTAATTGTTCACGTTGTGGTAGTTATTTAATGTAATATTAACCAAAAGGATAGGCGATTAAACAAGAATTTACAAATAAAATATAATTTATTTTCAAATTGTGGCTTCAAGAATCAAAACAATTACAATTAAAATTTTAATATCTCAGGGTCTTTACTGGATTTGATGATTAGGACACGATAAAAGTAGAATTTGACTAATTAACAATTCAAAATATTATTTGCTTAAAATTAAAACAATAAGTAGATCAATGAATGAAAACTAGAAGAAAGCGAACGAACGAACGAAATCTGACTCTATCCTTTAATTAGCGTTTACATTTATTATAATTAAAATTTGGTTACTCACACATTGTCCGTCTGGTACCAGCATTCTTTGTTTCCCCTACTCAACACGATAAATGCACAGATTCTAGTTCTCACAGAATTTACACGCTCACCGGCGAATAGAACGCAGACAAATTTCCGGAGCCTTGGATGAACCTCTCCTTGGTCAGATGTCGGATGTATTTTTCCCTTAGTGTAAAATTGTTCGAATTTGCCTTATTACTGGAACTAATGATTTGCATATTCTTTGTGGATTTATACTGTTATTTTTATTGATTTGAAATAGACTGCAAGGTATCTCGGTGAAAAATATGTTATAATGTGCCTCCTTTCCTGGCTGGCTGTAGACGTAAACTCACTTAGACTTTCGTGCGCGCAAACGCCATTTCGACTTTTCGACAAAGCAGCCGAGCTCGCTTCTCCATTGTTGCTTTGTTCGATCTGACCGCTATAATGGATTTTTCAAACAATTCAAATTTTATGTCCAAACAATTACTGGCCTAATTAATTGGCATTACAATATATATATATATATATATATATATATATATATATATATGACGCTGGGTGTTGCAATCTTCACAGACAACATGCAGTCAGGTTAGGAAACATTCAGAGGAGCGTTCCGTAGTTCATAATGCACAGACCAGGGCACAATTGTATGTGATACAGTGAAAATAAAATTCAATTGATGTTGAAATACATCTTATGAAGTTGCGATCTGAAATTTTCTAATTAGTACTACAATAAAATAAGAATAATTATTTCATAACGAGGGACCAACCAGGTTGTGGCGCTCAACGTTGGGCTTCCTAGACGCACACCAACTGTAATGAAGTCAAATGGAGATTAAAAAATAGGGGAGAAGAAAGAAAGAAAAATGAGTATTTCAAAACGGACGTTGGTAAATTCTCACTTTTAAACGGATTGTTCAACGATTGGATTAAGTCACCTGCAACAGCGTTGGCAGCCTTTTGGCATTAAGAATGCATAGGATTAAGCTTTAAAAAATTGTTAGAGATTTTCATCGTGTATGCTAGAGAAGAATAACGTAGGGAGATATAATGAAAGTGCAAGGAATTATAATAGATGAGAAAAGGTAATGCTAGTCTATAGACGGCCATTGACAGAAGTAAGCTGCTTTTTTTTTTCAATCTTGTATATTGCAGTGATTATTTTATTTTGATTTGGATGAAGTGAAAACGTTCAGGATAATTTTCGGTCCGGTTAACCACATTACTGTGTTTTGTTCTTATTTTATTCTGGTTTCCGGTCTATTTAAATGAAAATATACATTAAACTAGCTAAATAAGGAAAAGGACTGAATAGATTATTATGAATTTCCAAGTAGGCTTTGTACGTTTCACAATTGCAAATGAAAAGTGTGAGGTTAGAGGAAAGTCAGAAACAGGGATGTCTGCATTGTATTTGGATTGATAAGACGTTATTTAGAATTATCATTAGTACGTCAGTGTAAGGTAGATAACTGCATTGTCTTTGGCTTGCTTAGAGATTAGATACTTGTTCGTGTACGGGTACGGACAAATGATTTGAAATGATATTAATATTTGATTTTTTCATCACACTTTCGCAGATTGTGCACTACAGAATTGTTGCAACGTTGCTGGTATTGAGTAATAATATTGACCGTGCTTCTGGGAGCAGCATCCAACGACGCCGTAGCGGTTAAAAACATAAAAGTTTGTTTTGTGGCGGTTACATAGCGTGATGACACGGAGTTTCATAAGTTATTTTGCGGAGTGTAAGGTGCATGCGGGTGTCGGCGGCGGCGGGGGCGGGGGCGGGGGCGGCCTACGCTGTTATGCATCAGCGTTGCGTCAGCCGTATGACGTCACTGTGACGACACGCGAGTTCCGTTTGACGTCTCGTGTGGTGTGTGACTCAAGAACGGCAGTGACTACTCAAAACTTCGTTCGACGCCTTCCTCGCAGCGCTGTTGATTGAAAGGACCTCAATCTGCGGGAGATTTTCTTTGTGGTAATCACAGAAATTGGGCTGGATTCGTCCGTGCGATCAGAGGGTGTTTTTCCTTCATGATTACGTTGACGAAGGTCAGCTGGTTAAAGTTAACCTTACGCACTGGCGTTACGCAATGAACTGGATTACGAAATGCCGCGATATCCTGTTTGAAGATCGATTTTTGCGTTAGTTATATAATCCGTCTGATGGTCAGGACATCTTCGCCCTCTTTGCTCGAGAATTGCGTCACCACAGACAAATAACATTGCGTGCATAACTCTGCTTTCACAATGGCCGAAGGATGAGGAAACATGCACATGTGAAATATCATTCAGGTATCGCCCGGGGAACACCAATAAACATAAAGAAAAAAAACTAACCTCTCAATGACAAACAAATTTTTAAAAGAACTACCAAAATCAGACAATAAAATATACGTTACCGTCAGTAATTTGGATATTCATCAGGTAAACTATTAGCTCTGGAAAAAGAAAAAAATATAAAATACAATAGAAAGAAATTACATTTCCAAGTTTACATACAAATCGCTTAAAAAAGTGTCAGATTTTACATTTAAATACTAGCAGCATTTCCTGAGTTCAACAAAACGTGATAATTATTTTCAACTGATATCTATTTAATATATGACCGGAATTTAATATTTGCTGGGAGACAACTTTATCTTTGACAAGTTTTATTTTTATTAATACAGAAACCCCAGAATTTAATCATACATTAATTTAAATGTAACACACACACACACACACACACACACACATATATATATATATATATGCGGTATAAATGTTAAATATCTTTAATTTATATTAATGTACAGCATGTAAATAATCTATAATTTATGTAATTTTATAAAATTATGTATAGTCGTTAATGCGACTCAAAATAAAATTTAATTTAAAAAACTAATTTATCAAGGACATAGTAAAAAAATGGAACAAAATCTGAACAAAAGAAACACCTTTCAGGATCACTTGAAGTGGAAACTACAAATTAGATGCTAATTTTAGGCTAAGCATCTATATAAAACTGAAAACTTTAAACTCTCAAATAATCAATTTTTTTTTCATCTGTTTTCGACTATTTCCTTTTTTTTATACTCCATAGGGATGCTGATATTGTTGAATTTTTTAGTGTAGCATACCGAAAAACTAGCAACTAATTGCTGTTGATTTATGTTTTACACTTTATTATATGAAATTTTGTTATATTTTCGTTCCTGTGTCATTTTTGGATAATGTTAGATTAAATTTTGATTTTTGTGTACAGTCCAAATTTAAACCACGGTTGAATTTTTCAAGTTTTATCTGTTCGATGCTGTATTGAAAATAAATTGTTGTTTTCGTGATGATTTTAATTTAATCTAAGGCAACGTCGTAACAGAGCGAGGACTTTCCCGGTTCTAACTATGAATAAAATATTCTCCAAACGGCTTGTATAATTATTATCACACAACGTTTCAATTGCGTGATTTGACAAACATCGTCAAGTTGTGTAACGGTTACAGATTTTCAATTGAAAATAATTGTTAACTGTAACCCAAGTAACGGCTGTTGACCTGGCTACGATGACAGAGCGCGTCATGGAAACGTTGTAATCCGGTTGGGAACTAGAGATTGCCAATATTATTATAAATAACCCAGCATGAGACTCTAAAACAAATTTAAAAGGTATTTGTAGGCCGCATAGCAGGGTTCCCCTGTTTAAATAATTTGCATTGCATCTACTGTCCGCACATCAACTTCTATCTCAGTATTAACTTCCCCCCACAAAAAATTATTATTCTCCCCAAAAACAATATAAAAATTGTCCTTCTGCGTTCTCTGCAGGCATTTTTGAAACTTCCGACGTTTCGTACCCCCTACTCAGAATTTTACTACTTCTTCTACCCTCTTCCAATCACAATTTTCCTTCGCGTCAAAACCTGGGTGTTCTTAGTTTGAGGTCGCTAACAGTTTATTTTCCAGTGGCGACTAGGAGCCTGGATTTAAATCTCCCTGTCTCCTGCGAACTCGACCGAAACCATACGTTCCGAGAGAATGTCACAAAGTTAATTCTACATACTACCTAGTTGCAGTTTAAAACAGAAAAAATTGAACTCCTGTAGTGTAGGGGTCAGCGTGACTGCCTCGCATCACGAAGGTCCCGGGTTCGAACCCCGGCGAGAGCACGGATGAGTTGCTAATAACATGAGCTCCGGATGCGACTGTAAATAACTTTTTTAAAAAATATTCCCGTTGGATAAATGTTACTACGCTTCAATGCTCTACACTGTTACAATATTTACCTAAAATGGCACTTATAATTTTTCATTGCAAATAGAAAAGAATTCAATTTTATAATCCGAATAAATTTACTAAAATCTAATACTTGTCGCATAAACTTCCTGAAACTATTGGTTTAGTAATAGTAATGTAATATAGACACAATTTGGTATGCAATATTAAAATGACATTTTTTGTTTTATAACGAGGTTTTAATTAATATTGAATAGTTGAATGGATATTTTTCTATAGTAATTAGAAATGACAGAAACATTACTGAAACGTAATGAGTGCAGTACTAGTTTAGTGCATCTATAATTTTTTTTATATAAATTTAGACGTGTAACCTCAGTGTTGTAGTTTCAATATATAACGTTCACTATTTCTGTCTCAACGTAATCATTAATTCTCACTATCGTTCAAGTAATTTTCTCTCACTTCTATATTACATTCTGACTATTCATTTATCGAAAATCTGTTGTAATATAATTTCAAAATTTAAATATTTTATTATCACTTTTACGTGTTTTATTGAACCAGTTTCACATTAAGTTTCGTATTCGCGATTTTCAAACCACTAATTTATTTTCCAAAAATCATTTTTAAAACTCAATTCCCTGTTTTATACATATTATTTATTTACGTGTTGTGACAGTGTAAATACGACGTAGCCTCCGTAGACGATTAACGGAACCAAAATAAAAAATCAATAAATTTAAATTATTAGATACTGGATTACAACAATGCATCGTAATCATTGAAAACCTAATTTATTTAAGTTGAACACTGAAAAAGAAATGTATCATCAACGTAACGACAATAATGAACTAATTTGAATTCAAGATAATTTATTTCCGACTTAACGGAGCATCCAAATCGCAAGCCTGATTACAGAAAAATAATTTTGTCTGTAGTTAACTTTGTTGACCCTGAAAGGAATTTCCATCCGGATAGTGCACTATTAAAAACTATATCATTTGGAATGGACGAAAATAAGGAAATGGCATCTAAATAAATGAGTTTGTTTTTGTCTGGAACAAAGATGTTATTAATATCCTGTGTGAAATAGAAAGACTTCTTAACGGACTGGCACTTTTCTACTTTCAGACGTAAAAAACTTTTCCTACTTCTAATTATCTATGGGTTTACTCTGTAATGAAATCCTTTTCGGGAAAACAGAAGTTTTATTCTGTAAAGAAGTGTTCTTCTATTAATGTACCAGTGTATCAAATAAAACAACGTTTTAATTTAGAAAAGAGGAAATAAATTAGACCGGATAGCGAAAAATTAGGTACACCTTACATGTGTTTTAAAACGTGGCCATCAAATCAACTAGAAATGTTGACTCTGTGATATTGTGGAAAGAAAATAGTATCATATTTTTTTTCATTTTTCATTCAATAATTAAGCATGGGAGTAAAAATATATATTGATATAAACATAACAATATTCGTTAATGTTTGTCGTGTATCCTATTGTCTGGGAATGAAAGAAAAATATATATTAATAAAAAGATATAGTGAGGGAGAAATGTGGAATCTAAGAGGAAGGAGTAGAAGAAGTCTGGGAAATACTGAACCGAGGAGGTGTTGCTCTGAACTGGTGATCCTCATTCTCTGAAGATGAACAGAAATATTTACGGTTCGAAACATCAGTGTATTTTATTGCTTCCTGTTTTATTCCACGTTCTTCCGTCCGTCAATTTTTTATTGCAATTTAAATATATTTTTCTCTGCAATCAGACAATGACCGACACTAACCAAACATTAAATCCATCATTGTGATCAAAATTTCAAATCTGAACCTAAGGATTGTTCATCCCGTTATTAAATATGACGTTGGGTGTTCGAATCTTCACAGGTAACAAGCAGACAGGTTAGAAAACCTGTAGAGGAGCACTGCGTAGTTGACTATGCAGAGACTAGGGCAGAATTATATCTGTTAAGGTGGTCGTACATGAAATTTAAAGTCGAAACTTAAATACATCTTATGAAATATTAATCCGAAAATTGTAATTAATAATAAAGTTAATATAATAAAAAAATATATTTTATTAGGAGAGAGCAACCACGTTTGGCGCCCAACGTTGGGCTTACTAGCACTATGCACAAATGTACAGATCTTAGAAAGTGTGCGTTTCCGGACCCAAGTTTATTGGACGCTTTTTTCTTGTTTTGATGGTTACTACCACCTCTCAAAATATTCGACACATTTTTTAACACCCTGTATATTAGTTACGAGTAGTACATATATATATCTATATAATAAAAAAGGGAGTATATTTGTATGTATGTATGTTTGTATTTACGTTGTTCTTTATACAAATTTTATCGCGTGGACAGAATGCAACAAAAATTGATATACGTGTTCTGCCAAAATCGAGAACCGGTACTGTGGGGGTGAGAAACCCCTAGAATAAACGTGGAAATAATTATAATTGAAATAAGTTACGAATTAGTGTTAAATTACTGCGCGAGACGATGACGTCATAAGTTTTCAAGACATTGACGCATCCTAAATATAGTTCTGTATTTCGTAATGAAATAAAGCAGAAATATTTTTATTTAATATAAAGTATACATGTGGAAAGAATTATAATTAAAAACCATGATCATTAAATATTAATTTACTGCGCGCCAAGAGACAATGACGTCACGCGAGAGAAAGACGTTACTACGCAACGAACGAAGGAGATTATTAGGAATTAAATAAAGCAGAAATATTTTCTTTAAATAAAAAGTATAATTTTATGCAGCAATATTCCATCGAATGATAATAAAGAAGAATACGAATTACTTTACCATCCTTGGGGAAAATGTAAGTTAATTTTCGCGCTGTATTAGTTGTGAGTCTAGCTAACAATTTCATCAATGTAATATTTCGTAATGTATGAAGACTGAGTGACGATTATATCCTGAAATACTCAAGGAATATATTTAAGTAATCAATTAAATACTTTTTCGAGTTTATATAAATAAGTACACGAGCAACGCCGGGCACCCAGCTAGTATATATATATATAACCATTGTCCGAAAAATGATTTGAAGTGATTGATTTGACGTTTTTAGATACGTACAGTATGTATATTGGTCACCAGTGATAGTAACTTAATAAATTTTCATTAATAATTCGATTGTATATGTAGTTAAATTATACGTTTCATTGTAGGATTTTACATGCAATTGTTTCGGAAAATGAATTTGATGATGGCATTGCTTCTTCTGCAAAATCAATGACTGATGTAAAAAAATTAAGGGGAAATATAATTAATAATACGTTTATAAAAATCAGTCTGTTGATTCTACAGAATCGTTCTTGGGTTTCTAATCGATTTTAAAATATTTTTTCTGCCATGAACCCTTTCAGATGAGGCCTTTTTTACGCTAGGCGCAGGTAAAGCCTTAATTTAAAATTGAAGTCTTTCCCGGTGAAGTTTATCAATAAATAGTTCTCGGAATTCACACGGGTTTTGCATATTTATATTTACACGCAACGTTTCGACGACTGAAAGCACTGTCGTCATCTTGTAAAATCCTACAATGAAACGTATAGTTTAACTACATATACAATCGAATTATTAATGAAAATTTATTAAGTTACTATCAGTGGTGACCAATATAACATACTGTACGTATCTAAAAACGTCAAATCAATCACTTCAAATCATTTTTCGGGCAATGATTATATATATATATATATACTTCGCCTAGAAGATGACGACAGTGCTTTCAGTCGTCGAAACGTTGCGTGTAAATATAAATATGCAAAACCCGTGTGAATTCCGAAAACTATTTATTGAAGCCTTAATTTGTTTGTAAAGTATTTAAATGTTACAAAATTGATATAATTATAATACCAGGTTCTTTCCCCGTGATTCCATTTAAACAGTTAAGAAATAATAAAAGTTTTCAATACAAAACTAAATAAGATATTTCTCGTTTCGTATATGATCATGAACTCAAGGTAATATGGCGATAAAGAAATATGAAAATAGTTTTGTTTAAATCTTTTAAGAAATACTAACTATTCCCGACTCATTCCATAAAGTTTAAACGTGACGTCTGTTTATTTGAAGATAATACTAAATCGCACAAAGCGGGACAATTGTTCAGATGCAGTCAGAAGAAAAGAAACTTATCTCTTCTCATTATGTAAGGCATCTTGATCATGTTCAGTTGACGTTTCCAAACAACAAAGAGGTGCGTGCTACTTCGATTTTATTACGTTTACACACAAAAACAGAGATAAGCTGGAGTAAACAATGCAAAGTTTGAAGGCGTTGCCGTCGATAAAGTCGTGACGAGCGTTGCACCGTGTTATGAATCGCAATTCTTTATTTACCGCTGAGTCAGTTTTCGAGATGACTCTGTAAATAGCGCTAGTTGGGATCCCGAGTCACAAGTGAATTACGCAAACATGTCCCTCTCACAATCTAATAATGTTCTCCTTAACAGGAAAAAAAATATTCATTAAGATGACAGACAATGTTATTTAGTGTTTGATTTATTAATATATTTGTTTTGGGAATACAATTGTGGCAGTTGTACGAAGTAGCTGTTAACAACGCCAGAACAATGATGGCAGATGAAACAGTGGCACTGTAAATTCAAACACATCTCAAAAATTATTATTCGCGGAGAGATGGTCCTTCCTCGGAATATCCAAATTTCCTAAATGTCTCCTGTGAATAATAAATGATTTTAAAATTTTGATATGTAGTGCCTGAATCAGTCGACGCCTTTGACTTTTAGAAAATCTTGTGCCATGATCTTGGAGACTCGTGAGGAAATTATTTCTATTTGCCAACAACATTCCCGACTATTGCGCCACTGATTTATCACGACTGGATCATAGCAAAAAAACGTATTCCTTTTACACGTAATTTAATTTCTCTAATAATATCCTTAAAAAATCTTATTTATATAAAGTTGATCCCTTTAAATAATTAATTTTTCTTATTTAAGGATAAGATATATTTTATTTGAGTCCCAATGTTCCAAATTTATTGATCAGATTTTCTGTAATTTACTTAATAAATTTTCGTGCTCAGATATTCTCACAATATTATGGTTAAAATTTCCAATGATTTGTATTTAAGTAGCACATTTTCTTACAATTGATTTCATTGCTACACTAATTTTGATATTAGACGTACCCAACCTATTCAGTTGGTCTGTTACTGTAATGTAAAACTCTCTGCGTTGTGAGACGTCCCGCGAAGTGCCGCGACGCAACTCTCGGCACATAACGACGCCTGCAGCAAGCACGTTTGCTGGTCACTTTCTTTTCCCCCAGTTTCGTCATGAAAACAATTCTGCACGTGTCGATTCAAAATTTATAAAAATTGTTGAAAGTTTTTTCCCCCCTCTTCACTTGCACAGAACGGACCCTCCGGAAACTTGTGTCAGCAAGGTCAGCTCAGCTTCAAATAAAAAGTTAATCTTCTCAGCTGGGCTGGTAGAATGCAGCTGTCTTACTGGTGATCTCATGTGAGGCGTTGCTAGTTTCGTGTACACAGGGCCTTTAATAGAAAACAATTCTTCTGTCCACCTTCTAAACTGTCATTGGTTTTGTAAAAAAATATTGATGAGGAAAGTTCACTGTGACCATTCCACTGACATGACTATATGAATCTCGCTGTGCAACAGTGCTGCCAACTTTACTCAGATGCCACTACGCATTTAAAAAGGTCCCGTTTCATTTGCGTAACGCTGTGTTTAATTTTTCTGTTTAATATAACGCTACACATATTTATTTTTACATAACTTATTTGGTTTATAATTTACGTACATAACTATGGTTTTTGTCTGGTCCATTACCTCATAACAGAACTGAGGGAATAGATAAATAAAAATAATCATTTTCCGTTCTTAAAATCACAAAATTTGCTGTCATTCTCTATGTTCTTTCGCGGAAATTTTGATTGTTACTATTATTTATTATATTATATAAAAATTATGAATACCGATTTGTGATGAGAAAATAACGGTTGGGAAATGTCAATGCAGCCAGTTGTTATTATGAGAAATTGTGGTTTGCAAGTAATAGAACGCTCTTCATGAAGATGTGTTATTTTTTTCCAGATGACGAACGAAGAACATAAAACGCGGAATTATCTAAATAGCGTCATAGTAAAGGTTTTCCTAGAAAATCTGTTGAAAGTCGACGAACGTGTGACGTTAAAGAAATTTCGGTGATAAGTATCTAGGGTGACGAAAGAAGTGACAGAAAATAGCCGGAGAATGACAGAAAGCATCTTGGCAAGATGCACTTGTGTGTGAAGTAATCACATGGCACTCTCACGGGCACGGGTGTATTTTTATGTGATTGGCATCGTTCGTCTGGAGAACGACACGTGTCAACGGAGTTGCGAATGATGAATGCTGTTCACAAGAACGCTTACGAGCAAGCCCAAGTTGGTTCGGTGTAGCGTATCGTCCAACTGAGAAACATCCGTACTAGTAGTCTATATTAAAGATACTAATGTTTCACGATCAGGATCAGGACCGGGAATCGAACCCAGGCCCTTCGCTTTGTGACCTACCCTGGCCGACTCCCTGTCAGGTGAGAGCTTTCTCCATGCACTGTATAGACCTGACCTCAGGATCACCTACAGCTCACTAAATCACAGTCTTCACGGCGTAAGTTTAGGATTTCAATGGAGAATGGATGATGAACCACGTAACAAGTGGAAGTCCTGGGTTAGATTCCCGGTCCGGTCGGGCGTTTTCCAATTTCATTGGCTTAGTGTATTCATTAATTTTGTCAGATTGTAAATACTTATCGCTATCGTATCTCACAAATAGCAGCTGTATCTCATTTCTCTGTTCCGATCACTCAAATCTTAGTGGGTTTAGTTCTCTCAGATTTATCTTAAATAACAAACCAAATCTCTTTTGAGTATCCTCTAGTGACGAACCAAGGTTGGTGTATGTTCTTCAACTTCCCTTTTTTTTTATAAATAAAACGCGAGGCTAAATGATACCCACTTACATACACTTACGAAATCATTCAAAAGTTCTAAATTGTATTTGTATCCAGTTTGGTGCAATGGGTATATCTTTGACAGAGATAATGTTACCGAGGCGATTCATTGTCATGTTTGGTATACTTCGTCTGCTGCTGCCAAAAATTAAATTAATTGTCGTATATAAAGCAATGAAGAAACGTGATTTGACTGAAGGAGTCGTCTAAGGATTTTATTTGGATGCAGTTTGACTGAGTTGTCGGCAAACTTTCATGGAGATTGGAGTTTGCTGTTGGAGATCGGAAGTGCAGGTTATCTTATAACGTAATTCGACGAACGCAGCCTATTTTACAGACGGCCTGACTGGACTCTGATCAGCTTGAGGTTTGTGGTTGTTGCCAGGAATTTCTACGCGCCACCGTTGACCGAGACTCCTTCGTGATTTACAACTGGAAAGGAGTTTTTACGTTTCTGTGAAATATCGGCATCCTCTACCCTTCCGCATCCCCCCTTTCAAATCCCTTCCATTGCTATTCATGGGGAGTTGCCACCGTGTGGATTACCCTCATGTAGCCTGTTACTCTAAAAAAAATTGATAGGTCTGGGTAACTGTAGTTCGGAATGGGATAACTTGCTCGGGATTTTCCTCATTCCTGTCCCATGAGCAGGGATTTCAAAATAAGTTTCCCATAAGCCGTGACACATTGTCTGGTTTTGAGTTGTGTATATTCCGGAGTCGCAAACGTTGGACCAGTCGGCCAGCTGCCGAGGCATGGAGTTTGGTATGCTGCGTTCCCACAGCAAGCCAATTGGACGGGCGTGGGATAAGGACCAAATGCCATACCTACCTGATGGAGGCTTCCCTAGGGATATCCCCGCATCACGTTTAGGAGAATACCGGGTAGGATCCTTAAAATATATACTGGGGGCCCTTGGCTACCTACCTTGCTCTACCTTCCGTATCCCCCTCTTTTTCCATCCCTTCCTATGTTATTAAAGGGAAGTAGCCATCAAAGCTGATAACCCGCATGTAGTCTGTGACTAAAAAAAATTTTTTTAACTGAATATTATGAATATAACGTACAAGTCGAAAGGTTGTTTAATAAACGACCAATAAACTTTATAGGATTTAATAATCTTTATTCCCATTCCGTATAATAAACTGTCCGATCGAAATCAAAATGAATATGGGAGAATACTCGTAAAACAAATAGAAAACGATCACACAAAAAAACATAAACTGGTCAGGGATTTATAAAAGTGTCTGCTCCTTCGTTATGGAATTTCGGACCTCTTAAAGTGAGATTTTTATTGTTACCACGGCGAAATCTGTCGATAGTTGGTCTCAGATAACGGCACACACAAAGCTAAAATAAATTCGGAGATACGGAATAGATGTAAACATCTATAACAATGGATCGAGATAACAGTTTCTGCTTCCACAACGAGACCAACATGTCACGTAAATAATATTGTGTATTCATCAAAACACAATGTGGCCGTTGTTAAATTATTAACGCAGCATCCGTATGCTTTAACATTGTAAGAAAAACCTTTTTTTTCGCAGTGAACTGTGAAAGCACGTTATTGTTAAATTAATTTAACAGGACAATAAATTATTAGCAAGCCATTTCTCGTTTATATGAAAAGGAATAAAGATTGGGAAATACCACAACTAAAATTTTATCGTATGAAATATACGATGGTGGTTCTCAGAACTACTCGAATGCTTTTTTTTTCTTTCTAACTGTCACGATCGTCAGTAGAGCCGTGTACAATAGCACTACGTTCCAGTTAACGTCAAAACACATTTCCGCGATTATCTTCACCGCCGTCGTCAGGTAGATTGGAGTGCGTAGACATTTTCGATCTATAGCCCTACAGGTAGAAACCGGTAGGGGTCGACGTCGAATCAAATTGTTTTAAATTATTACCTCATTTATGATTAACTTTGCATTAATATCTTTATGCTGCCGCGATTATTAATGTTTATAATTAATATGTTGAAACAAATTTAAGACTTAAGGAATAACGTTAGCGAGCAACAAGTCTCGAGATTATCTAAGCAACAGTTTCATGATTGTTACAAAACGAGGATTAATTCTTTCGCGACTTAGAAAACCTATAATCTTCATGGATTGGGTTATCAGATTGAAGGGTCTTTTTAATGAATTGTGTCCCTGATTTTCCTTCCAAAACCTGTCTTGGGTGGAGTTCTTGATGTCAAGCTTATTTGGTGGCAGGAAATCGACCCTAATTTTAATATTTACGTCTGGATTGGTCCTTCAGAACGCCAAAACAGCAACGGAGATTATCGGAAAGACCGAGCCTCGAGGAACAGAGAAGAGATACAGTGACTAAGAGTGGCATTTCCCTGTGACTCAACAGCGCACGGAACTTAGCCTCAACACTCCCACATGCACAACAGTCTCAGACATATTTTTCCGCTCTTCTCAATATGATTACATATGTGAAAAAAAGAAAGTCTGATCACTGGACCAACCAGAAAAAACTAAACTTATTTAATAATTATCATTTAACTCATACATGATTAGTATATAAATAATAAGAGATCGAAGGCTTTCCCGGTGAACAGCATTCAGAAAGGCTTCTCGGTTTTCCACCCAGGTTATCTCACTAGACAGCGACGTTTCGATGGATAGCTCCTCCATCTTCTTCCAGGCCTGGAAACGTCGCTGTCGACTGAGATAACCCTGGCGAAAACCCGAGAAGCCTGTCTGAAGTATATAAATAATTAATTTACCTCCTGTTCTCCGAAACTTTCTCAATCTCTGATTTTAATCAACCTCCATTTAGTTATTTTTATCACAATGTTTCCAATTATTTGAGACTGCGATCGTCTAAAATTGATATAATTTATTTTAACTCTTTACCATATTTGCTATATTTATCATTTATGTTTATTAAATATTATTATAATGTAATTTTAATGTCAATAATGCTAATCTTAACAAATTATTTAAAGATGACGGGAAAATATGAAGGAGAGTGAGAGAGACAGTAACCGAATCGCCGAACAGTAATAGAGCGATAGAAGAGACAGAGTAATGGGACGTAAACCCACTGAATGATTTATTGTCAGTAGATATGGTCATATAAATGTGAAAATGTACATTTGAACTTGATACAAATGTAATTGCTGCCTTTTGGATGAAGGTCCCGGAACATTTTTCTCATATTCTGTATCCCTCTCTGATATAATATTATAATTCACGGACAAATTTACAATCGGGTGTCCGCAGTGTTGTTTAACGGACTCGCTGGTTTACTATTCATCTCTCGCTTTTCATTTCCGTATGGCTACCACCGTCACAAAAATTCGTAACTGATAAAACGACATTATAGGGAAATGAAAAAGTCAAATACCTTATTAATATATGTAATTATTTCCTGTTTCTGGAGATTGGCTGATGGTTTCCAGATAAGAACTATATGAGTTTCCTTCTCAGGGTTGAATTGCGAAATATTAAAATAGTGGATAAGAGGAACGATTACGAGTTTCTCGATGATCCTCCGTTGTGTTATCGAATAGACGGGCTCGTCTTCAGTTCGCAGGGAATGTGGGATATAGATTACTGGCGATTTCTCCGTAGAAAGCAGGCCCGTTATGTTATGCGGCGTGGGCGGCGACCTGCTTCCTCATCTAGGTCACGAGACACAGCATTTCTCTCTTTATGTTGCACCCCCATTATAATATTTGCCCGTCACTACGCTTCGCAAGCTGCATCGCTCCTCAGATGCGACCAAATTTAATGTAATTCGAGAAACCGTCTCAGGATGCAGCCGCTCCAGCACCGGCGCTGAATCGCAAATTTCGTAAATATTTATACACATCTGCATATTTGAGTAGAACGGCAGAACATGAAAGACGGCGTATATATGAGGAAGCTGAATGATGCAAAACAGGGCACGTCTTAAAACGAATTCAGCAGTACAACCAATTGAAGGAAAATCCATTCACATCCGAGGTGAAGGTTGTAATTCTGTCAACTTTACGCCGTCTTCCTAACAACGTGAGAGTTGTAGCGGCATCTAGCACCAGTCTCAACCTCTGCTTCCAAACTTTCTGCGACATCGCAGTAACCAGTCCCGATAAATTTACATTTTATAAAATTTTGAATTACGTTTCATGACCAGCAAGTGTAACGCCCTGCAACTTAAACAAGTTGTCAGTTTTTGTTATAAAATAAAATAAACTATGATTAGTGACTATAATGGACCAGGGTTAGTAATATCTAAAATAAAAAATATAGGCCTTATAGAATATGGACTAATAAAATGAAATGCTTTTGTAAATACACAATAAATAAATGAAACTTCAATTGGAAAACATTTTCTCTGTGACTGATCTGAGCATCCTGGTCCCAAGTATGCTTTACGATTTTTATCCGGTAACAATTAAAGGGTAAATGTGTTCAACGAAAATACATGAAATTTTTATTAAAAACGTCCGGAAATGAATCAGTTATGTTTAATTGGCGCCCAACGTGGGGTTTAATTTCCTTAAAAAGAGGCCCGATATTAATCAGGGTTTGAATATGCAGTAACAGTTTCGCATAAATAATTTTACATCAAGTGGAATTAAATTTCTTACTCGCCATATTCTAATTCCATATTTTTACAGCTTACATAATTCACATAATTTGAATGAAGAATACTGAAAACGTATGTTCGTGTCAACACTTCCCTAGATGTATCGGAATCAAGGACTTACTTGACAGAGGCCTAATAGAATTAACAATAAATGTAGGGGATAAAACTTTTTACATTCATGTTATGAGTAAGAAGGACATTAAAGAACTAGGATAATTAACTTTAAGTATTTAATATGTTTCACGCTTTTGAAACATAAAAAACTGATGTGTGAATGTCTAAATTTCACTAACTAGGCCCTACCATTTATAGTGCACAAATATAGTCTGCAAATCTATGTGCTAAACAAAGTCATAGTAACGTAGATCTGAACATGTTGAAAAATGACGAGTTGGAATGCGGAGTATAAAGTGTTATTCTGGAAGCCAGGAAAGGAAGGACTTCAAAGGCTTGAGTTAACATCGCTGGATGAGGAGGAGAGCTGGAATGATGTAAAGGCACACGTGCAGTCTTTTCCGGCCGTTTTTCTTGTAATTCAGGAAGGAGAAAAACATGTTCTTTGGATGTAACCATGTCGCAGTGGCGCCTTTTTTTTTTTAATAAAATGAAGATTAAGCTTCCCAGTACGTGGTAACCATCATTGTGTCCACACTCGCTTCCAGTCAGAGATTTCATCTGCAATATGTTTCATTTGTGTAAATAAGGGGAGGCCGTGATCCTTCCTTTGTCTGAGCCAATAAAAAGAAACACAATACGTAAAGCTATCATCTCCCAACTATTGGTGGTTATGATACCTAACATGAAGAAACCACACGTCAGGTTCAGGTCAATCCTATCTCATCACATCCCACGCTAATGATCTGTCTAGAGGTTATCCCACAATCGGTGGTTCGTATTGAAAGAGTTCCACCACTCAACCATCTTGGGTTCTTTGCACCCGGCCATCAGCCATTGATGGACAATAACATGCACGATAAGAATTTTTTCAGATCCATCACATGGACATAGATTTTACTGGGTTTACTACGTTCAACTTCAATTGGTTTTAACCATTCAAGAGAACAAAAAGAACGGTTATTTGTGCAATGAAGAAGACATTTGGAAGTATCACAAATCGTAGCGAAAACTATACGAATCACGTGTGCTTTACAAAGTTTAAATATACATATATACAATATGACCTACATCGTACACTGGTAATGAAAAACATATAAAAGACTTTAAATGAAACACGATTTAATTTAGCAACTAGCTGGGTAGCCGGCGATGCCCGGATATTTATTTATATAAACCCGAAAAATTATTTAATTCTATATTTCTCTAATAGACAAGAAGTGATTTAACCAATTCTTTGCAGATTGAATGCTAATTTCTTTACACCTCCCCCTCGTGGCTTTGATACCAAATAGATAAATAAAAATACTGAAAGTGCCTTAAGGGCGTTAAAACTACTCCCGTCAAAAAAAATATTCTTGGTACCCTAACAGACTTAAATGTATACTCTGTACCCTAATACACGCAAAAATACTCTCTCATGACGCAACAGATGAAAAATAAGTATGCTGATTGAAATTAGAATGAGAAAAGGAAAAAGAGCATAAGAAAAATTAATGGTGCTCCGAAATAAGCGGAACAGGATAAGTGTAAGCACACGGGGGAGAAAACGAATAGGACAAAAATGGATGAATACTATTTAAGTTTTAAATAATTTCTCCTAATAATTTGATTAGTTTTGACCATGATTAGTCGTTTTCTGTCGATCCATGGGAGAAGCAAGGCTCCAATGTTTTCGCATGTGTCAAGTGATACCACTATCGCAACTGATAATTATTTTCCAAGGGAGTGAGTGAATGAGTAACTTCCTATCAGTCATATAACATCGTAGTCTTACATGATGCCCGTGACTTAACCTTACTTATCATTCTCGTGACACGTTTTTGAATTGATAATAACTTGTAATAACGCGTAGAGTTATTACAGTGCTACAAAATCTGAATGATAATAAGATACTTGATTTGTACGCTTCATAACAATATAATTTGATGTGATTGTGATTCCTGTGGTAATTTTGTATTAGATTACTTACACGATTATTTATTTCCAATTTTTTAGTTTATACTTCTTTAGTAATATTTTCCCCTATAGCTACATGCTACACAGTGGAATTATGAGTATGAAGTGGCATTGTGTGTGTTCTATTTAGAGTAAAACAATATATAATACAACTAAATATGTGGTTGGCGGTTTGTTCTAGGATGCGATTGTTTCATTTAATTACTAGAATCAGTGTTAGAGGTAGATTAATGTTGATTAGAGAAAAATTGGGAATATTAGTGTAGCTAAAATACAACCCTGTGGTACCCCAATCCTTATATCCCAAGTAGGAACTAAATTGGTGGATTGTTCTAGGCTGCGTCTGTTTCATTTAATTAATAGGATCAGTGTTACAAGTAGATTACAGTTGATTACAGAAAAATTAGGAATATTAGTGTTGCTAAAATACAACCCTGCGGTACCTCAATCCTTATGTCCCAAGTAGGAACTAAATTCTAAATATGTGATTGGCGGTTTGTTCTTGGCTGCGTCTGTTTCATTTAATTAATAGAATCAGTGTTACAAGTAGATTACAGTTGATTAGAGAAAAAAAATAGGAATATTAGTGTTGCTAAAATACAACCCTGTGGTACCCCAATCCTTATGTCCCAAGTAGGAACTAAATTCTAAATATGTGATTGGCGGATTGTTCTAGGCTGCGTCTGTTTCATTTAATTAATAGAATCAGTGTTACAAGTAGATTACAGTTGATTAGAGAAAAAAAATAGGAATATTAGTGTTGCTAAAATACAACCCTGTGGTACCCCAATCCTTATGTCCCAAGTAGGAACTAAATTCTAAATATGTGATAGGCGGATTATTCTAGGCTGTGTCTGTTTCATTTAATTAATAGAATCAGTGTTACAAGTAGATTACGGTTGATTAGAGAAAAAAAATAGGAATATTAGTGTTGCTAAAATACAACCCTGTGGTACCCCAATCCTTATGTCCCAAGTAGGAACTAAATTCTAAATATGTGATTGGCGGATTGTTCTAGGCTGCGTCTGTTTCATTTAATTAATAGAATCAGTGTTACAAGTAGATTACAGTTGATTAGAGAAAACTTAAGAATATTAGAGTTGCTAAAATACAGCCCTGTGGTACCCCAATCCTTATATCCCAAGTAGGAACTAAATTATAAATATGTGATTGGCGGTTTGTTCTTGGCTGCGTCTGTTACATTTAATTAATAGAATCAGTGTTACAAGTAGATTACAGTTGATTAGAGAAAACTTAGGAATATTAGTGTTGCTAAAATACAGCCCAGTGGTACCCTAATCCTTATATCCTAAGTAGGAACTAAATTATAAATATGTGATTGGCGGTTTGTTCTTGGCTGCGTCTGTTTCATTTAATTAATAGAATCAGTGCAACAGTTAGATTACAGTTGATTAGAGAAAAATTAGGAATATTAGTGTTGCTAAAATACAACCCTGTGGTACCCCAATCCTTATGTCTCAAGTAGGAACCAAATCTTTGTCCACATTAATGTTTGGCTCTTTGTTTCTTATTCGATTAAATATAAGAAACTTGTTATTGGAAATCCCAAATTTTCCCTACGGGAAAATGATGATTCCATCCGAAGCCCAGTCGTAATTTAAAACACACGGTCAACATTATCTGGACAGTTGTGTCCCGTACAGATATTGATAAGTGATAATGGAGTGTGTGTTATCTAATCTGATTGTCAGTTCCTTGCTGGTATCTGCAGTGGTCTTTGTGAGTGAGATGTGCGGCCGAGCTCCGGGTTCAAGTGCCGACTAGGTCGTTAACCTCAACTTCTGCTTCCAGATAATAATTGCGTAATACCGAACGCAGTTTCGCAGGTCGTCAGCAAAACGTGACTGAAAAGGTTCACGAAAATACATTGCTCAGTATGTCGTCATGGAGTAACGTGGAATTGTGACATTTATTTGTATATATTATTAATATTCTTTGAGGAAACCGTTTTACGGAGGAGGAGGATTAAGAAGGAATTTCCTGGGATCATTGTAAGAGTTTATTCGGGGAAACAACGAAAAGTGCAGCCAAATTATATGTTTGGGGACAAGGTCACGGTCACGGGCACGAAAAAGTCAATGTACTTGGTTAGGAAAGAGAAGAAATGAAAGTCTCTCGACTCTTTTGAAATCGTGCTCCGGAGAAAGAGGCTCCAAAGGCGTGCATGGAAACAACGGTACAACTGAATTAGACAACTGGACCAAAATATTAATTTAAGATGCATTATTTTCTAATAATATACATGCAAAGTGACTCATTGACACTAGGAACCCAATATAAAACATATATATATATATATATATATATATATATTCTTATATAGGGAATGTTTTATTCGACTGCGGTCTCCAAATGCGACGAATGCTTAAATTGGTCAGTGGAAATTTCAACAACATGAAAAGTTTTTTTAACTCCTAAACCAGACCAAATTTTGTACGTTAAAAGGGGTTCCACATAACGTTTCTGCAAACCTTCCTGCTTCTTCAGGTATAGTGTTGTGATTAGTTCGATCTATTTGAAATTCACGTGTGTCAATCCAGGCGACGTAATAAAAAATTAATGGCAGTGATGTTATAATTAATATAAAACATATCTGATATCATACGAGAATAGTTGCATTTTTCCAATGACTAGTATGTTTGGAGACGGTAGATTTTTTTTATCGATCTGGAGTTTGATACTGAACTTTCCGTTTGCCCGATGTAGCAGGAATTACCACACAATGTCAAACGTTCATTATAGTTTTTGATCGTAAAGAAAAGCGTATTAGTAGGTTTGTTATTCATTAAATATTAATAACTTGTTGGATTTTATTTTATGTAATATTTATGTGTATCTGAATAAAACCTCGAACTAATCTCATCGCTGCACATGAAGAAGGCTACGAAGTTTCCAGAAACGTTGTATGTTTTCACCTAATTTTGCCTGTATTTGGCCGTTCATTTTAAAGTATTACAAACGTTTTTATATTATTTTAATGTCGTTTAATTTAATGAAAATTTTAGATTGACGTATAGTAAATTAGTTAATAGAATATTAATTTAAAAAATGTCAACATAATTTTAGAAAAGTTATTTCTTTCAGCTATTTCAAATTTTGAGCTCAATAATTTTCTTTTTAGTTGTAGAAAAATTACGTTTCCAATATGAATAGGTGAATAGATTTTACTTAAAAATAAATGTCCATATTGATAACATATATATGATTGCACCTGGATTTTGCTACCAAGCCTGGAATTTTCCGGAGCATCGCTTCAAGTTATCTTTTCAAAAAATTTATTTCATACATGAAGTTTCATTTTCGACGTTCTTGGGTGTTGTATAACTTGATGTTATTTCAATTTTGAATTACTTGAGCTGTTGATGTTTTGTAGACGTTCACGTCTCTAGAAATGGGTCACAACGCATCTGTGGATTCGAAAGGCTAACTTTCTCCACGATGGCGCTTTTCTCTCCCAGTAAATAAATATTAACATGGAGATTGTAGTAAGTGTGTTGCCTCTCGAGTTCGCGACTTGTAATAAACAACTGTGAACTTGTTAACTCTGTTGAGCCTGAATACTCGTATGCCCACACACACAAAAAAATCATCTGAATGTCTGTCTGTAGGAGCAGTTTGGCCTCTTGCAAAAATAAAAATCTGCGAAAATATTTAACGAAATGTTCTCCCCCATTGTCTCCAAAGCGTCTCAGTATAAAAAACACCGAAAACTATAATTTCGGAACAACTTTTTTTCTGTTCTGGTACTTACGAGGTGCGGAAACAATTTATAAACGGACGACATGCAAATATTACAAAAGAAATTTACACGGAGTTGTTCATCACTTTTTCAATCCCCTATATTTTGATACTAGTTTATAAAAATGCTGCATAGAAGTCAGAACGATTATAATTGAATTTCCAAGGCCAAAAAAATATTCTGTTTTCAAATAATACAATATTTTAGTAATTTTTTCTCATGGTTTTATTGAAGATGGTATTTAATATAAATGCAGGAAAACACTTTAACAGTCCTAATAAAGACGCAGGTGAACCTTCCCAGAGAGCTCTGGAGGAGGCTACCTTTGGGGATCCCTTCTCCTGTCTCTGGTTTTTTGAACTAAGGTTCCCTCAAAGCTGAGGCACCTCGGCCTGTTTTGAGAGGTGTATGTTTCGGGGTCGCAGACTTTGGGCGTACGGTAAGATTTGTCCGCTATTCCTATTGGAATAGTCGGCCAGCTGCCTCCTAAACTAGTCGAGGCACGGATAATGGAATGCTGCGTCCCCACAGCAAACCCCTCTCCTGCCATCGAAAGGGCGTGGGACAAGTACCAGAAGCCCAACCTACCTGATGCAGGTTTTTGTAGGGTTTTCCCTGCATCACGATTAGGCAAATTGCCGGGTAGGATCCTTAAACCATAGCCCGAGGGCCCTAGTTAACCCTTGGTTATCTTCGTCTACCCTTCCGCATCCCCCCTTTCAAATCCTTTCCTATGGTATTAAAGGGGAGTTGCCACCACGTGGATTACCCTCACGTATCCTAAATATATTTCTGTTCTATTAAGCGTTCGGCTTAATCAGCCGTTATCATCTATAAAATAAAAACAATATAGACTTTAATTTTAAAAATTCTCACATTAAATTACTACCTTTTTTTTTCACAAAAATTTTCTGGAAATAAAATGGCTTGGCACATTTTACATACCTTCTTTGACTAAATTGTTGTTGAAGTTTACGTCTGTTCGAACAATAAATTAATCGAACAATAAATCGGTCAAATTTCACATACATCAAGACTTTTAATAATATACAGTCAGACAGATTGATTATATATATATTAATACAAAAATTTGTTCCGGAGTTTAGATATTTAACAATAAATGTTTAAATCGATTACATATTTAAAAAATTGCATAGCTACGTTTCTCTGCACTTTAGCGTATTTTTAATCTTTGTTTGATGTAGTTACGAAACAAATTGTGATGTTTTTAATGTCAGTATAATTTGGCTGATTTATAGGTATAGGTAGCATTACTAAAAATAATCAATGATGAAGTAACTTTAGCAGATACCAAACGTCGATGGAGAAAGGAGCACGGATCACGTGAAAACCGTGACAATGAAAAAAAAAAGGCACCAATTTATGACGAGGTCAAAACACGGAGTAAGTCATAATAGACTGTGAATAATAATATCTTGAACAGATTTCATAATGTTTCTGCTGTGGTCATATTTATACGGATTTTCCTGACCCGTTGCTTTCCTGTTACGTCTTATTAGGACTGCTTACGTTGCCTCCTTCATTATTATTTTCACAACGCCTGAGACTTCAATCTGGTATTTCCCTCAACTGTCGTCAGTTCATTCCGTGAAACAACTCACCTTAAATTATTCTAATGTTATGTTTGTCCAAATGGGGGTTCGCATTTAATTATTTTACCTCCCACACCCCTATGAGGTATCTTTGATGACCCTCTTCGAGACGAACAAATGTATTTGGCCAGTTTTTATTTTGATAGGATGCATAGTCGTCGGCCACGTGACAAACAACGATACGGTGATATTTTTTAAATTGCTTGTCATGTGTTAAAGGAATGCAGCCACGTTTCTTGTTGTGAGAGCCATCTTTGCAAGCGTAAACATTGTGGATGATACGCTTACCTCTAAACTTTCATCGAGAGCTTTCTCCATGTCCACGAATGCTATAACCGTGACCTGATTTTTTTTTACGCTGCCATTTTTCTATTCGAGCCTTCTGCAGTACTCTCGTTTTCTGCATTTGAATTGCTTTCACGGAGTCACATATTTCATAAACATATTATATAAATATTCACACTGTATCCAAGAAATTGTTGCAGGTTTATCACTTAAGAGAAATTATCGGCATTAATTTTTTGCCTTCAGGTAGACGTAACTGTCGATTTCTCACTCTGAAATAAATCTATTCCTCTCTTAGTTCGAAGAGTGAAGTTTCCTGGTAACGTTTATAATAAGACAGTATCAATAGTATCTTGTTAAATTAAAACTAAATTTTCTCATCATATACCAGTTTATTTTCTCTCACTTCGATGTGATTATTTCACTAAAGATTTTTTCTCTTTCTCATTCCTTTTCAGTTACGTAAATTATTTTTTTCGCAATTTCAAACTGTACATCTATATTTCTCCGTTTTATGTATTTACTGCTTTTTATTTTATTTTATTTTCATTTTCCGAACAGTTTTTTATTTGTTTGTCATTCTGATTTATCATTGATCTAATTTGATACTTGTATTTTATTATATGTACAAGACAGCTCCCTACCTCTAAAATACTGTGGACTGCAAAAAATTATTATTCAATAAACTAGTATATGGTGTTGAAGAATTCGTTGAATTAAATCAAGATGTTTGGCGATTTTAATTTTATCGTGGAACTAGGTACTGATTATTATCATTAAGATAACCTTGTACATACTCTGTTAAAACCTGACGCTTCCTTAACATGAACTTGTTTTCGGCAATAAAGATTTATTATTATTATTATTATATGCGTTTAATGATCATTTCTCTTTTCCTCAGTATAAGACTAAGAGATAAATCTAAATCATATTTTCTTGTATAACCATTCCCGTTTGCCCGGTTTTTTGAGGCTGTAGCCAGTTTTCGCCTTTCCTCGTTCTATTGGCAATATTCCCTTTCAGAATTCTTCATATTTAGTAATCGTTAAATGTTGTTTACAGTTCTTCACAAATTAAGCAGCAGAATAGAATATGTTTTGCTCCAGGTAATTTATACCATTGTGGCAGATCAATATATATATATATATTAGAAGTACATAAATAAAAGACATAAATTTGACCCGTTGTATTTTTTTACAGAGGAATTAATTGCTTTGATACAAAGCTATGGGTAACAAATTTGACATTTAACATCGATGATCAACTTCAAGAACAAACCTTCATGTTTATAAGATAGAACTACATTTTTTAAAATAATATATCCGATCAAATTTTCAGACAACGAGTACTTTTTCACTTTACCCAAAATAAAATTTTGTGTGTAGTATATAATTAATTGAAAACTACAACAGTCTCAAAATTTTACGCCTAGTATGTAATTACTTTAAATGAACAGAAGCGATGTTAGGAATCCTGTTCAGAAAAAGTATGTAATTTTAAGCGAAGCATAAAACATATACATATATGAAGGATTTTTGTAGAATGGTCTGTGCCTTCGGGAAGCCACGTGAATGCACTATCATGACGCATAACGCATCGCAAGTCACGGCTTTCCCTATAGCAAAATATTCATGTTAAAATCACAGATCCTGGTAAAGGAAAAAATCTTTCTTGAGACGAACGGAACATTCTGTGTTACTTTAACATAATTATACATTATAAATTAATGAAGGTCATTTTTATGTTTCCATAACTATTCCTTTATTATTTTGTATGCTTGCAGTAGGGGTAATAATTATTATTCTTCGAGGATCTGTAATTTTAACATGAAGGTGTTTTGTTGGAAGCGATGCGTCACGATACTACATTCTCAATTCACGTGTATTTCATATATATATTGAAGAGATTACCAATATGGAGTGTATGTGTATTTAATATTATTTTTTTATATTATTGTCGGCGTAACTTTGAGGCCAGAGCATTGTAAAGAACAGTCAGTGTGGAGCAAGAATGCTACGGATTATTATCGAAAAACTTACGCATACAGAACTTTGGCGGAAAACAGTGTCAGAGTGTTTTTGGAGCCTGACCGGAGTGGTCACGTGACCTGAGTGAACACAGTCTTGGAGACCAGCCGAGGATTCTTATGATTAAATAATTAGAAATCAGCAACGTCTAAGCAGAACCGAGGCTAAAAATATCACATTTGGCATTAACGTCCCTCTACAGCAAAACTGAGTGACAATAAGTGCAACGTACAGAACGTGAACAGGTGTTAGAGAGGCGCAGGAATTTTTGGAAAGTGACAGGATATAGCAATCAGTGTTAAGGCCTTTTAATAATATATTTTTAAAAAATAACTTAAGAGTGCTGAAACCGGTACCAGAGCACCTCCAAATAAAAATGGTATGTAGAAACGTAGTTTTGTAAGCTTATATGTAAATATAATTTACCGCCAGATTTCTCTACATTTGTCAGTTTTCTCTAGTTTTTTTTGTTGCTAGATTCTTTTTTACATTTTTGTTATTGTAACTTTGATGACAATTGCAAATCGCTAATGGCCCTGTAAGCGGCCCTAAAGTTTTGATTCTCATTAAAGCATTTGTTAAAAACAAATGTAAAAAATACAATATAAATCGAAATTGTAATTAAATAATCTTTTTTTATCTCTTTAAAATAATTTTGTTTAATTTCACTTTCTTCCTTTTAAAAGTTCGAATACCACCTAATTTGACTAACGCGGTGGCTTTATTTTCCTTTGTTTATTTTATTACATAATTTGGTTCCAATGTGTGGGCTATTTCTATTATTAATTAACTTGTATACTACAATATATATATATATATATTCAATAAAACGCATTCGTGCTCAGATGCGTATCAGCTTTCAGCGCTGCAGTAAAACGTCAATTGTGAGGATTGCACACATGGATTGTTGCTTGTAATCGTGTTTCATTTGAAGTTTCCCTTCAGCGTTTCCAAACAACAATGTTAACAGGCTTAAATTTCGTGAACAACAATCAGACAAATGATTGAATGGAGTTGAGGAGAAAAGTCGACTGTCCTCTTGAATGGTCACCACGTTGTAATAGAAGTAACGTGGAAAGTTGTTGATGTGACTTTCACCTTTTGTATTCGCTATAAATCTCGTATCTGCTCTGTGACCGAGTGTATTCTACCAGGGCCTTTCACAGGTCCCGCAAGTGCGATATTTACTAATCGCGGTGACCCACTAACCCAGCTTTGCATGTCACAGGCAAGGGAACGCTTTCTCTCGATCAGCCAAGTTCCCGGTCCTGAATTGCGTGTTCTGACCTAGAACTTGGGTCACGGGCCGATGCAACTTTCCCCTGCCTCTCGCCACTTTCACGAAGCAACATAATTTTTGCAACATCTTGGGCGTCGTTACATCAACTGGCGAAACGCGAGGCCGTTGACTTCGTCCTGGACCATCACATATTCACTTTGTTCGAAGAAAGTCCTTTTAAAATTACCGCATCTAATACGCGACGCAAATCGGCGAGTCTCACCCTGGGCTATTTTTTCCCCAATTGGGTTCTCATATTACTACTTTCTTTCAGCAGGAGGCACTTTGTATTCAAATAGCAATCTGCCTACAGCAACAAATATTCCGAAACGTGGTTATTTAAATCATAAATTGATAATATAGAGGCTTCTTAAACAATTAGGGTGAAACGGTTTAATTCCAGTTCCTCTCGTTTACTCGCAAATATGAGAAAAATATGTGACTAACGAAATTAAAAATGGTGTAAAATATTTTATAATTATAATATATTTTTCTACTTTGTTTTTCTGTAACGATCAGACCTTTGCAGGCCATTCTTCCTTAGCTACCTATTGATTTCTTAATATATTCTACACAAGTTCATTCAAATTGGTTCTCAAATATTGCATTGTTCTTCTGTACCCTTGTATGACGACAGATGAGAAGAACATTGGGTGATTTATTATCGATCCGCAGTTCAGAGTAATTTGTCGTCAGAAGCTAAAACTAAAACCCAATGATTTTACTAAATTCTTCACGTAACTTCAGAAACGTTTTGTTTCTGAAGTCACGTGGGTACAATTTACTACAGTAATAGTTTCTTTCCACTGCCGTTGTATCGTAATGAAACAAAGGACATTTGGGTGATCCCGAATGTAGCCCGAAAGCGTCGCTGTTTATCAAGTTTCGTGACTTTAAATGATTCCTTAATGCGTGTTATGATGTACGGGTAAAAATACAGTATTACGAAATTCTAAGCCAATTATAAATAACTCCTAGCTTAATTACCTCCAAATTATTATTGTCAGAGAATGTATTCTGGAGTAATCAACAGACGGTGACGTAGATCTCTAACGGACGTTGGATTTTAGTAATTAAATCACATAATTAGTTACCTGTTTAGGAATTATCACGTAAGTAATTCAGAGAAAACTGAAAAAGGACAATAATTGTATGTTATATCTGGTTGGAAATGCTCTGGAAATATGAAAAAATTGGGAAAGGAAAGGGAAATACCATTTTTTAAATAAAACAGTATACATGGTGCAAACTGATCAGTACTATAGTTATAAAGGACTTTAGTAGCGCATAACCGCATTATATACCAGTGAAGAACATCCAATTATCTGAGGCGAGTGAAGAGTATTAATAGTTTTCTACTGGAAATTATATAGATATAGAGGAATAGAGAGGAAAATTTAATTGGATATTTTTGAGTATTCACGACTGTCATGATTTAACGGATGTGATTGTGGATGGAACTTAATATTTTAATCTTTCGTTTCTTTTCCAGTGACGAGCACGGGGAATGTTTTCACCAGCAAACTTCTGTCATGGAATAGAAGTCGGTACGAGGAACGAAGGAATGGAGGAATAATCTCATAATTCTGCTTGACACCAAAGAGGAATGTTCCAAATGCCACTCTCATGACCATTCAAGTAAGTGGATTTACTAATTTTGTCACATAACCCAACCTGATGGAGGTTCAACAGGCTCGGCATCTGATGTTATGTCAGCACCATGTCTCTCATGTATGGTTAATTTTGTACATGTGTGTAGTGAGCCATTTAGAAAGGATTTCTCAGCTTGAGTCTGGGCAAGGTTGGCTGCGATAACCTTTCTTCTAGTTTCCCGTGGACTGACGTGCGTTTCGGAGTTATCCGTTGCGTCAGTGTGTCGGACTTGGCTCGGAAGATTCCATTCCGAGCTCACACAAAAGATGTAGCACAGTAGGTCGGGAAAATAATACGACATGAACACGTCGCGCGGTAGATAGCGACCTAGAACTCGAGAGTTCACGGTCCACTGCTAAACTTTCTCCGGTCATTGCCGCTCGCTTTAGAAAGCCGCGTTATACAATTCACGACACTGCTGTTTACGCAAGTTTGTTGACTTCTGTCCGAGTGTCTCGCTTTACACAGGCGATTCCATCAAATCTGACCCTGCATGAGTCCCACGATCGATCAATATGGTGCGAAATGGTGCAGACTTCGTTTACGTTCGTCTCCTCCGCAACTTTGGTTTATCTTTAAGGTTCCTATTTCGTCAATTGAGGACTAAGATTAAATAAGGAATAGTGTAATCTAATCTAAATATGAGGCAATTCAGATGTCTCGTAACGAGGCTGTTCGGAGCAGAGATGTCATCAACAGTCCAGGATGCATGCCATGGGAGGATAAGGCTTGGATAAAAGAATTCGTTTTCTAGAATTACTCCCGTACATCTACAACTTCAGCCTTCTAACATGTACTTATCTGATTTGTAAATATAGTCAGATACTCAAGGTATAGTTGATTAAACCTAAACCTTACTAATAATAAATAGATATTTCATTCCTATTCAAAGTAGTTATAATTATATTTCTGCATGTACCACTACAGCCTCTAATTTAATATTTAGGGGAATTAACGATTCATACTAAGTGAAATAATGAGTTAATTAACATTTTTGATAAAAATATTTTCTAGGTAGGATAAAATAAATTATAATATATTCACAATAATACTATCTAATTGTCTTTTCGTTGCAATTTCATTTCGCTAAATTGGAAAATTTTACAAAACAAAATATTTTAATTTAGCAGAAATTTCTAAATTTTGTCTTCTGTTTGGGCCAAAGATACCAAATTGACAGCCACAATTTTCCCGAGGCGAAGCATTTATATATATATTTGGCTGACCTCGTCATTAGCGTGTTGAGATTTGTAAATACCATTGCCTGTTTCTTTGATCCCGTGAAAGTGTCCCGACGTTTCTTCTGTGTGTATGTTTCGTGAAATACCTGAGAGATGTGAGGACAGAGATCACGTGTTCCGCCACGCGCGGCATTGACAATTAACCACGGGGACATCGCACTTGAAGCAAATCAGCGAATAAAATGCCACAGTGCATTCGATTTCGCAAAGGCAACTGGAATCTGCAGTCAGCTGCCTCGTCAGCCACCACTCTGGCTGACTTGTCCAGCGCATAACCAATCACTAGCGCAGAAATAACTGTTCTTATTGTTATGGGGTCATTATCGTTTGGATGATGAGTCTCTTTTTCCTATTCTATGCAAATCTGTTTAGAATCCTCCGCAAAACTTGTTTTAATCTCATTCAACTTTTTTATTGGCCAAGGGTACAAGGTACCACGGAAAGTGGTCAGCCAGAGAAAGGAAAAATTCTTACCAATTTCCGTTTTAGTTTACTATAGTCTCCTGTCAAATAAATAATGTTAGTCAATCGCTTTACCGGTTTCTTCATACCTTTACCACATAACGATTTAACAAACTCCGCAAAGTAGGCGTTTGTCCCAGACTTGACTTCTTCATTGGATACAAGTCTTCGTCCAGAAAGCATTTCTCTAGATTCTCAAACAGCAAATAATCGCTCCGAACCTGAGGTGTAATAATGAATCCGCGTTTCATCAACAGCAACGAACTGTAGCGAAACTTCAGTTGAATTGCGTTTAAAAATCTCGCCTACTTCTGAGATACGTTCATTCGTATAAGTTTCTGGTGAACTCTTGACAGGCAGCACTTTCGCACCCAAATTATCGTGTAAAACGTTGAGGACAGGATCTACCGATATCTCCGAATGCTCGCGTATTTTTCAACACTGCATTTTTAATTTCAGCGTTTTAATCGTCGGTCGTAGTGCTTTTTGGGCGTCCTGAACCCTCAAGAGTCCAAAGCGGAGATTCGACCGCATTTCAGTTCCGCTGCTCACGTCTAACTCCTCTTTTGTGGATTCAGCGGTTAAACCTTAAATATCTAAGCTTTAATTTGAATTTCATCCATTTTTAACGCAACGCCTCCAGGCGTATACTTTTTCTTGGATACAACTATGAAAAACGGTTGAAACATTATAGCATAACCCATAACAATTGAAGTCCACATCTCAGTGTTTGGCCGAGAAATTTCCCAACGATGCACATGTAACTAACATTACTGCAAAATATTATTATAATATTCCGTGATGATTACAGAATTGTAATCCGGGGTAGTTTTAGTTCTCGTCGACTCATCGCGCTTAATGCAGGAACTAAAGTTTCTCAATCCAAGGAAAATTATTACCACATAAATAAAACATTATGTTGATCTCTAGCAAGGATACTTGAGGAAATTCAAGTAAAAGACCTATTGAGTTTAATGGTTTTATCAAAAGAGGTTCTATCATGATTATTTATGAAATGGAATTCTTTTCCGTCGGAATATCTGACACGAAAAAATAGAATTCAAAGAAATGGTCAAATAAGACGATTAGATAACATAAAAAACAAATGGAAAATGAGTAGCAATAATTTAGACACGATACTAAAAGCGTAGAAAATCTTGAGGATCTGTTAGGATTCATTCCAAAGATTAGTCCAGTCTAGACGAAGCTATCTCTTAAGTTTTCTACTGAATATTTTTGCGAGGGACAGTGGTTCGGTTTCAAGGAAGCACAAACAATATTCTTGCAAAATGTCGAATGTCTGCTTAGAAATATGGAGTGCGGTTGCAGGTGTTGCCTAGAAGAGGAGAAATCGACGCTCGAAAACCCTCGCCACAGTCGTACAGGTTCACGGACCTGTGGTTTCCACGGCGTCTTAGTACCTACGGTTCATATTGACATGAATTATGTTCGGGTACATTGTAATAATTTTATTTCTAAATGGATAAAACTCCATATTGAACAGATTTCAATTGACGCGTCCAGAATCACGTTATATCTTTGTAAGTTAATTGACGTGTACGTCTAATTATATATTTATCGATTCTTAATTAAAGTGATGTAAATTTATCAACATAGTTAATGTTTTAGATACATAACTATTTCTCAGTCTGATTGTGTTTCTATAATGCAATAAAAATCTATCTGTTTGGATTCAGAAAAGACCGTTCCACTGCTATGATTATTAATAAAGTCCTCCGTAGGTTTGAAACTATGAACGGTAAATACATAGATTTTACAAACGACTGGAGCGGCTTGGAGAAAATCGCTTCTCCAACCTATCTAAGAAACGTGTTACGCAGTTATGAACAAGACAGAACTGTTCTAATTTCCATGGATGAATGTATAACGGAGGGGAATCCCACAAGGATCACTTACTCTAATATGGAATATATACATGGATGAAATTGCATTTCATATGCAGATGATCTAATCTTCCTAATTGCTGGTAAAAGCAGACAGGAGTTGGAAACAAAAGGCGACATTGTTCTTGAAAGATTATATGAAAGGGCTCACCAAGCCGGTCTGCAGATCGCTTCCAGCAAAAGCCAAGTAATTGTCTTTGGCAAGAAATTGAAACGACTTCCGTGTAATTCAGTACAACGGAAACTGCATACCGACATCAGCAGGCGTGCGATATCTTGGACTGATTATTGATGTCAGACTGAGCTTTCTACCGCAAGCACGTTCTACACTTCAGAAAGGTGAAAAAATTTGGACGTGCCACTCAATATGGAGCCGAGGTGTACGCAGAAAGGTACGGTAAAAAGGCCCCACAACGAACCTGTCAAAAACATCAAGGCAGAGTGTTTAGAAGGATCATGAAATCGCATCCAGCACCTGATACAGACGTTCTTCAAGTCGTTTGCATCAAGCTACACTTGATCTCAAAATAAGAGGAGCGGTCGCGTCAACATGCGGACTTTCTTAGTGTAAACCAGGAGGCTTTTGACAAAGAATACATCGAGAATTGGATCAAAAAAGAATGGAGCTCAAGATAGAGGACAAGTATTAAAGGAATATTCCTCTTTGAGATTGCTAGAGAAAAATGGAAACAATACAGATGAAGAACTCTCCAGAATGTTGACTGGCCACGGCCCCTCCAATTACTACTTGAATAGGTTTGGAAAAACCACTTCCCCTGAATGCACCAACCGCAATGAGACTGAAACCTTCTTGTTCGGCCTTCGAAAACCTTAACATCAGCAATATGGAGGTTGGGGACAAGTTTGGCACGTCAGAAGCAACAACTAAAATTTTTTCACGAACGGCGAAAACATGAAGAAACATCAACAATGGAATCCCCACAGATGGCGTAAAATAATTTAGGTGGCAGGTTTTTTTAGTGACGTAAGATTCGCACTCTACCCAAAGGCCACGAGCAATCATGGTACTCGCTGCCCAAATTGGGCGGTTTCTAGAGGGTAACGAGTTAAGAAGAGCTACCGTTATAACCTCCCTGAATTCTTTTCCCTGTCTGGCAGGGATTTTTTTTGCAGCCTAGATATAAATTAAACAGTGAAATTCAGAAACTCCCTGTGAATCCGGTAAGCCACAGATAAGGATAACGTGGTAAAGTGGAAAGAAAAAAGAAGTCCGAGGTGGTCCAATCGCGTGGATTTGTCTCCGTTGGACTTTTTCCTGAGGAATCGTTTGATTAGTTGGATTTACCAGGCTCATGTAGAGACTGAGGAAGATCTGTTGCACAGGAGTGATGGAGCAGGCAGGTACAATCAATCAGAATGCTAACCAACATTTGAAAAAGACAATAACAGATTGTCGAGTTTGACTGTTACCATTTTTTTTGCTATTATTATCTGATAAATCGATTTGTAAGACTTAATCAAAACTGGTGGCGTTAAAAACTGTTTTGAAATGGTTGTGACATGGACATGGGTTCTTACTAAAAACATGATTACTCAGTTCCCTAAAACATTTTACACTGATTTTTCAATAAATGGGATGACGCTTTATTGCACTCATCCCATTATCTTCTGAAACCCAGACAATGGAAATTTTTCTTTCAAAGACCGTGTTTAGTTTGTGATCAGACAGAAGTTTATCGTGCAGGATCCACGTGAGATGGAGTAGCTTCATTTAGTATGTAATCGTGGGGGTAAATGTAAGCCTTTCCCAACCCAACTACGACAACATTGTTTAAAGGGCAACGCGTTGTTATTGACTCCGCGCAGTCACGTTCGCAGGAACGTGATCCGCCGAGGCCTTGGCCATTGCTTACATCAGCGCGCGGACTGGACTTACGTAAGCGCATTGTGTCCGTCGCTTTTACGTATCTTTCCCCCCAAATTGCCGAAGGCGGAGGTCCCGGGTTTGCGCCTCGAGTCGTAGAGTGCGAGTGTTAGCGTCGCGTCCGCCTCCGCCTACGCCTACGCGTTGCGTAACGCCAAAGTCAAGGATGGCGGAGTCGCTCACGTGTTGCGCCGGACAGACACCTGCCATGGTCACATGCGGCTCTGCTGGAAAACTGTGACTCCAATTATTACAAAGTCTACACGTAACAGGCACATGGCGTCAACTGTTGCGCACGAGTTCACGAGTTGAACCAACGTTCCGTCGATACACTATTATATAATTGCGTCGAGAGAATTCAAGGCTTCAATGTAACATGTTCACATCAACACTATGCAAATGGTTTCACTCACGTGCGTCGCAAATTGGGGCAATTGCTCCAGGAGTACTGAAATATTCATGTTGCAAAGACGTTCTAGTACTATTTATAGATCCACTTGTAAGTCTTCAGAACTTTACAAATACTACATTAAACAAATGCACAACCGGAAAACAGATAATACTTTTAAAAAACGGTTAATTAAAATTACAACATGTTACGATCCTGATATAATCTAACATAAGGCTTCACACGAGACAAATTGTCAATCATTTCTAAAATTATTTCGGACACCAATCACACTACCAATCGGATCACTTTCCATATTTCAGATATAAATCCATATAAGGTTCTTAGATGTTAAATATTAAGCACGATTCACTTAGTGTTAAAGTCGACACAGGTTATTTAAGCAATTACAACCATCAAAACGATTCAAAACCTCTAATTTTTTCAAAATAACCATTAAGTATTTTCATCTAATATTTCACACTCATGAACCTCTACATTTTAAAAATATTTACAATCTTATGATCTCTGATAGAGGGTTATATTTTATTTTTTACATATAAATTAATAGTTTTGTTTTAACACGCTTGATGAAGGTCCACATCAAGACAGAAACATGTTGTACTTTTAAATAAATTTTATTCAAATATTTTCTGACTGTTTTATGGCTGTCCAATTCTTCATTTTGTAGTATACGGACTTAAATGAAATAATTTAATAAAAGATTCTCGGTGTCAATAATACCAGACATAGAACATCGTTTCTGCAATATTCATTTCCGCCTTCGTAGATGAATTTAGATGGAACGTTTTGTTTTAATAAACTATTAAACCACGATTCGTTTATTAAATCAATACTCCGCGGAAGCCTACATTATTTGATGGGAAAATATATTTTGCCTTGCTCGTGCACACATTCATTAAATTTTAATTTTGGAAAATGAAATATAAATATGTCTGAAACGAATTCCACCATGCTATGTTAATTTTATATAATAGTCTTCCTCCAGAAGTGAAGAACAATAATACCTACAAGAGATTTGGGAATCCGTGCAAAAGAATTTTACTCAGTACAGGTTTTTCTTGATCAGAAAAAATTATATTGTCCAGATTAATTAATTGTAAATATTATATTAGTGTTCTGGTTATTAAATATAGGTCCGTATAATTATTATTTCGTAAAGATATGACTATTGTAATAAATACTGAATCTATATCGCGAGTACGTAACTGATAAGAGGGAAACGAGGAACATTGGATTCAACTTTTCCAACAACACGAAATGTCCGTCTGTTACATAAGTCGTGAATTCTACCCCTTTAGCCCTGAATATGTTTTGTTTCAACGATATTTTGGAGCCCTCTTTGGTACTATCCTAAAGATCCGAAAAAGCAAACAGCTCTGCGAATTTATCGTACGCCATTGCCAACAAACTTTAAACCAGGAAGAAGTTCGATTCCCGGTCAGGTCGACATTTTTCCACCCATATTCCTTAATATATAGCTTATAATAAGCTTTCTTCTATATCTTTGAGTATAAATAATTTATAATGAAGGATATTTTACAAACAAAATAAAAAAAACAATAACAAACCTGAGACAATTTCCAACAGGTGTTGGTGGGTCAAAATACGATAAAGATATTACTGTACATTAATGCAGTTTTTGGACCAATTCCAGACAACATTTTATTTATTTACGACAACGATTCGGTACGTTTTTGTACCTTCATCAGGTCTTTCCTGCGGAGAAATTGTATTATCGAGAAGCCAATGAATTTATAAACGTGGTTGAACACTTGTAAAATTTCTCCGCAGCAAAGACCTGATGAAGGTACAAACACTTACCGAAACGTTGTCGCAAATAAATAAAATAATGTCTGGTATTGGTAAAAAACTACATTATTTATTAAATATAAACAGACGTAAAAATAAAATCTTAACTGTACAACACATTGCACTGTCAGATATTATTTTTTTACTCTCAGATACGACCCTGAGATACGATTTCTGTTTAATTCAAGTCTTAAAATCGTTTTTTTCATTGTTCGTTTATATTTATATCATTTTATTAATATATAACATTTCAATATAGTAGTAAAGTACAGAAGTGATCATTAGAATTGAACATTTTTGTCCCCCTCCCGCTGCGGTCATTCACTGCTGAAATACCTACATGTAAATGTTTCCTACATCTTCTCGCAGCTTCTGTACCGTTACGAAAATTTCCACGCGGCCTAAACAAATGTTTTCTCCGAGTTGTCTGTGACGCATCTTCCATTCATTTATGACATCCAGCGCTTCCTCCCTCGCCTTAATTTCGCGGCAAAGTGTTCTTTTGCTATAATCGGAGGGAAACTGGTCTTCCTGGATCGTGCCGATATTCAGAATCGACCTTCACCTTGATGAAAAGAGACGTTTTAAACTGGTTCGACCAACCGCTTTCCTTTCCTTTGTGGCCCCCTTTTGTTTCCAATTTTGCAACAATAAATTCTATTCATAAGCAGACAAACAACTTATCTGCAACATTGTTTTCCTTGCTATCTACAAACATGAAATGAGTTAGATTGTATTTTAACGTTTGTTGGAACAAAGATTAATTGTCTCGTTAATTGTACTGTGTAGGTAAGGGAAATGGTTCACTTAAAATCGACTACTCAGTTTCACGAATTATTTGCTTAAAAATAAGTCCAATATGGCGCAACGTTTTTTTTACTGCATCCAAGTTACGTATTATATTAATACATTTATAGTGTTCTTTTTAGATGGTACTTAGATACAGCATCTAGACCTCCACTTTTTTTTTTTGATTGGGAAGCTTAATTTTCTAGACTTTCTCTAAATGTCCTTACCCGTAGGAAATTTCAACACAATTTAAGTGGGATCGCCATTCTAGGCCGATAGAAGGTAATATTCAATATTGTATTTATCTATAAATCTTATTCCCAGTCGTAACCAGTACGTCAATTTTTATCTGAGGTTGTGAATACTCAGTCGATCTATTTATTCTTATTATTATGATGTGAATATTAAATAATATGGTCGATTGTATTGCAATCGTAAAGTAACTTTTGAGAACCAGGAGTGTTTCAGTCGATAGTTTTTTTCTTCTGTTCGATACGAATGTCAAAGGCAGCTAGCGACGTTTTCGTTTTCCAGATCTGGTTTTGTATCGTGAGCGGCTCGTTAGTTTTTGAGGCGAGGAACGTTGCCCAGAATGGTAACTCGCCAATGTCACTTGAGGCAAGACGAAACTCTGGTGCATTGCGTAAGCGTTACATGGGCTCTGTTTACAGACACAGTTGTCGTTGCGTAATGTGAGATAAACATTCAGCAGAAATGCTTCTGCGACTTGATAAAAGGTCGTGGGGTATTTCTCCTTTCGGGTCGCACGTGACTTGACACATCTGCCGTCTTACTTCCAGATCATCGCCCCTTGAGCCACATATGTACGCTGAATTTAATCTCTTCCTCATACTCCATATATTTAAAAAGCAGCAGACCTTCCATTTAATATTTTCGCAGTCGAATTTATCCCGTGACTCGTTTCCTCATAAATGTAAATTAAATATTTAGTATATATAAATTTCTTTATAACTGGAAAGTAAAAAAAAAAAATTTAGCTAAATGTTGTCGAAGCAAGTCGCATGCATATTCGAGGGTGGTCAGTTAGTTACGATCAGGCCTGCGATTTTGCTATTGAAGGACAGTTTTGCCTGGAGCTTCCAGATGTTACGATGGGGAGGCGGTCAGCAGTCTGGAATCTGGAAGAAATGGTGCTAGGAGTAAAGTGGCTCCTTGCATTAAAAATATTTTGACTATTAAAGGATTGTTGGGTCCAGTGCAGACCAGATAGACAACTTATTTTTGGAGACCTGCGCGTGTACAAGCAGCTGACGACGTTTTCACTTCGAGTGACGAGACGCCGCCAGCCAAATTCAGATTCATAGTCGAGAATTCGGTTCCGAAAGAGTTTCCAGAGGACCATTCAACAGAAGTGTCTACGACAGTCACCCAGGCAAGACACCAGTAATATGAATTTTGCAACGTTTCAAATAACTGAAAACCATTCTCGTCTAAACTCGATATTTGCATTATACATTTTATTTTCTCTAAATTTTCACCCACGTTCCTTGAGAGAAGCTCTCCAGTGAATAAATTTCGTTTTTCAATTTATAATAATATTTAATTTGAGTTATTATGTTATACATAAATTATTTCAACCCAAATTAATATTTATTCATTTAAATAGTGGTGAGTACATGTAATTGCGTTCCGAAACGAAGTCTCTGCGTGGGAATCATCAGTCGTATGACTTGGTGTCACGGCACTTCCACGTTCAACATTCGTAATTCTTTTGATCTCCAGCACACTATTAGTAGATTATGTTCTCCAACGCGACAATAGTTTCTTCACGTAATTTGCTGACGATGAAGGAAAGAAACCCGCCGGTTGCGAACTTTGAAACTCTGTTGAGGACAAACCTGAAATTACATCTGTGAATGTGTAGGTGTGAAACATGGACTCAACTGTGGTCATAGAGAAGAATGTTGAAGATCTAATGCACAGATGTGGTTAGGGGTTTCATTTAGAATAAGCTAGCAAGCAGACGAGACCAATTGGTAGCATCAGATTTTGGTCCGTTATATTGAGGGCAAAATAGTAACTGCAACTGTATTCATGGATGATAATAAAAAAATTGGATTGATAGAAAAAATATTGCCAAGTGGGTCGAAGTAGAAAAGATTGGGAAGCCTTGATCTAGATAACAATGAATGTTAGATGTGCTGTGATCAAGATGCAGAACCGCATCAGACCAGTCAATTTACTGATGACTCGAAAATAATATAGGAAAGGTCGTCTGCTTAAAAATTACGAAAGAATCAGGTGTATTAGAAGTGTCCCTCCATGTTCATTTGGCAGTGTATAGTTTGGAAATTTTAATTGCTGAAAAGAGGAACTGCCTCAAATCTATATTTATTTACGACATCATTGAGCGTTGGAAGCCCAGTGGTTCAGTCTCTACATATATAATGAAGTGGGCTAATAATAAAAACACAACAAGAAAGGATAAGTTGAATAAGCTGGAAGGTCGTACCGCCATATAGATTGGTCCTATTTTAACAACATTTGATACGTAACTGCACGTTGGACCTCGTCGCCATATTTATGAAGTTATAACACAATATCGACTCATTGTCCACAAACAATTGCACAAGCGTGGAATTTCGTAACATGAATGAATACTTGAAGGTTTGTGACTAACTCATAATGCACTTTTAGTTATATTGGCCCAAGGAATTGGAAAGACTTTTGAAACGACTGTCCGGCTGCAACTCTAGAGCTGAGGTCTTCTCTGTAAAGAAACGTGTATTTCCCAAAGGAATAATTGATTTTAGCGAGCGTCACACATCCGCTCTGCTCTATTGCGGCTTAAGATGGGTCGAGAGAGTTGTATTCGTTGAGAGGGATTGAAGGAGCCATGTTCTCTTCTGCAAATGAGTAGGGCTGATTTACGGACTACATCAAAGTGGAGTCGTTTCCATTCGTCAGAGCCGACATTAAGCAGATTCTACATATGCAGCCGTATCACGTGTTCACGTCTTCCTTGAGCCGCTTCTGCCCCCAACAATGTTTCAAAGCCGCTCACTCAAATCAAAGACTTTCAAAGAGGATCGTTATTGCGGTCACGTTCATTCACGAGATGGCTGCTGCCAATTTGAAATACACGTAATTCAAACGTGTTTTCATAATATCAATGGACAACATTACTGATGCTAGTAATTCATGAATTTACAGCATCGTATAGTTGTTAATTATGTGTGAAAACGTTTCAACCACTTTGTGACATCACCTCCATATGCTTGTTTCAACATTTGGCGTAATTATGCAGCGGCTTCTCAAGTTTAAAACAAAACTTGGAGACACGTTACTCTCTGAAATCCGCCATCGTTAATTTCGCAAGTTCACGCAATACACAACCACGGAAGTGTGGATCATGAGAACTGAACGCGACCACCTAGCACAAAATCCCTCGACGTTTCGTCGTATTGGAAAGGTGTCACAAAATTTCCCGGGACGTTTTTCGTGGCAACTAATAAGTGTTTACTACGATTCTGATCGTTCGTAAGATATTTTCGAAAAGAAGAGTTGGACCCTGGGCCGTAATTTAGATTCTAAAAAATATTAAAATATGCAGATAATTTAGGTAGTTTGCATTAAAAGACTACACTATCAAAAAACTCGTCATGGGAAGAATAAAATTGTTATTGTACAAGAAGAGTTGTGAGATTTAAGTGTGAAATTTATTCAAGAACATCATTCAGGGAACTTTTATTTACAAAAAAAATGGGTATTTTTTGCTCTTATACGTGAGTACATACAATCATCATTAATCCTATTTCTGATATTTATTCATTGCCAATTCAGATGCACACAATTTTAATGACAGACACGGCAAAACAATATCAATAAGACAGAAACGAGGCAATTGTAATATTTGTTAATTTTGTATATAATTAAAATATAAATACGTTATGCGTGCATTTTCAGTTTGTGAATATATAAAAATAGAACCATGTGGCCACATCTTACAAGTACAAAATCATATCACTCTCGACGCCATAACCAAGTGTTCTGTAAATATAAGTGGCAAGTTGGAATAGTCGGCCAGCTGCCTCCTAAACTGGTCGAGGCACTGAGAAGGGAATGCTGCGTCCCCACAGCAAACTCCTATCCCGTTATCGGAAGGGCGTGGGACAAGTACCCAATGCCCGACCTACCCGATGCAGGTTTTTCTAAGGTTTTCCCTGCATTTCTTTAGGCGAATGCCGGGTAGGATCCTTAAAATATAGCCCGGGGGCCCTAGTTAACCCTTGGCTACCTTCCTCTACCCTTCCACATCCCCCCTTTCAAATCCCTTCCTCTGCTATTAAAGGGGAGTTGCCCAATGTGGATCACCCTCATGTAGCCTGTTGCCCTAAAAAAAAGCCTTACAACAACTTCCTAAATAATTTCACACTCCAAAATAATGATAATTATCATTATTAATCACGCTCCTTCTTGCTCCACATCTCTTTATAGGCCTCAAGCCACTACTCAAACCCCTCCCGATTTGTATTGTTCACAAATTGGAGCTTGGCCTCTCGTCTCCCTAATCGATTTGTAGCTTCCGGAATTATTCTCAGTCTAGGGTGGTATTTATTGACGACGACACGCTTTATTGTCACCCTGCGCAACTGTCTAGAGCCGATTTATTAGTTGTTCAGCCGAGGATCAAAGAAGCTCGTAAAACTTCCAGAAATTCCCAATATGCATGTGACGTAAATTATGTCCGAATACTTAAATAAATATATAATAAAGCCCCTTTGTATGTTTTATACTAATTATACAACATTTAACACTTAAAAGATAATAAAATTAAATTAAAAACACAATTAACCGAATACTTATTTAGCCACCCCTTTTATTCGATTAATATAAACCTTGCCTATATAATATAATGGTGCATACCAAAAACGTAATTCGCAGGTTGGAATGCACATGGGAAGGCCATGTCCTCGGTACGGTCTATCCACCTACACTAAATTAATGACGTCGGTTAATAATAATATTACCTATTTAGTAACTCGAAAAAGTTATTCAACAATAAACTCATACAGTTATTAATTTGTTGACGTAGACAACACAGAAACCAACCTCACGGTAAGAAGCTGGTCCGTGACGTTGAAGTTAACTGCCTCGACGGTCAACTTTGTTTAAAATAGAAAAAAAAATCTATAATATGAAACTACTATTTTATATAATAATAATAACCATAAACATCCCAAAGTATTTTTTCTTATCACTATTTATTATGAGAGCTTTCGGCTAATACAGCCATTATCAGTCTGTAAAATATTTTATAAGTAAAAGATTAAATAAATTACGTCTGATTGAAAATAACGAATAAGAAAGTTATCCAATTGAAAAAAAAAATTGATAATATAAATAACACACAACGTTTCTGGGTTCCTTGTCCCTTTCGTCAGTTTTGTCAACTGACAAGTGCAGTTGTGTCGCTCTTGGCTCTTCTTAGCACCTGACGAAAGGAACAAGGATCCAAGAGAAACGTTGTGTGGTATTTATATTATCACTTTTTTTGTTTGAATTGGATATTTATTAAATATAAAAGATTTTCTAATATTTGAATAAATATGTTTGTCTTGTCCTTGTTAACATTGCAATTGCCACAGATTTTCAATTTCTTTGTAAAATTATATATTTTTTATTTGTATGGTAACCATGGTACATAATATTTTTTTTTAAAAAAAATGCAATTAATTTAGAATATTATCATAAAATTTGCTGATATCAATAGTTTCATTACGAGCACTTATTTCAAGTCTTGAAGAAATGGATGGTGTCGAGAAAACTATTAAGGAAATAAATGCAGTTTATCACACAGTAGTTGTAAGCTGAGCACGTCATTCAAAAGCACTTGACCTTTTACTCTGTTTGATAGCTTCTCAAAGTTACTTATGTCATATTCTCAGGTTAGTAGAATGTTTTCATTTAAGTGCTAATGATTTCGGACCGCGTGAATAAATGAACGTGTCAAACCGCACACATTTCACAGATAAACCTTCGTACCTTTTCGACCTTTAAAACATTCTCTCGTCAAATTGTGTAACTCCACTTTGAGGTTAGGTTTAGCCATAACTGTTGACAGTTTGGAAAATAATGCCACTATCGTTACGTTAACGATCCCACGGTGACGTTAATATTTGACGGGATCTGTTTATCGAGAAGAAATGGCCGCTGGTTCTTCACTGCCGTTGTTAGGCTCGTATTTTCTCTAATTAAGTTCGAAGGAATTAGCCTCTCTATATTGAAGTGCTGATGAGGAATCTGTAAGATTAGTTTCTCACAAATGTATAAAAAATTTCCAATTAAATTTTCTAACACTTGATATAATTTCACAACTAAAATAATGGTGGGGTAAAGGGTAAAATACCGAAAGTATTTGTCTCTTTCAAGCTGAAGTCGATTTTTGTTTTCAAGCTTATTAAAAACAAAATCGTTTATTTGTTTGTCCCTTTACATAATTATTTTATTAAATACTAGCTGGGTGCCCGGTGATGCCCGGGTTGTCATATATCCATATCCCCGATTTGACTCCAATCTCGGTTGCTTTTGCGTTATTTTTATGTAACGCACTTCGTTCCCTATCCCTAAATGTGCTCACCTCCTATGCCGAAAAGGGGTTGAACTCATTGATCCCGAAAAAGTTTCATTCGACGAATATATTCGAAAATTCCCCCCCCCCCCCCGCTTCTGTGGGTTAAACGAAAAGTACTTATTCGACGCAAAAAACGGCCGGTTACATTGTTTGAAAATTTCTATCTCCACCGCGCGTAGACCAGGTTGTTTTAATTAAACTCAGCGACATCCATAACCCCGGATTTGGCTCTAATCTCGATTGTTTTTGCATTCTTTTTAAGGGTGCTCCCCTCCCAAGCCCGAAAGGGGTTGAAATTTTACACAGAGAACATGTAGAGAAATTTTATGAAGCTCATTGATCCCGAAATATATTTATTCGACGCAAAAATCGGCCGGTTAACATGTTTGAAAATTTCTACCGCCGCCAAACTCCGCTCAGGCCCTCCCACCCCCTCGCGTAGCCCAGGTTGTCATAAATAAACTCAGCGACATCCATAACCCCGATTTGACTCAAATCTCGGTTGTTTTCTCGTAACGCCCCTCCACCCTCTCGCTTATTGGTGCTTTAAGGGGTTCAAATTATACATTAAATACATCTGGATGGAAAGTATTCAACACATAGATCCCAAATTCAACGATAAATTGAGCATTATAGCATGTTTTTAAATTTCATCCCCTTTCACCGCTTGGGAGCTGCCTAACGTTTCGAAAGGCCGACAGAAACCTTCGCGGGGGTGCGCACAACAACTCACCATAGTTTAGTTGCAATCGGATGAATGGTTTAAGAGGGCATAGGGGATACACAGACATACATATATTCATTTTTTAAATTGCATAATTGAAGTTTTCATCACGAATGTATTGTTTTAAAATTGCAGATATTAGTGGGATCTTTTATTAGTAATTACAAATAGTTTTGTCTATCCGGCAAATTACGGTTGTTTCTGCTTGTTGTGTGTAAAAGGTTGTTGGTTATTTAATAGGCGTGATATCTTCGTATGTGTTTTGCAACTGTTCAGAAAGCTTTAAAGTCAAATCACGTTTTGTGGAGACGACCCAAAGAATCGGAACGATCTGAGAATCTGCAAATATACTACGTTGATATAAATCATACTTTTCGAGTTTAATTCCTTGTTAGTTATTAATTTGGAATATTATAAAGTGTAAATATTATTTCATATTCGAAAGATCCGTTCAACTGTCGTATAATTTACATTAGTTGACGTTTACATTTTTAAATTTAAAGCACTTGCGGAGGCGCTCGTTTACATAAACTGCACTATTCGGGATTTTAAAAATAATTATTTATGGATTTATGGATCAATAAATAAGGATATTGTGTTAAATGTTCTATATTAGCCCCTCTAACGTATCAAAACTGTTACGGTAACCGACATTTACATTACGTCACGGCGATGACAAACTGCAGTTAACGTAACGATGAGTTAATTGACTCTGCGTTTCATAACTCCTCGGTTAAGAATGGAAAGGCGTTACATATTCTCCGTTAGAAACAAAAGTCGCCAAACTGTCGATATTTAACGTTACAATTAATTTGTATGATTTATTAATTATGCACAAGCTAACTTCACAAATCCATATTAAAAACCATATCATTATTTCTTTATATATAAAAATTATAACCTCCTAATATTATTTGGTGACAATGAAATTTTTAACATTGTTCTTACATAATCTTTGGGATGTAGCATACTTGTTATGGTATTTTCTATTCTATAATATTTTACTTAATACATTGTATATAACTCAAAATTCATCTGTATTTTATTGTAAACTAGCTGCGTTGCCGGGATATTTATTTTCACAATCCCGGAAAAGTATTTAATTCTACATTAATCTCTTGGTCAAAGCGTAATTGAAACGGCGTCGAGAGCATCACATTTTTGAACATTTATATTTGAATGTCCCCTTCTCTGTCTATGCCGATGGAATGTTAGCTTATAACCGGTATGATGAGTCACTGTACCTTAATCGAGTCAATAAATCTACTGGTAACTCAAATAAGTACGGTAACTTAAAAAAGGCTAAAATCCTGTACATCACTTTGCCAGAGTGAAAACTACTCGTGACCATCACATTTACAGCTGCTAGCCGTGTTTTACCCAACCAGTGTTTATTTCTCGATCGTAAGTAATGTGTGCACAACGTTTAATAGAAATTTCTCCTCGCGTTTAAATTTGTGTAAGGAATATACATACCTACAAAAATATCTTCCAAATTTATTTATTAGAAGACGAAAATTCATATACAAAAAATCTTTCTCAAATAAATTCGGTTGCAGACTGTGTTTTTGGAAAATTTCTCTTTAACAGGATTAGTAAGTTTTATGAAATAAATAAGGATAAAATTAAATGCAGCTGTATTTTTTTGTCACCAATCAAGTATTAATATTGCAGTAATAAATAGTGTAACAATCTTCCAACTACATTTATTAGAAGAAGAGGAAAATTCATATCAAAAAAGCTTTCTCAAATAAATTCGATTGCAGACTGTTTTTTTGGAAAATTTCTCTTTAACCGGATTAGTAACGTTTTACAATGTTCGTAAATTTTTATGAAATAAATAAGGATAAAATTAAATGCAACTGTATTATTTGTCACCAGTCAAGTATTAATATTGCAGTATTGTATGTTGTAAAAATCTTCCAACTTCATTTATTAGCAGAATAAAAAAAGCTTTCTCAAATAAATTCGGTTTTTTGAAAAATTTCTCTTTAACCGGATTAGTAACGTTTTACGATGTTCATAAATTAAGTTTTTATGAAATAAATAAGGATAAAATTAAATGCAACTGTATTCTTTGTCACCCATCAAGTAGTAATATTGCAGTAATGTATATTGTAATATAAAATTAAATTATGCTTCGTATGAAATGCAAAGGATTGCGCTGGACATTCCTCAAATATTTTGTGCAATAGTCGGATGCAATTTAATGCACGGAAATCCTATGTCTACTTGCATAGTTAAATATACTTTTGTAATCATGAAATATGTATTGTTTTAGAGTTAAATAGTTTGACGCTATAGAGATTCGGAATATAGAAGCAAGGTCAACGAAACGTAGCGTGAGTCCGGAGCGTGAATATTTGCATGGCACGGGGGGAGGGGGAGAGGGGGGGGGGGCTCACAGGGCCAGCCCCAAAGGGAAAGAACGCAGCCCGGTCCTTACGTAATTGCGCAATTAACGAGAGGAAACGCTGATGTAATTATTGGTGCATGGGCTCAAGGTCACCTTGCGTAAGGGCTCACGTGGCTCCGACGGGCGTCGAAACCAGAAACCAGCCAACTGCACCCGACCCGGTGCGCCCACACGTGACACAACAGCGCGCACATGCACACATAGCTTATTTATCTTCTCCTCATAAGCACCTCCCCTTCTTCCGGTCCCTTATTATCCTCAGTCTCCTGCGAGAATACATGCTTCGTCGATACATTCAAAATACATTACCTTAAACAGTTTTAAGTTCACGTGACTTGGCCGGAGACAGGAACGTGTCGACTCACAACGCGGTCACATGGAAAACAAAACCTCGCACTCAACATGAGACTGTTCTGCTGCGAGCACATCAAATATTAATTCCATTATTCCACAGTTCACAAAACTGTCAAACTGAACCGTAATGAGCAACAGGAGGAAAACACTGGGAAATTAATACCAATCAATCAGATATATTTAACGACCCTGCGCTGACCATTAACATTTTTTAATATAATTTTTTTTAATTAACACAAAACATTTAATTAAGAACACAACAGTTCTGTTAAAAACAGATTATTTGAATAGTAATCTAGGCTAACATATGAAAATGGATGTGTGTGGACGTTCCGCATATTAATATGAACGCGGGAAACCATTTAAAGTGAACATTGTGGAGATGCTACGATCCGGGAACAAACACTGTGTGGATAAAACAAAACTATAATTCCTATGAGTGCGGGTGGACAGAAGTGACATTTTCGAATCTTACGAAAACGACTTATATTAGCGTCGTCTAATTGTTTTCGAGGTCGCTGAGACTAATGGTGTCACTTTCGATGTAGTTAGTGTTTAATGTGGCCCGTTAACGGCAATGGAGGAGAGCTCCTACAGCAGAAACGACCGAGACTGACATCGAATCCAATTTTGGCATTCACCGTGCCGGATAAGTTGACGTTCAGCTGCTTCAGTCCTAGGGGTCGAGGTCGAAGTGGGTGTCATTTCAAAATAATACGTAACGACTGATAGTAGTTTTTGGGTCCCCGTCCCCGTTGATTGACAGTGTCAGTCTCAATATAGATTGAGGCAATGGAGTAACAACTCCTAGTTATGTAGGCGGAAGTGTGACATAAATATAATAGGAAAAACAAAGATCAGTGTCGAATCCACGGTTGGAGGCGTCGTCTATTTGAGTACTGACATACACCTTGCCGGTTAACATTCAATTTATCGCCTTGAAAATTGGGTGGCATTGGGAACGGGTTAACTAGAAAAATTCAAAAAGACCGGGATTGGTGTCTCATTCGGAGTTTCTTTATTCACAGAATCGGATAATGACATTCATCCGCATGGGGTTTTATTGTAAATATGAATATTTGAAAGATGTAATGGCTCACTGCCGACCTCCTGCGGTGTAGTGGTCAGCGTGACTGCCTCCCAGGGGTCCCGGGATCGAATCCCGGCAAGGTCATCGATGTTGTGAGTGCGCTTTTCCATACTAGAAATTTAGTTCCCTAACCAAGTGAAATACAACAGTGACGCTAATGACCTTAGCAGCTGATGCGATTATAAAATAAAATAAATTAAAAAAGCGTTTAGTGAAATGCTTCTGATCTCAAATATTCATGTATGGTTTTTTTATTGATTGTTTTCTACAGTCGCATCAACAGCTCTGGTTATTAGCGACTCAGAATGGGAACTCATTTTTCCTTGTCGGGGAACTGATGTGACGAGAGTTTTAGCTCACACAGACAAAAACGTCCAAGCCCTCGCCGGGATTCGAACCCGGGACTCTCTGTGATGTGAGGTAGTCACGCTGACCCCTACACCACAGGAGGTCGGCTAATGTATGTTATGTTAGATGATTTTGACCAGTACAAGTCCCATAAGTTTTAAGGGAATATAAAGTGTAGTGGATACATGGGATTTTATTTCACCTTTATGCACTTACATTTAAACAGTTTGTAAAAATATTAACTTTTAATATGTTATATTTAATGATTTATGCACAAATTTTTCTTCTTTTGTGACTTTACAATCCTAAATTGAACTTTTCTATGTTTTATATTGTATTATGTCAGTTTATATATATGTTACTTATTTCTGTAATTAAATAATATTTATTAAAATTACAACGAGTGCGGGCAGACTTTCACAATCTGAAATAAAATATTTCAACTTCTATCCCTTCCTTTTTTTTCAGTAACACGAATAAACGTTTCTAAAGAATTTATTTCTATTGAGAAACGCACTCACGTTCCAAGACTGACAAGTGATTTAATTAAGAGTCACGATTAGCTGATTTATCTAGCCCAGGTTTTAAGTGAACTGAATCCCTAAATAATTGCAATTATCTTGTAGTCGATGTGAATTTTATAATCCAATCGGACTTGCGAGAGAAAGTTCTGCAAACGCTTTCAATAATGACGGTCATGATCTGTCAACAGATACCCGTTATCAATAGATAATTTGCCACAGTTTTCCTCTCCTCCGAAAAAACGCGTGGAAACTTTTCGTTCAGTGATAGTATCATTTCATTTAACACTTCACGAAATGTTCGTAATTTTCATAGCATAATAACTGTGGCACTGAAGGAACCTGAGTATCTTTTGATAATCTTTACGGTGAATATTTTTTTTTCGGTCAAATAGTGTGAGATGACGTTTCGCCTTTTCAATAGCCAAGCCTCCTTTGGATTAACGGATTGGTTTTGAACATCTCGACTGGATCAGGACCGTCCCTTAGTAAGCTATCGCTCTAACCACTAAGCTATCCTTGTCGAGCTTTCTCAACACCTACAGTTGACTATGTAACATTCTTCACAGCCTAATTTGAATGAATAATTATTATTGTACATTGGTATACTTGAATCAAGTGAACTCTCTGAAAAGAAGAATATGTAAAAATGATTTGTCTATTGCCAGAAACTGTCTACGAATTAAAACGAACGGTAATCCAGTCTCTGAGAAGGCGCCAAGTCAATGTTGGAAATAAGTGCCACATTACCTTGAGCTTGTAGCACGTGGTTTCTGAACTCTGAAAGCCTTCGGATACCTCCTGCATAGATCCCAATAAATAAATCCAGTAACCAGATTTAATACGTCATGCGACAACAGTATTTAGAATATAGTCTCCTATTACAGTTTTCTTGTAAATAAATTTGATATAATTGCCATCCATGTTAATTACAGTCATCTTCTTTATGATGGACAAAATAAATCTAATTTCACGACATTCTTTCTTGCAACGTTCCATATCAAAGGGAACTATGATTATTCATATCACGTGGAAGGTGATTAAGTGAGTAAGTTGTCAATAAATATGTGCAAGTTTTTTTAATAGAATACTTGAATCAATGAAATTACTATATTTTGATGTATTCATTTTTCCAAGCAATTATATAACGTCACGTGTTTGTTGAGTTTTATTGTTGGTGATTGATTTCATTACGCTACTACTCTCGGAGGTTGTACCGTACCACGGATATTTGCCCTTATGTCCTCGATTCAGTGAGGCCCAAGCGAGGGCATTCGAGAGAAATTGAATAATCGTAACGCAGTTTGGCCGAGTGCCAGATTGATTGACTTCACGTGTGTTACGTGCGTCAGCTCTGGCGTAACTCTGAAACCACGTGCACGCTGTGTTGGATCACACACGTGAGACCCTCAGGCGGAACTCACTCACGTGGACACCGACACTTCCAACGCCGCCTGCATCACATTACATTACTTCATATTTACATGTGACCTCAGCTCGGGAACTAGGACATGCCTATACATTCAATTAAATATAGCTTTTCTATAACAAAGGAAAACGTAAACACAATTATAATGTCAATGATCCTTCAGAGCGACGATCTCTGACCAGGGTATCAAATTTATAACTTTAGATTACATAACTTTTAATTTTTGTGAATTCATTGGCCTCAGCAAGGAAAAAACGAACACGACATTTATCGCACAGAGGAAAGTATAAACCAATTTGAAATACAGTAACCTATTAACAGACATATTTTATAATTTAAAAATATTAAAAGCGCTACGTTTAGATACTTATTTGTACCCTCTTCAGGCTGTGCTCCGTCTAAAACGGTTGTCTTGATGTTATAAACGTTTCCTCAGTCTCAGTCAACTATAAATATTACTTATTAGGATTCTAGAGGAACGGAACGTCAAAATTATTGATACGTGTGTTTTTACCTATACACAATATGATTTTGTTTATTTTATAAATCATATAACTGAATAAATTCTGAAGTACATTAGGAAACGATACAATATTTCAAATCAAAAATTCATATAATTATTTTTGAAAGATTATCAAAAAGAAAAACAACACTATTTTTGTGTCCTAAATGTTGTAAGGAACAAACAATGAATTACCAAGAACGATATGGCGTTGGATGGCAAGACCACAAAACTCAGGTCCTTTGGCCATGTGATGCGATCGAATTCATCAAAGACCTGTTGCTTGGGGCCGACAGCGGGAAGAGTTGTCCAGGCCACCAGAGAACACGTTGAGTATTAGGTAGTTTACGAATGTGGTGCAAGATCGGACAGCACGGAGAAACCTAACTCCTAGAATCGACGAGAGTCGGATACGACTCAACGGATAACATCGTCATCCGTGTCAGTTTTGACGGAATGAAGCCAACGTGTTCTCTGTTGGCCTGGACTACACTTGCCGCTCACTGTTCCAAGCATCGGGGTCTCTAATTAATTTGATCGCATCACATGGCCAAAGTACCTGAGTTTTGTGATCTTGCCATCCAACGTCATGTCAGGGTTGATGCGTGCGTTCCAGCACTTCCTTGTTCGTCACATCTGTCCATGGGACACGAGAGCAGCCCTTGGTAACACTACACTACAGATCTCCTGTATGCTTTTCTTATGGTCCAACTTTCACAACCGTACATCGCTGTAGGGACCACGATGGCACGAACCAATCTGCATTTCGCCGTCATGTTTCCATACATTGTTCATGCTCATCATTGCGCTTCTGACCAAGGTTATTCGGCGCTTTATTTCATTATTCTGATTCATCTGCGATCCTACGAAACTGAATTTTTGTATTCATTCTTGTCTTCATAGTTACCTTGACCAGCTGCTGTCACAATCTTAGTTTTTTTTAAGATGGGGAAGGATTTATTTCGCTTTACAGAAAACCAAGAAAAAGGATGTTCTCTGAAGCCGTAAGGAACCTTGAGGTTTCATTAAATTCAGTTCCACCATTTGAAAACGTTTAAGTTGAGTCTGCCCAGTTCACTTTTTTTGCGGGATTTGTTATTCGTAGGTATACAAAATATTTTTTGTTAAACGTAGGCTCGTCAAGAAGTAACAAATAGTATTAAATCCAAAATCTTGATCTGGGACAATGCATCATAAGTGGCGCGTTAATGGAATAAAAGTAAGCCCAATCTTTGATCCCAAATGTAACCCTAAAGTGAACATTGTTTTGTAACAATAACTGGTCCGATATAGAAGCTAATCCATTAGAAGCGTATTCTTGATACCCTCAGATTGTTTTAAATAGGTTGATAAGGAACTTGTGCTCGTATACTACATATGTCACTTTTATCTTTAAGACTTGAAAAAAATGGCTTAAAACTTTATAATCCTAATTGCAAGAGTTTATAAGGGTTATGACTACAACCCTTACTCGCATGGGTGAAAAATTATATAATCCTCGGTATTCAGTCAAAACGCAGAAAGATCTAAATTTTAATTGATTTGTCTAGTCAGGTGGTGCGGAGAATTAAATTAATTGTCCTTTGCAGACCAAAGAAGCAACATTAAATGTACCTTAATGAATGTTTTGACTGATTATTTTTATCCGATGAAGTTTAATTTGGCTGAGTTGTCGCCTAACCTTCATGGGAAATTGGAGTTGCAATTCTCGTTAGGAGATAAAAATTTTAAGTTATCTCAATACAGATTTCACTGCTAGGCAGCCTAATTTGTAGTCGGCTAAACTGGATTCTTTGTGGTTGTTGACTGTCAAATATGTGCGTATTGGTGACCGGAGACCACGTTGTGATCTCACGTGGGCTGCAGGTTTACTCTTCTGTGAAGTAAACAACTGCCGTGATATCTTTTTCATGCTTATACAGTGACAATCATACATTTTTTCACCGCAGTTCCACAATCCGACTTTTTAACACGTTTGATAATTTCTTCTCCCCTACTATGAGTACTAACAAGTATTTATCGACGCAAAAATCGGCCGGTTACATTGTTTGAAAATTTCTACCTACTCCCACTCCCCCCAACCCCGATGGTTACCATAATTAAACTCAGCGACATCAATAAACCAGAATTTTACTCTAATCTCAATGGTTTTGCGCTTTTTTAATGAAATGCCACTGCACCGTCACCCTTAGTGGTGCTCCTCGAATGGGTTTGAAATTATACACAGAGAACATGTGGAGAAATTTTTTTCATCTCATTGATCCCGAAAAATATTTATTCGACCAAAACATCGGTCGGTTAACATGTTAGAAAATTTCTACCCCCGCTCCACTCCGCCACACCACCCCCGCGCGTTGCCCAGGTTGTCATAAATAAACGTAGCGACATCCATTACCCCTTTGTTATTTTTATGTTACGCCCCCCACCCCTATGCGTGCTCTCGTCGCAAGCCGAAAGAGGTGTCCCTTATACACAAACAACATCGGTAGAATTCAATCAATCTAATTAACCCTGAAAAATATTTATTCGACGAAAAACAGGTTTGAAAATTTCTACCCACAAAAACCCCAAGCTTGGCGATGTTAAACGGCAAGTTGAAAGTTATAATTAAACACAGTGAAACCATAACCCCGGATTCGACTCTAATCTCGATTGTTTTAGCGTTTATTTTAAGAAACGCCTCTCCACCCCCACCCCTAGCGTGCTCCCCTCCCATGCAGAAAGGGGTTTAAATTATACACAAACAACATCGGTAGAAACACTGTCAATCTAATTAACACTGAAAAATATTTTCTCAACGCAAATATCGGCCGTGTTTGCATGTTTCAAAATTTCCACCCCCGTCCACCCCTGCTCCTAAGGGTTGAATGGCAAGTTGAATGTCATAAATTAACTCAGCAACATCCATAACCTTAGATTTGACTCCAATCTCGATTATATCCGCGTTATTTTCCTGTTACGCCCCTCTATCCCCACCCCTAAGGGTGCTCCTTTAACATGCTCTAAGGGGTTAAAATTATACACATATAACATCGGTAGAAACCCAAAAAATATCCTACTCAAATATCGACCGTTTTAGCAAGTTTGAAAATTTCCACCTCCTGTTCACTTCCGCTCCCGGCGGTGGTAGCCGTGTCTCACCACCACAGTGTTTGTATCCCTGTCGGAAAGAATGCATGTACGAAATTTGCTCCACGGGTGTAGGTTTCTATTCAGAACATACACACATACATTTTTATTTAATAGATTATTTTTTCATAAAGTAAAATATTAGTGATCACTGTTCGTGCACAAAAACAGGTCAAACGAACGGGACGCCGAGGACACTTGTTTCAATGAGGTCCTAAATGAATCTTTCAACACTCCTACTGCGTCTCCCTGAAACAATTATTCTTTTTAACTAGCCAGGCAAAGCGTAGCTGTCACAGAGTGACCTCTATACGAAGCTACAGCAATTTTGAAAATTAACTAACAGAGAGTATTAAACGAATTGTTTTGTTGCATCAATAACATTTAATTATGTTTGTCATCCTAAGTTTGATTGTAGCACATTTAGCTTTCTTTCTGCTGTGCATTTAATTTTTTATATCACGTTATAGTCTACTCGATTTTGTCTGAGAAAGTAATGAGGGATTGAGTTCCATATTTCTCGCTTCTCATAATCAGCAGTTGAGGAAACTCTGTCCGGAATTAAAGTTGAGAACTATGGTTGAGATCCTGTTTTTTGCCAAGAATATTGTGGCGGAGAAACAGAACAAAGCCTGTCGGAAATTACATATATTTCTTGTGAAATATTCGGGATTATAGTAACAGTGATATGATGCGTATTCATATGTTGTAGAGTTTGTAGTGAAATCTGTCAAGTTTTATCTGTGTTTAGTTTATCACTACGTTTCGACGGTTGACACTAACTTATCTCCAGTTGCAAGTAGCATTTGTTTTCCTTAGAGGCCTGATAATAAATTTCACTTTCGATTAAGTCGCACCGGGCAACTCGAGAAGTCTCCGGAAGTGTTTAGCCACAATTCTCCGAGACATCTGGCTAGCCGTCAACTTGAAGGAACATGGCCGTTCAAAGAGCGAAAATAAACCCGTTGCCTTCGTGACGTCCATCCGTCCTATATCTCTGGAAAAGCGTGGGAGGAGCGAAGGTTGATACTCGTGTATTATTTAAGGCATCTTTTTTTAAGCCTTTCGATGTTTATTGTGCTGCAAGTGACGTCACCAAGTGACATGCACCAATGGCGTCGCTTTGGGGAGGAGCCACTGATTATAAGCTGTCATATCACGCCAATTGCGAACTTATCCAAAAATAAATCTTTTACTTACTGTGACAACCGCACTGATTAATTTCCCAGTACGTATTCTCTCAAAACATCGCCAGCTGATGCTGTTAACTTTCCTAACTGCTGTTACTTCTAACAAATCTCTCTCATACACGGTCCGTTAAATTCAACATTTTATAAAAAAAATATTTATTTTAGACTGTTTTTTATTAATTCCTATTAATTGTTTCAAAACCCCATATACAAATAAGCCGTAAATTATATTTCATTGAAACTTTAATTCGGTAGTAGAAAGAGCTTTTGTCACTACGTCATAATTAGTTTCTTATGACCATTTATAAAACCATACGTTGAAACATAAAATTTCAATATATATATACTAATGTCTTTAATCTAAAATAGCACAATTAATTATACTGAATTAATTATTAGCATTAAAATATTAAAAACAAATCAAAATAAAGATTTTTGGGAAAATAAGAGATAAATAACTATCTATACACATCTGCTTGTTACATTTTAAATCCTCGGGTAACATATACCTGATTAATCAATTATTCGATCGCAATTCCTAATAGGAAAAAAGAAATGTTTTTCGTTTAATTCCCGAGGAGCTGATGGTAACAGATAGGTAGGGGGCAAGGAATCATTGTATTCAAGAATATATGAGTCTAGTCCTTCAGAATCAAAATAATTAAATTAATTAGATCTGTTCGATCAGACCAGTGATGTAGTGGAAACCAATGTATTTTTAAAATATTCGAAGTTAAATTTTTCCGTCGATGACCTGGCTCTGAAAAGGAAATCGTAAGCTACAACGTGTGCAAGTATGAAAAACAATGTTTATCAGAGAAAGAAAATAACATTATTGCTCGAGTGTTGTAAGAGCTTACTTGGAAATGAAAACATGCATTCAGAACACGTGCTAAATTATCTCGAAATTCTAAATTATTGTAATGTAAAATATCTTCTCACAGAGACATATTTTTTTTTCGTTGTTTACGAAGGGGAAATCCGTTTAACGATTTGAAGTAGTTTTTGGAGCGTCCTTGTTTTCAAATTGATACCATACCATATTATCAGAGGAATTTGGCCTGCTGGCTTTACGTGCTTTATTTATAAACCGTACACTTGAAAACTAATTAAAACACACAAAAAAACAGATAATCTACTCATCACGTTTGAGGAAGTTAAAAATATAGTGTGTCGTTAAACGTGCGGTAGCCCTGATCTGTAGCGAGGTGGGGGATATAATGTTAAAAAAATTGAAAGGGAACGTTTGTGGGCATTTATTGATATGAGTTAAGGAATATAATTACTTGGATATACACAAATTATTTGGATTCAGCCAGCCGTCGAAACAATCGGATCTGTTAATCTCAGGGTTTCCCTATTGACGTCAATTCCCCCAAGGATTGAGAACTCTCCAGATACTTTTCGTGCATGTCTGGCCTCGCTGTATCGGTTGACCAGCGTCTCGAGGAGTGTCTCTGTATCTGGTGACGACACGTGGAAGAACGCTGATCTTCACAAGACCTTGTCTGTGCGCTTTTGGTCGATCTTTCTAGACCATGGAATATCATTGGTCCAGGCAATCACGTGTCCTATAAAATTTTTCATTTCTAGAGAACGTATCACGGATCCACACCTCCGTTAAAAAAAACAGGTATCCGTCGCTACGTGCTTAAGTCCAGACTCCGGGGATAATCTCCCAGGCAACCTGGCGCCATGGTTACGAGAGTTCTAACTTGTCAAATTCTCAATCCTTAATAAAATTAAATGGAGTGAAATATATTAATCAATATAACAGATTATATAACAAAACAGCACAATCTATAACGAAATAGGGTATTATATCAATCAATACCCGTGTTTGCTGTTGTTGCTCATATTGTAATATATACAGGTTAAAATATTTTACATAAATTTGAACTATTTTTCAATGATTGATTTTTCACAGTTAATGTTTTATAACTACTTCAACTACATGACAAAATAATAATAAAACTAATTACAACATTATTTACAATACATGCAATTCTCCAAGAGGCTTAGCGTTATTATTTAAGAATGTATGTTTGAAATGTAATTAAAACTCTTCCAGCTGATGGTCAAACTATCCATTTCAATGTTTCTCGTACAGTTCTCATAATAAATTTGTATTTCTTTCTTGCTCGACTTATTAACCAATTCACATCAATCTCTAATTTTTACTCGTAACCGCTCTCCTATAACTGATCACTTAAACTCCCCGAAGTCGAATATATCTAAGTTTCACGTCTCCACACGTGCTCCCACTAACTCCAGCTCAGGCTGCCTCCATGAAAGGTGTTTTAGAAATTCAATCCCTTGTGTCGATTCTAAAAAAAAAAGTTGTGGGACTCAATCAAATTTCAGTTCTTAGATTTTGGTTACACTCCGCGAAAAGAGGTGTAGAATTTAATAAGCAAATTTCAGGTCTATTTTGTTAGCCATATATCTATATTTTTTTCCAATAACATGGTGTTTACCAACTACTATATAGTCGTTATTGCCTCCTACCATCTACCAGCTCCGATAAAATATGAAGCGTATTTTGGGCAGATAATTTATATGGATTTGAATGTTCACTACATTAATGATTTAGTAAAATAAAATTGTGTATACTCAGTTAAAATGAAGTAAATTTAGACAAAAATGTATATAATACTCAAAAGAAAATTTGGCAATATTCAAAATACATGTAAGATTTTTTTATAAGGATGTATTAGATTCCAATTAACAAACGAAATAACATTGAGAGACAACTGTCAAACTTGTGCTGACTGTTTTCAGACTCAAGCGCGATTTTTTACAACTCCAAATCACCATTTTCTCAATTCTAAAAAGTTTTAATTTAACATTTGTTTTGAACTAATAAAAACAATTTTTATGACCTTATACAGACACTTTTATTTTTTATATTATGACGACGTTTCGATACTTTAAATTTAATTGCTTGTTTCGTTTTATTGTGTTAATTTGGTTAATACCTGAAGAAGATACAAAAAGGTATCGAAACGTCGTCATAATATTAAAAAATAAAAAATGTCTGTATAAGGTCATATTTATTATTTTCTCAATTCGTTGGATTCACTAATTAAGTATTAAATTAAAACTATCGTTATGTAATGGTAATAGACAATTGAATGCGACGGATTTTATTCGGTATTATCTCTCTAGATTTGTACTTCCTGGAAAAATCTAACCTTTCAGATTTTGTCATTCTGTAAGTTCGTCCATTGAAGGCAAGGAAATAATTGATAAGTTGAAAGTTATTTTTACCACGAGGGCTGTTTCTATCTGAATTACTTGATCACTGTCCAGAGGAAACAAATATGATGTTTCTAGAAACAATGAGCTGCAGCTTGAGACTCGTTTCAAGGCGAGTTGATTGGAATATACATTTCGAATGATTACACCATAGTGAGTTAACGTAGGTAATGACATTGTCGAACGAAAATGCTTCTTGAATAATAATTGGATGCTAGAGTTATAAATAATTAGAAGTTAACATAAAAATACTAAAATTCGGGAACACAAATTTTCCTGTTCAACATAAGTAAAAGAAGTATGTAATAATAATATTAAGCAGAATAATTCTTTAACTATAATATTTACTGTGATAAAAAAAAATTCAAATCGTATCTTCAAAATTTAATGATTACAGAATTAACTATCATAAAATACAGGATTACACATCACACAAGAATAAATACAAAACTTGACACACACACACTAGGAGGAAACACAAACGACGGACAAGTCACTTCACGAAGCAGACCGACGAGGAATCTGCAAACCCCAGGCCGTATATCAAACAAACAAAAGAGCAGAAAAAACCAACAGAGACTAAGTAAGTTATGAAATAAGTAGTTTTTTTTAAAAAAAGAATTATTAGGGGAATGATCAAGAATATCCTGTACTGAGTAAAACACCGGCGCCTTTCAGTAGAATATTTTTACATTGAATCCCAAAATTCTTGTAGTTATTATTGTTCTTTACATCTGGAGGAAGACTATTGTATAAAACTATCACTGAATGGTGAATACTTCTCTGGTAGAAAGCAAAGATCTTAGAGCCGAGCGATCGTGAGACTCGCCATTCGTTTGAAAAATATTCATGTTCAGCTTAACTAACTAGAATTTCGTGAATAAACACGCTGGGAAGAGTTAATATTCGCAAACTTTTTAAAAACTTTTTATAACTGGATTTATTGTGCGTATTAGAAAGTATTCTAATGGTACGCTTTTGCAATTTGAATATTTCAATTCTCCCGGAGCAATTGCCATAACAAATAAGGGAATGAAAATATGTTGTCTTAATGTCAACATGTTACATTAAGGTTCTGAGACAGTAACAAGCCGAACTGAGTTTCCCAGCAAGCAGATCTATGTGGCGAGTCCACTTTAAATTACTATCAATCTGAAGACCCAGAAAAGGCGCCTCAGCCGAGAACGTCTCTAGAAGGTTGTTACTACCAGCCGCTGAGAATTGCACAAATTGGTTTTACCTGGATTTAGTGATAATTTATTGACTTTTTAGTTTGTCTAGAGTGATGTCTACGTTTCTAAAAACATTTTTATCTGTAATCACTACATTTGTATAATCCGCGTAGAGAATTGACTTAAGAAGAAGTACGAATCATTAATATAAGGACTGAAAAGTAAAGGCGCAAGAATCGAGCCTTGAGGAACACGGCAAGTAATTAATTCCCAACCAGATAAATGAATATGCCCATCTTCAGTTTCGACCGCTACCTTCTTCATCTTCATAATCGAATCATTTCTTCCTTCTTGTACGGCTATGTAATTTATCACTGAATGTTTCCGAATTATCGTTATAAAATTAGCAGAATATAACGATTTAATTTGCTTATTGATTTTCTATTACAATTCCTGAAATTCTACAGCGTTACTTGTAAAATAAATATATTTCGAGTAATATATATATATATATATATATATATATATATATTGTAATGCCTGTTAAGTGAGGCATTGTTTGTGATTGATAGTCTGGATTGTTGGAGGGGCATTATGTAACGTGTTTATTTAGGTCTAAGTTTTTCTTCGTCTTGGAAGTGCTGGTTGTGTGGTCTTGAGAATTCGAAACCGTGCACGTGCGTGTGGGGGTGGAGAAGACAAATAGTCCACCCAAGTAATTGCGGGTCCTGTCTCGATTGTCGGCTTTGACATGACAGAGTAGTTAGCCATTTGTTGACTACGGAACTGCAGCTGCGTAATATAAATCTTGTGATAATGGAAGAATCTGTCAACTGGCATTTTCGACGAAGTTTTCGAACAATGGAAGAAGTAAAAGGCTGGGAGGATATAAGGGAGGAGATAAGCTTTTGAGAGGCAGTTGTTCAGCGCTCACCGAAGCTGGTGGATGTGATTAAGAGAGACATTGTTTAAGCAGAGTCGTGGTATGTTGGCTGAGATGACGGTGTAATTGTTTTTTTAAAAACAGAAAGGACAAAAGAGTCTTTGCAGAAATACAGCAGAGTAAAGTCGTCGAGATATAGCAGAGTGAGTCTTCGCAGAAATACAGCAGAGTAAAGTCGTCGAGATATAGCAGAGTGAGTCTTCGCAGAAATACAGCAGAGTAAAGTCGTCGAGATATAGCAGAGTGAGTCTTCGCAGAAATACAGCAGAGTAAATTCATCGAGATATAGCAGAGTGAGTCTTCGCAGAAATATAGCTGAGTCAAGTCTTCGAGATATAACCAACTTTCTTTTCAAACCAACAGTACTTATTAGAATCTGTGAATTTAATAGAAGCTGTGAAAAACCCACCACGGTGTTCGAAAGGTAAAAGTATCCTGGGCAGCCGTAAGTAGCAAGAGAACTGTAAATTTTATTGTAAACCGACTTAAAAGATAATGTCAGATATCGTTCTTTAGTGTTCATAAAATAAACTGTTTAAATTTAAAATCCATCTTCTAGTATAAGTTCGTCGATAATTAATTTCGTCTATGTCTAGACGAATAAATATTTTATTTAAATTAAATCTAAATTTTGTGTTCTTTGATTATGTTTAAATATTCTGCCGTTATCAAACCTAGTTGAGACCCTGAGAGTTTTCTTTATTAAATTGTATAAATTCTACTAATCTTTTGTTAAATAAAATTGTTTGTTTGTAAAAGTAAAATAATCGTTTTATTTAAACGTTCACTTTTTTATTGCAATATATATATATATATATATATATATATATATATATATATATATATGTCCATAATTGAATATGTATTTTCGGGTAATCGGGTATATTCATAACTCAAATCTATTTATGTTTTCAATTTAAAATGTACTACGCATCATAGAGGTCCCGGACTCGAATCCCGGGATGGGCACGGATGTTTGTGCTCGTCATAATCACGAGAACTAGGGGTTAAGGCTGATCCTAGTTCCAGAATGCCTCATCGAACAGGCAGTCGTACTAGAAGGCTAAGTTCCTCAATGGGCCAATGATAATATTGTAAGGATATAGCCTAAATTAAATTAACGTCATGAAGGTTATCCAAATCGATCAGCAGGTTTTAAACTTGATAAACATAAGTGACGTCATCTAGTTGTACGGATGGATTGGAAAGTAAACGAATAATAGTAAATTTCTTAGCAACATGGATGATTGTTGTACAGCCTCGTCGATTAGACTCTTAGACAGTCACGAAATAAAACTATTACAGTTTTCATAAATATACCATATTTGCTATCGTCCTTATGATCTCTGATCGATGACTCAGCCTGTAGGTTAAATACGACCCAAATTTCACCCAACACACTAAAACCTGTATTCGAACTTCTAAGTTCATTTAGATATCTATATTACCCGCAATGATGAGCAGATATTATTTTTTTCTGCATGCTCGCAATTACAAATCCTGTAAGTGCCTCGCCTAAATGCAATTTTTTTATGCTTAATTGCCTGCGCAGCAACATTTTTCTTTAAACTGTCGTTCTGCAGAGAAACAGCAACTGCGTCAGCTAAAGTAAAACTTGCACTTCCGCTCATTATATTTTCTTTCGTTCTTTTGCAATATGCTTTGTGTTGGACTGGGGGGTGGGGGGGGGAAATCGTGTCTAAACGTTCAGCAAATCTAAGCAAATTAGTTCATGAGAGATTGGCCTACTGGCGTTTACAACTGCAGTTTTATAGCTTAGCATTTTTTTCCTTTCGAAATTATCTCCAGCACGTGGCTGAAGTTTCAGTCCGGATTTTAAGATATTAGCTTTTTTGGGGAGGAAAATAAACTAATTACTTCGTGTGTTCGTTACGGAACGCACTAAACCAGAATTGCTTTATTATTTCAAATCGAGCACCCTCAACAAGGAACCTACCTCTGCCATTTGTAACAAGAAATTCTGCAATGACGAAATTTCGTTGCTAAAAATTTTAAAAAACGTAATGTGGCCATGAGAAATATTTCTAAAAGTAGGCATATATAAAGCGAACCATATCTACATGTCCAACCATTAATTTTTTTTGAGAAATTCTTAAAACTAGGAACTTTCTGCAAAATTTAGTTTTTACTGATGATCTGGAAATCTGCGTATCACTTGACGAGTTCAGATGGCTTGGTCCTTTTCAGTCTTCGGTAAGAACTTCATGTTCGCAAATATTTTAATTTATTCTTTGACGGTTGTAATGGAAAGGAGTCTATGGATGTCAGTGTTTCGTATGTACCATGGTGCACTTACCGTGGCACGTAAAACTTTATTTTGTAGCTTCTTGAAATTGCTCTTCTTCGAACAACCTCAAAGTTGAATACCTACATTACACCCACGAAGGTTTTATGACAGGTTGGAATATTGTTGAGTTCTTCTCGTTCCTTCTTCATGTGGTCTTTCCACCTTAGTGGCCAGCGTAACACCAAGACATTTTGCTTTATTTTCGTATGGTACATTGGTTCCATTTATATCCAGACTCTTTTATTAAATGAAATTGACATAGTTGGACTTTTAATTGATTTAATTTAATTTTCCATTTTCTGGTCCACTCATAGATAGTATTACTAACCTTTTGTAGTTATTCAGTACACGTTGTTTGATTTTTTCCCGTTGATAAGTATCGCTGTATCGTCAGAAAATCCGACAGTTTTCCAATTGTCTAGTTTCGGGATGTCACTCATGAATGAATCGTAGAAAACAGGTCCAAGAACACTTCCCTGTGGTACTCCTGCGCCTATTAAATTTATATCCGAGTATTATTACTATTTTCTGTGTATCTGCCATCGATTAAACTGCCCATTAGTAGATTTAACACATGCATACATCAATCGTTGGCTTGATTGTCCGGGTGAATCGTGTAGCATCTGATTTTGATGTAAGATCGTTTCGTCAGATTCGTTTCGGATACCAAGCATATGTCTATACATTGATGCTGCGGAAATTCTTCCACTTCAATTTCGTTGTTTAAGACATTGTTGGCGTTCAAAGTGACTAATCTTAGGTCATGTAGGTTCATTATTTATTCTTTGCAAGCAACAATATACATTATCAAAATGAAAAATTTACGTCTGATTGAAAATAATGAATAAGAAAGACAGCCAATTCAGACTGATATAAATACCACACAACGTTTCTGGGATCCTTGTCCCTTTCGTCAGATGCGAAGAAGAGCCTAGAGCGACTGAACTGCCCTTGTCAGTTGACAAAACTCAAAATCGACGAAAACGCAACGACAATGAGAGAGCCCAAGGGTTAGCGTAACAATAAGAGAGCAACAACAATGGAAAAACAGAAGGTTTAGCGTAATAATAAGAGATCATAGCAATTCTCGAGTTTCATTGTGTCTGTACATTCATAGCAGTGATGTGAAGAATCTCTGAAATGTACCTGGTGTCTATGTCTAAAATCTTAGCATTTTGCCAATCAAATGTATGTTTAGAATTGATTATATGTTTAGACATACGTTCCTTGATTCGTGTATTAAGAGAACGTTTTGTTTGCCCTATGTAGCAGGAGTGACAATTAGAGCAAGAGATTTTGTAAACTACAAATGTTTGATGTAGGTGTCAAGTGGGTCCTTGTGGTTTTTAATCAAGTAGGAACGAGTGTTAGTGGATCTGTAAATGATGGATATTTGATATTCAATGAATATTTGGATAAATTTGTGATGTAGAAATTTGTTAGAAAGGAGTACGAGAAAAAATTTTGCTTGAGGTGTTTGGAGACGAGTGACAGTAGTATATTGGATTTTGTTCAATCTGCTGTTTATGTGTTTAATAATAAAATTTTAATGATTCGGAACGCAAAAACTTCTAAATTTTATTTGTATTCACTTCTCGTTGACAGTGAATGTTTCTCAGGTAAAGCATAGTTATATTTGGTTTACTCAGCCAGCTGAAGATAAAAATTTAAGTAATTGTCGTTTGGAAAGCAATGAAGCAGCATGTTTTTGACTGAGGGAGTCGTTTACACATTCCAATGAATTAATTGTTTTTTTTGGAGAGCAGCGAAACAACAGGCTACTGGCCGAGGAAGTCGCATAATATAATTTAATAGGATAATTGTCGTTTGGAGAGGAAAGAAGAAATATGTTTTTGACTGACAGAGTCGTATAATGGATTGTATTGTGGATTTAGATGTTCGGCAGCCTAATTGTCAGCCTGAGTTTTGTGGTTGTTGCCTTGTCAATTCTGCGCGACAGCGGTGACCGATCTGGACAGGAGTTTTTTTTTTTACGTTTCTGTTAACTATCGGTAATGTAAGAAACTACCCCGATATCATTTTCTTGATTTTTTTTTCACAGAAAGGCCCACCTGTGATACAATTTATGTTTATTTCAGGTGTTTAAAAAATAAAATCGTTGTTTTCTTTGTCTCATTATATAAATTAATTTGTTATTAATAATATTTTTACAAGAAAGTAATGCGGCATTAGTGATCATTACAGTGTAATGTCCATGGCGGGGGACTTAGGAGCCCAGGTTCCTGGTCAACATCTTAGAAACACGTGACTCAACGTGGCCTAAGACAGAAATCACACTGGGTGAATCGGATTCCGTTTCGTCCAATCTACTCTGCAAATGTATTAGTAATATTTTCAAAGAAACATGGCTGTGTTTTTTAATTTTTAATTGAATCGTCGCAAAGGTCACGTTTGGAGGTTTATGCCGAGCCACGACTACGTAATCGTCAGTCATTATAAACGGAGATACCGTGTGTTGTTAAAGTTTAGAGAAACAGACTAGATAGCAAGGAAATGGGTCTTAGGTAATTCCTTCGCAACGTGAGAAATTTTACCGTGTTGACGTAAGTATGTTACATTTCCATAAGCGTGTTCAGACACCTGACTGCAACGACAAGTCATAACCTTTGATTATACCGCCTTCAACTGGAACACGCATTCACAATTCCCTAAAACAACCAACACTGCACTTGCCCTTGACGAAAGAACTTCCAACAATTGACAAATAGGCACTAATACACAAACAGAAACGGATTGCGCGACACCTAAATTACGAACGCAGAACGTATTACGTAGGTAAACAACCACGTATCAGACAACAAACAATTTAGGACACCGTCAACACTGAGTACTACTTCGAAACTGTAAAGGAGAAATTAAAATGGAAATTAATGGACAATCTATATTTACTATGAATGCATATTTTTCAGTATTTATTAAAAGCTACGTCCGTCCTTCATACTGTATGTATTGCCGCATCCCTTATTAATCACTGTGTCAATATCATTTAATATTTTTCAGTTACTTCTTAACCGTATCTAATAACATTCTCGACATCAAAGAATTACTTTACCTTCTAATAACATGCGACGTAAAAAAAGAAATGTATATTGGACAGGCTGAATTGGAAGTATTAACCTTTTCAAATGCTGGATGAAAAGCAAAATTAACCACCTCCGAGGGAAACATTTCAGTCGATTTTAGGTGTTGAAACGCTCTCCACTTAGTCTCCATTTGGTGGCGGACAGTTTGAAATTGCTAAAAAATCTCCTCACGACTCTATATAACAACAAAAACAAATGAATCTAGGAAATGGTAACGACCGTTTTAAAGGGAAAAGGGAACAAGTTTTTATCGTTCGCCATTTTGTCACCATACTGCTGAAGGTACTTTAATAAATGCTCTACATAACAACGAACAAAGGTACATCGAAAACGTGACAGGAATTTAGTTGACATGGTTTTAGGATTTCCTTATACATGAAACGTAAAGAATAAGTAAAATTACTGGATTAAAGTCAATGTACAGGAGAAAAATATAGATTTATGATGAATTAATATTAATGTAATAGATCTTTTATTCATGGCATACCTAAGTTGAAATTAGAAAAAAAATTCTCATATATATATATATATATATATATATTTGTGTGTGTGAAATGAAAATAACTACTTCTGCAGCCGAAACATTTTATTATATATATTTTTTAATATATAATATATACGTACCAATCGGGGGTCTCGGGTTAATTCCCGGTCTGGTCGAGATTTTTCAATCCTGATCCTGTAATAAAATAATTAAAGCCCAATCAGTAAATAAAAAAAATTATTAATACTATAAAGTTGTTTGAGGAATTTTAATGGTTAAGTAAAAAATTTGTAATTGATTTATATCTAAAACGTTTATTGTAATATTTTTACTACTTAAGGATGACGACGAAAAAATGGCGACCACACCGCGAATCGAACCTGGGACCTCTCGCTTACCGGGCGGCCGCTCTACCAGTGAACTATTATTAAAAAAAACTTCACATGGTCCTGCGGCCTGGTGCTTGGAAAAGCTTTCCTTATTCTGGAATATTTTTACTACTTCAATTACAAAGCAAAAATCATAAAAATTTAATGATAAAACTGGTGCATAAGTTTGATGAAAGTTTTCTTTCAACGAGTAATAAACAGCCCAGGTTTTTCTTCCCTCGACACCGATATTTCTAGAACACGCTTTCTACATAACCTCTTTTTTTAAAAAAATCGTAAATATTTAAACTCAGAAAAATCTGAATCGGACTATTTCTTTCCATTATTAGTAACAATTGTTGCAAAGAAATGTATCTCCTATTTTGAGAATGACCTCAAACTGATAATTTCGTTTTGTCTTAACACTGTTACCCGCGTACTATAATGTGAGAGTCTTCTAATAGTTCAATGTCATGCATTTCAAATATTTTCGATATAAACTGAATTTTCTTTTTTTGTGTGTTGGAGGGAAGGTTAGTTGGATATAGGAAAACCCTGGCAGCCGCGGACCCAGCTTTCTATTTATACTTTCTCTTTGCCGGTTGACGTCACTCGTCTGACAATACTGTTACTGCGTCTAAGTAGAACAGAAAGATGCTCCGCAAGCGAACAATTTTTAGAGTTTCCTTGTTTTGTTATTTGGGTTGGGGAAGACTGCATTCCTCCGGCTGGTTTGCTGGAAGTTCAACTTCTCTCAAAGACTTGATTACGTAACGTCGAACATTCTTCGGCGTTCTGTGACAGGACCATTATTGTTTCTCTTATTGATTAACGACTCCTCGTTAATATACACTCAGAAGTGAGACGTTACTATTGGCCGTATGATGTAAATTTACTAAAGTATAGGCCTAACACAATACTCGCCTGCTTTGTGGGGTATAAATTGTGGCGCACTGGCAATTTACGAGAACAAATACTTATAATTTCAAAGCTCAAATTTAAAAACATAAATTTGTACGAACTAAATAACAATTCCATTTCCAAATTAGCAAAACCTACACAGCGTCTAATGCTACCTAAAAATATTCCTTGCCAACGATTTGAAGCAAAAAGATGACGCAACTGCTGTCTTCAATATTTGCATTTATTTTCTTCATTCCACATTCTAATTGTTTTGCATGTTTTTACGGTTTTTATTGCCATATACTTCTAATTTAATATCTGAATTACGGCTCCGCTGTTTAACACAAATTAAAGGTTGAAACCTTGATTTATTGTCAAATCAACTTAACTATTACAAATTTTTCTTGAATTAATTCAATAGCATCAATATCCCGCGCAGAACCGGAATATAAATAAATTTTATTGTTAAAAACGTTGGGGGGATTATAAAGAATTTACTTTTAAAAATTATGTTAATTAGGTTTTGAATGATTTTTTACACAAAATATTTAAAAAATAAGAAAGATCGCCGATACAGACAAAAAAAGGGTAATATAAATTCCACACAACGTTTCTGGGATCCTTGTTCCTTTCGTCAGGTGATAAGAGCAAAATTTTAGACATTGACACCAGGTACAAATTCCAGACTCATTTCAGAGATTCTTCACATTAAATCCAACATCGCAGCTATTAATGTACAAACAGACACTATTAAACTCAATAATTGCTAATATCCCTTATTATTACGCTAAACCTTCTGTTTTCCCATTGTCGTTGCTCCCTTATTGTTACGCCAACCCTTCGGCTCTCCCATTGTCGTTACGTTTTCGTCCCTTTTCAGTGTTGTCAACTGACCAGTACAGTTGTGTTTCTCTAGGCTTTTCTTAGCACCTGACGAAAGGCACGAGGATCCCAGAAACGTTGTGTGATATTACCCCTTTTTTTTGTCTGTATTGGCCATCTTTCTTATTCATTACTTTCAATCAGACGTAATTTTTTTCATTTTAAAAAAATATTTAATCAAAGTGTCATTGAAAATGTTAATACAAATATCTCGATGTGATAAAACACGGAAATGTTAAAGATTATAATTAAAGAGGAAGTGTAAATATATTAAATTTAAAACAATTATTTATAGGTATTATATTATTGTAAAATGCCGCATTTTTTTTGCAAATTGTTAATGAATAAATTGAGAATCTTTCGTCCTTCACGGACATATTCATCTGTTATACACGTGTTAACCTCTTAGTTACAATATATGGGCTATGCATATTTAATAAATCACTGATATCTGTACTTTTAGTAATTTAAAACAATTTAAAATATCCCATGGGCAACATTCAGTTGTTACACATATTTAAAAATGGATTCTGTGGGACACAAAGCGACTTTTTGTAGTAACGTCGATTGAAAACTTGTATATAAAAATCATGATATCTTCCACGGCTTCTATACACAGGGTGTTATTCAACAGCTCCTCAGCTGTTGGTCAATGGCTGAGAGTTGTCCTTTGCGTTGTGCCCTGGGCTATCTAACTCTGAAAGTCTGTCGTAGCTACTCCTCCATCTCCACTTACATTCTCTCACAAAGTCAGCGTTCGATCTTTCACATTTGAACCAAATTATTGGTGGAATCAATACAGTTTCATTTGATGAATCTGGCCACACCCTGACAACATCTGTCAGTCCAATTAACACGTGTCCTCACGATAGTCATCATAGTCATCAAATAGTGCAATGTACGACTTTATTAAAAATATTCAAAGTTCATTGGATGAGGGATTGAAGGTAGCGGGAATATTTTCTGATCTGTCTAAGGCATTCGACACGGTTGATCATGAAATTTTACTAAGAAAGTCCTCATACGAGGACTAGTGGAATAAAATAAATCAAATCAAATAGTTAAAAAAACAGCTTATATGTGTACATTAACAATTATATTTATATAAATACTAGCTGGGTGCCCGGCGTTGCCCGAGATGACATTTATCTATAACCATCCATAAGACTCCAATTTTGGTTACTTTTGCGCTATTTTTATGTAAAGCTCCTCGAACCCTATCCCTAAATGTGCTCACCTCCCATGCCGAAGGGGGATGAAGTCATTGACTAAATATATCGGCCGTTTTTACATGTTAGAAGATGACCACCCCCACAAATATGCGATAATGAAAAAGAATGTATTCCACGCAAAAATCGGCCGATTACATTGTCTGAAAATTTATTCCCCCGCCCAACACCTCCCAAACCCGTCGCGTTACCCAGGTTGTCACAATTAGATTCAGCGACATTCATAGTCTCGGAATTGATTCGAATCTCGGTTGTTTTTGCGGGATTTTATTTAACGTACCTCCACGCCACCCCTAAGCTTGCTCCCCTCACAGGGGTTAAATTATACACAAACAACATCGGTATGAATACTATCAAAGTAATTAACCCCAGGAAATAATTATCGCAAATATCGACCGTTTAACATGTTTGAAATTTTTCACCCCCGACGACTCCCGCTTCGGGGACTTAAACGGTCAAGTTTAATGTCATAATTAAACGCAGTGACAATCCTGATAGTTTCTGGTTTCTTTTTATCCAATGCTACTTCCACGCCAACCCTTAAGGGTGCACGCTTCCGAGTCCAAAAGGGGTTGAAATTACACACAGAGAACATGTAGGGAAATTTTATTAATCTAATTCATCCCGAAATATGTTTAATTGACGAAAAAAAGCCGGTCAACTCATCCCAACCCAGCCGATACCCGCGCGTTGTCCAGATTGTCATAAATAAATTCAGCAACATACATTACCTTCGATTTGACTCGAATCTCGGTTGTTTTCCCGTTATTTTCAAGGAAATTAATTAAACTCAGTGACATTCCCGATAGCTTCTGGTTTCTTTTTATGTAATGCTACTTCACGCCCACCCTTAAGGGTGCACCCTTATGAGTCCGAAAGGGGTTGAATTTATACACAGAGAACATGTAGGGAAATTTTATTAATGTAATTCATCCCGATATATATTTAATAGACGCAAAAAACAGCCGGTCAACTCATCCCAACCCAGCCGATACCCGCGCGTTGTCCAGATTGTCATAAATAAATTCAGGTACATCCATTACCTTCGATTTGACTCGAATCTCGGTTGTTTTCCCGTTATTTTCAAGGAAATTAATTAAACTCAGTGACAATCTCGATAGTTTCTGGTTTCTTTTTATGTAATGCTACTTCACGCCCACCCTTATGAGTCCGAAAGGGGTTCAAATTATACATAGAGAACTGTAGGAAAATTTTATTAATGTAATTCATTCCGAAATATATTTAATCGACGCAAAAAACAGCCGGTCAACTCATCCCAACCCAGCCGATACCCGCGCGTTGTCCAGATTGTCATAAATAAATTCAGGGACATCCATTACCTTCGATTTGACTCGAATCTCGGTTGTATTCGCGTTATTTTATTGCAGCGTTCCTCCACCCAACACCTAAAAGTGCTCTACTGATAATCCAGACCCGCTTATGGGGTTTAGTAGACGCGTCTCACCCCAACAGTCGGTAGAAACACTATCAATATCTGTGACCCCTAAAAATATTTATCCGACTGAAATATCGACTGTTTTAGCATGTTTAAATATTTCAACCCCGGTCCGCCCCCGCTTCTGGAGGTGGTAGACGCATCTCACCCCGACAGTGTTTGTTTCCTGGTCGCAAAGAACACGTGTACGAAATTTGGTGAAATTTTCTCCACCGCTGTAGATTTGTATAACGAACATACAAATATACAAACATACAAATATACAAACATACAAACATACATACATACATACATACATACACTCATTTTTATTTATAAAATTAAACGTCGTTATTAATGGAAACAACATAGGTTAAAATAGTATGAACAACACCACCCCTCAATCTGCTACTTTCGCGTGGTGGAAAGGGTTGAATTTTTACTCATAACACATCGGTAGAAACACTATAAATCTAGTTTACCCATAAACACATAACATTTTGGCAGTTTTAGAATAATAGACAATTCTCACCCCCAGCCCTAAGCAAGCTCACCACTAATGTCTAAAGGGATTTATATTTTCAACAACATCCCTTGAAATAGTATTCACGTCATTCTCCTCCACGAACGCGCAAGAACTGACTATTTATCTCCCCTTCCAACCAACACCCTTTCGGGTTAAATGGGCAATTAAAAATATTTATCCGAAGTAAACTCACTGACATCCATAACCTTCGATTTGACTCCAAACTCGGTTGTATTCGCGTTATTTTTCTGTAAAGCAACTCCACCCCAAACCCTAAGGGTGCCCTTTTCCCAGGGCGTAGGAGATGAATATTATATTCAGATAACATCGGTAGAAACACAATTAATATCTTTGACCCCGAAAATATTTATCCAAATCTAATACCTGCTGTTTCAGCATGTTTAAGTATTTCCACCCCCATCCACCCCCGCTTCTGGGGTTGGTAGACGTGTCTCACCCCGACAGTGTCGTTTTCCTGGTCGCAAAGAACCCGTGTACGAAATTTGGTGAAATTTGCTCCAGCGGTAAAGATTTGTATTCTCCACCCCAAACGCTAGGGGTGCTCTTTCCCCAGGCTGTAGAGGTTAAAAATTATATTCAGATATCATCAGTGGAAAGACTATAAATATCTTTGACCCCTAAAAATATTTATCCGACTGAAATATCGACTGTTTTAGCATGTTCAAATATTTCCACCCCCGTCCACCACCGCTTTTGGGGGTGGTAGGCGCGTCTCACCCCGACAGTGTTGTTTTCCTGGTCGCAAAGAACCCGTGTACGAAATTTAATGAAATTTTCTCCAGCGGTGTAGATTTGTACTCTCCACCCCAAACGCTAGGGGTGCTCTTTCCCCAGGGTGTAGAGGTTGAAAATTATATTCAGATATCATCAGTGGAAAGACTAATAAATATCTTTGACCCCTAAAAATATTTATCCGACTGAAATATCGACTGTTTTAGCATGTTTAAATATTTCAACCCCCGTGCACCCCCGCTTCTGGGGGTGGTAGACATGTCTCACCCCGACAGTGTTTGTTTCCTGGTCGTAAAGAACACGTGTACGAAATTTGGTGAAATTTGCTCTACCGGTGTAGATTTGTATAACGAACATACAAATATACAAATATACAAACATACAAACATACAAACATACAAACATACAAACAAACATACAAACAAACATACATACACTCTTTTTTATTTATAAGATATAGTCAATCGTGCAGCAATTGAAGGAATATAGTCACAAATTTCATGTCTCAGCTCATAAATTTTCCAAAAAATTCGTAAACTAAGGAAAAAAATTATTTGAAAAATATTTCAAATAAACAAGTTAGTAAAACAATTATCGTCATTATTTCCATGACTTGGACCGCAGACCATTTGCAGGAATATGAGTAATTTGAAACGTAAAACATTATTAGACTTGATATGGAATACGTCCTGGCGCATTGAAGAAGGACTATTTATATAAATATTTTCCGCTACTTTTGTGTAAATACTTTGCAAGTTACGAAACGGTCATGGTTAACATTTGAGAGTGATGAAGATGATGCAAGGGGAAGTGGAAACCCACAAAGCCAGCCGTCTGCGAAACACACAACCTAACCCACTGTCTATTGTTATCAACCTTTCAAGGCTGCATCGAATTTCATTTGAAATTGTTGCCTATCTGACGTGATTTTTCTCATGCTAAACTTTACAGCAAAAGCGAGGGTATGACGGTTCGAACGCAGCGCGGCAAAACGTGGCGTCATTACTGGAATTTATTATTTTTTATTCCCAAATCTGAATAAATTAACACACCCCTACGGGGTTCACATAGCAAATTTTAAGTGCCTGGGAACACACGTCCATGACCGTGATAATTTGGCGGAGTTATTTTGTCCGAACGTGCTTAAAATCTTCTGATAGCCCCGACAGACATAATATTTTAATCCTCACAAAAGGATCCGAGGGGGTTGTTATCTTTTCCGTGAATCCTTGGCGACACTGAAGCCGAGAATGAAAGGTGGTCAAGATTTTTACGTAAAATAAAACGAAATATATAAATAAAAAAATGAGTAACCCCCAAATTACTTTATCGCGCCTGTCTAAACTACAGCCGAGAGACGGAAATTGCTTGACCCGTTGAATAGTAAACCAGCGAGGGAGTTACACAAGAAGAACAAGGGTGTGGGCTGATTGTGACTTTTTCTGTGAATAATAAAATCGTGACAGCGATACGGGCTGAATATGAGTATAATGCATCAGAACGTATAACAATATAAACGTCTAAGTCTACGTCAGAAATGCTCAAAGGAACAACTTTTTCACATTTCACAAATCTACTGATAATGGATCAGAAATGTGGCTGTACGTCTTCTTGGCGTTACAAGGGCTATGAGCGACGTCTTTACGACGCTTTCTTATACTCTATTCTCTTTCGTTTCGTTTTCTGTCTTTCACAGTCGTATGTTCCACATTACTATAATTATCTTTGTCGTTAGATTTGTAATGACTCATATAATAGTAACATCATTATTATGGAATAAATTAAAAAGAGTGCAATTTTTTAAAAATTATTTTGGTAACTCACAGTCGCATATAATTAGCATTTTGTGCTTGAAAATGAAAATATCGATATCGCGCTTCAGAATTTATACACAAACGGGACAGATTAGTGTAGTGAGGTAAATTGATTCATACAGCATATTGGTATACCAAATATTGATGAGTTAAATCATAATTTATTAAATAAGTTTCCGTTCTGGCGTGTGGTTCACCAAGCACCGTCATTTTTATGGCTTATTCCCACAGTACTGATATTCTAATTGTTCAATTCAATTCACGATTATTGCAAAAATTGTCCTGCTTTTTATTACATTAGGTTTTGAGAAATTGTTCTAAACAGGAAGCGAATGTGAATATCTGTCCTCGGTCGTCTATTTTACATTGAACGTAAAGAGAGCTCCTTAGAAAATAATATATAAATGGTAATATTTAAATATAAGTACAAATCCAATTAGAGAAACAGATTGAAATTAAGCCCCAGGATAAGCACGATTGTGATGGCATTTTTCACCACGCTTCACTGCTGACGTTCTTCCTGATATATCTTTCTCATACTCTTCTGACTCCATCACCATTTCGTTTTCTCTTTCATCTATATTTCCAACTTGTTTATCTGACGCAGACAATGCAGCTTAAGTTAAATATATTTCTTTTCTTTTCGACATATAATAGCTCCATGGATAGGTATAGATATAGAAGGATGACTTGATGCTGGGAGTTACGTAAGGCCATTGTCCCCAATATAAGGTGACCTTGAGGGGCGTCGACCTTCGCTGACGTTACGGCGGGCAATGCCGCGCCACCAGGTGTGAATCATCTCACCTTTTCCGCTTTCATTTCCAGAAAATTGGCTGACGTATCATTCCACGGCAAATTATTTAGCGTTTGGCCTCCATTTTGTAATATTAATAATCTCTGGTCAGAACGGAAAATACTATTTGATGTTAACGGTACAACAATTTATTGGAACAACAGTAGCAAAAACGTCGACGTTATCGCCACTGTGAAAACTACTGAGATAATCAAGTATTATACTTTAATAACCTGATAACCAATACAAAACTTATCAAATATATAGTTTTTAGCATCTGTTTGTTATTAAATATCACTAAGACGTAACGACAATAATAAATACAGACAAATTTAAATTCAACAGGTTTAATTAATTTTTTACCACATTTAAGAAAACTTAACATGGAAAATTTAAAAACAATTATAGAAATGTTAGCCCTTTAAAAATTATAAGTTAGAGTCGTTTAATTTTTTTTTTGTTTTTGTAAATCAACTTTTGATGAGAATTGCATCGAAGGTTAAAAATTTAAAAACATGTTGACCGGCAGTTTTTTCGTCGAATAAATATATTTCGGTATTAATTAAATTAATAAAATTTCTCTATATGTTCTCTGTGTTTAATTTCAACCCCTTTCGGGATTGGGAGTGGAACTCACCTTTGGGGTTAGGGTGGAGTCGCATTACATAAAAATAACGCAAAAACAATCGAGATTGCAGTCAAATCCAAGAGTTATGGATGTCACTGAGTTTAATTATGACATTCAATTAGCCGTTTAATCCCCAATGGGCGGGGATGGACGGGGTGAAATTTTTTAAACATGATAAATCGTCGATATTAGCGTGGAATAAATAAATGCCAGGGGCTTTAAAGTTGATAGTATTTCTATCGATGTTGTTTGTAAAATTTCAACCCCTGTGAGCGTGGGACGGACATTAGAAGGAAATAACGCGAATACAACCGAGATTGGAGTCAAAATCATGATTATGGGTGTCGCTGAGTTTAATTATGACATTCAATTGGTCATTTAACCCCCCCGAAGCGGGGGTGGTTAGGGATGGAATTTTGAAACCTGCAATCACGGCGGTTTTAGCGTACATCAAATATTTTCAAGGGTTAATTTGATTGATAGTATTTCTACCGATGTTGTGTGTGTGTAAAATTTCAACCTTTATCGGCATAATAGGGGAGTACGCTTAAGGGTGGGGTGGACGGGAGTGGAATTATTCAAACTTGCCAAAACAGCCGATATTTGAGTCGGATAAATATTTTTAGTGGTCAAAGAGATTGATAGTGTTTCTACTGATGTTATCTGAGTATAAATTCAACCCCTTACAGCATGGTAAAGGAGTGCCCTTAGTGGTGGGGGTGGAGATGTTTTATAGGAAAATTACGCGAATAAACCCGAGATTGGAGCCAAAACCAAGGTTATGTATGTCACTGAGTTTAATTTTTTTCGTTAGGTTTTATAGATTTTTCAGTTAAAATATCACGTCTACCAAGTTGTAAATTTCTTAGTTAATTTCTTAGTTGTTGGCGACTCTCCACGTTTATAAACATATATGTTCAAGTACAATTGTCAATAAATTACTAACATAATAATGTAAGAAATTTGTACAACGTGTAATTATTGGCATATATGTTATATATTTAGAATAAACCAATCGTATGTTTAAAAAATTAAACTGCTGTGTAAAGTCACAACTCGTAAAAAACATTGAACATATTATTTCCAATCAAAATGCTCTGTAACAATAAAATCATTAATATTAATTAATACAGAAGAGTTTTTGAAATAATTTTCAGCTCATTGTGTAAACACAAATGTTAGTTATTTGATTCGATACTTGTTTCTTAAATTACTTGGTACAAAATCATTTATAATCATCTGATTAAGTAAAACTAACAACACGTTGCGCAATAACTGGAAAGAAAATGTACGCTATTTGCGAACGCGGTGGTTGTGCAACGAAGTGGCTTTTACAATTACCGAATATTTTAATCGATCATTAGCGTAGTATACACTGATGGACGAACACGTAACGATGTAGATCTTTTTCGCGGAATGGAGGATGACGCAACCGCAGTTGCGTCGTGTTACGCATGTACGGACTTGAACACATCCTGCAAAAATCTTGCCACTTCCTGTGCGTGGGGCTTCACAACCGCCAAGTGCCATTTTAGCCCGAGCATTGCACTCGAAGAGACAGGAGCCAAGAACCCTTGCCCAGCGGTCGACAACCCAAATCTGTACCAATGCCACATTTTACTTTCTTAAGGAATCACATGTAGAAAATCTCGAGCTAGCCTGCATGACAAGAGTCACGGTTCTGTTAGCTAAGAAAACAAACATAAAATTCTACTCACAATGGTTTCATAAATATTAAAAGAGCGGAAGATATTAGGAAGTTCACTTTCATCTGCAATCATTTCTCCTATAAGTTGCCGTTGGCTGTACGAATTATAAACAAAATTATTATTCAAAATATTTTAAAATTATGAATATTTATAATATTATATTTATATCATATCCGAAATTATTTTTATCAGTCTTCAATTTAGAAAAAAAAATTAATTAATTTCACCAAAATTAATTATTTATTTTAAATTTGATTCGAGCTTTTGGGCAATTTTCCATAGTCATCCATATAATAAAGCACACATTTTACATTTCAAGTTTTTCTTCAAGAATATAAAATTTGTAATCGAGGCTTTATAATTTACCCCAACGCTCTAATCAGTCAGCAATTTAAATGAATAAAAATATTCGTCAGTTTCAAAACTTTAATTTAGAATTTTGTAGAAGCTTTCGGCATTTTGCCATATTTATTATTTACTAGCTGGGTGCACGGCGTTGCCCGTGTACTTATTTATATAAAACCGAAAAAGTATTTAATTTTATATTAATCTTAAGTCAAGAAGTGATTTAACCTAAATCTAACTGTTCCGTACATTCTTTAGACCGATAGTGCATTAATTGAAAAGCTGTAAAATACATTGAATTTTATTACATCAATCCCAACAAATATACCTCCGAATTTCTTTGCGAATATAATACTTAAATTTACTCCTTGAGTATTGCAGGATATAATTGTCCCTCAGGCTGAAGACTTTACGGAAGGTTAAATTGATGAAATTGTGAGCTAGATTCACAATGTAAACAAATGGTCACCATATTAGTCACTAATATGGCACGAAAATTAAAATACACTCTGCAAAGATCATAAAGTATTCGTATTATTTTTTTTTATAATCATTCGATGGAGTACTGATGGATAAAATTATACTTTTGATTCAATTTGAATATTTCTGCTTTATTTCATTACGGAAAAAGGAATTATTTCCGTTGTTCGTCGCGTAGTAACGTCTCTCTCTCTCTCTCTCTCTCTTGCGTGACGTCATGCTCTCTTGGCGCGCAGTAACTTAACTCCAAATTATCACGTTTTTCAATTATAATTCTTTCCACAATTTTTGTTAGCTGTTTCTAACCCCCACAGTACCGTTTCTCGTGTTTTGAAGAATATGTGTACCATTTTTTGTTGCAATCTTTCCACGCGATTAAATTTGTATATAAATTAACGTAAATACATACATACATACAAATATACATCCTTTTTTATTATGTAGATTTACAAATAAAAGTATGTTTCAGAAAAACTATTTGCATCTTAACAAGGAACTCACAATATATATATATGTATTTAAATTTGTAATTAAATACACTGTAAATGTAATATTTTTGTGCACTGTTGATTTTGAGTCAGTTTGAAAATCAATGGTTTGTTTTCATACGAAACGTTGGACCTTGGCCAATGTTTTGTTGGAGTCTGTACGAGAGAGGATTTACATCTAAAGAAGTTTCTTGTTTGTCTGTGGGGTCAAGCAAATGCAACTAGTAACATCGAGGAAAGGCCTGTGTGATTCAGATAATTTCTTCAAGTGAATGTAACGGTTCTTTTCCTAAATATGGCCGAGATTATGAGACTTCTGTTCTGCGGCTGTTTCTCTTCTCTTCATGGCCGAAATGGTCTCAAAGTAATTTGAATTTGTAGTGGAGAATTCAGCGACAATTCAGAAACTCTGCAGAGTTGAAAATATAATTACATCTGTTTCTTTATCATGTAAGAATCAAATATTGGAAAGGCCAAAATCAGACTAGGATTAGGTATTAATATATAAAATAACACGTTTGATCGTATCGCTTTCCTCAGCTGTAGAAGTAAAATTCAATTTTGAGAAAAGTAGCAACTATTGTAGAATATAGAGTGGGTTCTTATTTATTCATACCAAATCCTGGTCTGTTTCTGGATATTTCATTATTTCATTGTCAACCTCTGCATAATCATTGAAATTATAGTCAGCGCCACGAAAATGTAATATCAAGTATTTAACCTTCCCGCGCCACTGTACACGTCCAGCGATGTTGCCAGATTGTGCACCCCTCTTACATTTCACTACCCTTTAATTCTAACCAGTCAAAATCTTTGAGAACGTTCCGGAAGAGTCAATATTGGTATTACATTTTCGTGGCACCGCCTATACTAAAAATAAAGCTAATTAACGCAGAGTTGTTTGGTAAAGATTTTATCGAGTGTTGCATTGGCTATATTAAAAGATATTTTTATAAACAATGGAACACCCGATAGCATTTATACCAAATATCTCACCATCACTCTCAACAATCTTCAGAAACTGAATAAATACAGAGTTAAAATGGAATAAATAATTTCTTAAGTCTCATATATTGAAAATAATATAACCTGGCATTCGATATTCAGTTTCGAAACTAAATTTGTTCAATACCTTAGAAAATTTGGTTTACATTTCTAAACCACAATGTATTACGCTTGTTTGTTATACCTTAAAGTGATGTTTCCAAATGGATTCGTACTGTGGACTTGATTTGCATCGTATTGATTTGTTACATGTTGCGACAGTACTCTATTATCTTATCGCACCTCTCACTTCATACAGGCTTTAGAATGTTTTGTTGCACCACCGAATGTAATTTTTCTTTGTCTCAACGGCGCTGAATGAGTCCTATTGGAACCCACCTCCTTTGTGCGAATTATAATTACAACTGTAAATGTGTCACACAATGTATGGATTGCATCCTAGCGCGTTACGCTATAACACAATAGGTTTCTCCTATTCCTGTTTTTCGTATTGTGGACAGAATAGATAAGAGACGGGAGGTTTTGTTTTAAGCAACATCAATATTTGTATGCGTAATTACCAGCGGTCGAATTTGGCTTGATTTTTATTAAATTAATAAAACGAACTTCTCTTCGGTTAGTATCCTGTAGTACACTAGCATTGGTCGATAAATTTATTCAATCAGACGCATTGTCCGTTTTGTATTCTGTGACGAAATGGACAGTTGAACCAAGTTTGGTTTTAAACATGTCGATTACTTATTAGATGCCTTACAGGCGAAGGGTGATTATTCTTTCAATTTCCTTCGTGATAAAACGGTAGGAGAATATAAATGTATGGAACAACAGCTACATTATTTTTGGTTTCGCAAGTCTTTGTTGTAAATTTTTAAAACTATTGTCTACTGGTTGAAACTTCGAATATTCGAGAACTTGAACTCGTGATCTTGACCATGGACACAGATTGCACTTGTAATGCACGTGAGAGCTCTGGATGGCTTCAAGCCAAACTGTTAGCGACTACATGTCTGCTTTATCTACACTTCAGCCTGTAACTATGAAGTCTTTTAATTTGGAGTAGGTTATTCTTCTAATGAAGTCGTTTGGTGTTTCTACACCGACGTTGAGACAGAGAAAAACTAACGTAATCGTTCTGGAAAAATTGCTAGCTGATCCATAATTAATATAATTTTAAAAAGTCTTTCGGGAGACCTCGATGGTGTCTGCATTTATACACAATTATAATAAAAAAAATTATTAGTTCCACCTGTTTTGCAGGAAATGAAAAACCTAATTCTGCTAATAACATCTGTAGGAATATTTAAATAAAATAAATTTTCTGTCGGTCAAGACGTTTCAGGTCGAGATTGATTTATTTGATTTAATTAGTCGTTGTATGAGGACACGTAAATACATGAAATTACAATATAATAATCGGATGCTACAATTATAAATAATTAGAAGTTAACATAAAAATACTAAAATTCGGGAACACAAATTTCCCTGCCCAACATAAGTCAAAGAACTAAATATTAATAATAACAAAAATAATAATACTTTAACTATATTAAGGGTAGAATGTAATACAGTAATAAAAAAATCAATACGCACTAGTAAAAAATTCATGATTAGAGAATTAACTTGATAGTTATTGAATTACGTATCACGCAAGAATAAACACAAATCATGACACACGCACACTAGGAGGAAACACGAACGACGGACAAGTCACTTCGCGAAACACGGCGACGAGGAATCTGCAAACTCCAGGCCCGTAAATGAAACAAACAAACAAAGGAGCAGAAACGACCAACAGAGACTGAGCGAGTTATGAAATAAGTAGTTATTATTACCAACATATTGACACTTTTGCAGGTTTTTTTTAAAAAAAATTAATTATTAGGGGAACGATCAAGAAACTCCTGTTCAGAGTAAAACACCGGCGCCTTTCAGTAGAATATTTTTACATTGAATCCCATTGTTCTGTACATCTGGAGGAAGACTATTGTATAAAACTATCCCTGAATGGTGAATATTTCTCTGGTAGAAAGCAAAGATCTTAGAGCCGAGCTATTTCTAGTCTCTTAATCGTGAGACTCGCCATTCGTTTGAAAAAGATTCATCTTCCGCGTAACGAACTTTAGAATTTCGTGAATAAACACGCTGGGAAGAGTTAATATTCGCAGACTTTTGAAAAAACGATTTACAACTGGATTTATTATCCGTATTAGAAAGTATTTTAATGGCACCCTTTTTCCACTTTAAAATTTCAATGTTCCCGGCGCAATTGCCATAACACATAAGGGAATGAAAATACGCAAAGTATTGAATAATTAATTCACTAGAAGGTTATATATTAGTTTATTAAATACTCACGACAGAGACGCAATGCAAGTCGGGTGCCTAAAAACAACGTTGTGTGTGTTCAGGTCTGAAAATTGAAAAGATGGCCGTAGCTAAGGTTATCAGCACCTGGGGACAACTGAAGATTTCGCTCCCCCTAAAATGGGTACGTGAATTTTTTTAAATAAAAGGTGTATTAGACATGTAACCCTATACCATCCCTTATAAAATTGTTTTACCGACCGCTACCTCGGACAATATATATTGTAGCGATTACATAAAATCAAAGGAAAATAAGCCCCACGTTAAGGCGTCAATTTGTAGTAATCACAAATGAAAGAAAATTAAATTAAGAGCAATGCCTCACGTTGAATTGTCAATTTATAGTATTTTACGTCCAATAAAGAATGCAAAATCAATTAAAACAAACAATTAACATTTATTAACTGCAAACAATTATAATTTTCAAAATTTATTTTGGCAAATAAATTTCAATTTACATTTTATATTAATCTTTTACAATAAAATCACTATTTCTCAGGGTCGTTTACTGGGCCTTTAATAAAGAAATACTTGTTAACAATGAAATTTTATTAAGCTATCGTGGACTTAATTCATCAGTAGATTTATGAAATGCAAAAACATATAATATGAACTTTAAATTCTGACAGAAATTCGAAATCTGGCGATAATATCTTTACCTATGAGTTTACAGATAGTAATTCTGTGTAATTTTACCTTCCTGTCTCTGGTACTCGAGGAAATTTTTCTCGTTCGTACATACACACTTATTGCACTTTATAGACAGGCCATTTATATCCACCAACACTAATTAACACTTTTAATTTTGCAAAAGTTGGTTCACTGTTCGTTTAAGAAATCCTATTAGCTCGTTCCGAAGATCGTTAACTGCTGGATGCAGTTACCTGGGCTCCCAAAATTGAAGAAATGGTTGGAATCGAGAATATAATAATTTAGACTCAACACACTAAATATTTAGCGTTGAATATTACGTATTTATCTCACAGACTGCAGCTTGTAAAATGTTCTAACTGATTTATCTGTTGTGTTACATGTATCCAGACACTTTTTGGATTTTATACTTTTCGTCTGTCCACTGCTATATTTCCACGAAGACTTTACTGGAGCTCGGCTCCCCACAGACTCTGCTCTGCGCGTCTCGCGAACCAACCTCTACAATACCCACAAACATTGCATTCTTGCCACATTCTTGTGCCGCTAACAATTCGAGTCCAAATTTTTGTTTATTAATTAATTATTTCCTCTTAATTACCACAATATATATATATATATATACATATACATATACATATATGTTGCTGACTCGCTGACTGCTCGATGCTCTCGCCGCCGCATTCCTTTTCGTAATTAAAATTGATTGTTGTAAATACGTACAAATAGTTCCAAGTCCTAACAGTCGTCATTTATTATATACGTATGTGGTTATCTTTCTTATTATTAACATTTTAAAACAGAAATAAATTTTTCATTCTAACAGTTTTGTTGCAGAATCCCTATGAGCGCCTTCATTCTTGCGCTACTGTCTGCCAACAATGCCCAAACAATGGCTCGGTAACTGTGATTGATAGATGGCGGCACATATGTCGAGAGTGTAGGCAGAAGTTTTCAACGACAAGGTGAAAAATGAAAAAATGTACGTCTCATTCAGAATAAGAATAAGAAAGACAGACAAAGAGGGTAATATAAATACCACACAACGTTTCTGGGATCCTTGTTCCTTTCGTCAGGTGCTAAGAAGTAATATAGAGAAAGACAAGAATTTTCTAAGTCTCTCATCACTATATCAGAAAAAAAAAGACTCAGGGGGCTTCCCATGGGAGAAGCTTTGATTTCCCTCATGACCACTCTTTAATTTCTCTTGATGTCGTTTCCTTATTAAACTCTATTCCCAATGATTTATTCATCAACAGTTTCAAAAACAGATGGCCCATTTTCAGTCAATATACTAAAATTCTACTTCATGAAATTTTATGCAGTATATATCTAATCCTCAACTCCATTTATTTAAAGTTTAATCAGGTTCACTATCAACAAATCAAAGCTTCTCCCATGCGAAGCCCCCTGAGTCTTTTTTTTTCTGAGATAGTCATAAGAGACTTAGAAAATTCTTGTCTTTCTCTATTTTACGTCTTAGCACCTGAGGAAAGGGACAAGGATCCCAGAAACGTTGTATTATCACTATTTTGTCTGAATTGGCTATCTTTCTTATTCATTATTTTCAACCAGACGTAATTTTTTTCATTTTAAGCAATAATAAGTTCATCAGTCTCGCAGAAGAGGAAACTATGGGGGGGGGGGGGAAATATAAACAATGAATCTCAAGTCATAGAACCAAAACCTCCACCAATCTTCATTTTTCGAGTGGAGAATATCAGACCGTTAATAACAGAATTAAATAAGATAGCCAAGGAATTATTTGAAAGCGAGCTGATCGTTGTTGACACAAGTGTGAAGAACGGTCCAGGCTTGTTTTCGTGCACTCTGAACCTGAAAGATGTACAGTTGAACGAGCGGTTCTCTTTGATGACGAAACTGGATGGGGCAGTAATGTTACATTCCAGAAAACGGTAAATTTGAGTCGAAGAGCAATGTTTCTTAGTATCGAACGATTTCGAGAAAGTAATCATGATTCTCTCAGTTTGCCTGTAACAAGCTAATGATTCATTTTACAAATGTCCATATTTCTATAATATTCTTGGTATTTTATGCTATTTACATGACTTTTTAAACGCGTTTCGTAACGCGCGTATTTTTGCGCAATTAAAATTTTTTTTATCGATTAAACTGCTTTTTTAGACAACATATAGGATTCGATTAGTGAAAGAGCGATGACGAAGGGAATTTCTAAGATTAGCACTGGTAGTAAATCGGCGCCTTTCCGTCGGTATTCAGGAGAGACAAGGAGTTTAAAAACCAGACTCGCAGTCACCATGAAAAAAATAGCAGTCACTGCTGCTAGATTTGGTGACAAGGAGAGGTCGAATATGTTTGGGAGAAGGAGAGTATCTTTTGGTCTGAAAGGAAATTATGAGTGGAGAGGGTAGAAGAAGAAGTAAAAAAATTGAGGCCGAAGTTTTAAGCTGAGAACCAGAGAGGACAGTTTGGTGGAAAGAGTTTTGTCAGTTTGTTTCTGGGGAGATGAAGCGTGGGGAGCGGACAGATTTGTGGAGAGAAGTTCATGTGTAGATGCCGGGAGAGAAAACCGGAGATGGCGTTTGCAAGAGGGAATGACAACTGTAGATGTGAGGAGATAACGTATATACTTACGAACCAAATTATTTAAAAGGGTGAACTTTCCCATACGGCCGATAAATGACAAGTAAATTTCTTATACTATTTTATGCTGGGTTCTATATTTGGATAAAATATTAAGAAATAAAATTGTCATAAATTAAATCAGAAATTATAAAAATGCAACCTATTCTTTTTTTTACAGTTTATGTTCGCCGTTTCTCCCGTGTTCTTTTAAATGAGGCGACGAGATGCTGTATTCAATTTTGTGATCACGTGCGACGTTTAAGATTTTTTTTTAGCAAATCCAAAAATTCCAAAAGCGAATTCTGCGGAGGTGAACGCATAAGGTACCTTTTTTTTAGTATTTCATTTTTGCGGAACTGTGACCCACTTAATGTGATATCTTACGTTATCCCGGCATCATTATTTTTATCTTAAGTTATTGTAATAACCGTGTGATATGTGCATATTTGATGGCCGCATACGTAACATCTATATTCAAACCACTTTGCAAAATAACGCAAGCGGCCGCGCACAATGTAATAATGTTGCACCGCGCATGCATAAGCATCGCACCTCAGTATTGAAACGCGTTCAAACATGCATCCATTGTCTTCCAAGTTACTCAACACGCGATTATTATTATTTTTGTACTTATCTTGGACAGTGTATCGTCACACTCTGATTCGCGGAACTGATAAGACCTTGTTTTTAAAAGATATGAGATAATCTACTGCAATCGTCCTTGGCGATTGCGCAATGTGTTATGGGAGCGAAATGTCTTAAGTAAGAACCATCACCTATCTCGATGTTAATTACATCACACTGAATTTATCTTCGATCCCTGGTAGGATTGAATTTAAAATAATAAACCCTGCGCTAATTATGAAAGCAGTTTTCTGAGAGGAATGGTGGCTCATCAGCATATTCCTTGACAATTTATTCACTATCCTGCGGACTGAATGAACATTGTTTTATGTAAACTGGAATATTAAGAATAGAGGAACAATTTCGATGTTCCTTGAGAGCTAAATTAGTTCCATTGGACCCCTACAGATAACATTCAATCGTTGGGTGTTTTCTGACTGGTCCATTCCTGAGGAACCCATCATCATATCAACAGTTTCCTGTCAACCCATAACATAATCTAAAGTTAACTACTATTATATTGCAACGTTGATCATAATTCTAGAGAACTTTTATTATACTTTTTTTTATGTATTTTGTGTTAGTAAAGTATTTTTTTAGTCGACAATTTACTGGGCAGGGTTTTGTTGTTCAATCCCTGTATTTTGTACGTGCGTAATTCTTACTAAAGGGGTCTTAGAATCACGGATATTAGAAATGGAAGAGATTTTATTTTATTTGGCCATTTTTTCAAAATTAAGTAACCTCAAAATACCTAGCGATAAAAAAATCATAATAACAAAAGTAGTATTGGGTGAACGAAAAAAATCGGAGTGTTAAGTGTTCAATCACTGGAGTGTTCACCCTAGTACTTTAAATCAATTTGGTAAGTATTTACATAAGGCAGTTAATGGTCCCACACATCCAAACTAGAAGTCAGTAGATCGCTCTGCGCAGACCTGGTCTTGAAACTCTGCTGTCACGGTTTGGCAACGGTTGACGTTTAATAAGCAGTTTGTCTCTGTCCCCCAAAACACGGCAGACTAAAGTCTCTTCACACAAAGGTCTGCAGACCTGATATGTGCAGACCGTCTGTTGAGTGAACGTCGGATTTCTGTGTGATGCTTTGTGTTAAGCTCGATTGTTCCCTAAATGGTCTTGATTCTAGTGACAAAAATTAATATGATGTTCAATATCGATAGTTCTTGGAATTAAGTGGGTCACAGTTCCGCAAAAATGAAATAGTAAAAAAAGTACGTTATGCGTTCATTTGAATACCTTCAAAAATTCGCATTTGTATTTTTTGGATTGCTAAAAAAAACTTAAACGTCGCACGTGATCACAAAATTGAATACAGCATCTCGGCGCCTCATTTAAAAGAACACGGGAGAAACGGCGAACATAAACTGAAAAAAAAGGAATAGGTTGTTTTTTATAATTTCTGATTTAATTTATGACAATTTTATTTCACACTAGCTAGGTGCCCGGCGTTGCTCGTGTACTTATTTATATAAACTCGAAAAAGTATTTAATTGAATACTTAAATATATTCCTCGAGTATTTCAGGATATAATCGTCACTCAGTCTTCATACATTACGAAATATTACATTGATGAAATTGTTAGCTAGACTCACAACTAATACAGCGCGAAAATTAACTTACATTTTCCCCCAAGGATGGTAAAGTAATTCGTATTCTTCTTTATCATTCGATGGAATATTGCTGTATAAAGTTATACTTTTTATTTAAAAAAAATATTTCTGCTTTATTTCATTCCTAATAAAGGAGATATTTCCTTTGTCGTAGTAACGTCTTTCTCTCGCGTGACGTCATTGTCTCTTGGCGCGCAGTAATTTAATATTTAATGATCACGGTTTTTAATTATAATTCTTTCCACATGTATGCTAGGCGTTTCTCACCCTCACAGTACCGTTTCTCGTGTTTTGAAGAATTTGTGTACCAATTTTTGTTGCAATCTATCCACGCTTTTAAATTTGTATAGAAATTAACGTAAATACATACATACATACATACATACATACAAATATACATCCTTTTTTATTATATAGAAGATTTTATCCAAATAAAACCCAGCATAAAATAGTATAAGAAATTTACTCGTCATTTATCGGCCGTATGGTAAAGTACACCCTTTTAAATCAATGAGTACACAATATTAAAGGCTGTGAATAACCTGAGGACTACATGTATTCTTCGTCGAAACTACTCATTCATAAAGTCTATTATTCGGAGAATACTTGGATTGTTTTCTGCACCTGTTCTCCGTGATTTTTTACTTCCAATCTTTCGTATGTTGATGATTAATTTTTGTGGCAACTGAGGACACCGAATGCTAGACAAAATTCTGTAGGGATCATTGATATATTTTCCTTTGTGAATAATTTATATTGCTTGTTGCTTGCTGCGATATTGCTAAACCGAAAGCTTGTATTGAGAGTGTCTCGGTGGCCTCGCGTCGTCCCTCGGATAGGGGCGTAAACGCACGACTTGCGTCCTGAAGAAAGTGGTGCACCGTTCGGGATCTTTCTCCGTCGTGTAACCGAAGTATCCGTAAAGTCGAGCCTGAATCAGATGAAGATCCTTTCTTCCAACGGTCGCTGTCAAGGAGAAAGTGACTTTCTAGGGAAAGGGCATCGTAGACGTGCACTCACGCACAGCTGTGGGCAACTTCCTGTCCATGTCACATACACTGCAAAAATGGTTTTTAACTTCTTTCTGCTGGGCCCAGAGGTTCTTCAGCCTAACACAGGACCTCTTAACTTAAGGACGTTACACTTTTAGACCAAATTGAAACGTTCCAGACGCCAGCAAAGACGCTCTTTTCGTTTTCGTCCTTGCTTCTATATTATTCCCGCAAATTTTGCGACAATATATCCGTTTCATGATTACATAGTAAAATCACTCATGATACTGTGCTCATTTTATCAAAATTGAGTGAAATCACTTTCTTTCATAAAAATCATTTTTTTTTTAGTTGTGCAAAAATTGTTTTTCCATCTCAAATCCTTGTCTTATTATTCAAATACCTTAAGATCTACCATTAGAATACCGCGGTCTCGAAACGTCAAACCTATATCATCTGGCAGGTAACGCAGGTATTTCTTTCTTGTACGTTGAACTTAGCGGGTACAGGCGACGGCCGCTAGAGGCAGCAGCGCGCGCGGGTCGCCATTTGCAATGCGTTGCCCCGCACGTGCTCGCGCGAGTCACGTGGAGCCTCCGTTCTTTACCTACTTACTTAAAATGTATATATGTCGAAATTAAATCACAGACATTCGTTTATCGTATGTGAAAAACGACGGCGATTTTTGCAGATGAATCGAACTTCTCGCCGGAGATCGATGGCCTCGGCCGTAGTACCTTGTGATTTGCTTTTCATAACAAGAGACTCGGTCGTTTCCAAAATGGAGACGATGCGAATTGAGGAAGCTTAATTCTTAGCAAGGAAACTTGGAGCTCGTGTAGTCAGTGTTGTACGTACGTGAGCTTGATGTTGGCGAAACCCATGACGCTGTGGTATTTGTTTGTTCGTTACGGCACGTAACATGCAATCTCCTATTTGCAACTCTTTGTTATTGCAGGACCCAATCCAGTATTTACCAAGATAATTAGGCGAAGCCGCGGAGAAAGGGGATTAAACGAATAAATGTAGGTTTTCTGCAAATTTGTTGTCAATTAATGAATAAATAAACGTAAATATACTAGTTATGTTATTACGTACGTCCCTGCAATATAAACGATAAACATAAATATATGCAGATGAATGGAAACAGTAATTTATAATCATTATCTATAACTGTTAATAAACAATAATAACATTGGCTTCTACATCATAATTTACCTAAATATTATATTACTGTTTTGTTGTGTTATATTAAAATACAAATAGTGTATTTTAACTAGTTTTGCGTAGATTTCGGCCTGATAGACTAGCTCATAGCTCACATTGTGCGAATGATTATTTATTATCAGGACTTTACAACTCCGAAGTATTTATAGAAAAAAAATTCGTTTTAAAAGAAATCCTGTCATGAAACAAATAAGGAATATTTCCTCTCAAAATATATTCCATACGATGTTTAACATTTTTTTTCTGCAAATTTTTGGTAAGCATAATACCTTTCTCTGAGATAATACGTTACTTAAATTAATCTTAATATTTTCAGTAAGTAATTGATCATACAATTTCGTCACTCCTAGGCTAAAAATTGAAAAAGTCGTTATTCGACCACTTATAAAATACTTCGTTAGAAACGAATCTTCACCAATGGCTTCGACGGTACTGAAGTGGACAACTGAATTAAAATCCAGTTGAATCTCCAATTTTGATTATGAGCCTTCGGGACGCCTAGCAGCCGCCACCATCGAGGGACTATCGCAGAAATCCACAATACAGAATTGAAAGATGACTGAGCTTGCTCAGACTGCCAATATGTCCGCAGACATTGTGCACATTTTGGAATAAAAAGGCTGCCGCGTTTTAACCGCTGACAAGAAACGGAACTGGAATGAATATTTCCCATTATTGGAACGATTGAATCAATCCGTCAAGACCGAACGTCCACATTTGACCAAGAAAAAGAAAAGAGTTATTTTTCACCATTCATTTCACCTTCAGCTGTTGCTACTGCACTCCATAGCGCCCCGTACACTTTCAAACATATTGACAATATTGCTAAAGATTGTCAATATGTTGAACGTGTAATGTCTAGATTGATGGATTGAAGAACGAGGTGTTCATTCTTACTAAACGTTTATTGGCTTCCTTCTATCTTTCCGTCAGTCTTGTACTTGTAGCCATGAAATACGTTACGGCCGTCACACACAGGGGGTCCATATGGCGTGACTCCATTTGTCCCTAGTCCGTTTTACCTCAGTCCAAAATAAGGGGCCACACATGACAGAGCCAGCCAGTACGGTCAGTGAAACAATAACAACGTAAACGCCGACAATGATAAGTTAAACAATGATTTGAAGTAAAATAACTTATCAGCTCTTATTGCCTGTAATGTTTTATTGAATTTCTGACTTATCGGTCTTAACTTATTATGAATCAAAATAACTAAATATTTACCGACATAATAGATGAATAGATTTTAAATGAGACGTTTAAAAGACCTGCATATGTTATTAACATGTCGTTAGTTTTTTAAAAAAATGCTTTTACAAGGGACTAGAAACCAACAAAGAAAATATTCGTATACATTTACAATTAAATAGACGACAATGTTATTTCTCAGCTTTTTCCGTACTGTTTCCCCCTTGAAATAATTCTAGAATATCGTCCAGATCACGATCCGTGTATGTTGATGAACAAGTGTTTATACAATTACGAACAGGAACAGTCTGTCCAATTTATTCCAATAAATACACAAAAATACTACGTTTTTATGAACAAAAAACATTACGCTGAACTGTGTGACATTAACAAACAGATAAAGTCCATAAAGTCAAACCACCGACGGGAGTTAAAGAAAATTAAGGCATCGAAGCGAACAGGAAGTGGGACAGTTCACAGATGATGTCTAAAGACCAACAACTTCTTGGAAGTTTTACACGCTGTCATTTTTACACGACACGGAAAGTCCAGCAGTAATACCTCAGGATAACGTAGAATCATAGGTAAGGAAAAACCAGTGTCGTGCCGTGCCGTGGTATGACACAGAGAGGAGGCATCTAATATATTCATATAAATCTGGTATATATCATTCAATAATTAAAAAAACTTTTTTCATATATCTTAGATAATGTTTTCAAAAGAAAATAACATTAATCCATTTTGCGTAGTTTATTTTTAAAAATAACAGTATCGGTGTATTTTAAAGAATAAAAAAATTCAGGGTCGGAATTTCGAAGTGTTGTATCATACTGAAAAAGTCTACCACACTATCGTGGAAAAAACAATCTTTTTGTTTTATCTATTAATTTTTATCAGTTTTAAAACAAATAACAGTTTTGACAAATAACGACGAAATTGGAGGGACATAACAATCTAAAAAAAAATAGTTTTGTACTTAGAAGGGCCGAGTTCGATTCCAGCTTTCGATTGCTACGAGACTAGAAAGGGAGGAATCGTGTCCTGAAACCTGCCGTTCCTGGTTAACTGCGGATAGTCTGGACCAATTAGAAGAACTCGCTTCACAATTTGGTCACTGTGCCGATCTTATGAACGACATAGAACTAAAACAAGGTTCAGTGACGTTTTTGTGTGGTCAGGAAAACAACAGATTAATCAGGAAAACAGAACGAAAAGAATAATGGTGATTTAAAAGAGTGAAAAGTTATTGTAAATAATTTGAAAAGAATTAAGAGTAATTAGAATTATTAATTATTATTACTAACATGTTAAAAAAAGTTTTTAGAAGATATTTGACTTACTAACACTTAATGTTTCATTAATTCAAACGGAAAGAGAAAACTTCGATAATTTGATAAACGATCATATGGTTGCCAAGCAAAGAATATAAATTAAGAACGCTTTATGTGGCATATTTTTATAAACGAAGGAAGAAATTCCTTTACTCGTAATTATCGCGGCGACTTAATATTAATACTTTTTCGTATCTGCTAATTTGTTCGACCAACGAGCTATTACGTAAATAAAAATATATCTAATTATTTTAAATTAGTTTTTCTTGTTTCATTTCTTTGTTGAGCCAACTAAAGAATACAAGTTATTCCAAAGATTTTTTTCTATAAAACACCTTCGTTTTATGGTACCGCCCACATTTGAATATTTGTAAGTTATTTTATTTGTGAAATTATATAATTTTGGAGAATTGATTGTAAAATTAATTTTTCCGTTAATGATGTGTAGAATCCCGAATTCCTTAAATAGAGCCGGTGTTTGCCTTTATTTATTAAATTCAGAAAGGTCAGATGCGACATGTGGATCCATTACTGGATGAAAAAGTCAGTTGCAGACTTGGGTTTGCCACAATATATAATGTTTAGGTAGAAAAGCAATAGAATGCAGAGTTGTGTCTCTTTAAGTGACGGAGTACGATCCCGCACACATTACAGTAGGCGTATAGCCAATTCATTATTTTAATCAGTAGTTTAAATTTCACACGACTTCGTCAAACGATATTCCAGTCATCTACCTGATCCATGGCACTGAACTTCCTAATTTTGATGTGGGATCAAACTAATCGTGTATTCGTAGCTACTTAAAGCAGAACGGCCCGACAAATATCCTGCTTTTCTCCTTTTCTATCATAATAAGGCATCCGAGTGGCGAATAAATGAGTCGATTACAATAAAGTAGCGTACGAGTGGAGAGGGAAGTTTTCTTCCTGCAAAGTCACGCTCACACGTTCTATGTTTTATTAAAGGCCGGACGCCAATTATAGAAACTCCAATGTTTTATTTAATAATTGTGTCCGCCTTTCTGGATGCGAGGGCCAATTCTTACCCACGGCTTTAATAGGGAGATGAGTTTGATTGCATTCGCAAGCGAGGGTTGCGAAACTTGGCACGTGACTCGCAATTGGGATTTCCCCGCATCTGTATTGCTCACTGGACTGCTGCTCCGATCATACGATACAATCATTACAAACTTTCAAATAACGCTGAAATTTTACAGTTTCTGAGGTTATGGTGTTTTCACACGGTATAAGCAATTTTATAAGTAATAAATATAATAAATAATCATTAATATGGCATATCAATTAATTGTGAAAAAACACATTTTATACAATTTCAAACAAATGACACTAAACTCGGCAGAATTGAGATAAATAATTTGTTAAATTTATAGTTCAAAATTCTAAGGATTAATTCTGAAAAATGAATTAAATTGGAAAATTCATATTAATGCAATTACAAAAAAATTAACCTCAGCTACCTGTGCAGTGTTCTGAAGATCAGAAAATTAGGTCCCCCCCCACTCCTTATCAACATACAGTATAATTTTTTGGGGCGATTATTCAGAGAAAGAGAGAATTTTTATTCTCCAGAAAAATGTGGTTAAAATTATGTGTCAAGTACTTTCAAGAACACCGTGGATCAATTGGATCTTTTCAGCAATCACCTATTCACGACCTACAATTTTAATATCGGAAACAACTTTTACAATCCTGGTAAATCACTTTCAGTTATACAGAAAGGAGTTCATCATAACGGTATTAATATACTTAACAAGTTCCAAGACAACATTAAAAAGATAGTAAACCTAAAATTCAGCAAAGAACCAAGTTTATGCTTAGTCAGAATTAGATTTATATTAAATCTAATATTAAAATATACGTCCTGTTAAAACTATGACACGTGTCAACGTCCGTGTCCTCTGTCCAGGGATGTATTTGAAATAATATTTGAGCGGGCGATTTTAACATCAATGCAACGACTTCTCCGGTATTGCGAATGTCCGAAAAACTTTTTAATACAACTCTTACAAAATCTGCCGATTTTTAATTTACCTCGTTCAATTTCCACAACTTTTCGTTCAAAGCGCCTAATATCAATAATGTTTATCGCATATATTGGAAATATTTAGTATGTGAATTGTAGGGGTATTCTAATTTTAACATTATGTTTCACAATTGTGACATATTAGTCTATATTGCTTTTTGTTAGCTATTAACATAATATGCAACTGTTACATGTTAAAGCATATAATTAAGTATATAATTAATATTATACTATCAAACTAATGCAATATATATATATACATACATACACACATATATATATATATATATATATACATACATACATACATACATATATATATATATATATATATGTATATATAAACACGTTATATAGATACCAGGTTTTCTCATATTTTAACAATCATTTCTGTCAACTCGTATACTGCTTAAGCTAAAGTTGAATTTTTGCAGTCTGAAGCTGTCCCGTTCCCCCGCTCAATATCCTTGCTTTTACATAGAACATACCATTCCTAATTTCTTCCTTTCATGTTGTTATTATTTTCATTTTCAATAAATGCGTCTTCTGGAATCATTTTTCAGAAATATGGAATTTTCCTTTTCGCAAGCATCTATTGTGCCGCGACATCACGAAGACTCAATTGTTTTAGTTTCCTTCATTCTATCTATTTAAATTATTCAGATACTTTAATAAAAAGGCCCAAAAATTAAGAAATCTGTCCTTGGTTTTGGGAAATAAGTGGTGTTCCAAATCAGGATTATCCGAAAAGATTTTGAACACCGAACCAATAACGCGCGTCGCCACTCGATTGTTTTTGCCACTATTACTCAATATAATATAGTCATCGAAAATTTCTATACCTAATGACCTTTGCGTCCAATAAAGATTGATATAAAAATATTGGAATTTTTGAAGTCCGTTCTCTCTCTCTCTCTCTCTCTCTTCATTGGAGGATCATGTGGATGGTGAGCGTATAAAGATTGAATTGTTCTGGATATCATTATTATGTCTTATACTGTCCAGTTTAAGTCTTCTACTTTAAAATTTGTCATTTTTGCTTTCGTTTTTAAGTGAAAGAGTAAAATGCTTCTACAGATTGGCAGCCCTGGACCGAGCCATATGATAAGGATTGTATTTTAAACCTTATGTTGAGTGATGTGTTGGTTTTAATTAATTGAGTTAGCGAAGTGTTTGGAAATGAGTTTTTTCGATAAACGTATCATTCGGTTGGCACAGAAATCTTCATTCCGACAACTATTCTCATCTCATAGTATCCTTATAACTTTATATATATAAATTAATAAGTTTCTTGTATAACATTTAAATTAATTATGTAAGCAATTATTAATTTCTGTACTAATTTCTCAAACTGGAGTTGATAAATCTATCAGACTGTTTGGAACTCCGAAAAATGTTTCTGTTCCTGACTCATTGCGTTTTAGTAATATTCACGACAATCAACATAGTAACTCATTAAAATACTTGATTTACATTTGGTAAACAGTATTATGCATTTAGCAGTGTTGTCATTGATATATATAACTTTGGATGTGAGTAGTGTGTGCAGCTTAAATTGTCGACTAGTTTATTTTGAGTAGTAACATGTCAGAATTCAACAATTCTATAACATTCATTTTTGTAATTTTAATACACATTTCGTACCTGTGGACATTTAACTTGATCATGAGATCGAGTGTTTATCATATTGTTAAATATTCAATGGAAGGATTTAGTATGTGAATTGTAGGGGTATTCTAATTTTAACATTATGTTTCACAATAATGACATAAGTGTATATTGCTTTTTCTTAACTATTAACATAATATGGTACTGCTGCAAAGCAATCTAGAGGTAATGTCATATAATCTTGGTTTCTGTGTATTTTATTGAAATAATTTTTAATTATTCCTTCTGTAGATAATATAGTCAGTTTTAAAAATGGAAGATGTATATTGCAATAAGTTTGCATGAGAAAACTGTTGTAATGAATAATATAATTTTCAGCCAAACGGCAATTGAAAAAAAGGAAAATAACTGCAGTGTATTGTCCTCGATCAGTGTTTCGAATGTTTAAAAAACAAAAAGGCCAGATTAATCAAATAACTGTGACATATTGTGTTACATTCACTTTTTGAAAACTAACACTATCTTTTTGTTTCAGCTAAATTTTTATGGGAGGACCCTCTAAATACTGAATCTCAACTAACACCTGATGAGATTAGTATAAGAGATATTTTTAGATCTTATTGCCAAGAGAAGCTTTTTCCTAGAGTTGTTACAGCACATAGGAATGAAGGTATGGCTACAATTGAATAATTATAAAGCTATAGCAAATTATTTTCAATAAATATTCCTTAGATAATATTAACTAAAACTATGTTTGCAGTGCCAAGTTCAGTGTTTCTTTTCCCTGTTTATAACCAATTTTGTTTAATACTTTTATTTCCAGAACACAATGCTAAAAATTAGAAAACAGCATAAAATTTATATTGATAATTGAAGTATAATCTGCTGTACTGAAATTCTGTTATACACGCATTCAAGTTATTCAGATACAACAAAGACAAACATAGCACTTCTTAGATTTTTGTTTTCATTTTTTAATATTGTGCACTTTAAAGTAAAATGGGACTGATCCCAAGTACAGAATTAATTAATTACATATTTTTTAAATATGTCTATCAAGTTGCTGGACTTGTTCTCAGGTTTTTAACTGGATTGCATTTATCAAGCACAATTTTTTGTTGACTAGTACCATCAATATATTCTGGGTGAAGTTGTCAATAAGACATCATGCTTGGTTAATGCCACCCAAAAGATTTTGATGGTGCTAGTCAACTAAACGTTGTGCTTTATAAATGCCACCTAGTTGGAAACCGAAGAACAATTCCAGCAGGACATTTACTGGGAAAATCTACAGAAATTTATGTCTATGAAGATTTTAATTTTTTAACAAAAAGAAATCTATTGTAAATAAAGATAAAACACCATGAACTAATGATGGTTCCAAAAGTATCACAGTATAGTTCTTAGTCTTTGTATTTCTCTATCTCAGAAAATAAGCATGCAGCTTTTATTAATAATTTGTGCATAAAAGTTTGATGTTCCATATTAAACTTGAAATAATACCCTTTTTAAATTTAGTCTTTATTTATTGATAAAACCAATATTCTGGCAGTCAATTTTAGAAGCTTTCGGCTTATTCAGACATATTCATTTTAAAATTTACATCAGTATTTTACATTTTATTTGATACATTTATTTTACACTCACACTCCTTGTGTATCTTAATTTTTTTAAAAGGTTTTATTTCAAGTTTAATATGGAAAATTAATAATAAATACAGTTGTTTTTTATAATATTAAGTTTATTTATTTAATAGACTATATGAATCAAGTTCTGTATTTAGTTTGTTCTTCTTATAAAAGTTTATAAAATATAATGGAATGGTTTAATAATCTTTGTTTTCAACTAATCATTAAATATATTCCTTCCTCAGTTTTTCACCGTGAAATAATGAATGAGCTTGGAGACCTGGGTGTACTGGGTTGCACCATTCAAGGCTTTGGTTGTGCAGGTGTATCAAATGTTGCCTATGGTCTAATTGCTCGAGAAATTGAGAGAGTGGACAGTGGCTACAGATCTGCCATGAGTGTACAGTCGGCCTTAGTTATGCACCCTATCAATGCCTTTGGCTCAGATTATCAGAAAAATAAATTTCTGCCCAAATTAGGTATGTTATTAATTATATTAACAATGCATTTCATATTTCTTAACAGTTTTGTTACACAGTCATGTCCCATTATATATTTTTTTAACATTTAGTCCCATGATAAGAAATTGCCTCTTTTATTTAGATGAACACGTAACTGTTATGAATGGTACCCTTGAGACTGAAACAATGTTGTGCAAATTAATTTATAGAATATAGGGTGTACATAAATAAATATTCAACTTTGTAGGGTTATTAAAAAAACATACAAAAGTACAACCTTCTTGTTTATTGGAAATCAAAAATAACATTTGAAAGTTTAAATTCAAAATTGTAATTTGTGTTCAATGTGATCCCCTCTGGACATGAACTATCAGAGATTTAGTAGACCCCGAGTATTGTTATACATTAAATGACCTCTTTATTTTGTATGAAAGAAATATGTTGGACTGGTTCGGTTTCCTATGAAAGTGGTTCATGTAAATTGTTTGAATTATAATGACATTGTAAGCTTCTGTATAATTTGTGATATCATAATTTTGTGATTGAATTTTATTATTCATTGTGAAATTATATTTCATTTCTAAGTTATTTCAAGGTTGAAACTAATTCCATTATTTCTGTAATGCTAACAATATTTAGTTGGTCGAATTTCTAAGTATAATGAAGAAAAATAAATTTTGCTTTGTTTGGTAGTATTAATAGGAAGTTGATCGTATTTACAAATAATTACTTGCAGTTACATCTTCACACTAGTAGAGACTATTGAATTATATACATTAAATATCAAATTAGGTTTATGTGAAGTTTTTAATAAGGAATTTTAGAAATAGTGAGTGTGTATAATTTACAAACAAGTTATTTCCCTTTTCCGTTAGTATTTGTCATGAAGTTGTGTTTAAAGGTAAGTTAAATATAGTAGTATAGGTCACGAGATATAGGAAGGCGTGTCAATATAAGGTGCCCTATAATTATAGTGGAAGTAGACTAAAGAGCTCAGTTTAACACAAACTTTGTTACAGCTACTTGGTAGTGTAAAGCTATACTGAAAACATTAATGCATGGAAATATATTTTGTTTAATTCAGGATATTTTGTACACCAAAAAACTTATCTGTAAAAGTTAACAATATGATAAGATGTCCTTATATCCCATTTGTAAGAATAATATTAATAAATGTTAAAGTTAACAGCCTATTAGTCAGAAAAAATTATCATCATATTTAAAATATAATATTTAACACACACAACATTCAAACCCTGATTACGACCTCTTTAGGTGTCCAATTACTATTCAGTTATCTAAAACAGTTTAAGAAGTAAAGTCTTACATACACGACGATTTTTAATATAATTATGTAAATACTTTATAGTGTGCTGCAATTTATTATAAGAAAATTTATATTAACAAATTTCAAACATGCTGTTTGCACACACATTGATTCTGTATTATTATCTATCTGTTGTATTGTAAAATTATTTCAGTTATCATCTTACAATTCAAATATAAGTTGGTGTTAAAAATACTCCAAGTATTATTGAATTTTAAGATACTAATTAGATAAAACAGCTGAATAACAGACAACACTTAAGGAAAATGTGACAAGGTCAAATTTAATAACACATTAGGATAAGAAAGAGAGTGATACCAATATACCTTAAATCAATAGTTGGTCCAGTCTGGGCTAGGTGAAATTTCCCAATTTTCGGGGACCTGCGCAGCCTATGTTAAGAACGGAGATCTGAACTGCATGCCAGGCACAAATATATATATATATATATATGTATTTGTCTCTTAACAGCTGTGTCAATAAGTCATTTCAGCCACAACATATGTGCAAACTGCACATTTGAAATTTGTTAATCTAAATTTTCCTATAATAATTTGTTAGTAACACATTATAAATTATATTTATAAATAATTATCCCAAAATTATCATGTATGTAAGACTTTATTGCTTAAATTCTTTTAGATAACTGAATTGAATTGCAATTGAACCCATACAGAGGTCCCAACAGCGATGAAATGTTGTGTCTATTGAATGTTTTAAGTATGATAATAATTTTTTTGAACTAATAGGCTGTTGTATTTATCATTTATTTTGAAGAGAAACCAGTTTATTGTAATTGTGAATGTAACTGTTTTTAAACATGGTAATGACATCGTTCCAGCTTCTCTGCAAGGGGCAGTTCCTAACTGATGACAGTACTCCCCTTCCACCTTCTCCCTTATTGTAATGTGCATCTAACGTGACTTGCTATATCTCATGACCTATACATGCTGTGTAAGTGTTGAGAACTGCAAGACTTCTACAAGACTGAAAAACACGATCCTAACCTTACATTTTCACAAAGCAGGTTTCATTCTCCTGCTTGACTGTGTGTGACCCTGTATGGTAGCAGTTATGAGTTGCTTGTCAATCAAATTTTGGTTGGAAGCACCCAGATCTTGACCAACCACACAGCTACTTCCACATCTTTCCACCATTGAAAATAATACTTCAAAAGCATTGATCAATTTAATACTACCAATGAAGAAGCAGAAACTGTTCACATTAATTTTAAAAGGACATGGATGATTATGAAGAGAGTTTCTTCAAATTTGTGAAGTATTATAACAAATTCAACTGTATAGTTGATGACTATATACAGAAAAGGGGGTAAGAAATCTTTGTCATAAATAAATATGCCAACTCTCCTACTATCCACAGTACAGTTGTGCAACTGCCCTCACCCTTTAACTGACTTCAGTCTGTGCAATGCCACTTATTTTCAAGTTTTGAAGGAGGCCACATGTTCTTATTGACGCGGGTGCTTTATGTATAAAACAAAATTTATCATTATGAATTTAAATAAGCCAATTTTTCATCCACTATGTAAATTTTATGGGAAGACACCTGGACATGTGTTAAAACTCCTTTCTTGTAACAGTATTCAGTGAATTCAATCTCCCTTCAGAATTTGAGGAGAACTAATCTTAAAAATAAATAGTTTTTATCCACAAATTTGCTCATTACATGGCATTTTACTATTATATTGCTGTTTTTTAAAGCCATGTGGCATTAGTGATTTCATATTCACTGCAATTAAGTGTCACTGTATCATTTTCGTGTCTCTTTTATTTAATCTTCAGTACATAGTAGTAATTTGACAAATCTTAAATTTCTGGCATGTTATTTATTTCTCTTCTTATGATTTGAATTGCTTGCAATACCTGACTAAATTATCTCTGTACCTATTTAATCACATTATACCAGGTTGATGGTTACATTGTTCCTATCTGTCAAGTGTTGTGCCCTATATTTAATTTTCTAATGTTATTTATTGTGAGTGGCATTTAATTTGTAACTACTTTTAAACAAATGTATGGTAAAGGTTTATTGTTCATCTAATTTTCCTACATTTTCCAAGCTTCTCTATGACCTATTTAAGTTTGTAAATCTATTTTTCTTGTTAATGTTTAATATTATTCATAATTCCACCATATGGAAAATACTTCTGATTTATGCCTGTAGTATTTATGCTAATACTAATGTTTTCTTTCTTGTCATCTGCATTGTAATTGCAAGATATTGAACAAAATTTAGTGCACAATTCATAGATTAGGAAAGGTAAAGAAATACATCATAAGTGATGGATATACAAGATGAAAGTAAGCAGTGATGGCTGGTTTATATGTGCTTGTGTGTTAGGACACAAATTCAGGAATATATGTTTTTAAATTTTAAGAACAATGTTGATAATTTTATTTAAACATTGTGAATTCCTGCTACAATTTTGAAGACTTTAAACTGCCATCCTAGTGATGAACTAACTTGCTCCTCTCCCAATAATGCAGCCAGCTGGCTATATCTTTGATGAGCACTGAAAATCTGTTTGGAATGAGAAATGCACATGTGCAGTATTCAGTTTCTTCCCTCTGCAGTCCTTGTAACGCTCCACAAACTGCCTCCATTCTGTGCTGTCCCATTCAATAAAACCAGCATATGTGGATACTTTCTAAAGTATCCTTTATTGAAAATACATATGAAAGAAAAGTAATTTTGTTTGTCAATTTGGTGATAAATTTCACCACTTTTAATAATTGGTACTTACATATATAGGAGAATTAGAAATGTATCAGATTATGAGTCTGTTCTATGGCTGCAGAGTATTGGTAACACTATTGCTGTTGTATTTTACATAGTTATCCTCATAAAAATTGTTATTGTTGTTTGGGGTGATATAACTTAGAAAAATCATGTGCCATCACTGAAGGCAAGTATTGGTGACAACACAATGATCTTATGAATTTTACATATCACACATCATAATAAAAATATATATATTATAAAACTTAAACTGTTGTCAGCTAAAAAATCCGAAATATAGATTAATGTAATAAAAATAATTTCCTTTTGTATTTTTATGCCCTTTCAAATATTTGAGTAGATTCATTGCAAGCAATTAGAGTAAAAATCTTAAAATTGATTTTACAGTTAAAATATAAAAATGGTAGATTTTCTAAAGTAATTCACATAATAGATACTAATTATATGGGATTGTACTTTAAAATGTTCTACATATGTAAAGTCAATTTGATTAAGGATCTTGTTTTCTTAAAATTTCAATTGATTTATATACTAATTACAATCTCATTTCATGTTACATGTGGGTGTCACTATTTTACCAAATAAATTGCATTTCTATCAGTATTGTTTCATTTAAAAGTTCAATATGAGGGCATGTAAACTACATTTTTAAATTAATTAAATTTCAATGAATTATTTGTTGTGTATTGTAAATAAATTTATGGTGCATGAAAGAATATCCTAATTATTGATATATCATCTCAAAATTAAACTGTAATGAAAACTTTAATTTGATTACTTTTATATCAAGGAATTGAATTATATTTTAATTTTATTAAAAATATAGTGTATATATACATATTTGGAATTGAGAACAGTAAAGGCAGTGCTCCAGATGATAGCACCTTAATTTGCTTCCAGCCAAAGGAGAAATTGTGGGCTGTTTTGGCTTGACAGAACCTAATCATGGTAGTGATCCTGGAGGCTTAGAAACTAGAGCAAAGTTTTCTGAATCTTCCAATTCATATTTTCTTACTGGCAATAAAACTTGGTAAGCATAAAAAACTTAAGTTGCAAGGCAGATGACAATTTTTTTTAGAAAGCAACTTCTTTTGGCAATGGTATTCTTTTTTAAGAACTTGAAGCTTACTAACAAAACACGTAATAATTTTCTTTATTTATAACCCTGTCTGGTATCTTACTTCAGCTTAGATAAATCTAAATCTAAAATCTAATTTATACATTATTGACTTGAAAATACATGTTAGTTAATTAACAAAATTGGAAGCATACAGATTTTTTATTTATATTAGGTGGCTGTATTTATTCACAAACTTGTAAAATATAAAATAGGGTTCTAATTAAAAACATTTTTGTGTGCAGTAATTACCTTTGAACATATTTGTGATAATGCCAAACATCATAATTTTAATTTTGAATTTATTTGAAACTGTGCAAATATTATAGCACCTGATAATGTAACTTGGAATAATTTATAAATCTGTTTAATATGTCTATGTATTCAGTTAAATTTATTTGATTGTAAAAATCTAATCAAGATTAAATTATCTTTCTGGAAGACTTCTGAATGCATTATTAGAAGGGGGAATTGCTTCTTGTATCGTCCTACATTTATTCATTAGGGAAACTTTAAGGGATTGCAAAATGTGAAGCTTTAGAAAATCTAAGATGCAAAAACAAGGAGCTTAGTGAAAATCCTTTATTAAATTCCAAATGTTCAAAGCTTCAGCCTCTGTGTAACTTTTACATACTCGTAAAGTTTGAAAATACTGTGTAATTCTCTCCACATTATAGATAGTTCCTGTTAATAGTAAAGATATAGAACATGTTCAAAATCCATATTAAGTAATTTAATAATCATTTCAAGAAATTGCCATTTTCTGGTAGAAAATTATCTAACATTATGTAATAATAAATTAAGATGTTTTAAAATAATAATTATGTATAAAATCAATTATGGCTATTTACCCATTGAAAGAAATAAGGCATCATGAAATTTTATTGTTCTTTTTATGTTTATTAGGATAACAAATTCACCTATAGCAGACATTTTTATAATTTGGGCAAAGTGTGATGATGGAGATGTGAAAGGTTTCATTGTGGAGAGGAGTTGTTCTAGTGGAATAGCTACCCCCAAAATTGAGGGAAAATTTTCTCTACGTTCATCAGTCACTGGCATGATCCACTTAGATCATGTTGAAATTCCTAAGGAAAATTTGCTCCCAGGAGTTTCAGGGTTAAAAGTATGTATAATTGCCAGTAATAAAGTATCATCGCTACAATGTGAATGTGTCTAAATGGCTGAACAATTGTAAACTAATCTTGATATTGTAATACTGAAAATAACTCACAATGAATTACTGATTCATTTAAATAAATAAAAATTGTCATTGGTTCCCACTTTCCCCAGTTTCAAAAGTCATTTCTTATTTACTTATACTTTTACCAACAGTACAATCAGATTTTGGCAAAGTGTGCCTGAAACATTTTAATGAACAAAATGAACATATGATTTTTAAGAGATTGGTTGATATTTCCTAACATAGGAAAATGTAGCATTGCAATCCTTGTTAACAGTTTAGCTGTAGAATACAAAAAAATGGCCTGTCTGGTGTATGTTAAGTAATGAAATGTTTTTGTGGAATTTTTTGTGCATATTAAATTCAGGTGAATGAAAGTGAAGTTTAAAAAATATTACTTCACAACTACTTTCATTACTATCAAGTAAGATGTAGCCCAACACTGCAGTAAATACACTTTCTAAAATATGTATAGAATATAGAATGATAATATGATTTTTTTGTAGGGGGCATTTAGCTGTCTGAACCATGCTCGCTATGGTATTGCTTGGGGAGCACTGGGTGCAGCAGAATTTTGCTTGGCTCAAGCTCGTCAATACACCCTGGACAGACTGCAGTTTGGCCGGCCACTGGCTGCCAACCAAATCATTCAGAAGAAGCTGGCTGACATGGTCACTGAAATAACACTTGGTTTACAAGCTTGTCTTGCTGCTGGGCGCTTGAAGGATAAGGGCCAGTTAGTATATATTTTTTAATTATTACCATTATTTTAAGTGTTGTATATTATCTATCTGTAACAGGTCAGCATCAAAATTGTAATTGGTATATTGTTCAGCGACTGACAAGTGATATTTTTGTGGAAGTATTTTTTTATGATTGGCATATGATTTTTTAAGAACATCCATATGTCATGTTGGATGGTGTAGTTTAAGGATATAGTTTGCATTTTGACAAAAATATTTCTGTTCAGTGTATACAGAGGAAAATAGATTTATTAATATTATTTCTTAAAGATAGGAATTGTTACTATGTTTAAAGAATGTTTAATGCTGGAGATAGGTTATAGGATTTAGGATATGTATGGAGCAAGTCCTCTTTGTCATAAGATAAGCTGCAAACTGACAAACAGCAACACTTTCAAATTAACTCTTCAACAGGGATGTTGCAACAAAATTAGATACTTTTATTGTGTTTGAATGTTATTAATGTATGTTCAAGGTGTCCAGCTGAGGTGATATCCATGCTCAAGAGAAACTCATGTGGGAAGGCGCTGGAGATTGCACGCACAGCGAGAGACATGCTGGGTGGCAATGGTATTTCTGATGAGTACCATGTTATTAGACATGTCCTCAACCTTGAAGCTGTAAACACATATGAAGGTAAGTTTTGTTTCTGTGTTCTTGAACTATTTATAAGAAATAATCATTCTTTACTACAGCTGCATTGTCCAGTTCTTGATATGTCTGTCAGGGATAAGTGACCAGTTTGGAAATTTAAATTCCAACTGAAGAAGTGTGCCATATGAAGTACAATACCTCAGTTCTTTCAAAAATTCTTAATCTTCCTTTGTTTCAGGAACCCATGATATTCATGCCCTGATTTTGGGAAGAGCAATAACTGGCATACAGGCGTTCAGTTGAAGATACAAATCTGCCTTTACATTATTATAATTTGAAAAGTAATATATGTATATGAGACTGCAATATTTTGTACAGCTGGTTCTAAACTTGGATAAAAAATCAATTGTATTTTATAAAAGTTTTTCATGTAGGAAAGAAAGCTTTATATTGTACACATCATAATCATTGTGACACATAATATATGTCAAGGTGTATAAAACTGGTAACAACATAATAAATTATTATAGTTTAATTTATTTATCATTTATTTGAGCAGCACAAATTTCACCAAATATTCTACATACAGATAATTATCCAAAAGTTGGCATACTGAAAGAAAAGTAGTCACTAATTAATTGCTTATTGTTATATCTGAAGTGAGTCATTTTGCTCATTAACCTAGAAAAGTAATTTCTCTCCTCATTCAAAATTTTAACATTAACCCAATCAGTCTTATGATTATTAAAGTTAAAACAGTGTTTACGAACAATGTGTTGCAAATTGGAAGAAGTGTTCTTTTATTCAATTTTTTAAGATTTGCTTTACAGTGTAGGCCTATTCAATGTATTTTTTAAATTACATTCTGCTTTTCAAAATGTTATTTGATCTTTAATATTCATAACAAAATTTAAATGATTTAATCATCTAAAAACAATTCTAATGCTATACTTACCAAATAGCTGTAGTAGTATATCCTTTCGTTAGGAACATACGGCATCTGTGAGACACTTCCACCTAACTCTATTCTTTGCCAACATTTTAACTTCTTTCCAGGTCTTGCCACACTCCTTCGCCTCCTCCATGATTGTCCTCTTCCAGGTATGTTTAGGTCTTCCTACTTATCGTTCACCTTGTGGATTCCCGTCTAATGCTTCCTTCTCAAGGTATGTCCTATCCATCTCCATTTTCTCATTTTTATCTGTTTCTCTATTTCTGTCTTACTGCAGGCTTCCCATAATACAGAGTTACTTATTATTTTGGGCCATCTTATACCAATTATTTTTCTTAAACAGCGATTTATAAATGTTTGTAATTTCTTTGTAATTTGATTTGTTACTTTCCAGGTTTCGCATCCGTAGAGCAGTACTGATCTGACATTGTTATTAAATATGCGAATCTTGGTTTTCTTTGAAATATTTTTGTTCTTCCAGAGGGTTTATAGTTGGACAAACACTCCATTTGCCTTTTTAATTCGTGTTTTGACATCTTCTGGGGCTCCTCCACTTGTTGCTACTATGCTTCCTAGATAAGTGAACTCGCTCACTGTTCCAATTTCCTCCTTACATTTTTGTGTTATATCAAATATTGAAGCCTTTCCCGGTGCAGTTGTTCAATATATTGTTCTCGGAGTTCAACCGGGTTTTGCATAATTATAGTAGAACGCAACGTTTCGACGACTAAAAGCTCTGTCGTCATCTTCTTCGCCTAGAAGATGACGACAGAGCTTTTAGTCGTCGAAACGTTGCGTTCTACTATAATTATGCAAAACCCGGTTGAACTCCGAGAACAATATATTGAATTTTTGTGTTTTTATTTTTTTGGCTTAATTTTTAGTTTATCCGCATAACTCTGGATTTCTTACTATTAATTTTTTATCCAACTTTAGCTGCTTCTTTCTCTAGGCATGATACTTTCTCAGTCATGTCTTTGAAACTCTCTGAGAGGAGGCAGATATCATCTTCTAGCCTTCGATATAAACCCCATCTTATACCTCGTCTTCTATTAGCTATAGTTCTTCTCATCACTTTGTCCAACACTGAAGGCTTCTGTGAGTTTCCCATTGTGTATCACTTGACGTTTATATTCTCTATACATTTCTTTTATTAGGTTGAGAATTTTTTTGGATACTTACCAAATATGTCGATCAAATTCTGCTGTTTTTATAAGTAACGTAATAGTTTCATTTGCGAGTAAATTATTACTGTATTTTAATGATAATTTAACTTGAATCATGATCCAAACTTTTCAGAAATTTAAGTGTTTCAGATTCCGTCCAATACACATATTTTAATTCTTGTAACTTTTGGAATTTGAGGTCATTGTCTATAAAGCTCTTGACACTAGCAAAGAATTTTGATGTAATTTATGTACAATTCGTAACTCATACTTGAAGGCGGTACCTTTACAGGACATTCAGAATATAAATTAAATACAATTTTGGAAAGCTATAATTCAACAAATTAAAGTTTCTGTTACCTGATATCATTTCATGTATTGCCAGAAGATTCGTTTTTCTTTAGATATTCCTAACGGCATATTTTGTAGTTCGTCGACATTATTACAAGTTGCATGACTATGTCTTTCGTCAGATGAGAGCCTGTGTTAAGTGGTTGGATCATGTGCTTCTAATTCTTGTAAGTTATTCGACGTATAAATAAGTATGTCGCCACATTACCGTGACCCCCTCGTGGCCACCCTTGCTTTTAAGGGTCTGCTTTAAGTTCGTCAGCTGCAACATAAACGCTCTTGTACTGACGACCTTACTTTAAGTACTTGGAAGTCTCGGGAATATATCAACGAAGTTAAGCTAGGTGCCAATGTAAACATTAGCTGCTAAATTAAATTTTATAGTTCCTTTTAACAAGATTTCATTTCATTTACATGTTAACTAATTTTTTATTAATTTATTTAGTACGGTATAACTCATAGTTACGGCTTATATGTTTGAAAGTAGTTTTCCAAAGACGCTATTATTTGTGTGCTAACGGCAGAACGGACATATTAAACAATTTTATATTGTGTATAATGAAGGTAAATTATGATAAATTATTTATTTTCGCAGAAATAAATTCTTTTTCTCAACACAATCTCCATGGTGCTTATTACATCTAGAGTGCAGCAATCTTTAAATAATAATGATACTACTCGTTTATGCACACTGGACAGTCTCCGATGTTGGATAAAAACATGCAAGGAACCAAATATGTGGATTGGTGTGAGGAATCTTTTCAAAGTCCATCACAAACTCCGACTCGTAATCAGCCGTATTCGTTCTACAGTCTACAAACGCGGCACCCATCATGCTCTTAGCTTTAAAATACATGCAGAACTTCTGCACCCAGTGCCATAAATATCACGAAGTTTAAGGCGTCCGTCTTCTATTTTATCGACCATTTCTTCAGAAGAAAGGTAAATTGGGTGTTCCATAAATGCTCGCGCCGCAATGAATTATTTTTCTTCGCCTCAGTTTGTACCTGTGCTGCAATAAACTTCTTAAATAAAAATGTTTTATTTCAGCCAACAAGATTTTAATCTGTCCGAAATTACGAACGATAAAATTAAAAGAATCAGGACCGCGATTTCACTGACACGTACATTGCTTGCCAATCCAAAACTCGTTAATTTCCTTTCTAGTTCAGTGGCGTAGCGTAGTGGGATCGACGGGTGGCAAATTTTCACAGTAAATAATAATATCTTGTAATCTGAACTAACAATTTGAACATATTTTTCCATATTTTCCTCGCACCTACAATTCGGACCGATCAAAATGATCACGGAAGTTTTTATTATTTAATCTATTACATACATGACTTCTTTGTTTATACCCAGTAATATGGACACAATAACCAATTTATTCTTGTCTTAAGAATTTCTGTAAATTTAGAGCCTTCTGGATTTAAATACCTAAATAAGGGGGCGACATCTATTTCCTATGCCCCGGGCAAACCAACGTCACTGTTCCGTCTACCAATTTAATTTGTTTTGTAATTAAAATCAGTAATATAGTTATCCAAATATTTTATGTATTAACATTTGAGTTATATATTGTGGTGACCACCATTATAAGTAATGAAAATATTTTTAAAATTTATTTAATATTTGTATTGTCAGCGTATTATTGTGGCCCAGCGTTGCGTACGAATGTGGAGTTTTCAGACGGTATTATTGTCGGCAATGAGTGATGTAAAAAAGCGGTGAAGAAACAACTCATTATGGGTTCGAGGAGGTGAGAGGTCGCCATTAGGTGAGGTGGGTGAAATTGGGGCCGGTAGTGGTGAAGAATTAAAGGAGTTTTGGATGTTGTAAAATTAAAAGTCGACTAATTCAAAGACAACTATTAAGATTATTGGCATGATAAATTGAAGGAGACACGTTTGAATTGTAAAGAAAGTTGTACTGGATGTTATTAAATTGATATTGATACAAATCATAAAAGATTAATTCAATTTTCCCTGCTTTCAACAAATTTTACAGTTTGCCGAAATATTTGGAGATGAACTGAGGTTTATCTGTGGAGTTGGGCATTCAAGCGCACATGCTGACTTAGGTTATGTAAAAAGTGTAATACCATGGCCTGTGCTATTAAAAACGTGAGCTTCTCTAATGTCTGGTATGTACCAAATTTTTAGTGTAAACCTAGTATAAATATCCGTACCATCAGATTTCTGTAGATTTTTTTATGTTAGTAATACTCATGTAAATTCAATTCAATATATATATATATATATATATTGTAATAACGAGTAAAGAAGGACATATTTTCGGTTCATATTTATCAGAGTTGTTTACAAACTGAGACTGGGGATCCTCGAGTGGTTGGTACACATTAAAGATAATGATGAAATTATGGGTAAGTGGACTTTTAGAGAGGAGGGAAGGACAGATAATTAGAGCAATTTTGCGGCTCTTAGAGCTAAATTGTGTGACCGACGGAACCCTGAAAGGCATCATAACAGATGGACGAGGCAATTATACTAAAAAGAGATGCTTATTGTAATTGATTAAGTGACTCTCGGGGCGAGAGAAAGCTAACAGATGGTGTTTGTTTGGCGAACAAGTAATTTCAAAACAACTGAAAACAAGGGAATATCTGGGAGCCGTAATATAAATAAGAGAGCAGATAAAGGCAGACAGTCAGTTAGCTACAGAGGAGAGATAGAGGAGACTTCATTATCATTTCGTGTTGGAGAGGAGACGGACGTGTCAGCTGGGAGAGATCGCTGGTGCGCGTCCGCAGGGCGGACGCAGGTCGGACACAGGGATGGACACCAGTCGTCAACAGGTGGGAGGTACATCGTGGAGGTCTGTCTGCCAGCAGAGGTGTGTGATTTCATCGAGAGGGTGATGTCGTCAAGAGTGTGAGTGCAGCCTGGGAACTGTTAAGCCGGTATAAAGTGCGTGTGTGGACCCGAGAGCATGTATGTTTATATTTTCTGAATTAATAATTGTAAATTGCTAATAAAGGGTAATAAGTGTCAGATTTCGTTACATTTCGTTTATTTAGTTACATTCGTTTAATAGATTTCGTTAATTTCATTTCATTTGTTTCAATCGTTTCAATCAATGATTTCGTTTTTCATTAAGTGTAACTTAATCTGTTTAATTGTAAATTTATGTTGTTTTCCTTATCAACCCAGTAAAGACCTTGAGGGTACCAAGTCCGATTATTTAAAATGTTTTCAAGATAAATAAAATTGTTTTTAATTTATAAAATTTCATTATTTGTGAAATTGAAAAGCGTTTTAATAAATGAAAATTGTTTGTTTAAATTGGTAGTTTTATTTTATTTGAGGTATTACATAAAATGGCTACCACAACGTGGCAAATTTCTTTAATCAAAAATTTATTAGTTGTTATTACAATCTATATAAGTTTATTTAATTTGGTTATATCATTGCGGGTTACTATTACTGTTAGAGGCCCAATAAGCGAACCTGAAGGTTTAAAGAATTTCAATAAAGCTATATAAAAATTTTGTATAAAATATAATTAAATATAATTGGTAATAAATGTTTCGGTATTTAAAATTTAATTGGATAAGTTATTTCATATACCTAATCATAAGTTTGATTACCACATTAATTGGCACAACATCATGGTTTTTTGTTATATTCTAATTTGAATACCACAATATATATATTCCGTTACCGTTGAAACGTAACAAGTAATATCGTGGCCAGACTGAAGAAAACGTTTATAACGTGAAGACAAAAACTAAAAACGACCTTCAGACTGACTTAAAATAGAGAAACAAAAACTAAGAAAATTTAAATACATGAAGGTTATTTTTAGTTTTATTATTTTTAACAAACGTTTGTTACTATGTTACATCAAGACAAATATTTCAGTCGGACCACAGCCTGAAGAGGGTACTATTAATTACTGAAACATAGCGCTGTTAAATAATTATTTTAATCGTTACTGTACCTGTTGATGGTATTGTGTTGCTTTAGTCAGAAAAACGAATATTTCCTATGGAAAATTGATATATTTCTTAATTGACCGATGACAAAGAATTATGCAGGAGTAAACATTATGTCGTGGGCGAACTTTAATTAGAGCATATTGTCAAATTAAGGGATAAACAATGTGACCTTACCGCGTAATTTGCACTGCTACGTCTTCGGTTACGCGTAGTTTGTGCTTCAATAAGATTAGTGCAGTTCTATACTGCATTTTGAAGCCGTTTCCAGCCAAGTGATGCATAGCAAAATCTATTTCATCACGTACTTATATTTTGTAGTCACTCCGTTCCTCAAATAAACTTGTTTGTACTCCAGTGTGTAATGAGACAAGTTAAAATGCTTTGGTTGTTAGTAAGCAACGCCGTAGGGATCTAAGCAAGGTCAAGACGCAATTAACAAGTGTTTTTCCCCATTCAACATGGATGTTTGGAAGTGCAGGGAAGGAGCGTTGTTGGGGCCTGTGACACAAAATGTGACTGTCAGCTGCGGCCTTGTATTTTGCGTATATTCCAATACATTCGCGAGGTAGTGAACGCGATACGCCCCTACGGTGCTATGGTGCAGAGGGCAGACCACAATACTTGAAATGAACTTCAAATTATATTTTCTATACGTAGAACTGTTGAAGAATAACTGAAACGCGCTGATAAAATCATGCAATTAATATTTTTTACTTCAAAATATTTTAAAAACGATTAAATCTGATGGACTCAATATTTGAAGATTATAAAAATGAAGGAGCAAATATTTGTAAAATTTGCCGGTGTGTTTACAACTACGCGTTAGTCCTTACTGATAAAATAAAATATTTTATAAGGTTCTAAAATAATGAGATTATATTAATAAATAAGTTTTGAATTACTTTAACATACGTTGTATAGAAATTCACAATTATAAATAATTTTCTTTTTAATAAATTGGTGACTGCTGAAAAACCCATTGGTTTGTAAAAACGTAACATGAAACTAATAATAAGTTACTAGGTTTCCGTACGATTAAGATTTTACTTCTTACTTTTCAGCAGCGCATGTCGGGAAAAATGATCAATGGAGGAGTACATTTTTTTTTACTTCTGCTTAATTCTGTGACTATTTCTGATTCACTACCGTATATTATATATATAATACATAAGGCAGGTGGGAAGACTTCTTTCTCCTGAGGAATGGCGACGCTGAGCTTCAGTTTCAGCTTCTTCTCTCTTTCCTTCCATACTAATTATTTTAATTACCCTGAAACTGTCCATCCTTACTTGCGTGTACAACAGTAAAATTAATCGCGGGAAATTAGTGGGTGTTAAATTTGTCATATTGTGAGTAATAAACACATATTTGGATCACAAATCAATAAATGCGATATAGAGCGTCGTCTTGCTAAATTTCTTAGCTTGTCGAGATAGAAATTGCGGAAAGTCGTGAATATGACTTTTAAGTAGCGAGAATCGGCGGTGGAACATTTAGAAAGAACAAATTGCACTACATTTCCAGTCCCTAATCACGTCGTCTTTGCAAGCGTTTGAAATTTTACTTTCCTTTTCTTTCTGTCGACCAACGGTACTCTTACCATTGCCTCTCTGGTTTCCGACAGCTTAGGAAGAAATATTTTAAAATAAATTTTCACACGAATTCCAAATACATTGTTCACAAGTTTCCGTGAAAAAAATTCCCGCTTTTCTTTAATTCCTAGCGTTTCGACGACTTACTGGAAGGAATGATTAACGTATTCTGTATATTTGTGTACGTCGTAGCGTCAACTAGAGAGTAGATTCGACGTTTGTCAAGCGGTGGTAACTGTTTTACGTTTCGTAGCAGCAGATGGTGCTTTGGTTGGCGGAGGTTGGCAGCTCTGCTGGCCTAAAGAAGGCTGCACGCTTTCCCTGAACGTGAATTCCACATGAAAACAACAAATTCGCTCTTCTGCCGTACAGAGGGAAAACAATCGTGTTGTTTCCCCCCCCCCCCTCACACATTCATATTTCCAGTACTTGATTTCTAGATTAAGTGCACCGACAACTATTTCTCTGCTAACGTACAGTTAAAATTGCCAACATGTGCAATGTCGGTATCAATCACTCGGCAAAATTCGATCTCGTATTTCCGCTGTAAAACGTATCCTTAAGAGCAGTGCATTTACCATGTTATCCATTGTCTTAGAATCATTGAATTAGAAAATGTTTAGTGGAGGAAATTGCTGTGACCTGCGACGTTGCACCTGGTCATATCGTCGATGCTCGTTCGTTTCTTTTTAATAATGAATTGGAATCCTACAACGAAGTCGTTTAAATTTTAGTAGGACTCAGGGAAAGGAAACTTTTCCCTTTATATTTTAAGGTTGCAGTTAAGTTGTTGAGTGCGACAAGGATGTTTTACATAATTCCGGGTGATGTGTGAGCTTCGTGAGGCCTCCTCGCTTCTATTTCAGAGCGTTAATTTGACTCAGTTCCTGTCTGCGGTCCTTTCCTTTCAATTTTCATTCATACATCGTTCGGTTTCCTCCTCTGCTGTAATGCATGTTTATTTCCTGCTAACGTCATCATGTTACCTGCATGTAATTATCCGATCACCTTCCCCCCCCCCCCCCCGTCATTCGATAGAAGTGTCCTTGAGGACAACGCCCTGTTGGGTATTGTAGGTGCCCCCCCCCCCCCGATGCTCATCTATAGATTGGATGTGTCCCATTCGGACTGACACTAGTTTTACCCAGGTCAAAGTTGGACAATGGTCACCTCCTTCGGTCGTTTGATGAAGCTTCTCCTCGGCAACCACTGATTTGTAACGATAATGCACACGAGACGAGGTATTTGGTATACACACTGAATACATATGGAACATTGCGTTAGAAACTGGGAGCGCCTCTAGTATTCTGTCACACAAGTGTTTCACAAGCAGCATTTCTCTCTGGTGTGCCTGCTTCGTAAGTAGGTATGGGAGATGAAGGGCGTTCCTGGCCTTCCATTCTACAACCACTTTATTGAGCTTAGAAACTCACGTAATTGTCAAATCAATTTGGTTTACCTAATGCAGTTTTCTGACCAATTGCAGATAACATTTATGTATTGAATTAAAACAATGTTTCGGTACGTGGTTGTACCTTCCTCAGGTCTTTCCTGCGGAGAAATTCTAAAAAAAATACATTTGTTGTTATCAAAAATAAATTCACAAAACTGGTTGAACAACATATATTATACCATTAATATAATGAAACTGAAAAACACTCACCTGAATATGCTAAATGTTAAAAAACTATTTTCACATCATATTAAAAAAAATACACACAAAATTTAGAAGTTCTTCCGAGGCACTTATTCACAAGCGGTCACAGACAAACACAAAGGATTACGAACCCTCCTTAGAATTGTCCAGTTCCTCAGGTATTTTCGATCTATCCCTGTGACCTTGGAACGCGTCTCACAAACCGATAGTCAGAAATTACTTAACTAAAAGTTTTCCGAACACATTATACAATACTAATATTTAATAAAATTAAAATTAATAATTAACAAATTATAGCATTGTAAATTTTGCTTGATTTAATTTTATCATCCTGCGATTTGGTGTTCTCAGTCGATTTTATGTGAATCATTTCAGACAAATTTTGCTCTATATCTAAAATTACAACATATTTTCCAATCGAAACCATGATTCTGGTCCAATAATGTGTCATCATAATATTCATGACATTAATTTTTCATTTGACATAATAATTTTTACTTCTTCTTCTTCGGCTTTTCCCCTTTTTATAGGTTTGCCGTCTTCAATTTCCATTTCTGTCTGTCGTTCCAATCTCCCTCTTCCAAATTCCTATCCTCCATTATGGTTTTCACACGGGTTTTCCACTTAAATCCATTTTTTTCCCAGGAGGTGACCATCGGTGTATTTCTTTTGCCCAGCTTCCATTTTCCATTCTTTGTACGTGACCATACCATTTAAGGGTTTGATTTTCAATCCTTTTAACGACAGACCTGGTTACATTCATTTCTTTCCAAAGGAGCTCATTTCTAATTTTTTCCTGTCTTGTTTTTTGAAGACTTCTCAGATAAATCGAATTCTACTGTTCTTTTGTAATTATTTCAGGGGCCAAGTTTCACTTCCATAACATAGAATGTTCTGTATTATGCTCTTATAAATTTTGATTTTTGTTTCCTTTGTTAAATTTTTATTCCAAATTATTCCGTGTAAAATCTTGGTAGCATTCTTGGCCATTGCAATTTTAGTTCGTATATCTCTTTCACATCTTCCTACATTTGTAATTATTGACCCCAAGTATTTAAATAATTTTTACTAATATACTAAATTTTACTATGCTAAATGAGGAATTTCTGCACTTAAATTCCTTTCACTAATAGTTAAATATATAATAACTACAAATTTTGTATTCCATGCAATCAAACTGACAAAAATATTTTACATGCCTATTTGTGAAGTTAATTTATTTCTCGTTAACGTCCAATAAAAAATCTTATTTATGGTACATTTTATGAAATGTGTCTGAAATTATTACATTTAATTTATTATTTTATTTTACAGATATCGGTCTCTAGTTATTTAATAGATGCTTCATGGCAATTAAACCGTACGTTTTATTCAGCCATAATGATAAGATTAATCCTTATACTACAGCAATCGATATTAATCGAACCGTTATGTTATTTTTTTGTCAGTATATCACTCACTCATTTACAATTTTTCTGCACTGAAAAAATAATTTCCTCGAATTCATTACTTTTAAAGAGGAAAATTGTCTCTAAAATTTTTCTTTAATGACTATAAATTTTATATGACTAATTTTTATTTTTGGTGTTTATGTAATGTAACCGCTAAGATTTTTAATCAGTCTCAAAAATAATTGAAACTCCATGACTATTATTCTTTTTATTAATTTTAAACCAAGGAGCTTTCGCCCCATAATTTTGGCCATATTTATCTGCAACAAAATTATAATTTTATAAAACATTTACTATTTTCAAAATCCTATATATATAATTTGCCAACATTAAAATTTCTTTAAATATTTATAATAATAATAATATATCAAAACCACTAATTATAGTGGATTATATTTTATATTTATATTAATAGCTATTAGTAATTTCCATTATCCCAATCATGTAGAAGAGACTCCATTGTCCCCTTAGTAATTTTTTTAAATCTTGCAAGTAAGCCTTTGATTAATGTTGGGAAAAAACTGCAGAATAAATTAAATGATGCTCCGGATATGGTTATGAGTAATATAACATAATTATTTTAGTTTATATATATATAATAATATGTAGTTAAAATTTTGAATTGCTAGATGACGATGACAGTGAACGTCATCGAAACGTCGCGGATAGAATTGTTCACTCGGTTAGAAGACTTTATTTATTAAACTTTATTTTTTTTACAGTTTTTAAAAGTACCAATTTACAGCGTCATACTTAATTTTTTTTAATAAAAAATTGTAAATGTGTTCAGGATTTTTCTCCCTATGCTGTGCCATAATTCTCTGTTTTTAAAATAATTAAAAATATAGTAAGAATTCTATTTTTTATCAGATTATTTTGTTACAATAAGTGCTGATAGCACCTGAAAATGTTCAATATTAACGTTTATAATGTAATATTTAATATATAGGTTGTATTGACCCATTTACAGTACCCATTATGGGAAGATATATTTGGTATTTTTAAACATAATAAAACTTTTTATTAATACAGTCCAGATCGTACAGTGTCAGTGTCATCGACGTGAGATTTTAGTTTTTAAGTAATTTGTTTTTCTTACGAGTGGTTCGTAGTGTTCTGAAACAGTTTTTTTCCTGATACACGGAAATCTCTCCATTTCCGATGATAATTGTTATTTAAAAAACATCGAAATGCCAAATCGCTCATAAAGCGCTTGTTCTTCCTCCATAGGGTGGTTGGGAATGTGTCATGCAGAAAGGTTGATGGAAGTGGAGGAGCAATGTTAAGGGGACCAGGTCACGGGAAACTATTGTAAGTGGATGTTTTAGGATGGGATTCGTTGGCGAGCTGAAAGAGGAATAATAGACACGGTGTTGTATTTAAATCTCTTCGGTGGAATAAAGCGTGGAATAACACATTACAAATTTTAAATTACGCAGGAAAACTCAAAATCGAAGGTAGGACACTAAAAAGTGAACGAGCAGAGTTCTAGGAATTAAATTAGATAATGTTGGAATTTCGTCCGCTACAATCGCGGTGGAAACCCGAGAACGTTTTCCTTCGATTCATTTGTTGTTTTTCTTCATTAGCATGCAGCATGGTTAAGCTCCTCATTCATACAGTGTAGCATCGTTTTAGAGTGACAAGAGTAATTAAAGTCTGTGTGATGTTAAATTTCTGGACAAATAGACGGACAGGTTAAATAATAACAGTAATTGTCATTTTATTATTCGGTGCAGTTGGATATCTGCAGTCTTAGATCAAAACCTATTTTCACTGTGAAATGTTGGCTACGCTTTATCAAACTACAAATATGACAATGCTTAATTAGAAAAGTTTTCTTTAGAGATTTGTGGGGTTTTAGGGGGACACAGCGATTCTTTTTTTAAAATTTTTTATTTATAGTCGAATCATCTCCTAAGGTCATTAGCGACTCTGTCAGGGAACTAAACATTTTTTGGGTTTCTCAGTATTCCGTGGCCTAGTAATCGAACCCGGGACATCTGTGACGCTGGCGATTCAACAAGTGTCACAAAGCAACAAACCAGTATTTTTTTTGAAGAGACTCTTTAAATGCTCAAAAACAAACCAGGATTAACGATTTATTTTCCATGACGACTTTCAAGAAAATTCCAAATAATTTTTAAAATTAATGTCTTTATAAAACGTTATTGTTTTCTTTTCAATGTGTGTTCTTAATAGTACTCAGTATTGTTTAAATAAAAATAATATTATTAAATAAATTGCTAGAAAGACTGTAATATACGTATAGGTATAAACAATGAATATTGCTGGGTTACAGCCGAAAGCTTCTGTATAATTTGACAAGTATTTGTTACTTGAATAAATTGTGGACTAAAGATTGGTGAAACTCATTATTAATATTGTTTTGTTCGTTTATCATCTAATTACGTGCTTATCTGTTTTTTTTGCAGTTGATGGATGACAAATAGAAAGTTCCCAAAAAATAATAGTTTAAAACATAATTTACTACAATAAAACTTAAGAGTGATGATTGAAAAGACGATTACGCACGTATAAAATATTATAAAGTTACTCGCAGCACACTACACGATATGAAAGTGTGAGGACTTCGCACCACAGCCATTACACGATCCATATAATTGACTCATCTTGCCTCGAAATGTGAGTTTTGTAATTTATTACTATTAATATTTAGCCACTATTGACCATTTTCCCGGTGGCTGCTATATCTACAAAGTTATAAAACATATTACAACTATAAGTATAATGTATATGATTAACGTAATTATTATTAAACTGCCTTTAAAATGTTCTTAACACCCGAATTTCTCTTCACTGCACTTCACTATTTTTCTTTCATCCGAATTATTTTAAATTATTAATAACTTCACCTGTTATTTTCCCCTGACGAGAAAAAAAATTAAGAAAAGTATTAAGAATAAACACTAAAATGTTCACTGTAGTTCTCTTAACCTACGTCTAAACTGATCAGCACTATTCGGAAAAGTCATCAGTATTTCTACGTGCAAGGAATTCCTGTCGCGAATTGTTCTATTTTACAATTGAATATTTTCCAACGTCTGTGTGTTTCCCTTTTTCATGTATCAGTATAATTATACGTTTACGTTCAGTGGAACCGATCAGTGTAAGCAGCGGAAGAAAACTCTTTTCGATTTAGTGAAAGAATATTTAATAAATTACTTGGACTGGTTGAACCGATTTTGTCCAGGTAGAAACTGCCGGAGAACAATTGAGATATTTAGCTGCAGTGGGAGATTTCCTGAATTTTTCTTCAATTCGCAAAGATGCTGCTGAAGCCTTTGCAGTCTTAATGCATCTACTGAAAGATTATATGCTCAGTTTCGCGTGGACTTCCCGCACGTAAGAAACTTCCCTGAAAATTGAAGCAAATATCGATATTAATATGTTGACAAGGAAAATGCGAGCAATTAGATTAAACATTCAAGACGCGATGTAAATTAAAACTGATACACACTTGAATAAAATAATAACGTGTCGAATTTTAAAAAAGGCGCACAGTCAAACATAAATTTATACAAGAGTGTATCAGTTTTAATTTACATCGTGAGTAACCAATGTTTTCTTGTTTAACAGATCGTAATGGCTTATTATTCAGCAAGAGCATTGTGTTAAAAAATAATTCGAACCATTTGTTTCAAACTTTACCTGATGACAGTTGATACATCAACATATGTAAGTTAAAATGAAAAAATCATCAACACAACTTAAATATTGTCCGAAACATTTTAATCTGCAATGAGTACCCTTTAAATTTTATTATTAAACACATAAACAGCAGGCTGAACAAAATCCAACATCCCCGAACACCTCAAGCCAAATTTTTTCTCGTATTCCCTTATTACAAATTTCTACATCACAAATTTGTCCAAATATTCAAAGAATATCAAATATCTATCATTTACAGATCCACTAATACCCTTTCATACTTGATTAAAAACCACAAGGACCCACTTGACATCTACAGCAAACTTTTTGTTGTTTACAAAATCTCTTGCTCAAATTGTAATTCCTGCTACATAGGGCAAACAAAACGTTCACTTAATACACGTATCAAAGAACATATGTCTAATATCAAACTTCCCATTGATAAACAATCTGTAGTATCCAAACAGTTCTAAACATACATTTGATTGGCAAAAATGCTAAGATTTTACACATTGACACGAGGTACAATTCCAGACTCATTTAAGAGATGCTTCACATTAAATCAAACATCACAGCTATTAATGTACAAACAGACATTATGAAACTCAATAATTGCTAGGATCCCTTATTATTACGCTAAACCTTCTGTTTTCTCATTGTCGTTGCTCCCTTATTAAGCCAACCCTTAGGCTGTCACATTGTCGTTACGTTTTCGTCACTATTGAGTGTTGTCAACTGACCAGTGCCGTTGTGTTTCTCTAGGCTCTTCTTAGCACCTGAGGAAAGGGACAAGGATCCCAGGAACGTTGTGTGGTGTTTATATTACCCCTTTTTTGTCTGTATTGGCTATCTTTCTTATTCAACATATATTAGTGTTTTGAAATTATTGAGAAGAGCGGAACATTTTTGTGGCTGATAAAAGATAGGAAAATGTGTTATTGGAATTTAGGCTGTTATCTGGCTGAGACGGGAATAAAAGTTTATTCTCTCTCAGTGGAGGAAGCAACTCTGATATACAACCCAGTAATCTGACATGTGTCTGTGTAGACTGTACTGAATTTGCGAATAAATCTGTCCCGGCATTCATTCAATGCGCTGTAAAATATATAAACAGAATTTTGAGACGTCGGTAGGAAAGGAGAGTGATTGTGAGGCCGCGAGGAGCAACCCCACGCTTCTATTTCAGAGCGTTGTGAAGGGCCTATTCTTACGTGGGGCGATCCCCCATCTGTGCTCACGTTTGCAGCCTAACAGGTGGCGGAGTGGAGAGGTAGAGAGGTGGAGGTAGAGAGTAGACAGGTAGAGAGACTCACGGGAGTGGGGAGCAGTCCTGGAACAGACGCACTCACGGCCTGGCCCAGAGCACGCTCCTTTGTCCGAAGACACCTAGCACGACCCACTTTGCGAAGCTTCTGGTGAAAGTGCCTCCTCACACTGGGTAAGCTTCACTTATTCGTCTCCAGCATGTGCCACGTGACGTGCTTTTCCTACGACACGCGTGTGTTTGTGTGTCTCCGCTCGTAAACGACATCTTATAAATAGAATAAAGCGCTACACTCATATATATATAGTTTACGTTTCCGTACTGAAGGATAGTAAAACACTGTCGCCGCTTGTCGCGATACGTAATTCATTCTGAGGTATAACGAGTCACGAAGGCGCGGACAAGCGGCGAGCTTCACGTGGTTTTCCGTTTGCTAATCTCTGATACTAACGTCATTGTTTCGGATAGTACAACAGCGCCGAATTTTCTGAAGAAACGGTAAAAATATTTTTGTGGTAATATATTAGTAGTTGAAAATAATTAAACTCGCAGCGTGTTTTTTTTGCAGGATTTCCTTAACGCATACTAACGAGTAACGCACGTTTAAGACAGGAGTAGCGTGGCTGTATTTTTTCCCCGAAGCGTTGTGGAACGGTTTGGGCGCGGTTTCGTGTTTGGGCAGCAACGGCCAAGGCCGGTGTCCGTCATCGCCATACATAGCTGTTGTTTTGCGACACATTTCTTCGCAGGAGAGAGATTTGCGCAGCCTTGGGAGGCGCCTCCTCTTCTGGAAAGGTGTGAATAACTCGGCGGGTGGCCGTCGTCGCCGTACGTTTGCGACACATTCCTTCGCAGCAGAGAGATTTGCGTTCCCCTGGGAGGCGCCTCGTCTTCGGGGGGAGAGAGGTGTAAATAACTTGGCAGGAGACGGGGGAAGGATGCCGTGGGTTCGCCTCCCACGCGGCCAGGACTCGAACCCGGACGGCGAACCGCAGCGAACACGCCCACGACGGCCGACATCGTGGGTCACGGACGAAAATTCCTGTCAAAGTTCACGCGATCCTCGGACATCTCCAAACCAATACGCAACAACTCTATAATGATAAGCAATGCTTCCTCGACAACAACAAAATAAATAACTTCTGAATTCCAAATGTCGCTTACCGTATTGACAGACAATTATTTCAAGACTCAGGTTAAAACTATGCGTCGATCATTCAAAACGAAATCGACGTAGAAATATAGTCATTTTTACACAGAACGGATTCATTTATAATCGTATTGCTATATTTACAAACCCAATTTGAAATTTAAAAGATAATAAAAACAAATTCAAGGAAGAGATAAACGATTTTTTCTCGTAATTAATGAATTTACAGAATTTAATTTATACTAATATAAACCTTCTCTAAGGCTCGTACCACAATTAGTACCTTAAATAAGTAATACAGACAATATGACTGAAAAAAAATTATTTAACCAAAATTCCGTCCACAATTTGTGGCACTTCAGGTAATCAATTAAAATACCTAATTATAATTTATATAATAAATTAGAAATGTAAATTGACCAAAACATAGTTATAGATGTAATACAAATTTACAGATGTGAATTAAATTCCGTTAAAATATAAATTATGCAGACTTACTTCACAAGGCTGTAGTAATTCGCTACATATCAGTGCATTAAATGTCAAAAATGATATAATTTGAACAAAATTTACGATACTTTATGGTTATGAAGGATTCAATTAAGGTGTATCATTTTATTGTTTATTTTTATTTCAATTAGACCCACAATTGTACATTCTTAAATATAGCTGCCTACAATATAAATGTTACGCAGTTTACCTTTGTTCCCTACTTAAACATATTTGGGATAAAACCGTAATATAGTCCCATGGGTCTAAATTCAAAACTTTTTATCACCATAACTTATATTTTAACAGATTTTAATTCAAATCTATAAATTTATGTAAGTTATTTAACTATGTTTTGGTCAATTTATCAAATAAATTTTTCTATTTAGGTATTTTACCTGATTACCTGAAGAAGTCCCAAAATTGTGGACGAAACGTTGTATTCAAACGAATTTTTTGTTTGATAAATTTTTATGACATCTTGGCTCAATTGCTTATTTATTTATAGTTAATTGTCAGATTATATCGAATATTAAATTAGTAGTTTAAATACGAGAGTATATTTACCTTAAAACTCGATTAGGTCTATGGAATTTGACCTAAAACTCGATGCGTTTCTTACATAAAATAATGTAGCAAGCTCGTGTATGTAATAAAGACTGGAACTTCTTCCATTTCATAACCAGAACCTCGTTTGTCGGTTAATTTTTCTACAAATCTATATATATATATATATATATATATATATATATATATATATATATATATATATGTGTGTGTGTGTGTGTGTGTGTCTGTGTCTGTGTATTCCTAAGCCTAATTTCGTCTGTCAATTTTCTATCCAGTGTACTGACTTGTCCGACCCTCATAATTTGGTCTTCGAATAACGATCTTTCCACCTACTCTAAAAATACTTTATTGAACCAGTAGCTCACAGCTCCCTTAATAATTCTATCAATTTTTTCTTGTCTTTTCCGTTTATGGCAGAAAGAAAAATACTGGAACAATACCTGTTCGTATATTTTTAATTTTGGAATTCTCCGTCTAGACATACCCGACAATTTTAACCTGTACGCTGTTTAAACTTCCAACTGTAATGAAGATCGTCTTCAGGAAGGCTTCTGCATCAATTTCGGGGATTTAAAAAATTAACCCTCTCCAGTAGGAGAAGAATTTTGGGCTCTTACGTTTCCCCTATAAATTAATGCAGTGTTTAGCGAAAACGCTTCCCTACTTTTCCTGGCCTCGTTTAATATTTTTATCACCCGTATTTGACTTTTCATATTTTCTCACCATATACGCAGAGATATATATATTTCACACATGAATGGGAAGTGACGGAGAAAGGTGGCCAATAAATCAATATTTACTGAAAAGAAAGATATGTGCGTGGCAGAATAATACCTTATTTATTTAACCATAGTAACGTTAGTTTTAATTATTGTAACACCGTACCGATGTACTATTATTACGGCTAGATTTATTAAATGCAATGGTAAGCTGCGAATATTTCCGATGCGGGGACTATAGTTACAAAAAGGATGGTTTCCTAAAAGATCTTTAAAAACTGATTAAAAAATTACTGACTATCCGTTTGAAAAGTGTTACAAATGTTATAACTTCAATTATGAATCTCTCTGTCTATTTTCTTAATATTTCGAGAAGTAAGTTTTTTTCCTTTCGTGTGGATTATCAAGGTTATAAGCGTTTTAATGTTTATATTTTGTGTTAATGTAGCGAATGGTATGGATTTGTAGCGTACATAACGGCTGCTGTAACACTGAGGAATGTTTTGGGCGTAGGACGCACGAAGGACACTGCAACGAAGTCTTAAAAACCACGCGCGCGTGTTCGACCACGTTTTAAAGGTCTTGTTTCTAAAACATTTAGAATCGAGCAGGGGCGTTTATTGTAAATTCAGGGTTTACTAGATAGAGCACTTCTCAGTTCAATAACGACGCATAATGCGTTCCTTTTCTTAATACTAACGGATAAATACGCTTGCATTTCAAGAATCCGTGGCCATCATCTTCCCGGCGCATTTCACCTGCAGAAATCCACTGTTCCGACTTTGAATTGTAATAGAGGATCCATGTTTCATCAACAGTTATGAATCGACGGTAGAAACTCGTCAGTTTGTGACGAGAAAGCGTCACACCACTGAATCGACCACACGATTGTGTACAAACGCGGCACCCATCTTGATACTATTTGTTGAGACTCCATATTTCATGCACAATCGAAACCACTGGGTTGAAAGATGGTACTTCTCAAAAGCTAACTGCCACTATATTTTGTAAGTAATTTGGTTCTTATCGAAGCAGAATTCAGTAGTACCGGCTTATGCCAACGGTAATTTTATAAATGTATTTAGAAATCGTATCGACACAACCAATTTCATTATAAATTATAGTATATAAAGCTGTTTCAAGGTCTAGTTTACCCGACGTCTGCATCTGACGGCGCACAAAGTTATGTCAAGTCTGAATTGTTCTATCTTACGCCCACGATAAGGAACAGGTGACGTTTCCAGAGATAGCTTATCAGTGGTGTGTTTACTGTTTCAGGTCTGCTGGGGGGCCACGGAATGGCGGCAAAAGTGGAAATGTCTACTCTGCCTGGTAAGTACACTCTGGAACCACGAACCTACGTTATGTGGGCTCGCTGTTACACTTCTAGGTAGCCTTTTTGGGCTGTCGGTGACGTCAGAACGTTCGCTCTCTACGTCATAATGAGGACCTCGTGATCATAAGAGCCGCAACATCTGTTGTCATTTCTCTGCTGTGGCCTATATTTCAGGTCGTTATACTACGTGCGCACAAACCTTTGAACGCACATTGCATATTATATGCTGTACTTACCGTATTAAATCTTGAAAATGAATCTCGTGTACATAAATTCCCTTCAAACGAGTGACGGCTGGATGGAAATGCAAATGTGACATAAAAATCAAACTCAGTCGTAGGTTGTAATAGTGGTTCCATGAAAACACTTCGAGTAGTTGAAGAAACATGTCCGAAATAGTCAGTTACTTGCAGTCGTGAAATTTGATTTTTAAGAAAAAGTTTTATCTAGTTTTTCCAGTCAGTTACTTAAAAATCTACCTGTGTCTTGTGGGTGTTTCCGGTAGTGATCAATTCATCACCCAAGTTGATTTCTTGTTAAATCCCTCCGTGTCTTATTGTTCATTTCCCCATAGAAATAACTATTCGATGAATTCGTTTTTTTAAGTAGTTCCGCCTGAAGAAAAATTGTTATATTACACGGGGAATTACGACGTGTCAATTTGGGTTGTTCACTTCCAAATTGTTAGCTCTACGAATTTGGCGATAGTTGCCATCATTGTACATCCGTTGGAAAGCAGGTTTATTGCATGCGGGATTGTAATTACAGGGGCTAAATTCTCCTGTCTTGTAAAATTATTGAGAATATTCTCGTATATTATATTTAATTAATTCAGAATTTAAAATATTTACTTACATTAAAACGTGTAATTACAATGGGTAAAAAATCCTGTCTTGTAAAATTATTGAGAATATTCTCGTCTATTGTATTTAATTAATTCAGAATTTAAAATATTTACTTACATTAAAACGTGTAATTACAATGGGTAAAAAATCCTGTCTTGTAAAATTATTGAGAATATTCTCGTCTATTGTATTTAATTAATTCAGAATTTTTAAGAATTTAAAATATTTACTTACATTAGAAAACAAGTGCCGTTTATAATTTGAAACGTAGTAGGAGTTTCACAATTGAAGATGACAATTATATTTAGATGGCATTATTTTTGAATATTTAAAAAGTATTAAAAATCAAGGTAATTTTTTTAAATTTGGTACTAATTGGGTACTAACAAATTATTTTTCGAAGTTATAATTATCTCAAACATTTTTTGGCTAATAGGTCAGGGATATATTTTTTGTAAAAAAAAATTATTGCACTCAACGAATCTGCCCACGTCATATTATTTCCACATTTTTTTCAGTTATAATATGTAACATTTCTGAAATCAACCTAGGTCAATAATTTCAAATTTTAACCAGTCAAAAGTATGCTTACTTTTTAAAATATGTTTGCTGATATGTCCAATATTTCTGCAGTATAGTTTTATTACAAAAAACTATTGAAAACATAAAGTATATCAGTAGTGTTAAATTCCTACCTACATTAAATATTTAAAAGAAAGCCTTAACAAAATTTCTCTACATATAAATTGCAATGATTACCCCTTCTTTATAGAGAACAAACCAAACGGAACCGGTAACAACTAGATTCAACGTTCATTTCAGCAATATTGAAGCTGCAATAAATGTCAAATCAGTCAGAGAGCACAAGATATAATTCATAAATACAAAAGAATTATTTTCCTGATCTTATATTTTCATAAAAAAAATGTTTGAGTTTATTTTCTGAACCAATTTATAAATACCACAAAAATTACTTTTGAAATTAAATAAATTAATTTGGATTTTTAACATATTTTGACTTATAATAATATTTTTTAATCTTTAATTTTTACAAGACCATAATGGAGTTTGATATTCGAAACGAAACATATTAAATTGTCATTGAATACAATAAAGTCTGTATAATTCAATTAACTAGTGCAATCTATTTATACTCTCATAATCATACATCTAAATGTTCCTTCTTATCTGTTAAAACTCGTCTCGTAAGTACTTTCACATTATATCATACTAAGCGACAAGTCACAACTCGCTTATTTAAGATGCAAGAATATTTTAATTACATTACTGAAAATAGTAAACAATAAAAATTAACGATAATAAATTTTAATGTACCAATTCGTGATTACTTCGCTTAAATCTTTCATAAGCAGATTACTAGATCACGATGCGCCGAGTAATTCTAAAAGAATATTTCCATGATAATTGAGTCTTTCGTATTAGAAACCTCACTCGCGCCCATCAGACAAGGTCTTACTCAAGTCGTAGTTTGAGGCAATGACGTATCCTTTCATGTAAGATGACGTCACATATCACCCGTGAAGTGTGGCTAAACAACACGTCCATTGTATGAAACGTCTAATATTATCGTACGCCCTGGTTCAGAGTCGTTCCCCGATGAAATGTATCAACGACGCTTAAAATCAGTATTTTAAATTATTACTCAGGATACTTGCATATTTATGAATGCTTCGCTATGATTTTGAATATTTTCACGTCTAAAATAGTTTACATCGATTAAACCCTTCGTTCAAGATCCGCCAACATGTCTCGCTAAATAAAAATTATTTTCTAAATGTTACAAATGTTTAAGATTGGAAAAGTGAGGGGTTATTACAAATTAGACAAACCGGTGGATTCTTAATAGTAGGAGGACGTTTTAGAATATTCATTCCGGATCCTTTGTATTAATTGTCTAGATAATTGTAGGACAAATCTAAGTGTTTCGCGAAAGTCCGAAAGCAATTTAAATACTCTTTACTTGCAAGGTCATAACAGCGAAATGTTTCCACCTGTGATAAAGACAGGGCTGATAGTATATTCTTGATAACAATCAGATAATGGAAAATTATTTCTTATTTTCGTTCTATATTTATTTACCTCCCGTTATTCAGAAGAATATTGAATGGGGGCGATATGTCTCGTAAGAAATTCCGTCTTTATAGATTTTAGTTTCCAAGTAAAAATAATTTCGATTGGTTTTCAAATTTTAAAAATATTGAGCATTAATTAAATTTGTTCTAATGCGGTTTAACGATTACAGGTAGTCAATTTCTTCTCTCAGATTTTTAAAATTCACATTTCCTGATTCAATTCATTTATTTCGGTAAAACTGATCAGCTTACATACTATATTACATTACTCTCTGGGTGCCCGGCGTTGACCGGGTTCTCGTATATACGTTTTGACTCTAATTTCGGTTACTTCTGCGGTATTTTTATGTACCGCACCTCAACCCGTATTCCTAAATGTGCTCACCTTCCATGCCGAAAGGGGTTGAACTCAATGACCCCGAAAAAGTTTCTGTCAACGAATATATCGGCAGTATAAACATGTTCAAAAAATTCTATCTCCCTACACCCCCGCTACTGAGGGTTAAAAAAAAGTTTAATGCCATAATTAATCTCAGACACATCCATAAACCCGAATTTATCTGGAATCTCGGCTGTTTCTGCAATATTTTTATGTAACGCCCCTCCACCCGAACCCCTAAGCGTGGTCACCTCCCATGCCGAAATGGGGTTGAAAATGTAAAGAAACAACATAGATAGAAATATTATCAATCTAATTAACCCTGAAAATATTTATTCAACGCAAATATCGGCCGTTTTAGCATGCTTGAATATTTCCACCCCCGCTTCTGGAGTCGTGTCTCACCCCGACAGTGTTTGTTTCCTGGTCACATGGAAACCGTGTACGAAATTTGCTCGACGGGAGTAGATTTGTATGAGGAACGTACACACACACACACACAAGCAAAGTTTTATTTATAAGAAGATAAGAGCGTTTTCGCCTGTTTCCCATTATCGTGTACAATATTTTCTACAGAAATTATATTCTAAAAAATAATAGCTATTATTATATATAAGTAAATAAATTATTATAACAGCCTAGATGAAACGATATCAATTAAAAATATTTTAATAAATTCGCATTGAGATGATTCTCGTTTCAGTTCCAGGTGAGATTCAACCTTCTGTTTCATTTTGACCAGGAAGAAAACTCAATTTTTTATTTTACGATATTATTTATATAATTAAAAAATAATATTTAATGATTTATAATTGTGTAAGCCGTAAAGATACTGGGAATGTATATTAATAAACTTTAATCCACAAGCACCCCACCCTTTCAATTGCGCTAAAATGTATTTAGAAGATTCTCGACTATTACGTCGTCCCTTCCGCTTCTCGGTCCAATCAGAGTTCGATATTCAAGCATTACTCCACCCTTTAGATGAGGAATGAAGACTGTTTACGTTCCGGGCCCCATTTATTTTTAAGAGCCAATCCGGACTTAACCCTCAAATCTGCCCATTAATCTCTCGTGATTGTCATTGGACGATTGTCGACTTCATTGTTCTGACCATTCACGTAAGACTTGAGTTTACAACAAACCTGCAACTACAGGGAAAATGTAGCTGGATCTCAGAGAATGATTATTATTTATATATTTATTTTCCCTTTACATTTCCACCCAATGTGTAATAATAAACCTCATTCAACCCTTCAATAGCGCTGAAAATATATTTAGAAGATTCTGGAGTATACATCTTCCCTTCCGTTTCTTAGACCAATCAGAGTTCAATAATTTTTTAGCGCCAATCCCGACTTGACCCTCAAATCCGCCAGTAATCTCACGTGATTGTCATTGGACGATTGTTCTGACCATTCACGTAAGACTTGAGTTTACTACAAGCCTGCAACTACGGGGAAAAATGTCTCTGCACCTCAGTGAATGATTGTTATTTATATATCTGGGTGCGCGGCGTTGGCCGAGATGTCATTTATTCATAAACCCCGATTTGACTCAAATCTATGTAGCTTTTGCGTTATTTTTATGTAACGCAACTCGACTCCAATCCCTAAATGTGTTCACCTCCCATTCCAAATGATGTTCATCCAGCCCCCCCCCCCAAACCCCCGTTCAGTATCAAGTTTGACGTTAAGAGAATTAGTCTTGGTTTGAATAATTTTTGATGACTTTATTATTACCAGATATTTGAGTTTAAAATTTTCTTAAAAATCATTATGTTGTAATTTGATAAAGATCTAAATTGAAACGTAATTATACATACTAAATTTTTTATTCAACTTATATTTTGTATCTGATAATTAATTTATTGACGTATACTGTTGCAGTGTTGTGGTATTAAAGTATTGAATTTAACTTCCTAAAACGCAATATTTTTATTTTTGATAAAATATATTTCTGCATGTAGAATTTGATAATTAAATCACAAAATAACAGAGAAACTTCTCTGTTTTTGATAATATTACTTAACGTACCAGAAATTTAAAAAAATCTTTCACTATATTTACTTCCATTTTTTCACACCTAAGGTAAGCAACGAAGGTTGCAGGAACGTAACGTAGGGAGTTTTAATTATTCACACCAAAGGCTGTTTTATTATTGTTATTTCGATCAAATTCACTTATATACAAGGGTATTTATAAAAAATGCTTATAGTTAATACTTTTTTAAAAATATTATACAATAAAAAATGGTCAGTTTTCTTTCTACATTTATAGGCCTGCGTTCATATTAGTCTTCAGAACCATAACCTCTAGCTTTGAATTCCATTCATTTCATTGAAGGTTGGTCGAAATGATGGGCCTTCCATCTTCCTTTTTTTTCTTCACTTTTCTACGGTTTGACACAACTATAATTTTGCAGTCTTACTTCTTGTTTGCCTACTTTACACTTCTTAACTGACAGTGGGGTACACCAGAAAAATTCTGCACGCATTAAAATTGGATGTAGACTTGCATTTCAGACAAAATCTAATAGTAAAATGTCGCTGATTTATTTTAATTTACGACGTTCCCAAATATTGTCCAGAGAATCACTGCAGATATTACGGTCACTACAGGACTAATTTGAGGACCTATGTTTTGGTGGATCATCACAGGATCTCCAACGTTGAACATTTAATTCTTGTTGACAAATATCCTAATTATTCTCACGAAGTTTTAACAGAAGCAGTAAGCTTGTGAAAAATCTACAAAAACAAGTGTTGTCCTTTAAATTCCGGCTATTAAATAAGTTTAACTTTGTCCTTCAGAATTATTGCAGGGTTTCCGTGCGTGTGAATTAAAACGTATTTTCTTAGATTAGAACTGACTGTCCCATTATTACTCATTTCAGGATATTGGATGCAATTCACCACGTACGTCCATATCTATTTGAAACTGTGCTGACAGTTCTTCGAAATACAATTTTAAATACGTTTCATTAACTAATAATAATAGACGCTAAAAGAAAACAATATTCGACGGCAAAATTTCGGGAATTAATTCCTCATATTTAGAGAATAATAAATGAGTATTACAGCATCAATCCGGAATTGCATAATTACAGAGTTATTCGAACTTCCGTATCTGATCGGTTTGTATGAAGTTCAACGGACCAGCTGAAGCGCTCTGTTCACATCTCAGTTGAAATGTTGAAAGTGGCCTCCTTTTGAACTCTTCTTCGTATTGTTTCCTCGTGTGACAATTGTAACCAGAGTCTCTTATTTTAGTGCAGATAACAAGGCATGTCGCCATGCACTAGCATTCATAAAAGTTCAGATAAGCCTGTAAATATGCATTTCCGGACCCATGTTGTAATACACTTTTTTCTTCTCTCAATCATTACACAACACGTCACTGTTCAAGGACAATGAGATTATTCTGAATGGTCGTTGCAGTAGAATTTCCTTGTCTCCATACAGTCGTAAAATTAAACAAATAACGGGACAAAGTCATAAGGACACGGGTCTGATATAAAGGAGCAAAAAAGTAGTTAAGATTAGCAGTTATGTTGTAAACTGATTCAATGGATCTTTATCACTCCCAATAAAATATGACATCACAGATGACGAAACACTGCTATGACTATCAAATACTGTGAAATGTTTTAACACTCGTAATATCACCCAGTTACTAGTCACGGCAATATTTATTATTTTATTGAAGATAGTATGTCTTATTTTTCGAAACGTGCAATTATGCTGAATATATAATTAGGAAAACGTATTCGTGCCTATAAATAGTTTTCGACTCAATTTTACGTATATATTTCACGAAACGCTCGTTTAAATTGTGCGGGGACCAGCACAAATATTTATTGTTCAATATGGTCTGTCCCTGTAAAACTGGTTTCGTTGCCTTCCTGCCAAGGAACTGGTGTAACACCTGCACACGTTTCTGTTTAGAGCACTTGTGTTTATTACCAAACACTAAAGTGTGCCCTTGAAATTGCATATATATAGCTTTATACATCTGATCAAGACTACGAGTATTTTTACCCGTTCAGTAAATGACCTAGGGTCAGTTTCTGAAGAAGTCTACCTTGTCCTGGTCCACTTAGATACCCAATATTTTCCAATAACAAGGTTTCTCAAACGGTGCATTCACGACGCTTCGAAAGGAATACGTGTACAAAATTTAGTCGAATTTGCTCTAGGGGTGTAGATTTGTGTTCCCGAGACACATTGTTTTCCACTGATACAGGTAAAAGTATAACCGGTAACTTGAATGTTATAATTAAACTCACAACCCCGGATACGAATCCTATCTCGGGTTTTTAGCTTTATTTTTATATAACGTCTCTCCACCCCCACCCCTAAGGGTTCTCCCCTCCTATGCTGAAAAGGGTTGAAATTATACACAAACAAAAGCGGGAGGAATCTCATTGACCACAAAAAATAGTTATTCGACGCAAATATCCCACCCAAAAACCAGTGGGTTAACAGTTGTATGTCATATTTAAACTCAGCGATATCCATAACCCCGGATTTGACTCCAATCTCGGTTGTTTTCGCGTTTTTTCCAAGGAAGCCCCCCCCCCCCCCCCACTCATAAGAGTGCTTCTCTCCTATGCCGAAAGTGGTTGAAAGAAACAACATTGGGAGAAACACTATCAATTAAAAAAATAATACTACGCAACAAGTACGATTACTATTTTTGTTTTGAAAATATAAACTAATTTAAAATAAGACTTCTAATTCGTGAATGGTTCAAATTTATTTGGATTTAGTTGCATATGTGGTCTGATGCGGCCGCCACTGTGTAATTGCAGAACAAGGTCCTGTTTGTATATGCTTTCTGGTCAATAATACCGATAAGAGAAGGCTTGTTGCAGAGGGGCTGAAACGGAATACCGTGCATGCGCATTTTTCATTCCAAAAATAAATAATTTACTACAGCCGCCTTTAGCACAGACATGGCATTTGAATGTCGAGGTTTGATTGAGAAAATAAATTAAAACAAAATTTTAATAAACCCTCGTCAGTTGAGCTGGTAATTGGAAGAAAAATAGGTGTTCGCATACCTCTACGTTTTTATTTGTATCGTTTAGATAAACGCATTACTGTTATTTGTACCGACTAGTTTGCATCCGGTGTGCAGTCTAATATGACGTAAAAATATTTCGATTCTTTGACTTCGTCCAAAATATAACTTTTTATCGCTGTGCCGAGTAGTTCATTAGTATCATTTTGAATTTAGATACTTTTCCGTAACTAGACGTCAAAAAGCTATAAAATTTTGTGAATAATCCGATTAGTATGGCAATTTTTGTTTACAAAATAAATTTATTTGTATCGAAGGAATTTAATTCTACAGTCTTTGTCCTTATATTGCCAATGATCGACCCTCCGTAAGTGGTTCAAACCTGCAGACGTTTTTGATTCATTTTTAATAGAAACCAGTGGAGGCGTTGTTACGGCATAATGAAAAAAAACGACAGTACAAAGTCTGAAATTGAGTTGGATGATGTGTTTGTCGACCCCTGAAAGTGCCGCTCGCTCACAGCGACCCTGTGGAGAACCTCGGAGAATGTGGTTCAGCACCTGCCTGATACCATTTAATTCCGCAGAACACCTGCTCCAGAATAGATTATTTCTTCTTTCCAGGTGTTAGTTTGTCGGTTTGCGACGTAGTCGTGAATTCTCGACCAGACTACGATGGGTCAAGAAGTACTTACAAAACAATAGAAAAACATTATTTAAGGCTGATTAGTTTTTATATTTCATCATAATCGTCCTAAACCTCGTCTAGCATTATACAACTTTTTTTTTAAAAAAAAATGCGTTTGTTTCGACATTGATGTTCGACGAGATTTTTTTCCAACGATTTATATTTTACGTTCAGGAAATAGAAAAAATCGCAAAACTATACGATGTGTACGGTAACAGTTGTAACTTTCTTTTAGTAATTTTACCATCGAAAGTTGGACACACGTACATTGGCTTGATGGAATAACAGTTTCTTCTTGGTCAAATGTTGACTATTTTCTTTATTTCTTTGGCGTAAATGGTTCGATAACGACGCATAATATACTCCACTTATTCTTCGTCCTTTCCCTAAATAATCGATGCTGATAAATTCAGCGCTCACCCCAAATAACCATGGACATAAAGTGACTGTTGTTTCCCCTGGAGACTGTAGTGGCAGATCCATGTTTCATTAACAGTTTTTGTGTAGACATAGACAATCATCTGGATTTCGACGAAAACGCAACAAACCAGACATTGGTGACCTTTATCCTCCACCGTGAGTAAACGCGGCATCCATCTTGATGATGCTTTTTTGAAACACAATTTCTCATGAAAATTTGAAACGTCTTAGCCGTTGGATGTGACAGCAGAGTTTTGAAAGATGCTACAAATTTGTTTCGATACTTTTAGCGTTTTTGGTGACGCCCAAACGAAGTTAAATTTTATTACTGATATCTTTTTTGGTTTGTGAATGAGTTAATGTTGTTAAAAATAAATACATTAAATTAAATATTGATGGTACATTGTATTAAATACAAATGCTCTATCGACTGAACAGGCTGGCGCAGCTATATCAAGTAAAACGAAAGTACTTATCATACGTTCATTATATTAAAGAAAGTGCAGTATATAAAGATGTTAAAATACTTCCCATATGAACTGTAGACACTTTTGCAGGCTAAGTATTACTGTAATGCTGAGTAATACGTGTTTAGGTACGTTTTGAAACTATTTGCAGTTTTTATGCAATACCCTATGCATTTTTATCTCCCACTCATGAAAGACTCTTCGTAATGAATCTTAAAAAATTCATAGGTTTACTATATTGTTACATAAACTTATTCATAAGCTGCTGTAATATTTACGAGAGGTTTATATATTTAATTATTTTTCAAGATGTTTTTCCTGCACCCAGTATAGCATGTAACGTCGTATTATTTCAGTGTTTATCTCCGGAAAGGACGTTTTTGTAACAAAATAAATTGTGATTTTTTTTTTGTTTAATAACACATGAATGTTGTATTTTTATGCAGTCCGCGGCAGGGCGCGGTACAAGACGTGCGAGTGCTGCCCGTACGGGTACCACATCGACGTCGACTTCGTGCGCTACTGCGAGGCAATGACGACGCCGCGTCGACGCCTGCGACGTCGCCACAGACACTCGATGGACGTGATGCTGGGACTGGCCGAGCCCGACGACGCCGAGAACCAGCTCAGCCACGCCGTGCAGATCTTCGAGGACACTCTGCAAAAGAGCACAGGTAAACTCTGTTGTTTTTGCAGTATTGTGAATAACAATCCAGCAAACGTAAACACGAAATGAAATACAATACGTTTTACCTTCTACCCAGGTTAGCTTAGTATCTTCCGTCGAAAATAAAACTAGCTTATTTTGATAGTTCAGTAAAAAAATAATTTATTTGTGGACTGATTGAGAATTTAAACAATACCACTGCAATCACATTAATTTTTATACAATATGTGAGCTTCCTCGGTTAATTTGTTGAATTTGGAGAGATTTTAGTAAGTAAAAAACGGACTACATAAAAATTAAAAAAAGAGATACCAGTTCCGATCCGGTTTTAGATCATAAAAGATGATTTATCGGTTAATTTCCGATATCAATGTTTTTAAATATATTAAAAATTCTTCCCCACTATAATTTGGATATATTTTGTAATAAACATACTACATAAATTTATACAATTATATAACATAAATAGTAATAATAATTCACAATTTAAATGTGCATACTAATTAGAAATATGTAAAGGAAACTCGTATATTCACGCGAGATGTTTATATTTATGCATATAAAACATGTCGGTGGCCTCTTAGTTTCTATTTTCGCCTCGTAAAGCTACGTTTGCAATCTTGTATAGTGTTATGCATTTTTAGTTCATTTTATTTTGTCTGTCTAATCTGGTTAGCGTTATTCGATATTTGAATTCGATGTCCACGTCTGTATAAATAGCGAAACTTTTGTGTCCGTGATGCTAATTCTCAAAGAAACTTCTACCTTTTCATAGGACGTTTCACTGTATGATTTTATTGAATAATATTTCTCGCAAAATAATTTAATTTATTAAAAATACTTCTCAAATGTTTCTCAGCTTAAACTCCTTGACACGTCTATAAAAATAATAACTTTCTCATAACTATATTTCAGAATTAGATAATAACATTATCTACGAGAGACTTTATAATTTTATTTTCTGTGGATCTAAATTCAGTAAAATTCACGTAATTGCTCACTTTGCAGCATTACAGGGTGAGAGAGTGGGGGGGGGGGGGGGGGCAACGATTAAAGTTAATATTCACCCGTTTATTTTCCACAAAGTAGTAATCTAAATTACTTTCTCTGCACACCCTTTAAAGACGACATAGCTGTTTAAATACTGCCAAGGGGAAATGTTTGTCACATTAATTTTTATTTATAGTTAATTTAAATAATTCCTACATAGGCTGTGTTTGCGTAATTGCGCTCGAAGAGGATTATTTTAATTATATCAAGCGATAAAAATAAAAATATAGAATCGTTCCTACACTTCTAATTGTTTCCATTTTTAACAGTAAGGTGTAACCAACTTCCTTAGCGGTTGTTATGTTTTCTTTAAAAATACCTGCAGGTACTAGAAGTGGACTTAACAGTTATCCTGAATGATTCCCAGAACAAGGGGGAAGTGTTTTTCTGTGGAATAGGGATTATAGCAGTCTCCCACTTTTCCTCTACTCACAGGGAAAGAATTTTTCCCTGAACGTCTGAGGTAATTTGTGCTAAATAACAACATAAAAATTTAATTTTAAACGCTCCATGACAGCTACCGAAAAAGGAACGAAATTTTATTTTTTCTAATTTATTTTAAAATCATTCTGACTGAATGTTATATATTTATATTATACCCCAATATTTTTCATCAGTCACAATATAATTTTTTGTATAAATCTCATCAAAATATTTATTAATTTAGAATTTTAATGCAGCTTTCGGCATTTTGTCATAGTTTTTTTCCGTTCCTTCATTTATTTACATTTTGTATTTAATCTTGAATCCCACCGGTTATTCCAGTTAGATGCGTATCTGTTTTACGGTAAATCCTGTAAAAGTGTTAGATACGAATCTTCTGTCAGGGTAAACATGAATATTTATTAATTATTCAAATATATTCGAGGCAAATTATCAATTTTAAAAACTCTCTTTTTGACAAAAACTATTACAAAGTATAATGTTTATATTCTTGACGTTTCAATATATACTTGATATATATTTATGACATGTTTTGCAATAATTAAATTTTTTAAATTTAATTTATGTACCTAAAATTTTTAGCAACTGATAAACAAATATTGTAAAATATAGATATAAAGGAACGAATATTTATTGCCTGATTTTACAAAATAAAAATTCTCTATCAATTAGATCCTTCCTTACAGACACGTTAACTCGCGGTAAAAATTAGTTAAATGAAATAGTAATATAAATGTGGATGTATTGACTAGACTTTTTCCACCTTCAAGTCTGTGTCCGTCATTATATACAAATTTGTTTGCGAAGCAAACTTTACCTCTAGAAGAGACTATAATGTTTAATATATGTTTAGCTTTCTAATTCTTGGTATATATTTTTAAAAAAAATTTCATTGCAAAAATAAGTCTCTGGAGTACTTTGCAAGGAAGCCATTATCTATTTTAAAACAAAAATTTTCGTACACCGTCTCATTCTTTTATGTCATTAATATCCGACTCCAGAAACACGTCGATCGCTTCAATCCCGTCTTTTCATGAACTAAGTTTAAGATATCTTTCACCTTTCCCCAACAATTTTTTGCCCTACACGAAGTCGCAATACTGTAAAGGGATCACCAATAAATCTCACACTGACCAGAAAAAAAAACAGTTGAAGTGCGGAAATGTGTGCGACAGGACCGTTTTATTTTCTGAATTTCGTTTAAGTTTTCTGTAGCATTTAATGTTTGTTACCACCTAATACTACCCCTCCCTTCTCTCTCTCATTCAAAATAAATGTGAACTAAATGATTTACTAATAAGTTGTTGTTGTTTTTTTGCAGAGAAGAGCATCTCTCCGCCCACGCAATTTCGAAGTCCTGCTGAGACAGCCACCGCAGGAACCCTCCAGGTCAGCAACATCATCAAATTCTCAAAATCATAGCTGCTAAGCTTCGACAGGCCACCGCGTAGTATTTATCCTATCAAATACACGACCAGAAAGTGAAAAATAAAATAATTTGTTTTTGGGTTAAGCCTTGATAAAAACACTAGTTTTTCTTTATTGTACATTCTTCTGTATAAACCTATTTCTTATAGTTTATTCAGTAAGTACCTTTGGAAAATTTGCTATATTCATCTGAAATTAAATTGGTTAATAGATAATCATATTCTAAAAACATTCAGTTGTTAAATGATCTTCCAGGCGAAACATCCGAGGTATCTTCAGGCTTTTTATATTGCATTTTACAGATTTAATATCACAAACTACACAAATGTTTCTTGGTTATTATTCTTCAGCTAGTTAACATCCAACTGTTCAATGTACAATTAAATAATGGTATATGCAAAAACGGACAAATTATAAGGTGATAAAAATAAATTATTATTATCACCAAATTTTGTCTGTTTTTAATTATATCATTATTTAATTGTTCATTTTGAACTAATAAAAACATTTTTATATTTTCAGCAATTTATTTTATTGAAACTGACCATAATAAATTTATAGGCATTGTTATTTTTCCTTTATTTTTGTTATTGTCTCTACGTTGTTTATATGTAAATATTGGATGAGTAATGGAAATTTATCTGTTTTTTACGATTTTTATTCCAATAGAAACAGACAACGTTAACTTACATGGTGTAACCAATTTAACTTTGACAAGCTTTTCTCCAGTTAAGTACATTCCGTTTAAATGAAAAAGATTACGTCTGATTGAAAATAATGAAAATGAAAGATAGCCAATACTGACAAAAAATGTAATATAAATAACACCCAACGTTTCTGGGATCCTTGTGCCTTTCGTCAGGTGCTAAGAAGAGCCTATTTGACAAGTCAACTGACCAGTGCAGTTGTGTTTCTCTAGGCTCTTCTTACCACCTGACGAAAGTAACAACGATCCCAGAAACGTTGTGTGGTATTTATATTACCCCTTTTTTTGTCTGTATTGGCTATCTTTCTTATTCACTAAATTCCGTTTAACTTTTGCTGATAAAGTACCTTTCAAGTACGTGGTCACATTCTATTTGCTTTCAGCATTTTCGTTAGTCATATACTTTTAATTAAGGCATTTAAACTGAAGCTTTTTATAGTTTTACTGCAGCGATCGCGAGGCTAGTCACGGAAAGGAAATTCCAGCGAAAGCTTCCCCAAATAAACTACAGACCCAAAGTCCAAGTTTTCCTGAAGTCCTTCCGGGGATTGTGTAAGATTACGCGACGTTCACCCAGAAAAAAAATTCCTCCCTCTCTTTGGAAACTGTTTCCATTTTAACGATCATCCATATATTTAAAAAAAATAAACCTTCAAGTAGTAATCGTGACAGCAGAATTTTTTTCTGCGAATTTGATTATCTTTAGATTTTTGGGGAGAATTGAGTCAGCTAATGTGCTGATAAGGAGGTCATGTTTGAAGACCGATCGTTTCTCGGTCCTTATAAATAAGTTGGGAAATGTCGGAATTCTCCCCTTATCGCAAATCAAAGCCGCTATAACAGCTTGGAGGGGAAAAATGTGTGTAAATATATGAACAATTATGTGTGTTATCTTTTTAAAACGGTACCTCTTTCCCCTGCCAAAAGACAGGCACCGTCAAGCATGACGGTCTACCATTTTCTACTGACCTCTCATCATGTTGTGAGTAGTTATAATTGGAATACGAGGTCTGATCCGCATAATACCCGTCAGTGCGACATGAAAGTGAGAAGCGTTGGGCTGAAAGAAATTCCGTAAGTTCCAACTGCACGGGAACAAAACCTGTGAGGTTGATCAGGATTTGAAATTATTTGACACAGCTGAGGTAAAATCATTATACAGATCTTTCGGGTATTTCATTGTCTGACAATAGAATACCAAAAAATCTGCATAATGTTAGTTTGGTTTAAGGGCACAGGACCTTTCCTCCTTAACGTGTCCGATGGTTCTTGCAGCATTTCTGAAAATCTGTGGACAAGTAATGGTTTAAATTAAAGGATCAGTGGAGCGGAAGAGGTTCTCCGTGCGTGTGAACGTAGTTACAGAATCTTTCACGGAACATAAAAAGAATTTTCGATCTGGAACCATCTCCCTATATTTTTCCCTTCTAGCCAAAGTAACGTACCTACCAATAATGCTGTCATTTCTTCGGAGCTCTAAACCGCGACACAATGAAAACGACACGTGATAATCATGATTTGTTTCTTACACGTTAAAAATTAATCTTTAAAATTTAATTTAATATCAAGGAATGTTTTTAGTTCAGACATTATTACTAGTAGACACTTTAGAGGGGGAATAAAACCGCCGTGAAGTTAACTTTTCTTTATAAAAATACGCTCCCGCCTTTATTTTGCTTCTAAAAAAAAGTTTATCAAGTAAATAAATTAATGCAGTCTGATTTTTTTCCTTGTTATGTATCAAACCATATATAGTTCTCTTCATATCTTTATTTTCTTCGATATATAAACTACAGGAGCTTCCGACGTTTGCCATAATCAACTGTCATCTACCGTAAATTTTCTTCACTGACTTTTATCAAGCGCATTACGTCAATTTTTTCCTCGTTCATAACATAGTATAAGATAAACTATATTTTTTCCTGAACGAGGAAAAAAATTGACGTAATGCACTTGATAAAAGTCATTAACGAAATTTTACGATAGATGACAGATGATTATGGCAAACGCCGAAAGCTCCTGTTGTTTATATATCTAAGAAAATAAAGATATGAAGCGAACTACATGTGGTTTGAGACATAACAAGTATATATAATCAAAAAATGTTTTTGTCACTTGACAGTGATTTTTTCTTCTATTAATAACGCCAAATTCATGGAACAAGTAAACAGTAAACATTTACTGATTAGGATAGAAAAATCTGGATCTGTTCTTGAATAACGCAAATATTTGAAAATTTAATGCAATAGTGTTTATTAATTTCTCAGATGTAGACGTGAAAGCTAAAATAAATGAGATCCTAAGAAATCACAGGAGTAGATGACTCAAAGGAGAGGTGGGAAAAATGATTGCATATTTTCTTCATCAGTTCCCGATAATTAAGAGAGATGTTATTGCTCGTTCCTATGGAGGAATAAATTCAAATCGCTGCTGTTTGACTTAACAGAAGACGAATTGTTCCAGGAAAACTTCATACTTTTATTTAATATTTTAAAATAAATACAAATGGCCGGAAAGAAGCTTGATAGAAAATTATCCGCCGTATAATGGTTTTCGAATTATTTCAAGTGTTTAATTTAGTTACTATTTTGAGTTCGTGTTCCCAGGACAAAACTGAATTGAAATTTGCGAGTTTTGTGTTGAGAATCCTAAGTTTTTCCACAGCTGATATCTTAACGTAGATTCATACATTCACTTCTTCTTGAAATTATTTCTCTTAGCTACCTCAGGGTTCTGCTGAATATCCGCTAATAAAATGTAAAAGCAAATTACGTTCCCCGTTTAAGACGCTGTACTTCTGTTTACCCCCTCTCCCCGAACCCTTGCGAATAGAAATTGAAGCTGTCTGGAGGACGGCTTCTCCAGTACGCGATTTTCCGGGAGTAGTCAGTTGCTTATGAATCCTCGAAGAAGAATGTCCCGAACTTTGATTTTCCTGCTGGACCATCTCCTCTGCGTTTATCCGCAGGTAAGAAACACTTTCAAAGCATACACTGTTCTCGTAGTAGCTTCAATTTTTCTTAAACTTGATTATACATTATTTTCTTTGCAGCTGTAATTATTTCTGATATCGTTTCTCCTTAAATAGCACTTTTAATTATTTTTTTAAAAGAACCTCCATACGTTGAACTCTTATTTACTTAATTTTTGGTTCCTATCAGGTATAGGGTTTGATTTATGATAAAATTGTCTCGATAACGTGTATTGTATACACACTATTATTTTTGCATTTCTGCATGTCATATGGTGATTTTTGAAATAAGTAACAATTCAGTCTTCGAATTATGGTGTCAATTTGTCAGTACCGGCCTGTTCTGCACGCTTTTATCTTCTTTAAAACATCTCTTATTTGGCCCGTTAATAAAATTCACCGCGATTTCTATTGCTTTACGGAAGTTTTTTTTTATTATTATTTATGAGACGAGATGAATTACTGTTAAACGTGTTAGAGATAGTAATCAATAAGCTTCCGTAACTCAAATACTTTTAAAAAATTTCGTTCTAGAACCTCGTAGCAGCTCAACTTCTCAAAGGAGCTGTCACGCAATTTTAAGTTTGCGCGTGTTGTAAATATTTTTTTAAAGTTTGTTTGTGTGAGGGAGTTTCCACGAACGCGAATATGCAAAGAACAGTTACAAAGCACAAAAGAACGGTGTGGTTGTTTGGTCTACTGCACGAGGCTTAACTTGTCTTCCGAATCTTAAAGGTTCGCGAAGTTTCGTGATGTTGCCGTCTCATTTGTCCAATATTCACATCACCTATTACGCCTACTGGATAAATGTACTAAACCTTTTATACTCAAAATTGAATGCCCTTTCCATTTCCGTAGAAGAAAATACACCTTCCCATTTTTTAAAAAAGTAATTTTACCATGAAATAAACATGGCATTTTAAGGACGAGTTGAAGTCACTTATGTCTCCTTATACATACTGCAAATTTTGTATGAAATTTCTTTTCGATTTTACCCTTCGTTTCGCAGCAAAATTGCCACGGTACTATTAATGCCCCACCATGTGTGTATAGCGTATAAAATAGATTTCACCGTGACTCAATAATATATCCATAATTGCTCTTCGAATGAAAAATCTAAAGATAATTTTGAATATTTTTTGTAACTGTAAGCTGCCTCCACATTTTGTGGTTTTATATCTTTTTATTGAAAGGTTCTGGAGTTTTTTTTTTAACAAGAAGTTCCATTTTCTTGTGTTTACACGAGCACGATTTCTAGCACGGACTCGTGTTTCTATAAACGGTCGGTGAATCATGTATTGATTCCACCTTCCTTACGCGAAAATGGTTTCAATCACGGATTTCCACAGAATAAACAATGTTATTTACACAGTCCTATAAAAATATTCTGCAACGTAAGATCTGACCTGAGAAATAGTCACGAAATTGGCACCGTTCCACCGATCGAGATCAAATTTCTAACTTTACGAGGCTGTTTGGTCGGGCTCCTGTTAGAAAACCACCTTGTATTGTTATTTTAAAGGTAAATAATTGCAGCGTTAGATATTTTTCTCTGCTGGGAAATAAATGACGGTATGTTATTTCTGTAACTCAGATCACTCAGGTCTCGGAAGAATTCTACCCCATTTGGTTGCTCAGACTTTCCGGCATTTGTGCCCATTGTCATGGATGCTTGTTTCTTCTGAAAATAACGTGTTTCAGGGAATTTTCATCCTAACCAATCTTATACTCGACGTCCTAGGTTTGATTTGGTGTCTTTCGAAGTTTATACGCGTGCAAACAAACGGTTTTGCATTATCCAGTTACAAAATACGAGTGACCGGTTTCTCGGGACAAGATTTCCGAATACGCTCAACATCATGATCACTTATGGAAGGATTTACCATCTTCAACGTTACCTCGTCTCGTCAAGCATTTAAATGCACTTATTTGGCTTGTTTCTTAGTAGCTCTCAGCCGTATCATTGTTTGAAGGTTTGTTTGTTGAACAGGCGAAATATTTTACGTCAAGCTGAAAAGTAAATGATCAGCGCTATCAGCATAAATTTGGTCCGTTGTGATAAAGAATCAAGATAAAGAAGAATAAAATCACAAAATATTTGTGTGTGTGTTCAATAGATTGCGCATCAACGAAGTTTCTTTTGTTTTTGCAGAATGTCCGGGAGCAGATAGCTGCGAGTCTGAAGCGCATACGAGAATTGGAGGGGCAAGTGGAGCTTATCCCAGTGCTCCAGGTTAACCATAAAGTCCTGCAAGAGGAGAAGAGAGCTCTCCTGGAACAGCTTCGCCAATGTTAGTATTTATCTTTCATGGAAAAAATCATAACACGGCTAGATTAAAGTGTTGCGTCAATTGACGAAAGATCCATAGTTACGTAGTTATACATCATAAATTCCTTCGGGTGTCACCTGATTTAAGTGTCAATGTAGAAAATCTTTAATATCTGTTGCGTGAAATTATTTAATTGATTTCGACATGTTGTGATAATGTTAAAAATAATTTCGTAGATTCTTCCATCCAATTTTATTAATTTTAATTTTCTGCCCTCTGTCATAATTTAAAGTAGTATTCTTGTAATTGACCTCCTGTGTTTTTCTCCGTTGATAATTCATCTAACGATGTCTGTGTTCCCCTCAGTTGACGATTATTAGATTCTACTCTCAACAGAAATTACCATCGTCCGTGAAACTTTCTCTGCAGGTTATTTGTAAATAACACATAAGATCTTACCGTAGGTTGCAGAAGACTACTTTTTTAAGAACAGGATACCGACGAATAATATATTTCTATTCACTTAATATTTGTGTATATAAACGCGTCTGAAATAATATTGATTTATTTCAGTCGTACATGCGTTCTTAGTATTCATACTTCTGCACCTACAATGATAATTGTTTTTCTAATATATTCTTCGTCTATATTTGTAAGCGTGTAATGCCTTCACTAATTTTTCAAGAACTTTCTTAAGCTGAAAAAAACTACATATTCACTTTCAACTGCTACTTTAAATAAATTAATGTTTAAAATATGTTTTTCTTTTTAAATGCATTATTAACCATGTTTAAAATATTTAACTAGATAAAGCTACCATATAAATGATAACACGAGTATAAAAATATCCAAGATCATTTACTTTGATTTACAGATTTTTTTGAATTTTTCAAAAATACAAACATATTTATATAATTTGAAAATGCACACAATATAATAGTACAATGGTATACAATTTCCAGTTCATTTATGATATAATCGTGTGTTTGTCGTGTTTGCAGATCGGGACGCTGAGGCTAAGGCGAAGGCTAAGTCGCAAACGTGCGATCGCGGCGTCGGGTGCGTCGTGATGACTCGCGACGTCGGCGTCGGCAGCCAGCAACCGCGCAACAGGAACGTCGCGACAGCTACGGACTGTGTGCTCTTTGGCTTGGACCTGCGCACCGACGCCGTGCGACGCCTGGTGGACGCCGTCTGTGCAGACGCCTGCGACCACGGCGACGTCGAAGCGCGCCTTCGGGAGGCCATCGACGGCGAAGTGGACGACAGAGTCTCCCTGGACCTGGAGGCTCGGACGAAGGAAGTGGAACGAAGAGTCACCGCGGAGGTGGAACTAAGAGTGGCGAACGAAATCGAGAGATTAGTAGCCGTGGAGGTCGACGACAAAGTGTCTCGGGAGTACGAAGCTCGAATAGCGAAAGAATTTGCGAAGCGAGTCGCTCTAGAATTGGACGAAAAAGTTGCGCGAGAGTTCGAGGATAGAGTTGCTAGAGAACTTGAGCGGAGATACGCTCTCGAATTGGACGATAAATTGACACGAGAATTCGAAGATCGATTGACGAGAGAACTCGATAGGAGGGTTGCCCAGGAACTCGACTATAAAGTGTCTCGAGAATTTGAAGATCGAGTGTCGAGAGAACTGGAAAGGCGAGTGGCTCTTGAAGTTGACGAAAAAGTGTCTCGGGAATTCGAAGACCGAGTGACGAGAGAGCTCGAGAGGAGGGTGGCGGTTGAAATTGAGGTTAAAGTGTCTCAAGAATTTGAAGAGAGAGTTGCGCGGGAACTTGAAAGGAGGGTCGCTCCCGAAATGGACCGTAAACTGACTCGCGAAATCGAAGACGGTGTGGCGAAGGAGCTCGAGAGAAGATACGCTCTAGAATTGCAAGACAAAGTAGTTCGAGAATTCGAAGATCGTGTGACTAGAGAGCTCGAGAGGAGGATTGCCCTCGAAGTCGACGAGAAAGTGAGTCGCGAATTTGACGATAAAGTGGCCAGAGAACTGGATAGGAGATACACTCTGGAATTGGCCGATAAAGTGCATCGCGAGTTCGAAGAAAGACTGACGAGAGAACTCGAGAGGCGATACACTCTAGAGCTGTCCGATAAAGTGTCTCGAGAATTCGACGATAGAGTGGCGAAAGAACTCAAGAGAAAATTCACACTGGAATTGGACGACAAAATAATTCGAGAATTCGAAGGCAGAGTGACTCACGAATTGGAAACTAGACTCCCTAGGGAATTGGAAATCCGCGTGGCGCACGAATTGAAGAGGAAGGCTTCAGATCAGGAGAAGCTAAAGCTGAAGAGGCTATGCGACGCTGGCGTGCAAACAGTGTCCGTTCAGAGGGGCCGATCAGTCGGTTCCCAGATGGAGCGCATCCGCAGCAGGGACGCGTCTCTGCAGACGGAAACGACTCCTAAAGTCAACGCCGGGGTCACCGCGAGGTCCTGTGGGAAAGACGTGGCGACGAACACTCCCAAGAGGAAATTCGTGGACGCCTCCGTCGGCACGACGACCAACTCTGCACCAGTGGCGTGCGTCAACGGTAATGGTGCTACAACAGAATCCGGCACTTCCAGAATACCGAGACCGATGACGAGTCCGCTGATGACACGCAAGGTGATACCTCCTCCTCCTCCTCCTCTCAAGGCAAAGATCTGCAAGACCACGTCGATACCCACCACCGTGACCAAGACGGTGACCAGTACGAAGCTGTCCTCTCTGTCGTCTCCTCTCAACACCACGTTTATTATATCGAAGGAGGTCGACACAAACAAGACCCAGAAAACCACGCTTACTGTAGAAAAGACCAACACGACTACAGATCAGAAAACCGAGAAGCCGTCACGCCTGCTCAGGCAAAACACGCACACCATCCTCGTGGACAGCGTCAGGACGAGCGAAGAAAGGTAAGCCAAATTCTACTGAATACAGACTTATATACCAATTGTATCAACCAAATTAACCACTTTTATCGATCGTACTTACTACAGTTTTTTTTAGTACATTATAAATTTGGTTTCTTATTGTTAAATATTTTCTTTTCTTTCTGAATATATTCTCACGATTTTTCGCTGCGTCGTTTAGTAGGATTCCAATTTTTTGTTCAAGTAAAGTCGCGTGTAATTTGTAATCATTAAATGATGTTTGAATGACGAGAGAAAGAAGTTGTCGCTGTAACGTCCTAGTTGATAACCATAACTGTCCAATTTATCTTTTGAAGAACAATGAGGGAAATGATCATAACATATCTTGACAACTAACGCAGATGCTTGTCGAAGAAAGAAAATTCTGATTTTTTTTTTTGCCTCGAGGTACATACGAACAGGCAGAGTTTTCTTCTCGTTCGGAAAAGTAGTGTCTTCTTCCTCTAATTTTCTCTCATTATTTTACCTCTTCCGTATGCAACATGCAAAGCAATACCCCGAATAACGTTTCTGCAAGAGTAAACACATTATTGTCAACAATTTTCCTATCTAAACAAAAAATAAATTAAAATTTGAATTAGTATAACGAAAATTATAGTAAAATCACTTAATATTCAATACATTAATTTTGAAATGAAAATATAATACGTCTCTTTTGTAATGTAATCAATAGCCAAATGATCACTTAATTTGTTCTGTCATTTGGCTATTTTGCTTTATTATTAATACAGTTTTTTTACTCAGAAAGACAGATTACCACAATACAAAAAAGTACATAAAAAGTTATGTGGCGCAAGTAAAGAAGTTTAAAAATACCCTGTAATTTCAACATTTTCCTCTACGTAAGAGTATATGTAGAATAGTGGAATACTAGTAAATAAATTCTTTCCGAATAATAGTAAATTGAAGGCAAAGTATAAAAGTATTTGTGTGTGTAAGCAATCAATGGGAATCGAGTGAAATAATTATACGGTTGCTGCAATGTAAAATTATTTTCTAGTCAGCCTTTACTTAATGTACAATATTTTAACAGCTGTCTGCATGTGCGAGTTTATCCCTGTTCGTTTGAGGATCGATACGGGGGGGAAAATCGTAGTGTCATCTCGCAACCCTCGTAGCTTTCTGTTGGCTCGCTACTGCATCGTTTGCTCTGTTTTTATTTGTCTAGCTTCAGTGCTTTTGCCAATATTTACTAAAAGCTTCATGAACTCGCTTTGCATTCCTTGGTTAATTTACTGCGATAGAATGGTGGAGCGGTAGTTTTTACCGTTCGCGTCATATCCTGCGCTTTGTTACAAATGCTTATTATTAGGAACAATGCATTTTTGTCTGAATTTCTGCAACGGCTTTTCTTTACGAGGCGGCGATCGTCATTTTAAGCTGGGTCGTAGAAATACTGCTGTGAATGCTTGCGAAAATACTGTCCCTCAATTAAAAGAACAAAGGACTGGTTCGCTACAGGCATGTACAGGTGACGATGAAATGGAAACGGTTCAGCTCAATAGGTACGAACATTAATGTCAGCATGTCACAATTCCAACTTAGTTGCACGTATTAGTCATAGTATACAAATTCCACTATGAATAATTCGTTAGTATAAAGCCACAATACGTAGAGATCCTTCATCTGCAAATTAGGACACGCAAAACGCACTTTGCATTTTTAGTTATAAAACGAGAAAAATTGTATTCCTTAATAAATTTATCTAATGACTACACGCATAATGATTCTCCCCATTTGGAGGTTATGTGATGACTCATACTATTAGTGTGCTTGTGATGTACTGTGGTTGACTGTCAACCTATCCGTTACTCTAATTAGTTTCCCTAATTAGTTATCCTGATTTTCGAAATCACATTGCATTAATTTTTGTGTGCTTATGTTTAGTATACAATTTCCTCAGAAATCTCTAGTTCTTGACTTGACATATCTGTTGTCAACTGTTTGATCTTTCCCTAAAATAACTAATTCTACTGTCTCAAATTGCTATTTATTGAATGATCATTCTAAGCAGTGAGCCATAATCAACAAATATACAAATCTCTTATAGGAATATATAAAAAGATTACAGTTTTAAATACATTCCTACGATATTACGATTGTCGTGCCCTTAAAAGAGATGTTCATCAAACAATGTGTAAAAACAAGGATCCTTGCCATCTTTTTATTCATTCCCTAAGAGTTTTGTTAGTTTGATGGTTATGACAACCGAGTCGAAGCATCTAATTTGATATTGCAGAATTTGTTTTTGAATTATTGTTTTAATAAATCTCCTTTGTCTGTAAATCTATATCAATTTCCCATGAAATTGCTGTCCTTAGCTGGGAGAGCATTCAGTTGCATCAAATCTATGCCTGTTAATTGTTTGGATTCTGATTTTCTTTATGCACAAAATTATTTGTAATTAACATTATATTATTTAGGTGAACTATGTTTTCCAAGTTGCTTATGATTATTGTTTGGTGGTCATGGTGGCATGTTTGAGATTTTATATGTAGAAAATCTGCTGAATTCCCCACAAACTATGACAGTTTTGCTTCTTTTGGTAATGACTCATTGCAAGTTAATAAAGTTATTGCTATGGCAATGTATACATAATTTTGAGAAGATAAGAAAGCCTGTGAAAAAAAAATTGTTCAGAAAACCTACATTATTATATTAATACATTCAATATTTCAACATGTAGTACTAGGAAATTCTCATGGAAACTACTCCCCACAGAGAACTTTGTAAACATCTACCCCACAATGCCACTGTGGACCGCATTTGAGGTGAACATGTTGTACTTGGTATATGTCACATACACTTGAATTAATATCTCTATTCACCTCCATATTTATGTGCCGAACATTAATACATTATAATATTTGCCCACAGAGTGGAACCGAGTAAAGAAATGAAAGCAGCCCTGAAGGTCATAAATGACTCATTGACAAAGTCTCCAAAGAAGAAAGAACTTTCACACAATTTGTCAAATGCAGCAAATATTGTTCAGCAAGAATGGTTCAAGGTAAAATTATTTTAGTCATGTTGAGTGATTCAGAGTTTTAAAAAAAATCTAAAATAGAAATAATTTGTTAGTACTTTAGCCATCTTGTGTGTGTTTCCACCACTTGGAAGTTCATATTATGAATGAATGGCAGGTATTATGGTAAATTATCATTTTATATGTTTTATATTTTGTGTTGTTCCACTTTCTATTTCTTCTTGGATACTGTAATATCATTTATTTGACAAATTTAACCATTAATTCACTGGATAGAATAATGTCGTTAAACAGGTTTACCAAGTGTTGAGGACTTTACAGTGTAAACATACTGTTTCAGGTTTCTGGTGGAAAAACTGTAAATCCATTGGCTGTTGAAGACTATCTGGACTATATTGAACGTTATTCATCTGCTCTGTTGGAATATGTTGTCAACATGACAGATATGAGTGTAAGTAGAGTGAAGTTTTATTTTTTAGTTGTCATTATCATAAGTTAACATATTAACTGAAAACATCCATTAAGCTTTGAGTATAATATTGCATAATCATTGTTACATTTATTGCAAATTTTATTCAATTTCAGGGAAACACAGCTCTACACTATGCAGTGTCCAGTGGTAACTTTGATGTTGTTTCTATTTTATTGGACTCTAAAGTTTGTGACATTAACAAGACCAATGCAGCGGGGTACACCTGTGTGATGTTGGCGACATTAGTGAAATTAAGAAATGAAACTCATAGACAAATCATTCGTCGAATGTTTCACTTGGCAGATGTAAACATGAAAGCTAAGCCGGTATGTGTAATTTTTAATTATTCATTACTGTTTGTAAGTTAAATTTTCAAATTTTGAATGTTGTTTATCTACCAATTGGCTATAGATAATTTGAACACATTATTTTTCTTTAACTCCATCAACAATGTGCCATTTCAAATCTAAGCTGCGTGTGTTTGGATTAGTTTAATTATAAATAGTTAGGTTTGGTTGTTAGTGTAATGGTCCATTATAAGTTCACAATAATGTTGAAATTTCTGTTGACTTGATTAGATGTGAGTGAATTATATAATGACATTAGTTCTTTGTATCTGCAATGGTTGTTAATGAGATTAAATTGCTTTTAATATTGAAGACAAGTTTCAAAATTTGATTGGTCTAATTTCTTTGACACATCTGAGGATAATTTATATCATGCATGAAAAATGCTTGTGATAGTTAAGCAATTATTTTGAAATCCTGGGAAAAAATATTTTGGTACTTCCAGGTTTAATTGCAACTGTGTGATATATTTATGGCCACACATTGTAAATTTGATTGCATATGTAAATATTTAATATATTGGTGTACTATGTGGTATAATTATTTAAGTTGGTCTGACTGGTAGAACAGGAAAGTGGTATTGTTGAAATGTGAGTAGAAACTTTGATACAATTTGTGAATTAAAGTAAAATGTTTGTGAGAAGTGTTTAAATAAGTAATATATGTATAAATATGCTACTTAGTTCAGATTTTGTTACTTAAAACTATTTGTCTTTATCTCACTTCCTGTCAAAATTGTTGATATCCTCAAACAACTAGTTCAGATGTCAATTACAGTAATAGTATTTGCACCAACACATTGTGTTGATGTCAATAAAATATGGACACCAATAATAGTATCTCTGATTAGCTTCTTATTACTTCCTATCCTAATATCTTCATGTTTTTCATTGAACTATATTTCTTATCTGACAATTTATCAAAATTATTTCCAAATACATGCTTATGAAAATTTGCTCACATGTTTTCTCTGTATCTGATATTTCCTTTAGATCTGTCCACTTTTTAATACTTCATGATATTGTATATTGCTGTAAGAACATGTTTATATTGTAGACATTGTGTATAAAACATACTATTCAGGACTTTTGCCAATGTCAACTTATTTACTGTTTTTATTATCTAGCATGGACAGACTGCATTGATGCTAGCAACATCACATGGCAGCCTGGAAATGGTGGAAATGCTTACTGAGGCAGGGGCAGATATGAACATCCAAGATGCTGATGGCAGTACTGCTTTGATGTGTGCTGCAGACCATGGGTACACAGACATTGTGAAACACATTATTGCTCAACCTGATTGTGATGTATCTATGGTGGATTCAGTAAGTATTTTTATGGGTTAGCAATAGGGAGTGACAATTGTCATAATTTGAAAACATAAAATTATGTTTAGTTTGTTATATATTTCAACAGTGGTTGAATTTGTTGCATATGCAAACAATATAGAATGCACAGTTCTACACATTTATAGAAGCCTGACATTGCCCAGGGGTAATGATTTGGTTTTTCTTGGAACCAAATTGTACTAGTTATACCAAAATCCGCTATTCAATCTATTATGCCAACAATAAATAATCTCCAAGATACACCTTATGGTTTATTTACTCAGTGGTTCTGGATTGGAAATCTGAATATATTTTTTGCTTGACAAGGCAAGAACAATTATAGTTCCCGACATATTTACGACAAATTTATTTGTTACTAGCAAATTCCCATCCTAATTATTTCTTAAACAACCTTTCTGTCAGTAATTAATTCAAGAATATTTTCCTTTTGCTCACAAGTATAAATAGTATAAGTATTTATTTATGAAACTACTTGATTGATTCATATGGGAGAATTTTATACATTAAAACTTAATCATCAATTGATCACAAGATTGTGTCAGTAGTTTTGTTGTAGCGGTTAGATATTAAATCCATTAGATATTTTGACAATATTAATATCTGTTTATTAATATTAACATGTGAAAATGGCCAATCACAGACAATATTTTAACAAAAACCCAGTAATTTAAAGAAGTTTCTTCTGCCAATCAGCAGACCTTCACAAGTATGACCTACACAGTAAATTATTACTGACGAGCAGGGTGGTCAAACATGCCTCCATAAGCACCAAACTATAATCATAATTTTCTGTGTAGGTCATACTTTAGGAGGTCTGCCAATTGGCAGAAGAAATACCATAAAATTTCTAGGTTTTCAGTTCAAATATTGTCTGTGATTGGCCATTTTCAATTTTTAACATTAGGTACTTGTTAATTAGTTTGTATGTTTCCTAAGTATTGATGATTTAGATCATAACATAATTCTCAAATTACTTTTAAATAATTAGCTAGTATTATATATTCCACAAGTGATAACTATAATGAGCTACAAAAAAGATTAATAGATAGATCTATACATTAAATTAGAACATTGTGTTTTGTATATTTGAAATTTACAGTTTGTTAAACAAAAGAGGGTGCTTTATAATATAATAATTCAAAAATAGTTAGCCAAAAAATACCTTTAATGATAATTTCTACTACATGTAGTCAAGACATTGATAAGAATATACCACACACAATTTTATTAAATTAAAGTATTCCGCTTGTACATGTTTTCCAATTTTACTTACCGACATTTTTATACTGTGTAGGATGGGAGTACTGCTTTGAACATTGCAATGGAAGCTGGTAATAGGCACATTGGCTTGCTCTTGTATGCACATGAGCACTGCTCCAGGGGCAACTCTCCTCATGGCTCCTTCAGGCAAAAGTCCAGAAGTTCAACACCCAGAAGTACAACGCCAAAGAGGACGTCAGCATCTCCAGTGGCAGCAAGAGATGATACTGACAAACATAATTTATAATATTGTTTATTGTGTTTATTAAATATATAACATAGGTCTTCCAGCTGAAAGATTTTAGTGTGACTGAATTAGTATTATGATAAATTTGGTGCATGTGTAAAAAACTTTGTTTTTAAATCACTAACTGAATAATCTGCAATTTAAATTCTATGAAGAAGTGCTACCAGTGCATCTATAAATGCAAGTATTTATTGTAAATAAACTACCCATCCAGTTATGTTTACGAGATATAAATTTATTTCTTCAAGTCATTTCCATCATACATAATTCAAATTTAGTTTGATATTTACTTCCTCACTATGTTAAAAAATGAAGATTTTCAAAGATCACAGGGGTTGACTTCCATGTATTTGCTCTGAAATATTTGTCAAGTTGCCTTGTTGCTTCGAATCAGATCTGAGTTGTGTATGTGTGTATACAGGAGACACACAATACAAACTTAACTTATTTCACCGAGCCCAATTCCCTTAAAAAAAATTGCTCATGGTGTAGTTATGTCTAGAATGACCATTCCATCGTAATGCATTCATTTTTTGTTTAATTCGTGCAATCTACAGTAGTTCTTGGGAATTCAGACATTTGTAAGATGGTGTATTCGTGGTTTACTTTCTTTAAGGATAAGTATTTTGATACACGTAAAATTATTTTTGCCTGGTATTCACAAATAATAGTGAGATACATTTTAATAGTCTACCTTCTTATAATGACTAATTCAACAATATTTGAAGCTCATTACTATTCAGCATGGTAGGACAGCCACAGGTTCAACTTCCATGTAAAATGCGTGGCACTGTGATGGCCTTTTCCATTTTCACATAAACACATTCCACATTCATCAAGGCATTACTCAAAACTTATTGTTATCTACGAAAATATCATATTGTGTAACAATTCAGTTTTGGAGATATTTTGAAATAAATGCATCCATATCACATTATAAGAAGACTACTTAATTCTGGCCTAATGTATTCATATCTTTGTAAAGAATATAGGATAAAATTATGTGGCTTATCCAGAGTGTTATCTTCAACTATCACAAGGTTGTTTTATTGGTAAATAAATCTATTAATTAATTCAACATAATCATTCGTATTATATGGATACACAGACAATAGTTCTTTTTTCTAGATAGTCACCAACCCAGATACTCCATACCAACCTTCACTATGTTTAACAAAGTTATTAGATTTCTGTGGATAATTTTTAGTAGAATTATTCCAAAATCCTGAAGTATTTGTAATTATTTTAGAGGTGCTACTTTACAAGTTGTGAGAAAAACTAGAACTATTTTGGCATTTTATAATATTTTGTAATTGTGAATGAATTGATGGTTTAACTCCAACTTGTGGAATTCTCCACTTGCTTGTCTATCCTGGTTTTTTACACACATAATTAATTTGGATATCAGGGTAACTGTGAGTGTACAAATTTGGCAGTATCAATATAACTTCTGTATTCCTATTGTTATGATCTATCAGTTTGCTTTGGAGTTTTACTGAATCTCCTCTTAAACATGGCAATAGATTGTATGTAGCTTTGTGTTTTAAATTATGATTATTTATACTAACTTACTGTGAACAGGTGCTGAATACAATAGCTTCCATGCCAAATATGTCATTTGAAAGATACAAATATGAGGTTGCAGCCATAGACTTGAGGAAATTACATTATGTACATTCTGAAGATAAGCTGCATTGTATGTCCCTATGTACCACTATTCTTTCTTCAGCATGGATGTAAATGTCAATTATGGAAATATAGAAACTATAATAAATATTTTACTATTGTTACCAGAAACCAAATTGTACAATGAAATAATGTTATTACTATATGAAATGTGATTTGCAGAAATTGTTACCTAATGTATTGTGAGATACACTGATGTTTCTTGTGTGTCATTCCAATATACATTTTTATAAAATTTTTGGAGCCTTTCTGTTATTTCATAACAAAAAAACTTGGCCAGCAAATGTATTGTAACTTGTGATCCAAATCCGCTTGTATATCTGCACCGAACATCCACCTCACCCATATTTGTAGTGTGTGCATTTATGGCAAAATTTTGTATCTTGTGAAGCACTCGACAAGTGCCGTGTGAGACTAAACAGAATCGGAACGTCACATAATGTGTATGATTCTATCAGTGTAACCAAACATGTCATTTGTGTAAATTAACATGCATAATCTTGTAGCATGGAATAAATATTTTCGTAAATTACCCAAATGACCTCATGATTCCTGTCTGTTATTCTACCCAGAGTCAACCCTGTGGGTCTGCAAATGTGGATGTGGAATATGTAAAAATATATGAATCATAAACTGCTGTTTCATATACAGAATCAGTAAGTAGACACATAATGTTGTACGATGTGGAATGAGTTGAAACTGAATTTGTATGCTTTAGTGTAATGCAGTAGTGTAGTTACTCATAAGTATATTAATTAAATCTTAAAGATTTGGAGGTATAAAATTGTGTAGAGGTTTTACAGTTTTCAGGGTATATAGGCTGTAGCAGAACATATTGGGGACATCACATGGAAGCATAATGTATTCTCTATATGCAGCAGTGAAAACAAAATTGTGACCACATTAGGAAAAATTTACTCGCCAAAGGACTTTATAAAATTACATGTGAATGTAAATGGCACCAAATTAAACTAACTATACGGGGCAAATCTATGGTCACGGGACAGACCGAGAGTGGTACAGTTTATTAAAACGTACATATTTTGTATAGAAATGCAGTGGTGCCTCGTGATGTTTTGAATATATGTGCTACATCATCACAAGCAACAATTTTTAAATGAGGTTAGCTATGCAAAATAATAATATTACAACCGTGATACTGATACCAAAACTCTGACCTGGCACGTAATATGTTAAATTTATATTTCTGCCTGCATAGTTTACAATATTGTCTAATTGTTAAAAGTCACACAAAACAATAAACTTCTAGGCAATCACAATTTTTCCAATAATTTATCTAAATAGTTCAACAGGAACTTAGTTTAGGTTGTAATTTTTCTACATTAACTATATTTAACACAAAAAACCAACTCAGGCTTCAATTATCAAACTATCCACTGAAAACTGATAAAAGAATCTTGATTCAAAGTGGTCCAATAGACAGTATTGAAACAAAATTATTCTGCAGATTTTCAGCACTTTCCTAAGTTTATAAGTGTAATTTACGAATCTGAAAACGTAATAAAATTCTATAATTGAGAAATAAGTTTGGATATGCCCTGAAAAATGACTGTCCCCAAAATATAATTTATTTTGGTAAACAAAAGTATAGTATAACTTACACCACTTGTAGCTCGTGTTGCTTGGGTATGCTGGAAGTTGTTGAAACTCAAACAGCCCACAGATTCGCCATCGGTGACGAACTCGGGGCTGGACTTAAAAGAGAGTTGTAAACAGCTTGTCTGCTCAAAGTTGACCAATTACACCACGTTAGTGTACTAAAGTAGGCCCTAACCCACAGCCACCGACTAAACTGATTCAACGGTACAGAAGTGATCAACTGAATTTGATCATGGTCGAACATCCATTGTGATTCATGAGCATTTGGAACACATACAACCGAGGAAATGTCGTAGAAATTTACAATGAAGATTTGAATGATCTCCGATTACAGATACGGGAACTTACTCCGATTGCAAAGTTATCGGCAGATCATGCGCACAACACTTAACAGGAATATTTGGATATACGATTGTTGCTGCGTTTTAACTGACGGTCAGAAAAGCACTCTAAATAATATTTTCCCAGCAAGGTCTGGATATTTCTAACAACAATTCATCGAGATTTTGCCACGTTTCATTACTATTGATGAAGCAACAATGCAAAGAGTGGGTCGATACGGGTGGAAGTGTTTCGAAGAAAGCGAAAACTGTTAGGAAAGTCGTATGTAAGTATTTTATTTCCATAAATTGCAAATACAATATGAGAAAACGTCAAGAAGTAATAAGTAATACATATATAAAGAAACAATGTTACAAAAATATAAATACATACATACATACATACATACATATATATATATATATATATATATATATATATATATATTGTAATATACAAAATAAATGGACTTTTAAATGAAAAATTATTCAAATTTTAACAAACAAAATTTATTTATCAAAATTAAACAATTATACAAATTAAACATATCTCATTCTCTCAGGGTCTCAACTTGGTTTGATAACGGCGAATCGCTCAAAATAATTAAAGAACACAAAATTAAATTTAAAAGGAAAATAATTACTCGACAATTAACAAACCTAAATTTAATTGTCGACGAAATTAACCTAAAAAGATTGCTTCTAATTTACAATTTTTTATCAATAAGAAAGGAACGATATCTGACATCTATTTTTTAATTTGGTTTACATCATTAACTTGTAGTGTTCGGTACCGCCGTCAAGAATGTTTCTCTAACAATTCAGATTATCAATCACCACAATTAATGCCTTAATTAATAGGCATTACAATATATATATATATATATATATATATATATATATATATATATATTTATGTATGTATGTATATAAGAAAATTGAGGGAATAATTTATTTTAAATAAATCTAAAGGGGAAAATTATTGATAATTAAAAACTAATAATACAATTAGAATTTAAATTGTATACTTCTTTCTCAACCAAATACCTTTTTAAAACTAAAAATTCGTTTTATTTGTTTAATATTCAATTTATTGAACAACAATGTGCCTTTCATGAGAGGTTCATTAAAAGTTTATTAAAAAAATTTGTTCTGATTCTGAAATAGTTAGTATTTCCCCTTGTAGTGTAAATTTTAGGTACATTGTGCACAGTAAAGTACTTATGATTTCTTACAAGCGGGTTTGACTTGTAAATATAAAGTGAGTACACATTTAGGTGCCAGGAGGTTGCTCATAGATCACCATAAAAAAGACAAAACAATCACCAGACAATTACTGGAGTGTTAAGACTTAATGTACACATTTTGACTAGAAGAAAGTTATTTTTCACCGTGACACATACAACTTATTCGTCATATTTATTTCCGAGAATTTATTTTCTGCTCCAGAATATAAAGAAATGGCTCGATGGACGACGATTTGGTTCGAGTTGAAGCTGTAATATATTTTGCAGAGTTTGAGGAAAGTTTTAGACGGTGCCGTAACTGGCTGTCTGGATATGAGAAAATTGATAAATTAGCATCAAAAGTGGAGGATTATACTGGAAATTTAGTACCAGATGGTATCTGCACATCGATGGAATATCTTCGATTTTTAACGACCTTAAAAGATGGTAAACAAGGTACATACATATGACACGTTTAAAAGACCAACTGGCTTGCTACTAAGAGCCTGTGCGAGTCCACTACGAGTTCATTTTACTGTAATACTTGTGTTTACCTTCATTAACATACGTTTCTGAAGGAGTGACTGGGTTTTATCTGGGTAAGTGAAGCTCGTGTTACGATAAGAATAGTCGCAAGGATGAGTGCGGACGCGCTGGTCGTGCGCTACCGTTGGCTGCTGGTGTGCTTCGTCCTCCTGCCCCTGTCTCTGATCTTCGATGTCTTCAGCTTCCTCAGGAGCAAAGTCATCTTCATGCTGAACAGCGCGCCAGACGCACATGCACGAAAAGTGGCTTTCGTGCAGAAACAGGTAAAGTATCTGCACGTCACCTCAGAACATTAACATTAAAGGAGATCTGCTTTGAGTTGAAGTTGAAAAAGAATAGTAATAATAGCAGGTCGATATCAATATTAATCTATGCACGTACTTATTGGTCACCTCTTACTATACAGTTGTATGATAGTGTTTATCCCGAATTTGTTTGTGTAAAATTTCAATCCCTTTCCGCATGGGAGGGGAGCACCCTTAGGTGTCGGGGTGTAGGGGGCTTTACATAAAAATAACGCGAAAACTACCGAGATTGGTGTCGAACCGGGGTTATGGATGTCGCTGTGTTTAATTCAACTTGCCGGTTAACCACCAGGAGCGGGGGTTGACGGAGATGGAAATATGCGTCAAATAAATAGTTTCCTGGATCAATGAGATTGTTAGTGTAATATAGCAGTTGTAATTAATGTTATTGACAAGGTGTTTTCACAATTTTCAATTAAAAATTGTAATTATGTATCGCTATATAGGGCTTAAAATGTTAATAACGATTATATTATTTCTCCAAAACATTGTTAAGTATTAATAAAACGATTCTAAACACACTTTTTATTTTTTTATTTACATTGTAACGACGTTTCGACACCTTTTCGTATCTTCTTCAGGTATTTTCCTAAAGAGGAGGTATTTACAAATGGTTAGATTGACAAAAGAATCCAACGGTGTTAGTGGATCCTGACACTTCTTCCGGTCGCGGGCCCATAGTTAAATTAATCTTATCATTTGTAAATATCTCCTCTTCAGGAAAATACCTGAAGAAGATACAAAAAGGTATTGAAACGCCGTTACAATAAAAAAGTGTCTGTATGAGGACATCAATTGTTTTATTTATTCAAAAACAGACGTTAAATTATAACATTGTTAAGTATCATTTTAATTAACATTGTTTTAAAAACTATTTTCCATATTGATCGAACTTCTCCAGTTTGTTTACTCTTACTTGAATGAATGAAAAGAATTGCATATACCATATGTCCTTCGGATTTTTTAAAAACAATTATTGTGTTTCCTCATTGGATTCATGTATGTGAATGATCTTTTTTCTTACGTGTCAGGTGCTGAGGAGAAAGGCTGGTGCGCTCATGTGCACGGCGCGTCCTGGATGGCAGACCATGTCCTTCCGTCGCGGCGTCTATAAGAACACGTACCATGCAGTCAAGGTGGACCTAGTTGACGTGCTCGACATCAACTTCAACAAACAGGTAAGAACAACATTTATATAAAGTATTGTAATAACCAGATAATGGCGTATAAATAAAAAAACATAAGATTTTGATTTTAACAAATAAATTTTATTAACACAAGAAGAATTTACAATTATACATTTAATATTTGAAAAAGATCTCCTTCTCTCATGGGTCTCTACTGGGTTTGATAACGGACAGAATTTAAATATCAAAAGAGCCCAACATTTACCTTTAACTTAAATAGAAGTATCGACGAAACTTATTCTATAGATTGCTTCTAAATTTACAAGAGTTTATTTTATTATCAAAAGAAGAGAACGATATCTGACTGTTATCCTTTAATTACGTTTACACATGTTAAAATTTCAACTCACGGTTTCTCAGGAACCTTCGGCTCGTTCATTAAACACGCACTTTATAGCTTGGACGTTTACACCCACTGGCTCTAACACTTATTACTGGTTCGACGATAGCTGGTTCTCCATACCCAGCGAAGATATCCCAGTCGCTCGTCGTGACACTACTCGACGCCGGCTGCTGTATCCGTGGCCTTTAATGAGAAAATAGAACCGTCAAATACCAAGTTAAGGTCGCCATTATTAACATGAATTTTTTATTTGATAGACCGTGATATATTTCTAGAAGGAACAGTAACGTCTATGTCCTGCCAATATTAATAAAATTTTCTTCTCGGTGGACCCCGTAATTATTCAATCTGAAATATCTGGGTACCAATAACACGGGATATTATGAACAAATCTCTCTGTACACTAAAATGTTGGTACGAACACAATTTTGTTTCGTTGCGTTACTCGTTCTTGCTCGATTACCGAAATTTAATATATTTTTTTGACTCTATCACAGACGGTGTGGGTGGAACCGCTGGTAACCATGGGCCAGCTGTCGGCGACTCTGCAATCTCTGGGATGGACAATCCCTGTGGTGCCTGAAATAGACGATCTGACTGTAGGTGAGATTTGCATTCAGTTAGCAAATAGGGTTTTAATTCCGTATAAGTCAGCGGTCATGGAATGAGATTTCGGCGTTTGCAGGAGGGCTGGTGATGGGAACGGGCGTCGAGTCGTCGTCGCACAGATACGGCTTGTTCCAGCACATTTGTGTCACTTACGAGCTGGTCCTGGCAGATGGCAGCTTGATCTCCTGTACCAGGGACAGCGACTCCGAACTCTTCTACTCCATTCCGTGGTCGTACGGCACCTTAGGCTTCCTCACCGCCGTCGAGATCAAGATCATCCCATCCAAAAGGTGAAACAGTTCCTCTGCAAACAAATGTTGTACACATAAAAAGAAAGATAGAAAATACGTGGATGTTTGTCAATCATATTGACTATGATCTTAATTACATAATAGTGTCCTACGAACTAGATATACGTTTAAATATGAAAGTAATCCTTGATCTTGTAGCATTTTCCTCTTAATCCATGAAATATTTGCGTAATAGATTCCAAAAATCTATTAAATACTTCCGACGGTCTGCATCTATGCCATTGAATTATTTTCTTTGCTGCAGCATGTTTCATATCTTGAAGCGTTTTTGGATGTTGCTAAATTCATTTTTACAACCTGGGTAACGGGTAGAGGCGAGCGAGGGTGAGTGGGGCTGGGCGGACAAATAGAACAAATAACATTCAAATCTCATCTCGTAAATAATAGTGTAATAAGTTAGGAGAAAGCAAAGTGTTACCGAAAATACTGAGAAATTTTAACGTATTCGTTGATGGTCGTGGTTATGCACGAAAAATAGATGAAATAACCTTGCCAAAACTTACCATAAAAACAGAGGAATACAGAGCTGGTAGTATGGATATTCCAATAAATACTGATATGGGGATGGAAAAATTGGAAGCAGATTTCACTTTTGCTGAATACGATACAGAGCTCTTTCGGCTATTTGGGTTGATAAATGGAAATTCGGTATCTTTGACGCTCAGAGGTGGAATGCAAGGTAATGGAAGTAATGATATTGAAGCAGTAATAATCAATTTAAGGGGAATATTCAAAGAATTAGATTTTGGTAGCTGGAAACCTGCTGAAAAAGCAACGCTAAAGTGTACTGTAGCTGCCCATTATTATAAACTCACCATCTCTGGTAATGAGCTGATAGAGATCGATGCTGAAAATATGATCCGTAAGATTAACGGTGTTGATCAAATGGCTTTGCTGCAAACGATTCTAGGGATTTAATGGAATAGATGGATGCCTTTTCATATAACCACTTTTTTATTGAAAAATTACCGATAATACTGTATAATTATGAATTTTTTTTAAGCATTTGTGCTATGGCTTTATCTGTTCAAAAATGTTAACCTATCCATATTTACGTCAAATAAATATTTAGCGGGGTTAATGACACTAAGAATATTTTTTAATATATTCTGTGTATAATTACAACCCCTATTGACTTGATAGGACAGAACCATGAAGGGTAGGTGGAGTTGCATTACATAAAAATAACGCAAAAACCCGATATAGGAATCGAATCCGGGGTTATGGAAGCCTCTGAGATTAATTATGACATTCAACATGCAGTTTAGCCCCCATGGGTGGGGCTAAACAGAGGTAGAAATTTTCAAACACGTTAATCGGCCCACAGTTGCGTCCAATAAATATTTTTCGGTCTCATTTAAATTCATAATATTTCGGTAGATATTCTCTGTGAATAATTTCAATCCCTATGGCCATGGAAGGGGAGCACGTTTAGGGGTGTGCTTTGGTGTTGTGTTATATGAAAATAACGCGAATAGACCAAAATTCGAATCAATTCTGTGGTTATGGATGTCGATGAGTTTCATTATGACAAACTGGATAACGCGCGGTGGCCAGTGGGCGGAAGGGGGGGGGGCAATGGGAGTAGACATTTTCAAACGGCCGATTTTTGCGTGTATTTTTTTTAACCCACTGTAGCTGGGGTGGAAATTTTCAAACATGTTCAAACGGCGATGTATTCGTTGAATGAAACTATTCAGGAAACTATTTCATATTTGCAACTATTTAGATTGGAGTCATATCGGGGGTTATGGAGAAACGACATATCGGGCAAACAGCTAGTAATAAATAATACGGATCTGTTATTCAATAAAAAGATGAAAAGGTAAATATTTATTGAACATTACATAATTAATTGTATTATAAATTATTATGTTTGTAAAATCTTGCTTTGTTGGAATTTTCAGAATCACGGATTTTGAAATTAGTTAATTTAATTGCTTTACAACACCTGAATAGGTCATAATAAATTGGGGATGAAACTTTGAGAATGTTTTTTCTATTATAATGTTTAAAAATTTTAATTAATAATAAATTTACAACTAAACAGGTTCATGTTTTCATTTATTTAAGGACGTCAGATAAATATAACTGTTAAAAGATTTGTATCTTAATTGACAATTTCTAAGCACATTTATTAAACGAATCACTTCCAATTGGAACAGTTTCGATATTAAAGGTAGAGAAATTATAAATTATAATTATAAATTATAAATACATTCACTTAATGTTAAAACCAATGTTAAAAGCAATAAAGTTGCTCTTAGGAAACGCTATACCTGCTCGCTCAGTGGTCAGGACTGAGGAAGTGACCGGGGTGACGAGCAGGATGGTGGTGGTGGTCGTGGTGGTGGTGGTGGTGGGGGGGGGGGGTTTGTCCGCTCATGGCACGGCCGCTCAAAATACGGCGCTTCTGGTCTGCTAAACAGACGAGTGAAAGTGGCCGTCATAAATTTATTCAACAAAAGGCCGGCCGCTGTCACTCACACCTCAGCAACCCCCAGATTTCGACCGAGACGCTCCAAGTCCTTGACAATTTTATTTAATTTTAAACCATGTTTGAGGCATTTAGAATTTTGCCTCATTACACAGTAGTTTGCAACATAAACAATAGTTCTACACTTCACACAATGGTGCTAAGTTTGTTTATTCCGAGACGACTAGTGATATGTGAGTTATCTACGTTGGCGTTCCTTTGAGTGATGAACAGGGTTCACCAAGCTTTTGTACTTGTGAGGGAAACTAAATTATGATTATGAACATATATGAGCAAAGACATACCTCACAAAAATATAAAAAATTATGACGTTTCTTCCACAGCTTTGTACTTGAGAAAGTCCCCAAATCTGCGGAAGAAACGTCGCACGTGTTCATATTCTTGTGAGGTATGTTTTTGGCCATGGATGTTCATAATCGTAATATACACAGACGTAAATTTTAACGAAACTAAATTATCTTTCGCACGTCCCTCGGGAAATACTCCACTTAAAAACCCAACTGAGCGCCTACATATAGCAGCAGATCGGGTTGGCTGGAACTCGGCCAGTTTTTTTCTTCAAGGGATGCTACTCACTAAATATATACCACAATACACATGGAACACCAGTGGTACTGTATCTATGACATCTAGTTTTTTCGATGCACTTGGTCACACATCGCAGGAAACCATCGTCATTTAGGCGAATAAGTTCGTTATTCGTTCTGCATAGCGCAGTCGCCATAAGATATTGTTCAACAAATTTAAAACTGTCAGTGAGTTTATGTTTAAAGTGATATTTACCGAGAATATAGCTATACTCATTTTCGATTGATATAATGTTACAATTGAAATAAATTTTGTATAAGACAGTTTGATAAAATGTAATGGAATTAAGTACAGGTTGACGAATACGCTTTGGTAAGAAAGGAGAAACCTCGATAAAAAGAAAACTATTATTTGACAGTGACTGTCTTCCGTGGCGGAGTATTCAAACACTGTCATCATATCAATGGTGATTTATTTTTTTTGAAATCAGCTTTTTGTGAACATGGAAGACGGTTCCTCAAACCTCCTTCTATACAGTCGAGCAAATTAGTCCGCAAAATCGGAATAAATCTTCTGCCATATAGACAGATTTATTTGAGACAGTTAAATAACCGTTTAATTATGTAAAATGTGAATGTTCAGGTACCTGAAGCTGCATTATCTTCCCGTGAGGTCCTTGGACGAAGCTGTGCGCGTGTTCACGGAGCAATCCTCGAGCCCTGACAGCGAGTTCGTGGAAGGGATCATGTTCAGCAAGGTTCAAGGCGTCGTCATGACCGGAGTCATGACAAACTCTTACGAGCCGGGCAAGGTGCGTTAAGCGAGTGATAAAAAAATATATATATTGAAATAGACTTAAGACACACAATAACTCGATTTTTACGCGATTATCAGCTTTAAACCGTTTTGAGACAGTCATTGGACGAAACCGAACATGTGTCATCATAGAACCGTGTAATACACAGCTACCCCTTTGGAGGCCGAGAAATTTACGGAAGGAACATAGTTAGAGTGAGGCAATGGGGTGATGAGACGGAGTGAAGCAGAGTCAGTCATTCTGGATTTGAAATTTGTTGAAAATGGTGAGGTGACATTATTATTTAGATTATTCTGGGCTATTCCATTGTCTTGGAGGAGATAGGTGAGCAAGAAAAAGTAAAAAGAGGCGAAGAATACAAAACAAAAAAAACAGAAAGGGACAGGATAAAGAGATGACGTGAAAAATCGTCTAGACGTTCAGAAAAAGCTGTAGAAACTCCAACGTTTCGAACAGTACGGGAAAAAAACTCTGTTCGTCATCAGGAAGAGAACAAAACTCAGACATGAGAGTCCGAACACTCATCGGCCTGGTCCTAGAGTGACAGTTGTCCCAGTATATAAAGTCCGAACTCTTTTATTTTTGTTTCTTTGCCTTTTCTCACTTTTTCTAGCTCACCCATCCCCTCCAACACTTAAGTTATATAAATGAAATTTGAGGTATGCTCTTTATTGCACTCCCTGTCAGAAATAACATAAATATTTGGCTGTCATTTCTATAATAATTTGGCAATGTATAAAAATTATTTAAATACCATAAATCCATTTTGCACCTGATGAAATCCTAAATTAAGGACAAAACGTTGTGTAGTTGAATTTTTTCTAGTTGCTTTATTAATTTTTCTGAAATATGTCAGATAATTATAATTTATAAGTGAAATATTCACACATATAAACGGTGGTAATGTATGGTGGAGCTGCAGACGCTTTTCTTTTGTTTTTTATCACTTTTTGCTCGTTTTCTCCTAAATGCGTGTTTTTTCAACGGAGTTGTGGGTCTCTTCCTATGGAGGGCTTCACGCTGAAGACATAATAAAGAGGCAGTCATGTACTGGAGTTGGGGTGAGGCAGAAACTTTGAGGAAGGTGAAGTAATTGAATGATGGATAGTTGGGAACTCTAGCCGCCATTTGTTTAAAAATAAATTCAATTCATTAATAGTGATCTCAACACGAACTAAAAAGAAAAAATATTTCCCGCTGCTTTAAGGCTAAAAACAAAAGCGTCCGGCGCCCATAATATTTTTATATCTATAATATGTAAGTACTCTCAATCGTATCATATCAAAACCAACTTATTGAATTATGGTCTGAGAATATAATTTTGTATAGAAAGACGGAAAGAGTTTTCATTGAATTGAAAATAGTTATTTTAGCACGAAATTTTTTTAAAAATGTCTTTCTTCTGTAATTATCAACACTTGGAAGGTATTATTTCTATATCTGGTAAGTTTAATTATCAGCTGAATTTTGTATGATTACAAATTCTTGAAGTTATCAGGTTCATGCGAAGTATTCGAGCTCCTAGAAATTCCCTTTCTTAGCACATTGGTGGTTTCAGTTCAAATTTAATGATACATATTTTACGACTGAAAGTACGTATACATTATAGATATGAAATTTTTTATATTTTTAGTCATGAAAAGTTTCTATTTTTTTAGGTAGCTGATCCGTTTTGCCTATGTATAATTGGTAATTATGTATGTTAAAGTTTCCGATTTTAAAAGTATCATTATCTAAAGCCTGGGAATTACCCTCTATCTAAATATTGGATACTATTTACAGCTCAAGGCAGATAAGAAAACTGGAATAAAATGTATTGTATCGAAAGATTTCTCAACCAGTTTGTAAAGAATTCTTTTCGTGGGCTGGGTTTTTTCGTTAAATCAAACTAAATATTTGACCAATAAAGAAATTTTATATAAGTTTATTAAAGTTAAACATGAAAACTCTTATCTCAGGCACCTGTGGTTTTTACATAGAAGAGATCTGCTGCCCGTACCAAATGCGTACTGCTATTCTGCGTTGTGTTGCTTGCTGTAGCTCTCGTACCGACGTACTGGCGTCGACTCAGGGGTTGATCACTGGCTAAGGCGTCGGCTACAGGGATTGAATACTGGCAAGCCGTTGTACTAAATTGTGTGCTGCTATTCTGTGAACTCTTCACTAACCAATTAATGTCCCTTTCTCACGACGATTCTGCCTCAAACTATATCTGGTTCCTTTCTCACGACGATTCTGCCTCGAACTATCTCAGAACAACTTTACGGAGCCTCTCTTAATCACATCCACCAGATTCGGTGAGCGCAGAACAACTCCTCTCAAAAGCTTATATCCTCCCAGTCTTTTACTTTTTTTATTGTTTCAAAACTTCGTCGCAGTTCCAGTTGACAGATTCTTCCATTATCACAAGATTTATTGCACGCAGCTGCAGTTCCGTAGTCCACAATGGCTAACTACTCTGTCATGTTAAGGGTAACAATCGTGACAGGACACGAAATTACTAGGGTGGCAATATTTATCTCCTCCACCCCCCCCCCCCACGCTCGTGCACGGTTTCGAATTCTAAAGACCACACAAACAACACTTTCGAGACAAAGAAGAACTTAAACCTAAATAAACGCGTTACAAGTTACACACCTTGAATGATGTAGAAATAGAAGCATATTTTTAAGGATCTTCATAATTACTAATGTTTCGATCGCAGCTGAACGAGATCGGGCGATGGTACAAGCCGTGGTTCTTCAAGCACGTGGCTACGTTCCTGGAAAGAGGCGAGGGAGTCGAGTTCATTCCCCTGCGACACTACTTCCACAGGCACACGCGATCCATCTTCTGGGAACTGCAGGTCTTTTTATAACTTTGTATTTCGTATTCGGTTTATTAAATGAAAAGTTATTTGACACACTACTGTAAATTTGTGTTTCAAATGGAATCAATTTCAGTGTGTTCGCACATAATTGGACTTGATTCCCTTTTGGAAATATTTGTTTCATCGTGAAGTTTGAGGTAGTGTTACTCATATTACTGAAACAACAATCAATTATCGTCGTTTAACGTACACGTTAATTACTACCACAATATTTGTGAATGTTTAATAAAATGAATAATTGTTCCACTAACAAAAATTAAGAATTATTGGGAAACTGATAAATGTAGACGGTAAGTTCGGTCAATAATTTCCTGTGCCATGTAAATAGGTTCTTGCTGTTCCAGGATATTGTCCCTTTCGGCAATAACGTACTGTTCAGGTGGCTTCTGGGTTGGATGATGCCACCGAAAGTGTCGTTGTTGAAACTCACCCAAACTAAGACAATGAAGGAGCTGTACGAGAACAATCACATCATTCAAGACATGTTGATTCCTATCAGATTCCTGAAGGAGTCCATCGAGTTGTTTCATCGTGAAGTTCAGGTACACCTACCGTCGTTAATCTTGATTTTCTCTACCCATTAATTTTAGCGGTAATTTTGCGTGGCCAAAAACAAGAGGTTATAATACGCCGTAGCCTGTGAATAAACAAGTTGTTGCCTCGCTGCTCGTTTAAATTACGGTATGAAAATGTATGTTAGGGACTATTAAGCAATCATTTGAGGTTATACTGGCTTTCGGGAATTCTGATATCTTAATTAATTGTTCTTAAAACCACAGTTACCATAACTTCCGTAAGAAGTGGTCCTTTTACAGTACAGAAGTACGTAAGGAGCATAGCTACACTTTCCGTCCACATCCTCTCCAGGAAACTAGACCCGAAAAGCTTTCTGATTGAGATTTTCCTCATCCCTGCTTTAAGCTTGGTTCCCATAAGCAGTGACACCTTGTCTGAATTTGACGGGTGCAAGTTCGGCGGCCGCAGACGTTGGCCACACGGCACGAGTTACCTCCTGTTTCTATTGGACCAGTCGGCCAGCTGCCCTCCAAATCTGGTCGATGCATGGAGTCGGGAATGCTGCGACCGCACACAAAACCCAACTCCGTTTTCGGAATGCGTGAGTCTGGTACAAAATGACCGGTCTACATGACGCAGGATTTTTTAGTGTTTTCCTTGTATTAAATTTAGTTGAATTTCCGGGTAGGATCCTTAAAAATAGAACCTGGGGACCCTAGTTAACTCTTGTCTACCATGCACTGCCTTTCCGTGTCCCACATTTCAGTCCCTTCCTATGCTATACCAGACCATGACTATGGATTACCCTATACACACTCACCTACCGAATCTATGAGAGTTATCAGCTTCTAGCGTCTAGGACTGCCCGCTTGGCTACCTATAATTCTTTCTTCCGAGAGTTAGTAGCTTCTCCCGTCTGTTCCAACCTCCTCCATATTTCAATATTGGAATTTTTGAGATATTTATAAATTGTAGTATTTTGTATATTTTGCTTTCCGGTGAAATAAACCTGTTTTAAACATCTGGATCCGATTCCTCTCCTTGGTGGAAAAATCCTAGTCACATTTTTCATTACAGATACGTAAAATGAGGTGAGATGGTGAATTTTTCCAGTGAGCTGTTATCATCCAACCCTTAATAATCGGTTTTACCTTCTTTCTTATAATTAATATTGAAATTGGAGATGATTTATTGCCTTTCCCTGTGCTGTGTCATGAGTCTTTGGGGGATGTGAGGTGCAGTTCTTTTTCCGTGCTCCCCATTTCCGTGGTCCGGTTTTAGATTTTCCGTGCACTTAATCTGAAAACACTTGTTTTAGGTGTACCCGTTATGGCTGTGCCCAATGAAGCTGAACCGAGAGCCAGGTCTGGTCCACGGATCCTTCTCCGGCCAGATGTACGTCGATGTGGGTGTGTACGGCGTTCCCAAGGCCACGTCCTTCCATCCCGTACGCACAACTCGAAATATAGAGGCCTTCGTCAGGAAAGTCAGCGGGTATGGTTACACATTTTCTACCTGCAGTGAGTCGATGATAATTTAGGTTAATACGATGGTCTATCCACAAAGTAGATTACGTTTTCGTCTGTAGCAAAATCTTTTTGTCTGGGCGTTCAGGAACTCAGTCGGCATCCAGCCGTGCCAGCGGGAGGTTCGGATCGTTGTCCGTTATTTCACAGTAAAGGTTTGAAACCGAAAATCCTGGGAGTTGTGAGGTGTGATCAGTGATACGAATTTTGTTGGCACAAATCCATAAACAGATTGAGATTTATCGACTGTACTACTCAATGGCTGAATGACAACTGACGTGAACGCCGACTCATCGGAACTGATTGTTAAACACTAGACACACGATATCAGCAGTGGCCTTCAGCCCATTTCGTATGCGTACAATGATTTGAAAAATAATCGATCTTCAAACTTATTTTGAATCCAAATGGTACATTTCCGGTTATGGGTTCCTTATCAAAATTTTATCTACCAAGTCCCCTCTACAACCACTATATATAGGAATTCTGAAACACCCTGTATTTTGCCAAGGGAACAATCGCAAGCTAACTCCTCTAGAGCTGCAGGCCAAAAATCGATGGAGCCTGAGTTTGAACTCGTTCTGCATCCCCCTGCCTTTATTTTCCAGATTTTACTGTATCTGAATTTTATTTTTTCTGTATGAAGAGGGGCCGTCGGAAACGAAAACGTGGAGATTATATAAGAATCGAACGTGTATTTTGCGGAATTAGGCCAATTATTTGGAAAGGATCAGTATACTGGAACAAAGTTGGACAAACAATTTTATTTCGTCAGCGTTCCCTCATTATTGATTTTTTATTGTTTCACGCCCGTCACTTGTTTGGTTTCATACGTTTATGTTTCAGGTTTCAAATGCTGTATGCGGACACATATGCCACGAGAGAGGAGTTCGAGGGGATGTTTGATCACATACTGTATAAGAGAGTACGGAAACGACTCAACTGTGAAGACGCTTTCCCCGAAGTTTACGACAAAGTCAAAAAAAGCGCCAGGATTTAAGATCATTACAGAGTAATTTGTAACTTACAGTAAATAAAAAATAAAGCATAAAAGAGCTGTTTGCTACATAAGTCCGCATATTTATAATACATAAACAATTTCATTTGCTACACGTTGAAGCTGTGGTGTACCTTTGGGTGCCACACACAAGATTCATATCCCATTATTAATTACATATAATTTTTGAATATTTACTTTTAATTAATAAGTGTATAACAGCAGGAATGGGTCTGCGCTGAACGAAAATGGGGGCATGAATATATGTGGTTGTGTGGTTTTTATGGCCAATCAGACTCATCTTTTTCTTAAATTTATTGTTTATAGTCGCGTCAATAAAAAAGTCATTGGCGATTTTCCATACCTACTACATGAACTTATTACAATTAATTCATATTACCGTTACATTTAATTCTTAGTGTCAGATTCATTGTCTAATTAGATTAGATCTTGAATGCTGGTTTCCTTTTAAACTTTAGCAGGTTATTTATTGCCGCTGCTGAGGTAAATATCTCCCTTCTCGTGTATTTCTGAATTGTGGTTCTTCTGGTCCTGTCGTGCTTTGGGCAGTCGTAGAGGACATGCTGGATCGTCAGGGCAGCCTGGCACACGCCACATATAGGTTGTGGTGATCTAGAGAATAGATAAGAGTGTGTGAGGATAGAATGGAGAGTTCTTAACCTAGCAACAACCACCAGCTGTCCCCGTGACAGATTTCCTTGAAGTTGTCGACGAAAAATCCCTTCATTCCTTCCTATTCTACGCTTTTACCATTCCCCCCCCCCTCCCCAGTATCCTGGCTTGTCCACCGTTATTTTTAGTCCATATTGGACTGTTGTTTTTACTCTTCTGTTGGGATGCCTCAACCTTAGTGACCAGGCGAAATACACTCAATATGCTACAATAACATGCAGGTTTATGTGGTGTTATTTTAATATTTCACCTATCAGTAAAATTTAGTTCAGATTATTTATTAATGCCACTACTCCTACTTATGAAATACGAAACGTCATTACAAAAAAATAAAAACAATTTCAATATATCAACACCACATAACCTAACAAAATTCACAAATATACAATCACATTATCATAATAATATGATGCCTCAAAGCACAATAGTGCAATGTCCAATTTTCCAGTTTTATTATAATTATTTAATAATATATTATTATGGTGTTATATTTATTGAAAATATACGTATTAATAATATAAACCGTATTGTCGAATGAAATTGGGCTATTGTAAAAACATGTGTTGTCGACTCGGAACTATTTCTTATCCATGATTTTCAATTTTTATTAAGCAAAATATATCTACGTGCAGTTGCAAACAATTTTTACAATAAATCGTAATGAATTATTTTGTAATTTAATTAATTATAAAAAATGTATGGACATCACTTTCGTGCTCTTAACTCTAGAGCACTATACCGCTATTTCCAGTCCATTAAGCTAAAACGTGCTGCGCCACGTCATTGTTTTTTTATGTTTAATAGTATTAATTAAATAATATATTATAATTAACATTTTATTTTTACTTAAACTATTGAGCTCATGAAAAAGCTTTACCTACTCTCCCTCCCAACATTACCTCAACATTGGTATAGGTATAATTGAAATAAACGCATCTTTTAAAATATCGTGAATAAAAATTATTTAATCATTATTAATAATAGCGGCTTTATCAACTTTTGACAGCTATATACATCAGCACACCGAAGATTCCCAGTTTCTTGTTCGTGTACTTGAGAAGGTCCACGGATTTGTGGAAGAAACGTTACACCTGTTCATATTCATTTGAGGTCTGTTTTTTGGCCATATTGTAAATATTTAAATATTAATAATATCAATCATTTTATTAGGCACATAAAAAATGATGGTAAGTACTTTCACAAAACCATTACTACCTGCAGTAAAGAAAATTAATTTCATTTTACGTTGAAAAACCAACATTCGAGATATTATTTCGTGATTATTGGAAGTGAAATTTTACCTAATTTGCACATTATGTTAAAAGTTTTATCGTTAGGTTGGATTCGAAGGTTTAATTACGAATGAATCTCGAATCGTATGGCCATGAAAATATTAACGTCTGTTTGTTTTCGGGGCTTGATGGATCAATGGATTGAATGTAGACACCAAAGGCAGTTAATTCCTAGACAGCGATGGTCTTACACCCCTGAAAAGCAGTCAAACTTCCTCCTGTCATTATTCCATCGGTGGGACTTGCTTGTCGACAGATTAGTAAAAATATCACCTCCTCAAAATGTAGAATGTTATCCCTAAGAAAATTTTCAGAGACTGAACGCACGCAGTCAACTTGAAGTCTACTTCTGGTGGTTCTTGACGACAAGTTGAATATCCCTGACATTCCACGTGGCATCTGCTGTGTCACTAATCAGCTGATAGCTTTATCATACATTCCTCAGCTGTCTCCCACGCGTTCTCATCAGAGTCTACATTGACACGTCATCTAAGTCGAAATAATCTACGCTTCTCAGACTAATCTTCGTCTGCGAAAATGTAGTTTCTCCTTGCCCCCAGTTACATCAAACCCGAATTGTACGTGTTGGAACATTAATACTGAAAATTATTTTTATGTAATACCGTTACCGTTAAAATTCAAATATGGTATTTGTGGCGTACAAGGCAAACTCTACACCTATTTATAGAAGCGTAGAGGCGTAGCGGAAGTGGCGCAACAGATTGCAGTGAGGAACTTATTCAAATCTTAAACATATTGTTCTTGCGGTGTTCAAAGTTTTGTAAAGCACAAAAATTTATTTGTCAGTATTTGACGATGGTGAAATCATGCTGAGTAGCAGTCACCAAACATTCACAACTAAATGAATATATTCATTGCGTTTCAATAAATTTAGTTTTGAAACAGAAATAAATAAAATCAACAGAGATATTTAAGTAACAATTAAAGTACATTAAAACATCGATATTTCTTAACCTTCTAGTGAAACCGTAGGCGTCTCCACAAATAGTCTGCATTTTTATGGGGATCGCTGAATTGTATTATTGGTAATCGTATAGCTTTCCCAAATCAGTTTGCGATCTCATCTGACGTAGAACGTCTCCCTATAAAATATTCTTCTCACCGATTCTGCGTAGCATATAGTCTTTCTGCCCTGTTATATATCTAGTGAAACATTTTTGTAAACATGCAAACACTAAGTCTTGTATTGGTCGTATTAGTCTTTTTTGATCTTTCCTTCAAGGCGTGTTTTATTTCCAAACACCCTCTAGATTACGGACTTTGTAAGTTCGGCTATCAATTTGCGACAAAATATTGCATTATGTGAAATAAGAAACAGATTTTTTTTTTGCCAGGCCATAAACTTAATGAAATTGTCAACGATTTGGTAAAAGTCCTTCGCCGATGTTGTAAATTATGCCAATTTTATTATGTTTATTAAATTAAGCACAATTGCTTAGAACGTATATTCGAGAGCACAGGTAATAACAATTAAAATTAAGCAGCTTCCCTTAGGAACTATTTCTGCGGTCCAGGACGAAGTTAAACGTTACTAATTATCGTAGCAACTGTTACGTAATGTCAAACAGTTCCGTATAAGGCTGAATACTTTAGGCCACTTGGACCTTTCGTACCGTCAGGGACTTATCTTATCTTGGGTCAGTGTGTCTTCCAACTTCGGTGCTCCGGAATCGTTTCTTAGCTCAACCACGAATGTATTAGTCCCTGACGTTTTTCCATTACAATAACGTCCACCAAACAGAAAATGGTAATCAATAACTATGAAAGGTGGCTACAAATTATACTTCATCTCTTACATAAACGATTAATAAGAATTAACGTCGTTCTATAGAAATATTCTGGGTTACATAATTAATTTCCTGTTTAAATGTCAGATACGAACAACTTTTTTTTATTTACATTTCATTTTACGAAATGTCTATAACTATTACTGTGTTTAGTTAACCTTGATTACGTAATTTGGTTTTTTAAATGAGTGCGAGTAATTGTTGTTTCACCAGTTTTAACAGATATAAAAAAATTAACATTTCTTCAATGAAAAGAAACAATATTATATTGCACTGTTATTTTATTCTAAGTTATTTCCGTGGTACGTTCACGAGGTTCTTTAAATTAAATAATTTTAACTTTATTTACGTACAATCAGTACTGGAATACAACAATTTTTAAGAATTCGAGATATTTCATCATAATATTAAAAAACGATAAATGCAGTGATTCCATTTATTTTTTAAATGTGAGTGTATTTAGTATTACTTCGATATTGATATTTATTTATTCTGCACAAGTTATTCTTATAGAAGGACCTACATCGGAAAATATAAAGCATATACACATAGGCCTATACTTGTATAAAGTTATTATGACAATAAATACATCTATTATGCGCAATCAGTGTTCGAAATTAGATTGGACTGATTCAGGTTCGCTTAAAATCTCTAAGATGTTACTAACATAACAATATTAAATGCATTCATAAAGGGTAGTCAGTATGTTGATCCTATTGATAGACTAATTAATTTTATTCTCTAGTTCATTACCGTCTGTGCATTACTTCCAGATATAGTCTATAATTAATTAAGATATTAATTTTTCTTAACCACACTGTAAACATTAGAGGTCACATATGGGCAGATGATTTTTATCTGTCTATCAAAATGGGAAAATTATTTTAGGGACACGTAGGATCACGTGAACTATTCACAACTGTCCGGGAATCCGTCCGTTCAAAAATGATTTTGTAGCGTCGCGGGAAGTTCTATGTTTATGAATGTGGGAGAAATTAAATCGATCTTCAATAGAGCATAGAAGGCGCGTTTTTTGTGCTGGCGCTAGTATCTGTTGGAAACTCTGTGCGTATATTAGAGTAGTTGCGTCGCGTTACATCGCGGGACAACGCGAATTATGATAGAACGACGCCACTCATCGTAGAGACACGAAGTGAATAGGCTAAGTCTGCCTAATATCAGAACTTCATAAGCCTTGAATGAAGGCGAAATTCCAAAGTAAAGAATAAATGTAGCAGAATAAAAAAATTGTAAAATGATACAAACGAACTGTCTAAGAGACATCTGCAATCAACTGTAACTCCAGTTATTCTGACTGTTCCATCACTTCGCGTTGCTACCTTTATTCTCTTCTTACAAACTATCATAATGATAATTTTCGAACTAATATTTTCCCACTCGTTCTTCAGTCCCCAACTTCGATTCCATTACTAAAAAATCTCTGTCGTTTCTTTTCACCACAGAATTTGACATTCGGAGGAACTCTACTGGGAATTGAAATATATATTAAGAGTAGGCGCGAAATTGTTACAAATGCAAGACCGGAAGGAAACAACAAAGTGACGGAATAATCAACAGACATTTCGGTTGGGAACAAACTATGCTCGTTATCAGGAAAGGTGGTAGAATACTGTCTCAAAGTATAAACAAAATAAATTTCCCCTTCTAGTCTAAAAAATAAGATTGTAACAAAATTCGACACGTAACTTCGTGGAATATGTGCGATAATGCCACGTTCTTTAATGATATAATACTTCTAGTCTGATAAGAATTTTTCTCGACGTTGAAGATGTAAACAAGTCGAAATGGCAGGTGCAACCTGAGATAAGGAATTAAAGGTATCGCATGGGGCCAACATTAAGACTTCTTCACTTCAGTGACTGTTCTGTTACACGTCAGACGTTATCATACACGTGACGTCGGTCTCATCGATTGCGAAAATTACATTTTTCACATAGTGGTTTCCGCCTGAACGCTTAAATTATTGAAGCGGGTACAGTTTCGTCAGAAGCAGAAATTTAAATATGTACGAACTTTAGGTATAACTGAAAATTGATGAATACAACCCAAACGTGTTGAATGTTTTCAACAACGCTGCTAGTACAACAGCTCGACTGCGCAGTGACGTCACACGTGTTTCCGCGCAGTGCAAACTGAAATTGCGTTTACTATACCTGCTTATAGCTCGTAACAGAACCCGCAACACCACGGGAGCGTTTCAACAAGAATTTCGTAACACTAGCAGACGCCGAGAGGAATCAACACTGAATTTATTAAATATATTCTTTGAAATACATATTCCATAACAATTCATCGTTACTCATTAGACTGGAACAATAACCTGACGAAAAAGAGTCATCGATTTATAATCAAACCTTGATGTATTTTGAATATTTTATTAATTTTAGTGGTTCAAAGAATATTGTTTTTACAATTACTTGTATTTATTTGCCAGTTTAAATTTATGTTATTAAATTATATATACTAAGATTAAATATATTCTGTTTTATAAATCTTAAAATTCACTATTATAGATTCAATTTAATAAATGTAATCCAATTAGAACAAGATATTGGACCTTGGATTGAGATCAATGTATATAACATGTTTTATTTATATTATATTCAGGGATCTATGAATAATAAAATATACCATCAGCATATAAATTATACGGTCTTTCTATTTTGATGACTGGGGGGAAGTGAGGTGGGGCCGTTGTTGAAGAGAGCTGCGCATTTACTCCAGAGCGAAAAAATTTCAAAACGAGGTGTTATAATATATACCTTCCTAAGGTAGAAATTCCACTTTCAAATCAGTTACATAACCGTTTTTTAATCAGGAAACCGGGTCTCCAAGCATTCAACCTAACAGGGGTTAGAAATTAACGTCTTTTCTGTAACATGTAGCGTGACTCTTCAACTGTTGCTGTTGTTCCGAAGCGTTATAAAGTAATATATCATATATTTGCGAAATACTTTCCTTTCTTCCACTACAGATGCCGTTGAGTTAAGGGTTAAGTCAAAAATTTTAGAAAATCATTATTAATAACATATCTGTAGAAAAATACTGGTTGAACTTTATGCAGTATGTCGACTTTGTACGAATTAGCTAATTAAATACGGTAAACACTTAAAAAAAATTGTTATCTGATAAGCAAATCGAGAACACAACTGTTTTGAAAACAGATTTTTAAACTAAGTTGACTTCATTTTACGTAACAAGCTTCCCTAAGACAAATATTTTTTGTCTCATTTATTCACTAGAAAGCTCACTGCTCTGAAGTGACAATATAGACCCGAGTTACAAATTATTTTTGTTTTCCTAGTTTCATTGAGTGTCGGTCAGGCGTAATAATCAGTTTTCCTTACGTTCGCACGTACAACTGGATAGAAATTCCTTACGTTCGCTCGTATAACTGGATAGAAATAGCTAAACGCTCAGTCGTTCACTCACCCTGTGTTTAGGTGAGGAATACACCGGACGTCAGTTTATCACGAACCTTTGTTACGGCAACTTGCTAGTATAAAAACTATACTGAAAACATTGACGAATTGGAATATAGTGTGTTCAGTTCAGGATATGTTGTCAGCCAAAAAACTCATTCGTTAAATTAAAGAGATAAGTACAGGGTGTGGTTAAAAGACCTTGCTGCTGTCTGTATATACAGTTTGAAGAATGGCAGAGTGTAGTTCCAGCTTCTCCGTAATTGGGAAATACCCACTGACGACAATGCTCCCCTCCACCTTCTCCCTTCTATAGCGATCTGACACGACTTTCTAAATCTCACGACCTATACGATATTTAAATTCTTCTATCCTAAAAAATCTGATTACCTCTTCAATATACTACGTACATTCTATAGCACATCTTAGAAAACATGTAAGTTTGAAATCCGTTCAGATATATTCACATAATTGCGACTTTATGGTTTTGAAGGTAATGTGAGAAACACTGTGACGGTTCTCTTTGACGTTACACATTCAGCAACACAGAAATAGTGTAATATAATATAAAAATTTCAATTAAGCGCTATGCTCACATTATTATCGCCGATGTGTAATTAATTCACATTCTTTGGTTGTTGTTAGCAACGCTATCCGATACGATAACAACGTATCCAGATCAAAGGAGGTTTAAACTATATATTAATCTGAGGGGAAAATGTCGTTATTGTAGATTACATAATAATTATATATCATAATAATTAGAATGCTGAACATTTTTAACATAATAGCCTGCAAAAGAAAGGAATATCTCAAGTTAATCATATTCTCAAATATATTTAGAACATTGATTCAATATTAGTGGTTTATTTTGTGTTTGTTAGTTTTAATTATTCAATGAATACATTTTTTTTGTTTATGTTTGCAAAGTATATTGGGATGACTGTGGGCATCATCGCATGTTCAGTCCTTACAAATAATGCTCTCGTATGCACGTCACATCACTACTCAACTTCACAACCTAAGGCCCCCTCTAATAGGAACCGGGCCGTCCGCCATTTTTAATTTACTTCTGCTAAAGCAAAAGAAAAATTTTTGAAGCTGAAAAACACTTCATGTCCCAAATCAGTGAATTAAAAAAAATGTAATATAATTACAGACAATAGATTTGTGACAGCAATTTTAACTTGATGTTGAGATATAGTAATGCCTTCATGTTGGCCGTTTAAAATTTGGTCATCATGAAAAATGTAAACAAGAGAACACTGTATCTGTTGTAAAAAGTGTAAGGAGTTAAAATAAAAGTGATTTGGCAATTTTAATCAATTTCTTTGTAATTTGATGTAACTGGAAAATAAATACCTTTATTTTTAAAGAATTTTTTAATTCTCTAATTTAAGCAACCAAATCTATATTTTGTTTACCATACGTTATGTATATTTTAATTCCATCTTTTACGATTATTAATTATATTTAAAATTCTCAAAAAAAAAGAGAATTGAATCACAAAATTTTGACTTATTATTTTGAGTTTATTTATGAAAACTTAATCGTCTATTTTTGAGAAAAGTACTCCAATGCAATTTTGCCTAAATAATTTAAAATTCATGAAAATTTCATGCTTTACAACCGACATGTGCTTGCTTAATCCACAAGTAAGGCAATACAGTTCTATAAGATTAAAAATCCCGGCCCTTATATGAAACGGGCTTTATCTGCTGAGTCCACTCTACAGTCGCCAGGCCAATCAAAAGTATTGGAGTCAGTATATGATTATTTTCGTCTGTTCTTAGTAAAGAGATATAATTGTAAATCCCACAACCCGAAACTGAACTGAACGTTGTAGATTTTGACTTAGTTTTGAGAAGTGATGTAAGAGTTTATGCTGACAATTCGATTTGGATAAAAACATTAAGCTGTTAAATTATAAAATATTTGTGGAATGATGAAAATCACGTCAATGACGACTATTCCTGGAAACATCAATTTAATGTTGGGACGAGTTTCCACGTGTATGTGCCCTGATAATTAAATACAGCGAAACCTCGTTACCCAATGGAGACTTCTTCAAATCAGTGACTGTTCTGTTACACGTCAGACGTTATCATACACGTGACGTCGGTCTCATCGATTGCGAAAATTAAATTTTTTACATAGTGGTTTCCGCCTGAACGCTTAAATTATTGAAGCGGGTACAGTTTCGTCAGAAGCAGAAATATAAATATGTACGAACTTTAGGTATAACTGAAAATTGATGAATACAACCCAAACGAGTTGAATGTTTTCAACAACGCTGCTAGTACAACAGCTCGACTGCGCAGTGACGTCACACGTGTTTCCGCGCAGTGCAAGCTGAAATTGCGTTTACTATGCCAGCTTATAGCTCGTAACAGAACCCGCAACACCACGGGAGCGTTTCAACAAGAATTTCGTAACACTAGCAGACGCCGAGAGGAATCAACACTGAATTTATTAAATATATTCTTTGAAATACATATTCCATAACAATTCATCGTTACTCATTAGACTGGAACAACAACCTGACGAAAATGAACCTTATCTCTCTATATAAGTATATCTTTATTCATCAATACACGAATAGGGTCAATTTATCATGAACTTCGGTTATTGAAGATACGGAAATTCATAATAGTATTTTAGTCCAGAACTGAGTTGAGACATTGCAACATTGTCCCAACATTAAAGTGATGTTTCCAGGAATAGTCGACATTGATGTGATTTTCATCGTTACAGTCACACTCGGAACAGCATGGTGGCTGTGCAACTGGTATTATACTTCAAACCAGGGTTTATAAAATAATTTGATTATCATGAATCCTAGACTAGTCGATTATTATTTGAGAATGAAATTAACAAATCTATTGAGAGGTAGATAATAAACGTTAGGTGAGAAGACAGATTAGATACGCAATACTGCTTTCAAACACTCGAAAAGAGCACTTTGTACTCTCAAGGAAATAGGCAGAAGAGCACGGATCTGAGAAATACCGTTTAGAGTTGCGTGAAATGAGGAATGAGTTGTTAGATCAGACGAACCAACAGAAAGTCGGAGCAATTCCAGAACACGCTCGGGACAACTGCCAAAAGTTTCAATTTGATAGATTTTTCAGTGCTGTGTTATGAAAGTTAAGCCACCAAAAATTATAAAGGAATCGATGGTATTACAACCGAGTGTTAATTGCATACCATAGCAAATAACTGGGCGGGGTCAACAGTATGGAGGGCGAGTTCAAATCGTGGCTTCACACATTTACAACAAATTCTACCTGAGACACCACAATGTTTATGAACTACAACCATATCATATGTATTATTTATAAGATTCTTACAAAACCTGATTCACTACGAACGCAGATTGACAAGAAAATCACTCGGATGGGCTGGTGGGAGTGCGGAGCTACGAAATTTCGCAAAAAAAAATAATTATTACCATTCTGAGGAAAGTCAGTTCCATCCGGAACTGAACCGGAAACCGGAAAAAAACGTAACATCTGTGGGAATGAAAAGTGAAGCTGAACCGGAAAAAAGATAGTTCAATTCAGATTAGTTTACAAAATTAGTCCCACGACAATGTTTTTGAAACATTGCTAAAAAAGTTACCGTCGTGTCGTGTGCTAAACGAAATAATTACTTGTTCCAGTAATACGTGATTTTAATAATTGGTGATGTGATTTCGTTTTTCTGTAATGCCCGTTAAAAATTTTTGTTACAAGGGACGTATAAAGTAACTTTTAATCAGCGCACCACAAAATCACTTTTCTAAACTAACGGTTAAAATAGGTAAACTGACAAAAATAATTTTTTAAGGAAGATACTACAAATATTTTTAACTCTGGTAGAAGCTTTGTTTTAATTAATTCAACCGTGAGAATAATCCACTCAATTACGTATGAGTTTTGATCAAGGAAAAAACGTCATTTACGTAAATTAAGATCATACTTAAAACATTAACAATTTTAAACTGAATGAAAAAAACAAAATTATTTTTAAGTAAATTAGCATAATACGTGAGTACGTTTAGGCGAAATGAACTAATAGTAAGAAAATGTTTGTGATTTCAAAGGAAGTGGCTATTGGAAGTGACTCAAATAACGTGTCAGTTTTGGTAACACGTTACCACGGTAGCAGTTACCTTCCTGCAACAGGTTATTTTTAACGGTGAAGCTATTTCGACCACATCATTCTTCAGCTGTCGTTGTTCCTCCATATGTGGGGGTCTCGTAGCGTAGTCGCAACTCGTATTACGTGAAACAAAATTTGGTTTTATTTTTTTCACCTTTATTATGCATAATTTAATGCTTTTAGTACTGAAATCTTTAACTTATTGCAGTTAATTACTGCTCATTTGAGAATTAAGTATTCAACAGAGTTTTGAACCCTATTGTAATGTATATTATTTTTTCAGCAAATTAGGAATTAATAAAACTTCTAGTATCAGGGACTGTTTTTAAAAGTATCGCTCAAATACGTCCAGCCCACGAAAGAAAAAGGATATATATTGGGAATCAATGTGCAGTTGCTAAATCACGGCAAAATTAATTAATTTGATGACGGAGGTAAAAGATATATATACATAAGATATATATATATATATATATATATATATATTGTAGTTTATATTACAAACATGGTTGAAAAATTATTAGTGATTTCGCATAATATATTTATTGTCAGAATATGTTTGTACGAATATTGGTATATATATATTGGAGTTTATATTACAAACATGGTTGAAAAATTATTAGCAAAATATAAGGCAGGAAATTTGTTCCACTTTATCGGCAAAGCAGACATGATTTCGTTTTCAATTTCTTAGGAAACGAAATGGAAGGCGAATACTCACTTACTGAAAATGGAACTAGGTATGATTTTCAGTGCATTTTTCGATAGTAACTTTGTTATAATAATATAATTGGAATTAGATGTGTTGAACACACTTTGCAACTTGCTTTTATACAGACGTCGATTGAAATGTGTTATTTTTCAAATATAATGATGTGAATAAGTTTTGGATTGTCAAAATTGATGCAACAGCTCGTGTAATATGTAAAAATATTTATCAAAATTGCAACTTTGCTTTACTATTGATTTTACTATTACCGGTAGCTGTCCACTTGGTACTATATCGTCTTTCGTTTGACTGACTTCCCACATTGGCCCGCGACGGCCGGCTCCGGCAGCTCTGTAAAACAGAAAGAATGACTCTTATGCTTTATTTCCCATTACTCTTTTTTTTTTTTAGGGCAACAGGCTACATGAGGGTGATCCACATTGGGCAACTCCCCTTTAATAGCATAGGAAGGGATTAGAAAGGGGGGATGCGGAAGGGTAGAGGAAGGTAGCCAAGGGTTACTAGGGCCCCCGGGCTATGGTTTAAGGATCCTACCCGGCATTCGCCTAAAGAAATGCAGGGAAAACCCTAGAAAAACCTGCATCGGGTAGGTCGGGCATTGGGTACTTGTCCCACGCCCTTCCGATAGCGGGAGAGGAGTTTGCTGTGGGGACGCAGCATTCCCTTCTCCGTGCCTCGACCAGTTTGGGAGGCAGCTGGCCGACTATTCCAATAGGAATAGCGGACAACTCTTGCCGTATGCCCAAGGTCTGCGACCCCGGAACATACACCTCTCAAAACAGACCGAGGTGCCTCGGCATGTGGGAACCTTAGTTCAAAAAAAACCAGAGAGATGTGAGAGCATCCCCAAAGGTAGCCCCCGCCAGAGCTCTCTGGGAAGGTTCACCTGCGAGAAATCCTCGCGCAGGCTTCCTCTCTTGTAGTACACCCATTACTCTTATTTCTCCCGGTCTGATAAAGACAGAGCATACCGCGGCACCTGCAAGAATACGCCTGCTTGCTCGCACTGAAACAGTGTGAACGAACGGATCCCCGAACACTTGTGTCAACGAGTTCAACGGAACCTCAAATTGCTACTCCGTAACCCGAAAACAAGTATTCCTGTAAGAGAGACATTTGCCTATATGTGACCCCTTATGTGACGCTGCAATCAGGTTATTGCAAATGCTTAATTTATAGACTACACGATATACCTGATAAAATATATGATAGGTTTAACGTATTTAAATATAATTTAATATTGATATTAGATTTTAAGCTTATATAAACCAGTCAACGATTACTCTACAATTAATTACATAACTAACGAATTCTTTGAAATCTAGAAAAGTGATTGCGCATAATATATTTATTGTCAGAATATGTTTATACGAATATTTGTTTCGAATGGCCTTCAGATCATCCTGCAATTAAATAAGTATACGATTTTAATAAAATGATTCCGAAAGTCGTTTTTGGTGACAGGAGCACGGTGTCAAACTTATTGCAGTTAATATCGTACGTAATATATTCCTTTGTTGTCGAATTATACGTTATTTTTGCAGTGAAAACAATACGTATACATAAACGTCGGCCTAGCACGTTTGTCACACTAAGAACAATAAAAAGCCTCACTCACAGTCTTCATTGAAATCGAACAGTGGAGACTTCGGTAATTCGAACACAGTTTTCCAACTACGCAAGACGGTAAGTTATTTTATGATGCACAATTATTACTATGCTCCTTATCATAAATATCCTTATTAATTTTTGCTGTTTTACTGACACAAAATTTTAAGACTAATCCTTTTCTACATTTATTTGATTTCGTGACAAACACAGCATTTATTTTTTTAAACGATCGTAGTTATTATTTTTCGTGTGAACGTAATTTAGGGGAAATATATCGCCGGCGGTGTAGTGTACGTTAGACAGGCGTGAGGATCTATTTTTAGGCGCGGCCGAGACCTTGGCGCAGGCTATAAAGTGCGACGCGCGTGCGGCGTCGACCACAGTGCCATGGGGACCTCCGACAAGACTGTTGCGGACTCGTTCATCGAGTACGTGGTCATCCACTACCGATGGGTGTTCGTGTGCTTCTTCTTGCTGCCGTTGTCGCTGGCCTACGAGATGTTTTCGTACCTGCGCAACTGGATCGTGGTCAAGCTCAACTCCGCGCCGAAGTTACATGACAGCAAGGTTCGCCATGTGCAGAAGCAGGTAATCCGTCTTTTAGTGTTTTCGCACCTGTTACACAGTAACTGTGAGAAATTAAGAAGATTACATCTCCAGCGGGTTACATCCTAGCGAAATTTAATACCGCCTTCTCCGGATTATGTAATCGTTGACTTGAATCTGCCGGCTATCTGAATCGTCCTTAGAAGTCTTCCCACGTTACCATTAACATTTTGCGGTCTTTAGATTTTGGACATGACTATTCTTTCGCTTAATATTCTATGAGTCACTTCCGCGACCGACGGGAGCTCCCCTATCCCCGACCTGCATTGGGGTCGGGGGAAGGATTTTCCGATGATTCCTACCATAACACATTTTGTGGCGCCTGGATGAAGTTTTTCCAACACATTTCAACGATTCGTTTCCCACTATGAACCTGCCAACGAGTGACGGACCCGCGTCTTGATTTTGCGTTGCCCTTTTTTAAATGTTCATCATGATATTCGGGTTGTGACTTTTTCTTCCACCCTAAAATTCAGGCTTTATCGCTTATTAGCAGCATAAAACTCCTTCTTCAGCTGGGAGGCGCGTCAGTTCTGAGCGTAAGCGTGAGTCACCACCACTGAAGTCGTCCTCAGTAGATATAATGTTGGTATTGTCAGTGTTATTGAGCGTGAGGGGGAATATAATATTGATGTTTTACTAGTATTCAAATAATTAATGGAGTGATTTGATGACACGTTGTTACTACCAACAACATAGACGAGGAGCATTATTAGTAAAAATTCAGTTTCTAGTTAACAGACTCATCAACGAGTGATAATAAACATAGAACTGGTTTTAATTCCAGGATCCTGTGAAACTTTTGCAGTCTTCACGAAATTCAATTTTCTAGACCTTTCTATACTTAGTTTTGGAACTGATAAATCTATGATAGTAGCTGTACAGCCTCCTTCAATACAACGTGGTTTAACGTCTGGAAAAAAAATGTCAAACTAGTATTCTACGAACTGTTAAGCATTTAATTTTACAGACCCGTACCGTTAGAAACGTGGAATACAACTGAAAATTTTAAACCAAATACTGTCCATTTCTGAGACTAGAAATGGTGCACTGAGGATTCTCGTTAGCCTGAAAAGCAGCTTCCGCGTTTAGTACTGCGATGTATATATATTTTTTCGGAGAAGATGTTCTGGAGGTTCCAAAACTGATTAAACTCCTGACACCACGAGCGTAACAAATGAGCATTGATATTTGTTTCATCCTTCGTAGGACGAAAGAGTTTGGGAGCTGATACTTTAAAACTAATGAAGCTAAATGATATAACGTACTCGCAAATCTGCCGATTTGAATTTAATTGGGATAGGCCTGGATGGTCTGGGTTTCTGTCTCGTGGAAGTGGTTAGTTGTCTCAAGGGCATCAAGGCCAGACTGCCGAAGGTCACGGCTAATATTGAAGACTATATTCAGTGTACTTACGTGCGACTTGTAAATTATTAATTCTTAGTTCGGAATATTCTTTTCTTGAAAATAATAAAAATTAAAGCTCTCTATTAATTTCGTCATTTATGGTGATTAAATCTTCCATTATCCTAAAGATTATTAGTAGACTGTAGTTAGCAATACGTTACTGTATGTAAACTGCCTAGCATTGCTGTAAGTCCCATTTAATGTAATAAAACTTATACAGGCATCGCTTAATATGCCACAAGTTACTTCCGGTCACGTAGCAGGACGTGGTAACGTCCGTCGAAGGCGGTTGGAATTAAATAACAACTATTACTCAGTTTCCAGTCATAATTAAATATAATAAAAATATATATTCCCAAACAGGCAATGAAATGAATATGAAATTTTGAACAAACATTAAATAAAGTATGATAACATTATTTCTTTAAAAATAAATAAACCCACATAATTAAACGAATCTTTACCATTCTACCACAAACATTTAAATACACATCTTACTCGTCTTCTCTTAAGTACGTTAAAATTCCACTCAAAAACTATATATTTTTTTTCTGTTCAGTTAATCCATCTTCATCGATATATTATGAAACTAATATTTACCTACATTCCTTACGTTGAGTGTAATGTTTGAATTTACAAATGTGATCCAGTTTGCAGAAATATGTAGAAGCTTTTATACGACTCACGATTTCATTCCTGAGCTGATATGAGTTCCATTCTGTAAAAAGTATGTAGCTATAGTCCAATATTCCAGAATCAACCAAACTTGATTTGTTAGCAATAAATTAGTCTACAGTGAGATTTATTCAATATTCCATCTACGAAATGCTCCACAAAAGAGATTAGATTCTTTCAATTATTTAGCAGTTCCGGACTCAGATTCTTAACTGTGTGCAGAGTATATTTTTCTCTTTGTAAATTTGATTACTTTTATCTCAATTGATTGTTCTACACAGTCCAGTTTTGAATTTTATTTTAATCATCCTTACACCTTAATTATCCATGTCATGAATCACTGGCAAAACTTTAATGATTCCCTTATAAGTGACTCAATTATGTTACCTTGTGGCACACCCAAAATTTTTTTTAAATGTTCTGATGAATTTATTGAATATATATTGTTCTTCCATTTGATTATTTTTCCTCCTTACCATACATATGTAAATGTAGAAATGACTCCAACTTTAACAATAGTTACTCCATATTTACATATTTGTGGCAGGTTATTTGTTTGAGTCATTTCTTTGCTAATTTTATGAATTTCCTTTCCGAGTGTCATTTATCCTCTCTCCTGTCTAATTTTACTTAGCTGTTATAATTTTAGTTCGAATTGAATTTTAGATTCTGCAATTTGTGTGTTCGATATTGAATCTTTATAGTTTTTAGCTTTTGTTGTATTAAAAGCCTCTTGAAACAGAACACTGCTTTCATAAATAGTTATAGTTTGAAAACAACTAAAATATTAATAGGTCATTGGTAGATACAAAATGAATCATGACTACCAATAAAAACAAATTCAATATTTTGTGTCATTGAAAGCTGTGAGTGTGCTTAACTATGTTATGTTTGGCAAGTACTTTGAGAATGGAGCACCCAGCATACAAAATATTAATACATCCTTATTGTGCTTTTTTGTGTGGCTCTTTTAGGAAAACACTAATTGTTCTATTGAAAGAACGCAGGTGGTGATATGGTTAAGATAGAATATCGAGCTTATCGAGATGGAAATAATTAAAGTTATTCCATTTATATGAACAGCTTTAATTGAAAACAAGTTATTATTACAAATTAAGGAGATTTATTCTGGGCTTAACTTTTCCCAGATGGCTTGGTACAGATCCTGTGGTCCATTACCGGTCCTCGAGCTTGTCTGGGTATTGTGGTGGTTTGTTGCTTCCACAACAATGTGTTAATAGTGTTGTTAATGTTGTGTAAATTATCTCACTGACATCAGTCAAATAGAATCATGTAACCACTAAAGTTGGACATACATTATTTACATACAGGGACAGAAATCAATAGCTGATAGAACTTTTTTTAAACACCTGAAGATATTATTTTTATCATTGGAAGTGTGGCTTGGAGTAGCTGTTGTGAGCCAATCTGTTAGTAGTTCTCACCTGTACCTATTGCCAATGAAGTTATAAATTTAAAATGCAAGAATAAAAGCTCCTATACTGTAAAAATCCTATTATAACACATGATGGATGTTTATTTTATCAATGGTATTTTAATAAGCTTTAAATTGCGTTTTAGGTTAGAGAATGGAATACTTCTGGCAGAAAAGTCCCTATGTGCACTGCCAGACCTGGATATCAGACTATGTCCTTGAGGAAGCCAAAATACAAGAACAGAATGCACAATATCCACGTAAACCTCATAGATGTGTTGGAAATTGATACTGATAAAATGGTATGTATAATTAATTATTAATTATAAATTTGATTGTGAGCTCAATTAAATTTAAAATATTTATTTTCCAGACTGTGCGGTGTGAACCATTAGTGTCAATGGGACAACTGACTGCAACCCTCAAACCTTTGGGCCTTACCATTCCCATTGTTCCAGAACTGGATGATCTGACTGTTGGTAATATACCTTCTCTTTACCGCAAAAATATTTCAAGTTTAATGTCTTAAAGACAGTGGCTTCCCTAAACTGAGGGCTGGTGTCATTATGTTAGACAGGAATCGTGCAGTTGTGAAATCAGCCATCATTCAGGTGCAGACCGTCTTACCTCCTGACAAAGGATGGTAAGACCTCTGCAAAATGGGCTGCAAAGCATTGTGTCCAACATAGCCACACCAGCCCTCAGTCAGGTTAATGTGACATTGTCAAATTACTTAACTCATTTAGGAAGGAAAGAAAGACAGAGAGAGATTTTCTTTAAATTGACAGTTGGTGTAGCCCGGCTGAGAAGAAAATGTCAAATTTTCTAGGGACTGTTCCCTCTTCTTTGGGATAGTAGGTCTGAACATTGTGCTGGCTGTTCAGTCCAAATGGGTATATATAAATATATATGTTAGTCAACTTTGTTGTCTCTCTTTCCTGTGTTATTTCATATTATTTTATTAAGAATATATATATATATATATATATATATATATATATATATATATATATATATATATATTACCATTCATAATGTATCTTGCCCTATTATGTATTGACAAAAATGATACATCCCTCTATACAGTTACTAAGTTTTACCTTTTAACCAACCACAAGAAATTGAGATTTTTCTCAGGCTAGAAAGTCATTTAAATTGTAGTGTGAATTCACATGTAAAATTCAAAGTCTCATGAAAATTCTAAAAATTGTTCCACTTAAATACACTATACAGGCCAAGATGGAAATAATAATTTAAGATATATATTGATTTAAATGAAATACTGTTGAGTGCCACTATTTTAAATGGATTATCATAAACCCTCAATATAATATTACAATAATACATTGAAATTACATGACCCTTTGATGGCAGTCAATGCCATCATCTTCAAGTGAAGATGTTAACTATTTCTATTCATTCCACTTATGTCTCGATCAATAATTCTTTTTATATACACAAATAATCTTTTATCAATGGTGTAATATTTAATACACTCCAGTATTAGGATATTAAATAACACACACATTACATCTTACAATTCAGTGACCAATTGTTCAATAGCCAATTGTCACTCAGGACAGGAGAAAACTCTTCAAAATTTTCCTTCTTCTGGAGAAAGAAGTTACATCCCATGTGCCAGACAGTGCAGAATGGGAAGTACAGGGAGAATAGGAATGATTTACATCTTCATTATTTAATGACTCTTTTGTTAAAATTAGGTATAACAAAATTTTTGCAATAATTTGGGATTGCTATTCACGAAATGTATTATGATTTCAGGTGGTTTAGTTATGGGAACTGGAGTAGAATCTACTTCACATATTTATGGTTTATTTCAACACATTTGTGTTTCATATGAACTCGTGTTGGCTGATGGAAGTTTAGTTACGTGCTCTAAGGTTTGTTAATTGTTGTTAATATGACTTAAATTTGCTTTTACTACCTTCAAAGATGGAAAAAGTTTGAACATGAAATTGTCAATTAAAAGGTTTCCATTCAAATGAACATTGCTTGTAGGAAAATCTAAAATATTGTTAAGGATGAATAATATTTCCTGAAGAAGTTTGGTAAGGTAGAAAAAAATTGAAAATATGTAATAAGATCCTATGAAAAGTAGAAATAACTCAGTTTATAAGAATAAAACATTGCTTTGATATGTGAAATATTTTGCATCAAAACATGTTTCACTTGCTTTCTAGTCCAACACAAGATTCAATGTGTTTACCCACAACATTGTCTATATCAACAACTACTGTAAATAAAAACTGTTAATTGAAATTAGTATTCCGTAATACTAAATACATTTATACTATCACTTTTAGGATACAAATCCAGATCTATTCTATGCCGTACCTTGGTCATATGGAACACTAGGATTACTAACAGCAGCAGAAATTAAAATTGTACCAGCTAAGAAGTAAGAGATAGTCTGTAATTTACTCAGAGAATTATTTTAACTAGTTGATCATAAACAAAATTAGTAATGTTATATCATAATGTATTAAATACACCTGAAGCTAAGAAAGTCATATAATAATTAGTAAAGAGATCAAGTTCATAGGTAGGTGTAAGAAGCCTATCCTTGGGAAGGTGGGAAGTTTGTATTAAAGTGACCATTAAAAGTGAAGGATTGTAAGAGTATGATATTACAGAGCCACATTTAAACAGATAATATTTTGTCATTTTATTGATTTAAAGAAATCTAGTAGTAATTGAAAGTGTGAAAATGATTGTTTTTCACAGGTATGTGAAACTACATTATGAACCAGTTTACTCCATAGATGAAGCTGTAAAACTTTTTGACAAGGAAAGCAACAAGAAAGATCCTCATGAATTTGTCGAGGGTCTAATGTTTAGTTTAAATGAAGGTGTAATTATGACTGGGGACATGGTTGATGCATATGAAGAAGGAAAGGCAAGTTAAAGTTCTTCATTTTTTTAGTTGAGAAATAGATAATTGGTTTATAATGGAACTATCAATTTTTTTAATACTTACCAATTTCGTGTTTGTTACAGTTAAATGAAATTGGAAAATGGTACAAAACCTGGTTCTTTCTACATGTAAAAGCATTTTTGAAGAAAGGCAAAGGTTATGATTTTATTCCGCTCAGAGATTATTATCATCGTCACACTAGAGCTTTATTTTGGGAGATACAGGTTGGCAGATCACATTTTTTCTTTCTTTATGTATTATTTCATCTTTCAGTTATGTGCAATTTTTTTTAACAGGACATAATTCCATTTGGTAACAACATATTGTTCCGATATTTATTAGGGTGGATGATGCCCCCGAAGGTATCACTGCTAAAACTAACTGAGACAAAAGCAATCACTAATTTGTATGAAAACCATCACATAGTTCAGGATTTACTGGTTCCTGTTTCATCACTCAAGGAATCAATTCAGACATTCCACAATGCTGTTAAGGTACTTCATATTTGTACAATACATGGTACTTTTCATGTTCTAATTGACAAGATATTTTTAATGTTTGTCTGTTGTAGGTGTACCCACTTTGGCTGTGTCCTTTTAAGCTTACTAATGATCCTGGTATGGTGCACCCAGCAAGTGAAGAGCCAGACATGTATGTTGATGTTGGAGTGTATGGTGTTCCTAAAACAGATAACTTTGATGCAGTTAAAACAACTCGTCATCTTGAAGATTTTGTTGAAAAAGTCAAGGGGTAAGAATATTTTAAGTATAAATGATTTATTGTCATTTTGTGAGGCATCTATGAGCAAAGAATTATAATATTATGCTAGCAGCAATCACATCACTTATATAAATAATGTCAATATGTTTTAAGAAATTTTTGCAATACTATAAAACTAATATTTATTATGTTGGTGAATAGATTTCAGATGTTGTATGCAGATTCATTCAGAACTAAAGAAGAATTTAGAAGAATGTTTGACCATAAGCTGTATGACAAGCTGCGTACACAGTTGAAGTGCAAAGAAGCTTTTCCAGATGTTTTTGATAAAGTCAGTAAGAGTGCTAGAATCTAACTACAACTTTGAGCGTTCTTCAATTTTTATTATACCTGATACTGTTAATAAATGTTTGTGTTCTAGTTAATTTTTTAGATGCTACTTTTGACTGTACTTACACTAGTCCACTCTAGAACACAAATTAACATTTAATAGATACATTTCCATATATTAGATGATAACAGTACAAAATGATGTTTAATAATTAACGTGAACTTAATGCTTTCGAAATTATATATAATTAAATTGTGCTTGTAGGTTTATTGCATTCATTTGTTTAGTAACATTAGAGAATAATCATTGTGCAAATACATTTAGGATAAATCATAATCTTGCATTTAGATTTGCATTTACCAACAGATTTTGGAATAAAAGTTAATTTTATTTTTGTAAAGTATTTTATAATGAAAACTCTTTTATATGTCAATGCCACACAAAATGTAAACATATTAATTAACCAGTCTAAAGAGAACCCGACTTGAATTTATATTATATGAAGTTGTAATAATTTCTATATTTATGTAACAGTATTCTCTTACATAATATTTTACCAATGTGTGAATAGTGAATTAATATAATATATTTGTATTAGCTTCCTATGTAAGAATAATAAAATGTCTTATTATATATTATTGTCTTATTTCAAAGTGTATTTCTACATGACTGATAGCCCATCAGGGTTAAATTCAACCACAGCAGTAATTTAATTTTAGTAGTTAAATGGGATGCTTCTTATGAGATACATTTTCTTAGCTGCACATTACCAATAGTAATGCTGTTATAAAATTGACAAATTGACTTAAAATAAAAATGTGAAATTCTGGAACATAAAGGACACAGCAACTTGACTGAGTTGACCTCTCCCCTTACCATCGTTTTCTCCCTCCAACCCTGTGATGGTTCCCAGCCTCACCATCCAGTGTGACTGGCAGTGGAGCTGCTGAGTATCTCTCCCCCCCCCCCCCCAATCACAAATCCAATCTACTTTTCATGTTGTACATTACATCCATCCATTTAAATTAAGTGAATTGTTGATTATGAATAATTATGGATTTATTATTTGGATTGCAAAAATAATAATTTTCTTGAACTGGCATGAATGGAAACCAGGTAGTGCATGATTACAACCAGATTCCACAGATAGAATATATTTAAGTATTTTATTCTATTAGGTCATATTCAATAGTCTGAAGAGATGTGGAAAAAGGCCACTATGAAATAGTCAAATTTAATAGAAATTAACTAAATAATTCTGCTAGTTTGAAAGAAGGATTATTAAAGAGAATGTATTGACAGTAGGACAGCACCAATGAAGAAAATTTAAGTTAAAAGTTAAATGAGAACAGATGTATAGTAATTAGGTTCTGTGGAGAAAATTTTGTGATAGATGATTGCCCTAACTACTACAAGATGAACTGATTAACACACAAGAACAGAGTATGATCCTTTTCAGCGCATTCATCTGAGCTGTAATTTTCTTCAGATTCTAATATTTGCAAAACTTTTACCTTTGAATACCATCTTTTTCAATTATGTTTCTTGTTCTCAATATAATTTTGATTTAATTCTGAGCAGTAGGCTACGTTTATAATTGTAATATTATTTGAGAAGATTAAAGAAAGTTTTATTATTTTCGTTGTGAAAATTATTACCAAGTTACTGTAAGGATTCAAAGAGAACCTACTGAACTTAATATAGATTTCGTTTACATTTTACACAATTGGTGACGGTATATATTAAATTCCGAAAAAATAATTAAATTATAATATTACAGCCATTAAATGAAATGTTTAAGGGAATTAGTTGTTTGTAAGCTGTGCTTTAACACAAATTACTTGGTTCGAGGATAACTGTAATACAGTATTAAGGGAAGTGAATGTAGCAGGAAAACAGGGAGCGTTTGAAGCGGTTACTAGACATTATATGTAATTACTAGATACCTGAAAGTGGGAGAACAGACGTGTGCGAAAGATTGCTTTCTGGTAATCACGTAATCTCGAAAAGGCGCTGTTAATTAAACGATAGGTTAAATTTTGGATGAAGGTTGAGCGCCTCATGAATTATGCAAACGCTCGAGATAGATGAAAGCAATGCATAGATTTTGTGGAAGGGTAGAGTTCAAACTTGACAGGATTACTTACTATTCAAACTGAATAGTATTAAGGAATGGTCTTAATTTATAGGTATATCAACATTTTCCATAACGACCAAGGTGTTTATAAATAAATCGGCACATATCTGCCACCGGGCAAACTGTCCCTTTGCAGAGTAAATAAATGCATAAACAAGAAATAAAAATCTGGATAAGTGATTAATTAATATGTATATTTATTAATGGTATTTGCTCGTTTAAAGCAACGGAGTGGTGTCATGCTAAGTCTTGCGACTCGCCATGGTCAGGATTGATATTCGCATCCCTTTCATGCCATCGTGATTCGGCTATTCACGGAATATTGTAAATAAAAATAGAAACTTAATCTCACTTATATTGAATATAAATATAATTAGTGCATAACAGCCAAAAGTCAGAAATTATTAAATTTAAAATTTACGTTTAACTGCAAAACGTTTCCTCCCAATGTTCAGGGACCTCTTCAGTTGTATTTAATTAACTAAATTTAATGAGAATTTATAAATAGACTTGTTTCTGTTTTACATGAATTAACGTCACATTTTGTTAATTATATACAACTGAAGAGGTCCCTGAACATATGGAGGAAACGTTTTGCAGTTAAATGTAAATTATATATTTAATAAATTCTGACTTTTGGCCATTATATACTCACTATAATTATATTTACTGGCTTCTCCAAATCATTCTTGCATGAAGCCTTAAACCAAGGCTAGGGAACAAATTTAAAAACAGTTAAAAATATTGCAATATTTTTCTTTCCGTCCCAGTCTTTCCGTTTGATATAATTTTACTACTAGTTTTCACAATGAAACTAAACAATCATTTTACTCGTATGTCATAATATTGCAGTTGTAAACGTTGTGCTCAGCTGTATATTTATTTCTATTAATGGCATTGAGATAAATAAATTTAATTGTAATGGATGATTTGCAGAGGTAAAAGTTTTTAATAAATATTAGAACGTATGAATCAGAAGAAAATTACAGCTCTGTTCGATAGTTTTCTCGTTATCTTAGTTCTTTCTGAGAGAACAGATTCTCCAGTTATAAACGGAAGCCAATTCAATCTTGGGAGGACATGACGTGCACAAAGAAACACTCTTCGCCCGGAGATAAACGATGTCTCAAAGAACCTGCAAAGAAAATTATTTTAAGATTTAACGGCTTACCATCAAAACGTTTCATAATTAACTATTCAATTTGGAAATGTTTCTTCAGGTTTCGGTTACATAACTCTCATGCTTGTGCCTCTCCTCGCCGAAACAATAAAAGTTTCTCTCTTTTCTAAACCTTCGATCAATTATTCTGTCATTTCGAAATTCCTTCTCAACTTTAACGTAATTACTTTTCGTCACTCTCATTCTTCCACTTTTTCTTTAACTTAATTTTGATCCCACGTCTTAATCGCAAGTATTAATGAATTTAATCTACTTCGTTTTTGATCCACTTAATCTACCTTAATTTTTACGTCTTACATCGAGAATTCGTAAGATGAACTTGACCAAACGGAATAAAGAAAAAGGACCGAATCACACGCACAGATAATTTAAGGAAATAATAGACAAATAACAAGACAGAGAATGTTGAACTTCGTAAGGAGCAATAAATAGCTCCAAAGGAACCAATTGTGTCCGTGAATGTTGTTATTCAATAAGTCGGGCAGAGATAAAAATACTGGAGAATACCAAATGAAGCAGGAATGGACAAAACGGGAAGCAATACATCATATACGTTGTGGTAATTGGTTTTGGAAAATTTTACCGTGTCTAATAAACGACTCTAACCGATTTGAAATTTAGAAAATAGTTTATTTCGTTCTTTAGATAATTTACCTAAAAAAAGTGTTTAAACACTATATCAAGTTTCCCAAATTAAAACTTATCCAGGACAGTAATATATAATTACATTATATACTATTATGAAGAATTATTTCTAGAAATGTGTGTCAACTGTGCGGTAAAGTGAAATAAGAGAACATTCTATTTTCTGTGAAATCTTTCACTGGCGTTTGTGGGCCCATGGCCATTAAAGCGAGGATTGCATTCTCTTTGAAGGAGAAAAAAAAACGTGTTCTACTCAGTACATTTGTTAAATACTGAAAAGAAAACCTATTTAAATTTTAGCGTAATAAAATACTTGTTACAAAATGCAACAGTTGCCGTCAAACCATAGCTGTTTTCTATTTAGACTCTCTCCATTTTAGAAGTGCAAAATAATACCCGAACTATTAATATTCTGATATAGTTCAAATCATTACCTGTAGTGGACTTAAGTTCCAAATTTATAATGATTTTTACCGGGGGTAAAACGTAATGTAAATAAGAGCGCATTAAACATACAATGGTACATTGTAAATATAAGGCATATTGAATATCAAATAAATAATTAAGAGTTGAACCAGACAGTCGTAGGAATATTCAATTTGTACACGCTTAATTTGCATCTCTACAAACTTTTATATATAGTAAAATAATAATGAAGTTAGTAAATGAATTACTTGTTAAATATTTGCTCATAGTGTTTGTGGAGTTACGTTTCAATACATGGAATTTATTGAGATGTTACAACATTTTCGATCTATCTTTGTAACAACGTCTTCATTTTTCGAAATAAAATTTTCCTTATCATTCGATTATCTAACCGTTGTTCTACTTTATGAAAAATTTTGGATATTTACTGTATATAGTATTATGACCGGAAATTAATCGTTGGCTCTGAACATCATAAAGATTAGCAACATAAACGATGCGAATATTTCGCTGATATGACCAGGTCACCGGTCGCACGTGAAGTCGTGTGGAAGAACGAATTATTAAAAAATTCGTTGCCGCCAGAACTGACGTGGGCTTTCATCCTTTAATCCCAGATATATTTTTAACAACGCTTTCGGCAAATGATCAAATTTTGATGGTAAGCTATAAATATTTCTGGAATTAACTCCCGAAGCTTTGATGAATGCAAAATTATTGACTTCTCTGAATACCTGTAAATTTTGCTGAAAAATGTTTTGGAAATATTTAAAACTAGCTGGGTGCCCGGCGTTGCCCGAGATGTCATTCATCCATAACCCCCGATTTGTTCGTTATTTTTATGTAACGCAACTCGACCCCTATCCCTAAATGTGTTATCGGCCGGTTACATTGTTTTAAAATTTCTACCCCCGTCCAACCCCGAGATATACCCAGTTTGTCACAATAAAACTGAGCGACATCCATAACTCCAGAATTGACTTGAATCTCGGTCTCTTCGCATTATTTTCATGTAACGCTCCACCAAACCCCACCACACAGCGTGCTCCCCTTCTATGCCGATAGGGTTTGTAATTATACACATAATATATTTAGAAATATTATGAGTCTTATTGACCCCGCAAAATATTTATTCGACGCAAATAGCGACAGGTTAACATTTTTGAACATTTCTACCCCTGTCCACGTCGGACCAGCCCTCCAACGCGCTACCAAGGTTGTCATATATAAATTCAGTGACATCTGTATCACAGATTGGTCTCGAATCTCTGTTGTTTTCGCGTTATTTCTTGTAAATTCCCTCCACCCCCACCCTTACCCGTGCCCCCCTCCAACACCGAAAGGGATTGAAATTATACACAAAGAAAGTCGTAGAAATATTATCAATCTAATTAATTCTAAATATAACTATTAAAAGAAATTATAGTCCTCAATTGCATGTTTAAAAATGTCCACCACCGACTGTACCCGTTACTGAGGAGTTAAATGGCCAGTTGAATGTAATAATTACACCCAGAGCCACCTATAACCTTGGATTTTACTCCAATATCGATTGTATTCACCTTATTTTCTTGTAACGCACATCCACCCCCACCCCTAAGGTTGCTCCTTTCTGATGCTGTGAGGGATTGAAATTATACTCAGATAACATCGGTAGAAACACTATCTATATCTTTAACCCTGGGGGCGGTAGACGCGTCTCACCGCGACTGTGTTTGTATCCTGGTCGCAGAGAACACGTGTATGAAATTTGGTGAAATTTGCTCCACCGATGTAGATTTGTATAAGGAACATACAAATATACATACATACATATAAACACTCTGTTTTATTTATAAGATAAAAAAACGACGGCTGTTTGAATATGTGTATATATAATTAATTATTAATTTAATTGATAGTTTAATAAATTATTAAATACAATAATATTATCGTTCACAACTTAAATTATACGTTTGCTGTTCAGCGTTATTTAATTTAGGAAAGTAAACCCTCTTTTAAAGGAGATTTGTTGCCTCATTTCTGTTATGAGTTCTTAATATATTTATACAGACTGCTGGCTTTCCTAGAATTCTAGAGTACAAGCAAGACGGAAGCAAGTTGCTTCGTTTTTTCTGCAATTCTATTCTCACTGTTCAACATTATCTTCAACACTTTTATCACTATACTATTATATAGGCCTACTATAACATTAAATTTCTTTCTTCCTCAGCTTCTTCAGAAAATAAATATATACATATATAAATAACAGACACAAAGAGAAATACGAACTTCAGATTTAAGTTTGTTATAAATTAGGAAAAGCTAGCGGATATGAAAGAAGAGGAGAAACAAATCTGGAAAATGTATTTATTGCACCTTTTTCTTGAACGAGACATTACGTTTGTAGTGAGAAATCGGCATTCGTTATTTAATCTCTGAATGCCCGAGAGAAGTTGAAAATTTCTTTTTAGTGTCTACCTCTTGAAAAGAAGCAGATTTTTCCCTTTATTGCGAGCAGAAATTCTTCCCGATTAAGAGAGGCTGCTTATGTATCTTCTAAATCAAAGGGCGGATCATTAGTTGCAGTAATAACAAGGGAAAGTTTCGCTTGCTTCGTTACCATAGTGTGAGAGGAAATGAATATTCAGGAAGCTTGTTGTGTGTCGGCAAGGCGGAGAGAGAGAGAGAGAGAGAGAGAGAGAGAGAGAGAGAGAGAGAGAGGATAGATTTGAAATCTATAAGCGCCGTATCTTCCCCAGGTTCTCCTCTACCAATCTATCTAATCCCAGACAACAAATCGGTCTTTCCCGACTTGCAGCGTGTGAGAAAGCAATTTTCGTCAATCTATTGTCATCTTTAAAACTCGGATTATAAGGCCCATTCCAACTAAAGCTTCATTTTATTAGGTTTCGCGTCGTTGCCAAAGGTGCATTTTGTTTTTTAGAGAAAAAATCAAATTAAAAACAAAAATTAATATTAATTTGCTATTTCATTGTAATTTACATAATTTTTTTAGAACTAATCGATTGTCTTTTTTAATGACAAAACACGTGTATGTAACACTAATTTCTTTGAATATTACAAATCTCAGTTATTTTGTTTTCTATTCGTATATTAATCATATACTATTAAATAGGACATTGTAATGTGTTTATTCAAGGTGCGAATCATATCCTCTTATTAGTGAAGGTAACATAATAGTACTTGTACAATCTCTTACAAATCAGCCAGACTGACGTTTTTTTCAAATGAAAACGTTTATTAAACAATCTTACATGTACACACTCGATAAAAATGTCTGAATTAGGATGAAAGTGAACATAAAAAGACGTAAACGCAAAGCTCACGTTTTAGGAATCTCTCTCTAGGGAGGAGGTATTTAGTGAATCAGGACAGGATTCCTATCACGTACAGTCTTAACAGTGAACGACTTAGGATAAATATTTGTGTGACGCTTGGGAATTGCTAATTACGGTTCTATGCGTCGTGTCGTAGGACAAATGCCAGTATTAGACGAAAAATCTTCGTACTTGTGCTAATAAATAAAGCCGTGCGACAATAATTTGATTAAATCTGTATTCTGGAGAAATAAGAGCACCGCTTGTTTCTCCAATTCTACTATTTCATATTTTAGATTAACCGTAATTAAAATTATTACTCAAATCGTAAAAAAGAAGTCGTTAGGAAACGAGCCAAATACTGAAATGAGAAGAACACACATTGGAAATCTGATCTCACTGAACATAAAAGATTCTTAGAGCAACATCCGATAATATTTAGGAAACATTGGAATAGAAAATTAGAATTTTTGTCAGTATTCAGATATTGTTTAGAAATTTTAAATGCAATTTTTCTCAACATTGCATATTAAGTTTTTGGGATATTGTTAATATTCTCTGCTTATTAATTACATTTTGAAAAAGTTATAGTGTGATTTGGATGGATCATGACTGCAATTTGACACATTATCTGATACTTTACAGTAGTGTTATTAAATTAAAATTTTTATATCCATACATATTTTATGATTTTTTAAAATTTTTTTGGTTAGCTCTTATTTATTTTTTCAATTACACTATCGTAATTAAAATTATTACTCAAATCGTAAAAAGCAGTCGTTAGGAAACGAGCCAAATACTGAAATGAGAAGAACACACGGGGAAATCTGATCTCACTGAACATAAAAAATTCTTAGAGCAACATCCGATAATATTTAAGAAACAATGGAACAGAAACTTGTAATTTTTGTCAGTATTCAGATATTGTTTGGAAATTTTAAATGCCTTTTGTTTAACTATTGTACCAATTTTTTCTCTACATTGCATATTTCGTTTGTGGGATATTTTTAATATTCTCTTCAAAATAATTACATTTTGAAATAGTGTGATTCGGATGAGTCATGTGTGCAATTTGCCACATTATCTGATACTTTAGAGCAGTCTTATTAAATTAAAATTTTTATTTGGAATTTTTATATCCATACATATTTTAATGATTTCAAAAAAATTGATTCTGGTCAGCTCATAATTATTTTTTCAGTTACACTAACGTAATTATCTCTTTATCCGCCAACCGACGTATATATCCGTAATAATTTTCCAGCATTTATTAAAGAATCTAAAATATATGATTCTGAGTTTGGTATTATCAATTAATTAGAAATAAATGTAATAACTGAAAACAATGATAAATACTAATGATATAAAGCGGAAATTCTTAATATGTTATATGGCGTTTTATTTTTAGTTCTTTGGTCCTCATGTATTTATGTTTGTTTTTAGTTCTTACGTTTAATTTGCACTTTTTCGCCGTTAGAAACGACGCCAATCCGCGTTGAAACGTCCGACACTTTTAAATTTTCTGTGTTATTGTTTATCAATTTAAAGTATGAAGGTCGTATTTAGTATTATTTTTATTAACAGAGTTTAATGTAATATTTGTTAACCGGGCCCCGTAAACATATGATTCCTCATAAAAGTTCTGGCATTACAAAGTGATGTATTAGATGCGTTGTAATTATAATAGTAATTAATTATATTTTCTTATTTCGTATCAAATACAACTGATATTTTATAATTTGAAGTGGCGTTTTCCACTGTTTTACCTGCAACTGCCTGCCTTTAAGAGTTTCTTTTGGTTTAATAATAATGATAATAAAACGTATGTTTTATCTTTTAAATAAGGACAAAGTGAACAAGTAAACATCCGGTTGGAGGAACATAGTTGTTGCACTGAGAGGAGCTATTTTCTTCCTTACCCGATCAGAGTCGAATAAATATCTCAGAAGCAATTGTGTAAACTTTGTGTTTAGCTGTCCCACTTTGTTTATCGTTACTTAATGCAGTAATCACGATTTCCTGAATAAAGAAATGCAAACGATTCCACAAAATGTAGGGTGGTGAAGCCAGTACAACGTGGGCGGACAGCTGATCCAACAATCGAGAAGTTAGAGGAACCGCAGTTGCTATTTTCTCAGTAAAGTCTTCATTCGATACGTAGATACTACTCCGTTAAAAGTTCACGAAATTAAATTTTAAGTTGAAATGCTTTGACCCGCGAAGAATTCTTCGGTCGGGCAGTTCTCCTCGCCTCAAGTGAGAAGTTACAAGAAGTTTAGCAAACACGGGTCTATTCCCAGTACTCCAACAGCAATAAAATTTTTACAGAAAGCGAATAAAAATGTGTCCCACGGAGTAAAGTGGCGATTTTTTTGTCGTATTTGCTGCAATAAAATAGCGAATCCCGGGACTGTTTGCACCATATCTTGGATCGGTTTCAAAGCTTGCGGGACTTTTATCACTCAGACGGTGTGAATGTGGCCATTTGTATCTCTAACACCATCCTCCCTTTCACATCTTGGTGACCAATAAAAAAAGGAAATATTGTTCTCCAAGTTAAATACTAAATCCTGGATCATAAATTGTGAGATATTCTTTTATGTAGCTTCTTGCATTCAATTCACAAAAGGCCTCATATATATTGCATGGTCCGTTTAACTATAACATAGGCTATATGGCGCCGATGAATTATGCGACTGAGGCATCGCCAGCCTTTTCACATTCAATAAACTCAGACACCACAAAACTATGTCCCGAAAGAAGAAAATAAACCTCTGTTTAAAATATCAATATAATTGTTTCTACTTGCGACTGTAAACTTTCAACTGCTACGTTCTTTAAACCTAAACACTTAAAATTCCAGCAAACGTATTTGTCTACCGATGCTGATAAAAGTATTAATTATACTTCATTTTCTAGAATGGAATTTGGGATTAGATTCGTTTTTCAGACGACATGACCATCAATCGATCTGAAGTAGGCAGGATAAACTCAGACATGATCAGATTATTTAGTTAAGCCAGATAAGATTTGTGAATTATGCGTCAGACGTTTCTATCGCACGCAATATCGAAACCCAATTGTGGCTGTCAAGTAGCTACAGTCACAACAAATTGTTGGTAACATTAGGAATAAAAAAATGGGTTAAATATTACTTGTAATAAGAGCTGTTTTTGATCGCCGTTTCTTAGGAAATTTAATCAAGAAAAAAAGGATTAAATATTTATCGGATATTAAGAGAAACAAACTCCAAATTTATATTAGATAATAAAACATTTAAGTTTTTTATCAAAAAGGAAACAAGTAATTAATTTATTCCTTTAAATCTATATAATAAAAAAGGATGTATATTTGTATGTATGTATATATGTATGTATTTACGATTTTCTTTATACAAATTTTATCGCGTGGACAGAATTCAACCAAAATTGGTATATATATTCTGCCAAAATCGAGAACCGGTACTGTGGGGGTGAGAAACCCCTAGAATAAACGTGGAAATAATTATAATTGAAATAAGTTACGAATTAGTGTTAAATTACTGCGCGAGACGATGACGTCATAAGTTTTCAAGACATTGACGCATCCTAAATATAGTTCTGTGTTTCGTAATGAAATAAAGCAGAAATATTTTGATTGAATAAAAAGTAAAATTTTTTCCGGTATTACTCCATCGAATAGTAATAAAAAACAATACGAAACACTTTACCATCCTTGCGCAAAGTTAATTTGGAATAGTTAATTATCCCGCTATCTTTGATAAAGCCAATATGGCGCCTTATAATACATTCAAATGTGTGTCGGTCGAGATTTATAAAATTTCATAATATAACGTACTATTGTATCCTGTATAATATTTCAGAAGATAATAAGATTTGTCTAAGGTACGACTGCTGAATTATATGTTTGTAACTATAAAAGTATTGAAAATGACGTACCGAACTCCGAAAGTTTTTATGGTCGTTATTCAATTAATGCACTATCAAAGGTATGTACAGAAATAGGAACATTTAAATTGAATTAAAAGTACAATTAATTATACTTTACGCAACGTATTTCTATAAATTTGTATAAATGTAAACAAATTATTGCGTGAAATTTGTGTCGTGAAACAAAAATTTGAGGTTAGGATAGCAATATTTGTTTTCCATTTTTGGGAACGACGTTATAGATGTTCAATTTCTGAGAAATGAAGCTGAGCAAAAATATTTTGATTGAATAATAAGTATAATTAAATCTACCAATACCTCATCGAGTGATAAATATAATTTATTATGAAAGGTTATACAATCCATGGCATTAATTTTCTTTTAAATAACTTGACTTTTGACGTGGAATATTTAACGGGATCAGGTACCAATATGTTTCCCAATTATATCTTGCAATACGCACTGGAAGATACATAGAATTATGATAAAAACAATACTTAAATGTTCAAAATTGATATTTTTTTTATTGAAGACAGCGTATTTCGTAATGTTTTGCATTAATTTTATACAATGCTACCAACTGCAGATTGCTAAAACCACCAAATAGTTTAATTTCAGATGGAAAAATTATATGTCTACAAATATAATTTTAAGTCAGTGACTTAAACACCTTCAGCATGGGAGGTGAGCACATTTAGGGATAGGGTTCGAGGAGCGTTACATAAAAATAGCGCAAAAGCAACCGAAATTGGAGTGTATCGGGACATCTCGAGCAACGCCGGGCACCCAGCTAGTATATAATAAAAAAGGATGTATGTTTGTATGTATGTATTTACGTTAATTTTAATACAAATTTAAACGCGTGAACAGATTACAACAAGAATTGGTACACACATTCTTCAAAATTCGAACAACGGTACTGTGAGGGTGAGAAACCCGTAGGATAAACGTGAAAAGAAATATAATTTAAAAAATGTGATAATTTTGTGTTAAATTACTGCGTGCCAAGAGACCATGACGTCACGCGCGAGAGAGACGTTAATACGCGACAAAGAACGGAAATAGTTACTTTTTCTGTAATGAAATAAAGCAAAAATATTTTAATTGAATTAAAAGTATAATTTCATCCATCGAATGATTAGAAAATTAATACGAAATACTTTACGATCCTTACGGAAAATGTATGTTAGTTTTCGTGCCATATTAAGTGACTGCAATATTGTGACTATTTGTTTACATTGTGAATGTAGATAACAATTTCATAAATGTAATCTTTCTTAATGTCTGAAGACTGAGGGACAATTATATCCTGCATTACTCAAGGAGTATATTTAGGTATTATGTTCGTAAAGAAATTCGAAGGAATATTTGTTGGCATTGAAGCAATGATAAAGACATAAAGACTGAAACAAAACAGTTGATTTCCACTTTAGTTTGTACAACATTAGAGAATTCGTTTGTTAATTTTAATTAATTTTGTTCTTCGTCAGAAACAACTAAGATCAGAGTTTAATGTAATTTCGAAAATATTATGGAATAATTTGCTCTGACTATATCATTATATATTCATTATCTTCATGGAAATGAAGACATTTATTACAATTAATAAGTGAAATATCGCCATTTACCGAATTGAAAGCAGAACGATAATTTTAATATTTAACATGGTTTTTAATTAAATCGTTTGAAATAATGAGCATTTCTGCGTATTTATGGTTTCATATCTTTTACATAAGGTAAAGTAAATGAATTTACAAATTGAGTGACTGTTCGGAAAGTGCATTAGTTTCTCATTTCGTTTAATTTGCTCTGCATATTACTGTAACGATTCTGAAAATATTGTGAAAGCATAATTGGTTGACCTGATATAAATTTGTAAAACAAATGTTATACTCGGTGATAATATTGTTATACGGAAAAATAATGTGTGGCACATTTTGCCCTGTTTGTTCACAAACTTCTTATGGGAAAGCTCTATAGAAAAATATTATCTCTGTATTAAATAAATCGTCGTAAAATTTAAAATCCAATTATTACGTAACTGACAAGTAACCGTTTAACCTTATGAACGATAGATGGTTAGAAAATGAGTTTTCAAATATTTTACTCATACAATGTAGTTATAAAATGAAGGTATCGACATGTTTCGAGCAACAAGTAAGTACGGTAATATGAAAATACCGATAAAAGAAATATATTGTATAGATATTAGAATTCATACTGGAGAATTGTCTTTGTGTTAATCTGTTTCTTCATATATATATATATATATATATATATATATATATATATAATTAGTAATTATTTATCATCAATAGTTAAAAATGACATGTATTAATGCCGGCGAATAGCCTGAAAACACGTTAAGTCTTGCGTGCATGATTCTGCCTTCCTCCGATTCCTTCCCTGAAGCGAATACATTTTCATACCCCGGAATAATAAATTTCTCCCATATCGTCTGCTCCCTTTCCAATGAATAATGTGACTTTATCGTAGTCCAAAAACGGCGGTTCTAAGGTTACACATGGCAGTTTCCTCCATTCAGCGACCGGGAATCGGGGGCCAGTGTACATTATTACCATTTTCCTCAAAATGTTCAAAAATCAGTCACTGGAAAATCTTAGAAAAACTAATTTATATCTATCTACTCATCAATGATACTGTTCAATACGATTTTACAGAATTTAGTTTGTAAAGTCTCTGCACGTGGTTTGAAAGCTTCATTGGGGAACGAATTTAATTTTTTCGGTACTATATTCTTGAGATTCCTCATAGTCTTTTACAAGAATTGTAAACGCTGCCGTAGTTTTTAAAAATAATTTGAAATTAAATTAATAATTACTAATATTATAATATGTAAAATAATATTATACTTTTACACGTATAATATATACGTGTAAAATCCATATTGTTTAAAACCATATTTTAATACAGTCAGATATAAAAAAAAATTCAACTTAAATTACGTGTAAAATCCATTTATATTTACAAAAATTTCTATGAAATAGGTGCATAACGCAAAAATTTTGGGTATCGTATGAATAATAATTAAAATTGAAGCATTTGCAATTATGTCTCCAATTGATACACTTGATATATATTTTAATTAAATTATCAGTACGTAAAATATGATTAAGTCTATGTGACGTAATATATTAATATATGGTATACATATAATTTTAATTCAATCATGTTGTTAATAATTTTACTATTTTTACAGACGAATATGATTACTAAAACCGAAAGCTCCTGACGGTATATTTAAAATTATGACATTTTAATGTATTAAAATAAGGGTTTCATCAATTACGAAATTATTAATATATACTTACAGTCCTTTATCGTTTTTATTAAATAAGTAATTACTTTCAACTTCTCCGTTACCTGGGCAGAGAAGAAAATTTGCGGTCAATCGTAGAGAATATCCTGAGGAAATTACGTGTATTTATTTTTCTGCGAATCAAACAAGCGGCAGATCACAGAAACGAGCCGATTCCGCAGTAACTAAGAATTGAAAATAACATAGGGTTTTTCCGTGTCAACGGATTTCTGAAACTACCTCCTCCTGAAAATGAAAAGTTTTTATTTTAAAAAATAATTCTATTACAAATAAAATTATAATTCAATCTTTAATCTAATTTTCTAGCTTGTACAAGGTTTAAATCTCAGTTTCTGTTGAAGTCTATCTCGGCCAGCATCTCTTTGGTCTTCGGTTGTGCACAAGCTGTAGTAACGGTTTTGGTAGTATTATTATTTAGATTATTCGGGTAATTTCTTGCCTTGGAGTAGAGAGGGGAGCAAGATTAAAGTGAAAAAAGGCAAAGAAAAGAAATCTAGAAAAACAGACAAATTAAAGAGATAACGTGAAAGTCGTCTATGTACTGAGACAGCTGTCACTCGAGGACCAGACAGAATTTAGTAGGTCTGCCCCCTAATGAGTGTTCGGACTTTCATGTTGCGCTTCTGAGTGTTGTTCTCTCCCTGATGACGAACAGAATTTTTTCGTACTTTTCGAACCGTTGGAGTTTCTACATTTTTTCTGAACTTCTAGACGATCTTTCACGTCATCTTCTTAACCTAACTTGTCTCTTGCACACCGCCTCTTTCTTTAAAATTTTCTTGTTTTCTTCGCTTGGAGTAAATCTCTACATATTTTATTCTGATCTTCTAGAAGATCTTTTACGTCATCTCTTTTAAACTGCCTCTTTCTTTCTGCTTTTCCTTTGCTTTTTTAAAATTTTCTTTGCCCTTTTTCTTGCTCACCCATCTACTTCAAGACAATAGAGTACCCAATTAATCTAAATAATAATGTTATCTTACCATTGTCAATTTCAAATCCAGGTTCTAGTAGTAGACGATGTTTACGAATTTTAGTCTTGATGACGTCTTCTACATATGGAATGTAAGTTAAAGTTGGATATATACCAGGTATGAAGGACTTAGATTACACTTGTTGCATACTAGTAATGTGAGACTTCTTTTTAGGTGTAGACAGGCTATGTATAGGGTAATCCACATAGTGGCAACTCCCCTCTTATAGCATAGGAAAGGGATTTGAAAGGGAGGATGCGGAAGGGTAGAGGAAGGGAGCCAAGGGTTAACTAGGGCCCCACGGCTGTAGTTTAAGGATCCTACCCGGCATTCGCCTAAAAGTAATGCAGGACAAACCCTAGATAACCTGCATCAGGTAGGTTGGGCATTGGGTTCTTGTCCCACGCCATTCCGATAGCGGGACCTCGACCAGTTTAGGAGGCAGCTGGCCAACTGTTCCAATGGGAACAGCGAGCAACTGTTACCGTATGCCCAAGATCTGTGACCCCGGAACATACACCTCTCAAAACAGGCCGAGGTGCCTCGGCTTATGGGAACCTTAGTTCAAAAACGGAGAGGAAAAGGCATCACCAAAGGTAGCCCCTCCGTATCTCTCCTAAAAGGTTCGACCTGCGAGAGAATATCCCTCACAGATTACCTGCGAGAGAATATCCCTCGCAGGATAGGTCTACCTAATGATTAGAAAGTAATTTTTTTTTTTGGGTAATAGGCTACATGAGGGTAATCCACGTTGTGGCAACTCCCCTTTAATAGCATAGGAAGGGACTTGAAAGGGGGGATGCGGTAAGGTAGAAGAAGGCAGCCAAGGGTTAACTAGGGTCCCCGGGCTATGGTTTAAGGATCCTACCCGGCAATTCGCCTAAAAGTGATGCAGGGAAAAACCCTAGAAAACCTGCATCAGGTAGATAAAACCAGAAGCTTAAGACAGTCAAAAATACTATCGATACAGTGAGAGAGTCAAAATTAAATCCGGCTCACTAAGAGAATCAGAAATACACCCGGTTGTCTAAGAGAAACAAAAATACTCCCGTTATCTTAAAAAAGACAAAAAAAATTCTGTGTAGCCTGAGAGAATGAAAAATTTTTGCGTCTGCCACTCTTGTAGGTGATATTCGTGTTTTACTCACTCAGTGTTTGCTCCTCGATAGTAACTAATGTGTGTTGCTCTGCTTGAATCTGAGCTTTTTTTTTTTTAGGGCAACAGGCTACATGAGGGTAATCCACTTTGGGCATCTCCCCTTTAATAGCATAGGAAGGGATTTGGAAGGGTGGATGCGAAAGGGTAGAGGAAGGTAGCCAATGGTTAACTAGGGCCCCCGGGCTATATTTTAAGGATCCTACCTGGCATTCGCCTAAAGAAATGCAGGGAAAACCCTAGAAAAACCTGCATCAGGTAGGTCGGGCATTGGGTACTTGTCCCACGCCCTTCCGATAGCGGGAGAGGAGTTTGCTGTGAGGACGCAGCATTCCCATCTACGTGCCTCGACCAGTTTAGGAGGCAGCTGGCCGACTATTCCAATGGGAATAGCGGACAACCCTTACCGTATGCCCAAGGTCTGTGACCCCGGAACATACACCTCTCAGAACAGGCCGAGGTGCCTCGGCTTGTGGGAAACTTAGTTCAAAAACGGAGAGGAAAAGTAATCCCCAAAGGTAACCCCTTCGTATCTCTCCTACAAGGTTTTCGGTTTTCAAATGAATCTGAGACTTTACTTCGTAGGTTCATATATTATTTCTGATTTATATTCAACTGCGGAAAATTTTAGTAATACCCTTTTACAGTTAATCATTATTTTTCTAATTTTAAATTTTTTGGGTTTCTAATTGATTTGGTTTATTGCCTCATTGTCTCCAAGAAATTGACCTTCCAATTAAAATATAATTGACTTCGTGCTCAGACACAGTAGATAATATCGTGCTATTAATCAAAAAATATTTTAGGGACGGTAATGAGGCACTAGCACATGCCTTTATTAATATGTATTTCCGTGAGATGTTATTCTTTTGATGAAGAGGCGCAAGTCTCGTACGCGTTTCACGTCCATTGAAGCGATTTTTAGCACTTAGGCGGTGAGCTGTGTGGAGATAAATAACGCGGGACGCTGGAGTTCCAATGATTTGCAACTCTGTGGCTCCGCTCTACACTTGCCCATAAACATTCCATTAAAACCTGGAAGAAATATTTCAGTGTCCTTTTTTTTTGCTGGTGACCCCATGTGAATTATTGTTTTTGTAATTCACTGCTTCTGGAAGGTTGGTTTCCCTTTGGTCGGAGTTTAACAGTCACGGTATTGGACTCGCCTGTTGCTCCGACTATATTTCATCTCACCCTCCGCAAAACATTTACGCACAAATAATATGTACATATTTCACAAGGGTCGTATAATTTTTTGTTTTTTTGCATTTGAAAAAATGTCTTTTATTATAAACAGTTCTACTAGCGTTGATGTGTTCTTATGAACCACTCTGTGTATATTCCACCATGAATTCTAATCTGTAAAAGCGAATCGTGAAAAGAAACATTAACAGATCACAAATGGTCTTTTAGAGCGTTCATCGATATAACAATCAACGTAATATTTGTATAAAAATATTCGCCGAAATTTCAGAATATTATAATTACCTCAAACCCAACAAAAGTGATTTTAAGTCGTTACTCCAATTAATCGGTTAATTAACCTGTATCCGTAATATTGATAGATTTATTTAATTCCTATAGTTCGGCAAAACAGTCAAGCTCTGATTCCCTCATGAATTTATTAAAATGCCTGAATTAATGCAATAAAATCTTAAGGTATAACGAAGGAATTTAACGTGTAAAATTCAGCCTTTGTCGATAGTTCCAACCCAAACCTTCGTATGAAAATTAATAAAATTCCTTGCATGTACGCCTATGTTTTCGAAAACAACCCATTACCAAAGGAGAACTTTTACATGCTGCGGCGTAATTATTGAACAATAGGAAGGATTTCCTTTCAAAAACAATGGCGCTCGAAATTTTGCATTTTACGTTGACTTAGAAGCTTAACACAAAGCAGCTTATTTTCTGCGGAACGAATATCCGGGGAACTGCTATATCTTAAACCTGCTATCTGATCAGGTGACGACGTGAATTTAACATAATTGTAAATGCAGTGTAATTTCGTACTCTGATTATCATTTTTGACGGCCGTCCTTTTAAATATTTATCGGCAAGAATTTAACATCTGATTAATAATCAATTATAACTACAAATAATAAATTTACAGGCAATTAATTTATTTTATATTTTTATATTTATTCCATAGAGGATCAAAACCGTATCCTAATGATCCAGCCAAGTTCCTACAACACAACATGTCCGTAACATTTTAATTTCAAATTTATTAATGAACATCGAATTTAACAAATTCTCCCAGTCGCCTCAATCCAAAGTTTTCTCGTTCTACCTTATTACAAATTTTTACATTATAAGTTCGTCCAAATTTTTAAAGAATATCAAATATCCTTAATTGCAGATCTGCTGATACACTTTTCTTCTTGATAAAAATCCACAAGGACCCACTTGTTCAAGTGGAGTTTACAAAAATCTATTCCTATCATTATAATTCCTGGTTTATACAGGAAAAAAACAACAAAGATCAGTAAATACGTTTATCAAAGAACACATGTTCAATATCAAACGTACCATTGATAAACAAATTGTAGTCATTGGAAACATAAATTGGATTGGCAAAATGTTTAAGATTTTAGACGTTGACACTAAGTAATTTTCCAGAATGATATGAGAAATTCTTTATATTTATCACTTCAATTAATGTGTAAAATTAAAATATGAAATTCAACAATGACTATTGTTCTTTGTATTTCCATTGACTTTGCGTTTAACTTCGTATTATCTTCTTTTGAGTTTGTCACGTAGTTTATAATACGGTTCGTGCGTTTTTGAATCACGCGAAGAAATCAATAAAGAATTCTGAAACGTTGTGCGGCTCTTATTAGGCTATTTATTTAATGTAATTAGTATACTTTTAACACATTCGTTTTATATCTTATGATATTTATTATTTTGAGTGTATAATATACGTATTTTGAGAAGTAAAGGATATTATACCCTATCGAACCGATATAATTCACCTCCAATGATATAGTCCTGTGTAACATCCCGCCTGCCATCATGTAACACTCCACCACTGTGAACATGTAACATTCCAGCAGTTGGAAATGGGAAGTCCAGATAGATCGTTCACCAACCGAGCTATACCTCCGTTAGCTCACCTGGCTACCGATCTAGAGGATAAAGGAAGAATTAAGAACAGGAAATAGGAAAGTCGGTAACGTGAGGGTTCGGGTTCAACTAATTGAACCTAGGCGTAGTGGTTGGTGTTTCGCTGCACTTCAGTCAAATAAGAGTTGATGAAGAATAAAGAGATTTAATTGTTAGAAATAAAATAAAGTAAGCACCAGGAGCCACCAACCCGTCTGGAGGTTGGATCACGACTCTCGTTCCCAAGAAGCTCTGAACAATTCGAAGACTCCTTTCCCCCTCCCTGATGATTTTAAGTCTCCAATGAGAAGAACTCTTACAGGGTGGAAGATTTCTGCTGCCGTGTGCATGTCTGCATAAGGTACTTAAAATGCTGACGTCTAGACGCAGCGTTATCACAGCTGCTTAGGCGGAAGGGATGAATATTTATGTTGTTGTTGTGTTTAGTTACTCGCTATATCTAAAGTGATGTCTTTAACTGCATCAGCGTTCTTGCAGCTGCGCCCTCTTAGGTCCGCTATGCTGAAGAGACGTTATGATAAGAGGGCAAGTGTAGACTATTATATTACACCTGATATTTATTCGTGATACAACAAGAAAACGTTCCATTACGTTCAGAAAAAATCTAATCCACCTTATGTTACGCTGGAATGTGATTTGGGAATTGCATACACGATACGGAAAGATTTTTCTATGGTTACAAGCGAGCGAACAGTAACTTGTGTATTGGCTTTGTTCCTTTATTTTTTTCGGAGTAAAAGCGTCAATATGATTCGTTTTTTCCTCCCTTATTGAATCATTACTTCAACACATTTCCAGTTAGTTTCAAGCTGCTCCTTTGCGCTTCCACTCTTCATTTAGCAGCGCCTGATAATAAAATGCTTTGTGACCCCAGCTTTAAATTTCGAGAAATATTAAGTTAAGCCCTGTGACGCTGTTCTCGCCGGAAACCGTAATGTGCTGTTAGAGTTACAGCCGGATCCAAAATTTCGCGCACGCTGCATCACAGCGCGCTGGCTGCTGTGCTTATTGTCAACCGTTGTTGCAGCGAAAATTATTTCAAACAAGGTATGAAATTTATATTTTGTTGGCAAACAAGTATTGTACGGAAGTGTATTCTTCCACGTTACTGCATCTAAACAGAAAGTGCAACGGTAATCTTAGGCATTTTTCGGTTACGTGTTTTTTATTTTCTCTATTTTGTATTTCACATTAATATGAATTATACAATTTAGAATAAATTATTTTGTATTCTCAGCAGTGTTTTATGTATTTGTACTTTATTTTCCAGTAGCTGGGTGCCTGACGTTTCCCGTGTACTTATTTATACAAACCCGAAAAAGTATTTAATTCTATATTAATCTTTAGTCAAGAAGTGATTTAACCTAAATATAACTGTACCGTACCGATAGTGCATTAATTGAACAGCTATAAAATACATTGAATTTTCAGCATCCATCCCAAGAAACATACTTCCGAATTTCTTTACGTATAGAATACTTAAATACAATCCTCAAGTATAGAAGGATATAGATTCCCCTCAGCCTTCAGACATGAAAGATTAAATTGATAGCTAGATTCACAATTTAAACAAATAGTCGCCATATTGCAGTCACTTAACATGGCACGAAAATTAACATACATTTTCCGTAAGGATCGTAAAGTTTTTTTTATCATCATCCGTTGGAGTATTACTGGATAAAATTGTACTTTTTATTCAATGAAAATATTTCCACTTTATTTCATTACGGGAAAAGTAACATTTCCTTTGTTCGTCGCGCAGTAACGTCTCTCTCGCGTGACGTCATGGTCTCTTGGCGCGCAGTAATTTAACACAAAATGATCACATTTATGAATTATATTTCTTTCCACATTTACCCTAGGGGTTTCTCGCCTTCACAGTACCGTTTCGCGAGTTTTGAAGAATATGTGTACCAATTCTTGTTGCAATCTGTCCACGCGTTTCAATCTATATAGAGATTAACGTTAATAATTACATATATACATTCAAATATACATCCTTTTTTTCGGAAACTGAATTAATTAGACATTAATATATATACCAATGAATGTCTGTCTGTGTACCTTACGTGCTTCCAAACCATTCAGCCGATTGCGATAAAACTTCGGTGACTTGAGGTGCGCACCCCCGGGAAGGTTTTTGTCGGCCTTTCGAAGCGTTGGCAACTCTCAAGGGAAGAACGGGGGTGAAATTTAAAAACATGCTATAACGGCTGATATTATCCTTGATTAGTTACTTTTTGGGGTCTTGGTGATGAATAATTTCTATCTATATGTATTTAGTGCATAATATCAACACCTTAAAGCATCAATAAGACACCATAAAAATCGCTAAACAACCGAGATTGGTGTCAAATTCAGCGTTATAGATGCCAATTAGTTTAATTCTTGCATTTACCATACGGATTAAGAGGTAGTTCAGCCCCTAGGAGCAGGGGTGGGACAAGGAAATTTAAAACATGCTAAAATGGTCGTTATTAGCTTCAAATAATTAGTTTTCGGAGTCGAGAAGATTAATAGTGTCTTTTTCAGTTGTTATAGTGCATAGTTTCAACCCCGTACTGAATGGAAAAACAGCAACACTAATGGTGGGGGTGGATGGGCGTTACTTAAAAATAACGCGAAACAACTGCGATAGGTGGCAAATCCACGATTATAGATGTCAATGAGTTTAATTCTGACATTAACTATGCCAGTAAAGTTGTAGTTGAGCCCCTAGGTGTGGGGTTGGGGAGAATGAGGGTGAAATGCCGATATATGAAATTAATGAGTTAAGAACTGATACTGGTGTTGCATTTAGGGTTATGGAAGTCGCTGAGTTTAATGTGTGGGGATGGAATGGGGGAACCTTTCTCATTAGTAGCTTTGTATCTGTCTCACTACGAGTTCATTACAATAAAGACCATCCAAAAGCTGCTCAATGACAAAAGTGTAACTGGTATGGTTATAGATTTGAGTAACTTTTGTTATGAGGCATAATGCAGTATTTTCCGCAGAAGCATGATAGGAAAGACTACAAATATGTAAAGTTTCTCTGACGTCAATCGTCAATATTTTATTTCCTCAGACATACTATTACATTTATTGTCAAGAGATTAATATATATATATATATATATATATATATTAACGTGTCCTCCAAAACTACATTAAAAGATTTTATTATAAAACTGAAAGCAAGCGGGGACCATATGAAAGCAGACAGAAGACTGATGAGTTGGAAAGGAAAGAATCGCCCCTAATTCCCTGTTGGATGTCACATGTTACATGCAGATCCGTTCTTCTTATCAGATCGTTGCCACGGAGACGTGACACGTTCCACTAATGCTGCGGGAAACCAAATTTCAACCGAAGCAATTTCATTCCAATATTTATTTAAACTGCTCAGTTTTGGTGAAGAATAAATCAAAATGTTATATAAAAATTTATTGTATTTTCACTATGTCTTCGATTTGATTTTTACTAATAATAAAATGGTTAACTTCTTTTAGACTTTGATGACATTATTGACTTTTCTCCATAACTATTTACAAACAAGAACTTACTTTTCAAATAGATACTTGACTGAATAAATTAAATATGAAATTAGAAGTATCGGATTGACTATGAATTACGAAACTTAAATTACATACATTTTTACACACTATCGTATTAACTCAACATACTAAAGAATGTGTTAAACATAAAACGTAAACAGTTCTCCAAAATATCCAAAAAAAATCTCCTAGACGGAAGAATTTGTTGCGCGGAAGAATAAAAGTAACTTCATAAACTAAACTGATGATATGTCATTCTGCGATTGAGATTGTTAACAGCTCCATTTATTAGGAGATTATCTCATAGTCTGATAAATAAGTGTCAAATATCTTATATAACGTAGAAGACAAAGAAATAACGGCAGTGAATTCTAACCTCTTAATGTAAGTATCTGTTCTCAAACTAATGCATATTGTGGACATTTATATTGACTTTGAACAGGCTCATTTAGAATTTGACAAACTTAAGCAATACATTATGGGCAGTGTAAGAATTTTAATATATCCGAATATGAGGATCCACAATGCTTGAAAAACACGTTTTTCGAAAATAACTGGGCAATTATTAGGTGTCATGAAAAATAGTTGTAGGAAAAAACCATCCTCAGCATGTTGTAATAATTAATGCCGTTTTATGGCCAATACCACATAATATTTTTATTGATTCAAGGCAATGTTTTGGTACGTGTTTGTACCTTCCTCAGGTCTTTCCTGCGGATAAATCCTAAATCAATAAAAATACTGTCTGGCATTGGTCAGAAAATTGCATTGTTTATTTCATATAAACAGACGTAAAAATACAATCTTTAAAATGTTGTAATAATAACACATTTTTATTGTATGAATGATACAAAACCCCAAAAGTGCTCCATTTTATATATATTCCGTTTGGACCATAGATCTTTATGACAAAGACATAATTTCTGTAGCAAGGGATCATTATCTTTATTTTACTCTTCTAATGTACTTAAAAGACTTTGTTTTACTATTTATAAAACTAATTTAACAATTTTTTAATAGACCTCATATAACTTTGAACATATCAGCCAATAACACAAATTTAGAACAATTAAAACATCTGCAAAATGTAAAAAATCAATTAACATTAATTTCCTAGAAATAATTTTTTTTCTTCTACACATGTTGCAATGAGACGCCATTTATATTCTTTATTTTACATCCATTGGTCACAATTTTTCAGCCGTTAACTTACGGCTTTCGTTACAAAAATAGATTAAGGGAGGTTCTTGACAGAGGGAGTCGTTTATATATATTTTAATGGACAATTCGTCGTTTGTAGAGAAACGAAGAAACATGTCTTTGACTGAGAGAGTCCTATAGATAATTTAATGGATTGAATTGTCGTGTGCAGTTCAGAATTCCAAATCATATTATTACAAATTTCAGCAGACGGCCAGACTAGACCAGTTCAGTGGTTTTTGCCTTCGACCTCTGCACGCCATCGGTGACCGAAGCCGTTATTGTGATCTCCGTCTGGACGTGAGTTCTTTTTCCGTTCCTGTGAAATATCGGTGATATAAAACAACCGACATGATATGTTTTTCTTGCTTATACAGTGACAATTATAATTTTTGTTTCACCGAAAAGTCCACAATACACAAGACAAGATTTGTGTTTATTTAAAGCAGTATAATAAAAATTTAATTTCCCTTTTATTAAATTGTAAATAAATATTTTATTATGTAGTAGCAGATGGAATTGGTTTTCGCGTCGATACGACCATATATGATGCGTATCGACAAATTCTACATTTTTGTAAAATCCTAAAATAAAATTAAACTACTTTGATTTAATGACGCTTTAACTGCAGAAGCCTAAGTTACATAATGAAATGATGACCGTTCGATACTGACAGTTAATAAACTATTTTTTACTAGGGAAACAATCACCGCAAAAATGCGAAATAATGTTCTTTTGCTTCAATGTTTATTCCTTTCTCCTCTGATATGAGAGAGAGAAATTTCGTATAATGAAATAAGGGCTGCGAATTGCTATTGAGTGAATTGGGTAGCTGACTAAATTTATCCCGTTTTGTTTGCTGCGTTCTGCAAGACAGAGAATGTAATAGCTAAGTTATGAATCGTCAGAGGTGCTGTGCCTATTAAACTTCCCCGTTGTTTACACAGCCTTTGATGCAAGTAGGAAATTGCATGTAAACCATACAGTTAGTTAAGGTTGGACGATCAAACATGAGGTCAATTAGCTGAGAGCGCGGGTGAAAGCAAATCAGACTCCTAAGGTTAATATCAGGAAAATTACAGGGACAGAGAGACAATCAAGGGACTCTGGGTGACTATATTATTGATGCGAGCCATCTGTCGCAATCAGCCTGTGTTCTATGTGATGGTGTGGACGTCGGAAATTCAATTAAAGAGGTATTGTAAATGGAAAGTTTATTTAAAGAAAGAGTTAATTAAAATTTGACGGTTGTTCTGAAAATAATCACAAACTAGACGCTCTGTACGTTGCGAAATTCTTTGCTCTAAAATTCAATAACGCTCTCGGACGCTGCCGACCGGTTACAATGACGTATGGAGTTTTAAAATATTCATAGTTGTCATATCTAAAGGAGCTTACGTATCACACGACAGAGTTCACTTTGGTATTGTTTCGTGCAATAAATTGAAGGTGATGATATAAAAAAAAAATATTTTTCTTTCTAATACTCCGTAGCGGAAATACGTTCACAGATACTTTCATCATCATCTTCTTCCATAAAAAAATAAGTTCAAATAATCACAACAGGAATGAAAAATAAAATGAATCGTATTGCACGAACCGCTTAACAGTGAACCTGAATGCAATCTTCTAAATAACAAAATAAATTATTTAATTCAACTCTGTACTGTACTGTTAGAGGCATAAAATAAGTGTTCATGTTTGGCGGAGAGTTTCAGAATTTTCTAGAATACCGTTTGGATATGAATTTAAAATTTCAGTGAAACAGAATCACTGGAATTTTTTTTCCCCCATTCCAGCCTCATTAATAATTTAATAAAATTCCATAAAGCTTCTGTCCTGTCAATTAGAGATTCAAAGCGGATCAGCACCACGTTTCAAAACTCTACTTCAGCAAATGATTTTAACCAATTCCAAAGTGAGGTACAGAATTGATTTGGAGTCAGTCCTTTCACAAAAGCGGAAATTATATTCGTAATTAAATGTAATTCATTTTGTGGCCAAAATGTAGTGGTCACTTATACTCCTTGTCTTACAATATTCAGAGAATTTCACAAAACACTAAACAGAGCAGTGCATGAAATCCATCAATAATCGCAGAATTCCTATCATATTTGAAGATACTTTAAAGTAGAATATAGAATAAACTACTAATAAAAAACATATTTTCTTATTATACACTTACGTTTTCTGTTTATCGTCATGGAATAAGTCTTGTATTAAGGGATAGAGCGAATTTTTACAGTTGCATAAAATAATAGTTTTTAATATTCAATCAAGAACGTCGTGATTAAGAATCCGGAACGTGTGGAGAATCATTCATATATATATATATATATATATATATATAGTTATATATATATATAGTCTATTATAACGATATTGTTATTTTTATGACACTTCCATGTTACAATAAACAAGAACAATTAAACATTTAAACATGGATAAATATTCATAGAATTATATACCATTATGGTACACAAACGTGTTGTTGTAATGTGCTGTACAGTTATGAAACGTAAATAAACACGAAGGGGTAAAACTAAAATTATAAAATTCTTATATTTAAATTATTATTGTTTTTCAGTTCTTAGCTTGTTCCACGCCCTTTAAGGCTGGATTCCCTATAAAATGTGTTTATGTACTTATATTTAAAAACAAAATTAGGTTAATTAACTATCATAATTAACAAGTTCCCATGTCAATTATGTACAAAAATGTATTGTATATACTGTAAATAATTTTTATACAACAGATAATCCTAGGATAAATTCTTTTTAATAAGTAAAAAAATGTGCTTATATTTACAAATCTGAATTAACGGTTCTCGTCTGATTCAATGAGCCACTAAAAGTTTGGGAAATCCTCATACAGAATCGTAGTATGATGCCTCGCATCAGAGACGTCCAGGGTTCGAATCCCGGCGAGGGCATGGGTGTTTGAGTGCGTGTCAAATCAGTCCTCCGACAAGTCGAAATGAGTTCTCATAGTGAGTTGCTAATAACCTGAGCTGTTGAAGCGACTGAAAATGAATCAACACGAGAAAAATAGAATATTAGGTGTACAGTCGAAAGAGGGAATTAAGTTATTTATAAATTAGGGATTATTGTGGTAACATCTATGAGACAAAACAACCACTGAAATAAAGATTTCGGCATTTTTATTAAACTAATTAGTAAAGACGTATTTAAGTCATTTGTATAAGTAAATGGAACGAAATTAATATGTCAGTTGCAACTCAAAAAATTGGAACAATAATGAATCTTCGGTGCGACTGTAAATACATGAATATAAAAAAAAATATGAGCACTGCTCAGAATAATTTTGCGTGTTTCGTTAAATATCGTAACTAGTGTTGGTTTTGTTTACAGTTGTACGACCGTTGTACAAAAGTAAGTTATCCTCTGACACTAAATTCAGGACTACGCAGCGGAGCGATATTTTCCGAGCTTTGTCGTCAGCGGTTACTGGTATCCAACATTGGATTTAAACAAGTTTATTTAATGTTTATAATCTCTATACAAAAATAAACCTGTTTCATATGTGCGGATGGTACCGCCAGCTACGTATTAAAATAGCTGAACCGTATAAACGCTGCACAACCAGGATTTTGAATAGAATCACAACGCTGTAGTATAACCCATCTTGCACTTTCTCAAAACTTACATTGTCGGAATTGAAAGTATCATGCAATTGGGTTGGAGAGGCGGTGAAAAATCAAATTATCCTTATTTCATGGTAGAAACATTTTTCAAAAATATATCAAGCGGTTACAGTTTGATCCGTGCAGCTTCCGATCCCAAGCATACAATAGGGTACAGAACACAAAATCATGTGCATTGTCGTAATGATATGTACCGTGATAATGTGAAGAGATTTGATAGTCTTAAACACAGGTATTCGCAGTCATTCATATTTTTTAGTACCACTCTAACGGAAAATTTGATTTTTAAAATTTTTTGTGGTCCTTTTTCATGAACAATACAAATTAAAAGTAACTTAGATTCATGTCAGTGGCGACATATATTTTCTAATCACAGGAAAGTAGAAACTAGAATGTTTAAAAAAAACAGACTCACATTAAATATATTTTTTAAAAATAACAATTTCAAATTTTGTATGTACGTGTTTCTGTGAGAGAATGAATGCGCAACTACATTAGACAGTATCCTTAGCACTTAATATAAGGAAAAATTAATAAAATAACAAAGCCAGGAAAGCGATTAAAGCACCTTTCTTGTTTCGTCCGAGGACAACGACTAAATAGCAACCCGCGGATCAAATTTTTAATTTACTTTTATAAATTTACTACTTTATTTTCCATGATAATTATGTGAACAAATATATGTCTTGTTATGAATACATAAATATATGGTCTAGAATCAGAAAATAATGTTTATTAACAAAAAAGTAAATAAACTACGTTTTGCCCTCTATCAGGACCATTTAAAGTTCAATTCAATCTACAATTTCGAAACTAATAATATAATTATTTTAAAAAAATTTAGAATATTTACAAAATTTTTTTAAAAAATTTTCTATATAAATAATTCAAACAAAAAATGATGCAAGATTTTGCTGCCGTGCCTATTGCAACCGAAGTGTGACTTACAGGTGACAGGTAAAGTGTGGCGTAAATGTATTAATTTAGAAATTGTAGATTGAACGTGAATACGTCCTAAAAGAGGACAAAACGACGTTTATACATAATTTTCTGACTAAGGTCATATATTTATTGACTTATAAAAGAATTGCAGTTTTGTGAACCTATAAAACTTTTTCCTTTTATAGACTGATTGAAACATTTAAAGTCAGGTATAATAATAGAGACAGACTCCTACATTACACTTTTCTCTCGTAATTTTTGTTTATGTATTAACTTATGTTCTGACACTATAGAAAAATTTCAAAGAAGGAATCGGAACATTTTTATAGTAATGTTTGGACCTCCTATCCGATATTTCATATCTAGAGCAAATTCCATTTCAATGCAACTAATTACTGCAGCTTGAGTGCTTTGTAAATACAATGCTGATTTTGTGAACTTAGTGCTGCGGAATTTCTAGTGTTTTGTTTATGTTGTCGTCGCGGCGCCTTGAGCTGCTGTTTGCATTCTCGTAAGTATCGCAGTTGGGAGCGGTTATTTTCGAGTTCAAAAGACGCCCGTTCTTCGAATCGGATTCAGAATTATCTCATAAACCTGTTTAAGCTAAATATGTATCACAAAATATGATTGAGTAAAATAAGAGCTTAGCAGTTAATGTGGTTTATTATAAACTAGCCGAGTGCCGGGTGTTGCCCGAGTACTTATTATATAGGCCCGGAAAAGTATTTAATTCGACTTTATTCTATTCGTCGATGCGTATTTATCTGACATCGAGAGTGTCACATTATTGTACTTTTACTTTTCACACCCGTTACCGTACCTTTGCTGACGGAATATTAATTTTATCATAGTCCGTAACATGACTGCGTGTATTTTAATCGAGTCAAGAAATCTTCAGAGATTCAGATATATCCCTGATACATGGAGACAGCCTAAATCACTACACGTACCCTATTAGAAATGATCCAGGTACCCTAAAAGAGTAACAAATACTCCCGGTAACTTAAGAGAATCTTGAATATTCTCGGTACCATAAGAGAGAAAAAATACACTCGGTATACTAAGGAAAGTAAAATTACTTCCGGTTCCTTAAGAAATTAAAATATACTCCGGTACCGTAATAGAGTGAAATATACTGCCGGGACTTATATAGAGTCTAAAATACTCCCGGTAACTCACTGCAGTCAATAATAGTTCTGGTACCCCAAGAGGGTGAAAAATACTCGCGACCTCCATCATTATAAAAGTTAGGCGTGTTTTACCCGTAGTGTTTGTTCCTGGATCATACGTAACGTGTAGAAAAATTCGCAAAAATTGCTCCACGCGTTTAAGGTTGTACGCGGATTCTCGTTTCAACCTACATCGCCCTTAACTGGAATATTGAAGGTCAGAATTAAACTCAGATACTTCCATAACTCCGGGTTCGACAGCAATCTCGGTTCTATTCGTATTAATTTACCGTAGGGGGGCTCCCCTTTAATGTCACACGGGGTTTAAATTACAAATTGGCAGCTTCGAGAGTGACACTATTAAATTCTGCGACCACGAAAATTTTTCATTCGACGCTAATAATTGACGATGTCTTTAAAATGGCCACCGCCTCCACCCTCATCACTATCGATGTAGAAAATTTTATAGAATCTGCTCCGCGTGTTTAAGTTTATTAGCGGAACTTTATTTAACGCCCTTTCGCCCCTTCCCACTCCTAGGGTCTGAACTATATCGTAACAGTCATGCTGAATGTCATAATTAAACTGAGCGACTTCCATAGACACGGATTCACTAATCTCGGCAGCAAATACATTTTTCTCATGCACGACAATGCAACACCACACACGGGGCACACAGAACAAAATATTTTCGATACAGTGCACCATGTTATCAGCAACTTGAAAGAGATTTTCCATCGATGAGGCAGTTCAAACAGCGGTTCGTCAATATTTCCATGACCAAGAAACGATTTTCTATCCTCAAGGAATTGAACGATTGGTGAAACGTTCAGACCGTTGTTTACAGAAATTTTGTGACTATGTGGAAAAATAATGTCATTTACACGTCATTTACTGGTATTTTAGTGCAGAATTCAATAAAAATTATGTTTAACTAAACTGTTGTCCTTCCTCTGTCCGAAATAAAAGTCGCATTTCTGCAATGGGAGTTTGATCTGTCCGTTTCTTCACTTTCATTCGCCTGGATAATTCGGCAACTTCTTCACTTTCGATGTTATGCGTGTTGTATAATTTACACCACACTGTAATCATTTTCGTATTATACCATCATTTTACTGAATAGTTCAGTAGTATGGGACACAATATGTTTGTTTCATAGTTTCCTTTTCTCCAAGAAACATATGTATATTTTTAAGTACTTTGAAGTCAGGGAAAATTTTTCTCACGGAATTTTGTGTATCGATTGTGAATCCGAAGTGAATCAGACAGTAAAAGGAATGAACCTTCGGCGTTCTCCGTCTTACGTGTTGAAAGGCATTCAACGGGGGTTTGCGTCGCGTTCAATCCCAAAGGCCGAGGTTCCTCTAATCGTGTAAATCAGGCATTAGTGTCCTAACGCACTTTCCGCGAAGTAAGGTGGGATTCCGCAATCCGAGCCCAGGATTTATTGTTACACAAGGCCCCAAAAGTATCGCCAGTCTACATATATCTTCAAGCAAGGACAAAGAGGAGGAATTTAGAAAGCCGAATGTCGGAACACGTTCAGGAAGATGGCAAAGATATTTCGGTAAACGCAATGCTTGAACAAAAGAACTGCGTACATACATCAGTTGATAGAAATATTCTTACAATTTTAATGAAAATTTATTTAAATGCAATCGGCTTCTTTTCTGCATGAAAATTTCTTCGGTGAGGAAGCGCTTCTGACTATTCTGTCTATCCAATATTATTATTTTTCTTTAAAAAGAGTGCACTCATACGAGAGTAATCATAAATGCAAAGTTGGTGTCAGTAAACCAAGAATTATATAAGGAACTAGCTGGGAGCCCGGCGTTGCTCGTGTATTTATTTACATAAACACAAAAAAGTATTTAATTTTATATTAATCTTTAGTCAAGAAGTGATTTAACCTAAATCTAAATGTTCCCAGTCCCGTACATACTTTCGAAAGATAGTGCATTAATTGAATATCTATAAAATACATTGAATTTTATTGCATCAATCCCAACAAACATACCTTCGAATTTCTACTTAAATATACTCCTTGTGTATTGCAGGAGAGCTGATTCACAATGTAAAAAATGACTTAACAAATATGGCACGAAAATGATCTTACACTTTTCGCAAGGATAGCAAAGTATTTCGTATTTTTTTTATTATCATTCGATGCAGTATTACTGGATAAAATTATACTTTTTATTCAATGAAAATATTTCTGCTTTATTACATTACGGAAAAAAGGAACTATTTCCTGTGTTCGACGCGTAGTAACGTCTCTATCTCTCGCGTGACGTCACGGTCTCTAGTCGCGCAGTAATTTAACACAGTTATCACGATTTTCAATTATAATTCTTTCCACATTTATGCTAGGGGTTTCGTACCCCCACAGTACCATTTCTCGTGTTTTTAAGAATATGTGTACCAAGTTTCGTTGCAACCTGTCCACGGGTTTAAATTAGTATATTACGTATTAACGTAAATACATACATACAAATATACATCCTTTTTTATTATATAGATATGTGTAGTTTGGGTTACACGACGTATCTAAATAGTAGAACTTAACACACTGAAGACGGATTACTGACTGCTTTTCTAGAAAAAAATAATTGTAATTTAATTTCATATGACAGTTCAAAAAAATAAGTTTTATATTATTAAATTTTCATAAAAGATAATTCTAAATTAGTAGAAAGAATGTGAAATAAACTCGAGTCAAAATTTTTATATGTATAAGAATGTTTATCGTAAATATTCGAAAACTTTATTACACGAGTTTAGATAAGAGTTTAATGATAGTTTTTTTTTAGTAAATTTCAGGTAAAATTTGCGTAAACGTTCTATAATTGATTACTTGCTGATTGCCTGGCGTTTCTCGGTATTTATTTATATTAGAGCAGATAATGGAATTAATTCGAGAATTATTTCTTTTCAGCACGTCGCACACCGACTAGGGCTGAACACGTGAATTATCTCGCATCTCAGCGACATCGAAAACTATGGGATCGACACTAATATAAGTAGTAATTTTGAATGCCGTTGGGAGCTGAACTCAAATTTAATCGGCATTGTAGATGGTACTAACCGTCACAGCGGACCTGGAAACTTGATATTCGACACTTTTAGTGCATTTAATTTATCAAAGTCTTTTCACTCCTCTCATTTGTCCATTTGCGATCACGTGAACGTGACGTAAGCGCCTCACTACATTCGGAAAACGCCAGTGCATTCTAATTTTAATCGCACTGCGGAAAGTAAATCATATGTGTAACAAATTTGGTTGAAATTGCTCCGTGCGTTCAAGATTGAATAAGGAACACACACACGCATACCAATACATCCATTTTTATTGATAAGTTAGATAACATTGAGTGACGTCACTCTGTACACTTCACTATACCTTGTTAAGGGAGGAGCGCCGTGTTGAGTCAGTTTCACTGGCGTGACCAATAAATTGAGCCTCAGAAAGGCCTTAAACAATCGCCCATGCTATTTTGACAAATATACTGAATTTATTAAGAAATATAGAAAACGTGGTTTAAGTAAATATGAGACCTTAATTGGCATCCGAGTATTTATTTTCATCTGAATGACAGCGAAAGCTGTGGATTAGGCCATTATGAACCATTTTATTCTTCTAAACCCCTCACCTCCAGTCATGGCGATGGATGTTATTGTTCACTACAGCAACTGATAAATTCAAATTTTTTTTCTTGCCATTATAAATGAATTTTGTTGTTATCATTTAATTAGAAGCGTGAGTCGATTTAGTAGGATTAAACCCAGTTAATAAAACGCAAAACGTAGATTTATTTAGTACTTCTTTCCAATCTTAATTTGAACATGGTACTCTAAATAATTATGATAATAAATCGTGAAGAATAAAAAGCCACGTTCATTAAATACAGAAATTGTTCTTATTTCGCGCGTGAAGCAGGAGTGTGCCGCGTAATTGGAAAGATTCGTGATAGATGTGTTGATTATAGCACCTTGTTTGGCCGTAATGAAGCACGGGTTCACCACTGAGTAACGGATTAGTCCCCGGGGCGGTGTTACGTGGTTGATTATATCTCAGGCAGATTCCGTGCTGTCGTTTTATCAGAACATGTGCGAATTACTGCCGTTCCACCGTTCGTTTTGCACCTTCAATTATGGAGTATAGCAACAAACTACAGAATAGGCGTCTATTATTCACTTGGTACACGTATACGCACGACTATACATACTCTGATACTGAAAAACGCTGAGAAATCACCCTGGAAACGAGGTCAATTTCCCTATTTCCGTTTTTAGCGTAGAATGAGACATTTCCCCTAGCTTAAGTTTTTTTCAATATTTTTTTGGGTAACAAATTTAATACAAGTTATTCATAAAAAAATTGGTAGGCATTTAACGATTGCTGAATCAAATATAATTGTTATATAATTTAACTTTCCTATTACTAAATTATTCCTTCCGACCTACTGCGGTGTAACGGTCAGCGTGACCATTTCGTATCACAGAGCCTGGACTCGAAACCCTGCATGGACATGGATGTTTGTGCTCGTCATGGAAATGATAACTGGGGTAAAGGCTGCAGGGGAATCGCGTGACACTCCTAATTCCAGATTGTGACATTGAAGAAGAATTATCTGGCAGCCGTCCTGGGCTGTAGAGCCAAGGAAAAAGAAAAAAAATTGAACTTATGAAGCACGTCATTAAGTACTCAACTAATATTAACATGTAAATTTAGTACTTTCATAAACATATGCATTAAAATTTAATGCAAAGAAAAATATTTAATTCGTAAACTCATTAAAATTAAAGGAACAATAGGTAAATTTTACTGAAGAATAATCATCAAGCTGAGATTTTGCGTGCTGAATGGATGGTTTCCCACTAACAGGTGGTCACATTTAAAACACTAACAACAACTGAATGACTGTTTGGTAAATTTCGAAGGATTTTGTGACTTCGTGGCCGACCAAGAAGTGCGAGTCCAAGCGTCATAAAATCAGTCTATACCAAAATAATTATTGTAGTGGATTTGAAGGGGCGTTGGGAATTCATCTAGCCGTCTAAAAGATTGCACTGATTGGCAGAAATTAAAAGCTGAAGATATTGCTTCGGGTTTTAGAAGGAGAGTGAAGGAAATTCAGATAGAGACGATGTGCAGAATTTAAATGGAGAGTTTGTGTGGAATCGTTTTAAGAGAGAGTTTTCAGTTGACTGTTTCCGGTTAGGTGATTAAGAACTCGTGAGGTAATGCCGGACTGCAGCAGACAGAACTACGCGATGCGACTAACTGGATTTTGAGAGACACATGTCTGCCACCGACTTGCACGAGATGCAAAATTCAAGTAATTGTAGCAAGTAACTGCGTATAATTGCTTATTATGGTCAGAGACTGTAAATAATGTGTCTGAGACAAGCCAGGTTTAACTGGTTTTGTAGTGGCCATTACAGGATCCCAGACTTTACTGTGATGGAATACTTGGTCCCGCTTCATGAGGTTGCAATTGCTGTTTTTAATTGCTACCGCCTACTTTAAGACTCTGTCCCAGCAATTTACACATTTGTGTCAGACTTTCATGGTTGAATCGCATTTTATGTCCCGTATATAGGGAATGTTCCGCGATCGCAGACTTAGAGGCTTTTTTAAGGCGGAAATTGCTCTTTTCCTCTCTCCTGTATGATTCTAACAGTCTGACCATTGGCGACATACAAACTACAGGGTTACTCTTCTCTTGAGAAAGGCGGAAGAGTACGCCATCGAAACGTCGTGGCTTAAGCTTACTTTAACCCAGGTGCAAACCAAAGAAGTGTTTAACGAAAAATCTTCGATTTTTGATAATAATTCAACGTGTTTGTTGAAATTACCTCAAATACAGAGACATAAACCTTGACCGGAGGATAATGTGAACGCGTATCTTTTATTTAACGAATGTTCAAGAGGTTACTTTGGACTGGACGCTCGAGATTCAGTTCCTGACCAGATAATAAGCAAAACATTCTGCGTAAGAAAAAAATTAATAACCTTTTAAGGAAGAAAATTATTTTCATTCAAGACGAATTTTAAATTCGGATATTCCTTTTATAAGTCTTATTCTAAGTTATTTGTAACTAGCTGGGTGCCCGGCGTTGCCCGACAATTTTATATAATATATATAGATAGATAGATATACATACACTATTTAAAACAATTATTAAATTTGTAGACATATAATTTTTCCATCTGAAATTAAACTATTTGGTGGTTTTAGCAATCTGCAGTTGGTAGCATTGTATAAAATTAATGCAAAACATTACGAAATACGCTGTCTTCAATAAAAAAATATCAATTTTGAACATTTAAGTATTGTTTTTATCATAATTCTATGTATCTTCCAGTGCGTATTGCAAGATATACTTGGGAAACATATTGGTCCCTGATCCCGTTAAATATTCCACGTCAAAAGTCAAGTTATTTAAAAGAAAATTAATGCCATGGATTTATAACCTTTCATAATAAATTATATTTATCACTCGATGTGGTATTGGTAGATTTAATTATACTTATTATTCAATCAAAATATTTTTGCTCAGCTTCATTTCTCAGAAATTGAACATCTATAACGTCGTTCCCAAAAATGGAAAACAAATATTGCTATCCTAACCTCAAATTTTTGTTTCACGACACAAATTGCACGCAATAATTTGTTTACATTTATACAAATACGTTGCGTAAAGTATAATTAATTGTACTTTTAATTCAATTTAAATGTTCCTATTTCTGTACATACCTTTGACTGATAGTGCATTAATTGAATAACGACCATAAAAACTTTCGGAGTTCCGTACGTCATTTTCAATACTTTTATAGTTACAAACATATAATTCAGCAGTCGTACCTTAGACAAATCTTATTATCTTCTCAAATATTATACAGGATACAATAGTACGTTATATTATGAAATTTTATAAATCTCGACCGACACACATTTGAATGTATTATAAGGCGCCATATTGGCTTTATCAAAGATAGCGGGATAATTAACTATTCCAAATTAACTTTGCGCAAGGATGGTAAAGTGTTTCGTATTGTTTTTTATTACTATTCGATGGAGTAATACTGGAAAAAATTTTACTTTTTATTCAATCAAAATATTTCTGCTTTATTTCATTACGAAATACAGAACTATATTTAGGATGCGTCAATGTCTTGAAAACTTATGACGTCATCGTCTCGCGCAGTAATTTAACACTAATTCGTAACTTATTTCAATTATAATTATTTCCACGTTTATTCTAGGGGTTTCTCACCCCCATAGTATCGGTTCTCGATTTTGGCAGAATATATATACCAATTTTTGTTGAATTCTGTCCACGCGATAAAATTTGTGTAAAGAACAACGTAAATACATACATACATACATACATACAAATATACATTCTTTTTTATTATATAGATTGCAAAACTGGATATAGGCTAGTGCCGGTTACATAAGCTTTTGTTTCTTAGAATACGGGAGAAACGAATAAGTGCATAACTTGATTTCTGCAACCCCTGTGTCTGCTCGAGTCCTCATTCCGCATTTAAATTCACGCGGCACCACAGGGCGCCATATCCATATCCACTTGGGGCACTTTTTTTTTCATAGCAAGCGTGGTTCCTGCATAAAGTACGAGTAAAACTGTACGGCGTTCCATTCTTCTGACGGAAGGTTGCTTGCTCTTAATCCGCGTGGGCTTAAGTAAAGTCGTTTCGTTAACAAGCCTGTAAATTGTCGAAATGATTTAGAGCAGTCGCATTAACTTTGTAAACGAACACCACACAATTAATGTATTTCAACTAGAATTTGGATCGGTGTTTCGTTGCGAAATTCGTAATAAGAGGCGAGGTAAGAATAGAAATGTATAAATGAAAATTTTCCACAAACGGCATAAATCTTTTTCCCGGCAAAACTCTTTGAATAAATAATCATCAATCAATTTTTAAAATCCAGAGTACGTTAAAACCTTTAAATATTCATTAGAAAATAATATCAGTTGGAAAACATTGTACGTAGAGAGTCGCATACGTTTCTAAATGCCAGTTTAATGTTCACCCAAGCTGTATGTATTTATTATTGAAGTTTTCCTTTGTGGAAACCATTTCATATTCTGAATATAAAGGCATTATTTCATACCAAGTCTCAATTTATGACTACCTAAGCATTAAATAGAACAGTTTCACAGAAAGCATACTTGCTAAAAATAATACAAATGAATTTTTATGAACTGTATTCTATATACTGAAAAAAGAAACATAATCAATTTCGGCTTGAATCGTGACTTGACTTTTATAACAACATTATCTGTATTAAGTGTCAGTAATTTGCGTTATATATTCACGGAGTGACTACGATACAGACGTAGAAATGGACTAATATATTTTAATTTGATGAAATTTTATTAAACTTTAATACTACTATTTATAAACAAAAACTAATTTTCCTGTTATATACGCCCATTTAGAACATTTATTTATTATTAAAACTATTTCCTATACATTCATTAACAGAAATGGTTAAGTAATTAATATATATATATATATATATATATATATATATATATATATATATCTTGGTATTCGAGTGGTGCTTTGAAATTAGGAGAGAACTTGAAAAAGTATTAAGATTCGAGCACTGAGAACCTCTGTATGACTTCTGGTGTAACATTGTAATAATTCAAACAGAAACCAGATGTCACAGATTTTTCAGGCAAGGATATAAAAACTTTTAAAATATTAAAAAAATTAATACTAGCTTAGTGCTTGGAGTTGCCCAGGTATTTATTTACATTAGCCTAAAATATCTATTAATTAGAGACGTATCTCTTAGACAACACGTGATTTAACCGGCATCAAAAGGGTCAAGTTTTTTGGAAAATCCTACCCTTCACGCCTCCGACCTAGGCCTTAACCAGGACGGTTAACCAACTCAAGAATTCTCCTGGTATGGTTCCTTATGAGAGTCTAAAATAAATCCTGGATCATTAAGGAGTGAAAGTAATCACGGTATATTATGAAAGGTACCTGAAGTGAGTACAAAAATTACACCGGTATCTTAAAGGAGTGGAAAATACTCCTGCACCTTCTGGGAGTCAATCATTTTCATGGTACATTAAGGTAATAAAAATACTATCAGTATTCCAAGGAAGTAAAAAATACACCCGGTACATTAAAGGAGTAAAAAATAGTTACAGTACTAAGAGAGTTAAAAATACTTATGGTGTATTCCACATCCACTCGTAGGCGCTGAACTTCAACTTAACCGTCATGGTGAATGTTGGAATTAAACTCAGGAACTTATATACTCCTGGATTCTAAAACAATCTGGGTTGTTATCGCATTATTTTCGTCCGTTCCATTCCAACCCCTTGGGTTACTCGCCTTCCATTCCACTGGAGTTGAAAATTTTAGTCTAACAACATTGGGAGTGACTGTCGAACTCATTGATCCTGGAAAATATTTGTTCAAAAAAAATTATCAGCTGTTTTCGCATGTTTAAACTGCCACGCTTCTAGGGGTGATAGTCGCGTCGTATCCCCACAGTGTTTGTTCCTACATGTGTACCAAGTTTGTTCCAAACTAAATGTTTGGCTTAGGGTGTCGGACGCCCAATCGCAAAATATAGGTTCGGAAATGATTAACATTTTTAATCTTAAATTTGATGAGACAGGTTTAAAAAAACGCTTCTTTCACCATCTTTAGGAAACATAAATTATTCAAGGTTGAAGCTATTCACCTCCATCGAGAAGTATTATTCACAACTTATGAAATCTTTTTAATTTACAGATCCTTCATTATTAATTTATTTCAGAACAGCATCTGTTACAGTTTAGTAGCAGCCGCAGAGTATAAAAATTAATAATTAATCTTTGTTTTAAAATATACTGAAATAAAGGAATTGACGATGCACACGAGAATGTGTACGGCTATGACGGCCAGGTTGAGAATACAATTTGCTGCGATAAAACTGTAACCCACGCAGCTCCGAACAAACCTCCCAATTTTGTCAGGCGCTTGTCTTTAACTCCGACTTTGCTATCAGACATGTGTCACTATGCAAAATAACAATGCTTACAGTGTCAGGAGACAGTTCGGATATTGACTTTCTCGTGTGACACGTGTAGATCGGCAGAGCTGCATCTGAAAAAAAAAGCCACGATGCCATTTCAACTAAACGTCGTTCTCGCCAAAGTAATGCAATTCAATACCGTTTAATTTTATTAAATTAGTGTTCCGCATTAATTGTCTTGAGTCGCAAATAATGGCGCGTTCTTGTTGTAGTATATATATCAGGGAGTCGTTAACACTGAAAACATAATACCATAAAGAATTTGTCCAAATGAATAGTTCCACTTAAAAACTTCGGTTTTATTGCTGGAATGAAACTCATGGACATCAAAAAAGGTTTGGGGGAAACAACGTAAGTACGAAAGGAGAGAAAATAAAGAAAAATTGTATTGATTCTGCATTAGGCGTGCTCTCTTTAATTTAAAAGTCCTATAGACACCCGTAATTATCCCTGGACCGAGGGGTAGGTTTGGCAACAGTCACGACAGAAAATATGTTATCAGGTCATAAACAGGCAGACAGATATATTGAGAAAGCCAGATAGTTTTACCGAACCAACACATTTGCAGTTAAAAGTTACGCCGCACGCATAACTCACCGCGTTCTAAGGTTTACGTTGGGTTTCAATGAGATGCCATCGCATAAAAGTTTGAAAATTTTTCCGTTCTATAGTTGTATTTGTGTTTAAAATTATTTTTTCAATATAGTTAGTTACATATCAATGTATCTGATAATACAATCCTGATACTGTAAGAATTCGAATGCAAATTATTTGCGTCCACTACATTTTATGTTAAAAACTATATTATGAAACATAGTGAATTGTATGATTTTAAACCGCAGTGTCTATAATGCTCTTAGTTACTCTCAAGTATATACGATTAAAAGTAACAGCCAACGATTGAATTTATACTTATATAACAACATAATTTGGAGTCATAGTTGAATTTGTAACTTAGGTGGTAAATATAAAATCAATACAGTATTAGTTTATATGGGTGTTATTCAACCATAATCGATAATTAAAATCGCACAATAGATTTCTCATCAATTGGAGGCTACTGTTAAATGATTTTTCAAACAAATATTCAAACATGTATATTATTAACTGAAAATAGAAATAGGTGATAATTTGATTATAAATAGGCAAAATATTAAATTAAATAATTAACAGAAATCGTACTTGTATAGGTAAGTAAAGAAATCATTAATATTAAGTTTCACTATTACCAAATTATCATTGGTGTGCTAAGTACTTCATTAAAATTATGAGCGTAATTATTTAATTTATTTTAACTATAATAATTTACAATTAATTTTATGCTTAATGTAACTGTTATTAATCTAGACAACCTCGGCGATGGTTCCTTGTGTCGACAAAACATTCAAACATGGAGTTGTGTGGAAGTTGTGAACACGGTTTCGCGTCCAGAAGGTCCCGAATAAATCAACACAAAAAGCAGAAGCCTGAATTATACGCTCCGCTATGATTTTAAGCCTTAGCGGGGACAAAAACTTTGCGAGTATAGATTTACGAGTATATAGGCTAACTTATGTATACAGAGGTGACTGTAAACTCTGAAGCATGAACTGAGAAAAGCGATACATCGGAAATGACGTACCAACTAGCGTACGGGAACAAACGTTTGCTTCAATTGAATTAAATAATCTTGAAATACAGAGTTCTGTAGTTGAATTTATTCAAATTAATTGCGGTTACTGAATTAGTTTGTACTGTATGTGGAAATGAGATGAATTCAGAATTAGAATTAAATATTCGTCATATGCCAAAGAAAAGTCGAATATGATGATATATTATTTATTTAACTGATTTGAAAATGATCACCATTTCCGTCAATTGGATATAATACTTTGTAATACACAGTTAACTCTGACCAGGTGTCACTCCTAAATCCAGAATGTGTCACGTAAGATGATAGTCTGGCAGTCGTCACGGTAGAACGAGGACCTTAATGGACCCTCGAGGCAAGGAGGATAAAAAAATACGTTTTTCTAAAAGGAATAATTTTTTATTTGTGAATTATAAGTATATATTACGGGCGATATGTACGTAAATAAGTATATGGATTCAAAATTTCTGGCGAATTTATTTCTGGGCGAGATAAAGATTCTCCATTTGCATTTCGTGGTAAACGAATTCTTTGGTAATCCAGTACAGGTGGTTTCTCTCCAATTTTAGCTTTGAAATCAATAACTCAGGTTGTTTTCGATCGACTGAAATTTGTTCCAGGTGATTAAAGACGTAACGTTAATTATGCCGTAATTTTTGGATTTCTTTTATCGAATTCTCTTTTCTTCTTCATCGTCCGTGTTCCATGTTTCTAATCTTGTAATAATGGGAAAGGAGACCGGGATGTCGAGCTAAAAATAATGATCAAGTTTATTCACGAGTGTTTATTGGAAAAGTGCTCTGGATAAGAGAACCGATTCTATGACGATATATTTGCGTAAGGAGAACGCTGAATTAACACACAATTTGTAATAATAAATACAAGATCGATTGATAAATTTCATATTTATTTGCAATAAAAATGTTTTTCTGAATATACAGACAATTACAATATTGATAATATAAATAAATTCAACTAAACTTGACAGTACTAGTTTTACTCTATTTGAGAACCCATAATATTTTTAATTCTATTAACGTAAAGGAACTATGTTTTTTTTAAGTGAGTATTTTTGATTATCTTATTATACCGGGAGTTTTTTTAAGTCTCTTAAGGAATAATCATTCCTCCTGATTGTCCCACAGGCATGGAAGATGAAAGAAATCATAGAACAAAATGAAGGCTACTTTCTGCATCGATAGTTGATGGAGATTAACTCTTCAGCCCAGAGGCCCTACTTATAGCGATATTTGGAAGGAAGTCGTAGAATATGTCCCATTCCTCAGATGAAATATTTTTCGCTATTTTCGTACTCGGTGGCGAAATATTGCCCGATATAATTCATTGCTCATGTAATATAGATTTCCTTTAGTCGCAATTTACCAGCAACCCGCTCGTGTCGGCGAGAAATTTATTACAGGTTTTGTATCTTGAGCGTCTGTTGCCGTGTTGCAGGACTTAATATAACGTAATTATTGTCCCCCACTCGTGTAATTATTAGCTGACTTTCTTTGTGTGTTAGAAATTAAGGAGCTGCCTCGTGATAATTATAGTTGCATTAACCTCATAATGCCGAGATAACGTCGACAGAAAGTAAATTCTTGGAAACAGGCTCATAAATATACAGTATTACAGAGTATCTTTAGTTCCCGATATCGAATAAAACTATTTTTGTTTCGTATTTGCGATTAATTAATTGTACTATCATTTTGGGAAAACATAATTCTTATAAAATGGAAACCAGCTACTTTATGATCACAAAGGAAATGAATGAACATATATCTGAAAAATAAGATTAATGAACAAGTAAATGGGTGTACCACATAATAAATATTTAGAATATGACGGAAGCTTGATTTAAAATTTAGTGTCACATCAACTGCAAAGGTCATTAGCGACTTCGTATTTCTTCATTAGTTGACTTTACAAGTAGGAAAAAATAGAATTAAATATTTCTATATATATCGATGTAAAGCTCAAAACTCAATACTTTTGATACGTTTTTACACTAAAAAGTCTGAAACGGCACGACTCGTATTTTTTTTAACGTAGAAGTGCTCCTCTGAATAACACACAACAATTTTCAGTCGAACTTGACAGGACCCTAATAGATCCAGATTTATAAATAATGAAAACAGACATGTAGGGATCAAAATTTACTTCACGGAAGATAAACATCATCGGGAATATAAAAAGGATCACTGGTTCACAAGAATCGCTGAGTGCACTGTATTGGAGTTGCAGCCAAGAAGAGAGAAAAAAATCTGGAGCGGTATTGGCCGAAGTTTATTAACTAAAAATGGGGTTATGCGTTGCAGTAAAAAAATTATTTGTTGTCGTGAAACTATAAATTATATGCTTTTGCAAGTAGTTTTCAAGATTCACTCAGGGATGTATTTCATAAAATTCTCAATGTTTAAAAAATAGAACACAGCACACACGTCACCATCATTATAATTTAATTCAGCATAAAACAAAATCAGTCAAGCAGATAGGTTCATATAGTAAAGAGAAGCGAAAAAAAGGAAATGCAAGTTAAAGTAAAAATATTATAATTTTGTCGTGTCTTAATTTGTTTACGCGAAGTTTTAAAAGTTTCAATTTCGAATGTCGAATAATGCGAACCTGGAAAGTGGATGATGAACGGACTCGCTTTATTTAATAAACATAATTTCGTTTCATTAAATTAAATTTGAAAATTGTTGAGTTAAATGTTGAGTACATATATCAATCATTGTTACAACGAAGCAGTTCTTTAATTTCGACTGGCTGTTTCAGTTGTGCACGCTTCTTTCTACGGCGTGAATATTAAGTTGGAAAGTGGGGACGGTTGCCGCTTCGCGGGAGTTCTTGGAATTTCTTCGCGCCTGCTGTGTTACAACAGCACCACTGATGATATAGTTCCCTCCAGGCTCACATATTAATTAAACTGCCCGCTTCCCTTGAGGAAACCACACGTAATAAGTTACAGGTTATCTTGGTAAAATTTTAAGAATTTAAGAAAATTACACTCTGTGAGTTCTGTCAGGCTAAAAAATATTTTTGCAATCTAAGAAGTTCATAGAATAATTTCTTTAAATGAAAAATAAAATTTCTTACTATAACGCGGTAAGGATTTGTCCGTCATGACACTCGTCGGGTGAGATACAATTCCGTTGATCATGGTGAGAATGCTGCGTAAGTCGTTTAAAGACAATGAGATACACAAATTTAACTAATCAATCCTAAAACGCTTGAACCAGTAAAGTGGTGCGTTACTTTTGGACGTTCGTGGAGACGTGACTAATTAGTCGACAGGCTTGCATGAACGAAATTCAGCGTTACGAAAATTATATTTGCTATCCCAGTCTGATCTTAGTAAACTATAAATGATTCGTTCAATACTTTTGTATCATTAATTAGCTCAAAACCCCCAGAATACGATTTATGCATTGTTGGAATTCTCTTTGTGCTACATGAACATGCGTTCAGTTCGAGTCGAGCAGCCGATATGAAAGGGTTGACTATTTAGCTGTCATTTCGTTAGGAAAATAGTAGGTACATCACATAATTTTGTGATTGGGAACTCTGATCTTTTAGAATAAAATTTGTCTTTAACCATTTAATGTTAGACCTACTAACCGTTGATTCCTCGCCAATCAAATTAAACAATATAAAGAGTTCTAGACATGCAAAACAAAATGACAGGATGACGATTCGAAACGTATGGGAGACTCTATTTCGTCATTATCGCTGACATAGCCTCCAACAAGACGTACATTGTAAACGGCTAGGGGAAGAAACGAACACAATTATATCGCAGAGCGGCCAAAACGAACACAAGAAAATACTATGCCATCGCTAAAGGAGAATCTCAGTTGCTAGAAGATCAACGATTTCAACAAAGAAGATTTAAATTGTCTTTTGCGGAGCGACAGAAAATTTTATCGGAAATGAGAAAGAAGAACGTCGAACAGCCTGTGTCGGTGCCGTCTAATACGAAGTGAGCGTCCTTTTTTAATTTTTGGTTACGTTGAGTTTCAAACATCGTTGGTGGAACTTGTCAAATCACCACAGCAATGATTATATATCCTTCCTATACTAGTCCAATGAGGCAAACACAGTACTTCGTAAAATGTCTTTCGTTTCCTTTATCCGCGCTGTGTGCCCGATATAGATAATCGTATTTTTCAAAATATTGAATAGCTTTATTTTTAATTTTAGTACTTACATACTTACACGGCATTGTTTCAAAATTCAATATAAAAGTACAGAATACACTGAAATATACAAATTTTTCTATAGAACATCCACAAATTATGAATAGTATTCAAAGTAAACGTGTTGTCTAATAAAATGCGTTTGTATCACGGTATTAATAGCACTTTGGACCGTGAGTTTTATGGAGCAGGTTCATTGAGATCTCGCATAAGCCATTGGCATAGAGGGCGCCAAGAAATTCACTACTCGAGTGACAAACGACCGCATGAAGCTCATTGAGCTTCTCTTCCGCAGAGGATACGAAGTGGAGTGGATGGGAATTTGTCATACCGATTCTTTTGTCACAATACATGGATTTATATGCAGCATTCTTCCCACACTGCAGATGAGCCCCTACATATATATCATCGAGCAACCCCAGTAAGATTTTGCGATATCACCTGAGGAACAAAGTGTTAAACGCATGCGCTAAAGACACGACATACATCAATCATGTTTTACAATCACTTCCGTCTCGTTTCTTTAGGCAGCAGAGTTGCTTAGTTCTTACAGAATATCACAAAACATGCATTCGCAACTTCCGTATGCTTGAGTCCCAACTGCTACGAAAACATTCACACAAATTGAATCACGCTTGTAAATTAAATCTGAAGTGTCAATGTGAGTGACTGAAACGTTAGAGATTTTTGCATTTCTAAACTCTTGATGGTTTGTTGTACCTATAATTGAATGTGAATTTCGAAACTTCGGTTTGCAGCACTCCTTGGAATACGAAGTATTTTAATTGCGAGTTGAAACATTTGATATACATTTTTGGAATAGTTTATACGAACAACACGCACAGTTAAGCGTTAAATACAAAACTGTGGTCTACGGCATTTAAATACGACCGTAAGATTATATCAGGACAAACATTAATCACATTTGATACAGTTTTATTAAATACATTATTTGTCAAATTTCCCCTCTGCTCCTAAATCTTAAAATTTCTGAGATCTGTGAGGAGGGAAATACCCATTTAACTTTCGAAGTAATTTAGCATAGAACTAAACCTACATTTACGAGTCTCTCGCTGGACAATTTACCAAATTCTAACATTTTAATTCTCAACGCACCGCAATTATTACAGCTGCATGGCTTAAGGAAGATTCGCTGGATTCTGTTTCATCGCTGAAATACTTTTTATATATTTCAAATAAAATAATTGCTAGCGTAATAATTGTTGTGTTTAAAAAAAACGGACAATATTAAAGGGTAATACTTTGTAACACAACTTGATTATGTGAAAAACATGAAAGACTTCTATTGCAAGTAAAACAATGATCTCAATGAACCTGCTCCATAAAACTCACGGTCCAAAGTGCTATTAATACCGTGATACAAACGCATTGAAACTGATATAGTCCAACACTCAAGTTTAAAGAATAACGTATATGTTAATATGTGAATGGATAATAAATTTAATTTTATGTAATAAATAATATTCTTTCGGATTGAAAAGTTTCATTAGAAAACATAAGAAAGCTATATTATATATTGTAATGATACCAATGGAATGATTTTCTAAATAATTGAATGTTTGATTTATTAGCGTAATATTGTGGCCAAGGAATTTGTTAGCATCGCGTAAGAATATGAAATGATTTCAGACGGTATTTTTATTATTAATTAAAGAACTGATGAAGGTACAAATGCGTAACGAAACGTTGTCGTTTTAAATAAAATATAAATAAGAAGAGAGGCTTTAAATGGCCGAAGTTGATCGTATATATTTAAAAATAAAATCAAGATTGATAAATGTTAACGTATTTCTACTAGAAAAGTCACTTAACAAGTGTTTGCTATTTTCAAGTATGGAAGAGAAATATGAAATTTGGAATTATTATTTCATAAATTTGTTTTATTAATCTGTTAGTATTGCAACACAACAATTATATAATACCGAAAATTTATTTTCCTTGTGTGTATTTCACAGATTTCAAGAAATCACTTTCGGTAAAGAATATAGTGGAACATTGAGGTATAAAATGAAAAGTTTATTAAATTTGAATTTAGTTACATTTATCATGACACGTGTCTCTTGTCGTCGGAACATTTGCTGCAACAGCTGCGACGTTCTCTTAGATGTCACTCATATTATTTATCCATGTTCTCAAAGCCACCATTCTACCTGGCATTGCTCTTATTCTCCGTCAATCGATCGCTTCCTCCCCATCCATCGTCGCCTTCGAACCATGCATCATTTCATGCTTCTTCCAACGTATGCCCGGTAGCCTTTAATCTCCCCGCCTCCGTCCACGCTTTGTTAGCGCCTGAAAAATAATATCTTGTTTAAAGCTGATATTCAACTCCTTAACGGAAAAATATAATGTTGTTTTCAGCTGTTCCGATACTTAATTTTAATCTTTGACTGAGAATCGGTACTCGCTGAGGGCAGTAAATTCACCACAATTTCACAATATCAAGTAAGAACTTATATTTTTCATTTCTGATAAACGAATAACATACCTGAAACACTGATACCCCAGTAGAGTTTCTCATGAGAAAGAGTCTTTCAATTTGACGGCTAATGAGAATTATATGCTTGAATAAGAACTCCGAGATTGGAGTCGAATCCGTGGTTATGGATGTCGGTGAGTTTGATTATGACATTCAACTTGCAGGCTAAGTTGTTATTCCACCCCGAGGAGTGGGGGGAAGACGAAAACAAAGGTCCGCGTGAATCTTATATACGTGGAGGAGTTTAGTCACTGGGTAATACTTTTTAATGCATTAAAAATTCCATTAATAATTTATTTGTTTATTAATTGACACTTTTATTATTTCAGAAAAATCAATTCTAAGGCTCTAATGAAAAGAAAATTGGTTATGGGAAAAAATAATATTAAAATACTTTATTTTTTTGTTAATAAATCTTAGTAATACAGGATTATCATTTAGTTATGTAAGTGTGAGAGATGTCTATTGAATTTAATGGCTATTTTGTCTATATATCATAATTTTTGAAAAAAATCTTGTCACGAAACAAAAATAATTATAGTTTGGCTTTAAAGGAATTCTAAGAATATCATAGTTTAAAATTTAAAAGAAAATATACATAAAAGAACATAATTGTACGGCATTACTTAATTTTTCAGTGCTCATAATTTTATATAAAATGAATTAACATAAATATCCGCTGATGATTTCAGAAGTCGAAATTCGAATGTTTCTACGACTTTCGTTTTTCAACATTTCGTTTAGAGAATTCTGAGCTCATACATGTAAATGAAATTGCTAATAAAAAGAAATGTTCAACAACGCGCATTTTAACAGTACTCCGTGGGGACCAACATAATTAAAACTGCGGGTGTCTGTAATAGCTTTATTCACAAAAAAACGAGGTGGTACGGATGTGCAAGCGAACAAATTTGCGTCCCGCTTGCAGCATTTTGCCGACAGCCAATCGCATCGCAGGACGCGCGTGTTAATTAGCCAATCAGCGTTCTTTGATTAAAACCCAATTCAGTTGACGGTCTTACCGCATCACTTGAAATGTAAGCTGTATACGTCGCCATCCGAAAGGGAATTGCTCCTGAGTGGAGGAATGTTTTATTAGCCAATTATGAGTGGGTTCGTATATTTTCGGAGCCGGTGAAAGATGAGAGCCTTCTCGTTTCTTGCCCAATTTTGGAAATTTGGGACGAAATACGATAAGTCAGCAGTTGTACATTAGCATTCAGAAGTTACAGAAAGTTGGAATTAAATTATTCGACTAGATTATTCTTTACGATTCATATTATTTCTCTGCTACAAAATGGAACTGATGGCATAAATATAATATCCACACTTCACCTCGACAAAAACAAAAAGCAGGAATCTATTATATGCAGTGACCGTCAACAAAGCCTATGTAGATGACAGATAAATGACAAACATATAGCAAACAGATTTATCAGATGTACCTGTAGAACTATAAATGTAACTGAACTAAAAACATGGACCAATTAGCGGATAGTATTGTTTCTGTTAACACTCCCGTAGTAGTAGGCATGCAAATAGCAGTGACACAATAGAAAAAGAGAGCAGAAGCTGACGGACGCAAAGACGCACTTGCGTAATCTTCAATATCTATTTTATATATTTTCCCTATGGTATTGTATGATAAATTCAGAAGGAACGCAAAGCATACAGAGACATGAGTATCTGTTATTATTTAGAAAATTTTCAGAGATTATTAAAAGATATGATATAAAAATTAATGACAAAATAAGACAAAGTTTAATGAACTAATTCCGAATTCTTCACACATATTTGTTAGACATACACATCATTTCGTCCTTACATATGGCCATATTCAGGTATTCATTAACTAGGGGAAATACCATTACATAATTATTATACGATAAAAACGGAGAATGATGTCTCTTCCGGGGTTATGGAAGTCGCTGAGTTTTATTCTGATTTACACAATCCAGATTGAGTTGAAGTTCAGCCCCTAGGACTGACGGTGGATGAGGATGAACAAAGGACCCCGTACAATCTTAAACGCGTGGACTAGTTTCTACCGAAATTTGTACACACGTTAGTTACTATCGAGGAGCAAACACTGAGTGAGTAAAACACGAATATCACCTACAAGAGTGGCAGACGCAAATATTTTTCATTCTCTCAGGCTACACAGATTTTTTTGTCTTTTTTAAGATAACGGGAGTATTTTTGTTTCTCTTAGACAACCGGGTGTATTTCTGATTCTCTTCGTGAGCCGGATTTAATTTTGATTCTCTCACTGTACCGATAATATTTTTGACTGTCTTAAGCTTCTGGTTGTATTTTTACTTTCTAATCATTAGGAAGACCTATCCTGCGAGGGATATTCTCTCGCAGGTAATCTGTGAGGGATATTCTCTCGCAGGTCGAACCTTTTAGGAGAGATACGAAGGGGCTACCTTTGGGGATGCCTTTTCCCCTCCGGTTTTGAACTAAGGTTCCCTCAAGCCGAGGCACCTCGGCCTGTTTTGAGAGGTGTATGTTCCGGGGTCACAGACCTTGGGCATACGGTAAGAGTTGTTCGCTATTCCCACTGGAATAGTCGGCCAGCTGCCTCCTAAACTGGTCGAGGCACGGAGAAGGGAATGCTGCGTCCCCACAGCAAACTCCTCTCCCGCTATCGGAAGGGCGTGGGACAAGTACCCAATGCCCGACCTACCCGATGCAAGTTTTTCTAAGGTTGTCCCTGCATTTCTTTAGGCGAATGCCGGGTAGGATCCTTAAAATATAGCCCGGGGGCCCTAGTAACCCTTGGCTACCTTCATCTACCCTTCCGCATCCCCCCTTTCAAATCCCTTTCTATGCTATTGAACGGGAAGTTGCCCAATGTGGATCACCCTCATGTAGCCTGTTGCCCTAAAAAAAAAATTTACTTTCTTAAAGTACCGGAAAAACTTATGACTTTTATGTACCTGGAGTATCTTTGATTTTCTTAAGGTACTGGGAGAAGTTTTAGCTTTATCAGGATACCGAGAATATTTTGGTATCGCTTTGGATTTAGAGATTATTTTTTACTTTTTACATATATGAAGAATTTTTGACTCCATTACATTACCGGGAATATATATTGATTTTTTCCATAATTTAACTAATTTTTACATATGTGTAAGGCCATTTTTATTGCAGAGGACGTATCTTCAATTATTCGATTCACGTTCGTTTCAGTTCTTTTAATTTCCCGACTGAGTAATTTTATTAAATAGTGCTATAGTGGCTACACTTTTCAGAATCTCATGTAAATCAAGTAAACGTTTTGGGACAATATTTATTTTGTGGTACTCCGAGAATGATTCAAATCAATTTAAAGATTAAACATTTTCAATTTAATTTCTCTCTGTGAATTATTTTAAATTCTCTATAAATAATTATCTGAACAATATATATATATATATATATCCGCCCACAAAACGGACATCTCTATTCTATATATATATATATATATATATATATATATATATATATATATATATATATTATATGCTTTTCTTACCAAACCTTTGCTCTTTGTTTTGTATATAATAAGTAATTAAAGTACTGCATTTACGTGCTTCCAGAATATTTTATATTCAAAAAATTCTATACGTCTTTAATATCGAGAAACGACCTAGCGTAATTTTCATTCTGAAAATTAATTATGATTAATTATTAGGGTCAGAATGATAAATATTGGAATTATGATACCAGTAACGAATAGAGATGTCTGTTTTGTGGGCCGAGCATCATTAGCGGAATTGTAAGGATCTGTACGCAGCGCAATTATCCCGGTTCCGGTGCGGAAGCTGTAACGCGTGCTTCGAATAGACACCGAATTCTTTCGCTTTGAAAGCGTTCCTGCAGCGTTATTAACATTTATATTATTCAAGGTCAATTCATAAATTTTAGCCATTAAACCACGTACACATTCCCCAAGTCTTGGAGTAAATTACTATAATGTCAGCTTTGGGCTGCTACGTTGTTTTAATGTTTCACCAATTTAATTAAATTAATCAAAGCTTATGAATAAAACTTGGAATGGAGTAGAGACATTAAACGTTGAATTTATGCGGAAGACGATGTCAATGTTACTCATGAACTTGCGTTATAGGGCCAGAGGCCTTCTTCAGCTTTGGATTTGGGTTGGAGGTTCTGTTATTATTATTATTTTCGTTTTCCTTCTGTAATTTAGTCTAAGCTTTACTCTTTACTCGCAGTATAATATTAAAAATAACTTCATCATTTGTAATTAAATTTTTGAAACAAATTTGTTGTCTTAATTGACACAATTAAGTGAATAAACCGGGAAATACTGAAGAAATGAGCTAAAACATGAACTAAACTCGGAATTTCTCAGACACCTGTCGTCATAGTATGATGCTATCCGAAAATAATATTAATATGTATCAATTGAAAAATACCTTCTTCGACCGAGTCTTCATGTTAAAAATTCATTAATTTTAATCAATGCGTGGGCTAAGAAATGGCGAATAACCATAAACTCCAATAAATCATCCATTCTGGCTAAAAAAATCCAGTTCACAAAATCTTTACCTCGACAACTCACCGATACCGAATAAATCAGCTCAGAGATGTCTCGGACTGACGCTGGACTTGAAATTAAACTTGGCACAACACATTAGAAATCTCAAGTCTAAGCTTAACAATAGATTATCCCAGCTCAAACCATTATTAAACAGAAAATCCCCAAAATTATCTAGCAACCAAAAAGATAATTTATACCTCCCTAATCAAGCCCATCCTGTCATCTTCCTCCATTTGGGGGAGTATCAGCCAAAACAAACCTGAACAAAATACAATTAATCTAAAATAAATCCCTTAGAATGCTTTCAGGATGTCCTTGGTACTTAAAAAATAACAGACTACAGTCAAATACGTTGTAAAAAAAAATCCTTTTATTTCCTCATTAAAAACTCAACAGCGCATACTAATCCAACCATAACTGAAATTACAACTTCAAGCCCTCCAGAGCCCCAACGAAGACGACTTAAAATAAAATGTCCACCAGACCTCCTTTACTAAATATTGTTTAAAATTTATAGCGTACTAAACTTAGATCTTAATTAAAATTAATACGTGATAATTGTTATGGACAACCTAATGGTTGCAATCAACTGCGTGTTACCGTGTTAATTTCAATAGAATGCTTAATCATTACTATCACACCTGTAAAATCGCAAGAAGTTAACTGTAAAATAAAAAAAAAAGACCGTCCAGATAAGTTAATCTATTGAAGTATATTTTGAAAGGTGAATGACATCGATTCTGTCTGGAGCGCGAGACACTTTAATTTCCAAACTTCTCATTACGAGTTAAGTTTGGACGGTGAGAGATTCGTAGCGTCTGGAAAATCCAGGCACAAGATCTTAAAGGACCCGTGTTGTCGATATCGCGAGCAGAAGATGAACTCGTCAATCTAATTACGCTTTCCGATGTCAACATCCGATATGAAGCTGATCCTGCCACGGACAAGCACACGTGAATCCTTCATTGTCCACCACCGAATAAATGTTAGTACAACCTGTAATATTTATTTACATGAATCCAACAGAGGATTTGCTTAAAAATTTATACTTCAAAGTATCATAAGGACATTAAATTTTCATATGACATTTTATATTCAGAATTTTTTAGTATACAATATTATGTGTGTTTTAATTTTGGTATTATGTACAAATGAATATTTCATTAACCCGATCGGGTAGTGGCTGGCGCCAATGTCTCGCATCACAGTGGACACGGTTTCAAATCCCGACATGGATGTTTGTGGTCGTCCTGGTCACGAAAACTGTGGAATAATTGACACTGTGACCAGATGTCACTCCTAAATACAGAATGTGTCATGTAATTTATGTCTTAAGTTACAGCATCAATGTAGTTATTTTTTGCCTCTGTACTGTAATGAGTATTTACCACTGTGAACAAAAAGTAAGGTGAATTTATTTATAAAATACAAATTCTTTATTTATTCTTCCAAATCAATTTCATCCCCTTCAAAGTAATCCCCGTCCGATAAAACGCACTTTTTCCAACTCTTTTTCCAGTCCTCAAAACAGTCGGAATAGTCTTTTTCCGGTATAGCCTTCAAGACCTTCTTCGATTCGGGTTTTATCTCCTCAATCGTGTCAAAACGGCGTCCCCGCATTGGCCTTTTGAGTTTTCTGAATAGGCAGAAGTCGCACGGAGCCAAATCAGGCGAATTCGGTGGTTGCGGAACGATATGAGTCGAGTTTTTGGCAAAAAAGTCGCGAAGAACCAATGCAGTATGACATGGTGCATTATCGTGATGAAGGAACCAAGAGTTGTTCGCCCATAATTCCGGCCGTTTCAGACGAATAGCTTCACGCAAACGACGCATAACGCTCAAATAATATTCTTTGTTGACAGTTTGACCCGGCGGAAGGAATTCATAGTGCACCACACCACGATAATCAAAGAAATCTTGTAACATGACCTTGATTTTCGTTCGACTTTGCCGTGGTCTTTTCGGTCTTTCTTCACCTTTTGCACGATATTCGCTGGATTGGTCGGTGGTTCCAGGGTCGTATGCGTAAATCCAAGTCTCGTCTCCAGTAATGATGCATTTCAAGTGGTGGTCCTGATAGTCAGACAGCAAAGTTTCACTCACATTAACGCGACGCTTTTTTTTCCACCAATCGAGACTTGACGCGTTTGAGACACAAAACATTCTTCAAAATGGTTTGGGCTGAGCCAAATGATATTCCAACACTATCAGCGAGATCTCTAATTGTCCATCGACGATTTTCAAGCACCAAATCTTTGATTCTTTGGACGTGGCCCTCGTCGGTAGACGTTGATGGTCGTCCAGAGCGCGGTTCGTCTTCAACGCGTTCTCGGACCTCTTTGAACTCGTTGTACCACATATAAACGTTTTCTTGATCACCAAAGGCCTTCCGCAACATTTTCAACGTGTCCGCACAAGAATATTCGTTCCGCAAACAAAATTTGATGCAAGTTCTTTGCTCAACAAAATCACCCATTGCAAAAATAGAAAAATTCACTTTTGGTTGTTTACAAAAACACGTGTAACTCGGAGATAATTAAACCTTTTAACAAACAGACGCTTGGCAAATATTATAGACAGTCCTAGCAACCTAGGAGAAAAAATTTACCTGCCTTCCTAATAACCGGGAGTTTTAAATGAAAATTTCACCTTACTTTTTGATCACAGTGGTATTTTATAAAGCAACTTGATTAAAAATAGTTTTATGGTGCAAAGACAGTGAATGTGTTCCAAATGTTCCAATTATACCGTGTGACATTAAAGCATGTAAATAGCTTCGAAATGCAGTGAATTGAAATACCCACGAGCCTGCTTCAATTAATTGTGTTATCTGTGATGATTAGAATACTGTATAAAGTAATACGAAGCAGTGAATTAGTCGTGGTGTCAGAGGTTTGATGTTTTGACAACTGTGGGAATTCGTAGCTTGTTTTTAGTGACATTTCAGAATACAGACGCGATGACATGTGCGGTTCGTAACGGACAGGCTTCATGTTTAGATTTCTGTTTGGAGCTTCTCATATTCACACGTGTCTCTCGTTTACGTTTGAAAGACGGATTTCTGAATTCGTTCAACTGTTCAAATAATTATACTTTTTAACGTGGTAATGTCATACGGACTGTATAGTTGTGTACTGACTTCCACGAACAAGCATTTTAAGTTCCTAAACTTTCCGGGAAAATTGAACGTTTTTCCTTCTTTCACTTTTAATAACGACAATCGAACGTACATCAGAACTGTGCTAATTTTTAAAACCACTCACGATTTTCTAAAATCTGTAACAATTTTCTCTTTATCTTACGTATGCGATTCAACATTTAAGAGCAAAAGGTAGCCAACACAATATTTTTTATATCCAACCATTGAAAATCACATATTTTTGTCCATGAAAATGTTGCTATTTGCAGAGAAATAAACTGATTTGATTTCAACTTCGAGTTTAATTTTCAAAACGTGGCATTAATTGAATTCGCAGTTTAAATTTGATACAGGCTGTGAGTCATGTTTGATTTGTGAAGCTTTATCGTTTGACATGAATGTTTTCGGCATGGCGATAATCGTTTCACGCAGCCGTTACTCTCTCCACGCGACGAGTGTAAAGTTGGAGATTTTTAACGCGGGTATATTACATTTCTTATTCTTTAATTATTTTCAATTAATATTGAAGATCAATTTAAAATTATTAAGAAGATTATTGCGGGGGTAGGTCGTGAGTTTAAACGAGACCGTACGAGCTGCCAAGTCGACCAAATGAAGTGACCACGGAATAAACTACGACGAAAAAAAAAATTTACAGTGACCATCGACTGAAAGAGCGGGAACTAGCAGACAATGTACGCAATTCAAAACGTGCTCTACATAGTGGCAGAAAATTTTGACATGAGAACACTGTTTTCAGATGGTTGCCGCGTTTGCTTACAAAAGAATGTATATACATGTATACTAGCTATTTCCCAGAGTTACCCGGGTATGCATTTAAATTAACCCGGAGTAGGAATTGGTCAACAGTAACATTGGTAAACATTTCCATTTAACCAACATCAATAGCGCCAGAGTTTGGAACATTTACCAATTTACGGTCCCTAATGGCATCTAATTTCATATAAACCAGGATTATGACTGACGAAACTTCAACAACTCTGGAATTCTACTACATAAAATAAAAGTGCCCAAAAGATCACGACGAATGGAAACAGTAAAAATTACTCGCTAATTTATTAAAGTCTAAACATACTCCTGGTACCTTCAAGGAGTAAAGATATACAACAATTAACTAAATAGAGAATAAAATATAGCTCATACCCTAAGAAAAATAAAACAGTAACTTAAGAGGGTCAAAACTACTCCGGGTCAACGTCAACCACGTTCAACTCCACGTGGAGGAACATAAAATTTCATTAATCACCACTGTTAATGCCAGAATTAAACTCAGGGACTCCTGCGACCCCGAAATCCACATTAATATCGGTATTTTTTGCAATAATTTTTATGTAAACCCCTTTCACAACCGCCCTACGGTAAAGGTGCTTTCCTTCCATAGCTTTTGGAGTTGTAATTATACATTTAGAAGTTCTAGAAGGTAACTATCAAATTGAGCGACACCTAAATCGTTTTATTCGACTCTAATTCCTTCTAGAAATGTTTTTAATTCCACCTATACCGCTAGAGGTGGTAGGTGTGTCTTATACCCTCAGTGTTTGTTCCTGGATGGTAAGTAACATGTAAACAAAGATTGGGTTTAAGATTGTACACGGAAATATGTTTCATCCCGTTCCACCCCCACTCCTGGGGACTCAACTACAGTACCAGTATGTTAAATGTCAAAATTAAAGGTCAGTGACTTCCATAACCCCAGATTCAACACCAGTCTTCGTTGTTTACTCATTACTTCTGTGTAACGGCCTTTCTCCCACATCCTCCCCCACACCTAGGGGCCGAACTACAACTTAACTGACATAGTGAAAGTCAGAATTAAACTCATTGACTTCGATAACACTGGATTTTATACCAATTTGGTTTGTTTCGCGTTATTTTTATGTAACGCCCTTCCACCCCCTCCATTATTGGTGCTTTAAGGGTTTTAAAGTATACACTAAATACATCTGGATACAAACTATTAATCACATAGACCCCGGAAAGTAATTAATCAACGCTAATATAGGCCGTTTTTAAATTTCACCATCGTTCAACCCCGTGGGAGTTTCATAACGCTATATATATATATAGTGTGGCATAGTGTTTTAATTCTAAGCAACAAAACTATTTAATGTTATAGAACAATGCTGCTATTACGATACGATATTACATACTATTAGTGTGTAACATGGTTAAAACGTATTTTTCATTCTTTTATTTCTTTCCTAGAGGTTAAATTTATTTATGAGAATTATCAACCGCAATAAATAACATAGAATTTGATACTTACTACATAATATAATTTAATTTTACTTCATTATCTTATTCCAGAATTGTTATTTGTGTAAAATTATTTCTTCAACTGCTGCCTGGAATTTAATTAGAATTCACTCGTTTCAGTCTCTAAGCAAATTAAAGGACAACGAGGATATTTACGCATTCGATATAATGTTGTTCGCTTTGATGAAAATTGACAAATATTATGAATCTCGAACAACGCTGCATTCCTCTCTTTATTGGGTTAAACGTTTGGAAAGGTATAAACTGATGTCAAATGTTTCAAGTGTTTTCACTGAGGCAAATACATTTAACCATGTTATACGCAAAAATTTCTCTCAAAATTTGTCGGAATGTTTTCAATAATTTTTGAAGCTTTGACGATTTGTTTGCTGATACTTCATGAATTAGTTGTGAAGGCTAAAAATCACAGAGTAGCTCGCTAGTAAAAATTATATATATATATATATATATATATATATATATATATATAGTTGTGAAGATTAACAATTTGTAATGTAAGTTTTATGTAATAATTTTTCTTAAATATTATTATCGGCGTAATTATTAAGACAAAAGCATTGTTTGCGGAGACTGTAATGGTTGCTACGCGATTATTGTCGGAAAAGCGTATGTAATACGCACAGAACTTTGGTGGAAACAGCCAGTGTGTTTTGGGAGCACAACCGGAATAGTCTTGAAGTTTCTGAATGAGTATGTTTTTGGAGCGTACCCAATGTGGTCATGGTGAGTCAGAGTGGTTTTGGAGCCGGACCGTAGTGGTCATGGCGAAATTGTGTTGATCACGTAATACGAGTCTACTTGGAAGTGCAAACGATAATGTTTTGAAGCTTGCCTTGTGCTTTAACCATTCTAAAGAAATACGACGACGTAAAGTTTGTGAACAGTTGTTAGAAAGGCTCCGGAATTTTGTGAAGTGATACGATATAGCAATCAGTGTTATGGCCTATTTTCTTTCAAACAAAATAACTGTGGAGTGCACAATACCCACAGCAACTCTAAATAAAATTATATGAAGAAACTTTATTTTGTAAGCCGTTATGTAAATATAATTTACCGTCAGATTTCTCCAGATTTGTCATATTTCTCTAGTTTTGTTGTTGTCGTTAGATTCATTTATACAATTTTGTTATTGTAAATTTAATTTGGATTTTCTTTTGTAACTTTGGTGCTAATTGCAAATCACTATAATTTATTAGAGGCTCTGATGTTTTGATTCTCATTAAAGCTGAGGCATTTGTTAAAAACATAAAATGTACCAAATTTAATGTAAAATCGAATTTGGAATAAATAATATTTTTTGTTATCGTTAAATAATTTTTTGTTTAAATTCAAGGTAAAATCCTGTTAATTTTTTCCTTTTTTAAAATTTCGAATACCACATAATTTGGTTCCAACGTGGTGGCATTTTATTACAATTAATTTGTATATTGCATAATTTGGCACCGCAGCGTTTGGGATATTTTATAATAACTGTTGTATACTACGATATATATATATATATATATATTGAAAATTGCATTAAGTATTATTTTTCACAATATAGATTGCTATGGCAACAGCCGAAAGCTGTTAGTAAGTTCCAAATTAATAAATGTTCATACAAATATTAACTAAACATTTATTCCTTATATATTTTATTTCGGCACGCTGTTCCATTATAACCCAAAAAGATCTTACTTTTATTATTAAATTATTTTAAATATTATTTGTACCTGCCATACCGGTTACAAGGATACCAATCCCTTTAACCTTAATGAAAATGCATATAACTTATGAATATTATGTATTTAAAATTATAATTACTATTAATAAATCCCTTGAATAAACTTTTAAAATGTCTTTATATATATATATAAGCATATATATATATATATATAGTTGACTGATAACCATGGATAAACATAATATACTGAAGTTTAGCGACTATAAATAAATGTATGTTTATATATGTGTATTATCTATTGATAATTTCACAGATAAAGAATTATTTAACAAAACAAAACTTTGAGTTGTCTTCTCCGAATGAGAACAGTTAAATATTAAATATAATAACTTATAACAACGAATATTATAACGTCGTTACAATTGAAATTACTTCAACTAATATTTACTGTATATACAAGTATCAACCATCATATATTTGAAACTATTTTTTCACGTCGAACAATTTGTTATCTTCGAAAGTATTGTTATAGGTCTGTAATAATATTTTCATCCACAGTACTAAATGTTGGACCACCAGTGAAATAGTTTAGTATTTAGTAGTAATGAAAAACCTTTTACAAAGTCTCCAGTTTTAATTTGATAGCTTTCGACTTAAATCATAAACATAATGGGAATTTGAGTGACATGTGAGAACATTGATTATGTAGTAAATGAAATATTTTTTACAGTTATTAATTACTTTTTTATTATGGTAGCATAGTTTGCTTTTATTTATGAACCGTCATTTTGTAATTAATTATCGTAGTTCTTCTTAATTTGACATAAAGTGCTTTTATAAACCTTAGTTTTGTTCTAAGTGTATTTCTATGGACGATTTTTGTGTCCTCAAATTTAAAGTCATGGTTGAGTGTTTTTACAGTGCTGCGTTAATTTTAGACTTAGCTTTAAGGCTTAATTTCTGTTGGTATAAAATATGGTCTTTAGATGTAATATTTTTCATAATCTCCACAATCGATCCTGCAGACGAATTAATAGTTGTCCTGAATAATAGTTTTTAATTTTAGTTTTCGTAGTTTGAGATTCAAATGGTTGATGGGTTTTATAGAAAATTTAATTTTATTAATATTTAATATCTGAAAGTTTTTAAAATTTTGAATGTAAGGCCATAAAAAATTGACGATGATGAAACATTAACAAGTTATGTTGTAACTTCTCTGTTTACTAATACTCAAATACATCTGGACTTATTAATCGAGAAGAATTGGGAATCTATTGTTCTTTAACCAGTATCAAATCTAAGTATGGAAGGTCTAAGGTCAAACTTAGAAAACGTTTACTTTTTATTTACTTAAATTTAAAACTCAGAGAATGGTTGTGACGTAAGGCGGAACTTATTAAATTAAAGTTATAAATAAAACTGGTGATTGTGTAAAAGGTTTTTGATTACTACGAAATATCATAAACAGTCCAATAATACTCAATTAGACTAGAATTCATAATTATGACGTGTGTTACTTTGTAATTTAATGTTTTATAATTATTTCAAAGTATGTAATATCAATTATTTGTTTGTTATTAAATATTTAAATATTTTAGTGAATTGTAAACTGTACAAGGGAAATTAAATCCTTTTTTGCTGACATAATTGATGGTTTACATTCGTCTTCCCCTCTATAAGTTCCGAGGTAACAATGTTGGGGCTTTCCAGTTTAACGTTCGCACAAATTTGGTGGACGACGGAGGATTCAGCAAGCGCTCGCCGGACGTTAGTTCAGCTGTGTTTTGGGGGAAAACGTAATTTCCATGAAGAGTGCATCACATAAATCTGTCAGGGTTGATATTGTAGATGCGCGACCTGTGAACGCTAATATGGAATTCCGATCCACGTCTGCGTGCGACTGTGCTCTGAATCGTAAATTACTGTTCACTGCGAAATAACTAATATTTGAGCTTTCAAAATTAGGTGAAAAGGCTCGGGAAACAGTACTGGTTAAGAAGACGGAACGCTCTCGCTTTGTCCAAGTACTGCGGTTATAAATTGTATTAAATCGATTCATGCACTTTCGTTTCTAATACTATAAAAATAAAAGTTTAATAGCCATCGTGGTTAGACCCGACTTCGCGTTAAATAGGAATGAAAATTTCATGTCAATACAGTTTGAATATGCAATGACATTTTTATGAAGTAATGCGGAATTCTCTTGGCTGCAGTTAAAAGCGAAGAAGGCAAGAACATTCGTCTTGCGAACAAAGAGGAAAATAAAGTAGAATACGAATTGAATATGCAGGAAATCTAATTTTAAACTTGATCTTCTCTTTCATTTCTTAACTTTTTCTAACCTAAATTTTATTCACTGAAGAAGAACTGGTATATACTTGACGTTCCATCCTTTAAAAATATAATGAATGTCTGCTACTTCAGCGGGGAACTCAAGTTGCCTCTCAAATAAAATAATATATAAAATTTAAAGCTAATAACTAAGCTTACACTTGCGCAAGTACTTTGTCGTGGGAAAAAAACCATTGAATAAAATATGTGAGTGATGAGATGTGGTAAGTTAAATTACGAAAAATTGGAAGACTTAAAATACTTTTGGCCGGAAATCTATTAATAATTTCTCAAATATATTTGTACTGTATAATGGAAACGCCCAAAAGGATAGCACAATTCATTAATGCACTTAGTTCCGAATCATTTTGCAGACTATTTTCAAAATCTTAAAAAATGGTTACGATAAAAAGGTTATTTTAAACGTGAAGTTATAATTTTTGGAGAGAGGAGCTGATTTACTATACAAATCATGGTTCAGGTAAATTACCTAGTGTAATTATAATTCATACAAAATACAAGTAATATTATAGATTAGGGACAACTGAGATCCCGAGTTGTAGAAACTATATAAAAAACCATCAATCGATGACAATAAGTGAATATTTATTCACATTATTTCATTGTCTGCTATTTAATCACAGTCCGTGTCTGTTGAGGGTCTTTTAGTGAGTAATTATCTTATTTGAATCTTATTAATTATTAGTATTTGTCTGACTTGAAACACTTAAGAATAGACATTTTCGTTTAATACAGTAGAATGGAACATTATTTTCCCCACATATTAAAACAAATGCTGATGTACAAATTTATGTAACAATATCACAAAAAGAATGTATTTGCATATTGTAATTACCAATTAATTATTTGGCTATTGTTTCAGCTGTCAAAAATCAAAACATAATTTGGTGGAGACTGTGTTATTTCGCATGTGAATAAAAAGTGTTTCAGCGACTTTCCCTTTAAATCATGGCAAATAAATATACAATAATATTCATTGTTGCAAAGGAATTGTGAAGTTATTAAGTAAGAGAAATATTAATGAAATTCAAATGTTTTCAAACAGAACTGGAAAGGAGAAGTTTACTGTAAACCAATATTCATATGAACTTGTCGCTTGAAGAACTTTAAGAAACGGGAAATTATATTTGTTTGAATGTTGAGAGAATTTGAGAGTATTTCAAGAATTATTAATTGTTATATTGTTGGAACGAGAGTTGCAACAATATTCTTTCCCTTCTTTTGTATTTTAAGTTGTTTATTCATAAACTAGTTTATTTATTCTATCAGTTCTGTTTTGCTGTAGCAGCATACAGTAGACTCTCGACTATCCTCCCAGGCAATTTCACTAAAACACTCTCATATTCACCTTTTATGACCTTTTAGATTGTTATAAATGTTTCTTATGACCTGTACTGCTAAAGTGGCAAACGTATTCCGACACAAAAATGACGATGTGAAGAGCAGTCAAACACTGTATTTCCTATATTATTTTTTTTTACGTAGAATTATTGCAACTTCTAATTGAGCCAGATAGAACGGAGTATTTAGCCATATACTCGAGTGTGTACTAAATATAAATTGTAGTCATAATATAACAAAGGTGACTTCTAAACAGCGTAGTCTACACAAATAAAAATATAGTGTATTATTAATTTTTAAAAAAACCACGCTGTGAATCATATTTTATATCCGCACCTCATTAGCGGAAACACCGTTGTTGTGGACGTGGACGAACATTTCATACTTGTAACTTCCTATAGTATGGACAATGGAGTACGCGATAACATGTATACCAAACATCTCAGCACCTTTTCTACTAAATTTCATACCGAGAACTCGTCGACAATGTCATGCCGATGGAGACGAAAAACAAAGGTTTTTTTACAATAAATATTCCACTAATGTTATTTAGTATTCCGGGCGTTTAGCGAAGTTAATAATTCATTCTTGATTCATCAGCATGTATCAGAACGTTACATTTGGTAAAACAATTTTTTAAAAAAATTTTTGTTTGTAAAACTGTGGGTTTAAATGAAAGTTGTCGCAACACCGCGCACCTCGTACACTCACTATCCGTACAAAAGCCCTCCATTTTGACACTGATGAATAATACAGCTGTTGATATAGTGCCGTTAATTGTGCCTTTGATTTATGTGCGTAGAAATCTGCACGTGCTCTTTACATACATATCAGTTTCGTTTGATGCGAATCGAACCTTTATTTACATACAGATGAGGAACGTTTATTAGTGCACAGCTGATTCGGATTTTTCAAATAATCTAAACAGGAGAGGCGCTGCGTTTGACAAAAATGCAATTTCCACTCTGTAGCCTCTCCACAGAGCCACATATGAATAATGCACTAATTATTCAAAACCTTCAGCGGTTTTTAAGCGATAAATTTTAACGCAATTGAAACGAGGCTAAAAGACATAATTGAATTCTATGAGAAATAACGAAATGGATTAACATAATTTCTGGATTATTTGAATGTGTTGTGGAATGTGAATTTACAATGCAAAAATTGAAGTTGAGCGGCAAATGGTAATTTATAAGTTGAATGTTATGAGAGGGATCGTTCTAACGAAAGCAACTATCATTTTTAAATTTCATGTGGGACAGAGATTTGCCCGATAACGTAAATATGTAAAATAATGACACTCTTTGCTTGTAATATAAATTAAGAAATTTCTAACGAGTCAACGAATTAAATGATATTATTCGTTACAAACATAATTAAAATCTATAAAATGTAAAACTGTTACACATTAAATTTTTTTTCAGATGAAATAGCTGCAAAAGATAATTATTCAAAACAATTGAACGAGATGAATTCACTATTTGGGGAGGCGCGTGGTCAGTGTGTCGAATCTCTTTGCTCTTGTTTTCGCTAACAGAAAAAGTAAGTTTCCTGTGACTGGAACGATTTGGTGATAGTTTGAAAATTGAAATTTGAATGACTGGTAGATTACAAGATCACAGATCATCCTAATTATGAATGACAAAAAAACTTGGGAATCGTTGGTTGCCACTCCATTTCTTTAATTTTTTGGGAAATTCTATTAATATTTATAACTCCTAATTAACATTCTGTAACAACGTTGTTTACTCCTAAATGCAATAACGTAAAGTTTAGATTTAATTCTAAGTAAATATTAATCTTTACTGTATCAACAAAATCCGGTTATTGCGTTATTTAAATTTTATAAATAGCACAGTGAGTCGCAAATCGCTGTTTTCTTATTGGGTTCATTATTTTGAAAATTTAGTTTATAATATTCTAGGTATTTTTGAAACTTATATTTAAAACACGAACAAGGGAGTCAAGATAAAATTAGTAATTGAAAAGTGTGTGGAATGTTCATTAGTCGATACGTCGCCTTGTAACCAAAGTAGCTATTTAATTTCGTAGCCGAACAAACCTCAGGAATTTGTATTTTATTGCGTTCAGAAATTGGCGCTTAATTTTTCAGACTAAGGGTGTACATGGGATGGAATCCACTGGATGATGCCGTTTTATAAATATAAATATTTCGATAAGGCGGACAATGATACAAAAATAATTGTCGATAATGGTTGCAAGGAATTATTAAATACGGTTTTGTAGAAGTTATCCGCGCACGCGCCAGAGATGTCTGTTACATTGGGAAACTGATAATCTATACAACAAAAAAGGATTGTATGTGCGTATGTATTTACGTTAATCTCTATACAAATTTAAACGCGCGGACAGATTGTAAAAAAACTTGGTACAGATATTTTTAAAATGCCGAGAAACGGTGCTACGGGGGTGAGAAACCCGTAGCATAAATTTGGAAAGAATTATAATTGAATAAAGTGATAATGTTGTGTTAAAGGACTGCGCACCAAGAGGCAGTGACGTCACGTGAGAGACGTCACTACGCGACGGACAAAGGAAATAGTTCCTTTTTACGTAATGAAATAGAGCAGGAATATTTTCATTGAATAACAAGAATAATTTTATCCAGTAATTATCCATCGAAGGACAATAAAAAACAATACGAAATACTTTACGATATTTGCGGAAAATCTAAGATAAATTTCGTGCCATATTAATGACTCCAATATGGCATTTATTTGTTTACAATCTATTAAGAATCTAACTAACGATTTCATGAATTTAATGTTTCGTAATGTCTGAAGACTGAGGGACAATTATTTCCTGCATTAGTCAAGGAGTATATTTAAGTATTCTATTCGTCAATAAATTCTGAGGTATGTTTTTTGTGTTTGATGCAATAAAATTCAATGTATTTTATAGCTGTTAAATTAATGCACTATAAGTCGAAAGTATGTACGGAACTAAGAACAGATAGGTTAAATCACTTCTTGACTGAAGATTAATATAGAATTAAATACTTTTTCGGGTACACGGGCAACGCCGGGCAACCAACTAGTGAATAAATATAATAAGAGAAATTTTGATTACTGTCACTTAAGAGTTACGGAGTGATATTTTTTCAAGTAACGCGTTTGTTCTCCGCTGTTCCTTTTCACTTCATTAGAATTACCGTATGCATAAATGTTTTAATTTAGATTTTTCAGATTTTATGGCGTCGGTTGTAACAGAAACGTAACCTATTTTCATTAATAATCGTTACGTTTGTGGCAATGCATTTAATGTTGTTCTGTATAGTTTCGTAAAATATATTTGGTTTAAATAAAAGACATAATTTAGGTATTAGTCGAGAAAGTTCCATCAAAGATCTGCTATGCTAAAATGTGCGCGACCCTTACTTTGCGTGCAGTCTAAGAAGCATTTTCTTGACCAGCAGCCCCGCTCCCATTTACGAAATAAAGAAGCACCGTGTTTCGAATGGCCTGGTGTTGAAGCACGGCTGTGGAGAGAAACAATGGATTGCCCTGGCAAGCGACGACGCGATGCTGTGCTGAGCACGGAGGGAGCAGATGAAATGTGAATCACTTCGTGCTGCACGCGATCTTAACGCGGAGGGAGAACTAAGCCGCGCTGGTGAACTCTCCTCAAACCACCCCAAATGAGAATTACTTTATGAGCTGTTCTATTGCAATTTAACCAACATGTTGAAAAATCACATAATCCCCCACCCCCACCTGTAAAAACGTGGACGCAAGCCAATGTGAAATGTCCGGCGGCAAAAACGAGATTCGCGATAACTTGATAATTGTATATCATGGCCATTAGTTATATTGTGATTCAGAATGAATGGCATATTACAAATACGACGCCAGGGCACGCGTCACCCTGTTTTAGTATGCGCCAGGCGTTCCCTACAAAATTCAATATATTCCATCTCCCACGTGACTATTTGCTGTTTAAACACAGCTTTAGGCAGATAAAACCTGCTAATGTCAACGTCCGCACACGATAACGTCTGATACTTTTAATGTTTTCTGCGATTAATTATATTCAGAGCAAACATTTATTAAAATCGAAATGATCTGTATGTAAATTGTGTATATATGATACTAAATTTTAATTTAATTCGATAGTATATTTATGTAGTTTAAAGGGTCTGGCAATAAGGGCTTTAGCACTTTAAAACGTGGAACGTAATAATCAATATGTATTCGTTGGATATTAAAATATAATCTGTGACATTTATGCTTAGAAAAAAATTCTGAACTATATTGTTTTTCTTGAAAATATTCTTGTGACCCAATGTTTTGTCAGGCTTTAACTCATTGCGCGTGTTAAGTAGGCCATGCTTTTGAAGATGTACTTTACGATTTTACTTAACACTATAGGAAGAAGCCTAAGTATATTGTAATAATCACTAAAGATAGGTTTTTTAAACGAAAGCTTATAAAATTTACAAACAATATTTTTTATTGTGGCAATAACTCAAACAATTACAAAATTTATAATATTGAATTTCTCAGGGTCTCCACTGGGTTTGATAATGGACGAATCAATAATATTTATAATCTTATCATCAACAAATTACAATTAAAAGAAAAAGAAATTATTTCGTCAATTAAACAAGAAAGAAAAATAATTGTGAACGAAATTAAAAGTAAAAAAAGATTGACTCTGATTAACAATTTTAATCAAAAAGAGAACCAAATCTGACGGCTATCTTTCAATTACGTTTACATAATTAAATGTGACGTAAATTGTTACGTCTGCCCAGCATTCCATCGTACCTTTATTTTCGAGAACACTATTGTGGGTTTTACACTGCTTCTGAACTCACAGATTCTAAATCAAAATTTTTATATGTCGTCAGGAACTCGGATGACCCTCTTTTCGCCATCTGTTGGTTGACCGCTCGCCTTAGGTGAATTCTGCGCTTTGTCGATTGGGTAGTCTTTATTGTTCCGGACTTAAACCGAAACTTTTGCTATTTCTGGCCGGCTATGTACAAAAAAACTGCCTTTTGTGTGCAGGTTTCGACGTTATACTTTTATGAATGTTTTACTTTGTCCTGCTAATTGCCAACCATGTTGAATTCTCCTTCCAAAAACTGTTATACCTCGACGAGGTCTTTCCGTGATCTCTCCCTCACCAAATGTCCATGCGAACTGAACTCCTCAATATCTGAATGAAAACTGTATTCTCGTCTCGCAATTTGAGCGCGCATACGCCATTTTGTCGGACCTTCCGATAAAGGAACTGAGCCGGCTTTTCTATTGTTGTTTCAAAGGCTCCTGCCGCTACAAAGGATTTCTCAAACAATTTATATTTTTAATTTTACAATTAATGTCTTAATTAATTGGCATTACAATATGTTTCGCGACCTGGACGGAAAGTTTGCCTTGCTGTGTGACATGCTGCACCGTCCTGCTGGAAGAAAACACTTGTCAACGTGTGTCGGTTGAGACATAAAAATGATATGACGTCAACTGCACCGAAAGTGCATTTTGAATCTCCTGTTTCATTCCACTTGTTGTTGAATCGTGTAGCTATTTGACAAACACTAATGAGAAAGCATAATTCCAAAATTTCAAGCAATCTTGCCTACGCGAGAATATTATTGGCGTATCCTTTCTCATAAACGTGCAAGAACGAATAAATTCATTTCCCATAAATATGATTATCTCAATTTTTTTTAAATATTAATTTATCTATTTTTTCATGTACGAAAAATTAATATTATTTTCATTATTCATTCAATTGGATTTACAATATCGCTAGAAGCAGCTACATTATTATAGTTGCTAGTCGTTTTACATTTTGCACTTTACATAATATAATATTCATTTTAAAAATTATAGAAATTGGTCTTCCGTAAGTGGCCTGGATTCTTCTTTATTAATAGAGTACCCCAAAAATTCAATATTTATTGGACTAATACCGCGTTGCACAGGTTTAATTTTGTAATCTCTCAAAAAATTAAGACGAGATGGGTTCAATGTTCTTCGGGTGAGGAAGAAGCGATCTGTATATCATCTAAGTATTGGAAAGAAAAGTCTAATCTTTGAAGTGCATGATTGATAAAACGTTGAAATGTGGATGGTGCGTTTCTTAATGCGAAACTCGTAACAGTAAATTCATGTAAACCAAACGGTGTTATTATAGCTGTTTGGCTTTAACGTCTTCCGGTATCGGAATAAATAAGATTTGAATAAATCAGTTTTAGAAAATAATTTCTCTCCTGGTAGAATTTGATGGAAATATTATATACTGGAAACTGGGCATCGATCTAAAATAATTTAATTACTCAACTGTCTGTAATCACCAAAAACACGAAATTTAAATAAAATAATAATTTGAAAAATTAATAATGGTTTGAAAAGTAAATTTACTTATTAATGAGCTGTTAACAGATACAATTACATGAAAACACTAATAACAGAAATCTGGAATTAATATATAGTCTGTAAACAATAAAAAACAGTTTCTTTGATTAATATTAACAGTAATTGAGAAATAATTTTAACAACTCGTTATATATTATCATAATGAACAGTACAAAATTGGTAAGTTACCAACTTGTGTAAGTTAATTTCTTGAACGAATTCCCAGTACTGTAGAAGTTCAATGAAAATTAATCAGTTAAAGTTTCAACGTTATAATCCATGTCGTTAATCGCTAAGTGCCAAAACTATTTCATAAAAGTATTTCGTATTATTTGTATGTTTTCAGTTAAAAATGTGATTTTGACAATGTTTACTTTGCCTCAAGAATTTTGTGTACTTTCAGTTTCTATTTTCTCAGATACTTGACTCAAGAAAAAGTCTAATGGAATGTTTCGATTGCAATAAACAACGCTTTCAGTGAATGATTATAGACTTTTGTTCTGTCCTGTAGAGGGTATAAAGTTCCTCTTCTCTGTTCTAATTGCTCGACAGTCTTACTAAGATGGGGTAGTATAAATTCATTATTGAACACGAGGGCCCCAACTGTGCTGGAATCGATCACCTTGAAAGATTGGCTCGCTTTTCCTACGTGCTTTGCCTTTTGTACAGACATCGCTAGTGAAAATTAACGATTTCCCCAATTTCATAGCAAAACACTTTACCTTTGTATTTAAAATATTAAATCATGTACGTCGAGCACATTGATACGAAACATACTTAACGCGATTCTTATTATTAATAAAGTGGTCACTAAAATTTCATTTAATCTCATTTAACATAAATAGTACTGAACATAGTTTAAGAAACGGATCTTACTTTGAAGCAGTATATACCGCACACACGTGCAAATACCATAAAAAGTAAAAAATGATGAAATATTTTATAAAATAAATCATTTCAATACAAAAAAACTATTATTTTTAATTTACTGTTTTTGTAAATAAAAAATTTAGTTTGTTCATTGTATCGATATATATGATATTCTGTTAATTATTGTAATTACAAAATATTAAACATTGGACCACATCTAGAAATAAATAAATGTGTGGAACAGAAGCCGAGTTTCAAATGAAAATTGTTTATTTGTTTTAAAACGAATAAAATGACATTAAATTAGATTTATTTTTCAATTGTACCTTAATTAACCATGCGACATATAAATATGTCATAAATAAAGTTAAACAACGGAATGAAATACACACTCGTGAAACGCAGTGGATCTCGTAAAAAGAAAAATGCTCACTGGAAAATTGTGAGTGTATCGTAAAAATTGAGCATTGAAAACTTTATTATTTTTTCAAAAAATATTTGTAATTAATGTTGTTTGAGGTATAAAATGTAAACAATGTACGTAATAAATATTTCGGTTGTATATTGCGGAGTAAAATGAAAATATATATATTACCCTGATTTTCTAAATAATTGGTACAATATACGTTTTCAAATGTTAGTGTAATATGATATTAAACTAATATTATATTCCGTTTATCTAGCGCCTGTAAGGCAGTTTACAAAAATTGAAATTCTTGAGGTGGAATGATATTATTCTGTGTTAACCTGCGGAACTTCTCAATAACTACCGTGTGCACTCCTTAGACTCATCTCGGGTTTAACAAGTTTATACCTCTCTGGGCGAGTCTTGAAATAATCAAGACCCACTCGCCAACTCCGAGCAAGCTCAAACTAGTTATGTTTAGCGATTTCAGTAATTACGCCGATGAATAGACTTCATTTCCTCGAGCACTAATTTTATGCGTACGGCGATAGGTTTTAATAACTGCACTTTGCGGCTAATAAGAAAACATTTAAATAATTTCAATGCGAAGATTGAGATTGCATCAAGAAAATTTAATATTTGATCACCCGAAAATAAATGTACAATAAACGTACAGAAAATAAAGAACATCGTTACTGATTAATTCTCACATCATGCGCGAATTTCTTAGGCTTGCAGGTCGACAGCAAATTAAAGTGGAACATACACATTGATCGTCTTGTTGTTTGTTACATATTATGGTATTGTCAGTTGGGGCAATTGTTCACGTAGTTCGGAAACTTTCAGATTGCAAAAACGCACCATTAGAATTATAACAGGTTCGCATTCTACAGAAAGCTGCAGACTGCTCGTCAAAATACTTCAAATTTTAAATCTACCTAGCGCCTACAACTTAGAAATATTAAAATATTAAACACAATATGTACATTTCGTAACTGACGGTGACAATCATGGAGGAACCGTTCAGTTCTCAGGAGAGACATGCAAAAAACCCCTCTCCCGCCATCGGAAGGGCGTTGGACAAGTACCCAAAGCCCGACCTACCAGATGCAGGTTTTCTAGGGTTTGTCCTACATCACTTTATGGTGAATGCCGGGTAGGATCCTAAAACTACAGCCCGGGGGCCCTAGTAAACCATTTGGCAACCTTCCTCTTTCCTCTACCCTTCCGCATCCCCCGTTTAAAATCCCTTCCTATGCTATAAAAGGGGACTTTGCACCATGTGGATTACCCTCATTAACCTGTTACTCTAATATATATACATGAGTCTAGAGTATACTATGCAGGCATAGCAATAACAGCCTGAATATGTAGAGAACATCAACAACTGTAACTAATTTGTCGAGGAGTGTATAACTTTTCTTGTAAATGGAACTTATTTCTCCCTACACGAAATTTTACATCGGTCTCAATTTCGTTGAACGTCAGTGTCTACAAAATTGCCTAAGTTTATAACTATTAAATAGTGTGTGAAGTTCTCCCTTTTTGGTTCTATTTTACTGCCTCTGTTTTCTGTTGTAGTAAAAGTCCACGACACTAATTTATACAAAGTAATTTAAATGTAACGCAATTGTAAACCATAACATATGTAAGTCGCTAATGAGGTTTATGAGAATATAAATGGTTATTTTTTTAAATAAGAAAAAAGTCCACGACGACATACCATCGTATCTGCTGACAGGAGATGAGTACCAGTATAAGTCATTAAGCGTTGTGCTCGTGCATTCTCAATAAATGTGTAAAATGTGAATAGTGCCTTTATTATGCGAACATTTTTCGTGAATTTCTGTATCTCTATTCATTATTACTGTTAAAAATGTAGTTATATTGCATAAGTAATTAGGATTTTTTAATTTAACTTCATTTATTGTATTTAGAAACTTATTTATTATTTATGTACTTACTTGTGTTCAATTTCTGACGAATCTTATTTCCTCATAAGTGGGCTAATGGGGAATAAAACTATAATCTATCTAAATACCCGGACACCCGGATAGTTCTATAATATAAAGTAAACACGTTACAAGGCACATTAATAAACATATTTAAGGTAGAAATTTTATTCCAAAATAATAATTTTTAACGTATGTGTTAGATGACATTTTTTGGTAAAGTAGCTGTTATGGTCGTGGAAAGAATTGGGCAGTTAGAAAACTGAAACTTGCGTAAATTGATCATATAAATTATGGATTAGTAGAATGCGAACCGAATAATTACATATCTTTAGGTTTGACGTTAAAAAACTACAACGGTTAATTTGAATTGCAGTGTGCAAGGGATGAAGTGCGTTTCCGCCATACAAAAACCTTATGCTCCGTGATTCAAGAAAACTCGCGGCCTAGATTACCTCTGATAGGTTAAGTCGCCAAATACAGAGAGCTTATGCAGAAGAGGTTGAGAACAATGCTGGCTTTATAAAAAAAACTCTAGGGGAAGACTTGCAAAAATACAAGGATATATGAAAGTGAAATTAAACTGGCAAATAAAAGTCGCGTTCTGGAGGACAGAAAAGGAGTGGGAGACAAGAGGCTACCGTTTAAGTACAGGAAATCCTAAGGCCTCTGTAAATGGAATGCGTAATGCAGAAGGAGGGGGTGTGTGGAATGGAGACATTGAAATAAAAAAAATCCCTTTGCATTTAACCCGTAGAAAAACACGTAATAAATGAACTCTACTTTGTCGCCTTATGGAAATATAATGTAACATACAACTTTGGGAAGGAATTAACTGTTTATTAATATATTACCGTAACTTGTGAAGGTCTTACCTATAATAATACATGTAACAAACCACTCTATGAAGTTATTTATTTATAACTGGAACATTGAGCTTAATATATTTATGAATTAGAATGACTATACAATAAATTAGTGACACGACTATGTGTTAGAAATTAAGAAGTTTGTGGAATTAGAAACACACATGCTAAAATAAAATAATGTATCTTATTAAAAAAAACAAATGGAAATGACATGAAATAATAAATTAAGCTATCGATGAATATTAATATAAATATAATAATTATAGAATCCCGTACTGAAAAACATTCACTGCTCTAAACTGCACTTACTAATTTTTTCTAATAAGAGGGTAAAAATCACTAACTGTACATTCAATATGAAATAATTTATATACTTCTTTTTATTCCGTGGTGCCAACCATCATACTAAATTTCTACTCATAGTTGTCTAATGAATAATTAAATAATAATTAAATACAAATGGGAAGTATTTCACATAGAAAATTTTCTTTCGTACACGATAAAAGCGACGAATTTATTTAATTAGTATTATCGTAGCAGAATTTTTCCGTGACGTGTAACAATACACGGAGGTCGTAGATGGAAACGTTAACTCTAATTAAATTTCAATGGCACCACGTTTTCTCTCATTCTTCCATCCAGTAACTGAAGGTACGTACATAGTCTTTGTAGCGGAAATGTTAAAAAAAAATATCTCAGTTTCACGCCCCACTGTTTCCTTTCCAGATCCCGCCTTTGCGCAGACCTTTTCTCCATGCGTGTGGTCGGCTTTTGAAATCTGACCTGTACGCCGGTTAACAATGACTTGTTGAGGCTTCAGACCGGTTCCGTGACGCGACGAAGGCAACAGTTCTTCAGTCAGGTGCTCAGCGAAGACTTTCTTATGTCAAAGAGAAAATGATAACATAGACAATGTACACAAAATATCATGTTTGTTGCAGAAATAAAATTTGATGTTACAGGGCGGATTGGATTACCAGTAAGGTTGCATTTACACAGAAATTATAGATTTTTGAAATGTGCTCACAATGTCGTAATTAACATTGTCGGGGATCGTAGAGGAAAATATCACGTAACTTACACGACACTAAAATAATTCAATACTGAGTAGAATATTAGTATTGTACTGAAATAATATTTTCAAAAAATTAAATAAAGATTTCAATATTTAATTCTAAAAACAAATTAACAATCCTGGTCACCAATTTACTAATGATAATTTTAGTGAAAATACTACCTGAATTTACAATACAGACGACCCTTCTTGTTAATATTTGTCATAATTTGGAACCAATATACTTTGAAGGGCGTGTTAAAAATTGTAATCATTACATCTGGATAATGCAACATAAAATTGTCCATGACGAAACGACTCTGGTAAATGAATGCAGAATCTTGAACCTTGTGGTTTGTTTATTGACGACGAAAATATTGACTTTACCAGATTCTGAAAATGAATGATAATTCAGTCTCTGAATCGAGTCAATTCTGGTAATTCTTGCTATATTAACTTTCACAGACCCATTCAGTGCTTGAGCCTCAATCACGTGGTTTATTAACACTGTAACTGTTAATCTTGTCCCATTGAACAGATCTGCATTTGAGTGTAGAAAACAACCATTTATTATCAAATCATTGAAGACTTACGTATGCCTTGGGTATTAACCCGAGCTTAACCGACCTCTAACCCGAATGCAAAAATTACCAAGAACTGCGTATTACATGTAAACGTTTTTAGAATGTTGTTGCTTTTTAAGAATCACAATAATAGTAATAAATATTTAGTAAATTAAGTAATATAGAGACACAAAAATACCTGTAGTATTGTAAAATATTTCTACGTGCCTTAGATTTTATAACTGATTTTGGAAAATATTTTTAAGGTAAAAATGAAGATTTTAATGTATTAAATAATTATAATAATTTGTCTCTGCATGAAGTTCACTGTCCCGCAGTACACGGCCGCTGCTGGGCATATTTTAATTTACCGTTTCCTTGTGTTATTGTGTGTTTCTCTGTCTGAGACACATAGTCAAGATGTCAATGAAGTAGAGCTTAGGTAATAATTTAATTTAAGTAGGAATTATTAAAGAGAGAGATGGAAGGGGAGCGGACGTGGCGACATAGGGGAAAACGAAACTGGCATGAAATAAAATTGATGTAATCAGCATTATAATTAATACCCTCCATTAAGGGCACCATATTTATATAAATGGATAAATAAATTCAATACTTCTAAAGTCGTCGCTTTCTTTCGTCTCAACTCACTCATCCCTCCCACTACATTTTCTAACTCTATTATATACTCGCTACTTCTGCCTTAATATTACATGAATAACGGATATATAATATTTTCCGATATAAAAATAAGATTCTAAGATAAAATATTTGAAAAACAACACTAAAATATTAATAACTTCTATGAAGCACCTGTGTTGAATTTTTTTAAAAATATTTACATAACTATAGTTTAATTTTATATTTTAATCTACAATTAGATAAATTATTCATGATAAAAATGTTTTTCGGCGCCCAGAAGGAATTAACAAAGTCTCTTTTAGAGCATAAAGACATTTGATATGTGTTTCCTTTTAGAGATATTTTATTGAAACGCCTCTTCATACTTTTCAACCCCATTTCATCCTTTCAGGGGTTCGAATTTTAAAACATCCTTTCTTAGCGGTTACAATAAATTTAGTTTTTAGCTTCAGTAGCCTTGTCTCTTCGTAAATATACATGTGTTTCTACTTTTGTACAATATTGAATTTTGCTTAATTATTGATTTTATGTTTAAATTCAAAGATGATATATTAGTTTATTCACATGCATTCAAATTTGACCAATTAGTATAAAACTTTGCGTAGAAGTGATTATAGTACTTTGTTTTAATAATGACAAAACTCAAGTCATGAAATATTGAGGTAAAACTTCGTCATTGAATATATAACTATTCAATAGAATATAAAAGTATGTATCCATTTTTGCTTCATAAAAGTCAGACAATTATTGTCAATATCATTCAATGTGATTGTTGAAGTTTATAGTTGGCGCCTGGTTTTCACTCACAATTGACGACCTTCTCGACATTTCACGTGGCCTTTGCCATTCTCTTAAGGAAAAAGCACCCTGCTAAGAGAAAAACCACATGGACTCGGCAGTTTCCAAACGCACGTCTCGTCGCATCCCTGATGTGGCAGGAGGCAGACCTGAAAGTTTTACTACGCCAAGAAAGCCTGCTTGGGGCATGTCTTAGGCACGGGAATAGTCTGACTTACAAATTACAGTAGCTTCAGAAAAAAACCAGCCGTTTGAAAACAATACACATTCTCTTATAAGTGCAGGAAAATACTATCATTTTGTTTTTAACATTTATGAATCCGTAATATTATTTATTAATAGCTGGGTGCTTCGTTTCAAACAAACGACTCCTTCTGAGGAGCGGCTCCCCACTCCAAACTAGAGAGTCATAAAGGGCAAAACACCTCTTTACAGTGCTCCGCTCTGAACGACAACCCTAAACTTCATTGCGCCAGCTGGCAGCTCGCTCAGGAGCGAATGTGTTTCGACTCCGCTCTTTGTGCTCCAGGTCACAGATCGCTCAGGAGCAGAAAGCTCCTTTGAACGACTCTTTTCGCAAGGAGCGGGAGTGGAGCGTCGTGGAGCGGCTACGACCTATCTCGTTGGTCACGTGGAAAACATGGGAGAGGAAAATGTGCCCGAAGACAGCACGGAAATAAGCTTCAGATGTCAATAAAATTTCAATATGATAAAATTTAATAACATTAAAATTAACATTACGTTAAAAATAAATCAGTTTTATTATACCCAATATTATCACTTTATTATATTCATTTTAGACGCTTGTAACAGTAAATAATTAGCAACATTTGTTTGAGAATCAAAATAAGCAAATGGAGATAGATGATGGAAGTCACGCCTCAGAAATGAGAAAAAAAGAGAAATTATAGGCTCGAGGTACATTAATTAATGTATTATTTATATATTTTTGATTTTTACTATCATTTTTGCTGTGTTTTCCATAATCAAACACTCATTTATTTTGTTTTAATGGAAACTTATGGACGAATCTATAACTCAAGGGTATAAAATGACTCTTAAATAATATAACAAATATTAAAACAAGTTTGAGAAGATGTGTACATCAAGGGTAATTTAGCGAAGAAGATTGCGTATACGTAACGACCACGAGTATATGCGACAGCGTTCTTGAGCTGGGGAATGCGTTACTAAATCATGAGCAGAGAGGCCTCGCAGGTCTGGAAGGAAGAGTAACACCTTGTGCATAGCATACAAAACACCGGCCCACAATTATAATAAATTCATATTGTGTGTTAAAGGTGACGAAAATCCACTATTTTTTCCAAATACGAATTTCTTAGTTTCTACTTATCATTGAGAATATACCATGTTCTCTGTTTCTATTAATTTTTCAAAAAATAATAATACATAATTAAAAACTTTATTATATTCTTTATAGGACTAGTTGTTATTTTTATTGGTGACTACGAGTGCTCAAAATATGTTAGATATTAATAAATTGTATATTCATTTTGGTGAGACGGTTTTGATAAAAGTGAAGTTTTAAAGTCTTTTAATATCATTTATTGCCAGTGTTTTACATTCTATTTACAATGTTGACAAATTAAATTAAATGAAAATTCCAAAAATATGTTACTACTGTATTTACATATTATCCAGAGGTTTTATAGTTATATATTAATAACTTGTATATTCATTTTGGGGAGACGATTTTGATAAAAGTGAAGTTTTAAAGTCTTTTAATATCATTTATTGCCAGTGTTTTACATTCTATTTACAATGTTGACAAATTAAATTAAATGAAGTATCGTATTCCAAAAATATGTTACTACTGTATTTACATATTATCCAGAGGTTTTATAGTTGTCTCATATGAAAAGTAATTGTCTTTATTGTAATATAGCGTCCTGTTAAAAATCAGAGATAGAAATAAGGTGGATGTCAATAAATTTCAATTTGAGTCAAGGTATGGAAAGGTATGAACAGGATAAGGTCGGAGGAAAATCCAGCGCTGTCCTTCTTCAGCGTCCAGAGGAAGACTTCCAGGATAGAAAAATAGGAAAGTCGATAACGTAGGGTTCTTGGTATCTATAGTACCGTCCAGAGCCATGAACAAAATCAGAAAGCGCTATGAAGTTAAAGATATAATTTAATATAGAAAAGCAGGACTGAGAAGCTCCCAGGATCACTTACAACTCTATAATACGGCAGTACCAAGATTAATTCAAAAAGTGACTCCAGAGAATGAGTTAAAAACCCCTTTCAAAGTTAAAAACCACTTGCTATAAGGCGGAGAACCAGTCAAAAGGTCCAGGTCAGCCCACGTGATCTGTAATGTGGCCCCTCAAAACCGATTACAGCGTTTGCACTAAATCCGAACCGACTGAAAATCTGTTAACGTAATGCATATATCCTCCTGGAGCCCGAGTGAAGAGAAAAATCTCACAGATGTGCGGAACATACCAAAATAATAAAGCTAATTGATAAATATGTCATTATAAATTCCATCAAAATACTTATTAATTAAGAATTTTGATGAATCTTTCTCCATTTTTACAGAGTAACGTCATTGATGCCATAAAGTTTTACAATCTAATTATTTAACTATATTTTTAATTTTTATTCTAACATCAAGTAATTAGTAAATAAATTAATACATGCATAGATATAGTCAAATATTTTGTTCCCTTGATTTACTTATTGTATTCAATCTTGAGTCCCACCTGAAATTCTGGTTGGATACGGATCTGTTTGACGGTAAATCCTATAAAATGTTTAAATTCATATCTAAGGTCCAGGTGGAAACAAATTTATATCAATAATACAAATTAATACCAGATACATAGTCAACTATTTTATTCAACGCCTAATTTTACACAATGATGCTAATCTTTTTAACTACTTCTCCTATTTTTTTTTGGAAATAATTCGCTTTATCTCGAGAACCGATAAAGTTGCCGAATTCAAACAGCGTCCATCGTGTTCTACGCTCACGTTGATATCATTATTATTACCCATCTTACCTAGTATTTTGTAAACCACTTACAGATAACGAACTGAAAATCTCGCCCATCGTGTTCCGTGCAATCGGTTCCATAAATTTTTCATTGGAATATATTAAATTGGTAAATATTTTGATGAAATTTATATAAAGAATTATTTTGAAAATTTTTGATAACCTTGAGATAAAATAAAATTATATTAGAATAAATATAAGTCAAAACATCTTTTTATAACTAATTGAGAAAAAATTGTGCAGTGTGAGAAAATGAAATTTCCGACACGTGTAAATAATTTATTGTGTTATTCAGATAATAAGGTACACATATAAGGGCAAGTAGGAATGTATTAATAAAAAGTAGTAAGGAGTCAGTTTTAAATAAATGGGGAAATCAAGGAAACTTACGGAAGTTAATTGTTGGAGCATGATGTTCATATTAATTCGTTCTGTATGGTTACATAATAATCAGTTTAGTGAATGTTTAATTTAATTTCGATTTAATTTTATAGATAAAATACTTTGGTGATATTAATACGCTAAGATAATTTCCACACAAACATATAGTATATATTTAATATGGTCTGTGAAAATTACGACATTCAAGTGTTGAAACGTTACGTTGCAGAATTTTAATCAATTTCATTCACCCAAAATACAATAAAGATTCTAGGAAAATAAAGTGAAACTGAAATTATGAAATAGTCAAGTAGCACAACGATGATTATTGCTTGAATAAAGTTCGCCCGAGAGGGTTTTTATACCGAGGAAATTGTTTTTGAGAGAGGCGAGTTAAACTTAGGAAGACTTGAGACAGTTGAACACAATCCACACAATATCTCGGCATACGCGACGGAGTTGCCTGTTTATGGTGAGAAACAAAGTCGCGCAAATGGACTAGGAAATACGTCGGTGGTCTTAGAGCGTACTTTCTGGCGGCATTCCCTTTGAAAGCACTCTCCCAGTGAGATATATTTCTAGTTGCCATGACGACGTGCGACCCTGCGTCGGTGCAGCTTCAAAGACAGCATTCCGTCGATGTCTGCCTGATATTTTCCCAGATTTCTTAAAAGTGTTCGCTGATTGCAGCACTTCGCCTGGAATTCGACATCACTCATATTATTTAAAGTACAAAGGCCACTTATTATTACGAACTAGATTTTTTTTATTTGGCGTAGAACTTCCTTGTATTAGTGCTAAATTTTAACTAGTCATGTCTTAAATTTATTTCGTACATTTATATAATATCTCAATACTAAAAAAAATTATCATGAAAGGGAATCTGCGATCACAATATATCAAATTCGTGAATGTGAGACTAAGAAAACTTTAGCAGCTTCCTATCGTAAGCACAAATACTGGGTTATGAGGTGGAAAGTATTTTTGCTTCTTAGTTCTGTTTTCGACTGACAGAAAACTAACTGCATAGAAATAAATCGGGAAACATTTAACTGTGTGATATTTGTGGCACGCTATTTAGCTCCACAGATTTAATTTTTTTTTATATAATAAAATGTATTCAAAACATTTAAGATGAAAAATAGATAATTAAACGAAGAAAAAGATTTAAGTCAGTGTAATGCAAAATTTGTATTAAAAAAGTTATTTTATATCAACAGTAGAATTAATTTTCCGACTTCGCTAATAATTAACTCTTCTCCAGGATTTATTATATATGTTAATATATATTTAATGTGTACTCCTTTTCCTCCTACTCTAATTATGAGGTATTTTCTTGTTAAATTCGCTAAGACCACTCTCACATTTTCAGCTATACTACCTTTTTCTGAGTTACTCGTGTGAATTCTTGAGAGGAAGACATGAAAAGCCTGCCCTGGTACACAACATGAAAGCTTTGAAGATAGTGAGAACAATGACGTTGCGGAAGTATGTGAGGCGTCTTCCAGTGCAGATGAAACAGGAGGAAACAGCTCAGTTCCCCCTTATCAGGGTAACAATGAATCGATTCTTCTGTCACCGTTTTGGAACTTTGTCTTATTCGAGTCTATTTACCGTTAGTTCCTTAATGTGAATTATGTTCCGTCGACACACACAGAACGGTAAGAGCACATTTATTATATCTTTTAATCTGTTAAATGGAGGAAAAACAATGAAATATGTTATTCATTTAGGAAGTAAATACAGAAAGAAGATCGTTCTATTATCTTTTATTTGTAATATTAATTGGGGTTGGTCTGTGCTGCAATTACCGATTGAAAGACTACCGGCCAATAGGCAGACATAAAAATGATTTTTTTTCAATAACTTTATTAAATTAAAAACCACTGCATCTTCCATGAGCTGATCCTCATTTATATGAATACTGGAAGATAAAAGATCGTAATATAAAATCATAGATACAAAAGAGCTTATAAGAATAATAACACTTCTTTATTTAGTTATTTGTCCATAAACTTGTATATTGAAATATCCAAACTTGATTCAGATCCGAACATGAACTGAAAAGAGCAGTGACTTTACTTTAATATAATATTTTAAAAATTTTCAATTTTTATATCTGTATAATGACCTTAAATTCCAATCAACTTTTAATTGGACTTTATAGCATTTACATTAGTAGGAGAGTTAATTATTTTACATATCAAAATATTTAATCAAATCATCATTAAAAATACTACAAATATATAAAAAAACATTTACACAACTTTAATGGGTCCTGTCCCTCAAGTTACGCTCTTTTCTACTCGTGTGATTTTATGCATATATCTAAGATTATTTATTTAACATTTACAGAAGCTATTGAAAATCTATGTTGCATTCGTGTATTGTTCATTGTAATTAGGTCGATATTCTGAGGTAAGTATCAGCGAAAGAACTTTACTTAATTTTTTCCTAATCACTTGACTATTTAACATAGGGGATGAGAAAGAACATTTTACAGTCTTATTCTTGGTAAAAATTGTTGAATAATTAGGTTTTGAAGCTACACGCTAAAAATTCCATTCAATTAGCTTCAGTAGTTTAATAATACACAAAATTTTAGTTTGCGGAAATTTGTAAAAGGGGTTTGTTTTTGTTTATAATTAATATTTTAGGAGCATAATCTCGTTAATTTTCCAATTACCGGTCATCCTTTGGCTTCTTCTGCTTTTTATTTAAAGACTACAATTATATTGTTTATCACAATGAACTCGTATTTTCTACCAAGAATCATATGGTAAAAGTGTACTTTATTTTTTCCCCTATGTTAAATGGTCGATTTTTTATTTGTATTAATTAAACTGTTACTAAAAGTGATTGGAAAAAAATTAAATAAAGTTCTTAACATTTTTGCTTACAACAGAATATGTATCTAAATCGATTGACGATATTTTCTACTATTTTAAAAAGTTATGCTTTTATGGAACCGTTTAGTTTCTTTTATAAAGTGTACATATATCTGCAATACAGTTTTCTAATTTTGTATGCAAAAATTACAATAAAATTTCTAAAAGAACTATTTTAGATATATGTCATAATGTGATATGAGTTGAAAACAGTCTAACTTCAGGGGCAAGTCCCTTTAAAATTCACACCATTAAAAATATCTCTGGGTTAATTCGCCGTCTTGACTCCTTCAAAAAGGGATCTGTGGGCGTCCGGTGAGAAGCAGAGTAAGGTTATGGTTACATTATTGGGAGATGGGGGGGGGGGGGAGAGGAAATGTATTAAAGTCGTTGCTATGCTACTCTAACAAGTCGCTGAGAAATTCTCAGAATGCGATGCACGGTGCTGAATTGGGCTGGCATGGTTCCGGTCGTTTATTTCTGTCTTCAGATGCCAGGAACGGCAGAGTATTCTGCTTCGGGGATATCAACATACAGCAAAGTCCTCGCCCTTCCCAAAAAATCCTCATAAATTCCCAACCCTCGTAGCTGTCTCACATTAATCGACAACTCTACAGCCTTCTCCCATTACCAACTCCCGAAGCCACATTTTGTGAACGAACGCAGTTTCGTGTTTTCAATTTGACTATACCTCCAACAAATTTTGTGATTTTGACCAACAAAAGACAAGGTCTAAGGTCCCTTAGGTAGCCTGAAAACTACCTGGCGTTAACACTATATGCCTACATTCCTATATTTTCCTGGAAATCATGTTCTGCAATTTAAGGCTCTTGGTGTGATCAGTAAACAGCTGTTTGTCAATGGAAAATATTTCTCCAGTGCAGAAGACATATTTTATATGAATTGTATCAAATTTACGTTCATTAAAATTAATTTAATGCTTACAAGTTTACAGATTAATATCAAAAATCGAATTAAAATTGCGGAAGAAACTTCTATAGCTCGTATGAAGAGCACAATTACAAAGAAGTTAGTCAATGGCGAGAATGAAAATATTTATAATACACACGAATGAACGACGAAAATGAATCATTTTGCAGGGTATAAAATTTGTAAGTCGGTCCTTTTCACTTGTAATTTAAAAGTATACGGTTATAAATAAAGTAAGACGATTTTGTTACATTTGTAGGTCTGGAAACCACGTTAAATATTTATTTAAAATATATGATTAGTTTTCAGCATTTTCAGTTACACGATAATCGTCACAGTTTAATTGGAAAGTCATTTTAAATTATTATACTATTTCTGATGAGATTTACAAAGTTTGACTTATCGATTAGTTAATTTATGGGAAACTGAATTTAACCGTGAAAAATAAGCCTCCACCTCTTGTAAACGTCAAACTTAACTTCATAACAGGTCGTGATGGTGCCCTGGCATTCATATTCAGTTTTCCGGCGGACTGACAGCAATTCGAGACTATTTAAAATATATTGTAAAATTACCATATTAGATTGGTGGTACAGTGTATTTTACAAACGAACTCGTTGGAAAGAATATTGTCGCACTACAATAGCAAAGTGAGTGGAATAGAACATATTATTATTGGTCGAATATTCCTACGCAACATCGGAACTAAAAATTTTGGCCGCTAGCCAGTTTGATTTCACGGCTAATTAAGCGCTTCGGCAAATGTCGCGTATAATCGTTTGAGAGCGTATGCTAACATCGATGCCATGATTAACATCCCTTATTTACGGACCACGGACCACGTAATCTGTTTACGTCGGCAAATACGTCGAAAACGAGCAACCTCAAGGAGTAAATGTGAATTCTTGAGTCCCGTTGTGCTAAGAATTATCTCTGAATCACCATTTAAATGGAAATAAATATTTTGACCAGGGTCAACCTACTGTAAATCGGCGAAACATTAAAACCGTTGAGTTCAAACAGCTTCACCCGGACAATCCCCATATATTTAGCGTAATGGAACGTAAAGAGTCAAGGACTTGGAACACAGAAACGTTAATGCTATAGAATAGACCGATCACATGCGACTTAGCTCATGCGGGGAACGCCCTCTGACAAGGCGAATTAACGAAAACATTACTCAACGGAAGAAGTTGTGACAATGGACATTTTAAATGATATTATTATGTTTATATATTTACGGCTGGGAGTTGATAATAATATAAATATATAGACATTTATTTTAATCAAAATGAAAGTTTATTTTCTTACTACATAAAATAATAACAAATGATGAATTTTTAAATTTTAAACTCTCACTGTGCGAAAAGAACCCTACAGCCTCGTTATCCCATTATAACCTGATTGTAACCGCCGGGAAATTATTGACCTCACACTTTAACTATATTCGAATGTAGAAGGTAAAACCATTCCTTGGAAAATTTTCTGATTTTCAAATATTTGAGAAAAAGGGTAACTCCATTATTTTGGTTTCTCCAGGCGAATAATGCTTTTACTATTTTTCCCCGCTGTCGATATTTATAGGCAAGAGTTTACGTTGCTCTATCAATTTTCCTGTGCTGATAAGGAGCGAAAATACAGAATTTAGTATTTTTATAAGTGAAGTTATCTGTATGATAAAAAAGGATATATGTGTGTTTGTTTGTACTTATATTTTTATTGAAATTTAAATGCGTGGAAAAATCACAACAAAACTTTGTAAAGAAATTATAAAAATTCCGGAGAGGGTGAGGAATCCGTAGCATAATGGTGGAAGGCATTTTAGTAAAAAAAAAAAATTCGCGTTACTAAATAAATTAATACAGGGAAACCAATTTGTGAGAGCTGTTCTCTCGCAGGCAAAACCTTTCTGGAGAAACGGAGAGGGCCACATTTGGGGATCCCTTCTCCTCTCTCTGATTTTTATCTAAGGTTCCCACAAACCGAAGCACCTCAGCCTGTTTTGAGATGTGTATGTTCCGGGGTCACAGACCTTGGGTATACGGTAATAGTTGTTTTTCTGAGTTCCCAATCGAACAGTCGGCTGGCTGCCTCCTAAACTCGTCGAGGCACGGAGAAGGGAATACTGTGTCCCCCAGAAAACCCCTCTCCCGCCGTCGTAAAGGCGTGGGACAAGTACCAAATGCTCGACCTACGTGGTGCAGGTTTTTCTAGGGTTTTCCCGGCATCTCTTTTAGGTGAATTGCCGGGTACGATCCTTAAATCATAGCCCGGGGGCCATACTTAACCCTTGTCTAGCTTCCTCTACTCTTCCGCATCCCCGTTTCAAATCCCTTTCTATGCTATTAAAGGGGAGTTGTCACCATGTTGATTACCCTCATGTAGCCTGTTACTCTAAAAAAAAAGGAATGAATTAAACCAGAAACATATCATTTGGAAATTAAGTAGAATTATATCCACCAAACTCCAGGTGAGATCGTAGTTTAATAAAAAAAGAGGATCCGCGGGAGAATCAGTTAGAAAGGGTTATTTATGTTATTTTGAGGTACACATTTTAACGATTAAGAAAAATGTGGCCAAATTACTGACCTCACGAGAATAAAAACGAGTACAACGTTTCTTCCACAGATTTGTCGACCGTCTCTTGTTTATGTACTTGAGAAGGCCCACAAATCTGTGGTAGAAACGTTGTACTTGTTTTTATTCCTGAGAGGTCAGTTTTTGGCCATATTGTAAATAATCGTAATATATATACAAAATCGTAAATTTTAACATTAATATACACCTTTTAAATAAATTTTATGGGAACTATATTTTTGTTTTATTTCGAAACGTTGTTGAAATGCGTGATATGACACTCAAAAGCACTCGACTTTATCCCCATTATATCCTGCAATATGCACTACAGGAAAACGTCGTTAAGTTTTATATATTTTTGTTTATGAATGAACAAATCGATAAATAAGATTTTGTGGATAATCAGCTTTCACATTCAGACTTCTTTAGTGAATTCGGCATACTGTCTTACCGTCAAGAGTGGAATATTTACTTTACAAGACGCATGTAACCCGAAACGGTTAATGTCTCGATATGAGTCATTGTGGAATTGTTTTCGAAGAAGGTGCATAATTTCGCTCACCTGTGTGCTCACATTTTTGTTTTCTATGATTGAATTTCCTGGGGTATCTAATATTGGGAACGGGTCCAGTATTTCGTAGTCGGTACTTGGCATTTGAGAGGCAGGTGAAGCACGCCTTGCAGAGGCAGCTCCAGACGAGGGATCAAATATTTATGTAGTTAACACCCCGGCTCCAACTTGTTAGGCTAAGTGAAAGGGGAGGCGCAGAATACGGTATCTAGCAATGCTAACTTAATTGTCATTCTGCCCTGCGGTGGGTGATGAGAACTTTGAAGACAACAAGCGGATACATATTCCATGCAATCTCTCTCCATTGACAACGCCTTGTAAGAACTTTCACGCTTCCTCAATCAAAATCAGTGCGATGCGAATGCGCTCTCAACTCATTTAACATATTCTAGCATCTAGTTCTAGACTTAGTCCTTCTGTAATTTAGAGTCTCAAATTTTTCTTCGGATTTAAAATCGGGTGCTAACAGTTTGAAATCGTAATGACAAAAATAGCGTAGCTTCGAATGGAATTCATATTATTGCTACCGATGATAGGAAATTACGATCAATGTTGTCAAAATATAAGAAGCAGTTTTATATCATATACGGCCACTGCGGTGACATTAAAAGTAAAACGTGCTACAGCATTTATTTTAAAGCTTTAATAAATCAGTAAATGTGTTTGTCATTCTCCGTTTATCCTCATGCTGTTAAAGTAGTAACATACGAGAAGTCCTGGTCATGTTCAAAAAAGCATTTAAATGTAGAAGCTCTGAATTTAAGAGTATTAAGAAATGAAAGACCATCAGTCAAAATCGGTTACTTGTAATGGGATTTGGGAACTCATTAATACATAATAATTTTGTATAATTAAATTAATGCAAACCCCCTTTCGAACAAAAATCTATGAAATCGTTGGTCTCAGGGTTTGAACATGTTAAATGAAGCAATGGAACGTCTCAAGTAAATTATTAATTAAATATATAGATTTAAAAATCAGCCACTCAATTTACAATTACGGGATTATTGCTGTTAAATTAATATGAGTTTTCTGCTATAAGCACTCTAAGCAATGATTGGAATTTACTTTCAAAATAACAAGAATATGAAAGACGGCGGTCAATAAGCTAGAGTTATGGTGATAATTGTTAATCCCCTCGTCTGATCGCGAAATCTTAACTTGAATTTTATTCTCTACTAGCTGAGTGCCCGGGAATTTCCCGGGTTGTCATATATCCATAATCCCTGATTTGACTCGAATCTGTGTGTAATTTTGCATTATGTTTTATGTAATTCCCAGCCACCTCCACCCCTCATGACGAAATGGGTTGAAATTATACATAAAAACATCGGTAAAAATACTATCAGTCTAATTAACCCTGAAAAATATTTCTCAAGACGAATAACGGCAGTGGCTGCATGTTTCAAAATTTTTAACCCCCGCCCCTGGGAGTTAAATGGCCAGTTGAATGTCATAATTAAACTCAGCGACATCCATAACCCTGGATTTTACTCCAATCTCGGTTGTATTCACGTCATAAGGCTGCTCCTTTCCCATGCTGTAAGGGGTTGAAATTATCCACTGGAAATATATATAGAAAAATATTATGAATCTCATTGACCCCTAAATATTTGACGCAAATATAAGCCGGTTAACATGTTTGAAAATATCTACCGCCCAACCCCGCGCGTTGACAACGTTGACCTAAATATACTCGGTGACATCCATATCCCCGGATTTGATTCCAATCTCGGTCGTATTCGCGTTAATTTTAAGTTTCTCCCCTCCACCCCCACCCCAAAGGGTGCTCGTTTTCCACTCTTTAAGGGGTTGAAATTATACACAGATAACATCGGTAGAAACACTCGTAATCCCTTTGACCTCTAAAAATATTTATCCGACTCAAATCTCGGCCGTTTTAGCATGTATGAATATTTCCATCCCCGTCCACTGCCGCCCCTAGGGTGGTAGACGAGTCTCACCCAGACAGTGTCTTTTTCCTGGTCCCAAAGAACACGTGTACGAAATTTGGTGAAATTTGCTCTACGAGTGATGATTTCTATCAATAACATATAAACAAACAAATAAACAAGCAAGAAAACAAACAAACATAAGACAAATACTGCTTTTATTATTAAATGTCTATCAGTGGGTTTAATGTTGGTAATAAAAGAAACCCGTTCTTATTGTAACACACCTCGTTGAAGAAACGTGATTTATTTATCAAAGATCGAAGAACTCAGGTTTACACCCGGGTCAAAGAATGTTTAAGCCACGACGTTTTGATGGCAGACTCTGCCATCTTTCTAAAGTGAGAAAGTTTATGAGGAAAGATTATAACCTACACTCATGTGAAATGTAGGTTTCGTATCATGAAATGTTTAAAATAATAATTCAACCCCCTCCCTCCCCAAAAAAACTGACTGTTTAACGATATTCCTTCATTTACAAGAAACGTGTTTATTGACAATGAAACTTTTCTTCGATTTTCATTTTTTTAGACGTTTACTAGGTTGCGTGAAAAAGAAGCATCTTTCTCACAAATTCTTGTTTCCTTTACCACGTAAAGGTACAACAAACACGAGGCATTTTTCGCAAAAGAAACGTGCCGTCGTAATTGCTCTCTCGATTCTAAAGTACATAATTATCATAGGCTCTGAGCATGATATAATAAGAAACCGGAAGAGAATGGGAAATTAACGTCAGGCGCAAGAAAAAATCGGCCGCCGTATTTATTTTTAATTCTTCTACGAGAATTATTAAACTGGGAACAGAGGCAGAAGTTTTTTTTGGCAATAATTGATACACGTGCTGTAGTTTCCTCTCAAGGACTATATACATATTGTAGTAATACAAGATTTGTGTACAAGGGCTATAATGCTTGCTTGATGTGTGTATTGTCGTGAAACATTGCTGGACGCTCGGAGTTTTAGTGTGTTCTTGAGAGGAAAAGCAATAAGTTGTCAGAAAACTCAGATATTCAGAACAAGTGAGTTTTTGAGAGAACATAGGAGAATATGTATTTTGTCAGACCTGGAGTGTGTTAGGAGTGGCCGACTTCCAGTCTGTGGGCAAACAACTGCGACGATACTGATTTTTTCCGCGATGCAGAATAATTTCGGAATCTAGCATATTTTCACAAATCATACGATTCGTTAGTTCTTGGGCGCCAGGTTATTTTATCACGAATAACCAAACTTTGATGATTATAATAATTTATTGATCGAGAGAACAGCGAAACAATTGGTGTGGTCAAATAGGGCGAGCAGGAAGTGTTTTAAGTGGAAATAATAACCACAAGTAAATTCTGTGAAACATGACCTGTATATGAAAGTGTTAAATAATAATCGGGAGAGTACGAGACCCTTCATTTTCGCACAGCAAAACGATAATGTAAATTAAATAATTTATTATATGTAAACCCAACAGTAAATGATATTTATCGTCAGATTTCAGATTTCAATATTCCACCGATTGTTTAAATTAATAATTTTCTCACTTTGTTTGTCGTAAATATTCTTTACTGGAGGCCCGATAGTCGGCCCTGAGATCAAGCCGTGGTATATTATCAACTTTTTACCAACATGTAATATAATTTTAATGATTATAATAATTTGATTTTAATAAATTAACTTTGTTGTATATTTTCAATATTTTAATTTCAATTTTCTGATATAGAATCTCAATTAATAGTAATTATTATATTTTGGGGCAAATTAATTTGAAATTTAATTTAATTTATTACATTTTGACGCTCCAACGTGGCAATTTAATTGTAATTTTAATGTAAATACTACAATATATATATATATATATATAATAATATTAGTTGAATTGTTTGAAAATTTTGTAAATAGATTGATGTGATTTGGAGAATGTTTTAAAACCCAATTAATAATGTGAGAAAATTTAGATTTACGAGGTCCAAGACACAACTTGTAAGTTTTGAAAGGTCTTTAAGATAACATAGGTACGCACGTGTCACACAAATAGACACAAGTCTTCCCGTGAGGACGTAAATAATTCAGAAATAAAACCAGTAGCTGTCTTTTTTACTAACCTTTAGAGGTGGAGTTGGGGATGATAATTTGTCAGTAAGAGTTCATTTCGAAGTTGGAGGAGTTGTGTCCGTAAGGATGTGTTAGGGTTGAGTGGCGGGGTTCAGGACGGAATTGTTGCCAGATAATTGCCATCAATATCGGTCGATGCGGTTTTGAACAATTGATAAAAACTGGTGTTCACGGGCGCTACATCTTGGTTGTCAGTGGTATGGACCCTCAATTGTCTCGAACTCGTTAAAGGTTTGGATGGTTGTGCTCACTGAAGTGTTGTGAAGGGTGAGAAGAGTAAGATGGATGTAGATATTGTTACTCATTAAGGAGATGAAAGACGAACTGAAGTAAGAATTAAATGTGGAGGATAATCATGCGTCAGAGGAATGTTATGAACTTGTATTTGAAATTGCGCGTAGAAAATGATGCAGATCTTCTGTTCCTCACACGAATCAAAGTCAAGGAATTTCACATATGAGAATCAAAGAATAGTTCGTTGCAAATAATACTTTTAGTTTTAGACAATATAATTGTAATCCTTAATTCCAGGACTTTTAGTATTTTATTGAATATTTTTCATGAACAGAACGAATTCGTCTGGTGTGCTTACAACTACCTGAAAATACAAAAAACTGAATTAGTTGGCTATAATTTTTTGTAATTTAAACTTAAAAACACAACGTGTTTCAAACACTGTACTGCATATTTTCTGTCAGAAAAATCGAGCGCTCCATTTTCGTGCACGAAGCGAAAATTCAACTCTTATTGACTATGAAAGAAAATAGCTCCTGCCATTTCAATGTGCGTAACGCACAAAGTTCTCAATTCAAGAATTATTTTGACTCCGTTATTCTTAATTGAAAGATAAATACACGGAAAAGGCTAAATTTCACTTAAAAAATATCGATGCCTAGAGTAAAAGAATTGAAATCTTCGTCTTTTCCCGCTTCAATTATGAAGCATTCATATATATAAATATTATAAATATAACGTAAAATTCTGGGTTTATTTTAAAGTTTTGGCGTACTAGGAAAATACAACGGCGAACGATGTTAATTTATTGCTATTATTGATTCATCATTAATGGGGTATTATCTCTGAGTTTAATGTAACAGAATTGACAAATTCGAGAATGTGTAACCAACCATTTACTATTATTGCGTTAGATAATTACGCAGTGAACAAGGGTCTGGGTGTAATTAGTAGCTTTTAATGTTGTTTGTGGAAATTTTATTGCCCAAAATTTTGAATGCGGCTTTGCTGCTATCTGGTGCATGTCTTTTAAAGAATTTATTTAATTTCGTGGTTTTTAAAAACTCCCATTGAATTGGAAGTGGGTCGGTGTAATTAAAAACCTTTCTTGGTATAAATGGAATGGCATGTAACGATGCATTCTTTTTAAAAAGAGAACCATTGTCATCGAGCTAATTAATAACAATCAAATTATCCTGCAGTCTCGAATGTAGTCCATGTTTAGTATTCAGTAATGTTAGTGTAAAATATTTTACCGTAGCCACAAATATTAGTAAAGACAGCTTTGCTGCTGTCAATATGCGAAAGGTTTTGTTAATTTATTTTGCCACAAGCGTTTAACAATATTTCAACATAAATATAATTTTTCTGCTATGGAAGAAAAAACGTATGACAAAATTTTATATTTCTAAGAGCTTAATTTCCCATGTACTTTTCGGCATTTGAGTGTCTGTTACGGGCTATTCGCCTTCATTTAAAGTGGGTCCTATTAAATATATTTATTTAGACTTAACGTGATATTCAATCAGACGTTACGTTCTGCAGTATTTATGCAACTGTTTTAGGGGTTTTCAACACACCTAAGTATTATATGGATAAGTGATTGGATGTCATGAAATCTATCAAACTATAACTGAAAAAAAAAACCGGTATAACTCTGATACGGAAAGTAATTAATGGTAATGAAGTAAAATTACAAGGTGTCCAACAAGTAAAGCCCTTACCTCAAAGTTTCTCAATTAGAATTAGAATAAAGTTCATGCATAAAAAATTACCTGGAAAGTCAATAAATATAAATATACCAAAATGTAAATAGCGAACTGTTTTAATTTAAAGTCTGTTTTTGAATAATAAAACAATTGATGACCTTATACAGACATTTTAGTTATTAAATTCACACAGTTTTGAAAGAGCGAATTGTGTGCCTCGGAGCCTTTTTCAAAACTGTGCTAATAGTTTTGTTGTGCTAGTTTATTATATTAATTTGGAATTTACCTGAATAAGATACTAATAGGTATCGAAACGTCGTTAAAATATAAGTAAACAAATAAAAAGTGTCTGTATCAGGTCATTAATTGTTTAATGAATAGCGAAATATTTATTAATATTCTAAAAATTTAATCGAAAAAATATAGTTGCAGGGTTTGCGGCAAGTGGGAAGCAGGCAGCTTCAATTGTCATCGCGAAAAGGTATTATTTTTCAAATATATTGTGAAAAATAATTATTGTCTTTTATAACCATTTCAACACACCTAAGTATTATACGGATAAGTGATTGGATGTAATGAAATCTATCAAACTATAACTGAAAAAAAAACCGGTATAACTCTGATACGGACCAGAATTAATTTACAAAGAAATTATCCTTTTGTAATTAATGTTGTGGCAGTTACAAAAAACAGTAATTTAATGGACTCATTCATTCATGACTCATTACTGACTCTGGATCATGTATAATAATCACCTGTATTTCAGCATCGGTGGATGTTTAGCAGCCATCACGACATTGTTCTGATTCTTCTCACTAACGTCCGTTTTCTAGCCCGTTCTTGTAATGTGGCTTTGTTCCTAGAATTTGCCTCAATGATTTGAAAACCCAATTCAGGATAACCGGTAAGGGGTTCGAACCCAATTCCTCTCCATTCCAGCGGTATGTCAATGAGTCACCTTGTAGTATTATGATTGAAGTATGGATTTTTTCAGAGTGAAGCATCATTTAAGAAATGTGAAATCTTTATGTTTGTGTTATTGTTTTTGATAAAAACAAATAGTAAATACTAATTTATTAATTTGCAGAAAAATGATGTCAATGGACTCAGTTGGCTAGGCTTATAATGTATAAGCCGTGTCCCTTTCGCATACAGTTCTTTAGCGTATCGTCGTAATTGATGCGCTGATATCCTTTGAATCATTAGGACAAATCCCTGCGGATGGTGATACAAGGGCAGAAGTGATCATAATAAATAGCGGCCAGAACCAAACGCAGAGTGCGTAATTAGTGTCTGGCACGAAACCCGCTAGATGTAATATTCGTGTACCAGTGAATTATGTCACACAAAAGGAACACACACCACGCACCTATTACGCAATCCGAAACAAGCACTGTACTTGCAGGGAACCCTCGCCAAGAATTACGGTGCAACCGTAGTGCAGGTAATGTGCATAATACCATGTCAAACACACATGCATACAGCAGTACGTCTCCATTATCCCGCCACATGCAGTGCTTCACAAAGTTTTACCCGATTCCTTGAAGCAAATCTGTCAAAGGGGCTTATTTAAGCATATCTTCATTGTACCTAAATAATGTTGAAAAATATTTCTTCAAGGAAGGAAATGAAATCGACTGAAGACTGCACGAAAAATCAATAATTATAAAAATTGGATATGTTGATAAGTTACGTAACGAAAAGTGATTGGATGGAAACTGCAATTTTAATTTAGAAAATTTTATACGGTTGATGTAACATTTTACCAACGGTCAAAACCGTTTCTCGTTCCCAGAATGGTTGTACGTACCATTTGGTGCCTTTCGAGTCAATTTAAATTTTTTCTGCATAGAAAGTAATTCGAAGATCTGAAAGGTAATATTATGAACTCTCAAAACTTATAACAAGACATCAGGGAACGATATAAAATAAGTAAACATATATAAAGCTAGTATTTTTGGCAGTAACTTTTATATGTAACAGATTTGCAATAAACTAGAAGACTACGAAATATTGTGTCTACAGTACAGATAATAGCTAAAATTATTATAACACTTCAGTATTTCCCCGTTGTTTAATTTAACATTTAAATCTGCTTGAAATCTTGAAAAAATAATTTGTGGGACAAAAAATAAATTAAATTGGTTATGAATTACTTGTTTAAAAACTTTAAAAATTATTGCCACTTCGTAAAACAGTTTAAATTATTAATTTTGGTATTTTATTACAAGAATTTGGTTCGTGATTAAAAATAAGTTTAAAAACTTATTATAAATAATAGAAATATTTCCAAACGTGAGGACCTTTGTTCAGGTACTAATACTTTTATTTTATTTAGGAAGCTGAGTGTCCTCACACTTGTGTATATAAACCCGAAAAAGTATTTAATTTTATATTAATCTTTAGTCGAGAAGAGATTTAACCTAAATCTAACTGTTCCTAGTTCCGTACATACTTTCGACCGATAGTGCATTAATTGAACAGCTATAAAATACATTGAATTTTATTACATCAATCCCAACAAACATACCTCAGAATTTATTTACGAATACAATACTTAAATATACTCCTCGAGTATTGCAGGGCATAATTGTCCCTCAGTCTTCAGACATTACGAAAGATTAAATTGATGAAATTGTTGGTTAGATTCATAATGTAAATAAATAGTCGCCATATTGTAGTCACCAATGTGGCACGAAAATTAACTCAAAACATCCGCAAGGATCTTAAAGTATTTTTATTAGTTTTTATTATCACTAGATGGAGTATTATTGGATGAAATTATACTATTTATTTAATGAAAATATTTCTGCTTCATTTCGTAACAGGAAAAGGAACTATTTCCTTTGTTCGTCGCGTAGTAACGTCTCTCTTTCTCGCGTGACGTCATGGTTTCTTGACGCGCAGTAATTTAACAGTTTACAGACAAATATACATCCCTTTTTAATATACAGATATTGATAGATTTATAGTCGCACAAACCCATTGGTCATTAGCGACTTAGATATGTTATGTTTTACATTTGCGTTACATTTAAATTACTTTATATAAATCAGTACTTGAGTACTTTATTTTGCCCCAAAATAGTGGCTTCTATTTTATATAATTTTTAAACTAACTTTTCAACTAATCGCTTTTAAATTACGTAAAGAAAGGAACCAGTGTAATGTCACAGAATTATCATTACTGTACAAGGTAAGATATGTATTTGTTATGCAATAAATTGAAAACATTTAAAAATAACTCTTCTCTAGCCATACGTTTGACGAGAACAGTGTTTATGCCGTTCTATATTCATTATAGAAAAGTAGTGTCATGTTTTTAACAGCACACATAAATCAAACGCTCAGTCGGTGAGTCAAAGCCTCCTGTGCAAACATTTGACATGAATCGGAGTTTACCTCAAAGCATAACAATGGGCTCTGCTATTAGTGCGTTGAAGGCTTTTATGTGCTGATCAGAAGCGCAGATTCGCTTCGGTGATGGAAACATTACTTTTAAAATTTGCTTCACATTTTAGGTAATAATTTTAGTAGCTACGCCAGATTAAAAATTCCATAATAATAATAATGAAAATAACAGTAATAATAATATTCATAAATACTCCTTGATCGTCTCATATGGTATTATTTTGTGGGAAACTATCAAATGATTCTGACGTTTTATTAAAAGTTATTAAGCTATCTCATTGATGTTGAAAAATTATTTCAGTAACAATTATTTTTGTGTGAAGTTAATTGTGTAACTTTTCGAGATAATGTTTCCCATCGTAACATTCGAATAACAGCCATGTTTAATAGTTATTAAAAGCAGTTTCACATTTCACTGTACAACGTCGGTAACTGCTAAAGTAATCATTTAAAATTATAATTTATAAATACTCGCCTGTGGTGTTACGTGGCAATTTAAATACTTCCCCTAATTCCAGGTTTACAGTGTCTTCTATTTTTTTGCTGTTTTGTCATCAACTAATTGCGGAAGGAAACATTTAAAAATCATATATCTCTTTCTTATGAAATCAATCACCATTCCATAATTTTCTTTCTATTTCTTCCCATATAATATTCTGTTTACCAAGACATATTCCTTTTATGTCATCAAATTTAATATCTTCATTATGCGAGTACTTATTCAGTGTTAGTTTTGTAATAAAGTAAGTAATTATAAATGGAAACACTTTGATGCTTATAAAGACAGATCCCTTTCCGTATGAATATTGCCCAAATAATTGTTTTGGAATAATCGGGAAGGGACCTGAAAGTTTTGGTAATCTCGGGGAAACCTTGCAAGAAACTAAGCAGTTATTAATTATTTAAATTTTCTTAGAATTAATTTCTGAGTCATAATTTGTAAAAAGCCAGAATTTACTAGGTTTCATTATTTAATATAGGATATTGGTAGTCGTTAATTAATTATTCACAATGACATTGGTTTCATCGTGATAAAATAAATTGTAGCAGACTTTTGCTGAAACGGTTGCATATAGAAATAAACGTGACGCGATGTTGAAATTTCTTTGATAAATTACGTCGTTGAAAAAAAATCTGAATTGTCGTTTATATAATAGAAAAGAACCGTGTGAAGATACATATAATGGGTCTCAATTGAGAGGTAGTTGATTCATAAGAGATATTTACGCTGCGAAAAACGACCTCTAGTATTTTTCTCTCAATATTCTCTTCCTTGGTAGGAATTTCTTTATTCCCCGTGTCGTATATTGTCGTCTTGCTCTCTCTCCCCTCGCCACGGGATTTGGAAATAGAACTTTCGCTTCACCACGAAGATAGAAAAATATTTTTGTACAAGGAGGGTAAACAAAGTTTTTTTTTTTTTTTTTCGCGGGAAGCACTTTACTTTTCTCCTTGCTTCATTTCTTCAAGTACGTCTCAGGGCGGCCGCAAGAAGACTGATAGAAGAGCACGACTAAGATTTATATTGCTGTATCAATGGAGATGTCTCCAGCCACTGTGAATAATTTCAGATCGAGAACGGAGAGCAGAAATACATTTAGTTCACACAATTAAGCTGCTCTTATTCACTAAATAAAGCGGTATTCTCTAGATCATGAAATAACTCCCGAGTTCGCCTTTTGTGATCCTGACGTTTATTATAAAAAGGAGCAAAAATTTTTCACTATATAATTATGAAAGTATACATTGTTTAATTTAGCTTGAGTAAATATTGAGAGGTCATTGGGAGCGTTTATATGTTCCAATTAAAAAAAGCGATGTAAAACTCGGAAAATATTTTATCGTTTCACCCGGTAAAATATTCTCTGCGAACATTTGATACTTCTGATATAATAATGTACTTAAATAATATAAATTGAAAATGATAAAATTCTGAATTATTGATTTAATAAAAGTAATAAAAAATAGTTTTTTTAATCAATATTAAAATTTAATTTTTAGTTTTTTTAGTTTAATTATTTATATTATTTTGTCTTCATTTAATCTGTTCTCAATATTGTTTTTTTTTTTAAAAATATCGTGGTGTAGTGGTCAGAGTGACTGCCTCACATAACAGAGGTCCCGGGTTCGAATCCCGGCGAGGACATGGATGTTTGTGTGCGTGGGACAAACTCTCGTCAAATCAGGTCCGCGACAAAGCAAAAATGAGTTCCCTTAATTAGTCGCTAACAACCTGAGCTGTTGAAGCGACTGAAAATGAATCAACACGAGGAAAAATAGAATATTAGGTGTACAGTCGAAAGAGGGAATTAAGTTATTTATAAATTATGGATTATTGTGGTAAAATCTATGAGACAAAACAACCACTGAAATAAAGATATCGGCATTTTTATTAAACAAAGCCATTAGTAAAGACGTATTTCAGTCATTTGAATAAGTAAATGGAACGAAATTAATATCAGTTGCAACTCAAAAAATTGAACAATAATGAATCTTCGGTGTTGTATAGTTAATCGTTGTAACATTTTAATCACATCTTTACGTATTAGTAAAAGCAAGTTACTTTCTGTTTCTCGTTTCTACAAGACGTACAATACGTGCGGGAATCATTCAGTGCATAATTGGTGTTAAAATATTTGGGGGATTTTAATTTGACGGTGTAGCCTTAAATTTCCCTCACCTGGGAAACCTTCACATTCTACAATCATCGAGCCGGGAATAGACTTTCAACTTTTACAGAATAATTTATATGTTCATTTACAAATCAATCACACCGACACTCACGCTTTATGAATGTTGGAAAGCGAATGATATTTCCACCATTGTGACAGACTTTCGAGCGATTATTGGTACTATGTATAAATATTAATTTAGGGTTGTAATTAAATCCTGACGACAGAAAATTATAAAAATTTTAATTATGAATTAGTTTAAAAATATTATTAAATGATTAAAACGATTGGGAAATGTTACCAGTAATGTGAGAAGACGCAGACAAGAGGAAAATAATCTAACTTCCCTCCGACATCAGAAAAAAATTATACAAAATTTAATATAAAATGCTTATGTGAACGAGTATTTAACGTTTACATAAGTGAAGTGAAACCGTAATTAAGACGTATGTAATCACACTTTCAACGTGAAAATGACAAACCTGAATTAGGGGTTGATACTTATAGATTAAACAACATTACTTATTGCATCAATATCTTATAATTTAGGTTAAATAACAGATAACCAACACTCTACGGTGTTTATGCTCTTCAAAAGAATTAACGAAATATTTTTCCAACGGAAGTCAAATAAATAAAAAAAATTGTTAATAAAACAGTACGTTTAGCTCACTTCATCTGTTTCGTGAGTAAGATCGATATAATGAATATCACAGACAGGAAAAATAAATGGTTTAAACAGGAATATCCAAATATCGTGGGAATGACAAATCTTATATAGGGAAATCTGCCGGTTTCTAATAACCCGAATTAAGGAACACGAAATATATATTTAATTTATACGCCGCCGCAAATAACTCCATTTACAAAACAGATCATACAATTTTAATCCACATTATGGACATGATCTGCTCCAGAATAAGGAGCAAATAGGAAAATTCCTATGATTTCTACAAATTAGACGAACTGGGAATGGCGGTGATCACAGATATATGAATTATTCACTGGTATTTTTTGGAACGCATCTGTCAGTAATTTTTATTACTATTAGGGTGGTCTGAAAATGTCATGAAAAAATTATAAAGTAATTAATCGAATTATTATCTCGAATATTTTGATACAAATGTAGCTAAAAAGAGCTTCAAGGCTACGTTTGGTTCTAAAGGAAGCAACGTACAGGCAGTTTATTTTTAAACATTTTCTTCCCACAATATTTTGTAATTTGTGCAACTACGTACCTTATTTTTTACCTTGCAGAGCTGCAGACGCTTTCCCTTAATTTCCTAACATTCTCACTGTTTAATTAAAAAATTTATTTATTTTACGGTATCATAAATATTACTTGACTTGAAAATTCAAACTAACGTGAAACGCAGATTGTTATTTGTGGCAATTAAAGGATTACGGAGTTTAATTCCCCATGAAGCTCAATTAATGATTAAAATGACGGTACTTAATTCTGACAAGAATGTTATATAAATATTCGTAACTATTTTAGCAGCGTATGTAGTTTCTTGCAAAGTGCTAATGACGAATTGATTGTGGTTTTATGGAACTTCACGGAAGTCTAGGTTTTTTTTTAAAGAGAAACATGCAGACAGTTTTGAAGACACGCCATAATGTTTGACGATTGGCGGGATGCGATAAGATTTGGTAAGGTTCCGACAAGTCGAGCACGTCCTTAAGGTGGATACCGCACGGCCCAGTTTTATGGCGTCGTTTGCGGGAATGCGGGCTTTTGGTGTCTGGGACAGAAAGGAAGTGATCATCAGCTCCCCTTCCTAACGGTTATGAGGACATAGAAATCCCTACAACCTCAAGGAGTCAGTCATTTGTAATACAGTCAAAATGATTAAAAATCTCCCCGACAACCCTCTAGATGTTTCTTTGTCAATTATTTCTAGAATATGTGGCAAATAAAACGGTTCTTTACAGAAAATGACATAAGTTCGGCAAGGTGGAATCATTTTATACGAATTCAGTCTGTGTATTACATAATCTTAAAATATGTATTATTTCCTCTGAAATTGGCTATTCAATACTGAACGAAATGTTGCAACCGTTAATAGTATTACCAAATATTAAACTAATTACAAAATTAAGCACGTACTGAAATTAAAGCACTTTGAATAGCATACGAAAGAACCAATTTATTCTTAAGAATTTAAATCGCTACAATATAAAAATTATTTTTGAATAAAAGTAAATTAACATAGTCACTTAACAAAACAACAGGAACTATACGTTTAAAGACAGTAATGTTTTTCCTGACTGTGCGGAGGATAAATAATAATTAATTAATGTATGGAGAAAAATGCCAACACAATATTTTAAACAAAAAAGTCTCAATCTATATAATAAAAAAGGATGTATATTTATATGCAATTATTTACGTTAATCTCTATACAGATTTAAACGCGTGGACTGATTGTAACAAAAATTGGTACACATATTATTCAAATCACGAGAAACGGTACTGTGGGGTGAGAAATCTCTATCATAAAGGTGGAAAGAACTGTAATTGAAAAACGTGATAATTTTGTGTTAAATGACTACGCGCCAAAAGACTGTGCCGTCACAGCACACGCGACAGAGAGACGTTACTACGCGACAGTACTACACAACGACAAAATAGTAACTTATTTCGTAATGAAATGAAGTAGAAATATTTTGATTGAATAAAACGTAGAATCATATCCGACAATACTTCATCGAATGATAATAAAAAAATCAATTATAAAAACTTTCCGGTTCTTGCGAAAATGTAAGTTAATTTTCGTGGCCTATTTGTGACTCCAATATGGCGACCATTTGTTTACATGTCGAATATAGCCAAGAATTTCATCAATTTAATCTTTCGTTATGTATGAAGCCTGAGGGACAATTATATCCTTTTTTTATTCAAGGAGTATATTTAAGAAGAAATTTGAAGGTATGTTGTTGGCATTGATACAATAAAATTCAATTTATATTGTAGCACCGGGGATGGTGTATTGATGAAATTACCATTCTCTTTGCATACGTAAGTAAAATCACTTCTTGTTTAAAGTTTAATGTAGAATTAAATACTTTTTCGGGTTTATATAAATAAGTTCACGGGCAACGCTAGGCACTCAGTTTACAATATTATTAACCATTAGTTACGTCTTCAGCTAACCAATTCCCCGCGAAATTCAACATACACCAATATTCACTGTTAAATCATTTTTTTTACAAAATGGATCATTATACTCTCGCATTCTCATTCTACACATGGGTGTGGATCCTTCGAAAACTTATCTGGGTTCACAACGTTTAACAATCAACAGAATTCACAACTTATATTGTTTACTGTTTTTCTTTTTGTTTAACGATACTGAGATACTACAGCACTCGAAGTTTCGGGGTTGATCTCAGGAGATTTCGCCTGGGCTGCTGGTCAAGTTTCCAACTAGGCTCAACTGACGTCACTCTGACGTCATCAGCTGGCGGACAATCTTCCCCAGTACGGGGTAAAACAATTTTTTTGACCTTAAACACAATCAATATTTTAATACTTAATAATAATATCCGAACATAAACCTTAAGATATTTTTAAAAAATGACCGTTTCAACCATTTATTTTCAATAATCTCTCATATACAATCTCCTTGGCCCATTTAACATAATACAGACCATATTATTTTTCTCCAACGACATATCGACATTAAACGACCTCCATAAAACTCTTTGAGACTTTACAGTTATTATTTCTTTCGCCAAGAACCGAAGAAACAGAAACTGTTCACTCATCGTTCATGTTTGAATTTCGATTCCTCTCTCGCAACTAGAAATACACCAGAGGTAATCCGTCAGCAATAATTGTCCAATATCTCTTACAATATAATCTTCCTTCGCATATTATAATGAAATATGGTCCCACTTAGTATTATCGCAACCAACTTAAACTATTTTTCCAAACATTGTCCACGTACACGATGTTAACGCTATTTAATTATTTTTGATTTTATAAAACAAATCGGAAATGATAAAATCCCGTGTTGCATGCCAAAGATAATTTCTCGATCTGAGATACTGCAACTTATCAGACGTGATCGTCTTTGACCCCCTCGATTGTTTTTACGAAATAAACAACTTTACACATTTTAACCAACTTGTGACTGGCGGAAAATGCCATGACACAACTGAACTACGGAAGATTTGAGCATGGGAATAAGGATATAAAACAGGAAAGAGAAAAATTGAAGACAAGTTATTCTATAAAAAGTACAGTAAATTGGCAGATAAAGAGACTGATAATTTTTTTTGGAGAAACTCATGCATAAAGTATTAAGCAACATGTAATAAAAAAGTTGTAATCAATTATTTATACATAAGGTGTATACTTAAGGGAGCCAAACCTGATACGATGTCGTCACATCAGTATATATATCAATCTAAAAGGCTGTCTAACTTATACATTGGATTAAAAGGTGAAGTTCGTGAAATTTTAGATAGACTATCTACGTCACTGCTAGAAAATTTCCCTCCGCACGATGAGGGACAAAGATAAGCTGAATCATGAAGTACAATAATAATATAGTAAATATACATTAATGTCCCTTTTTTTTAATAAATTTACGGTTATTTTCTCAAGTTAATAAATTTTAATTTTGTACGTTTCGATTGATAAATATAATGTGATTTACATCTCCATCCTTGAAATGAGAATTTAACTGACGGACACATCAACACAGAGCCAATACTATTGAAAGTAAAACGTTAATTTTGAGTTCCTACTAAGATTTTTGTAACCGCCAATAATGAATAATTGTAGTAATATTTTTAAGCGAGTTTCATTTTATGAAACGAAGTGCTGAACGACTGCTATTCAGTTATTTCATTATAAAATTAATACTTCCAGCAGCGTGTTTGACCGTACCAAGAAAATATATAAATTTATAAAGCTTTGAATATTTAAAGCTTTGCTGTTCCCAGTGCAGATACGTCCACAATTTACTTTAAAAATTTCTGAAGTCAGTGCTATATGATGTAATTATGTAGAGATAATATATGGATAAACTTTCACTAGGGGTTAACCTAACATCCATAATTAATCTCCTAAGCCTTTGATTGTCATTTTCAATGACAGCACATGTAAATAAAATTAATTTTCTGTTCAGTATCTCTCATCGAATATTAAGAGCTATTCCAATGAACCAAAAAAACAGTCCTCAATTCCATATAAATATATTTATACATTATAATTAGTTATTTAATGTCATGAAAAAATTATTCATATTACTCCGCTATATTTTTTCTTTTGCAGTTATATAGGAGTCAGCGGTTTTGCCACACTAGTTCATGATCATGAACCACTGAAGTCTACAATGACAGATGTTGTGTGCAATTTTAAAGAAGAAATGTTGGAAAGCATTTTCCGAGAACTAGAACACCGTCTTGAAAATTTCCGGGCTGCCAAGGAACCTGCACGTTGAAATTTACTGAAGTGAATGTTCTAATTAAAATTACAGCAGTATTTACAATGTATGAAAACAAACATGTTTAATTATAAAATCTTTTGCAAAATAAAAAAATTAATCTCGGACAGCTGTCTCTTTGAAATATGTACATAAAGCGAAATAAAATTAATTGAAATGCATGTCCTTGGTACACGTCAACTAATTACTTAGGAACGGTATTTTAACACTGGCCTATTGGATTTCTACCTTTACAATAAAGTAATCCTACAGTTGTTCGTAATTTGATACTCGTATCAGGGTCTTCAACACCATGGAAACCATTTAGTCAATCGGCCGCGTAAACTTGATAGAAACATCTGTGCAATGAATTAATTTTTCCAAAGATTTTCCCGTCTCCGCTGTGCCTCATTGTCGTTTTAATTGGATTTCGTAGTAATTCAACTTTGAACTAAATTAACTTACCGATCGACGCCACGCGTGGGGGAAAGGGTGAAATCTACTGTTCTCAATTACGGTCTTAATTAATTTAATGACTTTGTGTTTTTCTGACAATTCGTAAATAGGCTAATTCACGGGGTAGATATTTTTCGGATCCGTTGCTGGAACGTATCATGGTTCATCATAAGTATAGGGAATTAAAGCGCTTCGTTACTGTTGTGCGGCACGCAAAAATATTGCAAGGGAACAACAGACTGTTCCACCGCCCTGTTCTTTGAGGCGCCACGAACAAATGTTCTTTAAAATATATGTGGAAACAGCGGAGCACGGCCACTCTCGCGTTCATTTGAAAGTCTTATGCAACAATTCCGAATACGAAACGTGCGGAATATACGCTCGGTAGCTCCCCGCTGATAACACACTCTTCGTTTTATATATTAAAGAACATCAGGACGCGATTAAGTTAAGTAAAATTTTGATAATTTACTTTTTGTTCAAATTTTATTAAGGAAAGAGGATTAAAGGAGAAGAGTTGAAACCATAAGGTTTAAGATAAAAATTTTCTCATTACGTATTATACACAATTTTTTTTTTATCAAAAAGTAAGGAAATAAGGTTTCCGTAACAAAATACTACCAGTGAACTTGATTTTAAGAAATTTTTAAATACAAAGCGCATTTGTTTGATTACTATTTTAATTTATTATTTACTATCTGGATGCCCGGCGTCTCCCGTGTACTTATTTATATGAACCCGAAAAAGTATTTAATTTTATATTAATCTTTAGTCAAGAAGTGGTTTACCCTAATTCTAACTGTTCCTAGTTCCGTACATACTTTCGATCGATAGTGCATTAATTGAAGAGCTGTAAAATATATTGAATTTTATTGCATCAATCCCAACAAACATACCAACGAATTTCTTTGTAAATATACTCCACGAGTATTGCAGGATATAATTGTCCTTCAGTTTTCAGGCAATAAGAAAGATTAAATTGAACAAATTGTTAGCTAGATTCACAACGGAGCCACTAATGTTGAGCGAAAATTAACTTACATTTTCCGCAAGGATCGTTAAGTATTCGCATTGTTTTTTAATATCATTCGATGGAGTATGGATAAAATTTTACTTTTTATTCAATGAAAATATTTATGCTTTATTTAACTACGGAAAAAGTAACTATTTTCTTTGTTCGTCTCGCCCTCTCTCACGTGCCGACACTGCCTCTTTGCACGCAGTAATTCAACACAATATTATCAAGTTATTAAATTACAATTCTTTCCACATTTATGCTATGGGTTTCTCACCCCCACAGTTCCGTTTATCGTCGTTTGAATAATATGTGCACCAATTTTTGTTGCAATCAGTCCACGAGTTTAAATATGTATAGAGAATAACGTAAATACATACATACATATATACAAATATACATCCTGTTTTTTTGCTCTGGTATTTATTGATATAATTCTACATTTAACCAACCTATGCTGAGTGTACACTTATTTCATACCAACTCATCAATGTCTATAGAGAACCATAAATACTCTATACCAAATATTACGAAAAGGTACCCTTGAAAAAGTAAACTGGGCAGAGTACTACAGTAAAAATACTCGCATTATCTTAAGAGTTATTATAATTCCGGTGCCCTAATCGAGTCAAAATTTCTGCATGTAAATCAAGAGTGTAAAAACACTGCCGGTACTTTAACATAATAAAAAATATTTGCCGTACCTTAAGAGGAAAAATGTGTCAAAATTACTTTCGATTCCTTAAGATAGTAAAACCATTCCTGGTAAGCTAAGGGAATAAAATTGCTCATTTAAGACAGACAAAAATATTTTTTTTACGTTAATGGACGAAAAAGATTCTCCGTACTCTAATCGTGTAAAAAAAACCGGTATCTTAATAGGCTAAATACTTTCTCTGTATTTTAAGAGTCAAAAATACTCCCGGTAGTTTACAATGTATTTAAAAAGACATTATACAGGAAGATAAAACAATATATTGATTGTATGCATTTTTCCTTTTAACATTGTTCCGGTTGTGTCCCAAATTAATTTCAGTTAATCTAATGCTTAATTAAATAAACTAAATTGGGTAGAGGATAACTAGTAAAATATTTTTGACATAGTTAAGGTTTTCAAAATGGACAGGATTGTCAACCAAATTACGAACAATTGCACGCTTCTGTGTAACAGAATGGTCAGATAAAAAATTCAGAACGCGGCCTGAAAAGGGTTGGTTTGTGGTACCCATTAAACTTTAACTTATGATTGACACGGGAAACAGATACCTCTAATAAACTGCTAGAATAATTTTGTTCACACTCAAAAGTATATTGTAAATGTGGATTGTAACCATTAAACACTGTTAATCTATCATAAATACAATTATGAGGAATATTACAAAAAATATCATCAACATATCTGTGATAAGTAACAGGTTTGAAGTTATGCTTTACTTCTCTAAATCTCATTAAGAACTCCGGAGGAACTGGAGATAATGATGAATCTATAGGAAGCCCAAGGATCTGGTGGGAAAGTTTGTTATTGAAAGTGAAACATGTGGAATGAAGTACAACGTTGATGGCCGAGTTCATTTCAGTCCAATCAATAGAGGTAAGATCTTAATAAGTAGTAAATCTGTAGTAAGTAGTAAGTCTCACAAAACTTAACTAAATCGAACTAAATACTTTAAATAAGGAAATAACATCAAGAGATAGGACAATGTGCTTATTAGTAAAGTGTAGATCTTTTATCTTGGTAATAAAATCTAAGGAATTCTTGATTGAAAAGTGAGTTTCTTTATGTAAGCCTAAAGAAATAATTTTATGTAGGAAGGTTGACAGACCACACAAAGAACTGTCTATAGAACTGACAATTAAACGAAAAGGGTTATCTTTCTTATGGATTTTAGGGAGCACAATTAACGAAGGAAATAAAGAGGGTTCTTAATCACTGATGAGACACTTGTGTTTTCATCTTTTGAGTAAAAGTTTCAACTTGTCACTGGAACTGTTGACACATTTTTATGAACTACTAAGTCATCCAGTAATTTAAAGTTTTTGTAATGGTGAAAATAACGGGAAATTAGAATAGTAACGGATCCTTTATCAACAGTAGTAAATAAAAGGTCTGGATAATTTTTTAAACAAAATCTTTAGCAACAAGATAATTTTCGTTTATAATTTCTGCCTTTAATACATACATTCCACTAAACATTTGGATTTGAAGGTGGCGACTATATTGGAATAACAACTATGGAATTTGTAAGTTATTTTTCAGTGTAAATAACAAAACATTAAAAAATTAACTGTAGAAAAATACTTTTAAATCAGTTTATCTGTGAGGCTACGAATTGCTTCAAGTCTTTGACGATTTGACCTTAACCACGGCATCATATTAATTAAGTGATGGTTAGGCAAGTGCAACGTGTGAGACATCCACTGTCCCCAATAATAATGAGGAGAGGGGGGTGAGTCACTGAAGACACACACACACACACACACACACATATATATATATATATATGGGTGTGTAAAACTTTTATTATACTTTCCTTGTTAGTTGATTGAGTTAGAGAGATGAGTATACACTTTAATGAAAACTAGGAATATTAATATGGACTATTATACGTTTTGTAAACATTCATGTGATACCTTTTATATTTATTATGATGCGACTGCAGCTTCATTTTGAATGTTATTTGTAAAAGCCGGAGTGCAATATCAACTGAGTGTTGTATCTTTAAAAAAATAAACTAGGAGTTTTATTTTTGAACTGTGCTGTGAAGGAAAATGTTTTCTTTTTTTAAGATTACTTCTAAGCCCTAAGAGGAAAACTGTCAACCGACAACAATATATGAAGAACGCGGGGGATTCGTATAGTAATTTTCAGTGTTCTGTAAACTATGCAACACGCATAACACAGAAAGTGAAGTAGTTGCCGATGTATCCCGGCGAATGAACATTGGTCAGAGGAACTACAACAGTTTAGTTACACTTCTTTTTTATTGAACGCTGAACTACGAGTACAAAGTAACACAGCCATGACATTATTTTTTCACATAGTTACCAAGTCTCTGTAAAACAACGGTCTGAACGTTTCACCAATCGTTCAATTCCATGACGATAGAAATTCGCTTCTTGGTCATGGAGCCATTCATGAACCGCTGTTGTCCTTTATATCTTAATGTTGTTGGCTGAGACATTTACTCTTAGGGTGTAGAAGTGTATAGACAAAAATTTAAAAATCGGATTTTTTGTTGAGGTCTTCGTAATAAATTGTTATTAATTAACATCAATGTCACAAAAGTCTTCAACAAGGTTTCGAAGTACCATTTGACAGAAAAAGTGCTAGCTGTAAGATTCTTGGTAGATTGTAATTTATATAAACAATATTTTTGAGCCTGACACACATTTAATATGCACAATAATAGTAAAAACAGAATTCGTTAAAACATTTTAACGACTCTTTCTGAAATACAGTCCGTTTGATATCCTCTCAGCTTACGTACAGTTGTGATGGAATACTTGCACAGGTAATATTCGTGAATTAATGCTAAAGTCTAGGCAGAATGCTCAGAGAAATGTAAATGTTCTGCCGGAGATGCTTCTTGCTTGTTAAAACAGTATTTTCCCAATTATGAGCTGGATGTATTTTTTTCAAATGAGAAGAAGAGCTGTCATTATTAGTTCTCTGAATTTAAGTCTCAACAATGTAGTTCAAGCAAGGATTGGAATCAGGGGTTTGGAAATATATTGCCAGTAATACCCATCTAAATTGTCTTTATCTATTGTTCCCAGAAAAGTTATTTGAACTTCGTCAGGAGTAGTAGAAGACGCTTAAGTCAAGTTCGTTTGTAATGCTTCTTCGATGTACATAAACAGACAAAATTAATGGGAAAACTACCTGCAGCCTGGAAGCTTTCCAAGAAGACGTAAAGAGGAGGAAAATGTTACTATTGTTCGTAAAAATGCCTTATAGCGTCATAATGAAAACTATAAAAAACTATAAATAAGAATAATATAACAGGTTAATGAATTTAAAAATTGATCGATAGCCACATTCGACAACTTTCTAAATAGTATCCTACTACGAATTTAATACAAATACAAGAATAGTGAGAAATATTTTATTGATTTTACACGTTCACTGATGCGTAATGTTAAAAAAATCTCATTTTTGTGATTTACAGTCTCAGTGTAGAGACGGTCTGTTGTTGCGTTCTGAGCCTCAATCGTTAAAATTCTAGTATATAATTGTTATCGTAGAAACTATTCAATTTGAAAAAAAAAGTTTTTAATGCGGCATTAACTTGGATTTATAATTTGAATATAATCGAGTGTGTTAATGAAATTCTTTATTTTGTTTACTATTTACTTGTTTTAATGAACGTAGAGATTTTGTAGTAGAATTAATTGTGGCGCTTCGAAAAACTCATTGGTATTATTAATTTAGAAACCATAGCAAGTCCCCCGTACACTCTGCACATTACGGAGCTCTTGAAGCTATGTTTAACTTGAATGTACAGATAAGACGACAGAAACGCTAATAGCGAATTTGCATTTAGTCTCCGTCAGGATTGCAAAGCTTCCTGCTCTACAGCATTGCAGCAATAAATTACGAGAAATGAGCTCAGCTTCTCGAGGAAAGGGGATAAAACTGAAACAGAGAACGGAGTTTTGAGATGAAGGCCGTTTTTATTTGCTATTAATGAAGACGGGAACTTTTTAAGTGATTGGAAAGGAAGTAACCACAACTTTATACTGCCGACGGCAACCACTCAGTTCTTCCACTTTTTTTTTATTTTTCAAATAGTAACATATTCGGCAGGTAGCTGACTGAAAGAAAACTTATTGGTGTGTTCGCAAAAGACAAATATCCGAGCAGTAGCCTGTTTACAGTTAAAAAAACTTATATTTTCTCAAAATCGTTAGGTAGATAATCCCTACCCTCCTGCGGGAAGTTTGTTTACAATATGAAACAGATACTTGTAATAATTACTAACAATTTCCAACTCTAATTCATTGTTTTAAACTACTATACAAGTTTTCCACATGCATCCACTTATACGAACATATAGAAATCACACACTTCTATCTGTTCCCTAGGTCACCGCAAACTTCATGTGACTTATGCAAGGCTGCCTGACGATCCGGCATGTCCTCTACGACTGCCCAAATTACGACGGGATTAGAGGAGCCGCAATTGAGAAATACACGAGAAGGAAGATATGATCCTCAACAGCGCCTGGTAAAGTTTAGTAAGGCAACCGTCATTCAAGATATAATCTAAATAGAAATTGAAACTTAGGCTAAGAATAATATGTATATGAATCAAATGTAGCAAGTATGGGAAGTCACCAATGACTATTTTGTTGACGCGACAATAAACAATAAATTTAAAAAAGGCCGTTCATTTTTAAATACTATTCTAATAATTAATTTAATTTGAGTAATTTTTAGTTTTTTATGTATTGAAGTTTCTATCATTTTGTATTTATTGTAAATGAAGCTTTTTAAAATTTTATGACCGTTTCCGCTCTAGTTTATTCACTTATGGGCCGAGTTAAATGTGTCATATGTTAAGTTGAACTATTCATCAACTCCCCGGAGTTTCCGTTTTCGGATTCACCGCAAGACGATCGCAAGGAAAGTCTGGGAACCATTTCTCGTAGCTGTCACTTTCCAGTGGTCAATGGTCCGAGAATGTTCGTGCGACCGGCAACCCTGCTCGTAAAATCTGTAATTCCCCTCAGACGCGCTCGTATAAATACGAAGGGACACGACTAATAGGGGGTCACCAAACCAGATACAATCATCAACCACTCGTAAACAGCTAAGGTCATCTTTGTAAGATTTAAGTACTCGAGTTTATTGTCCATTAACACGTACAACCGGCATTTTAAATAATATTACGGCTTTATAGAATTCTGGATAACTGTTTGTCTTTGCTCGTGAAACGTGAGAATGCGTTACTTACACCTCTTATTTTACAGATTTCCCAAAGTTACCGAGGCGAATGCCAGCTGGAGCATTTATTTTGTGCCTCGGAAATATTTTAATATCTCTATCGTAAAACAATAATTTAATTTATGACTGTCCTATTCTTATTTTATATCACACACTTAAGTGATCAAAGTAAATTCAATCGTAAAGGTGAAAATAATCAAATGTTAGTTTGAAAGTTTTCTGAAAACTAATTAACGTTTCTGAATTGTCGCCGATCTTGATAAAGTTTCAATCGCTACATTTATCAATGGTGATTAATAAATTTTTTATGATTTTATATCGGCTTTTTATGAATACGCAGATTAAATATTTGTGTAACGGAATTCGCCTCAATATGATTTTTTTTTAAAATAATCCACTTTATCACGAGTATTTTTCTTCCTATGAGCACATTAAAATTATTTAAATGATTGTCTGTCACCTTAGCTGGTAGCAGATGTATGAAATATCACAGTGCTTTACACGTCCTTCAGAATAAATGACCTACTTTACCATTACGTTGCCATTCAGTTTTGTTACTGTCGCGATACAAAGAAGTTCGCTGGCTCACAGGCCGTTCTCTTTCCCCCAGCAGATTTGTATATACGTTTGTGCGCGTTTTGTGTTAAATGTAGTGTGTGAGCACACATTAAAATGCTCTATTGCTTGGATTACAAGCAGGTTGCACAAAGTTCTTTCGATTTCTTTGTGAGTGGGGCAGCATAAACCACTACAATAACATCGGCCAAGAAGAAAACATGCTCTGAATATGTTAGTTGTAACACATCCAGCAGTTGGGCTTAATACAGTATTTCGTAAAATAATACATTATTAGTTTTACGGCCTCGTAATATATTCTATAGACTGACTGAATTGAAAACGACATGTGAAAATACGTTGAAACAGCTGAATCAACAAAAGCGATTTGGGCGCAGAAACACAATTGAAAGAATCTAATCCGTGGCTTTCCTTACGATAATGCAATCCATTACAGCATGTAGACGACTACTTTAGTCAAATAATGCTTCTTCGTTACTCTCCAAATGACCATTAATTCAATTCTAGACAACAGAAGAAGTTATATATATAATATATATTATTATATATATTGTAATATTGCACATTACAAAGGTAATAAATACAAGAGAAAAATGAGAATAAGAAAAATTAGTATAGGCTGAGAAATTTTAAAATTAAATATTTAAAACACAATTTCGACATTGCAACTACCTAAACTGCATTTATCTAAAACTCGATCCTTAAAATTGATATCTTGATACACTACAGCCGAAAATTAAGAAGTAAATTATGAAAAATAAAACATAAAAGTTAATATATTGGAATGAAAACGTTCATGCGTTCAAATTATCTGCAATTTTAATCAAATATTTCTCAATTACTAGAAATCATCTGCAGGTGTACTACTTTCTTGATTGCATATTTTTTTTGTTTTAGAAAAAATAAGATAACGGAAGACGTCAGCGAAATTTCTATGTGCATTTAGTAATTCGTGGAAACTTTTTCAGCAATTTTCATCACACAACTTCGCGGCTAATTTAAAGGTCCATAAGAGAATTACTACTTACCGGATGTCAGAACTATTTTTAATTTTTTCGCGAGTGTATATTTTAATTAATTTGCGGATAGAGTGAGAATTACAAAACTGCTATACCATATGGAAACTGCAGAAAGATCTAGAAGTTTGTGTTGACTATCGTTATGTTAAGTTAGTGGAAAGGTGGACGCAAGAGACAAAAGCGAGAAATCTCCACACTCGTGTCTACGTTTGATGGAGAGCCTTTGAAACATAACCCGCCATTAGTTTACGTCGGAAGGTGATCGCTTTCACGTCAGACAAAATTCTTAAGTGTACGGTACAATTCCAGGACTAACAGGATTTTAACATTATCAGATTTAGAGTTATTTTATAATATAAATAAATATTCTTTTTATGCAAACAAAATCATTTCATGCTGATTATTTATTAACATATTTACGAAAAAATATTAACTTGTGCTCCAAAGAAATTCGTTTCGGAAAACGTTTGTGGTTTGGCTGTTCTCATATTTGTCTCATTTCGAGACCGAAATGAACTTGAACACATCATTTTTAATTTCGTATAAAGGGCGTTCAATTAATATATATATATATGTTTATATATATATATATATATATATAATTAAGTTATAGGTATCTTTAGTTTTGAGGTAATTGCTAAACATAATAGTCAAGACAAAATAAATGAATACATTTTGTACTCTTCCTAAAGTATTTTATTTTATAGACACATAAATAACCAGACTTTGTCGCAAATTTTACCAGCTGTTGCTGCAAATGTGGCGCACTGAATTTAAAGCTTGCTGTAGCTACCGGAAAGAATTAATATGCATATCAGACCTCTAAAGCATCAGTATTATGCACATAGATTGAGAAACTCTTGCTAAAACGCACAGTTTCCGTGAATGCCATGTTTGCGATATACTATTCCATATAAAATTTAATAACTGACATCAATTTTTTTAAAAAAATTATTAACAACTTATTTCAGTATTTACGTGCATGTACAGACAAAAAATTGTTAAAAGCATTATTAAAATATCGAAACATGTTTGTTCTATATGGTATAATACAATAACAAATTAATTTTTTTATATAAATTTACATGTAATTAACGGAAAGTATTGGTGGTGTAATTATTAAGACAGGAAGGCTGACGCAACTATTGTTGGCGTGACCCAGAACGTGAGCCCGTGAGAATGTTCTAGATGCAGTAGGCACGTGGAACGGATCACGTGAATAGACGTTAGATTTTGCGTGAGGTTCATCATGGTCGATGGTTTTGGAGACTTTTGCAGCCATGCTACTTAGCTATTCTGCAGAGATTTAATGATTTTTAATTATTGTAAGTAGATTGCATCATTCTGACTATAATCTACTAGATCTCGTGTTTAATTGTATTGTTTTGTGCATAAAGCTTAAATTTCGGTTTAGTTGTGGGCCACAATATCCCTTGAGAAAGTTTCATGTTATAGGGAAAGCCGTAAAATTTATACTGTTCGCATCAATCAGCTGATAATTTCAAGAATGTGCTTTGGTGATTTTGTGTAAATGTCATAATAATTGTTAATTCAATGACATCTGTTTTGCATTTTCCATAAACATAAAATAATATCAAATGAAATCGTAACAGGGACAGACTCACCTTTGCTGACTTAAGCGTTTAGTATAAAGAAAATAGTTACCTAAAGTATGTTTAACTAACGCACTTTAAAGATTAAATCAATTATTTGGCGTTTTGTAATTATCAGGATTATTAATTATGTAATATTTGGATATTCACTCATAGCTTATATACATATATGAACATCCGTTTCTATTGTTCTTACTACCCATTTAACTACTCAATTAATCGTCTGAAACTTCGGTTATTGTATTGTGAGAGAATGTGGGAAAAACCGATACGATAAATGCATTCCTTCAACACGACGTTTCTGCCTCTCTCGAGTATTCTTCTTACCCTTCTTTTCTGCAGCAAGTGAATAATCTATGCACTCACATCTCGCTAGCGTGCTCTGTAAGATGCCATAATTCATCTGTTATAATGGAACTGTGCATCACAACGCTACTTCTACGCACGCCCACATATTAAAATATAAATATTACATTTACAATATAACAAAGGCATCTTCTACAAAATATTCTTGATATTTTGCATTTTCTCAATTGAAATTCACAGGATTCAATCCCTATAAAAGAAATTAATTTTTTTTTATTTATTTAGTAGATAATCCTTGACGTATCCATATTCGTTCTACAATATTTTCCATGTAACGATAAGTGTTACAATTGAAGGGGCTGATTTATTTATTCGATAATTTTTCAGACTGTGAATTGCGGACGCTTAACTTAGACTTGGAATCAAGAAAATGATCAGTTTCGGATATCGTAGTTCTGTTATAAATCAACTCAATGGCGTTATCCTTAAAACTAACAATACTAACGAACTTAGAAGCGAAATAAGCCAGCTTAACTAAAATTACTTATAATAAAGTTATTTGCAAATAGTTGATTATTTAAAGTTTGCTCAAATTATCTGTTTCTATGAACACTTTAACATGGAGAAATTGAGGTGTATTAATTGGGTATTCCATTGGATGTCTAACTACGAGTCTTTTTAACTGGATTTTGTTTGTAAACAAGTGTCTTCATCAGCGACTTCTCTGCTCGCCGGATCCTGCACCGCGAATTTTCTCGTTGTTCCACAAAGTCATATAATTACCAAAAATTAGAATTGGGATGTGAAGAACAACCCACCGATTTTCCAGCCAATCACAATTTTGTCGCCCAGAAGATTATTGTCCCACATTTGGTCGTCAAACTTGTTTTATGAACCTGTAGTTTCTGCTTCGGTCTCGTCCGCGACTGTCAACTTAGTCCGGAGATTAAAGACCCGACATCCTGGTGGAGATTAAACAAGCAGTAAATCCCCAGGCTCTTAATTTTAATTAATATAATCAATCAAATCAAAATCTTAATATAACGGAAATTATATCTAACTCGCTACAGCCGGTAAATTATCCTGAGTTGGTAGACACAAGATTTATTATTATATTATTATATTGTGAAGATTTATTTTGTAATATTTATTTTAATAAATATATAACTGCTGTTAGAATTAATAGAATTTGGTCTATTTTTGCGTGAATCAGTAATTGATTTAAAAATGATGTATTTTGTTTGTTTAAATGATTAATTTAGAATTTATGAAATGAATTCAAGACTCCTTTGGTTGATTATACATGTTTGTATTTGGTTGGTTTGTTTCTGAAGTTGGTATTTCGAGGAATTATATTCGTGATGATGGTAAATGTAAGGAAATTATTGTGATGTTTATAATATATAATATATTGTTTATGATATGTATAAAATTTGAAAATTTATCTTAAAAGAATGGTTGTACATAAATGTATTACTTCTCATTGGTTCTCGTGACAGTATACGATAGGTATAAATAATCTTGTCTGCCTGATTGCTATGTTATTGTCTGACGAGCATGTATTGTAACGTGTTTTGATATTGTGTTAATTAAGTGGTTTCAGTTGACAGGTGTTCATAATTGAAATAAAATGTTGTCCATTTATTGTTATTACGTGGGATGTACATGCGTGTTTAATTTGTTACAGATGAATATGACCGAAAGGTTGAGAGCTACTGTATAATTTTTATATGTCGACTTGTTCGACGTCTGTTTTTAATTAAAGAACATAAAAATTTGAGGATTGTTGTTTGATTGGTGGAAGCTTTAAAACAAAATAAGCTGCGTCCTGGCCCAGACTTAACAGCATTCATTGAACGTGATGTTTTCTTACCGACACGTAACAGTCATTACATAGATAGTTTCAACTTTGTAACTTGTAATGCGAAGTAAATGCAGAGAGTTTCGGTCTTTACTGCCGGTTCAAGGGTTTTATCATTAACAGGATAATTTTTGGACCCCAGGATCAACTGGGAAACTGAACTGCGAATTGAGCCACACAGAGCGACATCACTAATTACTATCCCCTACGGAGCTTCTCAGTTTGCTGCCACACGAAGCCGATGGCCTCTCACCTCTCCATAAATCTCTCATTCGCTACCTAATTCATACAATAGCGCCATATAAATAAAATAATCACGGGGAAAGAGTCTAGAAACAAACCCATTCTGAACATTTAGCATAGAAAACGTATGAAGCGTAATGGAGATACCAATCGTCGGATATTATGTTGCTATTGTACTAAGAAGCATTTTTCTTAGCTCCGTGTCTCACACATACAACTTTATTCTGGAATGCTACTACATAAAACTCATGTATATATTATTAGAGTAGCTTCAAATCTATAATACGTCAAATTAATTTGCACATTTAGGATGTATGTAACTATTACTCGTTTGATAAAATGAAGCATTAGTAGGTATTATTGTCGGGGTTTCCATTAGCTAGATCGAGGGACCTTAGCGACGGAGAATAGTCAGGTAATATAAGATTGAAGAAATAGGCCAAAGACAAAAATATAGCAAAAAGATTTAGGAAACAATAACTAATAGTAAACAAGACAAAGATATAGCAAGAACAATTAGGAAAGTTTGAAATTTTCCACCCCCGTCCACCCCCTCCCCTGGGCGTTAAACGGCAACATGAAAGTCATAATTAAACTCCGCGACTACCATAACCACGGATTCGACTCCAATATCTGTTGTTTTTGCTTTTTTATGTATCGTCCCTCCACCCCACCCGTAAAAGTCTTTCCAGAAATATATTATTTTGACCAAAATATTGACCGTTTTAACATGTTTTAAAATTTCCACCCCCGTCCACTCCCACCCTTGTGAGTGGTAGACGTGTCTTAACCACCACAGTGTTTGTTTACGGTTAGGAAGGAATACGTGTACTAAATTTAATTAAATTTGCTACATGGGTGTAGATTTGTATGCGGAACATACACACACACACAGTCTATTTTATTTACTAGATTTCTTAATCAAAGACATACAGAAAGCTAAGTTGGTGTTGTTTCTCTATTTAGACTGTAAATATTAATTAGGACAGGGAGTTACCTGTTCTAAAAAAGTTCGAGTTCTTTGGTACGGCGTGAATGTCGTCAATGTATGTATTGCATATGTCTGTGTCAGTTGTTTAATATTCGAAACAAAACATAGTCTAGGTTATAGATTTTTTTAGATCATCGTTAAGGTTTTTCACTCAAAAGTTTTTCAGTTGGTAACCTGTTTGCGTTTCTTGAATCATCTGACGATATCAACAATGATTGCCGATTGGTATTTATTTAGCACTGTTGTTGGCAAATTATTAATATTATCTAATTATTAAATATAACCTCACCAATTAAGCATAGTAAAATACAAATTGTGGTCATGATAAGATCCCTTATATGTTGGCCTTATCGGGTGGAATATAATAAAGTCTCTCCTGCGCAAGGCACCTAAGTCAAAAGCCTGGAATAAGGGGTGGAGGGGATGGCTGGTCATGGAGCTGGAAGGAAGTAGCGGTTGGGGATGAGGGAAAGGGACTAATGAACACACGGTGTGGTGTGACCAGAGCTACGTAATTAACAAGGGCCTGGACAAGGCCTGTGGGAGTGAGTAATTAAATTAAGAAAAACTATTCCCATATCGCAAGTTTGTCTCAAAACAGGTACGGCCCTTGTTCCACGTTCTAGATTCCACAGTTACGTCAGCAGGCATAAATCACGGTTTTGTCAAAAATTATCTTTGTATTATCCAAGCACAGAAACCACACAATACATTAGACAGGATAAGGAAATAATTATACATTTAATGTTTACAATACATAACATAAAATAATTATTTATTGAAAAGGATTAAAGCTTTGAAATTTGAATCATTTGAGAATTTATTTGACATTTGAAAAATCTTACTATCATACAAGCAGTTGCTGAATATTTACTTATTTACCTAAATTTTTAATCTATATGCCACATATTAAAATATCAAAGTGAATACTTTCACAAGAAGTGCTTAAACAACTATCTAAGCATCGAATCTTGATAATCAAGCGTAATCCGAAATGGATAAGTTCCTCCTCGGGAATTTCCTAACCTTGGTTGTTCCCTCCTTTGCACTACAGACAATTTCGTGTAATCGACCTTCTGGTACTGCCAGACATAATATATTCTGGATTTCAGAGTTTGGTCAGTGTGGCAATTCTCCTTCAGTCACAACCCAGTTTTCTGGCCAAGACGAGCATAATTTGCTACATTTACTTGAAATTATTTCATATATATTGTGAGGGAACGAGTAATTACACAACAAATAAATACGAATTTTATAACGAATAAATTGAAAAGACAGTTAATTAATTTTAATTGATTGATTAATTTAAACATAATTTATTGCGCGTTAATAAATATCTACGTTTATTTATTAATTTGTGAAACGGAAAATTGATTAATCATTTCCACTACGTTGTATTATTTGTAAATAGGTTAAAAATTGTTGCAACTAATTTCATTTTGTAAATTATTAATTGCTAGCCACTGAAGTTTTATTTGAAAGTAATTTAATTAATTAGTTGGATTTAATGAACATTTTTTACATATATTAATTTTAATATAGACAATTAGTTATTAAGGAATCTGCGTGAATTTTTACTTCGAAGAAATATATAATTTTATTTAAAATAGTTATTTAAATGAATTTTCTTGTTTATGAAGGCATTTAAGTGTTCAAAGTTCGGCTGAGGCTTACATGTGTGTGCGTGTGCAGTATTTTTTTCTCTTCTTGGTATTTTGTGTGGTAACGTAACGTAACGTAACGTAATTGTACATGTAATTCACTGGTTTTTAATTAAACTCTGTTTTTTTCGCAGCTCTGGTAGAATTTTGTCATGATTTGTTCCGCCAGCTTTTGTTTATTATATAATTGAGGTTATCTTCATGTTTTTCTGTCAAATTCTGTGTTTTTGTGAGTTATTCATACTATGTGGTTTTTTTTGGTTCCCTTAGAAGACTATGTCGGAAACGGACACAAGCTCCTCTATTGTATTGACTGATGGCGGCAACAAATTTGTCTAAATAAACATTTGTTGAATATATATTTTTCATTCTCTCAACGTAGTGTTTTAGACTCTATTTAGGTATTGACGGTAATTTTAAAACTCTTAGGCTACCCGTTAATAATACACAATTTCCAGAAAACGTTCAACAATGTTTGGGTACCAAGTGTATTTTTGACTCTCTTAATTAATCGTGATTATTTTTGACTATCTAAAGATACGCAGGAGACTCTTGAGGTACCGAAAGAAATTTAGACTCTCTTCCGGTAGTGTAACTAAATCTTTTAAGATCCTGCGTGAATTTTGACACTATTATGGTACTAAGAAAAATTTAGGTTACTCAGAGTGCTTTATACTCTTCTATCGTTCTGGGCGTTTTTTCTTTACTTTCTAAAGGTACCAGAAGTATTTATTATAATGTCTGGATACCAGGAGTATTTCTGATACTGTTTGAGTACCAGGGATATTTTTGACTCTCATGGAGTACAGAGCGTATTAAATTTTTTTAAGGTACCGGGAGTATTTTTAATTATCTTTAAGAACCTAGAGTATTTCTGATTGTCGTAAGGTACAAGTGCAAATCCCTCTCTCTTAGGATGCAGGTATTATTCTACACTTCCGTAAGGTACTTTTTTAATTTACCATGATTGTTTGTGACGCTTAGAGAATCGGGAGTGTTTTTGATTGCGGTACATTACTGGGAGGATTTTTCATGCCCTCAAGGACCCGGAAGTATATTTCACTCTATTAGGAGTATTCTAGATTCTCGTAAGGTACTGGACTCTATTTTTCCTTTCTTAGATTAGCGACTTTATATTTTTCTCTCATACGTCACTGGAGTTTTTTAGACTCTCTTCAGGTACCGGGAAGATCTCTTACAGTGCCGGTAGTATTTTTTTTAAAACTCAATTAAGGAACGTGGAAGGTTTTCCTTGAACTGTGTACTGTGTTATGATTTTTTCTTCATTCATAGCGGTGACTCTGCTTCTTGAACGCTCATAATCCAAAATGAAGTTCAATCGTGTTCCACCTGCACACTTCTTTACCGATGAAGATGTTGGTTAAGAATAATTTAATGTCGATTCTGCATATTCTTGTTTTTATTGTCGGGTTTAAACCTTTCATATGTAGGTATTTTATAACTACACGATTATCGATTTTATCAATTTTTTACGAAACACCAACAATTGTTTACTAAACATGGTTGAAACGTTACAGTTTCACCTAACAAGACTTTTTTGAATTACGTATCGTCGTGTGTCAGGCCGATCATTTTCTGAATGACCGTAGGAAGAGATTCGATTGATTGTGAACTTTTGAAGGTAAAATTTTTGTTGAAGTGAATTATTGACGATAGACTTTCACCTTGAAGAAGCTCGATAAGAACGAAGTGTGTTGCGGTTTGTGCACCACAGCTGTAATAATTTTTACAAAATTATATTACTAAAGGTATTCTACAGACACAATTTTTCTGTTTGTTTTACACTTTAAACACAAATTAATGCACCTTGTGAAACTATCGCAACTCTTTTGTCAATATCAGGAAGTATCTTATGTAATCATTTCGGCATTATAAATTATTCATTTTTCGTTGTGTAAACGTTATTAAAATATCATTTCAATTTTTGTTTGTTTCCGTGCCGCTGAAAATGTTTTTCGTGGTAGAAGAAAGAAATATTTATCGCTGGGCTTTACTTGTGAAATCACAATTATCGATTCTACGAATGAAGGTGAGATGGAAGATTTAAAAAGGTGTTCTAAAAGTCAATACCACTTACATGAATGTATTTCGATGTAAATCTGTATTATTACTTCAAGCGATTCAATCCGGGAGTCAATTAGTAACTTTTTCCAATTCTTCATTAATTTTCCTTCTTTAATTTCTGAACAATAATTTATAAGGTGAAACACAATTTTTTTTATCAATATTCAAGGCCACCATCAACATTGAACAATTAGAACGTATCCAACACTCAAGTTGTTTTGTCCACAGACTTATATATTTTCATCGACTTAATTTCATGTTATTTACGACGGTAATTATCACAGAATTAGTTTTTTCTTTGTGGTCCAATTTTCCAATACAAAAGACAACAGAGATTTGTAAACTTGTTTTTTTTTGTACATAGTACATAGTCACGAATTGAAAACAAGCGAACACCATGAAAAAATAATTGCTTTGATTTATATTATTATTAAAGTTATTACTGAATGAAAAACAAAGCACTGGGTACTATTGATATCTATTTTCGTTTAATTTCTGTAAATTGATGCCGACTTTCGTTCCATACTTCAAATTTATGACATTAAAGTTCATGGCTTTCAGTATTTAATTCATTGTAGTTTAAGTAGAAGTTATACTTCTCGTAATGGTATCCTGTAATGGCACGTTTATTATATCTTTCTGATTTTGTCCGCATTGAATCGTAACAAATGTGCATAATTTCTTGAAGTAAATTATTCTTTAATAGAAATATAAAAATTATGTCGAACTTCTCGATCCAACCTGCTCCTTTGAACTACTTTTCAAAATTTTGAAATGTGATCTTTTTATATCTTACAACCTGATATTTAGCGTTACACATGAAATGAGTAAGAGTCTGCTTCTCTATGCAGAAGGAAAGAAAAAATTACATGAGATTAATTTGAGTCTCCAGCTTCTCATTTATTTTATGGAATTACGTGTAAATAACTATTTTTTGAAGCCATTTTCATTGGAAATTATTTTTTTAATTGTGTGAAAAGTAAATGGATAATCAATATTTAGTTACTACAGGATTTGAACTGCTAAGCACTTTATCACTCCGTGAAATTTATTTGTACTCATACATATACTGTATTAGCCATGTAATTTATTAATGCGGATGTAATTATCTGATTTTTTAATTTTATTAACTTTTTTCTAAGAAATTCTCATTTCCCATTGAAGCGTTTGTTATAATACGTTGCACTGATTTCAAACTAAGGAATGAGGGATTCGTTCTTCTGATGTTATATTTATATAAGTTGGCTTCCCGTTGAGATGATGAAGTTTAGAAAAGGACTCTGATAAATAAAGAGTACTACAAATTATTTAATTTTATTTATTTAAGAGTATGACACAATTTAACTAGTTAGGTGCCCAACAGTGACAGTACGAGGGTGGCTTGAAAGGTCAATGCAGTTGTTCGTTGTGTGCTATGTAAAGCGAGATGCTTCAAACAATAGAATTGCCAGTTATAAACTTCCATTTAACATACACGCACCATGATTAGGACAATTCGAAACTTTCCAATTGTGAAAAATTCTGAGAAAAATCACATCGGCTAAAAGCTTGATCGATTTTTAATAACAGTTACAACTAATAAGTTCCATTTTTATTTTTAGTCGTTTGCGTTTTACGAAGATACCTTCAAAATGTTAAATAGGAAAATGGTTTAGCCAGAAAAATAAAGTAGTTTTCATTTTGCAGAGAATTGTCATTCCACCATCGTACTATCGGCATTGAAATTAGTAAAAATTCAGAGTCAGATGTCATAATTTTCTTGATCTCACGAATATCAGGACTCAAATACAATACATATACTTTTGTAGAAACAGAACGCTGTATTCATTTATACAGTTTCTGAATTTCTCAGTCGTAGCGGGTATCTTATTGATGAATTCGAGTTTTCAAATAAATTCATATTTCGTCTTAATATATTTCGACGATGGTCTTGCTATAAATTTCGCAGACTTTACATACGAAGGGTATTATTTGAACTGATGCGTTGTACTGTTTGGTGGTTCAGATTCATAAATACAAAAATCACCATTACATAGAAGTAAAAAAGATAACCAAAGTCTGTTCCAGTTTTCAATTTGTCTGCTTTATGTTTTCTTAAGTTAAAGCGTATCCACAAATTTTAGTCCAATTTATCGTTCTTTTAATTCCAGCCCTCCATATATCATTTTTTCAAAATAACTCTTTGTACAATGAAAACAATCTTAGAATATTATCCGTATTATTAATTTCTGACAGGAACGTTATATAATATTTATGTTTTTCCCTTTATATTCCTTGAGAACTCCAAACCAATGAAATAACCTTACGAACTTAAATCGACACTACGACGAAAAGTGCTCTCTACTTTGTCAAACATGTAGCTAAGTGGACACGTACTTACTATCTTTAAAAGACGGAGTTCAGGATACACAAATTTACATATTATTTCTAACAATTAATTATGTTACTTTTATTAAGATATGATATGTCAGTTGCACCGATACACAAGATTCGCTTTTTTATATCACTCACGTAAATTACACCACAATTAGTCTTTATTTCATATATTAACAACAATATAACAATTAGATGTCCATCGTACAATTATTATTTTATTTCCGGTACTTTGAACATTTTTATTCTTTTCATGAAACATGATTTCATAAAACCGGACTTATTAAGATTTTCAAAAATCTAACAAAGACCCAAATGATATACCTCAAATATCTGCCAAATATTCAACAGTCTTTACCAACGAAATATATGTAAGTAGTTCATCCTTTTCTCCTCGCACTTAACTCTATATTTACAACTTATATAGTGAAATACACCAGTGCTACCGAACATTAACATTGTTATTAATAAATGGTGAAAAGTTTAAATGCATAGTTCGGTTGATTCCGCCTGCAGTGCTCGTATTCTAGCACAAGTACGAGAATATCACAACACAACAGGACAGTACAGACAGCATAGATGTCCACAATGTTGCCACTACGCTACCTGAAAGAAAATAACGTATCATTAAATAAAGGAGTCAAGTATTGCAGGGTTTTTTTTACATAATCATTTTACGATAAAGCCCAGAGGGCCGTTACGTAAGTATACGTGTTCAACGTTCCGTATATAATTAATAATACACAGTCGTTCATTTACGAGAATGCATGCATGTATAACGAAGGGATCCTTGAGACAGAACCAGACCCTTGCTGATACAGCCAAAGGGCGAAAACGGAGCAACGAGTTTGGTGGTTAGCAGAGAGGAGGCAGGAAAAGAAGGTCGACTCGTGATCAAAACATAACAAGCTGGAACAGCGATTTCTCGTAAGGGTTGCACGTTTGTCAACAAGTAGAGACTCGGAACTCGACGCGATTTTAATTATATATTCTTGTACAGTTATGGCACCAAGAAAAAATATTTCTTCATACAACAGAGAGGCTAGAAAGGAACCTAGGCCTCTAAGTAAAAATCAGCCGTTTGATAGAATAAGCGTAAACATTAAAATGTTGACGGAAATGGTCTGTATACATTTCTCTATCTCTCTCACGTAGAGGCTGAAAACCTCGATTTAATCGTATACCTGATCCCACTCATATATTTGAGCCATTTTCCAGTCGCTTGTTCGCCAGTTCCTGGTTATTTGCCATAAATATGCAAGAACCAGTAAATCTCTCGCTCTTTTTTGAGAATAAGTGCATTTTGGACCAGACTACTTCACAACATATACGCCATTGGAGCTGCCTGGAGGGAAGCATTCTACACTTCAGTTTAAAAAATAATGCTGCAGGCGTAGAATATAAATTAATCTTTGAAGAAAAAGAAGTAAATTGAATTAAACCCACCAAGGTATTCATTTGAATTCTAAACTTTCATGGAGGACCACATTAAAAAATTGTGCAATAAAATTAACAGAAATACATATGCAATTAAACGACTATTATCCGTCTTCACAAAATAACACTTAATTAACATTTACTATGGGAATACCTACTTCAATACTAGTTATGGAATAGAAATTTTACAATGTGCTGTTTCCACGTACATCGACTGGCTTTAAATTTATCAGATTTATATTTGGAATGAAATAGACTGATTCCTCTATATTTCTTCGAAACAAACAACCAAAAATCGACTGCATATATATTTAAAACTATATGATAAGCTCTACCTTGTTACGTTTTGACGAGGGAACGAGCCTATTCTCTTATGTCTCACTTTCCTTGTCTCCTCTCTGCTAACCTCCACCCTCACCGCTCCGTTATGTTTTCGCCCTAATACAGTCGTCTACTTTCAGCTGCATGTATGCGTCGTGCGTTACATCTGGGTCAACCCGGCGCACAACCGCTCTTATCTACGAGCATAAATATAATACTTGATGAAGGGGTTATTTTTTTCTTGCTAAATCAATACACCAATTGACGAGAAGCGAGGGCATAAGATGGTGATTACAATATGTCAGATAATCTTTAAATATTTGTGAATTCTGTTGTTCAACATACTTTCGGTTAAGTTTTAATCTGATCTCTTGTCTGGATTTACTACGGAAGTAGTCGTTCAGCTCCGAGGAGTGACTTTTTAGTGTTTTATTTTCCTTCATTTGTATTTAAATAATTATTATGCATGTGAATTACAAGAATATAAGTAAATATTATATTTTCTCTTTTCAATGATAACTGAATTATCTGTAGTCCAACGTAGTTATTTAATTATATTTTTTAACTACCATTAATTAATTGCGAATATTTTACTGCGTTCTGAGTTATGTTTTAAACTTGGTTAAAATAACATAGTTTCTAGTAACTATTTGTAATTTCATGAAATTAAGTGCACGTATTAACTTGTTTGATACTTAACACACACCCTGTGATGTAATATAATTTATTAATTTAAAACAAAACACTTTTTATATCAAGAAATCCCTGATCGGCGGAATAAACCTCCGTGTATGATTAGTCTGCCTTCAACTGGGTGCATGTGTGATGCGGTACAGCCTTTCTTAACACGGTCAACTTCGCTCTTTGAGAAGCGAAACCATACGTTGGGGATTTCGAATTTAAAGATTTTGGTAAATTAAAATTTTCTGCTTATAATTCTAAGTCGTTTTTAATTTATTTATCTTAATTTTGTATTTAGACCAATGAAGGTAAGAAATCTGTCAATGACTATTTGTACATTTCTATGAAAAATTATTCTAAGTATCAGATAGAGGTATTTAAATGACTGACCGAGGCTTCGACCCGGTGCCTGCTGGAGGCGCTGGCTTCCGAGGCCACCCAATACAGCCTCCACCTCCCTGTCCAACGAGAGTTCCCCGACTGTAGCAATGCAACGCAGACGCACGCGCCCGCCGTCCTGGAAGTAGCGCTGCTCTGCGGTCAGACGAATTCCTTGTGTTCTTGTCTCCAGGCCTCTGGAATCGCGCTCCAAGGTCGACGTATCCAGCCACCTCATAGCCTGCGAAGCAAATTATTAATGGAAGAATAAAAATTAATTTGCTATTATTTAGCAGTGATGAGAACTTAGGATAAAATTTGTCTATCATAATGTATTTAAAAAAGAAAAATTATGTATTTATTTCAAACGCAAGATGAGTTGCTGCTCTGTCGCATATATATATATATATATTATAATTGGAAAGGACAATAAAGTAGTTAAATGTAGTCGATTAATTAGTTTAAATACAGTTTATTGGTTGTTATTGATTATTAGAGTAGTCTTCTGATTATGATAGAAAGGAAATAGGTTAAAATTGTATTAGTTCAGTTTTATAAATTAGTAATTGTTGTTTACGAAAGTATTTATTGGAAATTAATTAATTTAAATTCTCTAAAAAATCCTTAAATTAATTGCAATACGGACATTAAATTTTTAAAGGAAGATATGTGTTAATTTTTGTAATAGAAATTTGAAATTTTATTTAAGTTGTAATGAAGTGAATTTTAGGAGGTTAAAAGGCATTACGGCATTGTGCAATAGTGCCAAGTTAGGGAGAGTCAAATCGGGGTTGAAATTGTTTGGCACGTTTCAACCGTGGCTAGGCGGAACTTTACATTTAATTGTATTTAATTCACGTTGATGATTGGTTCTAGAATTTTAATTTTAGTATAAAAACAGCATTTTTCCATTTCAATAGATTTTTAATTTAATAGTCAACTAACCTCAGTAAAATTAAATTTCCATATTTTTGGCATATTGAACATTGCAAAAATTTTCCTTAGACTATTATATATATATATATATATATTCAATTTTTCACGATTGAGATATTCATGTTTCAATATTTCGACTAGTGCGAGAAAAAATTAAGCAAATCTGTTCCACGAAATACATATTTATACTGTATCAAATATTGTCACTAATACTAACGAACGGTGTAGTGTGACTTCAGTTGTTGCACACAATTCTGCAGTTTATTAGTTGCTACAAAGTTATTAGAACAAGTTAGTAACAGAAAGTCAATTGTTTGATAATTCTATCAAATTTTGTTCTTATTGATATATTTAAGTGTAAGTGAAAAAGTAAATACACTCATTTTTCATAACAATAGAAAACTATATGGCATAATTATCTAACATAGTCACGCTCGTTTTCAAAACATTTCCGATACTCTGAGAAAAAAGGTTTTAGTTGTGCAGGAAGTCACGTGCGTATATCTTCCTTCATCTGTTGTTCACGCGATTGAGCACGTTATGGATAATTTTGTATGAAGAACCATGATTGATGTGCATACGGGTTGCCTATTCATCCCGTCGAGGGTTATTCAAAATCAGGACGCTGGCTAGCTCAATGTTGTTATCAGTTGTGAATATGGAGAGATATGATTCGACTAAAGCAAATTTTATTGCTTACTTATTCTCATATAATATTTATTTTATTAATTGTCTCAGAAAATTTGAAATTGATTTCGAAACGGCAATCAACTATGTTTTCGAATGATTTTAGGTTAGCTTTTGTGATGTTTACAGTAATATGAAAAATATGATGAAGTTACCGGAGCGCCGTTGATGTACCAGGAGATGTGTGCTGCTGGATGTGAAGGTGCAGACGTGCAGTTTGCCACGAGCGTGTCCCCTGGCAGGTACGCACTACGCACTCCATCAACGCGGGGTGCGTGCAGAGGAAGCCCTGGAATAACCAATGAAACGAGTCCATACACAGCGTCTAGACCGTCTTATAACGGGAGAAGCGAAGATTGTGATTGAATATGAACTCTCAGTATCAGAAATATTCAGGTAAACATATACATTAGTCCATTATGTGCTTCCTAAAAGTTCCCACTGGGCTCTGACGTGAACCTGCTGGCACGTGATCATTCTCCATCGCGTGTATTATTGGTGATAATAGGACACCAGATCCTCGTAAGTTGGTAACCACTGTCTAACAGACTCCGTTCCATTGAAAACTTGCTCACGTTACATATGGTTGACGAAAAATATTTAGTCTACTTTTCTATTACCTAAAATATAAATGCCCTATTTGGAAATTTGGTACATTTCATGCTTGTTCTGTAAGATAATCCTGTAAACACATAATACGAATATTATTATCTGGAATATTTTCTCGTGTACTATAGAAATATCTATTACTGATAGATAGTTTTTTCCCACGTAATATTTATGCTCCATTATGTTCAATTTATCATCATTTTTAAATGAGAAACTAACACTATTTCCCCAGTAAATGAATTTGAGTTTATTTAAAAAAACTTATCATTTTTATCACTGATATACTGTATCAGTTTCCGTATGAACATGATCAAAACAGATTTTATCTGGACAGTATACGTAATGAGAATATTGAAATAAAAAACTATTAATCCATTATATTGTTTTCCTTTTTAAAGCTGGTAACTTCGTTTTCTTGGAACTTTTCGAGAAATGGAAATTTGTCTATCATTTTTAAGAACAATTGCAGATATTTTTATACATTTTATACATTTCAAATAGTTACACTCTTTGTAGTAAAGAGTTTATTGAAATAATTATTTAAATCAACATGATGGAACTACGTGGAATGTGTTTTCTTTTACAGTAGAAATAAATATTTCCAACAAATATCGCTGGAAATGTTATTGGCCAACGAAGAGTTCGTCTGTCCGTCATGAACAAGCATCACCGAACCTGATTGATATTTAGGAAGCAATCATACCAGACCCCCACATGTAGCGGAGAGTAACAAGTAAACACAATGTAGTTTACAAACCCGTAGCATCTCGTTTTCACTCAGTTGAGTCATCAGACAGGCATTTGATACGTGGAATACTTAGCAACTAATCGATCTCAGCTTACCGAGGCTATATAGCAACTAAAAAAAATTGTTCCAAACATAACACATCATGTAATTTCGATTGCAAACTAAAAGTTGTCATTATTTATTAAATTTATGTTATACATGTCCCAATCGTTTAATATTTTAAAATGATTTGACTATTTGTCCAGTGAGTATGAAATTAGTATAACAATCCAAGTAATGAATAGGCCTATGTATTTATTGTACATAACAATGATAAATTTATTTAGAAACTTTTGTCATTAAATAAATATAAAATACATTTATTTAAAATTATTTAACCCAATGTTCACTCAATATTTATTTCGAGGACTCTCTCTTGGATGGTGATTCTCGTGAGATATATTTTGATAAATGTACTAAATTTGGTAAAATTTACTTCACGGGTGTATATTTGTATGCGGATCATACAAACATTGTTTTTGCCCTTCCTCTCCCACTCCTAGGGGTAGAAGTACAACTTAACCGGCAAGTTGAATGTCAGAATTATTATCAGTGACACCCATAACCCCAGATTCCATTCCAATCTCGTTTGTTTTTGCTTTAATTTTATGTAACGATCCTCCACCCCTACGGAAAGGATCGAAATTATACATAAATAATATAATGAGAAACACTAACAATGTCATTCATCCCGCAAAATATTTATTCAACACAAATATCGGCCATTTTAGCCTGTTTTAAAATTTCTACCCCCTTGCACCCCTGCCGCTGGGTACTTAACTGAAAAGTTGGAAATTAGACTCGGCAAACTCCATTATCCCGGATTCGACTACAATCTCCGTTGTTTTCACATTATTTTTATGTAACGCCCTTCCATCCCCACCCGTATGAGTGCTCCCTACAATACCGGAAAGGGTTGAAATTTTATACAAACAACATCGGTAGAAATACTAACAATCTCAGTAACCTCGAAAAAATTTCATCCGACGCAGATATCGGTCGTTTTATCATGGTTGAAAATATTTACCCCCGTTCACTTTAACCCCTGGGGGTGGTAGCCGTGTCGTACCCCGACAGTGTTTGTTCCCGGTTCGAAAGGGACACGTGTACGCAATTTTTTTATATGTGTTCCACGGGTGTAAAATTGTATGCGGAACTTACACACATACAAACCCACAAAAACAGTGTTTTTATTTATTTATTGGAGATTTTTTTTAAAAAAATACTTATTTTCTTGCCCTTGTACGTTTGAAGCATTTAACTTCGTAGACGCGGAACCTGAAATGGCGGAGAGCTGTTACGGATAATTGGGAAGCTATGAAATTTTGTAGCATGTGTGAAAGAATAATAATATGAAAAATTTGTACTAGAAAAGTGTTATATGGATAAACCAAGGGGGAAACACTGATTATAAATTATGAACCAATTAATTGAGGATGTTCGACGTAGTAGTGTGTTAGGATGGGTGATGAAGGATAAAGTTGCAGAGCCGCATTGAATAAATAATATAACTCTCGTCTCTGAACAAATCTGCCTAGCGAAATCAACCGTTGAACCGTAAATTTACTGCTAGTTCGGGCGACTAATGCTTTTCAGCATGTTTAATCAAAGCAGTTGACGTTTCTTTCGTTTTCACGTGTTTATTTGTGTGGGTATGAGGACTCATTTGCCCTGTGGGTTTCGGGCCCAGGGCAATGCTTAGAGGAGATCGAAACAACGTCAATCGCATGACTTATTCATCGAACTCGCGGCAACAGTTGTCGGGTGCCAATTTCCCATGGGACCGCCTTGTTTAAAAATATCGCCCAATTTATGTGATGCATTGATGGGAAATTCTTTCGGTAGAGAGCTTCCGCTGTATTGTTTCCGAGTTCTTACAACTCGCTCCTAAGTGAGATATATTCCTTCTCTTAGTTTTTGGTGGAGCTCACAAGAGGTGCTGTAAAGAAGCGACGAAACGCATGTAGCAAACTTAGTCAATTATGACACGGAAAATATGTAAGTTTAAATATTTTGGACATTGTTCTATAATTGAAAGAATACTAAAGAATAGAGAAATTTTTTCTAGACGCAAAAATTCTTTGATATTTAAAAACTAAAAATATCACGATTTGTGATTTTCCTTAACTTCCATCAGGATGTCGTAAAACATTTTTTTCCTATTAAAATATTCGTTGTATTAGAAATCTACAAAAGCAAATAACATCCCATGAAGTCACCAAAGACGAAATTTATGATGCAATTTATTGTTACGAAAAACCAGCCTCATGCACGTATACATGCATTTTGTGTGATCCTCATTTAATCCTAAGCCGGATTAAATATCACATGGAATTAATTAAAAAAATATAGATTTGAAAGGGAATTATTGTTTTGTCAATGAACGAGAATAAATCTATACATTTTTCTAATATTTATTTCCTTTTTAATATGTTTTAGTTAAAATTTTTATTTACATGTTTTGTGGGATAATTGGTGTAACAGGATTTCGTTACGACAGATTATCAAGAAATTCGATTAATCTGAATTTCATTTTTAAATTGTTGGCGCTTTTGGAACAATACCATCAAGTCAGTCGAGACTCTGTTGAATTATTAGATTAATAATTTAAGTTCTAATCTATTTTGTTGAAACGTTTAATTACCTGAATTCCTTGTTATTTCAACGATCCGACAATATTAGCAAAACATATAACTGTAAATATATGCTATACTGCAGCAAAAGGTACAGTTACGGGGCTGCAGAAAGCGGATAATTTCAGAGTGAATTATGGGGCTTCACGTTTCCACTACAGGAACACAAACTAAGCCTCAGGTACCTTTATACGCACCTCACACATTTTTCTTAAATTTGAATTACAGTTCTACTTCTTCAAAGGCTCTATGCATACGTGATGTATATTTCATAAAAGTGTCGCATCATTCATCCTTTTATGAAAGTACTTTTACATATTTTTTGTAATGTAAAGTTAGGTTGATACACCAAAAAGATTTCAATTTTTTTAAAGTTATATAAAGTACGTTTCAATTTCTTAATAATATTGTAAATAATACAATTTAAAATAAATATGACGATAATATCGTTTCATGTGTCATTAATACTAAATTTTTATTTGAAACGAAAACACAGCGCCGTTATATGTTTGGTTCTTTTAAATGGCAGAGGAAATTTAACTGTGACAGAAATAATAAGAGCCGGTAGGAATCAAGACTAATACGAGTATAACGATTAAAATACGCTTGTAACGATAAGAATTGATATTCGTTTTCAAGAAATATCTGTCAAACGCCTTGCTCTCAACTTACATTTGACATTCTTGATTCATTCTGGAAACATTTGATCAATATATTAATATATTTTAGGTTAGTTGGAGACATGAATTTACTTTCTCAATTTAATTAGAATCATGAATACAGTAGAACATCGATTAAACGTAAATCACAGGATTGACGGATATCTGAAAAGAAGATTCAGAAACGGCTACTTTATACATATATATATATATATATATAGCAGGGTGCCCGGTGGTGCCAGTGTACTTATTTATGCAAACACCCCCGGGGTGCCATTATAAAATACATTGAATTTTATTGCATCCATCACGACAAACATACCTTCGAATTTATTTACGAATAGAATACTTAAATATAATCCTTGAGTACTGCATCATTTAATTTCCCCTCAATATTAAGACATTACGAAAGTTTCAATTCATGAAATTGTTAGCTACATTCACAATGTAAACAAATTGTCGTCATATTGGAGTCAATAATATGGCACGAAAATTAACTTACATTTTCCGCAAGGATCGTAAAGTATTTCGTTTTGTTTTATATTATCATTCGATGGAGTATTGATGAATAAAATTATACTTTTTATTCGATGAAAATATTTCTCCTTTATTTCTTTACGGAAAAAGGAGATATTTAATTTATTTTGTCGCGTAGTAACGTCTCTCACTCGCGTGACGTCATGGTCTCCTGGCGTGCAGTAATTTAACACAAAATGATCACATTTTTAAATTATAATTCTTTCAATCTTGATCGTAGGGTTTCCTCACCCCCATACTACTGTTTCTCGTGTTTTGAAAAATATGTGTACCAATTTTGTTGCAATCTGTCCACGTGCTTAAATCTGTATTGAAAATAACGTAAATACATACATAAAAATATACATCCTTTTTTATTATATAGATATTAAAATTAAGTTTTAAACATATACATATAATACAAAGTATTGTTTACGGTTCTGTCTGAATATTTCTTACACTATAAACCGCCGGGATGCTAGACATACTTTCTCAGACTTTTAATGATCCTAAATTATTTTAGACAAATCGAGAACAACACGCTAGCAGTTTGTTTTGGAATGTAAAACAATACCAGTTAATCACACAGATGCGCTCGTGGACGACGTGGCGGGCAACGTCGCACTGACTGTTATTTTAACCTTCCAAGCCTGATTTAGGGCCAAACAAGGAGGCGTAAGTCAATGTAACATAATATCGTTAAATATTGCTTGGAACATAGTACACAGAAATGAACAACGCTATTTTGTAAGCACACTAACCTGTGACGGTCATGTTGCTTGTCATGTACACTGTGTCGAAACTTGGGCCTTCCGTCGAAACTTCGCATCTGTACGTTCCAGTGCTTCCGAACGTCAGGTTCGTCAACGTCACATTGCTCATATCACATCGCTCTTCCTGTCCACAGAAAAATAGAACGAAAATTGAGAAAGCACAACAAATAATTCACATATGTGCCATTAAACGTAAAACGGAATCGCATACAACACTTTACAAACCAAATAATTATAAGTAGGAATCGACAACTTTTGACGGATGTTTATGAAATGCTTGACAATGCTTATTTTACACGAATAAATGTTACTAAAGTTATATTTCACGATTTTGATCATTCTTTTTGTTTTATTTTTGTGTGAATTAACCTGTATTAGTAAACATAGGTCCGCAAATTTATCAGTCATCGTTACTATAATTTTCTTTTACTTATTCTTAGAGCTGCCATAGGCCTTATGGAATTAAATTCCGGATTAATTTTCTATGATATAGGCCCCAAAGTCAGGCACAAATTTTATATTATTGATTTACTTTGTCAATTGTATAAGTATAACAGATTAACGTTTTCATTGTCACCACTTATTCCACCTTTATTCTACTTTTTTCAGTATACTGTATCGACAAAAAAAATTAAAAAATATTTTTGAACGGTAATAATCCGCAGAGACCATCACACTCATAATTATAAAGGGAAAAATATAATTGTATAGAATAACAAATAATAGATGGAACTTAGTACAGTTGATAATATTCAATAAATGTGTATAGAGAAGAAACATCAATCTAAGCAACGTTTAAGGGTTGTGATAAGCGTTTTAGAATATGCGAGAGCATATAGGGGTGGTACTTGTTCGTTTTTGGTTCGAAACGAACAAAATATGTACAAAATTTCTCCACGTGTTAAAAATTTGTATGCGGAACACACACACAAGTACTTACATACATACAAACATTCAATTTTATTTATAATATTAGAATCTGCAAGAGAAATATAAGATAAATTGCAACGAAATTAATCGGAACAGAGGAGCTAGTAATGCCACAGAAAATTCTACAGGAACAACTAATTAGATATCTCCATTACTACCGTGTAATACAAAAGTGTCAAGATCCAGTACATTGAATTTAATACGATCACTGTTTCCGTATTTGTAATTGAACGGAAGAATGTTATTGTAAAATAGATAATTATCTAGTGTGTGAAAGTAAATACTCAATACATTCAAATTAAAAGGAAATATTTTACATAGGAAATAAAAAACTCAGTTTTTTAAAAAATATAAAAATTAATATCAAAGACTTTAAATAAATAAAATGTTAATTTTTGTAATATATCCCAATGTTTTTAATATCAGAATTTTAAATAAAAAATTAATTCTTGAATTTTAAAAAAAATTAATTCAGAATTCTTAATATTTATCTGCACAAAGAAAACATTTTCAGAATAATTTGAATTTTAATAATTTTTTTATAAAATAATAAATTAAATAAATTGTAAATTTAATATTTTTGTGAATGCAAATAATTATTTTTCGCAATTTCCCCAAATCATGTTCACAGACCTTCAACTTGAAGAATTAGTTTTTCATTTATATTGCTGGCTAATTAAAAAAAACATTGGGGTAAATTACAAAAAAATAGCAACCTCAATTTTGTTTGTGTCAAAACATAAAAATTATACGCTTAATTAGAATTAAATGCACAATTGTTATTTATATACATATCAGTCTGTTTTCTTGAACAGGAAACTTCATATAAAGACTTTCTTAGGTACGATTTATTTTAATAATAAAAATCGTGGCTAAAAGATGATGATGTTAAAAGGATAATTACCCTTCAAGAGTTTACTCAATATCTCTGCAAAAGAACATAGGCAGTTGGGAGACCACAATTAATTGCGAAGTGAAAGACTTATGCAAATCAGACTTTGTAATTTTAAGTCCACTGAAAACTTAAATTTTCGCAGCCCTGTGGAAATGCTCAAACGTCGACGTACTTTTTTTGGTAGGACAGAAGTTTCGTAATATGTGCTTAACATCGAACAACATAAATGATTACTACCGTTATTTGAGTAGAGTCGGAGAAATCGCAGCTAGGATTGCGTAGTTAGTTCTCCAGATAAATCGTAAGTGCTTTCGCGGTGGAGGAAGAAATCCGATTAAATTAGATTACGTCATTATCAGCTGAAAGGTCGATATGATCTCCCATGCAGTTTTCTCCTCTACACGGCGAGTGGTGGACTTTAGTGTGTCCCGGAGCCGCTCTCTGTCAGTTAATATTAGAAGAAGAAACGAAACCCGAAATATAAACAAATCATAAAACTAGCAATTACAGAAATCTAATAATAAAATACAAATTTGAGTGGCGAATTAGTGCGAATCTCTATGACTCTGTACAACTTGTTTCGCCATCATTGTGTATTATTATTGGATGTTTGCAGAAATTTATCAGAGATTATAATATGTTTCAAATAGATGATATTATTATTATTATTATTATTATAATCATTGACATTGAAATTGTTGGGTAGCTTGAAAATTTTGGATAACTTTACCGGAGCTTTTTCTGCTTTTAACTACATGAAGAAGTTCCCAATGAAAGCGTTTTCTATCCGAAGACAAAGCAGTTATATATAAATTAAATGTTTTTATTTTTATTAACTTTTCTGTAAATTCGACAAAGCATAGTATAATCTATGTTATACCTTGAAAAAGTAGAAATACCATTTTGAAATATCATTAAAATCACTCTCAGCCATTTTTTAGTTAATCTCGTTCATATCAGCCTACAAACAGACACGTCGGGGTTTCATTATATAGACATTATTTTAGTACAAGGAAAGAATTTATTTATTTTGCAGAGCTAAGATTAATTTAAAATAAACTACCTGGACCTTAGTAATTCTGAAAGAAATTTAATTCAAAACCAAGGAATTGTGAAAGCAGAAAAAAATTGTATTTATAAAAGTATGCAGACAATAATTGAAATTGGAAAAATTTGTCAGACATTTGGAGTTTACCGAAGAGGAACACGTTATCGGTTAAGACCCAATATAATACTTTTGGTTAATACTTTTCGTAAAATGAAAAAAAAACTAAAAATAAAAATATATAACTGTATTTTTAATAATTTAATAATAAAATTTACAGTATTACTGATGATGAATTTATTTTAATCTATTCGTATTTTAAATAGATTTATTTAATTGCATTGGGCAAAGCCCGGGGGCCATATATATATATACTAGCTGAGTGCCCGGCGTTGCCCGTGTCTTATTTATATAAACCCGAAAAAGAAGTTAATTCTATATTAATCTTTAGTCAAGAAGACACAACCTAAATCTAACTATTCCTAGTTCCGTACACAATTTCGACCAATAGTGCTTTAATTGAACAGCTATAAAATACATGGAATTTTATTGCATCAATCTCAACAAACATACCTCCGAATTTCTTTACCAATACATAAATATACTGTATTAATTTAATAGCTATAAGATACATAGAATTTAATTGCATAATAGCAACAAATATAATTCTCCGCGAACAAATAATTGTCAGTAAGTCTTCAGACAGTACTTCTTGAGTATTGCAGGATATAATTGTCCATCAGTATTCGCACATTACGAAGGATTGAAGTGATCAAATTGATAGCTACATTCCAAATGTAAAGAAATGGTGGCCATATTGCACTCACTAAATTAACTAACATTTTCCGCAACGATTGTAAAGTATTTTGTATTGTTTTTTATTATCACTCGATGGAGTATTACTGGATAGAATTATACTTTTATTCAATGAAAATATTTCTGCTTCATTTCATTACGGAAAAATCGAACTATTTCCTTTGTTCGTCGCGTGGTAACGTCTCTCGCTGTCGCGTGATGTCATGATATATTGGCGCGCAGTAATTTATCACTTAATGATCACTTTTTAAAATTATAATTGTTTTCACATTTATGCTAGTGGTTTGTCACCCCCACAGTACCGGTTCTCGATTTTGGCAGAATACGTATACCAATTTTTGTTGCATTCTGTTCACGCGATAAAATTTGTATAAAGAACAACGTAAATACATACATACATGCAAATATACATCCTTTTTTATTATATAGATTGTGGAATGCAAGTTTTTTTAATAATATTTTTTCTTTAATATTTTTGTCGGCGTATCTTTGAGGCCAGATAATTGTAAAGAACAGTCAGTGTGGCGCAAGAATACAGTGGCTGTACAGGTTGCTACGCGATTATTGTCGGAAAAGTGTGTGCAAGACGCTCAGAACTTTGGCGGAAACAGCCAGTGTGTGTTTTGAGAGCCTGCTCAGAGAAGTCTTGAGAGAATAAACGTTAATGTTCGTAGAGAAGGTGGTCTTGGGACTTTAACCAATGATAGAGTGAATATATGGAGACCAGTCGAGGATTCTCGTGACTAAATAATTTGGAATTCAGCAAAGTCTGAGCTGAACAAAGGCTGAATATATCACATTTGGCATTAACGTACTTCCATGGCAAAACTTTGTGACAATAAGTACGACAGTGTAAAGTTCGATCACAAATGTTAGAGAGGTGCGGAAATATTTTTGAAGTGAAACGACATAGCGATCAGTGTTATGGCCAGTTAATTAAATATTTTCTTTACAATAGAATAACTGTGGAGTGCAAAATACGGTACAAGAGCAGCTCTAAATAAAATGGTTTGTAGAAATTTGATTTTGTAAACCTTCAATTTTTTTATCGTCAGATTTCTCTAGTTTTTTTTTGTTGTTGTTAGATTTTTCTATACAATTTTTGTTATTGTAAATTGTAACTTTTGGTGACAATTGCAAATCACTATCATTATTAGAGGCCCAGTAACCGGCTCTGAGATTATGAGTATCATTAAATCTGTGGCGATATGTTTTTAACATGAAATAGTACGAAATTTAAATTAAATCGAAATTGTAATAAACAATCATTCGTTATCTCTTTAAAATAATTTTGTTTAAATTCAAGGTAAAATCGTGTTAATTTTCTTCCCTTTAAAAAAATTTTGAATACCACATAATTTGGCCACAACGTGTTTGTTTAATTTTTTCTTTCAAACTTTAAGATTACAAAATTTGGCGCCCAACGTGGGGATTTATTTTTTTCCTTTTAATGCTTGAATATTATGAAGCTACACAAACTAAACACTAGCATAAACATAAAATAAATATGGCAAAGTAAAAAAATAGTTTAATTACACGATTTTTTAGTATGCATTATCATGGAAACCTGAACTGTTCGTCATGGTAACTGCGCGCTCATTAATCGTTAATACAAATTCGCTAATTATTTCAACTACAATTCATTTCACCTTTGTGATAGAAGTTATCAGTCACAGTACTTTTCTCTGCTTTTTTAAGAATATATGTACAAATTTTTGTTGCAATCTGTCCACGCGTTTAAAATGTATTAATAATATACGGAGATACATACATATTTTATTATTATATAGATTTCTGTTGATTGTGTAACCCAGATCATTTTACCGTAATTGTCGTCCATACACTTCTGAAATCAAAACGGTTTTTTAATTGAATTTTGTCGATATAATTATATGAGAATATATATTTATGAAAAGTAGCCTTTTTAAAAAGTTGACATGTGACTGCAAGCAAAATTCTTTTAAGGTAAATCAAGAGTTTTATGAGTACACTCATTTATTAATGTAATTTCCATGGCACTTACAGATTAATATTTTTGACAATCACAACAAGTATTCTCTTTAAATGCAGATATTTTTATTACCGAAGTACGAACGTTTTAAAATACAGGTTTCAATTCGTCTTGATTAAACTATTAGCGTTTCGATGTTTTTAAATTCACCTCATTGCATTCTTACAAGCTTTGTAAGGATGTATGGCTGAGGAAAAAATATATAAATATAGTTTCAAAGTTTGTAAATATGATATTTATGTAATATTCAATTATTTATTATTCAGCGTATTTTAATTCTTTAAAAACATTTTCTTTTAATTAGTCAAATTGAACGAAAAGGTTACAAACGTTGTCTCTCCTTTTACAATTAAGTGATAAAATGAAGTAGATACCACCTCTGAATTAAACCCTACTGCAGAAACATTACAAATCTAAACGATTTATTTTGTTTCCTTTCTCCAGACTGATTCAATTAAGAGATAACATTTCTACTGTCGTGATATATCTTCGGGCTAGTCGACTGCAACCTGTTTCTTATGCAAAGTACACCAATTAACTGATGAGTTCATAGAAATCAAAAAGTCCTGATATTAACAAAACTTACTGACAAGTAAATTACCGATATAACGTTATGAAGATATTACCTTTGGTATGTTTAAAATATTCGTTACTTCTTATAAAAATCATGATATAAAGTTAAGAATTATTAATTGAGTTCACTGCTAGCCAATGATGACTTCGGACATGTTTTGAAGCGCTTTTGCTAGTACTTTAAAGCGACGCGAGTTCAAAATGTTGTTCGTTATGTAAGCAAGCAGTATTGGAAAAGTGTTTAGTTACAAGTTAAATTGATTTCTATTCGTTCAAAACATTTTTATTATTTTTCTTTATGAACTGCACCAAGAAGCGATAAATAATACAACATTATGAACTCGTCACAAACGTTCGTACTGAAACAATCGGCTCTCACACGAGAGAATTCTGCACGAAACTTCCCGCGTGAAACACCCCAGCTTTTGTAAGGCTCCCTAGATTGCGGAAAATAAATATTTTGCTGGGTGTGGGGCACTAATCCACGGGCCTCCGTTATCATCCCCACGTAAGATCGGTGGTCGCCCGGGGAGAGAGACCTCTAAGAAATGTTACAACTGGCTATCTGATACCACTTACTGGCCAATGACACGAAGAATACTGAGATAAATCGTCATAACACAACGCTGCGAAATAGAAAAAGTTCATTTTAGTGCTTTTAAAAACACTAAACTCGGGTGGGGTAAAATTAATATATTCAAATAACGTACTTCGCCGGTGTATTGATTTAATAAAAAATCAACCGGGTCAATTGTTTATTAATACACAACGTTTCAGTGAAATTCATCTCCGCCGCCGTCGGGTGATAAACCGAGAATATTTTATTAAAACAATAATGTATTCCTCAACTTCAATTTAGCAGAGCTACGATTTACGAGATTTAAAAAACCATCAGTGCGAACGATGCTGGATATATCTAAAAACTATTTGATCTGCCAACATGCAATAATCACTTCTTATCGACGAAAACTCCAATTTTTTGCATTGAATTAAAATTCCCGAGTCAATGAGTCACTTTTAATAAATAATGTAAATTACTGGACAACTGTAAGAAGTACTCTAATTTTTATTTTGCAATATTAATTCTGTTTTCCAGAACGCCGATTCCATCGCGCTGCTCGAAAATGACCGCATACAGTGTAAATATCTTTATCTATATTTGAGTTTATTATTCTAAAAATTTTCAATTAAACAAATTTTACATCACGCACTCCTATCTACTTTATACGTCACCGGAACCTACATGTCACTAATGCAAGGCTTCCCTGACGACCCAGCATGTCCTCTACGACTGCCCAAACCACGACAGGATTAGAAGAGCCGCAATTGCCTCAGCAGCGGCAATAAATAACTTAGTAAAGTTTATTAAGGAAACCGGCATTCAAGATCTAATGTAAATAGATGAAACTGAGACTCAGAAGAACATGTGTACGTAATAATTTAATGGAAAGTCGCCAATAACTAATATGTTGACGCGAATATAAACAATAAATGAAAAAAAATTTACGTGAATTTAATTTTCCAAAACATATCATTTATAGGCCTCGTCCAGGTAATATCTATAATCTTTTATTTATGCTGAAACGTTAGTCATGTAGCAGGGTTTGATTCGATCAGAAATACATACTTCTTGTGTTGGTGGACCTTCTTGTCCTGCGCGTGGTGCCTTCACTGAAGCGGCTGCCCGTTTTCCAATAAGTCTGCGTAGAGGCGTGAAGACTGCAGCATGGACGGTTTTCCTTTGTGTGGACTCATAGTTTAAGTTCTTGACGTTCTGCGTTGTGTTGTTGAATTTAGGCTGCGGAACTGATCTCGTTGAGAATTGAAGTTAGATTGCTCTCTCCAGAAACTATTTTATAAGGGTTGAACTGTCCTCTTAGAGAATCCTAAGCCAACTCTCTCTCTCTCTCTCTCTCTCTCTAAAATATATTTTACGACTGATCATTTTTTCTCTCTTTATCCTCTTCACGACCGCATGGAGGACTCTCTTCCAATGATAATTGGAATAACCATCCCTCAGCCAAGTCTTGATTTAGTCTCCAGGGAGATAATGATTCTGGCTTTGCGTGGGAAATTTAGCTAGTGTCAATGTACGCCTAATCTAGTTTTCTCACGTCGTCTGGAGATGTCTTCATTGTCTCGTCGTCAGGTAATCACTTTCGCCTCTTAAAAGTTACGACAACTCAGTACCTGAAGTCTATAGAGTCTATGCCCTCATTCAATGTCATCGATTATTGTAGTTATGAAAAAATAATATATATTATTTGATTTTAAATACGCGCTGCACAATATTTACTTTCACGCTTCAAAAGAGACAACAGATATATTTTCAATGTATAGTTAGATTTTTAATTACAATTACAAACCATTTTCTGTATGTAAAAATTAGGAATATTTTTTATCATTCGTATTATTGTTACCTGCTACAAATAGAGAGAATATCATTTAAGTATTTATATAATTGTCTATATTTACCATTTTTGGAAACCGAATTCCAATATACGGACGAATATAAAAATCAAGTTATTATTTTGAATCGTAAATTAATTTTTGAAATATCTGAGAACTTATATAATTAAAAATCGGGTAAAGGATTAAATGACGGAAATATTTATGTTACAAAGTTAGTGCCGAAAATATACATATAATTAACTATTCTACACTGACTGCTTTTTGAGAACTTCTGTCAACTTCTGGCATAAATTCAAAGTATTCATTCCACAAGTAATTAGGCTTCAGAGTCTCATCTTCAGTCTTGGTTAATGTTTCAGATTATCCTGAATAGTCGCACAGTTTAAAACCACATTTCAAGGATTTAATTAGTAAGATACTACTAATTACTATATATTTAATTTGCCTTCGTTAATTATGGCACCATAGTCCGTATGTTCTGGTGCTCCTTTGTAGTTGGCAAAGTGGACGCAGAATCCCGTTATAATGGCCACTTGGTTCTGAAATGGCGATGCTAATTCGAGTACGCCTCTGGCCCATTTAGAGGGGGCAATCAGACAATAGAACCCCCCCACCTCCCACGTGACTCGTGCGGCGAATGCGGAACCCTAATTTCAAATTCTTCTATAAGGCCCGGGCCAGTCACGGTCAACTCTAACTGAATGTATGAGCATATGCAGTCCAAACGTTTTACTAATTGCGTTGCCATCCTCCGGTTATGAATACAGATCAAATCTCTTACTTATCCTCATTTCTTTCAGCTTCAGTTAAGTTAATCTAATATAAATTGCAGCATTAGAAAGCAAAATTTGAGATGGCCAGGGAAAGCTTCCTGATTTACGCTACTACGGAATAAAGTCGATGTTCAAAAGACCAGCGTTATTAAAAAATAAAAATAGTTGAACGTTACGAAACGAGAACGAATAAAATAAATGGAGGGTTAGAAACTTCAGCGCACTTGGACAAATAGATGATTTACTCTTGTAAAAGCAAAACTATTGCAATGAAACTACTTTTGGTAATTCGGCAATACTAATTTAGTTCTTATAAAATTAATTATATTATTTCTCTTAGGCCGAAACGAAGTTTTAATCCATTTTTTAACTCCAAACGAGAATAATTATAGAGCATTAATGGGCATCAACCAGTAAGTATAGATAATTTTCCACAGTTCCTGTCTGAATTATTAATTTTATCTAGTTAGAAAATTACTGACATAAAAGGTGAACAAAATCGAAATAAAATAATAAAACTTAACAAATCAATTATTATGAATTGTAATTCGTTCCATTGTATCATATATATAGTCGACCGACACTCATAGCGCATCCCTTCTGTGGAAGGAGGCTGGCGCCTCCGAAAATTCAACAACATTCCCCTATCCAATATGCCTTCCTCACAAGTCAGGTAAGCCAATTTTTATCTCTCTCTTTCATATCCATAATATATCCATATATATATGTCAATTTGTCACTTTAGAGCATAAACATCATAGTTTACCATTCGTAACCGAAGACATGTTTTTCTAACGCAGAAGTATTTATTTTAGCTTATTCAATTGTACTTATAAATAGTGAAGAAGTACTTTAGGGATTTTGATGAATATGACAAGAGAGCACGTTTATTTATTTTTATACAATACGCAATAGAATGGAAATTCTAGATTACTATTTTTACCAACTTCTTACAATAATAATAGCTTAAACCGAAATTAATATTGATGTGTGTCTTATGCTTGTTGAAGATGACGTGGATGGAACGGATCCATTAAAAATTATCTTCAGTTATTAAAGGAAAAATGGAGGGAAAAAATTGTCGTTGAAACGAAAATCGTAAAGTAAAAATTAGTAATGTAGAATTTCCTTTTATATACCATACTATATAAAAATAAATTAACTGCTCTAGTGTCATATTCATCCAAATCCCTAAAGGAATGTTGTACCATTTACAAGTACAACTGAATAAACTAAAATAAAGCCAATGCAAAATTTATTTATTTCAAGTTAAATCAGGTTCACTATCATCAAATGAAAGGTTCTCCCATAGGAAGCCCTCTTAGTTTTTTTTTTGCTGAGATAGTCATGAGAGATTCAGAAAATTCTTGTCTTTCTCTACTTCCTGTTGAACTTCTTTGCTACATCGGAGATGCTGATGACAATTTTTGTATTGTTAATTCCCCTCCAATAACTCTTATAGGCAATACTTTAAATAATTATCATCCCAACTAACAATTAACCCATGAACTTGAATTTAACCGTTCTCTTAATTTTCCTCATGTCACCGTATCCATTCACAATACTTACATTCTCACCAATTGGTTCAGAAAACCTACATATTCAGGGCGAGTTCTCAATTTCATTTCTGATCATCCTCCTAACAAAAAGAGAGCTATGGTATACAATCTTGTAGACAGAGCTACATTACTCACCAAGTCCAATTTCCATCAACACAACATAAATATTGTCCAAAACATTTTAATCTCTAATGAGTGCCCTTTCAATTTTATCAATAGACCCATAAACATTAGATTGAACAATATGCAATATCCTACTGTCACTCGTCCCCAAACATCTCAATCCACATTTTTTCTCGTACTCCCTTATTACAAATTTCTACATCACAAATTCGTCCAAATTTTTAAAGAATATCAAATTTACATCGTTTACTGATCTACTAACACTCTTTCCTACTTGATTAAAAACCACAATGACCCACTTGACACCTGCGGAAAACATTGTGTAATTTATAAAATCTCTTGGTCTAATCGAAATTCCTGCTACATAGGGCAAACGAAACGTTCCCTTAATACACGTATCAAAGAAGATATATCCAATATCAAACTTCCAATTGATAAAGAATTCTAAACATACATTTATTGGCAAGATTCTAGACATTGACACCGGGTACAACTCCAGATTCATATCAGAGATGCTTCACATTAAATAAAACATCACAGCAATTAATGAACAAACAGACACTATGAAACTCAACAATTGCTACGATCCATTATTGTTACGCTCTCCCGTTGCTGTTGCGGTTTCGTAGCTTTTGAGTTTTGTTAACTGACGAATGCAGTTGTGTTGCTCTAGGCTCTTCTTATCACCTGGATCCCAGAAACGTTGTGTTGTATTGTTATTATAACTTACTTTGTCTGTATTTGGCTATCGTCGTTGTTTCTTCTGTCGTACAGAAAAACTTAGAAAATACTCCGTGCTTCGAGCGCCGCCTTCAGTAAATAATATTATTTTCGCGATACTGGTGGAGCTTTATTTTACACATTACTTTACTCGTGTTCGACAGCGCTTAAAAAAACCAATTGGAAACGTACCCGAATATACCACTCACATTACTGCACAATTGTGTCGAGAATCCGCTTTCTGTAAACGGCGAACTTACATCTAGAATTAACAAAACAATTGCTTTTCATCTAACGCACGGGTTCAGGACTCAAACTTCAACAATTGTCCATGGACTCACGAACAGAGAACGTCGCTATATTTCGGCAGAAGGAATGGTCTCGCGCTTTCATTCAGTAGTTGAACAATCGCCATAGCATACGGCCTCATAGAGGCGAAGGCGAGTGATGTAGGTGTCAATAGGAGGAGGAACACTACATCTCTGAATTCTACGCTCAGAATAACTCACAATGATATTCCCGGTGAATTTACGAGGAATTAGGCCTACAGCTGAAACCGAGCGTCCCAGCAAAAGTTAAGAAGATATATTACGGGCATAATATTTTCGGCTAACTCTAATCCTATTTATTTTCAAATTACTCCCGGGCTTTGTGATAATTTTTTTTTTTGCGGCAAGTCAGCAATGATTTCACGGACCGGAGGATCTTTTTTATATATTCAAAATCCTTCTAGTAGTTGGTGTGACTGTAGACACTTTGCATGAGATTTATCGTTAAAAACATAAAGCCCCAGTAAAGGTATGAAGTGAGCTTCAGAAGATCGATACAATTATGTGTCTATTTTCTCTCTCATCGTCATTTTCCATATAGCCGATACCTGCACACGTTCTAGTGTGACGCAATACACGCCCACGGATGCATCATTGTCTACTACTGCAATAATTACGGTTGCTTGGTTACATAAAAAAATAAACCTACTTTCAAATCAGTACGGTCACCACGTTGGTATGAAAATTGTAACGTTTTATTTATTCTCCATAATTTTTTTTTTAATTTTAATTGTCCGTGCGTTAATTTGTAGAGTAATTTTTTTTAGGGAAGTGACAGAATAAATTCACAGAAATAAACCGAATCACAAGTATTAGTTTAATATAGTTTCTAATAATACATCATTTCAGTACAACTCGTAACGAAAATAGGTGACGCGAAAAAATATATAAAATTTGAAATGAATTTATAAATGAAATAATTTTAATAGTAATGGCTTAAGCTAAATATAAGACTTTTATCCCTCACTAATTAATTAAGAATTCAATTCTATAGTAAATATTTTTAATTAATTATTAATCTTGAAGAATAATTTATTTAATAGAAAAAATATATTGGTTGTTAATTATATCTCTACGACTAACCCAGATATAGGATGGAATAATGTATAAATAAAAGGATTCTTTTAATAATATTGATTAGTCATGAAACGTTTTATGTCAATGTGTTGATCCCCAATCTCGTGAAAAATCTTGACGACAAATGTTGCAATGATGTGTACTCACGTCCAAGGTAACTCCTGGCACGGGAAACGCCTGTCCTGCTGGAACATTGTCTGGCATGTAGCGGTAGAACTCAAAATCATCCTTGTACCACTTGACTGAGTAGAGGTTGGCGCTTCCGAGTGAGAAGTTGCAGACCAACGTGACGTCCTGGCGGATGTCTACGTGTGTAGGAACGTTGAGCTCTTGTAATCGCAGCGCACAGCACACTGCCAACAGACAATAAAAAAGAAAAACCAGTCAGTAACGTTAACAGCCGACTAATCTCGCATTGTGGAGGTAAGACCTAGTTCCGGTTTTAAGTCCGATGAAAGAAACGTTCAGTCAGTTGGTAAAGATTTTATCAGGAGTGTGTGATACGAGGACCAGACAGGGGAAGAAGGAAGACTGAATCCACAGAGAGAAGTGGCTTTCTCAGCTTACACTTGACGTCAAGTGGTTGCTGAGACATATCTGGAATTCATGCTTTGAAAAAAAGACTTGGAGATTACGGGAAGCGGAACCGACCTGAGGACGCATTGAACTTACGAATTGACTTAATCTTGTCTTGGCATCACGTAAAAAATTTCGCGTACGAATCTAAATGAAACGTCTCGAAAATTCAATACCGATACTCCACTTCATTTTCGATTCTGAACAGTCCTCAATTATGAAAATTGATCGTGTCCCATTCATTAATAATTCATGAAGGTTCTCATTATGATTCGTGTTTAAAAATACGTTTATTTTAATTTTTTATATACGAGTATCCCTCCACATCTATTATGGTCGGCAATGAGAAATATGTATATCCAAGATAAATGGATTAATATTGTTAGGAGAATCTAGAACAATACAAAAACCAAAGTTAAAATACAGAATAAACTAACAGAAGATTCAAAGTGAATAAAGGCCTTAAGCAGGGGATGCAGTCTATCACCCATACTTTTTAATATTTATTGAGATCAGGCACTTAATTTATGGCATTTAAAAATGTTCTGGAATGGGCATTCCTATAGGAGATAAGATACTACATTCATTGTTGTTCGCCGACGATCAGGTAATATTTGCAGGAGATGAAAAGGACATGACATACATGATACATAAGCTCATGGAAGAATTTAAACATTGCGGACAGAACATAAATTTACAGAAGACGGAATACATGTGTTTAGGAAAATATGTAGAAGACATAACACTCGAAACAGGAAAAATAATAAAAAATGTGAATTTTTCAAATACTTGGGGTCAATAATTACAAATGTAGGAACATGTGAAAGAGATATACAAACTAAAATTGCAATGGCAAATAATGCTACCAAGATTTTACACGGAATAGTTTGGAATAAAAATTTAACAAAGGAGACAAAAATAAAAATTTATAAGAGTATAATACAGAACATTCTATGTTATGGAAGTGAAACTTGGCCCCTGACAGAATTACAAAAGAACAAAATTAGAACAGTAAAATTATATGAGGAGAAGTCTTCAAAAATTAAGACAGCATAAAATTAGAAATGAGCTCCTTTGGAAAAAAAATAAACGTAAACACATCTGTCGTTAAAATGATTGAAATTCAAACCCTGAAATGGTATGGTCACGTACAAATAATGAAAAATGGATGATGGCCAAAAGAAATATACCAATGGTCACCTCCTGTAAAAAATAAACGGGGCAGACCCAGATTAAAGTGGAAACCCATGTGAAAACCATAATGGAGGATAGGAATTTTGAAGAGGGAGATTGGAACGACAGACAGAAATGGAAATTGAAGACGGCAAACCTATGAAAGGGGGAAAATCCGAAACAGAAGAAGATATACTTGTAGATTTTTTTATATTTTATCTGACAAATAGAATTCTTAGGAGAAAGTGAAGGTGGAGATGGCTGCAATGTAATAGTTTGTGATGTACAAATAAATGCTATCTCATAGAAAACGCAGCTGTGAAATGAAAACCGAAACAACAGTAGTAGCAAATAATATTGCAATGTCGTCTGCGGAGCGGCAGAGAGAAGAACGTCGACCTACCTGTAGCGGCGTCGTCTACTTTGAACGAAGCGACATCAATTTCAAATGAAGTGCCATCGACACGTCAAAAACGAGCGCGCTCTTTTAATTTCTATTACGGGTCTGACAGGTTTCAATCATTCCCAGTGGAACTTGGGTCGATCCCCAAGTTCACTCGAATTGTAATTTAAAGAATCCACCCACACCACGTCCAGCAGAGTCAAGTGTTAAATTCCTCCACCTTTGGGAATCCTTGACGATCGGACTCTTGCGCTTAGCTCTGATCCTTGATCCTTTCCCTGAAGGCGAACAGAGTTTTTACTGTTCGAAACCTAGGATCATCCTTTCCTCCTTCTTCTATTCTTTCATAATTTTCCTTATTGTAGACAATGGAACACTCGATAGTGTTTCTTCACCATAGCAAATCTTAGACACAAATATTGTTATTGATATCACAATCCTATACCGAATCGTAAGGTCAATTACTTTTAAATATTATAATTAAGTTCGAGAGAGCATAGTAATTATATTTTCATTACAGACAAGCGTGCCCGGAACTCCCACTGCTGTGTAAACCAGACAGCGAAATTTGTGCCCTTTTTTACGTACAGCGATAAGGTGAATCGGTATTACGAAAAATGGCGGGCGGTGTAAATTTGCACGATAGCGCCAATAATAATAGAAACTGACTTTATCTGTGTTGTATCCCTAGTGGAAAACCTGTATCGAAAACGCGTTTTTGCTAATGAGAACTCAAAAAGACTTGTAATCAAATAATTTGCAGAACGTTCACATAGGCTTCTGTCGAGAGGAATTCAAACAATAAAAATGAGTTTAGTGTCTGGAATATTACAGATATCGCCAAATGAACTTGCTGTTTCCTTATAAATCAGTTCTACACCGGTATTAGAACCAGTGCAGACGGGAACATGCAATAGCATGTTGAAGAATACTTGAAATATACATAATAACAACATAGTTGTACCTATATAAAAATAAGCTTAATGAAACTCAAGTACGCAATTATCCTCAATAGTCACCTAGAATAAAATCCGCAGTATCGCTTAGAGTTACGGATTATTGATTGAAATTTTAAATAGTTGCATTACGTACAAAGTCATGGCTTCCAGTACTAGATTCAAAACTACCATCTGAACCGACGTATTTACGATTATTAATTTTTTTTTTACATGTTTACGAACTTCGCATGCGTTTAACTAAATTTTTACCAAATCGTCTGCAGCATGCAAGACTTAACGCCTAACACCCTTGCGAAGTATTTGCTTTCAGGTAAATACGAGGATAAAGTCCTAAAACTAGGACATTGCCGCTTATTTTCTTACAAAGCCTTACCAAGATATCAAAGGAAAAAACCGAAGGGATTAAGTACATGGACAACGTTCTCACAAAGAAAAAAAAAATCCAGAGCAGTCTCGGCCACAGAGGAGTATTTTTCTTGAAAGGCCCCATAGTCTTCTAGTAAATTTATTGTTTCATTTCTTAAGTAACGGTGTTCTCTCTAGTTCCGAATTTTCTTTGTGGAGCGTTCTTGTGCTCATCACTTTCACCGCAAAAAGTTGGAGAAATTATAACAGGTAGAGAGCGCAGTGCATCTGTAATGGACCTGTCAATAGCAGATCTCGCATGAACTGCAGTCCTTTACCCAGCTAAATTCAAATACGCCCGTTAATTCTGCAACTTTGTGGCAGATATAAGACGGATGTATATGAAACGCCGAAACTCTGTCAATATCACAATCGTGAAGAAGAAATTAAAGATAGATTTGATATATATATATATATATATATATATATATATATGTAAACATCGAATCAGTAAAAAGAGAATATTTAAATTCATTATTAAGTTTATTAACATTTTCATGTGGTGGAACTTCGCTTAAGCCGTCTTCCACCATCACTTCCAGGGATCAAATTCAACTTAACCACGAGTGAATGCTAGAATTTCTTATTGACACAAATCTCAGTTGTTTTCACCTTATTTTTATGCAACACACCTCAGCTCCCACCCCTAATGGTACTCCCCTCAGAAGCAGGAATGGGCAGATATTATAAACAAAGGTCATCGGGAAAAACAATATCAATCTCATTGACCACGAAATATATATATATATATATATATATATATATATATAAGATCAATTAAAATTATAAGCCCCACGTTGGAGTGCCAAATTATGTAATATACAAAATAAATGAAATAAAGGAAATTCCAACACATTGTGGCCAAATTACGTAATATAAAAAATTAATTAAACAAAATAAAGCCACCACATTAGAGAGTAAAATTATGCGGAATTCAAAAACTATGAATGAAACAAAGGAAGAAAGTTATTAGGATTTTACCTTGAAATTAAACAAAATTATTTTTAAGAGATAACAAAAAAACCTATTTAATTACAATTTTGATTTTACATTGAGTTTTGTACATTTATGTTTTTAGTAAATGCCTCAGCTTTAAAGAGAATAAAAAAACTACAGGGCTGCTTATAGGAACTCGAATAAATATAGTGATTTGCAATTGTCTCCATAGTTACAAAAGAAAACACTAATTTAATCTACATTTTATAAAAAGAATCCAACAACAAAAAGAACTAGAAAAATCTGACAAATCTAGAGAAATCTGGCAAAACTACTGAAATCTAGCTGTAGAAGATATTTACATTAAAGTTTCCAAACCACGTTTCTACATACCATTTTTATTCAGAGCTACTCTGGTAACGGCTAGTGCACTCGTGGTTATTTTAATTTTGAAAAACAATATTGTAATGCCTGTTAAGTGAGGCATTTTTTCTGACTAATAGTCTGGACTGCTGGGTGTGGGGTTTTGAGAAACCGTGCACGTGCGTGTGGGGGTGGAAAAGACAAGTCCAAAGTAATTGCGGGTCCTGTCTCGATTGTCGGCTTGACATGACGGAGTAGTTAGCCATTTGTTGACTACGGAACTGCAGCTGCATAATATAAATCTTGGGATAATGGAAGAATCTGTCAACTGGCATTTGCGACGAAGTTTTCGAACAATGGAAAAGTAGGAGACAGGGCGTATATAAGGGAGGAGATAAGCTTTTGAGGAGTCAGTTGTGCTGCGATCACCGAGGCTGGAGGATGTGATTAAGAGAGACTTTGTTTAAGCGGAGGAGTTGTGCTGCGATCACCGAGGCTGGAGGATGTGTTCAGCGCTCACCGAAGCTGGAGGATGGGATTAAGAGAGACATTGTTTAAGGCAGTAGTTGTTCAGCGCTCACCGAAGCTGGTGGATGTGAGTAAGAGAGACATTGTTTAAGAAGAGTCGTCGTCGAAAGATTGCAGGTTTAAAGTCGCAGCCAAAGCATAGGAGAGAGGACTTGTTAAATTTACAGTAAACCAGTCGTCGTCGAAGCCGAGCAGAGTAAAGTCGTCGAGATACCACAAACTTTCTTTTTCAAACCAACAGTATTTAGTATAATCTGTGAATTTAATAGAAGCTGTGAAAACCCCACCAGTGTGTTCGAAAGGTGAAAGTATCCTGGGCAGCCGCAAGTAGCAAGAGAAAAGTAAAATGATTTTTGTAAACCGAGTTAAAAGATAATGTCAGATATCGTTCTTTAGTGTTGATAAAATAAACTGTTTAAATTTAGAAGCTCTTGTAGAATAAGTTCGTCGATAATTAATTTCGTCTATGTCTAGACGATTAAATATTTCTTTTTAAATTAAATTTAAATGTTGTGTTCTTTGATTATGCTTAAATGTTCTGCCGTTATCAAACCCAGTTAAGACCTTTGAGAGATTGAGATATGTTTTTAAAATTGTTAATTGTTCATTTAAAAGCACATCATTTTTGATTATTACATTTTGGCACCACAACGTGGGGAAAATGAATTAATAAGTAATATATGATTATTATAATATTTTATTTGCAGGCCATAGCACTGAATGCTATAACGTTTCACTTTGGTCAGTTTGAGTGGTCAAAGACAGTCTACTGTAAATTAATGGTTGTTTGTCCAAATGTAAGAATGAAACATTTTTCTCAAGTGAGGGTCTGCAAGCTCGAAAATCACATTAATTACCATTTGAGCGAGTGTAGCAAACTGAGGAAGGTTGACACGGATGCCAATCAGATTTCAAGTACGATCCTTAATATATACTTTTTTGCGGATCAGAGAGGAGATTAAACCAGTCATCTAGAGGGATAATGCATACAGTGAGTATCATCAATCACACTCCACAACCACGGGACTCCTCAGTCGCTGCACATAATTCTCCACGATTTCTTTTTGGAATACTTAAGCTTAGTATTATATACTATAACATAGCCAAGGCCTTTACAACTCCTTCCTAAATGTTATGTGCAATTTTCCTGACTTCAATTCAACATATTGTTTTGTTATTGTGTCCAGAATTAATCCCCAAGACTAAGCCCGAGAGACGAGAGTCAAATTTATTTTTTATTTTTAATATATTGTAAATAAAGAAAAATTCTATATTTAATAGTTCATTTTCTTATGCATGAATATTTTTTTAATCATTTAATATTATTTTCAAAGCACCCTCGCATTGAATGATTGTCGGAGATAATATGTCTAGAACTTAGAAATTAATAATTGTATTTATTAATTTCATACATTCACCATTCAGATTGAGTCATGTTTTCTTTAAATATCTGAATGTTAATTTTCGTTTAAAATAGTCCATCGGGACAGCAACATTTTTCATGAGAGTAATTTTGCACTCTTAAACGCCTATAGCGACATTAAAAAGTGTCGTTGTATATTTTGCTGTGGGCCTCTTTACATTTCAAGTATGTCAAGTAATATTGTAAATTATGCAGCGGAGCTTTCTTCGAGCGAGCTAACTTCCCTAACATTTGCATAACGCCACCCAGACGTTAATGGTTTTCCCTTCCATGTTAGCATCTCAGTTTCACAAGCTCAAGCTTGAACCTACGACGAAATATTAAATGTAAGATATGCGTCTGATGGCTTCATGAAATATTCAAGCTTCAAATTTTCGTTCGAGAGCTATATCACCATGAAATCGTCAACAATTAATCCCGATAAGCGTAAAACGAATACTATAAACAAGAAAATGTGACTTTTGATGAATTTTCGTCAGTAGTTTGATTCGTACACATGTAATCAAATAACTGGATGCTTTCAATGGTTCAAAATAATGTTGTCGCTAAGTTCCTTTCGGGATTAAAAGTATGTCACGATTTTAAATTTGGAATCACTATATATAATAAGTTCTTATAAGTTTTATTGAGATATGAGGAGTAGAAAACTACCATGGTGTTCATTGAAACGTTTGCAGCAAATTATCTTTCAAATCGTGGAGAAATAAATCCAATTAATCCAACCAGGGTGTATTAGAATGTTTTAAAGATGCACTCATTCATCTGGAATAGATCAAGTATTTTACAATTTATAATTTATTTTCACAGGAGAGTCTGACGAGCATGTCCTTAGATTCAATAAATAGTTCTCGGAATTCACACGGGTTTTGCATATTTATATTAAAACGCAACGTTTCGACGACTGAAAGCACTGTCGTCATCGCCTAGTTTTTTTTAACCTTTTTTAGTTTAACCTTCCATTTCCAATATCACTAGGAGGAAATGTTTGTTACTTTTTATTATTATTTTTATTTATAGACGCAGCAAGTGTGACGTCATTAGCGAATTTTTACTACGTTGCACTTTTTAGTGGGGAAATGACGAGTATCCATGCCCTAGCCAGGATTCGAAGCCCGGGACCTCTGTGATGCGAGGCAGTCACGTTGACCACTAAACCACAGATTAATTTTGTACGTGGTTCTTTGTGTGTTGCTGCAACGATGTGACTGTTTGGTCACCTTCCGTTGAGGTACTCTAATTATCTGTTTTCCTGTTTACTTTAAATTGCTCATTTCATTCCGAATAACTATCCATTCCAGAAGATATACTAATTTCATTCTACCTCTTCCCCTCTCGGACGCCCAAAAAAATTATGAACACATCGCCTCTTAGGTTAAAGCAGGTCTTATCATTGATTTATGATGAGCAAAACGACACTTCCATGTATTTACACCTGCCTGCTCATTGTTTTATAATTTACAGTGGAGAAAACATTAAACCGCCACTTTTTGGTTGATATAGTCGTCCGTATAAGTACGAAATCCGAGCAGGGGATGAAACACTGTGAACGTGGAATAACGCAAATTCACAAAGCACGAAAGTTGAGACCCGTTTAATCCTCCCTTGTCAGGAACAATGCTGCACGCTGGTCGTTCTCGGAAATGGCTAACTCTTCGTTTCTGACATGTAGGTTTTTAACTGCAGCATTTTAACTGCAGTGGTTCAATTTGTTGCCCGATACGATGGGATCGGGATAACTTTCCGTCCGGGATTATCCTCATTCCTGCCATCCGTCTTGCTTTGAGGGGTGTATGTTCCGAGGTCGCAGACGTTGGGCATACGATAAGATCCCTATTGGACTAGTCGGCCAGCTGCCCTTCAAATTCGGCCGAGGCATGGAGTTTGGTATGCTGCGATCCCACAGAAGACCAAATTCTTGTAATCGAAAGGGCGTAGGATAAGAACCAAATGCCTGACCTACCTAATGAAGGTTTCTGTAGGGTTTTCCTTGCATAATATTTAGGCGAATGCCGGTTAGGATCCTTAAATTATTGCTCGGGGGCGCTAGTAAACATTTAGCTACCTTCCTCTCCCATCCTCCCTTTCCATCCCTTCGTATGCTATTAAAGGGGAGTAGCTATCAAAGCGGATAACCCTCATGTAGCCTGTGACCCTAAAATAAATTGTTGTCCGGGCAGTCGGCGATAGAAACTGAAACGGTAAAGGTCGGTCTGAGTCTCTTGTAGATAGCAGTCAGATCGTGAGGACTGCTTTTTTATAAAGGCTTCATAGCCAAGTTAATAAGACATCACCACCAGAACCTTTCTGAAGAGACGGAGAAGGGTAGCTTTAGGGATGCCTTTTCCTCTCTCCGTTTTGTAACTAAGGTTCCCACAAGCCGAGGTGGCTTAGCCTGTTTTGAGAGGTGTATGTTCCGGGGTCACAGACCTTGGGCATACTGTAATAGTTGTTGTTCTCAGTTCCCAAATGAACAGTCGGCTGGCTGCCTCCTAAACTCGTCGAGACACGGTAAAGGGAATACTGCGTCTCCACTGAAAACCCCTCCTCCGCCATCGGAAGGGCGCGGGACACGAACCATATGCTCGACATACCTGATGCAGGCTTTCTAGGGTTTGTCCTGCATCACTTTTAGGCGAATTGTCGGATACGACCCTTAAATAATAGCCAGGGGGGTCTGGTTAACCCCTTCCTCATCCCCCCCTTTCACCACGTGCACTACCCTCATGTAGTCTATAAAAAAATTGCTGTCAGTCTCAAAGTCACAAGAGCTATTAATTTGTCAGAGTGTTGCTGACAGATTTTTATGGCATATGAAAGTATCACGAAGTAGGCACGTAAAAGCGACACGAGAAATATTTACTGTAATTTTCTTTACAGCCCTTAATCATACATATTTTCCGTTCATGCAGTAATACAGGCAACCGATACGGCGGCCGGATTTTATCTTACATATCACATTCTGGATTTAGGGCGAAGTTCGTGACGAGTGTTTTAAGTTCAGTCTTGCCAAATGGTTTGGGGGAAATAAAGACTGGAGTACGTTGAAAAATAAATCTGGGAACTGAAACTTCCTAATGTGATTTCGTTTCCCATCAAGTCACTATAGATTAAACATGAACGACGGTAAAGTGCATGGGAAACAACGAATCCGGGAAGTAAGCAATGTAGTGATACAATATTTGATACCATTATGTTTCAACGGTTAATTAAAACAATTACATGAAAACACAAATACGCAAATGTTCCGTCTCGGAACGACGCGGCTGATATCAACAATAACTCGTTGCCCGGGGTAACGCGTTCATCTTCTCTTTGGTTTGCCACAGATACTGCCAGGCCTCGGAATGTGGAGATGTCGATATTCGCCACATCGTTATAATGTTTCCTAGCATAACGAGACCCACACCGACTCCTGCCCACGGTTAGTGCTTAAGCGGATTATTGACTACACTACGCAATACTTCTGGATTAAACCAAGATGCTGAAGAGGACGTTTACCTTCCTCACAAGTGACCGTGTAAAACGTGAAGTGAAGGGGTATATATATCAAGTTGGAGGGTGACACATACTCTGTCGTCTATTACATAAATTCCTTCAGCCTGGAACAATAAACCTCAATCTTCAACGACTTAGTCTTCATTTTAGAGTGAGTCATTCCTGTCTCCGCTACCTCAGGAAGGTCCTAGAGCTCCTCCGTACCCCACATTTTTATTTTCCTATTATATACTTTCTTACTTTCCCTTTTTTTTTGCAAAGCCAGTGGTAAAATTTCCGCTAGAAATCTATCAACACCGTGCTTAACAATAATCGCTACATTACAAATGGTGGCAAGTACGAGCCTAAGCTTCAGAATAGTCTAGATCCTCGAATCATTATCATTTTTATAATCTGACATTTAAAAATAATCTTACATTAGCTGATTAAATAATAGGAATATTAATTGATCAATTATAAATTAATAATAAATCAGTAAATAACCTTTTAGAGACACTTTATTTTTTATTTATACTGTTACGACGGATAGAACCTGAAGAAGATACGAACACGTATCGAAGCGTCATAACGCTATAACTAATAAAGAAAGAGTCTGTAAAAGGTCATTTACTGATTTATTAATTCAAATACAGACGTAAAATAAGAACTATAAATAAATAACTTCTTATAAAGTAAAACTTTGTCATTAGGAATAACGTCATACCTTATCATAAATGTTATATTTTTACGTGTGTTTATATGAAATAGATAATGCAGTTTATGACCAATTTTAGACAATTTATTTATTAAATTAAACATGTACCGAAACGTCGTTTTTTAATTTCATAAAAAAATTGGTCATAAACTACAATTTTTATATACTATGTATCACTTATACTTTGAAATTTTTTTTATATACGTACGAATAATTGTATGGTGATGACCACGAAGCAATGTTCTTCCCAGAGATGTCATTTTTATTACTTTAAAAAATTTTCATTGCTTTTTTCAGTCTCTATAAGACAAAAATATGTTCTTTCGTCCATTGGTGTGGGAATATGGAAGAAAGCTTTATATCAGAACTTCATCTCAGAATTTGCCTGAACGATTTGGAGGAAACAGGAAATGAGGGTACATGGAAGGGAAGTAAGGCTATAATCTATAATATATTATTAGTGTGAATTTCTGCATACCGTTTGGTGGCATTGAGATTCGGGTTATTTGGGAAGTCTTGAATGCTCATTTATAAAATAATAACTTTTCTGTACACTCAGATTCATGTCTGTGCAATGGGAAAAGATTAATTGTGAAAGAAACCACGTGATACAGGCTCAAACACTTATTACATCAGTGAAAGGGAATGTAGTATTAATTCTCAGAATTGATTTCGCGCATTCAGAGATTGGACTACTGTTAGTTTTAAGATTTATGCAGTTTCTGGTATATTAGTAACAAATTCTGACAAAATATTTACTCGAAATATAAGGTGATTTTGTAAATGACTTCACAGAAGTCGTACACTGCGGTGGATTTGTAAATGTACCAGAATAATTTATCAGAAGATTATATAAGTATATTGTAGTAATTGATAATTAAGGAATTGCTCTAATTGAAAAGTTGAATTGTAGAGGACTCATTATTGGTGGATATAGCGGACGCCGCAACAAACCGGCAAGGCAAAGAAAGTATTGTTGATCGGTCGAGAAGGTTTTACGCGCTCAAAATTTACGAGACGAACGAAGAGTCGGGCAGCAGACAGCAAATAGAAGAGACGAAAAGAACGGAGAGTCAGGCAATGAACGGCGAGGTGTAAAGACCACAAAATTCTAATACACGAAAAGTTGAACAATTTAGTCAGTCAGCAGCGAGAATGAAAACGGTCTAATTTAAAGAACGAGAAAGTGTTTCAGTAACCAGTACTCTCTTATATAAAAAATGCAGAAATTGAAGTAGTTTTCAGTCAACAGACAAAACCAATGAGGGGCATTTTTCAACAAAAATCCACGAGACCTACAAATCCAGGTTGCAGTAAATCATCGAGAATCGACAAAGTTATTTTAAACCAACTAACAAACTACTCTAATTAGAGTCTGTGAACATTTAGAGTCTGTGAGTACTTAGAATCAGTGATATCCCCAAAATTCTGCACGAAAAGTTAAAATGAGACCTGGGCTGCCGTAAGAAGAAAGAAAACTTTAAAATCATTGTAAACCACGTTTAAAAGATAAATGTCAGATCGTTCTTTAATTATCGATTATAAATAAAAGAGAGTGTATGTATGTTTGTTTGTATGTTTGTTTGTATGTATATTTGTATGTTCGTTATACAAATCTACACCGGTAGAGCAAATTTCACCAAATTTCGTACACGTGTTCTTTACGACCAGGAAACAAACACTGTCGGGGTGAGACATGTCTACCACCCCCAGAAGCGGGGATGCACGGGGGTTGAAATATTTAAACATGCTAAAACAGCCGATATTTTAGTCGGATAATAATTTTTAGGGGACCAAGATATTTATGGTGTTTCTACCGATGTTTTCTGAATATAATTTTCATCCCCTACACCCTGGGAAAAGGGCACCCTTAGGGTTTAGGGTGGAGAATACAAATCTATACCGGTGGATCAAATTTCACCAAATTTCGTACACGTGTTCTTTGCGACCAGGAAAACAACACTGTCGGGGTGAGACGCGCCTACCACCCCCTGAAGCGGGGGTGGACGGGGGTGGAAATATTTGAACATGCTAAAACAGTCGATATTTAAGTCGGATAAATATTTGTAGAGGCCAAAGATATTTATAGTCTTTCCACTAATGATATCTGAATATAATTTTCAACCTCTACACCCTGGGGAAAGAGCACCCCTAGCGTTGGAGGGGGAAAATACAAATCTACACCGATGGAGCAAATTTCACCAAATTTGGTACACGGGTTCTTTGCGACCAGGAAAACAACACTGTCGGGGTGAGACGCGTCTACCAACCCCAGAAGCGGGGGTGGACGGGGGTTGAAATACTTAAACATGCTAAAACAGCAGGTATTAGATTTGGATAAATATTTTCGGGGTCAAAGATATTGATTGTGTTTCTACCGATGTTATCTGAATATAATATTCATCTCCTACGCCCTGGGAAAAGGGCACCCTTAGGGTTTGGGGTGGAGTTGCTTTACAGAAAAATAACGCGAATACAACCGAGTTTGGAGTCAAATCGAAGGTTATGGATGTCAGTGAGTTTACTCCGGATAAATATTTTTAATTGCCCATTTAACCCGAAATGGTGGGGGTTGGAAGGGAAGATAAATAGTCAGTTCTTGCGCGTTCTTGGAGGAGAATTACGTGAATACTATTTCAACGGATGTTGTTGAAAATATAAATCCCTTTAGACATTAGTGGTGAGCTTGCTTAGGGCTGGGGGTGAGAATTGTCTATTATTCTAAAACTGCCAAAATGTTATGTGTTTATGGGTAAACTAGATTGATATTGTTTCTACCGATGTGATATGAGTAAAAATTCAACACTTTCCACCACGGGAAAGTAGCAGATTTAAGGGTGGTGTTGTTCATACTATTTTAACCTATGTTGTTTCCATTAATAACGACGTTTAATCAAAAATAAAAGTGTTTCAGAACCATTGCTTTTTGCACTCTTTTAAAAAGTTTTTATATTATAAATTGTTATAAACATAATTTTACATTTATTCCGTAATTGAAGTTGTATTATTGTGAAGAAATAAAGCAACAAATAATCACGGACAAATAAATGTAACAAAAACTCTACATGCCAACGTAGTTTATAATTTAGTTTACTACAACTTCAATGAAAATATTATCCACGTAATCTACATTATTAGAACAATTGTTCTCAAAATCCTAAACCATATAAATCAATCCATTAATAATCACTTTTCTACCAGAACGAAAGGGCTTAATATAAATAATTATTACACTTAATCTTATATATAAAAATGAGTATGTTTGTATGTTTGTATATTTGTATGTTTGTATATTTGTATGTTTGTATATTTGTATGTTCGTTACACAAATCTACACCGCTGGAGAAAATTTCACCAAATTTTTTCGTACACGTGTTCCTAGCGACCAGGAAACAAACACTGTCGGGGTGAGACGCGTCTACCACCCCCAGAAGCGGGGGTGGACGGGGGTGGAAATATTTAAACATGCTAAAACAGTCTATATTTCAGTCAGATAAATATTATTAGGGGTCACAGATATTTATAGTGTTTCCACTGATGATATCTGAATATAATTGTCAACCTCTACACCCTGGGGAAAGAGCACTCCTAGCGTTTGGGGTGGAGAATACAAATCTATACCGGTGGATCAAATTTCACCAAATTTCGTACACGTGTTCTTTGCGACCAGGAAACAAACACTGTCGTGGTGAGACGCGTCTACCACCCCCAGAAGCGGGGGTGGACGGGGATTGATATATTAAAACATGCTAAAACAGTCTATATTTCAGTCGGATAAATATTTTTAGGGGTCACAGATATTAATAGTGTTTCTACCGACTGTTAGGGTGAGACGCGTCTACCACCCCCAGAAGCGGGTCGGGATTATCAGTAGAGCACTTTTAGGTGTTGGGTGGAGGAACGCTGCAATAAAATAACGCGAATACAACCGAGATTGTAGTCAAATCCAAGGTTATGGATGTCATCCAGTTCAATTATAGCACCAAATTGCCCGTTTAGCCCCAAGGGGCGGGAGTGGATGGGATGGAAATTTTCTAACATGTGAAATCATCGATATTAGCGTGGAATAAATAAATGCCGGGACCATTGACGTTGATAGTATTTCTACCGATGTTGTTTGTAGGCATGATAGGGTTGGGGCTGGAGGGGATTTCCTTGAAAATAACGGGAAAACAACCGAGATTCGAGTCAAATCGAAGGTCATGGATGTCCCTGAACTTATTTATGACAATCTGGACAACGCGCGGGTATCGGCCGGGTTGGGATGAGTTACCGGCTGTTTTTTGCGTCGATTAAATATATTTCGGGATGAATTAGATTAATAAAATTTCCCTACATGTTCTCTGTGTATAATTTCAACCCCTTTCGGACTCGGAAGGGTGCACCCTTAGGGGTTGGCGTGGAAGTAGCATTAGATAAAAATAAACCAGAAACTATCAGGATTGTCACTGAGTTTAATTATGACATTAAACTTGACCGTTTAAGTCCCCGAAGCGGGAGTGGTCGGGGGTGTAAAATTTCAAACTTGTTAAACGGTCGATATTTGCGATAATTATTTCCTGGGGTTAATTACTTTGAAAGTATTTATACCGATGTTGTTTGTGTATAATTTAACCCCTGTGAGGGGAGCAAGCTTAGGGGTGGCGTGGAGGTACGTTAAATAAAATCCCGCAAAAACAACCGAGATTCGAATCAATTCCGAGACTATGAATGTCGCTGAATCTAATTGTGACAACCCTGGGGGGGTAACGCGACGGGTTTGGGAGGTGTTGGGCGGGGGAATAAATTTTCAGACAATGTAATCGGCCGATTTTTGCGTGGAATACATTCTTTTTCATTATCGCATATTTGTGGGGGTGGTCATCTTCTAACATGTAAAAACGGCCGATATATTTAGTCAATGACTTCATCCGCCTTCGGCATGGGAGGTGAGCACATTTAGGGATAGGGTTCGAGGAGCTTTACATAAAAATAGCGCAAAAGTAACCAAAATTGGAGTCTTATGGACGGTTATAGATAAATGACATCTCGGGCAACGCCGGGCACCCAGCTAGTATCTAATAAATAAAACAGAGTGTTTATATATATATATATATATATATATATATATATATATATATGTATATATATATATACACCGGTGGAACAAATTTCATACATGTGTTCTTTGCGACCAGGAAACAAACACTGTCGGGGTGAGAAACATTTACCAACCCCAGGAGTGGGGATTGACGAGGGCTGAAATATTCAAACATGTTAAAACAGCCGATATTTGTGTCTGATAAATAATTTTAGGGGTGAAAGAGATTGATAGTGTTTATACCGATGTTCTATGAGTATAATTTCAAACCCTCATATCATGGGAAAGGAGCGCCGTTAGGAGTTGGGCTGGACAGGTATTACAAGAAAATAACGGGAGTACAACCGATATTGGAGTCAAATACAGGGTAACGGATGTCGGTGAGTTTAATTATGACATTCAAGTGGCCATTTAAAACCCAGGGGAAAGGGTTTGAACGGGAATGGAAGATTTCAAACAAGTTAAATGGTCGATATTTGAGTGGAATAAATAATTATCAGGGTCAATTACGTTGATAGTATTTCCACCTATGTTTTTTTTGTAAAATTACAACCCTTTTCGGTATGAGAGGATAGCACGCATAGGGTCGGGGGTTGAAACATTCAAACAATCTAAAACAGTCGATATTTTAGGCGGATAAAAATTTTTAGGGGTTAAAGAGATTGATAGTGTTTCTACCGATGTTATATGAGTATAATTACTATTATTACTATTGTTTTCTATATCCAGATTGACTTATTATAACTACTTGACAAAATTCAGATCTAAATTTAGGCGTCATATTTATTGGAACAAATTAGGCTGTTTGTAAGCGAAGATAGGAAACCAGGAAATAAATTCATAAATTTAAAAACTTTTTCGACATAGATGCCGTGGCGTCTTCCAATGAAATTATTAACAATCCAAAAACGCTTTTTCTAACCCCAGACATCATTAGGCGTTCTGTAACAAATAATTAATCAGTTTATATTTCAAAAACACTAAACTTTCAGTCGTATTTTGTTAAATTTAAAATGGCGCGATTATTAAATTACTTAACAAAACGTCGCTATTTTCCGTGTATATCGCGTCACACAGTGCAAATAAAATTAAGGAGAATATTTTCAAATTAATTTCTATTATTATGCAACAACAATAATAGAAAACATAATGAACATTATCATACAAAATACGTCTTGGTTTTACAAGGCTCACCATGTCATCAGGCTCAATGCGGGAACAGTGTGTTATTTTTATTGGTTTTTAAATTGAAAATACGTAGTTAAAACCTGTGTTTTAATAGTAAAATAATTACATAACTAACGTAACAAATAATAGACCAATTATTACTTATCACACAATATTTGTTTATCATTTACTTGCTTTTAATTAACATGATTTATTATTCATTATAAAAAGCCAATTAATTGTGTTTATGGGTATTAATTATGGCCTTTAATTGAAAAGTTATGGAACAAATAATAATGATTGACTATAATTTTACATTTGTAAATATAGTAATTATTGATTTAAAAAATTAATTATGGAATATGAAAAAGATGAATATGGGAACGCAAAAATCATTCCGCATAAAAAAATTGATAAAAATAAATTAATTATTTAATTTCGAAAATTTCTAATTTAAGTTCCACATTATTAATTTAATTTAGTGACTATCTAAATGTTATCGATTATTTATATATTCAAAATCATTTCTTCATTCCTCTCGGCTAGAGAGAAATAGAGAGACCAAGTAAGCAACGGCAGGCAGAGTTGTGCCGATGCATGTAAAATGGAGGAGCTGCTGCTTTAGGGGCGGTGCTTAGACTCGTGGACTGAGACACCTGCTCGTGGAATAAGACACCTTCTTTACTTCTACTAGCAACCCGCACGACAAAATCACGAAATCCCATACTAAAATTGAAACGCTTCAAAAAGGAGGCGATCATGACATCTGTTTGATTTTCATGGAGCTCGAGACATCAGGGGAGCAGACGGCCTTAGTAGTTGGCGAATTTCTCAACTACGTCACACCTGCCCCTTCATCCTGCCTCTCCTCGGTCAGAGGCGTTTACCCAGAACTAAGCAAAATGGCGACGTTGTTCTCTGAATTACGCAGTGCGTTTTTCTTTTAATATTAATTATATTTAGTTAAGAGGAACATTTTTTAGTACAATAAATGACGCACTATAATTTTATATTCATTTTTAGAGGTTCAAGGCAATTAATTGTTTTTATCTTACAATCAATCAACATTTATGTACTGAAATATCTTATGACTGTTTTAGGGTTATAAATACTCGACTGTAATTAAATAATTCAATAAACCCACACTGCAGTTTCATTTATATAGAAATAAATAAATAAATTCGGCTGCTGTGCGTATTTTTTATTATTATTATTGTACATTTTCTATATCCAGATTGACTTATTATAACTACTTGACAAAATTCAGTTCTAAATTAAGGCGTCATAGTGGAACAAATTAGGCCGTTTGTAAGCGAAGATAGGAAACCAGAAAATAAACTCATAAATTTAAAAACTTTGTCGACATCGATACACGATCCAACGTGTAGGGGTGGAGGGCAGTTACAAGAAAAAAACGTGAGAACAACATAGATTCGAGACAAATCGAGGTTATAGATGTCACTGAATTTATATATGGCAACCTGGGTAGCGCGCGGAGTTGGTTGTGGGTGGGAGGGCTGGTCGGACGTGGGCGGGCGTAGAAATGTTCAAAAATGTTAACCTGTCGATATTTGCGCCAAATAAATATTTTTCGGGGTCAATGAGACTCATAATAATATTAAATAAATTCTGTGTATAATTTCAACACCTATGGGCATGGTATGGGAGCACGCTTAGAGGTGGGGTTTTGAGAAGCGTTACATGAAAATAACGCGAATAGACCAAGATTCGAGTCAATTATGGGGTTATGGATGTCGCTCAATTTCATTGTGAAAAAATTAAGTTTTGCTCGGGGTTGGACGGGGGTAGAAATTTTTAAACAATGGAACCGGCCGATAACACATTTAGTTGCGTTACATAAAAATAACGAAAAATTCGGGGGTTATGGATAAATGTCATCTCGGGCAACGCCGGGCACCCAGCTAGTTATCGATAAAATGAGATCTTTAATTATTCAGATCATTCTTTATTTCTTGATAAAAATTAAAATTGTTTAAATTCAATCTTTAGTATTATTTCTTCAGCAACAAATTTCGTCTATGTTCAGATGCATCGATTCCCATATAAAGCAAATGTAATTTTTGTGATTTTGTTTATATATTTTCTGCCATTATCAAACCCAGTTCAAGACCCTGAGATCCCAAATATTTTGTAAGTTGAATACTTGTTTTAAAATTGTTAATAAATCTTGTTTAACAGTTTTCACGTAATAGTTCTTTTAATTTAAAAACGCCACATAATTCATATCCAGAATTATTGTCAAAGGATGTTAAGCTAGTTAATAAATTATTACAATATATATATATATATAATACTGTTCAGAGAGCCGAGGTTATGAAGGTTAGACTCAGTGAAATTGGCTGACAACAGGCCGACGCTTACGAAAACTAATTTATTCTCTGGAAAGTATGAAAATAAACACTGAAAGAACACACACATATAAAAACTAATATTTATTATCCTGTATTAACCGCTGGCTAGGCTAGCTTAGTTCGGACGTTTACAACGGGCCACAGCTATTTGTCTCAGACAAGAAGAGTCTCACGACTTACTGCTCGCTACTTCGTTCCGCTTTACTTGTTAATTTGTCGTTATTAGCCATTTTAAGTGGGGTATTCGATTTCTGTTTTAGTGACTGCGCGAATGCACCATTTATTTATTATAAGTATTATAGAACTGCCGCCGAATAACGCGTTTGTCGCTGTGTATATTGATAAATTAAAATCAAATTAAACGTTCCCTATCAATGCAGAGTCAGACCCTGTGTACACCACAGTTACGTTAAATTCCCCTCTGTAGGTTTAATAATTGAGAGTTACCTAGAGCGAGGAACGCGTACCGACGAATAGAAGTAATTTGATTAAATGAGTATTGTAGCTGACCATAAAGTTCAATAAAGTATAACTGTTTGTACCCAATACAGCGACCACATTACAAAATAATTTGACAGGATTTTCTGAATAAAATTATTGTTATGTCCAATATTCCCTTGATGCATTGCATGTGTGGTCTATTTGTTTGTATTCGCGTAACGAAAAATGCAACTTTTTTTTTCAACATGATATAAAAAACAGTATCTTTTTATGGTTTCCACTATGCACGTAAACGTTAATATTTAATTTGTGTAAACAATTCTTTTTTTAAAAAAAGTTTCATTAACCATGCTTACGAAAATAAACGAATTCAGGAAATACCGAAAAATTTAAGATTGAAAAATATTAGATGTATTTTGTTATTTATATTTCAGTGAATCATAGGCACGTTTGGTGACTAAATAGTGTACACTCAAACGTTTTCCACAGTTATTCATTTCACGACGAACAGGCAAATTTCAACTTATATTTACAGAGATCAAAATTAAATGTGCATAATCTCCATTTATGTTTCCCTAATTCTGGAAAAGTAGGTTTTGAAATACTATTTGCATGAAGAATTTAAATTCCTCGTAGGAAATAACGTGGCCACATACAATTTTTTTTGTGTAATAACGTGAACAAAAGTTTTGTTTACTTGCGGAAGAAAATTCTGATTCACGAAACCTTATGATCTTTTGAAGATAATACGGTTAAGGAAATTAATAATCTAAATGAATAATACTGGATAATGAATGCAATCGAATTTTCACCAAGTACTAACACTATTATTCGTAACTATGCCAAATATAATAATTGTTATAACGCCATTAAATGTTACTACCCTGCTTCACTTTTATTTTGACTTTATTAACAGTGTTGCAATATTAGACACTAATTTCCTGTGACTGATAAAACATCCGATGCAGGGAATGCGCTTATACTGGATACAGCATTAAGAAGAATTAAACTCAGAAGTATGAAACTCATTCTGTTATCACTTTTTCCGCTTCAAGTGGAATTATTGCCTTTGAAAAATTTCCTTCTGCTTAATGTTGTGCGTGAAAAAGCTCTTTGCTTGGAATATCAATTACTTGGTGCGAACTGTCGCGCAAGGACTTAATGAATCAGCTGCTGCAAAGTGGCGACATTGTGTCCAATCGCATTAAGTAATGAAATTTCTTCATAATTCCGTCTAGTCGAATACGAAACGAACGAAGAATTCGCTTTTTCAATCAAACGTTTTGAAACTGCAATGAAATGAAAGGAGAAAGAAAATTTATAATATACTTAATTCTACACACACAATTGCAATCGGGTAAAGAAACTCTTTCAAGGGCATATATTTTTAATTAAATAGTAGTGTACGAGCGTTTTTATAAAAAATTACTCATATTAATATTTTAAAACAACTAGTATGTCAAACGAGTTACACAATAATAGTAAATAGATTGTCATTTGAAAGTTATGTGAAATCTAATTAAAATGACACTTATTTACGTAATCAATTTATCTTCTTCTATTAAATAAAATTACCTGTATGTGTGTGTTTATGTATATCTGTGTGTATGTTCCGCATACAAATCTACACCCGTGGGACAAATTTCACCAACTTTCGTACAAATGTCCTTTGCGACGGGGAAACAAACACTCTGGGGGTGAGACATGCCTACCACCCCGAGGTGGAAATTTTCAAACACGCTCAAACACCCGATATTTGAACTGGATAAATATTTTTCGGGAACAGAGAGATTTATAGTGTTTCTACCGATGTTATCTGTGTATAATTTCAACCCCTTAAAGCATGTGAAAGGAGCACCCTTGAGGGCAGGGTCGATGGGAGTTACAAAAAAATAACGCGAATGAAACCGCAATTGGATTCAAATCCAGGGTTATGGATGTCGCTGAGTTTTATTATAACATTAAACTTGCCATTAAACCCCCACGGGTGAGGTTGGAAATTTTTAAACATGTCGAACGGTCGATATTTGCATGAAATAGATATTTGTCGTGGTCAATGGCATTGATAATATTTCTACCGATGTTGTTTGTGTTTAACTTCAAATTCGGCATGAAAGGGGAGCACGCTTAGAGGTGGGGCTGATGGGGCGGTACAAGAAAATAACGCGAAAACAACCGAGAGTCGAGTCAAATCGAGGTTATGGATCCCGCTGAGTTTATTTAGGACAACCTGGACAACGCGCAAGGGTGGGAGGGGCTGGACGGAGGTGGGCTGGTGTAGATATTTTCAAACATGTTAATCGGCAGATATTTGCTTCGAATAAATATTTTTCGGGATCAATTAAATTCATAATACTTCTCTAGATGTTTTCTATGTATAATTGCAACCTATTTTGGCATGGGAGGGGAGCACACTTAGGGGTTGGGGTGGAGGACCGTTACATAAAATTAACGCAAAAGCAACCGAGATTTGAGTAAAATCGTGGGTTATGGATATATGAAAACCCGGGCAATCAGCAAGTTACATATGAGAGTGAAATATCTGTCTAAATTTAATATTTAAAATTTTTATAAAATTAATCCATAATCGAACGTATTGGCAACCAAAACGGTAGTGAAATAATAATACGCTTGCGACGGTCGTACGAAACCTTTCTTTCGTTTTCACAGCTGAAAAGTTTTCGAGTTCGTTGAAAATGTAAATTATTGGATTTATGTGACGTGTTTTTGTTACCATCATGAATGGTTAGATACGCTGATTGGCGCATTTTTTCTGAGAACTTGATTATATTTCTACGTAGTATTACAATTATTTAATTTTTATGGTATTTTTTAATCACTCTGTTACTGTTTTATGAATACACCTGCAATTGTTTCATGCATTTGATTTGGAAAAGTTTAAAGTTATCGAAATAATATACAGGTATATTTTAGTATGTATACATTGTTTATAGAAGGATTATATTAATATAAATGTAATGTTGGCGAAATGTAGCTGAGAATTTTTACGGCTGCAATATAGTTCTACTAACCACTTTCATTGCTTCTAGTATTAAACCGTTTTCCATTGTTCTGAGAAATAAAGAAGACAATAAAATTCACTGCCGACGTCTGAGGAGATAGCTTACCATGAAACAAATGGTGTAAGGCTACTTTTGGTCATTGTTGTTTTCATATATAGAAAGAAAGGAAGAAGGGAAAGGTAGACAGATAATTCGAGGTAATTTCAAACTTTTCCAGGGAAGTATTTTTCTATTGCTGCCTTGAATGAAGGCAGAAGGAAGACCGTCTAAGGCGAGGCCTGCCTCTGGAAAGGAAGATATTTCTTTAAGAGCGTTGTTTAATTATTGGGATTCGGACAATGGTTTGATTGAAACAGACGTTGCGTTAAAATAATGGCCTGTCCTAATGAAAGGCTAGGTGAAGAACGAGTTCAGTCTTCCTCGAGATGGGAACAGAAAAAAGAAATGCTCCTCAAATGTTCTGTGGCGCACGACGAAATGATGAAGCTGTGAACAACGAGTACCATAATTGTATAAAATATTACTACCCCTTTATTAGTTCGATAACTTTGTGTGCAACCAATGAAGAAATAATTTAAAAATGGCTTCTGAGATGTAGGAATAAGGGAATTATCAATTCTGTAAAACTCATCCAAAGCTTACTTTACCATACTGTCGGGACTGTCCATAAAACGTGAATTAGAGGATATGAAATATTTATTTTATAACGCCTATAGATTGTTTGATATAAAAAATGAAAGCAAAAGAAGCATCGTATCCCAATCCATAAGTATTTTATCGTGACATTTAAAATAACAGAGTTCTATGTGTAAAATATCGCAGAACAAACGCAATGAAACTAAAACCCGAAACGCCTAATTAATTAATTAAAAACCAGTAAGCTAAAACTGCTCAACCCATAAGAATGGAAATAGAAAATGTAAATTTACAGAAAACAAAACAATCAATCAAAGATTGAAGCCTTTCCCGTAGTTGTTCAATATATAGAAGGTGACGACAAAGCTTTTAGTCATCGAAACGTTGCGTTCTAATATAATTATGCAAAACCCGGTTGAACTCCGAGAACAATATATTAAAACAATCAATATTTTTATTGCTATGAATATTGGTATATGATAAATTCCAGTAGCTACGCCTATTTTTATACCGTAATCTGTCACATTTTAAATCCTATAATACTACAAACCTGACTATTTTATTCCATCGTTTTACAACGTCAATTTTACTGATCCGCGCCCTATATCGTAATTATTAATCCTTCATTGTCTGTTCTAATCTCCTTGATGGCTTTGCTTTTATCGTAGTTGCCTAGCTAACTGCCTCAGTTTTTTTTATATCCAATTCAAAACGGATGAAAATTCATATTGAAATTATCCTGTCAATGGTATAAAAATTGATAGATACAATATATCCATTCGTTATCAATTTTAATAGTAGCTTTCGTCGTTATTTTTCGATATAATTATCTTCAGCCTCAAACTGGTGAATGTGTCGAAAAATAACGACGGAAGCTACTGTTAACATTTATAACGAAGGTATGTATTGTATCTACGAATTTTTATACCATTGACAGGAATAAAAGTTAATTTTTTAATACTCAGATTTAGAAAAGATTTATATCTCGCTTTCGAGGCAATAAGCGAAATTTTTACGTTTTTTGGCTGGGTGTCAGCAATCGTAATTGGAGCAATACCTATATATGTATCTCTGTAGAGATGTGTTTTTTTTAGTTTCACTTTCCCAGTTCCGTAGCAAATGTGAGGTTTCACCTCGAGCTGATCCTTAACTAAGTAATTACAGGTACGGTCTTAAGCGACCGACGCCTGCACTGTTGATTACAAAATATGAATTTTGCAGCGCTTGCTGCCTTGCTCTTATTACTATTAATTTTCATGGCCGTGTCGTGAAAGGAAACTCGTGAAGCGAAAGATAAACCAAGTGCTTGTAACTTTACAGATTGTAGTTTTGAAAGTTTAATTCATAAGAAGAATTAAATCAATGACTTGTCGAAAGAACTATATAAATATAAATGAATTCAAGGTAATCTTCCCAAATTCTCCTGGCCAAAATTTGATCGACTCTGAACTTTTAATTTTCTCCAGAGGAATGGCCAGGGAAAAACGCATGAGTTCCCTCGGAGCCAGACGATCAGCCAGCTATCGGATCCCAATGCCACCAAAATTGCAGGTCAAGGAGACATTCCACAGAGCATCGGCCGTCTTCTAGGCAGACAATATCGTTCGTAAGATCACAGAGCTTCGATTTCCTGTCCTCGACTCGAGATTTCTTACAGTAACTGAGCCCTCAGACAAATTGTGAATGTGAAACATTGCAGTCAGTCAAAATCAAATAAGCAGTTGACGCGACTATAACAAATAACCTCCATTTCGAGTTATTGTATCTCGTCATGCCCTTTAAAACTTTTGCCGTTGTGTATTAATATTCCTTTGAATATTAAATAAAAGTTGTATACTACTTATTTTCAAAGACTTTAATTGGGATTGGCTTTTAATAATTTATCTATTAAGTGAATAACAAAATATTAGTAATAAATAATAACAACATTCATAATTATAAATTATTCAATGGTGCAGGATAATCATCGTTAACTATTATTTTTCACTGGGGTTTTAGTGTTCATTACTCAGTCGAAAGTTAACTGTGTGACAGTTTCGTTGACTCATCCTCTCCAAATAAACAGAACTTGGTTGTAAAATACGTTTTCGTCTATTATGCTGCTGATAGTGTGTTTTTGTGTATAGATTTCCCTCAAAGCTACCAAATATACCATTTTCAGCAATTAAATGTAATAGATTGAATGTTTCCTACTGTTCATTGAATTAAAATTTCGATGGTTTATTTGTTTTTAACGCGTTTTTCCTTTCTGATTCATAGCAATTATTTGATACGTATATAAATTTTGGAAGTTCACTTATTTTTATTGGTGATACATTTGTACATTTCTTTCCCCTTGCCCATCTATGACCTTGGTAGGGACGATTGCATGACATTCTTTTTAGTGGTACATTGTCAGTATAGCGATTCTTCTACAGCTAAAAACCCATTCTCGTTGACTGAATAACGAAGTGGATTCTTCTAAAGTGTAGTCACATTATTTGTTTTTTTAAAAATATTTTACTATCACTATTGTATGTATGCGTTAACTCTACAGTGTACATTTTGCAAAACTGACAAGATTTTATCGCCAGCATTGAAGTGTGCAAATTGACAAGTTTACTTCATTAGCATTTATTTTAAAACAAAATAGATTTTTGAAGAAACAAATTTACGTTATAGTGTGATAAAATGCCTAAATATTTATTTTCTAGAATAAAATACGTGGTACTTGACCGAATTAAATTTTTAATTGTTGGATGATGGAAAATAAATATATTTTTAAAATTTATTTACTTCTGAATTCCATGTGTATACAAACCAGTGAATTGTATAATATCAGAACTACCTATTTTACAAAATTATTCTCTCTAAGTTTAGTAATTTTTGTGAAATTACATATATGAGAATGTGTTACGTGTGATTGTTTAGCCAATTTCCAGATACGCAAGTAACCTCATTGTCTATTCATTCTATTTTAATTTAAAAATCCGTTGGGTTTACATACAACGGGGGGGAAAGGAAAATACGTGAGATTTGGGAAAATATGTTGTTCGTCCAAATGGAAACAGCATCTGCTTGCTGATTGCGCTGATTCTGAACGAAAGACGCACGTTTCCCTTTTGAAGACCGTAGCCTACGTATCCCACCAACATTTTTGGTTTGAATTTACCTCTCGACGAACATCACTCGGCGAGTCGCTGGATTTAATTTGAAAAATGCGTGGGAGGGGAGCGAGTGTGGGGAGGTGACACGTAATTGAGTTAGGGACGCACAATACAGTAGCCACTGGCGAGGGAAGCCTAGGCTCAAGGCGGGCCTGCAATTACTCGCGACTATTTTTAAGTACGACCGAATTTATTTGAAAAAAAAAGCACCCTCCCGTAAACGCTATGGTATTTTGAACAGACTGTAAATTCAACTGTTTATTAAATAAAATGACAAGTATGATATTTGAAGTAAAGTCCTTGAAACTCAAATATTGTGTCGGATTTTTTTAGCAATGACTTTAATAATGTATCAGATCCCTAAACTCAGTAACGATTTAATTGTTTGTTGGCACATGATAACAAAGAACCGCATATACTCTTTACAAGTGAAGGTTCAGGGAAACATTTCGGACAATGACTGTTTTATTAAAACAAAAAATTATAAGACATTATGAAATAATTAGAAGTTTACCTTAAGAAAACTTTTTTCATGATATAAATACGTCCAACCAATCTGAGCTAACAACTGAATATGAAAATCTACTTTATTCTTAATTAGTAGAATTTAGTCGCTTAAAATTTCAATACGGTTTCAAATGAAGAGAGGCTTTGCAACGACCACGGCAGCGGGAAACTGAACCCATTAAAGAATAGTGAAGGGAAATAAGTCGGTTGGTCCGAGACGGAACTGCCCCACCCCTTAATAAAACACGAGGAGCAGCTAGAGATGCTGGCTATTGTCCAGGACGAAGGAAGCTTGGAATCGTGCCACCAAACAGGAAGAACCTTATCTCGGTAATAGACAAGTCATCCAGCCATGGATTGAAAAGCCATAATTCATGCTTGAAAACTGACGACCAGCGCTTCATTTCTCCACCTATCAGCTAAGCAAACTGATTGGATCCGTTGGCATTCGGGGTGACTAACAGAATGAGGCTATCGTTGAAACGTAACATATATGTGGCTCACTCTTCCATGTATAGATGATTATTGGGTGTTTGAGAAGGGTCAAAGACATTTGAATTATTGGCTACGGGAAACTGCATTGTCTCTGAATTAATAACACTTTCTTTACCGCCATCAATGGTTCTTCTACTGCTAAACGTTCTTAAGAAGTTATGGCTTTTCTTCAGTACCCTATTTCTTCAAATGAATTTATAATTTACTCTGAAGTATATTAAAACAGTTTTCTTTCGTTCTGAAATCCTAAAATCCTTTGTTTCATCATCGATAAATTCTTTAAATTGTGATAAACTCTCCTCCTTTTTCTTTTGCTACGCCTCGTAAGCATATTTTTCTGCTGTTGTTCCCCAGCTTCGTCCCAAATTAATGCAATGACGGCCAATTCCTTTTCCGAAAACTGCATCACAAAAATAAACGTAGGTCACATGAATGAAAAAATGGATCGCCACGGTTTTGACTGATATTGGACAGCGTGGGTTGGGATAGGGACGGTGACGTGACTGTGCAGTGACTGATGTTTGTGAATGGGGATTTCTGGTGTCCAAAATACTCCTGACGCCTTAAGGGGCGAAACAGACTTCCTGTACCTTAAGGAAGTAAAAAAATACTCTCGGTTACTTAAGTAAAAATATTCCCGACCATAAGGTCGTCACAGATCTTCTTGGTATCTTGAGTCAAATACACTCCTGGTACAATAAATAAGTCAAGTAAGGCGTCCCTTGAAGTGTCTGAAAAATACTCCCGGTACCAAAATAGAAGGGAATTCTCTCAGTATCTTAAAGGGAGTGAATAATGGTTCCGATGACTTAAAAGAATCAGAATACACCGACTTTAACCACGGATCAAACACCAATCACGGTTATTTCGTATTGCTATTATTTAAAAGCCTTTCACATCTTTTACTCCCCTTCCACTACACCTAGGGGCTGAACTACAACTAAATCCGTATGGTGAATGTCAGCTACTTCCATATCTAACAGCCAAAACAGTTCTTATTTGAAACAGACTATAATGTATTTCATTAATATTGTTGATCCAATTAAGTATGGTGTTAATACCAATAATAATATTGATTATTTTAATATAATTGTTACGAAGAAGTAGTAAGTGCGCGTGGAGTATTAATTTGTAATATCAAAAGTTGATTTTTTATTAAAGAACCAGAATGGAAAATTCTGGACCGGATCGGGAATGGAACACGCTTGCTACGCGGGTGCTGTACCATCTTGAGCCATCCAAGTCGACTCCAGGCCAAGTGTGAGACTTCACCATCCAGACTCAGCAAGGCCTACACTTCACTAAATCACATTCTTCACGGCCTAACTTTAGGACTTCACCGAAGAATGGATATTACGGGTCAATTGATCAAAGGTGTAATGAATTAATTCGAGAGAGAAAGAACAGAATAAAAGCTTTCAAACGAAACTTGGCATATAGACCATGAAACTGAATTAAAGGATCAGGATGGAAAAAACTCAACCGTGAATAGTAGACGAAGCCTGGCTCAGACTAAATAATGGATGGAATTTCTAATTTAAATGAGTGCCACTATAAGTAAACAGCAATATAGTAAAAGATTTAATGTATTACAAATTGTTGAGGAGTGGCAAAATATTTCCTTTTTTGTTGAAGTCATGATAACAAATATTTATAGTTAATTTATTTCGAAGACTTAAATTCAAAGTGCGAACTGTGAACTAAAACTGAGACAAAAGATAATATTTATATTTTACATAAAATTGAAGTATACATGAATATTTTTTCTATTTACCTGTATGTAAATTAAAAAACTTTCTCTTTACATTATTTTATTTATTATGTTCTTGGGTATGTATTGAAGAGACTACAGTGACCTCGTTTTATTAATTGCATAGAAATTATTGTAACATTTGTGTGCACAAGTTACTCAGAAATTCTTCTAGATCGTTCGCCATAACTTCACTGATATATGTTAAGTAATATTTATGAATTAAAAAAGACTTAATCCTTCAAAAAATTCATCTGTTGAGGATTTTCAGCAAACTCGAAATTATCATAGAAAGAATAATAAATGATTAAAATCATTATGAGTGGCTCTCGTAATTTCTTTAACTAGAACGCGGCTATGTAATCCGGGTTCAAGGAATCGGAACACAGTTGTTCATTACGACATTAGCATAAACGGTCCACTGAAACTGGAACTGTACGACTGGATAAACACCGCTCTTTGCATTATTAGTCTCATGGTATAGATATGCGGCAGGACTGAGAGTTAATTAAATTAGGAAACCTTAAATACGAGGAGACATTAATTAGTTCCAAAGTTTCCAGGGCACCGTATTAAATAAGTACACAATATAATTACGTGATATAAGCTTTGATATGAGCAGAAATTTCTGTTGCCGGGTGTGTTATATTCTTACACTGAAAGTATTTCATTAAGACATGATTATGAATGAACATATAAGTCACATAAAAAAGTTTTTCGATGAAGTATGACAACGCAATAAACCTTCTATAGGAACAATTAAGTACTACGCGTATTTCCAGCTATTCTGTGCTTCAAAGTTATTCAACAGAAATACAAAGCTCCTGTGATATATTCAAATGGTGTGCATTCACGTCTGTAGCAATATGTTCTCTGAGGAAGATTAAAAATAATTTTATAACATTTTTATAATGTGTTTTGTTGAATTTTCTGGATTTACGAGGGTAGATGAATTTTTATGCTACTTAAAAACAATAGAGAAACGCATTATATTAGGTTCTTAATTTTTATTTCTCAACGTAATCTAATTTCAGATTGATGCAACGTTTCTCCAACTTTTTCAATCCGTTCAAAAAGTCAGCCTTCGGAAGATTCTAAAAACATACGTTCGTTTAGCAATGACCTTGTTCGGCGGGATTTTTTCTCTGGCGAATAATGTCTTGATGTTAATAAATAGCAATAATCGCATACAGTGGATTTCGTGCACACTTAAATTTCTTTGATGGAAGATACTTTTCTTCTTGACCGAATTTTGACGTTTTCTGCTATATTTATTGGATCTAGCGATCCGCTAATGACTTCAGTGGATAATTAATTCGCGTTCAACCCCTTTTCCCACAAGAAACCGGTGGCCATCAACTTCTCATCCGATGATAATTTCTTTAGTACGAAGTTTCCATCCTTTTCTAAGCTCAGTACGTAGAAAACTGTTCATTTCGATACAATAGATTATTTAAAATAATGGAATTCCAGTAATGTATTACATTCGAAGAGCTGACTACTATAAGCGGGCTACTGTTTATGTAAATACTGATTTAATCGTGTGGGACTAATTAAGTACCTATTATAATAATACTACCTGCCTGGAATTGCTTTTATTAAAGCCGTATGGTACGGCGCTATAAATTGCAATACTTAATAGGATGAGCGATTTGCTATTTCAAAAAAATGAGTGTAATAACAAATAAGTAAAAAATGTTAATTCTACTGCAAAATTGAATACAGTTAAATAGTAAGTTAACTCTCAAATTCCTAAACTTATCTTTTTGCGATGAAAAGTTACACTGTAATCATTATGGACGTCTGTTTAATAGCGTGCTGACCCACCTTTGCAATTCGGGGTGGCATGAATTTTGCAAGCCCTTGGTAGGTGTATGCGCACTGATCACGAAATTCCCTTAAATTACGTGCCGTTAGTTTATTGCAGCGGAGATGGCGTCCCAGATGTGTTCCATCGGCTTGAAATTAAGTAAATTTGGTGAGAAAGATATCAATGTGATTTGGCTATCGTGCTCCTCAAACCACTGTAGCACGACTCTGACCTAGAAACACAGACAGTTATCCCGCTGGAATCTTGGCTACTTAGCCTGTGTGGACTTTTTTTTGTCTGAAAGTGGTGGACTCACGAATCATTATCAGTTATGTGTAGACGTAGAAGCTGATCAGTCAGTAGCGACTGTACAAGGCCATTAACTAGGCCAAATAAATGGTTACAACATCATTCAATTAGGTTCTGTAAAGTTGTGTCTGCCAGAAACTTGATAATTTCTGGTAGGAGGTAAGAAGTCGTCCGGCGAAATTGAAACTACCGTTTATTCTAATATATCTATAGTCTCAAGAAATTTGACTCGTCCATCACCTAATAGCATACCATGAATTCTGGCGTGGTCAGTTCTAGTGATCATCGTGAACGATGTTCCTGACTCGCAGATGCCCGACCTTCTTTATACTCAAATATGAACGGCCAGAAACTCCGGGGCTGTTATGTGCGTGAACTAAATCCAACTCTTGTTTGAGAGTTTTCAAATTGGAAGGTTGGATCACTCACAGAAATTATATTCTTAGAATTATTTGAAAACTACACAAACTATTTGCTTTGACTGTTAGTAAAAATGAAACCACGCAAAGAACGTGTTTGAAAATTTTATATCAGGATACTGAAATATGGTACTCATCAGAAACAAAAATCTTAAACGTGGAGGGGTATAATCGGAAAAATCATTTTATATTTAATATATTAAAAAGTAATTTGTACCCCCTAAATTTAATCAATAAATCGTGGTTTACAATATTAAAAGAAATTAAAATAATATCTGAAAATGTCAATAAAAAACAACGCTAATTAATGTCAATAATGAAAACATAACATCCAAAATATTAACGGCAGGTCTAATGAGATACTTTAAACCAATGGTCACTAATAACCACGTTGGTTGATGTGACAATAAACTAAATATTAAAAAAAAAGATAAATAGATATTAATAATTGGAAAATATAGTTCAGCAGATAGATTGTAATTGGTGCAAATCAATTTACATAGGACATACATCAACTAATATAAAAACAAGAATATATAACACCCAAATACGAAAACAAATACTGCTCTTTCCATGCTTTACAAAGTAACGAAACATAAAATTAATTTTTATAACATAAATTTTGCATACAAGTAATAATTTACAAAAAAAATTAGAATCAATATATATTTATAAAAATAATAAAATTTCTATGAACACGAGAAATGAAATACGTAATATTGGTAAGCATTACGCAAACATTTTGGATGTTTGCATAAACTAGAATTTAAGTTGAAGCATTTGCAATTATTTGTCTCCAATCGATATCGTTGATATATCGATATGAAAGTTATTTGTGGTAGAAACAACACGATCAGTTAGAGCTTGGTCATTAAACACTAAACATGTAACCCTATTGTAAACAATAGGATGTCATATAAAATCATGTCAGAAGAAGTTGGCCTAAGGAAATATTTTAATTAAATTATCAGGTATGTAGTACATAATTAAATCTCCGTGACATAATACATTAATATAGGTATACACATAGTTTCAATAGTGTACTTAATTTTACAGATGAATATCGTAAGAATAACCGGAAGCTACTGATGGAATATTTTAAAATCCTAAAATTTTAATGTAATTTACATTGAATTAAAAAAATTATATGTGACTATTAAAAAATGGTTTAATCATTTATAATAGTAATATAAGTACTTGTGATCTCTGTTAGTACAAAAAAGGACAATTAATATCTCAACATAATGTATGCTTTATGTTTAAGTTATGACTATAATACAAATATGTAAATATGTTCCAAGACAGATGATTAAAGCGTTGAAGATGTAGGTACCAGAAATAGTAACGAAATTGTATTCAACACTGTGACCAATTACAATTAGGCATTAAACAGTGAGCGATTCTAAACATGCGATCCTAAGTAATCCTCATGAAAGAAAAGGATTAAAGTTAAAAAAAAATAGAGAATAAATAAAAACAATGAGATGAATTTGGTAACATCTAGAAAATAATTATGTCCGAGAAAGTGAATTGAACTATTTAACATCATCGAACACAGTTTAATATAACTGTATCCTTTGAGAAATTGTCTCAATTGCTCGAATTATAATTTAATTGATTTGTAAACGATATGTTTAAAACATTTGTTTACTACTTACCTATTTTTTAATTTATAAATGTAGTATTTGCCGATATCTGAATCGTACTTGATGCAGTTTGTACGCATATTTAATGTAGATAAATATTAAATATCCACTGTCACTTTACAATCATATAGAACATGTAACCAAAAATTTTAATATATCATCGCTTAGAATTTGGAAGTTAATCTTTCTACGGTGAAAGATAATTTGTGATAAACGGATATTATCAAATAATAAAAATTAATTACTGTTTCACAGGTTAAAGGATCTCACAGTAGTAAATTTTGTGGCGGTATTAAATTAAATGTTACGAGTTTTACTTTTCCCTCTGTATGCTTTAGATAATACTGATTAATCACTTGCTTCTTTCTCCAGATGCAGAGATCAGAAGACAAGAGGGATACTTTTCTTTTAGCCAAGAAATGAATGTAGAGGAAGAGACGCAATGTTTGTCTAATAATGGAGAGGAGACAAGCTCGATGTTCACTTAACGAGAGAGTATTTTATCGCTCGTGTCTCCGGGTCTGAAAGCTCTCCAACCCGACCGGAAGTGCGAATTGGCTCCTTTCCCTGCCCGCCCTTCACCAACAAATAACCTATTTGCATTTATGTCCGCTTTGAAGTTTCACGTATTTAGTTCAAACACTCTGACGGTTCATACTTCAAAGTTACATATTACTATAAGCAGCCATTTCAAGTTAGGGCTGCTACAGTTAAAACAACATGTATGATTGAAGAAATTAATTAATGTTCCATTAGGTGTTGTAGAAATAAAAATATTAGTAATTTTGTATGCCGACTAATAACTTTTAATGTAATATAATACAAAAATTAGCCTGATCAATAATTAAATATTCTGAAAATTAATGCTTCGCATTATAAAAAATTATTACACGAGTAATATCTCCTTTTCAAACAGTATTTGTGAGTCATTTCTATATTATAAAAATAGTTTTCTCCACGTAAGTTTTCATATTTAGACCTGATAAAATATAGTTTTATATTCAGAAACTCTCGAATTTTTAGGTTCCCATTTTTCAATCTACGAAGAAAAGTTTTAATAAAAGCGAATAAATCGTAAAAGAAAACAATTAAAGCACGATTTTTCATGTGCAATTCAATTGTGAATATTTTAACTGTATTATTCTAAACTAAAATTGTAGAAATAAAGAAGAGTTTCCAGAAAGAAAATGCCATGCACTTCGCAGCCAGCAACCTGTTGGGCAGGTAATATAATTTGCAGTGACTCTGGAATATATTCAACTGTAGAGAACTCTTCTTCCGTTTCTGTGTGGACTGAACTTGTCATTTGAGTTTATCTGAATTTATATGCACCAATATCAAATTAAATCTACTGTCACTTCTAACAGCTCGAATTGAGCTCGATGATATGAAACACATCTTGGGGATGCATATTTATCATTTGGCGATTCATACATTCCAATCATAATTAAATTTTGAATAAACAAAAGTTTACATCATCCAAGTGAGTTCAATCCGATGAAAGTTATTAACAAACAAATATAACAAAAGATATGATGCTGTTTCTGAACGTACCTGCCACCATAACGTATGAGATCGCTTGCGAATTTCAAGAAATAAAATATGCATACACAATAAATATGTCCATATTTAGTTTGCAGAAAGAATGTGAATGTATCGCTGGTTGCTTCTGTTATATAGACAATGGAACTCAGCAAAATTAAAAAAAAATTCTAAATAGTTCTCACTCAATATTATCCAAGGTCAACTTAACGCTGTTTCAGCCAAATTTTGTAATTTTTATTCCTGTAACGAGTAAATTGATTCATCTGACTATAATAAAAGTTATTGCTCCGAGAAATTAATGAAGTCGTTTTCATCTAAAACATACGAATATAATTCAGGGAAAATGCAATTTACATATATAAGATGAAGTTTCCGGTTATGAATCATCTTCAATATTAAATGTGATATTTTTCATCTGTATCTCAAGAGCGAATCCTTTCTATAGAACGTTGGAGAGACTTATAAGAAAGTTTTCGTATTTTAGAGCTTCCCCCTTTTTAGTATTCTTATAACGAAACGAAACGTCCACGCTGTTCTACTCTCACAGTCAACTTTAGATGTTATTACTTGAGTATATGGTCAAGAACCTTTTCTGCTTTTAGTTGTTTCCCGCATGCGGCAATAATATTATGTACACATTAATTAATTTAAATTTTAAATTTGTCTGCTTAAAAACTTGAACATAAGCTTAAAGTTAAAATTAATTTTGAATCTTAAACATTCAATTGATTATTTATTTTAATTTATAAATTAAAGTTTCCCATATGTAAATTTTTATTTTGTTCGAAATGTATTATTTCGGTAAAGTTAATTTTTTAACTTTGATTACTTGAACTGATTTTGAGTTTAATTTAATTTTATTAAATATCCAAGGCACTTAAATCCATTTAAAGAATAATTAGTTGTAATTAAATTTCAAATTTGTTAATTTAAATTTTTTAATTTTATCTCCAATTGTATTAAGATTGGAACATATTTGTGAAATAAATAATTTAAAGACTAGTTCGTAGGAATAAATGTTATAAAAATAAATACTTTGGAAATGCTCTGGCTGTTGATGGTTTTTGTCGCTATACCTTATAAATTTGCTTTGCTATCTGAGGACAAGCGAAGGTAAGCGGTTCTATGGGAAAAAAAACTATCGACTGTCCCTTGGAAAGAAAATTCAGCTTTAATTAGACATAGATAGTAATGGACGGATGGTATTGAAGATACATACTTAGAAACGTTGGGAAATATGTACAAGGAAGCGAAAGCGCTTGTGAAACTGAATATCGAAAAATCGTCATTGGCAAAGATACTGTGAAAAGAGATTCAACCGTAGAGACTAAAAGCGTATGAGAACTCTTTCATCAACTGCGATTTGCAGAAAGCATTCCTCCGTCATCTGGGAGTGGTAGTTGATTTAGAAAAAATAGAAATACTTTTTTATCTTCGAAGAAATGGCGACACTGTTCTATTACTGGTGTATGAATGGAGAAGTTATATCAATATGTGAACTTAGTAGAGCCAGTGAATGTAACAGGCTCCTTAATACGAGAAGTCAATAGAAGATGGATGCTCGGTTGGAGCGCATTTGGAAGAAATTCGATCATATTCAAATGGAATATGGCACAAGAATTGAAGACTCAGGATTCGACTACGATTGGCTTCCGAATCACAGAATACAGCAGTGGACAATGAATTCAACGATTGCTCACAAAAGGCAAATAGAGAAAACAATAAACCATATTGGGAAAGACAGCTGACTTCGTGAGAAATGGGATTTATTGGAAAGTATTGTAAATATGGAATGAAACATTTTGCGAAGAGCGTATGGCCGGGTGGACTCACGACCAAGAAGTCGCCCGCTCTAGGGGACGGGAAACCCGGTCATTTATTTTAGGGGTGCCATTTATAATTAAGTGTGAGAAAAATATGGATGTCTTGAATACCTAATTAATAGAAAATTTCACTTATCGATTTTTTCGTTGGCTAAAATTTTACAGTGCGTAGTGTATTTATATTGTTTATGATTAAAAGCTAAAATATTTACACTATTCTTGAAAAATAACGAAGAATTTGTAAAAATTGCTGCTTGAACTTATTTGAACAGAGTTACATTAGATTAAATTAATTTCTACTGTTTCGTTCTGCTTAATTATCAATCTTATGTTCTGGTATTTGTTTATTTCTTAATGTATGCTATTATTAAAATCAAAATAAATTGATTCGATTTTTATAAAAAAATATGTACCTTGTTATTAAATAGAATATTGATTCATATATACATTTTCGTAGAACGCGGCATTTTGTATTTTAGTCCGGGGCGACGTATCTTCACTGGTAAATGAACTGTTACTTGCTGGGTTGAAAGCAGTTTCGATAAGAAAAGTTTCATCGGTAAAGCAGCTGCTGATTTGTATGTGAACATCTAAGGAGGTGGTTATGTAATGTATATATGTATATGCTTTATTATTTAATAATAAACATAGTGTAGTAATGGAAAGTTGAATACGTTTCTTTAAAGTTCTACTCTTATTATTCAGAACAAGCTCCAAGTCATAGATTTTCATTGTAATAATATAAGTAATATATATATATATCTTCGCGGAAAATATTTTTTTCAGAAAAACGAAACACCGTAAACAATGTAACATGACTTTTAATAATATATTTTTTCATTGTTTACGGTGTTTCGTTTTTATAAAAAAAATATTTTCCGCGAAGCAACACTTTCGTTCCGATACATGAGACAGAGGAATCCAATTAGTTGTGCTGAATTAAACAGGGATATGCTGTAGCAATGTTTTAACCCTAACAATATAGCTCTAAATGTATTTATGCACGATGAAACAGATTATAAAGATTGACAAGTTGGTTACTTCCTTTCTTCTTTGGAATATTTTTTTTCACCTCAACTTCTCAATTTTTGTTCAGCGGTTTTAGAAATAACGAGTGTAAAAAGTAATATAGAACGAATGGTATTCAGCGATTTTATCATCAAACACGTCTTTCCGGAACACTATTGTTTATTTCAAACAATTTAATTAATATAGTGAATTATTGAACATATTTCATTAATTAAATTTACCTTTTAGTATTCATAAATTCGGTGAATTAAAACAATTCCGTCAGTATTAGTTACGGTTTAGAAATACAAGTAGAACAAAAATATTTCACTCTAGTATTTTCCGTTAATGTTAGACAGCCTGTTTACAACAACAATGATTTTTCTTCACAAAATCTCACTTTGGGGAAAAAGTAAAGTTTTCCCCGGTAATAACTGAATCTGTGAAAAGCAGAAACCTACAACTATCGGTTTTTAACACTTATATAATTGTCCAGTCAGATACTCGCAAATCGCTATTTTTTTTGGACATGAATTTATCATTTTCTCTACGGTTATGATGCTTATTAAAAAATTATAACAATAAATAAAAATAAATGTTCTAATTCCTAAAATAAATACATCCACAGTACCAAATATGTATTGCTTGTTGCATTCTTGTGATGATGTACGTTTATGGCGAGGAATAAACACAAATTGAACTAAACGAAAGCGGATGCGATTTTATTGAATTTTATTCTGTCTTATGTACTACTTAGTTGTTTATATCATTCTAAATAGTTTATAATTCAAGGATAAGTGCTACGAGTAATATCAAGTAAATATATTCTGCCGTACGTGTTTGAAATTTAAAATATGTGGGAGCAAAATTTATATTTTTCTCCAAAAATATTATATTAAAACTGATATTAATTTTAATTTTTTTTATCAGTGAAATAATTATATAAAAACCTTTTTAACAAGTAAGAAATTTATTAATTTAGAATGTAGTATCTACTAATTTCTACAAAATTTTGGAATTAATAAATATGTTAAAGAATTTTTCTAAAAAGTTTTTATATATAGTTTGCCGATGAAAGAACGTGGGTTGTAACATAAATTTATTTTTATTTTCTTACGAGATAATAATTATAGCTGTTGTGAGTTGTTTGGTAATTTTTCTTCAGCCTGAGTAATGCTCAAAGTGTTCCATGCGTTTTGTCAACAAATTTTATGGCTCTTCACGAGTTCTTTCCGGTACCGGAACTGTTCGCATAGGGTAGGAAAGAATACATTCGAATAGGAAAGGAAAATAGCCGCCGGGGTTAAAAGAAGGAAACGATACCGGTGCGAGGTGAAGAGTGTTTGAGGTGGAACCGTGAAATATGAGGAGAGATTGGGATGGACGGAAAGAAATGAGAGAAGATTAGGAAAGAGGTGAGAAAAAGGGCAGCATAAAAAGAAGATGAGTTGGGAGGAAAATAGAGGGGAGGTAGTCTGAGCTGTAGGAATATTGGAAAACGTTCAGACTCTTCTTGTTCTCCGCAAGCAATAAATCGCACAGGAACCTCGGATCAGATAGAAACGAAAAAGGGGCGTTGCGTGCCACAGGTTTGGAAGTTCGGGTCTGTGAGGAGTGACACTCCGCAGACTTCTCATTGAAATCTCCATCACTACCACAGTAATTACACAAGCTTTTGCTACCACATATTTTTGGTTGAATTGTTTCTTACAAACTTAAATGCAATATTATAATTCTCGAAAATGTTAAATTATAAATATATTTTTATTTTTAATTTATTTATAAAATAAGCAAATTATCGCAAATTTAGTTGATCTAATTATTTTTATTAACAGTAACAGGAGGTTTCGGCTGTATTAATTAACATCATTCTGTAAACTATAAATTATATTTATAAAATTCATTAAAATAATATGGAGAAATTTTTTAAATACTTTATTGGCCATATTTTAATAACGCAATGGCCTCCAATCAACAGAAAATATGTACTGCTTTTTTCCTATACAAATTTGATTAGATTTTATGAACGGTACTGGCACGGGCAAGAACATTGTTGTGCTGGGGTTACACATACAGCCGAAAGTTTATTATTAAAAATATAAACGAGAATAAATACATACATGTTGTGACTGTAATTCTTTTATTATGTATAATTAAAAAATAAAATTTTTATATTTTATTATGATTGTTGTTGAATTTTAATTGTTGTAAGAAGTAAATTAATTTAAAATCTTAATCATGTTTCCTTCCAGAAAGAAACAATATATATATTGAAGATCAGTTTCGACTACCTGTGTTGGCAATGAAATTGTTATTAATATATGTATATGTAATTCATATTGTTTTCTACGTAACATTTCCCTTATTTTTATTCTTCATAACAAATAAAATTCATAAACAATTTTACTCATCTCCTAAACTTCAATTTCAAGTTTAATGATCTCCTTCAAAGCATCAATTTCTTATTTATAATTTACCGTTCATTTCGCGACTGCACTTGTTCATCTGTACATTTTTTGGCCTAATTTATTTGACCATATAAAAAATGTACAGATGAACAAGTGCAGTCTCGAAATGAACGGTAATTAAATATATATATATATATATATATCGGTATCAGCTCCTGATTTTTGTATTGAATTTTGGTGAACAAAACGAGACCGAAATAAACAAAAATTGATGCACAAAATTGATATATCACCTCGGCCTTTTCCCAAAAGTCAGTAACCGTTGGGTATAAATTCTATGGTTCCAAGATTACGAAGTTTTCCTGGCTGTTGATATATTTGCTGTTCTTTACGTCAATGAAAAGAAATTTCTCGCTGAACAATCAAATATTTGCAGAATGTTCTTTGTTTCCAGTAGCAACCGTCTAATTAGCCTCCTTTGTCGTTTGTATTATTTCCACGAAAAACACGTTTAAGATCGTAAGTCACATTACTCGATTGTGTCGTTGATTTTTCTTTACAGCTTCACTTTATTTTCTATTTGTTTATGTGCAATAATCTAAGAAGTCTAACATGACAATATTTAGAAATAGTAAAAGCGATAGACATATAATATTCTAAAATTAATCATCAATTTATTTTTATGAGATACTTCATTGCAATATAGGTGTTATCAACGCGTACGGTAAAATTTCGAACTGGTTGAAAAAAAAATTCGTGTTGAAACAGAATATTTCACATCACGGACAACGAATCACTAAGGGATTTTTTACAGTCTTTGTTTTCAAATAGTAAAAGCGATAGACATATAATATTCTAAAATTAATCATCAATTTATTTTTATGAGATACTTCATTGCAATATAGGTGTTATCAACGCGTACGGTAAAATTTCGAACTGGTTGAAAAAAAAATTCGTGTTGAAACAGAATATTTCACATCACGGACAACGAATCACTAAGGGATTTTTTACAGTCTTTGTTTTCAGTTTTTTATGTGGACTGTAAAGATTTGTTTTGACAAATGACAATTTACAAATATTTTCATGTCAAGCATACTGTAATTGCTTTCAGACTCAGCAGTGTTACTCTTCTCGCATATTTACTTTGCAATGAAGCGTCGGAGTTAAAATATACAGTTTTAAACTCCCTGGACTCCAACATAACTTTCCGTCAAAAACAGCTAACGACGTGTTACATTTTAATAACTACTCGAAAAGTTATTAATTCGTCTGATTTTATCTTATAATGGTGTATAAAATGTATTTTCATTCAAACAATCTGCGTATAGCAAGTCAGAAAATATCCTGAAATTTTAAATTATGGAATACATAAGAAAAAGATTCCTGTATATTGCGCAGAATTTTAATTTGTGAAATCCTCGTCTTTATATTCAACAAGCATTTATTTGAGTGTTAGGTACAAATTTCACAGATTATAAAATATTATAAGTACGGAAGTAACCATCAGAAAATACGCAGACTGCATTCCGGGAAACAATTGATTAAAAACAACAAATGCAAAGCCTAGCGGCTACTTCTCGCTTTATTACTGTGCAAACGTTTAAATTTGCTAATTAGGTTCACCATATTTCTCTGATAATGAGGAAATTTTAGTTTGCTGCGGAAAATGTTTTAAAATTTCCACCCCCGCCCCTGGTTGTGGTAGCCGTGTCTTTTTTTCCTGTTTGAAACGAACACGTGTACGAAATTTGGTCAAACTTGCTCCATTGATGTAGATTTGTATGCGGAACAGTCTCTTTAAATTATTAGACTATCTACGTTGCCCGGATTGTCATAATGAAACTCAGCGACATCTATAATCCCGGATTCGACTCCATTCTCGGTTCTTTTTCCGTTAATTTTTGTAACGCCCCACCACTCCGACCCCTAAGGGTGCTCCCCTTCCATGAAGAAAGGGGTTGAAATTATACACCAAAAAAACATCGGGAGATAACAATCTCATTGACCCCGAAAAATATTTATCCGAAGCAAATATCGGCCGTTTGAGAATGTTTGAAAATTTCCACCACAGTGTTTGTTTCCGGTTCGAAAGGAACTCGTGGACGATATTTGGTCAATTTTTTCCCACGGTTGTAGATTAATATGCGGAACATACAAACATACATACACACAAAAAACACTATTTAATTCGATTATTTAAGCGAGAAATTATTGGTTATTAAGTAATTCGATCATTATAATGTTACAATGGTGCAGTTATAAAAATTGATTTATTTAAAAACGGATGTAAATAATATTATAATTTAAATTATGTCAATTCTGATGATTTTTGAGATTATAATGACATGTACTTCACTTTCATGTAATTATTTTGCTTTTCTTCTTGTAACGAAAGTTATTCAATTTTATGGGGGAAAGAATCGTGAATAATTAACATGCGATGATCAGCTGAGGTGCATCTCATAATTACATGATGAAATGGCCTGAAGAAAACCGGAGTAAGTTATCTAGGTAGTTGTGGTTATCTTGACCACGCAATGTAGCCGAGTTTCTCTAAGTGCCTCTATAAATCGTAGCGATGCAACTGCGTTACGACCGCCTTTGTCTGTGACGACAATTGATCACGATACTGGAGACAGACAAAGGGATATTGTGGGCGTGTCTGCAGCAGTAGTTAATCAGAACCGAAGCCTTCTTGTTAATCTCAAGCGTTTCCTTTACTTCTTCATTGTGTTAGACCAATTGCCGTGTCATTTAATCTAGGATTTTCTCAACATTATGGCATTAACGTACATTGTACGGAACGTACATGCTGCGACTCAAACTGGAAAGCTTTTTAATCTAGTCGCGACGGAATCGACGAATCAGCTTTCCGTTGCTTAACAGTTTTTTTCCTCTTTAAAATCGTCGTTTTTCCTGGGGGTTAAAAAAGTATTATAGGTAAAATTATGACCTGTGGCTGACACTGCCACTACAATTCCGACTGAGTGTCGTGCGCTCAATACTCGCCAGCGATTTCTACTTTGGAGAATGTACTCAAATTATAAAACGAAGGTTGACCCTCCTTCCTCAGTTGAAAAAAATAATAAACATGGAAAAAGAAGTACAACGGGGAAAAAAAACAAATACAAAAATAAATTGAACAGGGAAATCTGTTTCTATGGACTGGAAGTAAGAACTAGGGTGGACATCAAGAGTAAAATAGAAAACACAGCGTTCTTTAACAAGAAAAACACTTAAAATTCCAACGCAGAGTAAGCGGAAGCAGTTTCTAGAGTTGTAAATACAGTTGAAAAGTTTGAACAGCATTTGAAACGCTCTGCTACAGACCAACGTCCAAGAATAATTGGACAGAAAAAACCTAAGGAACGATAAAGGCAACAGAAAATAAAGGGAATGGGAGAAGTAAAGTTAAATTGGTATATGTTACTCGAAAACGCAGAGGAATAAAGTATAACAATAACGAAATATTTTGGATTAAGTAGGTACAGTGATGATAACATATAAATAATTTAACGGATATCCGAATTAAACCAATAATATTGATTCATGACAATAAAAAGCAAACACCGAAAAACAGAAATCCTTACATTTACGCAGCTGAAAATGTCTTTGTTATTTGTTTATAACTTCAGGTGGAAGTAGATTCATGTTAGTTTAGTTTTATGCGTCATTTCTGAATACCAGTTTTCCAATATTTATACACCAAGACTAAATGAAAATGTCACAAATATATACGGTTCAATATCAATTTTCTTTAATTTTCTGTATGGATTTACATATGAAAAAATATAATTTAGCTTATTCCTGTACGAAAACTGAACGTTTCGTGACGGGAAAGATTTTGCACTCCTTAGTGGGGGTGGAAAAAGAGGTTGAGATGAGGTCAATCAATTTTGTTGATCGCCTGTGTTCTCTGGAGACTGGGCAAAGGTTCGTGGATTCATTTTGTTTCGTAGGACTCGGAAATTCCGATTGAAGTATTAATTAACTTCACGATTGCAAAATTAAAAAAAAAATTGGAAAAAATACATTTGTTTTAATATACATTTTTTTGTGTAACAGAATCATCAAATTAGAAACATATGTTAATTACGAACGAAATGGAATAATAAATTAAGTTATTCAATAAAGGCAATTTAGAAATGTAAACATCACATTCAACTGTGTTAATTATTCTACTGAAATAAAAATTTAAGATTCTAGTAGTCTTTAATTTGATATTTAAGTACGAATTTCCGTAAAACAGACTAGATTTTTATGTAACAATACCTATAGAAATAATGTTAGTTTTCTTATTTATACACGTAACTTTAGAAAGAATGTTAGTGACACTCCCTGACATGATATTCCATTTTCCATTTCAGTCCCTCATTATTGCGGTATTCATTATTTTATCTCTACTGTTTATATGAAAGCATAGAATTAATAAACCTGACTACTAATGTGAGTCCCACGTAGGTTGTCAAGTAAAGCATCCAGAAAAATTCTGTAACTTAAGAACTGTATCCCGTGATGTGTTCGACCTTGAACTAAAATGATTGACTCAGCTTCAGTTGGTGAGCTATTTAATATTACTGTGTTTCGCCGCTATAGTATATATATCTTAGCCAATTAAATATTAATATTATATACCGGAACTAATTTCGTGAGGTTGAATGCTAAGGTGTGTGGTTCATTGTTAATGTCATCTGATTACAAATAATATTAACACGTTGACTGCGTTCTTTTCTAGGACGCCAACTACGAGTTATCTCGTCCTTGGTTACTTGTCATTTTTGTGCAGCTATGATTAAACTCGGAATATATTAGTGCTAATATTGATAGATGGCTTCTGGGAAAAGAACAATAAATTGTCTTGCATGAACAGAAAATTTAGTAAAAAAAATATATAAAAATTAATTCAAATTCAAGAAATAAAATAATATTTTATTGTTTGTGGAACTTCTTAAACAATGTTCTACACAAAGGGCTGGATTCTATTTACAGGCTTGCCACTTTGATATCCTATTTGATGTTTTTATTGATTTGCGTTTTTCAATTTCTTGTGCAGCATATATATTAGTTTGTTCCACCAGTAATGCAAGAAACTCATCCGAAAAAAATAAGTCACACCTGACTTTGTACTGATGAATATGGACACGTATTCATAATTCAGCTTTAGTGAAGCGACATATCGAAGCGTGTCTGCGTAGGAATTAACTCGTAGTTGGCTTCCGCGAAGAGATTCTGAAAATTGCCGTGGCAGTCAACGTGTTAAATGGACGAATATTGGAATTATTTGAAGTTTTATTCGTAACTGTCAATTTATTCGAGAAAACATTATCTTATACGTACGTGTAAAGTGAAAAGTAAAATTTCTTAGTGAAAATTTCAGATGCTAAGCTGTACTAAATGCAGAAGGTTTCAATAAATGTCCGTAAGTATTTTCCTATTACAAATTATACCCAGTATTCACTAGCAGTTTTAAAGTTTTCGTAATGTAATACAATGTAGTCTAACAAACTACACGATATAGGATTAACTGAATGAATTTCAATAAATATCGTTGCATTGCAAGGTAGTTTGGTAACAGTTAGAACTCTTACACATACAACGTACTCTTATTCCAATAAATAAAAACCCCCTGCTTCAACCATTGGATACCAGTAAAGAATAAATCTTATTTGAAGTTAAAAAATAATAAAATAAGAATGGTTATTTATATGAAATAAAATCTTACATAAAGACAAGTCGCTGAATTTAACGAAAATGCTACGAAAATTACGGTACAGCATGTGATATGTTTGGTCTCAAAAGCTAAAATTAAAATATAGTGCGCCTTTAAGTTGTATTGAGAAGTTATAACACAATTCAAGGCTGACGAGAATTGAATCCGTAGGCTGTCAGTTGAAGTGCGCTCAAGGCAGAGAATTTTTAAAATAATTTTTCTAAACAAATGATGAAGAGGGTTACTATTAAGAAGCCAGAGTAGCTTCATTTCCGATTCATTAAAAATGTTCTCCCTCAGCATAAGCTCTAACGATCGCTCTCGCGAGCGTGCTTCTTGCCAAATAAAATAATGTATTGTCTTTGGGGTGTCTCCAGCTGGATACTTCACGCTCCTTACCTACCAAGAACGCATTCCTATAAATTACGAATTAAATTTGATTTTTCTATGGGAGACATTTGAACAAAAATTTAAAATAATAAATAATGTTTCGAAGAAGTCTCAGGTTGACTCACCAAAATGACCGTACAACAGTTGTGATAGCAACCAATATACAAAAATTACCACAATATGAATTATCTCATTTTACAGATCTCAGAATAAATGTCATTTGTGAACGAGACTGTCACATTGGAGATTCCTCTATTTATCTTTGATGTTCATCTTGAATGACAAACCTTTGATTATTAATACAATGACGGCTTTGATAAGGGTCTCTAAATTATATAAGCCTGCAGGGTTTAAATTCAGTGCACGAGTGAGACGTCACGTTCGCAATCGTTCAAATTAGTCTGTTCGTAGTAGTGTTTACACGTAGTGGCAGAATATTCTCACACCACGTTTTCGAATCATCTTAAAAAGTCACAGTAATATTTTCATAGTTGAGTTTACGGGAAATTATGTACTTAATATATAAATTCTTGAAGCAGTCAATATTTTTTAACCATGTAATCAGTAAATCAGTTTGGAAACTTAACTGAAATTTCCTCTTATTAATGGGGAATCTGTGATACGCGAACTGAGCATTGTAAATCGGGCTTCCGTCAAAGAAGAACAATGACCATCATGTAATATATTTTTCTAACGAGACATGGAATTCTAACCTTCGCTTTTCCTGCTACCTAATTATGAAAAATTAAAAAGGGTATATTAGGGAGGCTGTTCATCCCACTCTGCGAGCGCCCGTGGGTATTTGAAAACGAAGACAGAAAACGGGTACATTTATAGTTGTCACAACGTGGTGAACATCGGAAAACATTTGACCACAATCAAGAGTTTATAATATATACCATTATAAAAATAATTAAAAAAGATACACCGACTTATATTTTGATTAATGGATCAACAAAATTTGTAAACATATCATCATAGAATTCTCAAATGAATATAGTTTGAATGTGTTATTATTTACTAAGTTCACATCGGTACAACGAAATGTGTAATTATCCAAAGCTTGCCAAGTGACTTTACGACATATTTCCAACACTGACGATTTCCCCGTCTTTGGTTTCATATTCACTATTACAGTTTATGTCGAGATATTTCTCCCTTTATTTTCAGTTGTAGTCTTACAAATGACTGTTATACTGTCAATCAATTTTTGACTAAATACATAAGTTGATTATTTTTTCTGGTACGATTTTGACTATAAGTAATCTCCTATTAATTTTTGGTGGAACTGACACGTAACGGTTTAATTATAGTCCTACGTGTTGAGACATCAAAAAGAAGACTTACAGAATACAAAATTATGTAGCATAAATAACAGATAATAAAACAAAATATATCACAAATTAAGAAGCGCAGTATCCGAAAAAATACTTTCTTTAATCGTGGTTCTTTAAGCTCGTTTGGGTTTTCCGATGCAACAACTGTGAAAAAAATCCTTACATTCAATTTAATACACTACATTTAGTGTGCTTAACAAATTACAAAATTACGTGGTAGTCTGAGAAGTGGCTTCCTAGGCGGAAAAGATACTCCGAGACACTTAAAAAGATAAACATAAAACACAAGAGCTTTAGATCGCACGAAGACAAACGATTCCTTTCTCGACGAAATTTTTTGAATTCTTCTTCCCTGATTTATACCCTTTGGTGGTTTAAATTTTATTTTTTTAAAAACCTCAAACATTCTTAGACATTACGAAAATCGTAATAGAAGCCTTACTTTATTTAATAAGTTTCGGCATTGTGTTGATATGTCAGCCAGTCAATTTCACCTTTTATATAAAAAGATTTTGGGGAAATTTTAATGACCATGGTGTTCCAATTGTAGGTATGGAGTACAACATGGAAATAGATTACCTAGTTAAAAAAAAATATTCCGATAGTGTTTAAATTTTTAAAAAATATTTCCCTTTATTATTTATATTATCTAACCATTTTTTATTATGTTTTGTCATGGAATGGAAGGAGAACAAACTAAAATACATTCAATACAGTATATGTGAAATAAATTACACGATTTGTTTTATGTACTCGGTCATCATGGATATCTTCACGTTTATTATTTAAATACGAAGGCACTATCAGTCAGAGATAAACATTTCCTCACTGTCTAATTTGTTATTATGATGACTTGATTAATGAATGCTTTTAGATTTTGCAATATTATTTAACTAATGCTTGGTTGATAACTACAATAGTTAATTTATCTTGTAAACGGCTTTAAAAATCAAATTTCAATTAAAATATTTCGGCAGACAGACCAAGGAGTTCTAGCAAGCGAATAGGGACAATTAAATCTGAAAATTGGGTCTCGGAAACCAGCTCGCACGAAATATTAGACGAATTAACTACTGGGGTTGTAGTAGGTAAATAATCATTTGTAACCAGGACTGAAACGGACCGGAAAAAACTACATCGAGATAATTCTGAATGACTTTAAGGCATTAAAACTTTTAATCGCAAGAAAATGAGTATGAGTGAGGTGAAGTGAATGTATTTGTTGCCTAATTACGTACAGTAAATATCAAGTATGGTTCATATATATCATACCGATTGAATGGATTTATAAAGAGCGATGTTTACTACAGAAAAAAATAAATTGTTAGAGAGACAAGAACGTTGGTTTCTATTACAGTGGAATTGTTAAAAATCGTTACAGTATTTTAAGGGGAAGCCCAACATGTCTTGCCGTAGAGAAGATTTTCCGGAGCTATTTCCTCCGACTGGACGTCCGGAAATCGAAAGGCTTTCTCCTCCTACACTGAAGTACCCACTACACTCAAAACAAATCATCTTCCTCACTTGTAGCGGCCCGTGAAAGGAACATAATATCTATTCGCCTTGCCACAATACTGATTGTATTCAACGACAGATAAAGATGGATAATAATCGTTGCTTTTAATTGATGTAGATGTCAGCTCCTAAGATCTTTAAAATACGACTCGGGAGGATGATTCCATTGTCATTTCCAATATTTAATCACAACTTTAAGATTCCGCCAATGTTCCGAAAAAAGAATAGCAAAGGTTTTCAGTCAGAAATATGTATTTGTTAAAAAAAATATGTGTACCAAAGGCGAATTGTGAGAAGCTCTCGTAAAATAGAATGAGCTATGCTGGTTTTCCTAAAAAAATATCCACAGGTTGAAAATAAAATTAACAGGCCCGTACGAACTGTGACGAAACACATTTGAGAAATTAAACAAAATTAATTTAATGGAACGGTATGTCTTACAAACAAATTTTCAAAATATTATGTAAATTTAGTGAGTTACAGATTGAGGATTCCATTCATCTTTCGACTGAACTTGGGTACCAAAAATTAATTTACAGCAGCCGACTGAAGTTGAAAACGATATTTAATTTGTCGTATAAAAAACCTATGTATACATAGGTCTTATTTATTTGTTTGTTCAGAATTTATGAAAATTTGATAAAGAATTAAGTAACAAAAAATAGCGAAATATTGGAACTAGTATTTACTAATATACGTTTACAGAGTAAAGAAAGGGCACGTGCAAAAATTATTAAAAATTATCAGACATTTAAGAAATATGACATAATAATTACTAGCCATATAAGCAAGAAAAATATTTAACATATTACAGTTTCGGCATAAAAGTTTTATCGTATCAATTTCGACGTTTCGTCCGGAAGGTTCGGACCTCTTCAGGTTACGACAATGATTAGGAGACTTTGAAACTACATATCAAATTAACAGCATTATTGTTGTGATGTAGCTAATACTACAGTTAAAAATTATATATAAAAAAATTGAATATGAGAAATACATCGAATAAATTACATTAAAAATAAATGTTATTAAATATCTGTTCTGACTTAAATGGTCAGTAATTATTATGTTAACGGAATCGGTTTTCTCATTTTTGTTCTAAGTAAATGTCATGAAGACAGGTGGTCTGATAAATTTGCAACAAACCGCGGGTAGCTTCTCTTAAACAAACAAGAAAAGAGAGAAAACAGACATTCTGGTGTAAGAAACGCGTTAGTCGTACAGAAAGCTCCAGCCTTTATTTACCTTCAACTCGGTTTATGACTGCCTTGAAAATTTAAAAGCGTCAAATTCAATTTACTCATATAAGGGAGATTGTTTACTGACAAAATGTGCTGTCAGCTTGCTTTAAAAACCCCGCAACTAATTTTAAAGATTAACTTATATATCTGTAGATTACTCGACAAGATCGAAATACAAGGTACAGAATCCGTCAATTTTAATTAAGACGGATCATAACAGGCTTGCACTCGTTTATAAAACTCCGAACTCCTATTACTGTAAAGCTGAAGTAATCCCTCTGTAGCGCTCTGCTTTACACCCTGTGATTTTTTAAAAAATTGCTATTTTCGACGCGCTCTGACTATAGCTGAAAACAAAATGTACAAGACGTGATTATTCCACCTTTTTTTTTGGTGATGGCTCGTCGAGCAATATAAAACAAGTGCGATATAGTGAAACAAATGAACGGAACGACCGCGGTATAGAAAAATAACTTCATTTCTTCTCATCCGTCTTGCTCGGGTGAGTAATGTACCTTCCAGTGAAAAGGGTGATCATTAGCAAGCAAGTATTCTCGCCTCCAGCAAAGCACCTAAATAAATTCCTCATTTTGTCGGACTGACAAATTTCACGTTCTCATGAGAACCGTACAAATCCGTGTTCACTTACAAATGCGAGGAAATGTAAATGTCCGGTGTTGGATGAAAATTTTCATCCTCATCTTGCAAAATGTTCACTGCTTATCTTCAACATATATTAGGTTCTAATTATAATTTCCAATTAGGTGATATTTTGAAATATCCCTTAAATTTTTTAAGCTAACAACAAAAACTATTGGCGCAATATTACAAATATTTTAACAATTAAAAATTGTAGTAAATGATTTTGACCCGAATAATATAAGCTTTCTTAATATAGCCTATGTAATCCACAGACGTGGTCGCTAATGACATAATATGTCAATGCGACGATAAACACTTTATTTAAAAAATTCATTAGCTCATTTTATAGGTTTTGACTAGAAAATGAATTAATAAATAATATATACGAATTATCTCATTAGAGCCTACGTTTAATTTTAAATATTATTTTGCTTTAACATTCGAACTTTTCTGTTGGAAGTATTCACGGATTAGCAACGGGGTAACGTAAACACAGGACGTTTCGCGCCGTCTAAACATTCCTTTTTAGCTCCGTTTAATTATCAAGGACCCGCATCGAAACGAAATTTTGATTTGACATATTTTGTGATAATTATTGGAATTTTTTATTTTCTTACGAATCAATAGACATTTAACACAATCTTAAACGTGTGAGTTTAGTTTCTCGGGGACGAAGTATTTAAAGATGATAACTGACGCTGAATGGTTAACTTAAAATAATATCGACGAGCCTTGTGATTAAGTATGAAAATTTAAAATTTGAAGAAACTCATTTTCAGACGATCCGAATCGGATGTGACGGAAAACTTGCTTCGTCGTTCTAAATATAATTTTTAATGTAGGGAAGTATATAAATCTGATAAAGCAGGTTTTATTCTTAAATAGAAAGGAATGGTTGAGGAACGATTTCACGTGGGGTATTAGTGAGTTTTTCTTAGGAGACCAAAGATATTTCTATATATATTAAATAAAAGGTGAGTGCAGTATTGCAGTGCAGTGAAAATCACTATAAAAGTCTTATTAATTAACTAGATTTTCTAATGAAAATTTGAAACTTTGTGCTTTAAATTTTTTTATTCTGTCTGTATTTGGCAAATTTTCATTATTTATCAATTCAACAGACACGCAAAAATGTATTCACTAGCTTTAAATTGTTTTTTTATCTTTCTTTTTCCGTTAAAAAAGTTTTGTTTCTGTACCATGGAAGGTAAAATTTACCAGATCAATATAAGTACATATACACAAGTACGAATAATCTCCGAGTGATTTCAACTGAAAAATAGAGTCGCACACTGACAAAGAGGCGGTACCGCCGATTATCACTTTGCCGCTCCCGTATCGCGTGGTACAACAACTCACAATGAACTCCACACGAATAATCCACAGAGGGAGGCCGAGTGACTACGGTCTCCCTTCGCCGGCCGCCTCCGCGTCCTTTTAAATTTCACGACACGATTAATTAATTACCCTATTATACACTTTAACCGTGTCTCGGCCGGGTAAGTAAATTTACACCAAAAAAAAAACACCCTTCCGTTACTCCGACCCACCTTTCCTTTGCACTTTCTCTCTGACGAGTTCTCGACATCGAGAAACTAATTATAATTTCCCCGGGCAGGTAGCAACAAAGGGGCGGTCCTCCGCTCACTGCAGAAGGGAATTGAGATAGTGCATTATGAATTTGGGGAGTAGCGGAGAGAGTTTCTTAATTACTGTAAGGCCCGGTTCGTCTCACCCTCTCGACGTCACGCTGTTTACTTCACGCGGAGGCGGACCGAAACGTCTATAATCCCGCTTCCGTTATCTCATTTCCCTTGAATTTAACAGGTGAGTTCCGGGATAAACTCTTGATCCCAGCATCAGGAAATTCCCCTCCCCCACCCTCCCGACCCGACGAGCCGCGGACGGCCGACGTCTGGTTGTGAGTGTCCGTTTCACCAAGGACGACTAAAGGAATGAAAGTGTATTCCGGCGAAGGACGGGCCCAGAGCTATTGTGCGTCCCTCGCCGGCGGAGTACTCACCCGCGGACAAGAGCACGGAGGCGGCGACGAGCCACTGCATGGCGCTCGCATCGCACTGAGGCCGAGCACTGCGGCGCGCAGCCCGACCCTCGCCCGCCCGTGCGCCTGCGCTGCACCACCAACAATCTCCTTCGCCTACGACAAACTTCTCCGCCATACAATCAAAAACTATTAACATATCCGAAATATTTCTTTTCTATTTTTCAACGTACGTTTCTTTAAAATCTCTACATCCAGAACTTCTCTTTTCCAGTTTCTTTAGATCTTCGATATAATAAAAAAAGGATGTATGTTTGTATGTATGTATTTACGTTAATTTAAACCCGTGGACATATTTCAACAAAACTTGGTACATATATTCTCAAAAACACGAGAAACTGTACTGTTGGGGTTAGAAACCCCTAGCATAAAGGTACAAAGAATAATAATTGAAAAATGTTATCATTTTGTGTTAGATATATATAGATAGGATTGATTCTCCATTAGCCCTCTAATGAGGAAATAGGATTCGTCACAAATGTACAATAGATAAATAACATATAAAATGAATTAGTATTAATAGTAATAATTAATAAGTTACACAAAAAAAATTAATATCTGTTCATTTTTGTCTAGTATTTAAGAAACACGCACACAACACTTATCACTTCCTGGTATTCATCTCCTGTCGCTAGGTACGGAGGGATGTCGTCATGGATATTTACTAAAACAGAAAGCAGAGGCAGGAAAACAGTACCAAAAGGGGAAAACTGGACACACTATTAACATATTTGTAGAATATTCGTCAATTTTGTGGGCAAGGCAGAATATGCTACAAATATCTAAATAGTGTGTCCAGTTTTCCCATTTTGGTTCTGATTTCCTGCCTCCGCTTTCTGTTTTAGTAAATATCCATGACGACATCCCTCCGTACCTAGCGACAAATTAAATTACTACGCGCCAAGATATCATAAAGTCACGCGACAGAGACGTTACTACGCGACGAACAAAGAAAATAGTTCCTTTTTCCGTAATGAAATAAAGCAGAAATATTTTGATTCAATAGAAAGTATAATTTTATCCATGGAATGATAATAAAAAAGCAATACGAAATGCTTTACGATCCTTGCGGAAAATGTAAGTTAATTTTCGCGCCTTATTAGTGACTCCAATATAGCGACCATTTGTTTACATTGTGAATCTAGCTAAGAATTTCATCAATTTGATCTTTTGTGATGTCTGAAGACTGAGGGACAATTATATCCGGTAATACACAAGGAGTATACTTAAGTATTCTATTCATAAAGAAATTCGAAGGTATGTTTCTTGAAATTGATGCAATAAAATTCAATGTATTTTATAGCTGTTAAATTAATACACTATCGGTCGTAAGTATGAACGGAACTAGGAACAGTTAGATTTAGGCTAAATCACTTCTTCACTAAAGATTAATGTTGAATTAAATACTTTTTCGGGCTTATATAAATAAGTACACGGGCAACGCCAGGCAACCAGCTTTTTCAATAAAAAGAAATGATTGAAATGAAAAATATTACATCTGATTGAAAATTAATGATAATAAAGATATAGGCAACACAATGATTTAGATATTAACAGTTTCAAAAAAAGATGGCACATTTTCAGTCAATATAATAAAATTCCACTTAATGAAATTTTATGCATTTTAGATCTAACCCTCAATTCCACTTATGCTTTCCCATTGTCGTTGCTCCCTTATTGTTACGCTAACCCTTCTGCTCTCTCATTGTCGTTGCGTTTTCGTCGCTTTTGAGTTTTGTCAACTGACGAGTGCAGTTGTCCTCTTAGCACCTGAAGAAAGAGACGAGGATCCCAGAAACATTGTGTGGTATTATAAAAACTTCTTGCAAAAAATTTTGTATATTTGTTGTCTTAATACAGATGATACATTTCTTTACTAGAAATAGAATTAGAAACCCTACTCCATTATTTTAAATTTTAAATTAAAAATTATATACATATGTATATAATAGGGGTCACGCTGACCGGTGTCCACGGTCTGAATATCTTGGACATTGGTGAAAATATTTGCTGATTGTCTGGTGGCCACAAGAGAAAAATCGTGGGCCCTTAGGAGGGACCCTATTGTCTGGAACTCTGAAATTAAATATTTTTCTTAAATATTTTGTGATGGAAGTATGTTATGAAAAAATTTGGAAGGATCAAAAATGGTGTATTGCGCATTATTTTAAATTTAGTATATTTATTTCATTGTTATCTTTGCATAATTGTTGCTCCGTCAAATTTCATTTCCTGTATTTATATTTTAAAATTTTGGTAATTTAAATTCGGAACATTTTATTTAATATTATGTGTCATTGCCATTAGGTCCAGTAAAGCGACCTGAGCTAAGAGAGACTCATTTAAATTAAAGTCGATGAAAATTTATGTAAAATTTATAATATTTTCTTAAATATATTCTTTAATCTTGCTTTGATTAAATTTCAGTTTCATCAGGTCAAACCTGTCGTCAAATATAAAGAATTTCTGTTAAAAATTTAATAGCTCAAAATTTTATAAATAGAATTTAGATTGTTCAAATAAAATATTAATCAAATGATTGCCAACTGTAAATTAAAGTCGGAATTGTTTATATATTTCAGAATTAAATATTACGAAATTGCTTCGCAAACTGGCGCAAATTAAATAATTTAACAAGATGTAATTGGTACAATACATTTATTGGCGCTCAACGTGGGGCAAATTAAATAACTTAATGATCCACAGATGGAGTATTACAATTATATTAATTTACTAGCTGAGTGCCCGGCGTTGCCCGTGTCTTATTTATATAAACCCGAAAAAGAATTTAATTCTATATTAATCTTTAGTCAAGAAGACACAAGACACAACCTAAATCTAACTATTCCTAGTTCCGTACACAATTTCGACCAATAGTGCTTTATTTGAACAGCTATAAAATACATTGAATTTTATTGCATCAATCTCAACAAACATACCTCCGAATTTCTTTACCAATACATAAATATACTGCATTAATTTAATAGCTGTAAGATACATAGAATTTAATTGCATAATAGCAACAAACATACCATCGTTATTCTTTAGAAATATAATTCTCCGCGAACAAATAATTGTCAGTAAGTCTTCAGACAGTACTTCTTGAGTATTGCAGGATATAATTGTCCATCAGTATTCGCACATTACGAAGGATTGAAGTGATCAAATTGATAGCTACATTCCAAATGTAAAGAAATGGTGGCCATATTGCACTCACTAAATTAACTAACATTTTCCGCAACTATTGTAAAGTATTTTGTAGTGTTTTTTATTATCACTCGATGGAGTATTACTGGATAGAATTATAATTTTATTCAATGAAAATATTTCTGCTTCATTTCATTACGGAAAAATCTAACTATTTCCTTTGTTCGTCGCGTAGTAACGTCTCTCTCTGTCGCGTGACGTCATGATATATTGGCGCGCAGTAATTTATCACTTAATGATCACTTTTTAAAATTATAATTCTTTTCACATTTATGCTAGTGGTTTGTCACCCCCACAGTACCGGTTCTCGATTTTGGCAGAATACGTATAACAATTTTTGTTGCATTCTGTCCACGCGATAAAATTTGTATAAAGAACAACGTAAATACATACATACATACATACATACATACAAATATACATCCTTTTTTATTATATAGATTATTAACTATCAATAAGAAATTTAGTACTATGTGTCAATCCTCTGACTTAGGAGCAGCGGTACTCTTTATTGGCTTTGGAAGGAAACTATCCAGTGAGACGTTCACTGGTGATGATGGAAACACACAAAAATAGTAACCATGCCCTCACTGGGGTTCAAAGCCGGGACCTTTGTGATGTGAGGAAATGACGATGAACAGTACACTACCGCAGGCCGGCTTAGATATATAATTTTCGTTGGTGATGTACGATATAGACACACACACATATCTACCAACGAGTGTGACGTACGATTCACATTTCGCGTCTATATAATTAGATTAAAGGATGTAGATTTTTTGTCTGTTTGACGTTGCAGTTGCAAAATTGTATACATTATAAGCATTGCGTGCGTGCGGTACGAAATTTTCTGTTTATAATTTCCTTGAATATTGTCAAACGTGCTATAATGAAAATAGCTGTAGATGTGGCGTAATGTAGGGGATGTATATTTTCATGACCAGCATGAGCCTCATTGACAACTTTACGAGGTCAATTATCAGTACGCGGAATTTGCGAGAACGCATTAACTTGCTGTAACGTGGCGATCTCCATCGCTGGCCTCATTATTTATTCACGAGGTTTGTTTGAAATACGCCACGTTACAAAGTGGAAGTTACGCTTTTCTGTTATTTTCATTGCGGAATATCTTTTTTAAAAAGTAGTTCATGAATACTCATCTGCATACCACTTCTTATACTTTCAAATTGAATCCTTCTGCCTTGTCGGCTGGAGGAAACCACGCCCGGGAACAGAAGTTCCAGTTAATCATTTAGGAGAAAAAAGGGGAGGTAATGGTTTATTTTTAGGCTATACTGAATAAGTAGGAGTTATCACCTGGGTACATGTAATCGGAAACGAGAATTTCTAACATTGGAAAAAAAAATATTTAGCCTTTATAACTTTTAAAAAAATTCCTCTGTCTTAGTTTTCAGTTTTTCAATTTATTTTTCTAATAATCACAAACTCCGTATAAACGTTTTTCTTCGTTTTATTGCTGCATTTCTACATAATGAATTTTAAACAGAAAAATTAAAGTCTCCGATGCTTTTTTTTAAATTTAAGAATTGGTAGTTTCAAGTAAAAACTGCATTTGTACTCAAATGTTACAACTGTAACACATTGTGCGTGAACGGTGTATTTATATATCAATATTTGTAATTTTTATTCAGACTACCATCGAATTCTGTCAGCGTCTTGAAGTGAACAGTGAAAGGAAATTGCGTCTTTTGTAGAATAATTACAAAGATGTGAAATAATACTCAAGTCGTGAAATATCAGTAATATAATTAATAAATAAATTTAGTTCAGCAGTCTATGCAGTCAGAATAAGGTCAAATTGTGCTGATATGAAAACTATAAAACAAGTATATTTACTTTTAATAACGTCGTATGGAATTAGTTTTTGAGGAAATTCTAGAGAGAGATGCGGGGCATTTTTACTTCAAAAGCGTGTCACATGAAAAATTAGTAAGGCTTCAAAAGTTCGTCAAACCCTTTACATAGTACACACTTCTTGGGAAGCGCATGTCCGTCTTTGGAATCTTTCCCTGCTGGCAGTATATTGCCTACATGCAGGACATCCACAGAAACGGTTGTACATCTGGCACTACTGCACATTTGTTCGAGAAGCGCCGAAAGCAAAATCCGAATATTCCAACAAAATAAAATAATTTATAAAGCGCTCCCCGTGTATCTAATACACTCGATACAGCCTCCTTCTCTATCTCTCTGGTTTATGAACTAAAGTTTCCACACGATCAATTTTGAGAGGTGCATGCTCCGGTGTAATGCAACAGTCGGCTAGCTGCCTCCTGGAGAAGGAATGCTGCAAACACCAGTCCCGTTATCCGAAGTGCCAAATGCCCGACGTACCTGATGCAGGTTTTCTAGGTTTTTTTCCTGCGTCACTTTGAGGCAAATGCAGTGTAGGATTCTTAAACTGTTTCCCGGAAGCCATTTTTAATTATTGGCTACCATGCTCTTCCTTATGCATCCTTTCCATTGCAAAAAAAACCGACAAAAAACAACAAAGTGGGATGTCCCTCACAAAATCACCCAAATTTTGTTCCATAGAAAATTCATGTATTTTTGTATTCGCTGTTAATTTCAAACAACTTGTGTGTCCAGCAGTTTGGAAATTCACACAACTGTAACGCTTCAAGATATCTCGAAGTGCTGCTGAAATGCGGTACAATATCCGGGCATAAAATATTTAAGAAAATCAACGTGAAGCGACAGAGGGAGAAAGTTTTTTCCTCGGAAGAGTGAAGTTGGATAATGGTAAAATAGGTGGGTGGTTTTTGTTTGCCGTTCGGCGTGGAATATGGTTTTCCGAAGGCAACGCTATTGGGGGGGGGGGGGCTAATGATTTGCGATGCTTTGGGGACCTTCCTGATACCTCATATCACATGCCGCTTGAGTGCACCGAGTTTTATTGCCACGGAAGCGAAGGAGAACGTTCAACATCGTTGATATCCCAGATTTCGCGGCTTTGCTACGTAAGCCGTTATTTTCGTTCGTAAAGGAAAATCTATACTCCATACGAGCATTACCCGACGCAAAAGTTTTAGGAATAAAGCCAAGTAAAAAATAATTTGCGTTTGCTGGTGTTAGTCCTTTACTGGTGGCGGGGGGGGGGGGGAATTCATTGCTGTCGGAATGTTTGCGTCGTAGTTTATAAAACTGAACTGGTAAATCATAAAAGTGTGTCGTATATTCGTGACCTATCCTGAAGATAACTTTCATTACTCAGTCTTCTTATCAAGTGCTGCTCTTCAGCTGCAAAAGACTAAAAATTACGTACGGGGGTGGAAATTTTCAAACATACGTCCGATATTTTAGCTGAATAAATATTTTTTGGGTTCAATGTGATAGATTGCTTTTCTCCCGTTGTTGTTTGTGTATAATTCCCCCCCCCCTTTCGACATAGGAGGGGGCACCCTTAGAGTTAATGGTGGAGGGGCGTTACATAAAAATAAAGCAAATAACAGAAATTGGAGTCGAGTCCGTGGTTATGGCTGTCGCTGAGTTCAATTATGGTATTCACCTTTCCTGTTAACGTAAAGGAACTATTTATGTCTTTCCTAAGTATTTTTAATTATCTTTGCCTACCAGGAGTGTTTTTAACTCTTCAAAGGAACGCAAAGTAATTTTGACTCTGAGATTATTAATAATTTTTATTATAATAATACAGGCAGTTTTCGTAAATTGTAACTTATTTCAGTTTTACCCTTAAGGTATTCCAAATAATTTTGATTCTTTTAAGGTACCGGGAGAGTTTTTTTTACTCTCTTACGTGAAGTAAGTTTGGCACGCTCAGGGCACCGGGAGTATAATTAGCTCTCTTAAGGTAGTGCGTGCATTTTTGATTGTATTAGGATACAGAGTATATTTGACAATATTTGGTATCCACAGTATTTATGCTTCTCTAAAGGCACTGATGTGTTCGGATGAAATTAGCATTCCCTCTGAATAGTTAGGTTGAATCACTTCTTGACTAATAGCTAATGTAGAATTTAAACATTTTTCGGGATTATATAAATAAATACCCGGACACGGCCGTGCACCCAGTTGGTTTGAGGAGTATAAAGCACTATTTTATTATTTAAATAATTAAGTATTTCCTGTGGAATCAGGATAATTAGTATTTTATTACTTGATGAAAGATCATATTAAGATAATTTCCGACGGAACTGAACCCCGTAACTTTATTTTAAAGAAGAGTGATAAAATAAGTCCATTGAGAATTCTTTAATACACCACAATAAAGATAAGGAGATGATTAATAATTTTTATTATTATAATACAGGAAATATTCGTAAATCGAAATTAATTTCCGTTTTACACTTAGAAATAAATTTGTGCGTTATTAATGTTGTATGAGCGGTAAGCCAATGGCGGAAAATCACATTCGCATTTAGTGAGAAGGTAGTGAGCTGGTACCAGAGCTCCGAACGGTTTATGTGGAACCACAGTCCGAAAGTTCGTGATCCAGGATTAGTAAACTGCAAAGCTACAGTAACAGACCGAAGTCCTTATTAGGACACTTACCGACTGGAAACACTGCGCGAAATTCATGCCATTTAACGTGAATCCAAAAGACCTTTCATATTCAACCATTTTCTGACCTTGAAACTTTCTATACTTATATTATCATCTATCTGTATTGTAATTATTGTTATATTTGCGCTTGAATACTAGAAACTGGTTACAGCATAATTGAGTAATAGTACAGATAATTACTCGTGATTAATTGTAAGCAGCTGTTCCCATTCAATCCAAGATAATTTATTTTAATTATTTTTAAGATTTATAATTATGAAATTATTAGTAGTTGAATTCCTATTTTTAAATAGGAATATTATTAAAGACTTTTAGTAATCAAATACTCCTGAATAAACTAAAGGAATTGAAAAATTCTGGTTACTTACCAGTGAAACAATATGAATCACACAACAGAGCCAAATCCAGTTGACGATTTTTAGTCAATTAACGAAAACAAAGGAAATAGCGACAACCACAGAGTTAATTTATTTGTATATAAGTTGTTTCTTTTCTATTGATAATTTTGATTTGCGTCCAATCAGCCAGTGTAATACTTAAGTTTTTAATTATATTTGCTTTTTATTTTTCTTTATATGTTTTAAAAAACACTTTTTTGGTTATATATACTTGTTATGTATAAGTTCTCTTCACTATCTTTACTTTTTTTTAGATATTTAAAGCACAGAAGACATTTTAAGGTAGATTTCAGATATAAAATACTAATGAAAATGTATTGTGATGTAATGTAAAAAGTAATAATTATATGTTGTATGTTAAATTATGTATTATGATTCATGTTTTTTTAAAACAGATGATTATGGCAAACGCCGAAAGCTCCTGTGCTTTAAATATCTAAGATAATAAAGATATGAAAAAAACTTATGTGGTTTGATACATAACGAGTATTTATTTATATGTTCCCTTCATTTAGGATTGAATATAAAGATTTTTCACTGCTTCTCCTTTTGGAAGTTCCTCTTTGGTTGAGATTGACTGTAAGACAATGTTCCTTTTTAAGGGAAAATGTTATGTGGGATGATTTCGATCCATTTAGTTTTATTTTCCATCTTTTAGCCAGGGCTGAATTATTAGTAGATGTTCTGTGATGCGGTATCAGGATCTGTGTGTGTTGACAGTATTGCTGTACCATCAGCATCCCTTGAGGATGGTAAGTCGGATGTGTATAAGACGTATAATAGAGGGCCAAGGATGCTGCCCTGTGGCACACCGGAGTGAATAGGATAACGGTTTGAACTTTCTCCATTTACGTACGTAGGTAATTCTTTGGTTAAGGTTTGGTTAATAAGCTGAAGTATTGGCCAGGCAGAGTCCTTTTAATCTTAACTTGTAGACCTGAATGTCAAACCTTATCAGAGGCTTACATCTAAAAATATTACTGGTTCTCCAAAGCTTTGTTAACTACGTCCACAATTCTATGGCAATGTTGAGTGCGGCTATCGGAAACCAAATTCAAGATCCGGGATCCAGTCCTGATTACTGCTGTCTACTATGATTTTTTTAGTATAATCTTCTCAAGCAATTTGGTTAGTGTTGATAGCAGACTTATTAAGTTACGTCAGTTATGTATTTTTCGGGTTTTGGAATCATAATTATTTTTAAGGATTTGAGCCAGTAATCTAGCCTTATTATTGCATTAAACAAGTACCAGAATAACCTTAGACCTTCATCTGGTAATTCTTGAAGCATCTTAGCCGTTATGAGATCAAGTCCTGGTGATCTATTTGGATAAATTCTCTTTATTTCTGCTTTGATTTCATTTAAACGGATTGTTTTAATGCGTTCTTTCACGTTAATTTGTTATGATAGTTCTTGCTCTACTTCTTGATCCAGGTCGTTGTAATGAAGAGTAAAAACTTGTGATAAGTGTTTTGCAAGCAGTTCGGGTTTTTGTTAATTCCTTCTTGCCCAATATCCAGGTGGGTTTGAATTCTATACAATTGGGGAATGAAGTTGCTTTTGGCTTTTTTGTATTATTGATCGGTTTCCAAATTGTATTGTCTTGCCTGGTAAGCAAAGGATTCGTTTTACAGTTCCCTGAGTTTGGATTTTAATTTGTTACTTAACATCGTGTATCTTCGTCTGTGTTCTGGAGTGTGACGTCTCTGCCATGCAGATTTTTCTCTCTTTTCTCTCCAATTAGTTAAAGATACTAATATAACAGTAATTATGAAATTATAACTGTATTAAACTTAAATTTTCATTCGACGAAGTTTTCAGCAGCAAGTCTTACTTCGATTCACGGTGCACATTAAAAAGAAAGTAAGTCGGCAGTTAAGCACTTCAAGATTATAATCGTCAAATAATAGCATAACTTGATAGGAGACCAGAAAACTATTTTATTAAAGAGGATCTAATCTGTCCTGTCTACGAACTCTTTCAGCGAGTAATATGCTACATTAATTAACAACTCTTTATAAATAAATTTTGTAGATTTAAAAGTTTTTATTTCGTCAAGAAGACTATTGTACAGATTTATCCCGGAATAGCGAATTCTTGATTCAAAAAGGTTCAGGCGATGTTTTTCAATGCGGAGTTGAGAGCGATTTCCAGTGTCGTATATGGCATATAAATTGATGTTTCTTCATTTCATCTAATAATTAAGTACTATTCAATCATAAACAAAGATGATATTTCATCATTTAATAATAATAACTATATATTTTGCTGCTAAATTATGACATTTGTCGTTTCCGATTTCGCAAAGGAATTATAATTCAGTCCATTTTAGCAGGCAAAAGCAAACTAATTGCGAGATGTGCATCCATCACCTAATTTCACTTTTTCCAGGACGTCGTGGTTCGTAGCAAAGAACTCAGAAAAATATGACAGGCACAACTTGCGGGAAGGTAGCTGTCACGGGATCAAGTACAACGTACCTTTATTTTTGCAAGGTACGTAACGTTTTTTTTTTGCACACTTGAACTTCTATCTGTATTATTTCCAAAATATATCAGAAAATTTACCTACGACGACCTGATCAGATTGATTACTCAATGCGAAGAGAATTTTTAATAATCTACATAATTAATGATTTTATAATTGCACTATACATTAATTTTCCAATATTAATTGCAGAGCACAGGTGTACTTGTTACAGTAATTATTTTCGAGACCTATCAACAGTCAATTTTTTTTGTTTCAATTTAACGTGAATTAAATTACTAAATGTACACATTTCAACGTATTGAATGTTTCAGGGGTATTTCACGGTACAGGCAACGAAATTATTTGAGTAATTAGTGTTTTGGGGGAATGTTTTTTTTATTGTTATGTGTTTTACGGCTGTCCTGTATAAAATTACGTACATTTTGCGTTTTGGGGTAAAACAATAGGCTATTTGACTGTATTATAAATATAAAACAGCTTCCTGGCATCAGATGATTTCTTCAAAGCGAATCTATTTTAATAATTATTATAATTATAAAGGTAGCTTCAAATTTGGATTTTTATATTTTGTTAGTTTGACCACGTAGGAAAAATGGATAAATAGTAATATTTATTTCCATTGTTTACTATATAATTTTTTCTCAATTTATTGGAATATGCTTTAGTGCAAGGACCGGTTTCCAAATTTCTACATAAAATAGTGATAGAGGTTTTTGTAATTCTTGTTTGAATACTGACTGTATATGACAAAATTTTATTAATATTGCGTGCATCTCTGTGTGTATGTTCCCCATGGTGACAATTTTCTGCCTCCGTTACGTTATATGCAGTATTTCAAATTAGGGTCGACTGGAATGGATGAATGGATATTATACGATAGCATGTAGCACATGTAGCGGACGCAGTACGCAGAAAACATTGTCCGTTCTTGACATGTACCCCGGAAAGGAAGATCGCTAGATACGCTGATGTTTGCGACTACGTGATGCAATTAGGTTTCTCTGACTAGTCATCCACTAGGTGTGTCAAATTTGCATATCGGGATGACGGGCTAGCTAAATTATACGTCAGGGGGCAGCTGCAGCGACGCTTCCCTCCTGTCATTAGCTACGTCACGCCCTTAATAAGCGTCACCTAGGCGCGACACGTGATTGAAATAAATGCGCCATTCCAACCTTTAATAATATGTCACTCGACTGCCCTAACATGCCGTTTTGAATAAAAGACATTCCAAAAACAAAGGACGCAAGCTACGGACTCTCTTCTAAGTGATCTGATTCCACACGAAGTAATAACATTCGCAAACAATTGGCTGGTCAATTAAAATTGATCCTTCAAGGATGATATTCCGTGCTAATGTCATTATTTATCATTTTGTAACAGCCACGAATTATAATTTCTCGCGTAAACGTTTCCATATCAACGGCTGCGAAATATACAACTATTTTGCATTTTAAATAGTTAATATTTAACAATAAATCATTGGAATATAAACTGAATCAACAAGTTATCCATTGACGTTTCTCTGTACTCGTCTACATATTTATTTGGAGAGAAGAATTCATAAAACCAGCCGGACAGCCAGTTAGAATTATATGGCTTTAGGAAGTTTAAATAATAAATTTATGAAATATTACATGTTTACAAAAATGTTAATTTTTTAGTGTATAATCTTAACATTATGATGCAATTATTAGTTTAATTATGTAATTGCTGTACATTAGGAACTTCCCGACGTGCCGTGAGTAGCGTTCAGCGTCACCGCCTCACTTCACAGATTCCCCGGGATCGAATCACCATGGGAACGGATGTTTGTGCTCGTTATGGTCAGAAAACTGAAGGAGAATCGACACACAGACCACGTTTCACTCCTAAATCCTGAATGTGCCATGTAATATGACAGTTGTAAATGGGTTATAGCTCCAATGAGATTAAGAACTTTAGGACGTTAAAGAAACTAAATTAAATTAAAGAAATATACGCTTGAATAAAGTCTTCTCGGGCTTTAACTGTATCTTTAGTCTTGTGTAATCTGGTTTGCATAGCCAGCCATCAGGTGACTTTTAGTTACTCGGCGCTAGTGTGTGCCCCATCACGTGACCTCTTCCCCCTTGCTTCATACCTTATGAGGCCTGATTCGTGACAAAGGCGTTGCTTACCATATAGCTTGAGTATTTGTTGAGTAAATCCGTACTAGTGTTTATTTCAATTGCTTCTAGAAGCACACTGTCCAAGAAGTCTTGTACTTGGTTCAGGATCTTAGTTTCATTAAATTTTATTTTGTGGCAGGTCATCAAAGCATGTGTTTTAGTCTGATGGACCTTTCCATTATTATATTCAATATACGCTTATTAGTAAAATAAAAATTGGAAGATTATAATATTTCTTTTACGAGAGAAATTCAGGAAATATACTTAACGCACACTGGCCGGTGTCTGAAGCAGTAGTGTTGGGCTTTTACCCTCTCGATTTTTAAAACCCTTTCTGCTGGACAAGTGTTCCACCCCTGACATTCGTTTAGTGACCATCCTTAGTTTCGATCATTACTTTCTACTTTGCAATAAAAAATATTTTCCTGCCATTACCAGATACGCAGAAACAAACAACGATTCTGTTCAACATTCCTATATGCTGGAAATCATTCCAGACACTCCAGTAATTATTTAAATAAAAAGATTTTTAGCTTTAACCATAAATTTTCTAAATAAATACAGTGTATAATTTCTGCAAAATAAATATATTTTTAAATTTAATATTAGTTATTCGACATTTATTTAGAATTCGCCGGTTTATAAATAAATCAGAGATTCTTTCAGCTGATGTTTCTAATTTATTATTATTAACGTACAGTAATATAGTAGTAGTGCAGGCTTTATAATATAAAAATGTTCTTAATATACTAAGGTATTAATAGCCTGAGTATATAATAACATGTCTCATATACCAATCCAAATCTTTTATTTAAAAATAATTATATTTATTCTGTTGTCTGTCATTATTATATGAAATTAAATTCACATTTGTTTTTTTTAATTAATAGATATTATAATAATTTCAAATTAAGCAAGAACGATGGAACGATGACTATGTAAAACTATTTCAGAAATAAATATAGTATTAAATATTACAATTTAATTATTTTAAACCAAATTAGAAATAAAATCTGAATCTAGAAGTAGTCCAATCATATGATGGATCTCACTGGACATCATTCAATAACTACAAGTTATTGAAAAACACAACTATGCATTTCGATTTTTTTTTCGTGAATGATTTCTTGATTGAGCATAAATAATAATAAAATTTTAATTATACATATTTCAATGTCGAAACCCATACATGTAGATTTTTTACAGCTTGCCTTTAGCGTTGGTTCATGTCGCACGTGACTACAAGTTTGGGAATATGTGATGCGTAACACTACCGGAGCAACAACCAATGTTGTTTACTTAATTATTATCATCAATATGTCATCATTTCAGTCTCATTAGCTTGAAATTCCAATCTACCGATAAAGCCACGAGCACTACATTTCGCAATCCGTGAGTGCTACTAAACTCATAAACAAATAGAAGCTACAATTGAGCATATTTTGTTTCAGATTACAGGAAACATGATTACGAAGCGCTTATTATTCATGTCGTTGTAAAGTTACTGAACGTAAAAATTTTGTTACAAACGTCATCTCAAGCAATTTATAACAACCAATAAAGGACAGTCTTTGACTGAGTGAGCTTTGACCTCAGACATAACATTTGAAATGGTTTTAAATTTGAAATACATCCGCGATTGAAGACAAACTCGCAACATTCTCTAAATGGTCGCAGAATCGGATGAAACTGACTTTTTTTTTCGCGGTCTGTTTATTCCGGAAACTGGTTTCTCGTGACGTCATCAGACAACTGCGTTACTGCCATTATAGTCATTACAAGTTAAGATTCATCGTAGTTTGCCAAGGTTTAAGAAGGAAAGACACTGTGACAAAAATGTAAATCTACGAAATACTCGAAGAGAGAGTAGTCTCGAAAATGGAACGATGACTATTTCAGAAATAAATATAGTATTAAAAATTCGGCGTCGGTTTTACGTATTCACATTATCGAGCGTATGGTCCGTTTGTTATATAATGTTTATTTTCGCTTAAAAGTAACGGATAACTGCGAACGGACTGACAGAAATTTGTAGGCACGTCGTTATAACAATGTCTGTAACACCATAAACTCATGAAATACAAGTGTAGATGTAATGTTGACGTTGAAAAGTATTGAACTTTTAAGAATAATAGCGACGCCTTTGTCCTGTTCTTGATAGGAAACGCAGTTTCGGGCTAAACAACCCAGAACTCCAGGTCCTTGGGGAAATCAACATCAGCGCCTGTAGAATAACCTTACTTGAGTTATGGATAAACAGGCGTTGCCTCTTACAAACAAGAATATGTGTCAATTCCCTGCGTATGTATCATTTTCCCGATTTGAACTATAGGGCAGAATTACTTTCCCTATTCTTCATTCGGAATTCTTCATAATTCGGTTCCTGTTGTGTGAATGGAGAAAAAAAAATCAACAATTGTCGCTTTTCAATTGTTTTTAAAATTATTTCTGGTACGACTTCAATAAGACAGTTATAACTTAAAATAAACGCGAGAAGTAATTAAATTATGTATGTAGAAATGGGTTAGAATTCACTAGAAATAATCTCTCGTTAAATTCCTCATTCAATTCAAAGTTTTTATTAAAAACAATAACTTCACCGATGACAACATGTACCTTCAGACGCCTGTGGAAAAACGCCCACGCGAAGCTCCTGCAACAATGGAATCTGAAAACCCCATAATTAATTTAATGTTTAAATTTGAAGTTCAACCCCAATGCTAACGTCGGAACGAAAAATACTCCTCCGATATGTGAGCAGTGGAATACCCTGATAACAGTGAAACTTTTAATTATTAAAATTCAATGAAGTTTTTAAATAAACTATCAATTATTGGTCATAACGTAAAGTTTATTTTAAAAAGTGTGTTTAGAATTCTGTCAACATTTTTATTTAATTCCTTCTCCCACACAAAAAAATATATACTCAATATTTTTAAAACCACCTTAATTCGATTGTATTTATATATTAGTGCGTAACAATCATTTTCTATCATAAAGAAAACACTTATGTTCTCCTTTATCTGAATTGAATATGTAAAAATTATTTATTTTGTATGAATCCTACTTTACAGTTATACATATTGGAGATTATTTTACTTGTCCCTTTGCATTGCAAATAAGTAAGTTTATAATTGCAAATTATTTAAATCTTATCACTATAAACCCTAAACATTGTCTACATCCACTGAATAAATCATCGCCAGTGTTTTTAAGTGCTGAATTTCTTAATATTGTTCAAATGAATGTATCCAAAAGGAGCGCCTTTTTTCTTATTTAATTAAAATTAATAAAACAATTGATGACATTATACAGACACTTTTTATTTTTTTCTATATATTGTAACGACGTTTCTATACCTATTTGGATCTTCTTCAGGTATTTTCCTAAATAGGAGGTATTTACAAATGATTAGATTTATAGTATAAAAAGTGTCTACTTAAGGTCGTCAATTGTTTTATTAATTTAAAAACAGACGTTAAATTAAAACGTTTATCTTAATTCTTACTACTCTGTAATTTAGCACCTAGTATCATGTCTGTCAGTATCAATATTGAACAGAACTATTTTTTTATTAGTAGTAGAGCACGTCAATTTCTGTACAAAAGATGACAAAGAGAGGAAACAAACATTCAAATATGACAACAACGAGACCACGAAAAATACCAATTGATCAAAAAAAGTCTTTAAATTCTTAAAAATAAATAATCTGTACCCTGTAATATAAAACAACAATTGTATAAGGCGGTAATGACCCTGTTGTTTATGCAACTAAAAGGAAATAAAATTTTATAAAAACGATAACGTGGTTGTACATTCGATTATGCAACTTTTACTATTTTTCGAATTTTTCGCTATGTATGTTCAGGACGAGAGTTGAGCGTTGCGTTGCGTTGCGTTGCGTTGCTTCGAAGTAAACACGACAACACGGAACAGAAAATTCGTAGAGCATATTTTCAATAAATTTGTGTTTTTATAAAAATAATGATTAAATGAAATGATTTATTGAAAATATACTCTACGAAGGACAATTTATAACATATTTTCAAAAATTTTATGGTACTATTACACACAAAATTATACATCAAACTTGTACTTTATTATTATCTGATTAGTTTCTCCTGATCGAAATATTTATTAGTCACAATTTCGTGGCTATTGTGCACATTGTGATACTAAACTATATATTAACTACTATTGTTCCTACCGCGGATATAGCTTACACATCTGTTGACTTTGTAAACAGCAGTGGACATCGTTGTGCCCATAAACGCAGAAATTATTGTAAATAATGATAGCTGTTTCTGTAAATATCAAATATGGAATTTCTGCCTTGCAGAATAATCTCGCCAGTTACTGAAATTACTGCGTGTATAAACTTACTTTATAAAATAATTTAATCTCAATAGTTTACTTGTATAACAATCCACAGAGCAATATATTTGCTAATAAATTATGCCAAATATGTATAAACAAATAGAAGTGGGAGCGTTCTGACGTTTAGAAGTAAGACTGTGAGACGTCATACTTCTCGTATAAACGTCATTCAATCAAAAAATTATCGAATTATAAAAAAAATAGTTTTGTTCAATATTGATACTGACAGACATGATGCTAGACGCAAAATTACAGAGTTGTAACAAATAAGATCGGGGACTTTCACCCAACATGCACAAAACAAGCGTAAAAAGTGAGAAACAAGAAGAGAAATAATTTTAATTTTAAAACTTTTAATTTAACTTCTGTTTTTAAATTAATAAAACAATTGATGACCATAAATAGACACTTTTAATATTATATATCTAATCATTTCTAAATACCTCCTCTTTAGGAAAATACCTGAAGAAGATTCAAATAGGTATCGAAACGTCGTTACAATATAAATAAAAAGTGTCTTATAATGACATCAAATGTTCTATTAATTTCAATTTAATTAAATAACAAAAAAGGCGCTCCTTTAGAATACATTCAGTTGAACAATATTAAGAAATTTGACACTTAAAAACACTGGCGAGGATTTATTCAGTGGATGTAGATAATGTTTAGGGTTTATAGTGATAAGATTTAAATAATTTGCAATTATAAACTTACTTATTTGCAATGCAAAGGGACAAGTAAAATAATCTTCAATATGAATAACTGTAAAGTAGGATTAATACAAAATAAATAATTTTTACATATTTAATTCAGACAAAGGAAAAAAAAGTGTTTTCTTTATGATAGAAAATGATAGTAATGCACTAATGAATGTATATATATATATATATATATATATATATTGTGGTGGTTTTAAGAATATTGACTATATTTTTTTTGTGTGTGTGTGGGAGAAGATATACTCTTAAATTAAAATGTTGAAAGAAATCTAAACACAATATTTAAAACAAAATTTAATTTATGTTATGACCAATAACTAATGGTTTATTTAAAAAATTCAGTGAACTTTAATAATTAAAAGTTTTACTAATTTTACTACATAAATTTCCAGATGAAGGTAGAATAAGTACCGAAACGTTATTTTAAACTAAATTTCTTGGTCATAAACATTCATTTTATTTAGTTTATCTGGGTTCCCGGCGTTGCCTGAGTTGTCATAATTAAACTCAACGACATCCATATCCGCGGATTTGACTCAAATCCCCGTTGTTTTTGCGTTATTTTTATGTAACGCCCCTCCACCTCCACCTCCTATCCCGAGCCGAAAGGGGTTGAAATTATACACAAAAATATCTGGAGAAATCTATCTCATTGATACCGAAAAATTTTATTCCGACGTTTTAACATGTTTGAAAATCTCCACGGAACTTCGCGTAGTGGTTGTGTGTCTTTTTCCCCAACAGTGTTCGTTTCCGGTTCGGAAGGAACAAGTGTACATAAGTTGGTCAAATTTACTCGACGCGTGTAGATTTGTATGCGGAACATACACACACACACACACACACACACACACACACAACGATGAAAATAAAAAAATAGTTGATTATTTTATTGCAGAAGTATTCAGAATACGATATATATATATATATATATATATATATATATATATGTGTGTGTGTGTGTGTGTGTGTGAGAGAGAGAGAGAGAGAGGGGGGGGAGGGAGGGAGAGAGTGTTGCGTGTTGTATTCCGAGATTGGCGCTGAATTTTTGTGATGAGGAGTGTATCTATGATTCATTATCCACCGTTGCCATGAATAATCCTGTCCTATCTTTAGGTGGAGAAAGTTATAACTGGCACGATTATTGTTCGCATGTATATAACGCGTGTAAACAATTTGCGATATTGTTCCTTGCTTCACATTTTCTTCGAATTGTATGTAAACGCTTTCTGATACATGCATACGTTCAATAAGGGAAGCCTTGATAGTGATTTGAGAATATTGTGTGTAGTCACACACTGCGTATCTGTTCCGTACCATGTAAGCACCACGCCAAGGTGTATATATTGGAACAAAGAGGAGGGAAACGTCCTCATAAGGAGATATAAACATGTACTACCGCGAAGATACACATTCATAAAAGAAGGAAAGTACAGTAGTAGCTACACGGAACTGCTCCATTATAAAAACACCACATCATAAATAAAACGTGCACTCTTTCCAAATGACGCAGGCATTGTGCTCCGAGGCCATGCATCATGGTGTAATCCGAGTTTATGGCGCTGGAGCAGCTGGGAGCCGGCAACTTCTGTAGCTGCTGTTAGCGTTCACACTTACTACTGGCTTAACACAAACTTTTCTACAAAATTATTAAATAATTTCAACGGATTTGGTCATAGGATTCAAATGCCGTAAGCGAAGCCTTTCGTGCGGAAGTTAGATTGTGCGGGTTGCGTTCTACGAGAGCCAGAAGAAAAGAATTATGTTGTTATTGAACTCCGAAAATAGCATTGCAAACCAATAATATTTCCAAAGCTTAACGTGTAACAGAAGCCTTGCATGCGTCCCTGAAATACAGGATACAATAATTACATTACTTTACACGTGTAACATATTATGTTCAGAAACGTGATCGTCTCTTTCGAATTATATAATGTGTTTTCACTAAATTTTCCACTATGATTCATAATGAATTAACTTTCAGAATCAGTTAGATTATAAGTACATGAATTAAATATTTTCACTAAAACATATTTTATTTGAATTAATATTTTTTATTTTACGTCAGTTTAATTTTATATATTACGAATAATAATTAAAATTGACTATATATATATATGTGTGTGTGTTCCGCATACAAATCTACACGCGTGAAGAAAATTTGACCAAGTTTTGTACACATGTTTCTTCCGAACCGGAAACAAATACTGTCGGGATAAGACATAACTACTACCCGGGGCGGGGGTGGATATTTCCAAACACGTTAAAACGGCCAATGTTTTCGTCGAATAAAAATTTTTCGGAGTTCATTCGACTCAGACTGGGTATGAATGAAAATAATTCCTCTTACTACAAAGGATATAATGAGTTATGCGCTTTTCTCTTATTTTAAAAGATCGCAACGAGGAGTCTTGGAGTCCGATCCTATAAATACGGCGCAAACGACACGCAGCGACATAGTCTTAAGACAGCGGTAGAGAATGACCGCAGTAACGTCAACATCAAGAAATATGAACCTGAAAAATTTATTAATAATTTACACTTGGAAATCTTCCATTAATTCAAGTCTGACCCAGTTTTATTCATTTCAAAACACAGTCTTATGCAGCTCCAATTTTTCTCTATTTCCTCATAATACCTTATTCCCTTGAAGGAAAAAAGGAACAATTTTTTTAAATATTCTGCAACTAATTTCCCTATTCACATTCAACTTGTGCGTGCTGAATTTATTTTATTCGCTCCGACGATTTGTGTACCTAAGATCAGTCTCGTTATAGCCTTAAAAATACATGAATCGACGGACTGTTACGTTCGTTGTTCTCATTGATCGATCTTCTCCAGAGTAAAGCCCAAGTTCGTGGCCCATCGCTCCATAATCCCAGTGATCACGAGAGCACGTCCGATCTGTAACACGTGCTCGTGTAACTGCTAAATCATTTATTATTGTAACTATCAATAAGTAATTACATTTACAGTAATAATAACTACTACTCTTACTTTACTGCTTCATTGAAAAGTAAAAAGTATTATATCTAGATTATGTTGACCGATGAAGAATATAAAATTTCATTTTACAATACATAAAATAAACACAAATCGTATTGTAGGCTTTCTGTGAAAAAATATAACGGCAGTTGTTTACATCACAGTTAATTCTAACGCGTGAAAAAATGGGAGTAAAACCACAAAACTCAAGCTGATCAGATTTGGTCTGGCCATCTGAAAATTTGGTTTTCGAACATCGAAGTCTGTAATAAGAATACTTGTAATTTTTATATCCAAACTACAAGAAAAATCTAATTTCCATTAAAGTTGCTAAGATGGCAAATATATCGTGGTCTTAAACATTTCAATTACTCCCTCAACGTCCCAATTACTCTCCGAAGGACAATTACACTCATTGGAGTACATCTGGGTCTCCGCTCAGTTAATTTACGTTACTTAGTTGTTCTACAAACGACGCATAGTACATTAAAATATATAAACGACTCCCTCAGTCAAATCCATGTTTATTGCTTCCTGTCTGAACGAATAATCTAATTTTTGGGTTTCATTGACGAGGTAAACCAAAGATAAAAATGGCTAGAAAAATTCTCTCTCTCAAAATAATATGTATGACCTTAAATTTAGAACTTTCTGTGCTTTGAATAATTACAGTACACATGTTTGCTTCTTTTTTATTGTAGTCTTTCCAACTGTATACTTTCCTGGACATGGAGAAATATACTTTTCTTCTAGTGGAAGAAATTTGTGCAATGACATAATTTCTTAACTAAACAGCTGGCATTTCCTCCAATAATTGAACTGAAGGGTTAATTTACTAACTTTCGTTACTTAAATTAATTGTAAATTGAAGTCTTGTGCATAGAGCCATAGAGGGTTTTTATTTAATACACATTTCTGTGAATACATTTACCCTGGATGAAAAAAAAAAACAAATCTCCCACTCTCACTCTAAAATTTACTACACAGACGTTTTAACATTAATTTATACCGAAAAGCATTCAATAAAAAAATTTCATCAATCATACATAGATTTTAATTCCATTTTTTAAAATTTCCATTTATTGTTTCTCGCAGTTTCGTTTATTTATTTGTCTACAACAGCTTGCCGCATCCTCCCTTTCAAATCCTTTCCTATTCTATTAAAGGGGATTTGCCATTATGTGGATTACCCTCATGTAGCCTGTTACTCTAAAAAAAAGTTTCATTACAATAAAAATTAAGACTTGTCAGAGCTGTTCTCTCGCAGGCAGAACCTTTCTCAAGAGACGGAGAGGACTACCTTTGGGGATGCTTTTTTCTCTCTCTGCTTTTGAACTAAGGTTCCCACATGCCGAGGCACCGCGGCATGTTTTAAGGTGTGTATGTTCCGGGGTCGCAGACCTTGGGCAAACGGTAAGAGTTGTCGGCTATTCCCATTGGAACAGCCGGCCAGCTGCCTCCTAAACTCAGTGTTTGATGATTGGTTTCTTATCTTAAAACGCTCTAAAATGGATTGTTAACTGGGTGAAATTGAAATTGACAATATAAATCATCTGAAAAATGATCTTGACGTTCCCTTATTTTTGAGTTCATGTAACGTATGAATTTGAGTGTATTAATACTGCATTCTAATAAATTATTGAGAAAATTTTTCAGTGTTTCCCCGTGATTGTTGTAACCTGTATTGACTGAGGAAAGCGAAAGTCATGTAGTGATTTCCAGGAGCAGAGCCCTTTTCAACTGGAACCGCCCAGACACTTACAGCAGCTGGAAACGTGACGCGAATCAAGCACGCGCTGCACATCCTCGTCCTTCCTTCCCAAATCTCAAATCAACTTCTAACACGACAATGCTAAATACATCTTAGAAACACTGCAGATCTCAAAAACAAAGATAGTAATCCTGCACAGGACAACATATTTTACAACTTTCAAATTAATTACCCTGAAATACTGATTGAAGTACCAGGGAGGAAAATCCTTGATTGCCAACTGGATTTCAAAAATAATTCGCTGATAATCGTCTTTGACGCGTCTAAAATATTTAACCAGCCCTAAAATAAAATATTTTACACTAATTATACCAAACACCCTTCGATTTAATTTAACCATTACAGTACGATTTGCGTAGCGCAAGGAATTGTAGTTACTCCGTAGTCTAATAAGGAACTTATAAGTAAAATTATAAACCGAATTTCCCCATGATGGAGGCATGTTAGTTCAAATTAGAGCTGCAAGTAATTGGATTAGCATATGACTAGCACGTACTTGGTTTTAACCTGAGTTTGCTAATCGTATCACATCAACCACTTGTGCACGGACCCTTCACGCTCAAATACCCTTCCTCATTACGCTTTCGTTACCATAACAACGACCCGGGATAATATAATACTACTTTGAAGTTGAATAACGATAGAAACGTTGGGTAGTTAATTTCTTCGTTATGAATCAATTCATCAGGATTACAACACTGTTTTTTTTAAAAAAAAATTCTGCTTGTGTTTAGTGGTCGGCTATTTAGTACAATGTTTTGGGCCCCAGATTTAAGGAAAAATATATTGTATACCAAAATTTCACGATTTTCTTATCTTCTGGCTTAACAATTTCTCATGAAATGTTTTAAAGCACTATTTAAAATATGGAGCTATTACAGCTTCACTGGAACTGTTGTAAATAGCAAGATAGTTAGTTAATTTCATAATCCCAGGAATACAATAAATACGAAGGACAATAATTTGTTCTTTTTTATTTTTCATCAATAAAATAGATTTATTGAGGCAACATATTTCAACCAAAATTACATGAAAAGTGTCTCAGTCATTTCGTACTAATCGTAGAACATCAAATCGGTAGCATGTGTTGACGCACAAAGTTAACATTTTTTCCCCTGCAAGCTTGCCCTGGCGATCCGGCATGTCCTCTACGACTGCCAAAATCACGACAGGACTAGATGAGCCACAATTCAGAAATACATGAGAAGGGAGATGTGTACCTCAGCAGCGGCAATAAATAACCTGCTAAAGTTTAGCAAGGAAAGAGGCATTCAAGACGTAATCTAAATAGACAACGAATCTGAGACTAACAATAAAATGTATAATTAATATAAACTAATTGTAATAATTTCATGCAGTAGGTATGGTAAGTCGCCAATGACATTTTTGTTGACGCTACTATAGACAATAAATTAAAACAAACTATTCGCTTGAGTTTTCATAGTTTTCCCATGGAAACACAACTGCTCAGATATTCGAAAAGACTAGTACTATCATCGCAGATACGAAGAAAACTATTCAATTTACATGATTTAAAGTGAAAATTCTTTTCTATATTTTTGTAAATATTATACATATAATTATAATTTCAAAGTAATTGTTTTCTTGTACTTAACAAACTTGTTTGTGTTAGAAATAAGCTTTTAAGGCCGAATCCAGACCTTGCATTCAATAGGGATCACAGGATCAACTTGGATCAGCAGCTTAACCAGAATTGATAGAAAATTTAATAAAATCTCCTGTTTTGGATTGTAATTGGTGATAACTATCACAGTATATGATAAGTGAACAAATAGCGAGCATTGCAAATCGGAAGAAATACATGAATAAACAATTTTAATCCTTCCCAATCACCAAGAGCTCGAAGTAGAATACATTTGCCAAATCAAATAACTTCAGGTAATTCTTCAAACGAATAATGTCGGTGTTTTATTATGAATGTAATTTGTTCGGGTATTCGGTATTATTTTCCTACTATTTTAATTTGGCTATTATAGTCTGTCTACCGCGTCTGTTCCGTTTATACGATTTGTAATATCAACTTATGATTTCCGAATGGCTTATCTTTACATTGAGCCAGATTTCGGTGCGAATATTACGTCCGGTTCGTGTATTTCTAAACGATGACGCACAGTCGGAAAGGGGCTCAAATGCGCGCATGGCCTCTTGCGTTCTATTGTTACTCAAATATTAATCTTTATGCTACGTTTTTTGTTCTTTACGTTCAAAGATAATATACAAAAGAAATAAAATGATTCTTATTGCAAAAAACTAGTTTATTTGCAAAAAATTACATCAATATTGACGTATAGAATCAATTTTTTTATATATTTTTTTATTTTTAAAGTGATTTAACTACATGAGGAATGCCGTTTTTGGAATAAGAAATCTTGATTTTTGCTCTTAAATTGGTAATTTAGGGATTAGAAATTAATAAAAATCGGTTAAAGTAACAGTTAAAATATCTATTTTGGATGTTTGTCGCGTCTGGATAACTTTTGAATTCTTTATTTTGCTGCTCTAAAGCTTCTTCCTATAAAGTTCCTATTGGCAAAAGGGTATTGCCAATTATTTTCTTTCCGTGAAATAAAATTTTAAGAACAGTAGTGGTGAGTGACCCGAACGAATATTTTTCATTGAATAATTTGAATGTTTCAATATTCTCCAAACTGCATCAATATTTTGCGAAATATTAATCGCTGATAAGATAACACTTAACCGATGGATAATTTCTACAAATTTGTTGTTCTACTTTCAAAATATTTGCAGAAATTTCCTTGTAGTATTCCGTCATTCTAAGATCCAAATACACGTAGAGTTCAAAAGTAAACAATGGAACTGCGCGCCTCAATGTACGATCAATACTGGCAGGATGATTAATGAGTATTATAAGAAGTTAATTGTCGATGTTGAGGCTATTATTACGTTTCTTGATACCTGTGATAATCATAAGAATGCTTTAAGAAATGATATTAGCGACGCGATTTGTGAATACTTAATGAAAAATAATAAGATGGATAAGTTTAAACTACATAATTTTGTCTTTTCGCGAGGGGCGGTTGGGGGTGGCTGATTGTTGCAAAAAAATAATCTCAAATGTTTGTATATTCCAAGTAGGTGTTTTTATTTAATTTAACATTAAAGTCAGTAAGTTTCATTAAGATTCAAATATAATCATTGTGTTATTAATTTCCATAATTTGTATTAAAAAATCAAAAAAATAAAAGTATTTTGTGTGTAAAATGTGTTAATTAATATCTGAATAATTATACGGAATATGAAATATAAAAGTTATATCCGTTTTGAGATAACCGCGCTTTCACTGCTTGTCAATCAGGCATTTTTTACAGACAAATGACTCAACTTTGAAGCCATTTTATACGAAAAAATAAGACCACATACTGTTCAATTTTATCACCTTTTTTGAAAAATTAATAATTAATATATACAATGAAAAAAATAATATAAAAAGTTTTTTTGTTCTATGTGTGAGTTTTTAGGTGTTTTCGACCACTGTGCGACGGAGGTGTAGACAGGCTATATATATATATATATATATGTCACATTGTGGCAACTCCCCTATTATAGCATCGGAAAGGGACTGAAAGGGGGGATGCGGAAAGGTATAGCAAGGTAGTCAGAGCCACCTGGCTGTTGTTTTAAAGATCCTACCCGGAAATTCGATTAAAGTGGTGCAGGGAAAACCCTAGAAAAACCTGCGTCAGGTAGGTAGTGAATTTGGTACTTGTCCCACGCCTTTCCGATGGCGGGAGACGGGATTTCTTTCCCTTCTTCGTGCCTCAACCGGTTTAGGAGGCAGCTGGCCGACTATGCCCAGAGGAATAGTGCCCAAGGTATGCGACTCCAGAATATACACCTCTCAAAAATGATCAAAGTGTCTCGGCTTATGGGAACCTAAATTCAGAAAACCAGAGAGAGGAGAAGGCAACTCCAAAGCTCTCTGTCTACTAAAGCAAAAATTCGACTGTTTATTTAGGATGCTATGACTGTTTAGCTGTCATAGGGCATCGAAAGCCGCCACGGACGATCTTCTGTTGGTTTATTTCTGTTTCATGCACGTCTTCCATAGCCAAATATGTCAAGCAGGAAGATATTATCGTCGTGATATACTGCATTTATATCTTCCGATACATGTACTCATTTCTTAATGCCTTCCCTCTGCGTATTAAATCTGGTAATTGTCACTTACTACAAATTTCACTAACGTTTTGACCGACCTCCAAGTTATTAACTTAAGGAAGTGTTAAATACCTGTAAATCCAGGTATTTGAATCTTGTATATTTATAGCGGATCTTCTGTTTAGTTTAATCCTGTTTCATGCGCGACTTACGTTGTCAAATATAACGCAGCGACAATTAAAATGACCCTGTTTAAATGTAGTGTTTGCGTTTTGTGCTACGAGCGGTTGTTACTTCATTCCGTAGGTTAAAAATGTTGTCTCGTGTGGTGATGCGTATTAAACATTTTACATATAAAGTGGTATTGTCGTCCTGTATTCAATGTTATTGTGGAAACTTTTAGTTTCTCAAGTTGATATTTTAAAATTATAATAGCTACGGGCAGTTTAATTTCTGTGTAGGTTTTATAGTGGACTGATATGTAATGGCATGATCAAATTAAATGAAGAGATTTGTGTTACTGTTTTTAAGTATTTTGTGAGAGTTATTGTAGAAGATGACGTATCTGAAGATATGCAGGATATTGATGCCGGCTGGTCCAGACACGTTCCGCCCAGCAGGGCACAGATTCGGACAGTGATTGATAGATAATTGCTGCAATGTCGTAAGCGACCAATACCGTTGCTAACATATCAAACGTCATTTACATGAATCGCAGCTCAAACTTTTCTCTTCTTGCGTAAAACTGTACCTTCACCTCGAAACTTCGCGAAAAAATTTCTTATTAAACTATCATTTTTTTCTGAAACGAAATTAACTGTTCAAGCTAATCACATTCTCTAAAAATATGAAAGTATAAACTCAAACGGGACAAGCAGGTACGTTTCCACTTCTCAAACTGAACGAAAGAGAGAAAATAAAAAGTTCTAACTGTGACATTTTATTATTTAAATATATTATAACTACTATTATTTCACACTTTTTCGCAACACTTTATAACATTTTCGGCGCCTTTCTACTTTACTGTCGTACTCGGTTTTGATGTGGAATATCCCTTTGATACGTAAGCTGGTTGGCCGATTGGCCACAACGCACTGCTTCAGCTTCCAGAACACACATAACTGACTGTTTCTCACAACATACTGCTCTGCCTCCGAAATATACACTGCTTTCTGACCGTCTCTCTACTAAAAGTTCTGAGCGTCTTATATACGCTTTTCCGACAACAATTCGTAGCAATCATTATAGTCTTTGCATTCAAATATAAATATATATATATATATATATATATATTTGATATTGATAACCAATATAATATTTAACGATATGAATGAATTTAATTTAATATGAAAACAGATTTAATAATGAATTAATCGATTTAATACATTATATATATATATATATATATATATATATATATATGTATATGTATATATATGTATATATATATATTTAAAGTTGTAGAATTGTGAATTTTTTTGGTACAATATTTGAGGTTAATGCGATAATATATTCTAATAATTAAAATATAATATATGAATGTGGCTTAAATGAAATACACTAATAACTTTAAAGAACAAACAAAATTTATTAATAATTTTAAAACAAGTATAAAATACACAAAATATTTGGGATCTCAGGGTCTTGATCTGGGTTTGATAAATGGCAGAATTTAAATAATCAAAATTACATTTACCTTTAATGGAAATCAAAGCGTCTGAACATAGACGAAATTTATTGCGGAAGAAATAATACTAAAGATTGAATTTAACAATTTCAATTTTATTAAGAGTTAACGATCTCATTTTATCGATAATTAAATAATTAAAAAACGATCTGACTTTTATCTTTTAAACGCGGTTTACAAATTATTTTAAAGTTTTCTCTACTTACGGCCGCCCAGGTTCATTTTTAGTTTTTCGTGCACAATTTTGGGGACATCACTGATTCTAAGTTCTCACAGACTCTAATTGGCGTTGTTTGTTAGTTGGTTTACCACAAATTGGTTGGTTCTCGATGCTTTACTGCAAACTGGATTTGTAGATCTCGTGGCTTTAGTTGACAATGGACTTCATTGGTTTGTCTGAATATTGCTTTACTTTTTAATAATTGAAAGCATGTTTGTTACTGGGCCACAATCTTTCGTTCTGACTGCCGACTGTAAAACTTTCAATGAGTTCTTTTCGTCCGTTCTATTCGCTGTCTGCTGACCGACTGTACTGTTCAAATTTTTATGACTTGGAATTTTAGTCTTTTCTCCTCGCTGCCTACGGCCCGACTGTACTCTTCCTCTCGTAGATTTTGAGCGCGTAAACTCTCTCAACAATGTTTTCTTTGACTTGCCGGATTGTTGCGGCGTCCGCTCTATATCCACTAATAATGAGTCCTCTACAATCCAACTTTCCAATTAGAACAATGTCTTAATTACCAATTACTACAATATATATATAGATGCATTACTAATATTTTTATTGTTTTACCATTTTCATATATAATATGTTGTCGATTACTGGGAGACGTGTGACGTCAGCGGATGACGTAATCACCGCACAAAAGTCTACCTGGTCTACTTGCCAAGCAGTTGCAGTGAACACCTGATTATTGCCACTTACACGCGACCCTCATATATATATATATATATATATATATATATATATATATATATATTAGTTAGTTAATAAAACATTATTGCAACGTGTGAGAACTTCCAGTAAGGAGTACCGCACGCGTCGTTGACCTGATGAAGCTTCCGTTCACTGGATAATGGACAAGATCTACTGTTGTACCGATTGATGGAGACGGGACCCTTTGAGGGTTGCGAATGCCATCCACAAAGACATTCCAAAAATAAAATACTCTTGTTGAAAGCAGCCGGTAGTTTGGCTGATCTTCCGAAGGTATTTAATATTATAGATCGCAGAATATTGCTAAGAAAATTAGAATATTATATTATCAGGGCTACTACTTTGTTACTCTTAACCTTACACCTCCACAATCGAAATCAAAGGGTCGCTCTAAAAAAAATGGTGAAATCTATTTATCCGAATGGGAACTACAACAGGTAAGTTTCCGATCTATCAAATATACAATATATTTTTTTTTCAAATTTATATATTTTTTTATAATTTGATACAATCGATCGCGAAAGTCGCTTTACGCTCGTATCAATTTGCTGACGATGATTCTAAAAAATAAGCTTAAAAAATTATACAACCGTTTATTATTATAAAAAGCAGCGATTTGATAATAAATACGAATCAATATCGTTTCCATTATTTTCAAGAAGGAACCGTTTATCATACTTTCTACAATTCTCGTTTAAAAACGTGTGTAGTTAGAATTCTGATATTGTTCGAAATAAAAAAAAGTGTTTTGCAGCCGAAGTTGTTATTCACGTAATACCTCTGTAGCTCAGGTTCACATGGAACGGAAATGCATTTCCGACCCTATCTGACTGAGATAATTGCATCAAGGTTCCGATTGCATTCTCGACTAATAAGCAAATTACACAACATGGACTGCCTTCCTGTCTCAACTGTATTTGACATGTAAATTGACCTCTCACGACTAATAATGTCCCTATTTTTGAGATTTTGGCGTCTAATACTAATCAGAATATATAAACTCATCTTACGTACGAAACTATAATTAAATAAATAACTAATATTAGAAATAGAGAAATTCTCGAATGTTATGGCTGGAAACGAAGTATATTTATCTTATTATTTATTTATTATATACACAAATATATTCATTACATACACATATCATCATTCACGACAACCAGTAAAAACGTTTACAGGATGATAGAAGCAAATCCGCAAAGCGTAACGATTTTCACATTCATCACTATTCCGTCTTCCAGCACTAAATACATCATTTATGTATATTAACACGCGGTGCTTAAACGTCAGTTACCGTAATACATATTTCACAGAGAATTTGATACTTGTGTCAAAAAAATCGTTGCACTCAGGAGGCTTGGGATATGGAGTGAATTCCCCGCTCTATTTCAAACAGTACGTGATGAGATCACCTGATTTATGGCTCGATAAACTCTTCACAGACTGCAGTTGGAGGGGAAAAGGAAGTGTGAATCGAAAAAGAATGGGTTTTCTGAACGCGAGTTACGACTTTTGCAGAACGTGATATTGTAAGAAATATATGTCCACTAGTTTTTCAGTCGAGTTATTAATTAACTAACAAAAACGGTTTCAAAATAAAATACAAAATATACTTGGGTATATTTTCAAATGTCAACTATTACTTAATCACGCGTTTCAATGCATAACACTTCACAGATGATTTATCTTACAATTTATAACGTCATTACTCAAACATTTTTTCAATATTTATTGAAGTTTTTTGAAATTTTCCACAGAAGAAATGATCACTTAATTTCCAAACATCTAAATATAATTTCGTATGAATAAGAAAAAGTTTTACGGAACACACAATTTTCAGATGGTGATAAAGTTGCGATTTTCAAGTCACTACAGAGAAGAGTGAGGTCTTATGAAATAAATATATATAGAAAATACAGAGAAATTAGGGATATTCAAAAGACAAACCTATTGTTGAGGGAAACGTAGTTTGTTACAAAATATATAAATTAAAATAAAATAAGGTAAATCGTCGGAATCATTTTCACTCAGTTGTGGACAGAAGTGATCATTTATAGTGTTTTTGATGGAGGATGTATTTATTTACTACGCTGTAAGTAAATGAATCAACTAATCCAAGAGATTATTACACCCTAATTCTAAACAGAAATAATATAAAAACTATACTAAACAATAATAATTTGAGCATAATGACTGCATATTTTTCGGCTCTTTGAATAAAATAAATAATTCCAAGAGAGATTTACGTGGTAAAAGCAAACAGAAAACTGCAGCGGTTCCGAAAATTATTATGATCAGACCAAGATGCTTCAAATCCCAGCGTGAATTGTGCTCTTTGGCATCCATTCCCCGAGAATGTTTACGCCGTCATCGAGAAAAACTGCAGCAGAAACGAGTGACAACGACATCAAAATGAATTTGTTCGGCTATCTCGAATATCTTCGGATGACATTGCCACGCATATTCTGGAATTGCGAAACATCAGAAGCAAAAATGCGAGTAAGAGGGGGAAAAATGTGAGCACACGCGTATTCAGATACTGGTTTGAATAAGACATTACTATAATTATAAAAATGGCTTACTAACGTGAGGAGATATAATCTCAAATAACTGAAATGTTTCTGTAATATAACGAATTCAAAATGAAATATATTACTCAGTTTGAAAGTTTTATATAACTGAATATATATATATATATTGTAATAACCGAACACTACCTCCTTTGGTTAAAATTTATTTTTGTGTGTTAATTTTCAACTGAGCTCTGGGACAGTACGAGGGATAAACTCCGCAGGTGAGTGACGTGAACAGTCGACAATTGATGGGCCATATGTTTCGGGAGAGAGAGGCAATGGAGGACAATATTGGAAATTTTTACGAAGTAGCGTGCTGCTGGGAACACGACGAAGATGACTGTAAATATCCGCAACTAACGACGCGAGGTATATGGCCACAACATTGGATCAGACGATCTCAACACAACACGTTGGAGTGAAGTAATTTTAACGCATTAAGTTGATTACGGCGAAATGGCTTCTTTATAATTTTATTACTGTGATCAGTGGCTGGTGCATCTGTGCTCATGTGCTACAGCATATAAATTAATTTAGTAAGAATTATTTTTTTATTAACTTTCAGAACCTTCATATTAACTGTGTTTTAACAGTGAGACTTTCTGCCTTAATATGGAAGACTTTAAACTGCCTGCCTTGCGTCACACACGCTACCGCTAAGCAGCCAGCTGGCCATGACAGTGTTCCTAGCACCTGAGCACAAGATAGATGCCTCTTTAGTGACAAATGCGCACGCCGTGTAGCTCAACAAATTGCCTCATTTTTGTGCTACAAAACTGACAGCACTCCAAATAGAGTTGCGCCGTGCAATGACCCAACAAAATCGAAATAAATTTGAACTTTTCAGTAATTATAAATCTTATTTTAAAATTGTTCTTATTTTCAAAACAAAAATAATATTCGTACATTTTTAGAAAATAATAAAATCACAATGTAAGGATATTTTAAAGAGAACAACATTTAAGGTGCATCATAATGGCTTGTTCCGATAATGAACTTTATAATTATTTATAATTATTATCTTAATAATTCGACTCTATTAGAAATTATCTAGACAGAATCAGAAATGTAGCATATTACGCGTGGAGTATTGGTAACACTTTCACTGTTTTGTTTTATTATTATACATAGTTATCCTCGTAAAAACTGGTACCTTGGGGTGATGTAGAACATAACTTCCAAACCTCACGAACCGCCGCTGTCTACTACCATATTTGCTTCACCGGTCGCTGTTTATTTCTACGAGTTAATTAAACGTATAAATATTTTTTTAAAAAAATGTGTTAGATAAAATGGCTCGATGATAAACCGTGTTATTAAAATTAAGTCGTTGTGGACAAAAACAAAGATGATACTCCTTTCATTAGCGCGATTTATTCGTTCAAAATACTACAAATCCAGAATGATTTATAAGTTGAGGAAAGTTTGTTCTTGGAATAATTTTATGTTGATTTGACTTCAGAATGTTTGTTCCATGGAAGTTTAAAATAGCCCACGCGAATATTATAAAATTACAACTTTATGAAGAATCATAATTTGTTATAGTTTGATGAATGACTCGTAGGCAGCAGAACTAAGTACGTTCAACAAACACGTACAGGTAGCGATTTCAATTATTTATCTGTGAAGCATGATGCTAAGCAACTGATACACAATTCACCTTGAGATCTGATAATTGTTATTCTATTGGAAGTGGAGAACTTTGTAGCCTTTGTTGGCCACGCTTCTTTGAATATGCATTAATCTCCATACATTTTAATAGGCCATTGCCTTCGTGAGGAAGCTCACGTGCCGAGCTCTGAAAGCCTCTCTCTGAAGCGGAAGTTGCCACTAAGAGCACCTTCCTGCCAGATTTTCTTTAGGGAGCACTAAATTACTCCTTACTATATCGCAAATGCACAATCCTCCTTATCTTAGCAGTTTACCTTGAAGAATGTCAAACGAAATCAGTTTTAACAATACACTTCAATTTAAAGGATATCGTAAATAACTCCGTATACAGTACACCAATTAAACAGAAATGAACGGCAGCTATAAATAAATATTTTAAAATGCCTCAGGTTGCGGTACTGAATGTCACTTCCACAAAATTGTGTTTTTAGATTTCTAATTGTTTTCACTATTACGAAATAAAATTATGAGATTATCAATAATTTCATATTATTATTATTAAGATTATAAATCTTCCAGAGAATAAGGCGATTGAATTCATTAATGTATAAGTATTACTTCTCGAGAACAAATGGTTGAATTATCGATATGTTATAGTTGTTATTTTGCAATGTGAAAGTAATGTCCTTCTTTAATTTTTACACATTAAATAGAGACGCAATAAAAGCATCGGACAGAAAGACGAATTTCAGTAAACGACGGCCACGAACCAGAATGCTGGCTCATTTTAATTAATAAATTTCAGTGGAACAATTTGGAAGTTAAACCTTCGATATAATAAAAAAGGATGTATATTTGTATGTATGTATGTATGTATTTACGTTAATCTCTATACATATTTAAACGCGTGGACATATTGTAACAAAAAGTTGTACACATATTCTTCAAAAGACGGGAAACGGTACTGTGAGGGTGAGGGTGAGGGTGAGGGTGAGAAACCTGCAGCATAAAGGTGGAAAGAATTATAATTTAAAAATGTGATCATTTTGTGTTAAATTACTGCGCGTTCAGAAATCATGACGTCACAGCACACGTGACAGAGGGACGTTAATACGCGACTGCGCAACAACAATTTAGTAACTTATTTCGTAATGAAGTAGAGCAGAACTATTTTTTTATTGAATAAAAGATATAATTATATCTAGCGCAGCAATCAATGGAATTATAAAAAAGCAATATGAAATACTTTACGATCGTTGTGAGAAATGTAAGGTAATTTTAGTGCCATATTAGTGACTCCAATATGGCGACCATTTGTTTATATTGTGAATGTAGCTAACAATTTCAACAACTTAATCTTTCGTAATGTCTGAAGACTGAGGGACAATTATATCCTACAATACTCAAGCAGTATATTTAAGTATTCTATTCGTAAAGAAATTCGGAGGTACGTTTGTTGGGATTGATGCAAATAAATTCAACGTATTTTATAGCAGTTCAATTAATGCACTATTGGTCTAAAGTAACATTTAGATTTACATCTTGAGTAAAGATTAAGATAGAATTTAATACTTTTTCGCGTTTATATAAAGAAGGCACCAAGCTAGTATAATATATAAAAATAACATTAAACTTCCACAAATTCTCAATAAATTCTAGAGATAAATTTATAATTCTTTATTTATACACTGGATATTTTTTCAAATAATATAAATTCTTGGCACTATTCAATTTCTCATGAATAACTTTACTCGTGGTTTAATGGAACAGGAATAAAATCCTTTTTAACGCCCAGAAAAGTTTCCGTTACGCGTGAAGCAAATTCATGTGTAATTGGTTTTAATTTTCACGAAATTCTTGAGTGGGTGACAATGTCGCCCTACTGACACAATGCTTCTTCTGTGTTTTCCGTCCACCTAGATATTAACGTTGAGACAATAAATTACATGTGCCACGGCTCCTTGCTTAATATTCTAGCAGTCGTAATACCAGTGGGAATCCGCAGTACGAATTCCGGACTTCATCGGGAACAGAAATTGCTACATTAACAGCGGAGCAGGACAGGGTGTGTTTTGACAATGCGTAACTTAATTATGAGCTTCTCCTCCCAAGTGTGGTGAGAACAAACTTGCTCCAGAGTTTCACGAAGTTCGCGTGCAAGACATGTACAAGGGATGTTTGTTGTGAGGACATTTCTTTGATATTAACACAAGGAGGCTGAGTCTCGGTGTCACGCATACTCCTTGCCTGTGTCTACATGTGTTTCAAGACGCACAGCCTCATCATACGGAACTACCAAATTAGGATTTAATCATATGATCTTGTTCGCTAACGAACCGTAATGTGAAAAACTCACAATAACATAACAATTTTAAATAAGAATGACCTAAAAAACTTGGCTTGCTAATTCAGATTGACTTATATTGTTAAGAATTGGAGGTTTGTTAAATCGATTAAAGAAGAGATTAAAACATTTTTCAGTGAATTAAAATTCTGTTTAACTGTATTTTATTAAGAAACATGCTTTTTGAAAAATTAAATATATATATATATATTATATATATATATATATTAAATTTCTAGGAATATTTACATTTTTAAAAAAATACTAGGATGGCAGACACGTAACACACTCACACTGAGAAATTTATGACATAAATATGACAAAACTAAAACTCCGAAAAGCATCTGTTGGGATCAGTTACTACACGGAATATGAAGAATCAGTGTTGTAATAAAAATTATTCTAACTACGTCCCACAACACCCAACATTTCCACACAGAAACTGCTCCGACACATACTCTCTTCAGTATCCAATAATTATCCACAACTCTGTTCCTACCATTCCACCATGGAAAATTTCTGACCTACCTATTGACACCTCACTCAGTCTCATACCAAAAAATCTCCTCAGAACTACAAAACCTACTCTTGACCAATAATAACCCCGAACAAATATTCACCGTCGCATCGAAAACTCACAATGCAACCTCAACTGCCGTATTATTTAACGAAACGCAAAAATTTACAGGAACAAATTGACTCGCATCAGCTCCTTCAGCAGAAATCCTACCGATTGAAATGGCAACAAAAATGGCCAACAAAACAAAAGTTAAAAACCTCATCATACTAACGGATTTTGTGTACGCCACAAAGCAGATACAAATCCCTAAATTCAGAAACAGAAGAATTAACTTTATTAGACCAATAATGCTTGAAGAAAACAAACTCCAAATTTGGCATTGATATTTGGACACTCAGGAATCATAGGCCATGAAAGGACGCATGCACTGGTGGCTGAAGCGAACTCATCTCAGTCTCAATTCCAATCTGCTCAGCACAAGATATCTTCAAAGAAGTCAAAATAGAAATTAACAGAGCCTGGCAATGAACTAGGAAGGCCGACAACAATCCACCAGTAACTCCAAGACGGCGCAGATCTTCACCATACGAACAACGCTCCCAGAAGGCAGCAGATAATCATTTGCCGCTTGAGAACCCTCCATACCAAATTAACACAGACATATATTTTTTCCCAGGGAACCTTCAACCCAACCTGGAGATATGCACCACCCCATCCCCCCTCACCATAATTCATATTCGGTTTCAATGCACCAAATACTTGGACGAACGGATCTGCTCAGAAACCTGGAGGCAATCAAAGGAGTCACCAAATTCATCGAGACAATTGTAATCGCCACCCTCATCTGATGATTCAACAAGAATATCACCAGCAATTAGTTAAATACCTAATGTGATCGCCAATAACTTTAACGTCGACGCGACCAGTAAATCGAAATAAAAAAATTACTATCCAAATTAAATAATTATATATATTGAAATTATATATGTTTGAAGTCAGACAAATTACAGAATGGTAATACCAAATATATAAAGGAAGTTTATCAAGATAAATTCCATTTGGGCGTGACGTAAAAACGTCACGCGAAATGGTGAACGAAATGTTGAGTACCACATTCATCTACTTACATACCTTCCATCGCCACAGTTCACGAGATTATGTTCGAGTAATGAATTCAGGACCTTTTGTTCTCTTCATCATTACTTCGATATTGGCTGAATGGTGTGTGCCTTTAGAGATGTTGACGTTCGACCGCAGCATGATGCCTCGAAGATCTGATCTCGTTTGGACGGCTAGATGATATGTTGATCACGGCCGGAGTAATTCTATTAATGTTGGTGACGCTTCAATGTTAAATAAGCCCTGATCATGAACGTAAACTTATGAATTAAATTTAAATGAAATTTTTAGTTTTCGTTTAAGCTACTTTAAGTGTTTAATTAATCGTTTAGTGTAGTATAATTAAGCGCTGACCACATCGAACTGTGGTTGGTGAAACTTGAAACTATTTACCCATAAAATAATATGGGAGATTAATTGGTGATCGTCATCGGAAGCAGGTCAGTGAGAAAAGTTTTCAGAAAACCGTTTCGTGGAAATAGATTACAATATATGAATCAGGCAAACAAGTTAAATAAATATACATCAACGGCATAATAATTGAAATCTTCTGTAGTTTTGAAATATGAAATTGAGGATTTTCCTTCGAGAATAATTCGGGCTCCGGTTCAAAAGAAAATCTGTGTTTCTTAAATTGTGAATTGGAATGATGACAGATATTTTTGTACCTTTAGCATAAAATAACATTTTTGACCATACGCAGCTTCTGGTGAAATGTATATGAAACAACGTGTTGCAACACAATAATGTGTTGACGTTTTATCGGAAGCTGGCATTTATACCTGTGAGCTTGACCACATCACCTGTTGCAAATTAACTCCAGCGGACGAGGAAAGTGAGTGACGTGCGCGCTCCTGTCACTGCTCAACAAGAGTTTCGCTTTTCACTGTTAGGGAGATTATTGTTTCGTTTTATCAGCTGCGAACCATTTACTTATCCTGAAGCTGACGTCATACATACCCACATATAGAGTATCCCTATCTCTCTGATGATATGGAAACCTTTGTAGTGGAATAATGAACTAGAAAAACTAACAAAGTCTAATAGTAGAACTTTACAAGCGTAATGACACAACTTAACACTTGGTTAGTAATACTTATGGTTCAAATAAATAATACTCTTCACTATTCAAAATTTAACAAAGATCATAAGTTCATTGTTAAGAAAGTAATTATCTAATTTCTCATTCTTTCCTGCAGTCGGATTGCTGTCGCAAGAAAGCGTAGTTGAATAATTAAACAACTCGATAAGAAATAAAAATTAGGCCACCGCAACCATCGCTATTCTGTTCTCGATTTTTCTGTCATAGTTTAAATTAATCCCATTGCCTAATATTTCATAATCGGTACACTGCCTTCAGTTTTTAGATTACCGCCACTCTACAGCCTAAAACTGCCCAATCCGTTATCTAGGGCATAAAATTTTGAGCTTAATTACTGTAATGCGTTGATTCCACGAGGAAGGAACTGTGTCCACTAGTACAGGAGGCTGGACCTCCAGTTTAGACGTCGTTGTTGCTGAGAGCGAAGACATAAGGCCCCTCTAACACGAGCCGAGCCGTCCGCCATTTTTAATATAGTTCTGCTAACACAAAGAAATATCTTTGGAAGCTCAAAAACTCTTCATGTCCCAAAAAATTAATTAAAAAATGCAATATAAATACAGACAATAGATTTGTGAAAAACAATGTTAACTTGATGTGAAGATATAGTAATACCTTCATATTGGCAGTTGACGGAAAGTATTTTAAAGTAGTTAGGTGATAGTGCGTAGTATGAAAACAATAAACAAGAACATACTGTATGTTTTGAATCTAAGTCTGCTGCAAAAAAGCAGAAATTAAAATAAAAGTGAATTGGCAATTATTATTCTCTGTAACAACCTTGTAATTGAAAATAAATACCTTTAAAAAGAAAAAGAAAAAAATTACGTCTGATTGAAAATAATGAATAAGAAAGATAGCCAATTCAGACAAAAAAGTGATAATATAAATACCACACAACAAGCATTTGAGTTCTGTCAACTGACAAGTGCAGTTGTGTCACTCCAGGCTCTTCTTCGCACCTCACGAAAGGGCAAGGATCCCCGAAACGTTGTGTGGTATTTATATTATCACATTTTTGTCTGAATTGGCTATCTTTCTTATTCATAAATACCTTTCATTTTAAAGAAGAATTTAATCCCTTTATTAAGTATAAACATAAAAGTATGTTTCGTTTACCATACGAGACGTATATTTTAATTCCTTCTTTAAAGATTATTAATTTAATTTAAATCCTTAAAATTCACAAAAAATGAGTTGAATCACCAAATTTTTATTTTTTATTTTGAGTTTACTTATGAACTCTTAATAGTTTACTGGCTTATTCATAAATACCTTTATTTTTAAAGAAGGACTTTATCCCTTTATTAAGTATAAACATAAAAGTATTTTTATTTTACCATACGTGACGTAAATTTTAATTCCTTCTGTTAAGATTATTAATTTAATTCAAATCCATAGTTGAATCACCAAATTTTGACTTTTTATTTTGAGTTTACTTACGAAATCGGAGATAAAATAATTCTTGAGAAAATAAAACATTTATGTACTCCAATGGAATATTGACTAAATTATTTAAACTTTATGAATATATTCATAGTATTCAATCTTAAAACATTTCATTCTTTACAACCGACATGAGCTTGCTTAATCCACGAGTAAGGCAAGACAGTTCCGTAAGATTAAAAATGGCGGACGGCCCGGCCTTATATTAGAGGGGCTCTACCAAGGCACTTCAGCCTGGAAGAAGATGGAAGTGCTGTCCATCGAAACGTCGCTGTCTACGGAGATAACCCGGGTGGAAACCCCAGAAGCCTTATTTAATTCAATTCACGGCAAAGCCTTAGAACTCTGATTTTCCGTTCTTTATTAACCAAATTTATATTTAACTGCTCGCGTATTTTCTCTACGATTTTTTTCAACCGCCTCGGCCCTATCGTGACTTTATTGGTCTATGTTCGCACACTTTTCATTTGCAGTTTTTTTTATAATTGGCGGTGATTCTGTGTAACTGTGCTTGACGTTCATTACTGATCTCCCTACATTTATCCTCGTTCGCCTCTTGAATACTATTAATCTGAGGCTGCAATATATTAAAACCCCTGCTGCTCTCGTCATGATTTGTTTTTCATCTGTTCTTGTAGAGTTGCCTGGCTGTGTTTTAATCAAATTACTCCCCTAATTTCCTATGGCTCTCCACTTGGCTGTTTTGTACGGCGCTGACGCTTTTCATCAACTGTGCCAGCATATTTTCCATGGAAAGCTGCCTTTCTTGCGTACCTAGGATATAATCGTTCCGCGTAAGCCTCCTCCTACCTGTCTCCTCACGTTCTCGGAACTACCTTCCGTCTGCTCAGGCGTACATAATTCCATTTGTACCGTATTCATACCGTTCCGAAGCCTCATATGCGACGACACACAGCGAAAGTGACACTGAGGTGCTACCTTTCCAAGAACAAATCAGGTTTTAACGAATATCTAGCATACATATAAAATACAAAGTCCTCGCACAAATTAATCTTTAACATAGTAAGAAAATACAGTCACTAATCCCCCCAACAAATTAAAATACATATTACCCTTTTTATTAGATTCCCCCCCCCCCAACAACGCACTATATGCGGTCATTACTGATTTTTCTCAAGAATTATTAAATTTATAACATGTGTTTGTAGCATTACAATATTATTAAACAAATAAATCATCGTACCATTGGATATGAAATGCGTTCATTTGTTTGAAGGTAAATAATACCATCTAATACGGAAATACTTTTTATAACTAGAGCTTTGAAAATTGGAAGAACTTTTACAACGTTATGTGAAGACAAAAACCGTAGGAATAATGAGGACTGAATTAGTAAATGTTTGACATATAGCTGTTTTCATAAACATCAATAAATCCGAAACGTGTTATTATTTGATTGGAAATAATTCTGAAGCTGGCGCCATGTCGTCGCTTATCTAGTTCCGCCACGTCCCACGCTCGATACTTTATTACAAAAAACGACAAACGTCGAGCTTTAAGTTGCATATGACATGGAACGCTTTAATTAAACACTTTAATTTAATCTAGCCTCACGGGGCCATCGACAACGTGCATATTTGTAAAGTTTATGAAATATAGGTTTCTGTGTGACATTAATTCCACAAAGTTGCATGATTGTCGAAGAAGAACTATCATGCAACTAATAATTTGCTTTAACAAAGTGTGTTCGATGATACGTGAAAGTACAAGTGTAATAATTATGAATTTCAGAACAAATTGTCAGTTTTCCGCCATGTAGGAAAATGGTTTTATTTTTCTTGAAGTTACTTCTCAGTAATATAGCGGTATACATCAACTACTATGCAATTATAATTTTAAAATATTATTTAAGAATAGTTTGACTTTACTAACTGGAAGATTCCTAATATTTCATATAATTTTTAGAGCATCTCTAATATCGTAAGCGTTTATTCATTATCTGATTCATTTTATATTAGTTTACACGGATGGAAATCGTTTATCAGTAAGAGTGAAAGAGAGCATAGTTTAATAAATGTGCGTTAATATTACAAAACAAAAATATTTTAAATAACATATATATATTATAATATTGTGTTAATTAAAAGGAAATCATTAATTAATAATTAAAAAATTTGGACTGAAATTGTTAGTGGCAGAAAACACACAAGTTGCTCACAAGAATGGGAAATAATGCCACATGTTTGGTTATTGTAGGCTGTTGATTTTTGCTAGAGCGTGGTGTGGCCAGTCTTCGTCGAGATATTGCAGTGTAAAGTTGTCATGTAAAGATTGCAAAGATCTTTGTAGAAATATAGCAGAGTAAAAGTCGTCGGGGTATAGCAGAGTCATCGTCGAAATATAGCAGAGAGCAGTTGTTATAGAAAGATTGCTGTGGACGGATAAAAAGTAACATATTCAGAAAGAGTCCACATACCGGTATTAGAACAGCGAGATCAGTTAGAACAGTTTTGTTATAAGTTGCAATCTGCGAGAGAAATAGCCAAATATTCATCGATAAACATTTTGTAAGCTGAAGTCTAATCTATTCTATTTTTTGGATGTTGGGAGACCAAATAATTGCATCCGACGTCTAATGGTCTTCAGAACAATATTTCCTGAACGAACAAAGGACCAACGTTTGTGAAATAAAAAGGTGTTATTTAGAGTCAGTGTTAAGAGTGGCCTGTTATATAGTGTAATTAGTGTGTAAGTGAATGAACGAGCCAAATTGCCCTGATATCCAGAAACTGTAAGTTACATTCATATTTGTTAACCATTAAGTAAAGGTAATTATCGTCAGATTTCGGTTTTCGAATATCGTTTATAATTTAAAGTTAACATTTTATGATTGCATTGTAAATAATACATTGAAGTCGATAATAGCTTCATAGAAAAGTTGATTGTTAACAAATATTTTCTTTATTTAAAGGCCCAGTAAAGTCCCGGAGAGTGAGTAAATTTTGATTGTAAAACACTAATAATTAATATAAATTGAAAGTTAATTACGTGATAACTGTTGTAAAATTCATTGGATTACATTTGTAAATTTAACTATTTGTGCATTAATAAATCAATTTGTTTGTTTATTTTAAAATTTTATTATTATTAAAGCATCCTATCATTTTAATATTTAAATTACGACAAATCCATGAATTATCGTGGCGATTGAACTTTTAATGAATTGGTGATTACCACAAATGGGCACCTCAACTGTTTTATTTAATTATCTTTCATTTGTATTTTATCATTCTTTCATTTAAAATTATTACAAATTTGGCGCCTGAATGTGGGGAATTGTGTCATTTTAACTTTATTTAATTTGTAAACATTACAATATATATATACGAATTAAAATCGTAGGTGACAACATAAATTACATCTTAAATGTCAACGAGACCAGTAGAAGAAACGTTCAAGACTATTTAAAAATCTGCTTTAAAAAATAACAGAGTAATGGACAAAGAAATACCTAGAAAAGATTAATACATCAGCATATACAAAAATCACAGCATTCAACGAAGCGAAATTCCCAAAACAGTTAAACCCGAAAAAAGCCAAATAATCCTCTGTAATAAGATCAGAGCATACTAAATTAACCAAGAATTATATATTTTCCAGAACACAGCAACCACTATGTTCCCAGTGCAACGAGATCCTATCCACGAAGCACATCCTGCTGAGCAGTGAATACTACGCAAGTATGAGAAACAGCATCATAAGCAACTTTCTACTGTCTCACCTAGCGACAACGGAGTCGACGATCTTAAGGATGCGGAAGTCAACGAAGCTAAATTAAGCAATCTAATGTAAAATAGAATCATAGTCTATGTAAACGAATTGTAAAAAATCTATAATGACTATTAATGTTAATGCGACAATAAACTTTTAATTTTTAAAAGAACAGCATAATTTACTTCAACTTAAACAAGAGATTATTATTTAAAGTGTAATAAAATATTGTGAGTCTCCAGTTTGTCAATAAAATTTATTTCTGTCAGCAAATCAAAATAGTTTTATTAAATCAATGATCGAAGGCTTTCCCGGTGTCGTCTTCTTCTAAAATATTGATTATAAGGGTAATAATGTAGTTGGGAAGGCTTAATCGAACGTCTTAAGAAATAAATGTGCCATTTTCTGAAGTTAGTTTGCTGTTTATGCAATTTCGTTGTTGTTTTTGTAGTGCTGTGTTGTGAAGTTGATATTTTATTGCAGCTAGTGTTGCGTAAAGTGCAATAGGTGCTACATACACTCAATACGAACGTCTCGATACTGTAAACAGTATTTTTTGTCCGAACCCCACCTCTCAGCTAACCGAAACCAATACTTCCTCCTTCACGTTTCCTATTAGAGACGGCCACTGCAATGTTCTTCTAACAATGTATCTTCTTTCCCCTCGCAGTGCTCTCGTTTAATTTTCTTGGAGACAACGCCAGCCAGCTTCAGATTTGTCCAGCGCGAAGTTAGTGGGCCGCTCATTTCCTCGCTCTCTCTCTCGGCCAAGTTCCCAGCAAACAATTAGTGGCCGACCGTCCTTTGTCGCTCTCCAAGGGGCTGCCAAGTGAGGTTTCAAACAGAGCTTTTAATTAACGTGCTTGAAATGGGGATCTGGATTGGCCGAGACATGACTACAGTCTGTAATAGCTCTTGGCGGTCCACCAGATAATTACTAGTTGTCAGGTCAGAGTCCGGGCATCATTGATCCGAATAAGGGCGCTGCCGAAACGTGAGAAGTTTATGTATCGTACCCTCACATTACCCGTTTGCCCAAAGAAACTCCTTTACGTGATCCTTGAAGCTCCAACATTTTAAAATGTCATTCTTCAGCATCAACCTAAACAAATACCGTGACTGTTTATCAGAATGTTTGAAAGGGATGAACCAAACAGCATTTAATATTTATAATTTGACAAGAAAGGCGACATATTTTACTCAATCACAGGTGTGTGTTTATAGCAAAGACATAACATATTTGACATTGTAATTGAATTAATAAAATTATCTTTCAGAATATCGTTACTACTTATTTATGTCGACGACTGTTACCACAGATACGTTTTTGTGTTTTTTTAAATTAAATGTATCAGTAAGCAAATGTCGTTGACTCGCATAATATTAATACTTACTGTATCAAGTTACGCGACCGCGGTGCCACCGTCCTCTCCATGACAGTAATATTTAAGTGGCCGAGAGTGCTGTGCTAATATTTTGAGTACTTTGACTTTTTCTTGTGTACGCAGGCAACTCATTTTTCTCAAAATATACGTGTTCTACGCATAAAATATAATGAAACAAAATCTTCATAATTTTTATGCGTTCCTAAATTAGATGAAAATAACGTTACTACAATAAACAGTCGCGATTATATTAGAACCCGATAAAATTTTTTAAAAACCAATCTCAAAATTTCCGAACTAATGAAAATGACCTCAAAATGGTGTTTTTCCACCTGAGGATTATATAAAAATCAGACCTGAAGACAATGGAACAATTCCAAGGGACCATAGAGATTTCAAAATTCCATATATATTTTTAGATGTAACCCGTTTTCATGCGTGCAATACGGAAGTAATTTTAAGCGCAAATGTATTACGCAGTAAATTTTAAATCTTTTAATGTCCAATATGTGGTTACGAATAAAATCCGTCTGACTTTTTGTGAAATGTAAGTTGTAGTTCAGCCTGTGTTCAGGTACCGAAACTTCGAATGTGAACGGAAAGTAAAAGAATGGCTCAGTGGTTAGAGCGACCTCATTCTTAGTGGGTTCGAATCCTGGTCCGGTAATTATTTTTTTCTACCCTGATTTGTTAATTCAGTTTCATGGTCTACGGAGCTGAATATATTCTTGAATTAAGTCGTTATATAGTTTTAATTTCATGTAATTGTACTAGCTTACCCATTAGTATAATGTTGAAGGAAGTATAGATCAATTATCTCAGATATATAGCTAGTTCCATCCAGTCATCTGTAAGTGAAAACTTATATCCTTCACGTACTAAAAATATATATTTTTGTAAGTATTTTATACATGCGGCAGAACGTCTAGCGGACGTAGTGCTGGCGATGACTTGAGATTGAGTTACAACTCGGGAACAGCAGCAAATAGAACAACCACAAACTCAATACAAAACTTCTCTCGACTACGTTGTACCTCATCCCCCCTTCCCCCCATTAAAATACATATAAACTTTGTCGTAGCCATCAAAAGATGTGACAGAATGCGTAGAATTTTACGTTTTGCGGTGCAAGTAAGCAATAAAGAGTCACACATTGATCGACTGACTCGTAAATGCTTGTTCTGAACGTATATAAAAGGGGTGGACACACTTGAGGCCAAAGAGAGCGACAATCCACATTTTTGTATTTTATAAAGACCCTATCGTTTTATACACTAATTCAAAATTTTTTATTTAATGTAATTTCATATTTTTACATGTCACATATAAGAACATAAGAACACATAAAATATAATTAATAAGAAAATACTTTTTTCAAAATCTTAGTAATAAAATTAAAACATAATAAAAATCAAATATATTTATTAATCAAATATCTAACGACAATCATTGGTTTAATTTTTTTAATTTGATATACAATTAGTTAAAGCTATCCGCAGTAAATCTGTACTAAAATTTTAATGGGAGCCGCAATTGACTCGACGAAGAGCTGCATTTTCCCATCGTTGGTATATATTTACTGAATACCGTCCTTAATAATCATAATTCAAGCGCTAGTTGCCCAAAAATATTCGTTCATTTTTTATAAATTCTAGGGGAGTTTGTAATTACTATAGAATGTCAAAAATTATTGCAGAAGTTATTTTCTTATAATTTTAAATAAGAAATAACGTAGTATTTCCTTTATATACATGCCACCACTTTATTACAAAATTCTTCCATCTGAAGGAATATGTGGTTGAAAGCCCTTAAACATTATTAGTCATGTTATTCTTCAAGTATAATTCTCAACATTGAATTAAGAATCGCAGTTACAGTTATAAGAGAAAGCAAGAACGAGTAATGAGCATTAATGAGTGTTCAGTTATGGAAGAAGCATCAAAGTAATCGGAATGCAGTTAAGAGCGATCAGTATATTTTTATCATAGGACAAAAAACAAATATTTGTTCAATATAACAGTAACCCCTGTCATTATAAATTTATTACTATATATCAATGGTAATAGTATGGTATCACATACTTTCAATATTACATTTATAAATATATTGGGACGAAACGAGTAGATCGCGTCACAAATAAAATATGAATTTTATATTCATTTGAATTGTGAAGTGTTGACAGTGTAGCTAATAAGTGTGACTTACTATGTGTCAAGTAATAATTAGAATGTAATTCTGATTTCGTTCGTTAATAAATTATACTCTGAGGACGATAATCTCATAGTTTTCTTTACAATTACTTCCCTCAAGGATCCCTTATGGAACGATGTGAACTGGAATCACAAATTTTCTCATTACGTTTCTTGCGTTTTAGTTCGGTACAATTTTGTCGCAAAATTAGGCTGAATTGTGATATATACATATATATATATATTGTAGTAATTAAAGGGAAATATAATTAATTAATTAACAAGATTTTGGACTTTTATACAACTCGTATGTTTTTACGCCGCCAACAATACAAGAATATGGAGCGATAAGGCATGCTTGCTGGGTATTTTCGAAATACATTTTGTGAGTAAAATATGGCAAGCAGAAAGTGTTGCCTATTAAATTCTGTGTATAATGGCCTTTCTTTATAGTGAAAAAATAATCGTGTGTGTATGTGTGTACGAGCCCATTTTCTTGGTACAACAAAACTGTAAGGTAAAACTGCACAACGTATTATCTATAAACCCGCCAGTAAATGATATCTTAACGTCAAATTTCTGAGTTCAGATTTCATATTTTATATTTTTATATTGTATTGATTGTTTAAATTAATGCTTTAATAACTATATAAACTCAATTGTTTAACATAAATATTCTTTATTGAAGGCCCAATGGTCGGCCGTGAGATCAAGCCGTGGTATATTGTCAGGTTTTGAATATGTAATATTACTTCAATCATTTGTTTTAATAAATTAATCAAATTTGTATGCTCCAAATATTCATTTTTAATTAATTTCCAATCATTAAATTTTAATTTGCTGATCATTTAAAAGTAATTACTACAAATTGACGCTTAAACGTGGAGATTTAAATTGTTTATTTGTATTGAATATTTCAATATATATGTGGGTTAAGAACGATAAACCAACTTACGTTGGCAGAGGTGATCACAAATTTAAAATCAAAACGAGACTGCAAAAAAGTGACGTAGGGAAATTCTCATTGCTAAACAATTCGATAGGCGATTGGAACAATTTACTTGCAGCAGTGTTAGAGGAGAATCTTCCAATAAACGGGTTTAAGAATAATATAAATAAATTAGTAAAGTGAAGTGTATTTTTTATTATATAATATAAATAAGTTTGTCTATAGTTTTCTTTATTGAAGTGAAGTGTGGAAAGAGTGAATAAATATTCAGGACCAATTTCAAGCACTTATTTTTTAATTCTTTTTTATTTCAAATAGGTTTAATTTATTTTGTTTATATATTTGTTGTAAACTGCCATTGGAAACGATCCCAATTGCAGCTAATAATATGCATACACATACATACATACATACATATTATAAAAATATATGCTTGGAACCTTTGTTGATAGAAGGGTAAAAATTATGAATATCGCTGAAAACTGCAAATAAAATTTTAATTATTTGTAGGAATATCGTAGATAATATATTTGTGCCTTGGTTATGATGAATATATTTTGTGAACATTTTTATATTTCTATTAACGTGAAGGAAATAAGTTATCGCTAGTGTTACAAAGTTAAGTCAAGAAAACAAATAGGGAGCCAACTTTATCTCATGTCAACAGTTTTGTATCACTTATAGCTGAGCGAATTCAGGGAAAATGGCTGCTCATGCGGGTGTAACAAATTACGCTCTTCGCTAAGCCCAAGTGAAAGGTATAGTTTGCAAGCCATTTATATGGATGCCCGCTTTGATAAATTCAATACATTTTGTAAGACAAAGTAAATGTAAGCCGAGGTATTAGCTGCAACAACCTCCTTCTCACATCTTTCAAAGTCAAGCTTGCGTGCCGCACGGAAAAAAGCCCCAGCATTGTGTTTTCTCTGTGCATTATTAACTTAATTACAGATATTAAATTCGAAACGGAATGAATTAACAAAAAATTACAGGCTCTTCGTAAAACTAGTGTAAGTCATACAAAAAATATGAACCTTTTCTACCATTTGCTTTATTATTAATTAACACAAAGTAGCAAGTCAGCTTAGTAATTACTGGAAAATAGTAGTAAGTTGAAACATTGGTTTAGTTAGACCAGGTTATATGAAATAACTGTATACAATTTTTTTTCCAAGTGTTAGTTTATGATTGGAGAAGTCTAACTCAAAATTATTATATTTATTCAAGATAGATATATGTATCATCCTTATTGAAATCAATTAAAACTATTTCAGAATCAAATTATGAAATCAAATCATTTAACTAAACTCAACACTTCGACCTCACACCTAAATCCTTGCAGCGTAAATGCAGACAGGCATAGTGGTTCTTTTTTGACGACACAACGTGGTAAACGGTGTACCTATAGATTATTGATGCATTAGTATTTGAACTGAATGTTATCAAAGCTGTATTAATCACTATTTATTAAAAAATATTTCTCATAAATAAAAAATTAACGACCTTCCTAGACATTAAATATATTATTTAACGCTTTAACGAAATTTCAGTACGGATTTGTACTTTCATTAGGCTTTAATCATTTTATGTTACTACGGTAACAATTTTGTGTCATACAATATTTCAAATTACAAATAGACAGTATACATTTCTTTTTATCGTTCAAATATAATATTTAAATCATAAATTTTCAACATTCTTGAAATTTAATAATTAATGTTACCAACCATAAAGTAAATATGAACCTTAATTATTTTCAAATTAAAGTTAAACATTTTTTTTTGATTTTTGATATAATTATATCATATGTTGAGAAATAAGTCATTATGATTACATTTAAGGAGCATTATCTGAATTTAGTTTTTTAAATTTTTTTTTCAATATACAGCATTTCTGATAAACTACATTTTAATAAATTTAGTTCAAAGTCTAAAATTTCCACTTTATTTTAAATTCACGATTTTATTCTTATTTATGTATATTAAAGACATAATGATTGAAATAAAAATTTTAAGTCAGAAAAAAAGAATTTATTAATGCGAATTTAAACAATGTTTCATCCCTTATTTTGGGACGTCATCAGGTTCAAGTTTTTAAAAAAATTGATAGACAGGTCATTCAACGTTTTGTTTCGGTCACGACACTTAGAATAAAAAAACTGTCGATCAAAAAAAGTTTAAAACTTGAACCTGATGAGGTCGCAAAATAAGCGATGAAACGTTGTTTAATTTTACATCAATAAATTCTTTTCTCTGACTAAAAATTGGCTGATGTTTATTTATTTATTAGTTCTCTCAATTATCAGAATATATATTGATATATACCATTATTATAATTTAAAGTTTTGGAATTGTTTAAATGGCCTTTTAATCAAGTTTCAAGAGCACGCTTAGTTTGCCCTACGTAACATTGTCCAAAATTAATTTCATACGACAGATTATAATGTTTTTAATTTTGTCTCCACCTCTGTTTATAATTTTAAATTTATTATTAATTTTAAAGGTGACCATTAAATTAAAATTTGTTAATATATTTTTTAAATATTCAATTATGTTACCATAATATAGTCATTTACTTTTTATCTTGATTATATTTATTTAAATTAGTTTCTTCTTCTTCAATTTCGTATTATATTTATGGTTATTAATTCATTTTGATATATATTTATATAAAGTTTAACGGATAATAATTATTAATTTTTTAAAAAAAATTTAACATTTTTATTCGGGTATTCTATATTATATAATTTTAATGGTTTATCAATCATATTAAATATGATAAAAAAAATTCTGATACATTGGATGATTTGATAAAATATGTAACGCATGTCCTAAAGTATACGTGCTCTTGAAACCGTATTAAAAGTATCAATTACACAACTTTTAGATCATAATGTTGTCACTATACATAAGTAAGAAGAAAATCATGAATTTGATATAAGATGGAAATGTTAGACGTTGAACTGAATTTATTAAAACGTAATTGATCAGAAATTCTGTATGTTAAATTAACTTTTAACACGCTAAATTCACATAATGACACATAAATTGATAAATAATTATAATGCCTTATTTCTTAAATTTTGAAATAAATATATAAAAATTAGTAAAAATATTGTATTTTTAATTTTAAAAAAAATTATGATTGGTAAAATTTATTATTAAATTGCAAGAGTGTTTAAAATTTATGATTTGATTTAAAATATTATACTTGAAGAATAAGAAGAAATATATACTGTCACAATTTGTGATTTGAAATATTGTATGACACCTTAGTAACATAAAAACCTGATTAAAACCTAATGAAAGTACAAATCCGTATTGAAACGTTGTTAAGTTTATAACAAAACATTTTAATGTCTGAAATTGTCGTCAATATCTTTATTTTATAATATTAATTCAACAGACAAAATTTGAAATATTAAAAATATGTCTCCCGGGTTAGAATCTCGCCAAGGTACGGATGTTTGTGTGCTTGAGAGAAGGGCTCGTCAAATCAGTTCCCATACTGAGTCGTTAATAACCGGATCTGTTGGTACGACTATAAATAAATCAATATTAAAAATATGTCGTATTTTTAACTGTTCATTTCTTCATTTCCTAAATTTGGTTCTCACGGTCAAGTCGGTTTCCCCTATACAAGATTTATCACTATAATACAGTAGTAGCATATTTCGATTACTAGTAATCTGTAGTGTGTGTACTTTTCTGCCGAAATAACCGAACAAACGGAGATGTTTCATCGGTAGTTTGCTCTATTTATTGCGGACATCTTCTTGTCTACTTCCTCTGAATTCAATTATTATTTTTTCTTCAGGAGTTCAGGGATTTATTTTCTCTGCTTCATCGCGGTGGAACTAAACATGACGACGAGTTCATCAGTTCCCGAGAGTCTACACTATGAAACGCAGAATTACGTCCCTTGGCTTGCGAGAAACACTCCCTTCAGCGAAAAATATTTTTGTAAATAGTTTTGAGTATTATACTAAAGCATATTTTGGTTCGGTGAACTAAAACTCGAGCCTGTATGCTCTTTACTTCTTACTCGGCAGCTGGGCACAACGATTTCCATTACATCCGGTAGCTGAACTGAACTCAGTCTGTACCCGGAAATTATTTAATTGGCACAAATATTGATTACATTGATATTTACTCTCACCCCTCCATTTTTGGGAATCCCAATTTATTGGGGGGGGGGGCAAATATATGAATTGAAAGTATCGGTCTCCAAATCTATTTCGATTGTAGAGACAGATGAAACGCTGAGCATATGAACAGGCGAGTACAATTTTAACGGCGTCCAGTCCCACATGAATTATGTAGCAGTGTCCCCGTCAACACGCTTGGAATGTGGCATCGTTCATTGCAGATTCAGCGTTCATCAAGCGAAAAATACCATGACGCATTGTGCGCCTTGTTACAATAATCCGCAATGTGAATTATGAAGCTGCATATAAAACTCTCGATCCCTTTTGTTTTTGTTAATACAATTCCTCAGCTCGGGAATATCCAAATACGGCCGAGCTCTACAAAAACTGTGACAGGACAGACGCGCCTGAAACCAATAACGGTTTGATTGTTCGCCCAAAGCACAATAAACTGGATTACAGGGTTCAATGTAATCGATAAACAAGGAAAACGGAATCATATCAATTACCAACAATGCACAACTTTTGCACTGTGGTTTAAATTAGATTAAAGGGCATCAATAACACGACACGTTGTAGTGCAGTCAGCATCAGAGAGGAACACGCTGCTTAATCTGCGTGTTAACTCTTCTTCATAATGAAATTAGAGCATAATTAGCATTGTATACTTATAATATTAGAATTAACTTACTCCCTGTTATGTACGTTGAAAAATTTTTAAAAAAAAAATTCTAGTTTAATAAAAGAATATTCAACTCTATTCCTGACGCAACTATGCTCTACTAATTTAGACGAGATTTTCTCGAATTATGAAGGGAAATTTCAGGATAAAACATAATTGTAAGGTAAATATTTTGTGAATATACAAAGTCTAATGTACATAATGGATGTTGGCTTTAAATTATTAATCGCATCCCAGTGAAGATGACCATAGTTTTTCAACAGTATTTTCCACAATAGTCGAGAAAGTTAGTTAAATTAGGCGTACGTTTGCTTTGATTAGTGCCGAATCCCTTTGTACTACCCGACGTTTCCACGGTATTTATTTGTATAAGCCCGAAAAGAAATAAAATTAGATATTAGTGTCTTGGTCAATACGTGATTTAATAAAATATTTGAAAATTTACATTTAGTGCCCACTAGTCTACCTATGTCTAAGGAATGTTAATTTCTTCATAATCGGTATAATGCTTCGAGTCAAGAAATCTCTAGACAGTCAAAAATGCTTCAGTAGCCTAAGAGATTAAAAAATATGCACGGTACACTAATACTGTCAAAAATACTCCCAGTACCTTTAGAGAGTCAAAAAAAATTTCCTTTACTCTAAAAAGAGCCAAAATAAATGTTGAGACGGACATAAGTACTCCCGGTACCATTAGAGAATTTTAAATAGTCCCGGGAACTTTAGAGAGATAAAAACACAATTTGCACGTTAAGACATGGTAGTTTAAGACATGGTAGTTCAGTAACAACCACAATTAATTAGTCTTCTTTTGATGAATTAGAAAAGTTAAATAATATATAGTTGAACGACATTATAGTGATCTACATCATAAAATACATTTATGATAATATGAATAATTTATGCGAAAATGTCTAAATGTTTAAACATGAGAAAACGGATTTAATACATAAATCGAAAATATTAAAATATTCATACCAGAAAAAAATTCTAGAAAATGTCAGAAAATTTAACATAAAAATGAGAAATTTTTAACTACTTTTAAATTACTTAAATAAGAACATTTAATATTTGAATGACAGAAAATATAAGCATGACTAAGTACACTTTTGTATGAGTGAGAAAAACGTACATAAACTTAAAATGATTTGAAAATATTTTATTTAAAAATGATCCCAAATTTACAGCAGTCGTCAAAACTATTTTCGATGGTTCAAACTCTCATCGACTCGTTGCTTTGAACTGCAGAAACATGAAAAATAAAAAACAGCTGTTCCAAAAAAATATATTTATATCGAAAATAACTATGCAGTAAGTTAGGAGTAAGTAAGTGAAGTACTGTGAAAATAATGAAAACATTATACAGTTCAGGTAAGATTCTTTGACGTATGCAATTTGTACGTGATCATTATTTTGTGTGTTGTTGATTGTTATATTAAAGAAAAAATATGTAGTAATAATATATAAATTATGCAGATTGCCATATTTTCCCCCCCAGTAGTACTCCGTAAACACGCTAAAGACCTTGTTGTTGTTGACGCGACTCTGAATAAAACAATAATAATAATATAAATGTATATATATATATATTAATGTAGCACATGTAATTCTAAATTTATGGTCGCTAAAGACCTTCTTCTTAACGTGACCCTAAATAAAATAATTAGTCATTTTGCGTAGAGTTGTCTAAGCGAAATATGCAACCAAAGGTGTCATTTAAATTTGTCTCACCATTTTTTCTTTTACAGTATATCCACTGACCTCATGACTGACGTCACGAGTATAATGTATTTGCTTTAAAACTGCATAAGAAGTGTTATCAACTGTTTCTTCAGATATATCGGCTTGTTTCTGAAGGATCAATCTCCCAGAATTGTGTAAAAATCGCTCTCAACGCCAGTCAAAGGGGTATATAATGGCTTGGATATGACGAAGATGCTGTAAGACTATAGGGAATAACTGTACGAACAAACTCAATTTCCGTGCTGCAATTTCAGAAAGGTATTGGCTTCTACGCGACCAAGAGTAACAAAACAATATTTTCAGATTCCCTCGTTCACGAAAGGCGCTATCTGATTTCCTATCTCAAATTAACCTCATAAAGAGAACTCATTATGATTTTTCACATACCGACGAATAGTTGTAACATGCATGCCGGGTTAAGTGTCAAGCGATAAAATTTCCTTTCAACTCCTAATTTTGAGTTGATAAATTTTAAAGCGCACCTCGGAATATGGACAACTAATAAGAGTTTCTAAATTCATTAAATACAGAATAAGAAAACAAACTGTTTAAACTTCTTCCAGAATTTCATTATCTTATGACATCTCATTTCAAAGTCAAAGCTGTAATTAAATCATTTTTTGGTATGTATGATTTCATTACGTGACTAATGCTCTCAATATTGTACTTTAGGTGAATTTATTTTCGAACTGGAATACAAAAAATTATTACAGTGTGATTAAAATGATTGCGTATCTGCACAGTTAATATCTTAACTCTCTAATGTGTATAAAACGTGCTATAAATCTGAGTAAATCTTTCTGCAAAATTGGAAATCACACTTTGAGTATAACGTAATACGAGGCATTTAGGAATGACTAATATGAAGGTTCGAGACATTTCGGTGTCTAGCTCCAGAATTCTGGACTCCGGCCAGTTATTCAAGCAATAAACTCGAGCAATGTGAGGACAAAGAATAAAGATGTGGGAGCAAGTGGGAAGAAGTCGGGAAGGAATAAGGCCAAACTTTATTTCCCGAAGAACGACTTATTTATTAAATCGACGTCTCAATTGCAAGTCTCTGTCTGATGAAACTTAACCGGGGTATTTGAGTACGACAGTTAGACCATAAATAGAAATTTTGTCGTTATTATTCATTTCTCATACAATAAACGTAAATTATTTCAACCTAAAAATTTGAACACTACAGCATAGAAGAGAAGTCCCATTTGAGACCTGACTCAGTTTTATTGTAGTTTAATTTCAAATTAAAATAAATTCATTTTTAAGAATACGAAATTATCAGCACTTACATCACATAAGTACAGATAATTTCGCTCTCTATAATATAACAAGTAAAAATATTCGAATTTAATAACATTCCTTATATAACATTTGATTGATTTTCGAGCTGGTTAATGAAAGCCATAAGAGCACTGCATTTTGGTCCAAACACCCCTGTAAGAAATTTTATTTGTTTGTTTTTTGATGTTGTAAATAACCGGTGGTATTTTGAAGTTGATAATGATAACGGAAAATTAATTTTTCATTTTGAGTGTTAATAAAATTACGAATTATTTATTTAATTTTACTCTGCACTACTATAACAGATTTAATAATAAGTAAATAAATTTAAGTAACTTAAAATATACCGTAAGAATATCATTAAAAGACTAAAACATTCGAAAACATTCCAGATGATTCCAACATATTTAATAAATAAATAAATATTTTATACAAGAGCTAATTTTATATAACTGTTTCTATTATCACTAAGTTGCTTAGTTTAATTAAATATGGATTTTAATTATATTTTATCTTCACGTTGAAGATCTTTATACAATTTATCGTCAAACTCGAATACGATACAATGTATACACCTCAGTAGAAAATATTTAATTTGAAGTAGATTTAAATATAGACAAAAAATATTTTTAAGGCTTCAAAAAATATTGCTCGAACAGTTTAAGATGTAAACTATTTTAACATATTATTTTATTTCACTTCCCGATAAGCTCTATATTTTTTATCATCAAGGAATAATGGTTTATGATGGAGTAAAAAACATTAAATATCGTGTTAAATTGTTTCCAAGTTACAGCAGAGATTATATATATATATAATATGTTGGCATATAATAAAAAGAAAACTTTACACATTTTATATTCGGGATTACCATTAAACATCGCAGTACTGATGTAATAAAATAGAAATTTATAACTCGGAAAAGAAAATAATAACTGAAAACGTTTCCTTTGTTGTATAGAAATACGCGTTGCTGATTCAAAACCTCGAGAAAATATATTTCACATTCATATTTAATAAAACAAAGCAACTTAGTGTCAATAGAAAAAATTAGCTCTTGTATAAAATATTTATTTATTTAATAAATGGGAATCATCCTGAATGTTTTGTAAAGTTTTAATCTTTTAATGTTATTCTGACGGTATCTTTTCAGTTATTTATAATTATATTACTTATTATTAAATATTTATTAGTAGTGCAGGGTAAACTTAAATAAATAATTAATAACTTTGTTAACATACAAAAAGCAAACATAACATTCCCATTACATATTTCATTTTCTAATATCAAAAGAAAAGAAAACTTCAAATATGCAGACATTACAGTATATAATCTGATCGGTTCATTTATAACAATCAACATTTGACTATTAGATGAAATTAATGGGCTGTTAAGGAACGTGTCTATACTTCACATCCTGTACTATTTGTGTCGAAACGATCTGTTATAATCGAAACACTTTCTCTACACTGGGCTGTTATTGTAGCTATCAAATGAACGCTAATTATAGCAATTCTAATGCCAGAATGCAGCCGAGGGCGAACTGTGGGGCAATATAAACGTTAGGCGCATAATACGACAAATGCATAATATGCCGAGGATACACGTTGTAGAGGACAATACAAATGAGAGCGATGAAACGGCTATTGAAGTTTACGGATCGTTACATACAGTGAAATCGGACAAACTAATTCAATCGTAGAATTTGGTTGGTCTTCTGTTGATCCAATACAGCAATGACGTATTTTAGTGCTCACGTGATTTATTATTGGTGATTATCCAAATTGTTTTTCTTAAATTACATCAACCTGAAAATATAATATCTTTATTTATATAAGATGAACATTCAAGGATACAGACTAATACACGTCGTTATTGAGCAGAGTTTTTACCTTTTTTAATAGAAACGTTTTTTATGCAAAGAGGAAGGCAATTAAATAGTTTTATTCCCGAATAATATATAATTTTATGTCGGTCAACTAAGTTACGAATTTTACAGTTTCAAAAATGTAGGTACTAGGTAATGTAAAAATTTCCAAGAGCTTTGAAGAGACGTCTACAAATTTCTCTATAATTTTTGCCGCAAAGTATTCGGATCGCTCTTTCCTGTTGTTTAAAAATTTCCGCAGAGCGAGATGAAATTCCCCAGCTCGTAATACCGTAACACGTGTTACAATGCAAATATGCATAATATATAGTTTTCCCCTTTAAGGTATCTACTTGTTGCATTAATAATGGAAGGGAGTAACAGGCGGAACTAAGTTTACTTGAGAGCACCTTAACATGTTCAATCTATCGTAACTTTCCTTCAAGTTGAACACCGAGGAATGATGCATAATCAGTTGTTCGGTTCACTAATCCAGCATTGTTGTTACCGGACGAAAATTGTACAAGTTTAGTTTTCTGTAAGTTCAGAACCAATATGTTTGTCTTGTCCTTACCTGTTCTAAGTTCGTGTCATCGGCGTAAAGCACCGATTTTATGGGCTTGACGCAATCTGGAAGGTCATTTCTGTACAAAACAAAAATCAGAGGTCCTTGGAGACTCCGCAAGTTATTTCTTTCCAATCAGATACACAAACATTGCCGTCATAGTTGTCTATGGAGCCTTTTGGCTTTCTATTAGATATATATGATTTGAAAAGTGAGGAAGCATTTCCCCTAACTCAAGTTTATCTAGTAAAATTTTGTTATCTACTATGTCGAATACTTTGGAGAGATCTACAAAAATCCCCTTGTTTTTTTAAAAAATTCTTCCTGACGCTGTTAGTAGATTTATTTTTGAGGAAGTCATGTTGTTCTGGTGATATGATTTTATGTTTTTCTAAAAAGTTTACAACCCACAAATGTATAGCTTTATACATATATAATATGTATAGCCGTAGTATTTTAGAGAAAATTGGAAGCAGGTAAATAGTTCGGTACTTCGAAATATCAAGACGCGTGCCCTTTTTAAATAGCGGCATTACTTTAGTTACTTTCTGGAATCCGGAAATTTTCCTGTTAAGAACCAAGAATTTATTATGTATTAATTTTTCTGTTAATTCCTTATGTATCTTTTGAGGTAGGACATTTTAAGTTCCTTATTATATTTAACACATCTTCCCTATTTAGGGATAATAGAAATATTGGATGATTAGCCCTTTTCTTCGCGTTTTAAGGGAGACAATGAACGAAATTGTCATTAGGGGTCATAATATTAATCATATATTGTTTATGTACGTTAAGAAAATAATAGTTAATTGCAGAAACTGCTTCACTGTTTGAAATGATTTTATGGTCTTGGAGAATACAGATTTTTTTAAATTTATTTATTGTTTAAAGTCGCGTCAACATATTAGTAATTGGCGACTCTCCAAACCTAATACATTAAATTATTACAATGGATTCATATTACATATACATATTATTCTTAGTCTAAGATTCATTGTCTATTTATATCTTGATTGCCGGTTTCCTTACTAAACTTTAGCAGGTTATTTATTGCCGCTTCTGAGGTACATATCTCCCTTCTCGTGTATTTCTGAATTGTGGCCTATCTAATTCTGTCGTGCTTTGGGCAGTCGTAGAGGGCATGCTGGATCGTCAGTGCAGCCTTGCATAAGTCGCATGTAGGTTCTTTGACCTAGAATAAGGATAGTAATGCGTGAGGTTAGAGTGGAGAGTTCTTATCCTGGCAACAACCACATGCAGTCTCTGTTATAGATTGCCAGCTTAGGATATTTCCTTGAGTTGTCGACTTCCTTATGAAAAATTCCTTCTTTCCTTCCTCTTCTACACATGTTCCATTTTCCCTCCAGAATACAGATTTTATTTGCAACAAATCTTTGTTTTCCCGAAGCATTAGACATATATTTTTTATTAGTAGTTTATCGTCGCGTCGAATTATATATTTCATTCCACGAGACTCTTATTTTATTAACAGAATTTATTTCGAAGTAGCAAGTTTCCTAGTGGCGACGACAACCTTTTTATTTATTTTTTTATTTAAATTATATGTTGGATATGAGTAGGATTTGTATCAGTATCCATCAACATTTAATAAAACCATGAAGGATTCATCCGTATTGAATGAAATTTAATGTACAACTTACAAAGCAATAAAACAATATTACATGTCGACGACGTGTCATGGAATCAAAAAGATTTATAGTTCAATTTGTAGGTGCCGTTCATGGTGTAACAATTTTCACAACATGAGTTTATTTCCCGAAACAACTCTGAAAGGAAGATTGCATGAAGAAATTTCATCTGCAATTGAAACATTCATTTGCTGTATTAGAAATGTTTGTTCCGTGTGATTGTTTCTGAGAAATAAATCTATTATGGACCAAAGTTTTGTGAAAATTTTGAATAATATCGATTAGTTGTAAAACTATTACATGTGTTAAAATCCACTAAGTAAGTGCTGCATTTTTGTTTTACAATGAAGATGAAATTTCATCGGTATTTTGTTCGAAGGATTGTATTTATTTGAATTGCGGTTAACTTAAAACATTACATTATATTGATCCCGTGGCGACAGAAGTCGATCATTATAAACAATTGCCAAATGTTTCCTGTCTCCTTCCTGTGTAATATTTCTGAGACATGGCAAGTCGTTGGCGGGTAGCAAACAATTGAAATTGAATATTCTACCTTTGTGCTGTGGAAAATCTGATAAAACGAAATTGTCTTTCGACGTTGTAGCTGTAAGTGAATCTTTTGCCGCGGGGCGTAATACTCGAGCGTCCAATCTCTCTCCTTGGCAGGAATGCGCAACGCGATATCTCGGCATTAAAAGAGCTCGGAAACACGTATCAAGGCCTCAATTCCCTACTCATTTTATATCATATTTATTACGAATACATTCAAATCCTCATATAGCAATAAAACTAAAACTATCCCGGTAATACGAAACATCAATTATTTACATAGCTACAGGTCAAAGTTTTTGTACTCAGACGAAATTTTGGAATTCTTAAAATTGGTGTTCTGAGTTGGACTTATTAATGCCATACACGCTAACATATAATCGTTTTTCCATTAACGATAAATCTCAAACAAAATCAAATTTTCCATATTTAATTAACAAAAATATATTGTAGTAATTGGTAATTAAGGCATTGTTCTAATTGAAAAGTTGAATTGTAGAGGACTTGTTATTGGTGGATATAGCGGACGCCGCAACAAACCGGCAATGCAAAGAAAGTATTGTTGATCGGTCGAGAAGGTTTTACGCGCTCAAAATTTACGAGACGAACGAACAGTCGGGCAGCAGACAGCAAATAGAACACACGAGACGAACGAACAGTCAGGCAATGAACGGCGAGGCATAAAGGCCAGCAAAGTCTATTTTACAAAAGTAGTACAGATAGGCAATGAACGGCGAAGTGTAAAGACCACAAAATTCTAATACACGAAAAGTTGAACAATTTAGTCAGTCAGCAGCGGGAATGAAAAAGGTCTAATTTAAAGAACGAGAGAATGTGTTCCAGTAATATGTACGCTGTTATATCAAATTGCAGAAACTAAATCAATCTTCAGTCAACAGACAAAACCAATGAGGTGCATTTTCAACAAAAATCCACGAGACCTACAAATCCAGGTTGCAGTAAATCATCGAGAATCGACAAAGTTATTTTTAACCAACTAACAAACTACGCTAATTAGAGTCTGTGAACATCTAGAGTCTGTGAGTACTTAGAATAAGTGATATCCCCAAAATTGTGCACGAAAAGTTAAAATGAGACCTGGGCTGCCGTAAGTAGAAAGAAACTTTAAAATCATTGTAAACCACGTTTAAAAGATAAACGTCAGATCGTTCTTTAATTATCGATAAAATGAGATATTTAATTATTCAGATCATTCTTTATTGTTTAAATTCAATCTTTAGCATTATTTATTCAGCAACAAATTTCGTCTATGTTCAGACGCATTGATTCCCATATAAAGCAAATGTAATTTTTGTGATTTTGATTATATAAATTCTGCCATTTATCAAACCCAGTTCAAGACCCTGAGATCCCAAATATTTTGGAATTTGAATACTTGTTTTAAAATTGTTAATAAATCTTGTTTAATAGTTTTCACGTAATAGTTCTTTTCATTTAAAAACGCCACATAATTCATATCCAGAATTATTGTCAAAAGATAAGAAAAGTTAGTTTATAAATTATTAAAATATGTATGAGATTATATTTCTTACGCCTTCTTACAAATTCTATGTTTTTTATGAAATTTCGGGCTCAAAACCCGTAAAAGTTAATTCATGAAACTATTAATAATATTTTCATTCAATTCTATTAGTCAAATGTGGGTTTGATTGCAAAATTATCCATGTTTACAGCTCATTCTTGGAAATAGCTACAATTTAGTCCAAATGTTGGGCAAGTAGAGAAACAGCTAGGCGAGAGGCTCTGCGTTGGCCGTTCTAATCATAATCTTTAAATTGTACCAACTTACCTTCTTTTCTATCCATATTATTAATACTAGTTTTCATCACTTCATCACTCTAACTTCATAAATACCTTCGCCACTTTAATTCTGTTAAATCCTCTTCACCTCAATATCTATCTGTTCATCTTACTGCATCTACCTTACAGTCTGCAATAGCATGAGAGGTTTTTAAATAAATAACTAAAACAATTGTACGTGTATCAGTCGCGAGATTGATCTAATTTTTGCCTCATGATGTCTCATTTATTTTCTGTCCTTTCAAGAGGCTAAGCCATGATTACAATTAATTACAATTGTAACATCAGTTCTGGAGGTTCAAGTTTCCTGGCGCCAATTTCGAAGAGATCAATTAAATTTAAAAATTCAGATAGAAAATTTCAATTACAGTGAAAGAAGCTTTTAAATAACATCAAAAATGGAATTAATAGCGAAAGCTCTGTGCTAGTGAAACAAGAGTACAATTTTGGGAAACTCACCTTTTAAGAGCTCGTTGGCCATGGTAAGCACCGGGCTATGAACAGAAGTCCAATGGCCGCCTGTTATGTGCTATACCAGTTACGAACGACGTGATTGATTGAATGACGAATGAGTGAGTGAGCGCTTCACATGCGCTCCATATATACAGCGAGAAAACCGCTCAGTAGCCTTTTGTAACCGAACACACGCGGTTGCGCAAAACTGCGTCTTCGGTCACCATGCTAAAAATTGGTCCTGTTAATACCGACAAAATAATACTACCATACATTCCTGATGAGAAGTAAACAATAAAAGATAAAATCGATTTAACTAACAATAATTGACAAAATTTAATTTAATTAAATTGAATTTTCGTTGACTTGATTGGAATTAATTTATGTTGATTTGAGTTCTGGTTTGAAAATACCTTTTGTGTTCTTTACGATCGAGCTACGGCTCGCGAAACATTTTTTCGTCGCTTTTGGATCTGAATATAATGATTAAATATTGTTGAATTTATGTTTTTGCCTTCCTTATTTGACACTATTGTTCATGACGTTTTATTGATTGTCGCACACCAGCATCAAACCGCCGAATAATTGTTATTTTTAATTATTTTAGTAATTTGAAATATTATATGTTTCTCTTCACCACGTTGCAATTTTTAATTATATGAGTTGTTTATTAAAATCGTAGTGTGTACAATAAGTAACAGCACACAGTGTTTCATGTCCCTTTTCTGTAGAAGGCTAACACGTTATTGTCATATCCAGACTGAGGAAACGATTATTACATAATGACAAACCTTTGTGTGAGGACAAGCCAGAAGAGGGTACAAATACATACAGAAACGTTTTTGTGATGCTAATTAAAGATTATATGAAAAAAAAATTTTCTTAGTTGTAATATATTTTAATGGTCTGATAATGGTCGTTAAATATATCTTATTGGTAAAAATGGATGTAAAAATAAAATTGTAAAAAGTTAGTGGTCGTTAAATAAATGTTTGTTAAAAATATAAGTAAAAATGAAATATTATTTAATAGTATGTAGTTAATGATTAAATTTATAATATAGAAATATGCACTTTGGACAAGATTTTTATGTGTGGCTTCATTGGAGGGTTTTGCGCAGTCCCGTTGTATTCCGAGAAGCGTCCCAGCATTAAGCAGACTGACGAAACGTTTTGCGGGGTGGAAGCTTATGCTAAAACAGTATCTTCGTTCATCAATTAAAATTCGACGAAGGAGTAATCCTAGGTATGCTTTCAATCCAGGATGTGTTCCCGCATTACAATGAGGTCTCAATTCGCGCAGTCGCCTCTTTTTCCCTTGCAGAAATGAACGCGCGATATGCAACACGACAATCCGATTCTCATTTAATAGGACTATGTTTCTTCATATCAATTAAAGGATTTATGAATGACGATTCCAGTGAATAATTCTTTAGCTTTTTTAAAAGTTTGACAAAAACTAAGATTATCATTCCAAGTATTTGTAATATTCTCAGATAATTATAAACTAAGAAAAGTTATGTAAGTTAATACATATTTTTAAACTTGTAATATTTTAAACAAAAAAAAAGTAACTGAAAACGTATATGAATATAGTCATACAGATAGCTAATTTATTTCATTCTCCTTATTAAAATATTTACGATATTATCGTAATAGATTATCGAAATCAAATTTCAAGCTTCTTGAAGAAAAGTATTATGCTTTGGATGAGTGAATTTGAAGCTCTGTTTGTAAAAATTATGCGCTAAATTTCCTTCAATGCAGAGGAGTCGTTCATGGTGTTACAAACAATTTGTGTTGATACAAATAAACTATTAAAATTTCAAAGCCATAAAACACTATTCCATGTCGAAAATCAATTTCCACAAACACGAGTATATTTTCCTACACCTTTATTATATATACAGACTTTAAAGTTATCAGCATGATTTTTTATTTTAAAAATAATTTCTGTGGATTCATATTTTATCCTTATGAACAATAAATTTTATTCAAATATGCCCTGTATTAGTTTTATAAGTGGAATTGGTTATTATATTTATTAATCTGGGAAATATATAGAAATGTAAAAATAAAAAGGTTAAAATTTCTAAAACTTGTAAATAAGCGGTTTGAATAGAGCAACCATTATCGTTCATAAGTATTGGTAACATCAAAATATGAATTAAAAAAGTCTGGAAAATATGCAGGACTAAACGCAGCTCAACGCCACTTCTGATTTATTTTTGAACTAGCTGGGTGCTTGACGTTTCCCGGGTTGTCATATATCCATAACCCCGGATTCGACTCCAATCTTCGTTGCTTTTGCGTTATAATCTTGTAACATCCCTCCGCCTCTCACCCCTAAGCGTGGTTCCCTACTAAAGGGGTGGAAGTTATACACGAACAACATAGGAAGAAAAAAATCAATATAATTAATCCCGAAAAATATTTATTTATCACACATATCGATTGTATTTGCATGTTCCATATTTCCAAATTTTCCACCCTATCCTCCCCTGCCCCTGGGGGTTAAATGGCAAGTTTAATGTCATAATTGAACTCAGTGACATCAATAACCTGGGGTTTGACTACAATCTCGGTTGTATTCGCGTTATTTTCTTGTAAATCATCTCCACCCCTACCCTTATTTAAGGGTTTTCGTTTCCCATGCAAACATACAAACACTCTGCTTTATTTAATAGATAAAAAATTGAAAATGAAATAAAGTTTTAGTAATATAACTTCGGACGGTACAATTTGTATATGAAAATGCCCACTTAGCGGAAAAGTTAGAAGTTAAAAAAGTAGTTATGGAAGTAGAGCAGAAATATACCTTAAATATAAACGCTCAGATTTCTGTTGAATGCAAGCAGTCTTGAAACTATTGATCACCATAAAATTTAAATTGGCATTTAATGTATGGATAAAATTTACCAAATATGGAGAATAGTAGAAAAACTAGACAGATTAAAAATCCCAACTATAGTGAAAACAGTGACTATTATATATACTATATTTTCATGCTTTTATTTACGTTTAGTGGTCAGTATCAAAAACATGTTCAGTAAGTACAGACTGTATAAACGTTTTAATATGAATTGTAACGAATTACATTGTATTACAGTAAATATCTGGTTTTTTTTGTGTACTAAATTATTTTGGATGTTAAGTATTTTCCGTGTTTATATCCTCAAAACCGAACAACGAAGTGAAGTGAATATTCGCAAGTTATGCGAAAAGTACATTACAGGTTAGTCATCTTGTAAAGGAAAAAACTATTTATTTTATGGTAAGACTTGAATAATCCCATCGACGAGTATTTCGTGTTGCATTAAGGAAGGAGCGCTCAATTTTTCAGACTTGGAGAGTTGTCTAATGGAATGACAGGAATCGTTAGTCAATCAGTGCTAAGAAATACGTTGGGAAATTTTATAGCTACGCTGGTAATTCGTAATATATTTTTTTTTCCAAAAACTTTTAATACAAGTCTCAAGGTGTTGTGTGGGAAACAGGAAGGCACTCCGAAACAACAGCCGGTCAGTGGTCCAGATCGATGGGGAAGCTGCAAAACTGCGCTCAACAATTCTTGCACAGTCTAAATGTTTCCTTTTCGACTACCTCACTAAAATAACAAAAAAATTTAATTTAATTTCGTAATACTAATTTCACGAAACCAATCATTTGTTACAGCTGTGCCAGTAATTTTATTCCTAGACAAGTCCTCTATATAAATTATTGCTAAATATACCGTAAATTAGCGTTATGTAAATGATTATTCGATGTTTCAGAGTAAATTCTTTAGTTGACAGAGAAGAAAACTCTAAGGTTTAATTATGAGATTTTATTTCCACGTTAAAAACCAATATGCATTTATTTAGATGTTGGTCTTTATTATAATACGTCAATCCTGAAGAATTAAAAAAAACAGTTCCCGTATTCAGAGTCAATCAAGTCCCTTAATCACATTAAGAAAACTGAAGTTAATAATATTATTGAATATACACCAAAAATCCCACGAAATGTTTAATTAAATTAGAAAAATGGAAATCAAGTGGTAGCAAATTGGATATTTAATGTTAATGTTAAGTACAGAGAAGTAAATGTCAAAATTTTTTGGTCATAACTTCAGCCTGCTTGTTAAGTACCTCAAATGCATATATGAACGTCTTCGCTCTGGACTTCAGAAGCCGGCCACGCTATAGAATGTTATTCTTTATTTTTCGGAGATCCTCTAAGGTGAGATTTATAACAACATGCACTCCGGGTGTCCTGCTTTCGAATAATCAAGAGAAATGGATCCCATGCGCACAGGGACCGCATAGCTTGTACTTGCAAGATAGTTGAGACACACTAATTTCAGAAATATTGCACCGTTGGGTGCAGTCGGGCACAAGGAGACATGTTACTGCAGTTGTCTTCAGCAGTCCGCTCAAACTTTCTATGAAGATGAATGCGTTTTCTGTTTTATCGCTGATGTCGACCGTGACCGGTTAGTTTCGAACACCGTTTTATATTGATCAACTTTGGTTCTAGCTTCGTGGCATTGTGCTCGAATTTTTCTTGTGGAGGAAACTGACATCCAATCGATCAATAATATTAACGAGATAAATGGGTGAGGAGTGACGTCATGGAATGTCGAAACCATCGTACATTTCATACAATCAATTTACCTCTACCAGTTTAGTTGAACGCTGATTTCGAGAAAAAAAAATAAGTGTGCTTCCGGAAAATAGTAAAAGAACTAATATAAATATTATGAGTTAATTTACCACACTTCACAAATTTATATCGTTTTCTTGTGTAGGGCAATTTGTCTAAAATTGATGTATAGTATTAAAATTTCCTCATACTTCCCAGATTGTTGTATGCACGCCCACAAAGGTTTCTGTCGACCTTTATAGCTGATAGGCAATTCCGCAGGTGTGAAATTTTAAAATATCCTAAAACAGCCGATATTAGCGTAGTTTTCGGGTTCGACGAGATTAACAGTTTCGTCTTCAGTCATTTTCAGTTATTAATATCAACCTTTTACAGCACGTGAAGGCAGCACCATTTAAGGAGTTAATAAAATTATTTCTAGAAAAAAAATAATTTATGTACGCACTTGACTAGGAGAATTTTTATTTCCGAATACATAGCCTACAAAAGTAATAGCCGCTGTAATTTATCAGTAATTTAATATCTGTTCTTTGGACCATATCTATACTATCCGTCAATATTATCGACGATAATGTTAGTCATTAATCTTATCAAGAGTGTAGTGAGTTCGCCTTGTAAACTGATAGGCTACGTGCTGCTCTTGAGTGTAGTGCGGTACTTCAGAAATCCTACACAGCTTTCTCCCCTTACGTCCAAGCATAGGAAAGGATTTCAAAATGAGATACTAAAAAGGTATCAAATAGAAATATGAGATTTAAACAAGCATTTAATTATGAAAAACAATTTATTTTGTTTTATTGTATTATACGATTACGAAAGTTTTTTCGTGTGTTCTGATATTTCCTGAACAATAGCCAATGGTAATTAATCACAATCGCCTGAAATGTCTTTAATATTTGAGACAATAGAAATGCAAATGAAGTGTATTTTATTGCATTATACTACGCTAAAAAAGACGTTTCAAGGTCCATAACGAATAGAGTTCCCTAACAACTACCATTACTAAGCTCCTTCCTCATGTATTCTGTTCGTGCATTTGAAGCTATAATAACAAAAATTAATAGAATAATCACACAGGAAGTTCAATTAACTCTCACAATTTGTTGTCTATCAGCAACTTGTTGTGGGAGGATTTGAAAGAAAATATTAGAAAATAATTGTCATTATTTTAATTAGCTTTAAAAATATTGTAATACATTGGCAATATCTTTTCGAATATTCCACAGCGTAACATGAAACATTTTTAAATATTTATTGGTTGCGGCAATGTCTTCTATTGCATTTGTGCTTAATTGTATAAAATGTTATATTTTATAGTTATAGTTGCAGTTATAGAAAAACATAGTATGCGTCATCTTCTTCAGTTAATTCTGTTTTTGTTTTGTGTCATATTTACGTTTTAAAAAAAATACCATCTTCAGCCTATTACTGCGTGAGAGCAAACCTAGGAAAAATAAACAGTCTCACATCTCATCTTCTCATCTCTTGTAGCCCTCACTCTGCTGCCTCTAGTATTCTGATAATGAATTTGAAGCTATATTTAACAATATTAGAATTGAAATCACGCAATGAATTCTGAGAGTTTAGAACCGAAAGCACAGACGTTGAAATCATCCGTTTTTAGATTTGGAACAGGACACATTTTTCTTTTGTTGATTCATCTTTCCTGGCTTCCTGGACACACCATAAAGCAATTATTTTTTTAAACCGTTCTTTTATGAAAAATTAATAACTAATATCCAGTGTCAAACATTAAATAAATGTTGTTTTCCTCAGACGTGCATCTATTGTAATTCTAGAGGATAAATTCTTTTTTGGGCGATATTATATAAAAAAAATGAAAACTTAATCCTTTATTTATTAATAAAGGAATGATCGATATTCTGTAAGATACACATCTTTCAAACTTCAGCCTTTCAAATTTCACTCACGTGCTACTCTAAACATTTTCTTCAACCAATAAATAAATCAGTGTATCATAAAATGAAAATATGTACTGTGAACTCTTCACACGAGGGAAAATATTTACTGCCTACGTATAGGCTTAAAGTAATTGGGACATTTTTGGGTCGTGCCTCAGCTGTGGGTTCATGACATAACCAGATCAGAGATGGATCGCTTCCTATTAAGCAGTGTTGGCGCCACCTGAGGATAAAGCCCCTGTATTTATTACATCTGATGGTGACGATCAGAGGATATAAATGACAGAGGAAAATAAATATAGATTACTATGACAATTACATACAATTTGAAAAATAAATTATGACTTTGTAGAAAAATAAATCACTAGTTCGTGAATTATTTTAAACAAAAAACAGGAAATCGTAGTCTTCGACGACCATTGATCAAAATTTATTTCTCTCTTTCTTTCATCTTCATATATATATATATATATATATATATATATATATATATATATATATTATAATGGCCACTAATGTATCTAACCAAATGGTTTCTAAATTATTGAATACTTTTATTATTACCGTAATATTGTGGCCAGGATATTTATTGTAAGCAACAGTCAGCATTGCGTAAGAACGTGGAATGTTTCGAGAGTATTGCTGTCGGCGCCTTGGTGACATAGAAAGATTTGACGAGAGTTCAGTTCAGTCTCTCTGATGGGTGCTGACCCAGATTGGTTAGCAGTGAGTCTACATGTAATGGTTAACGTGTAAAATATAAATTAAGAAGGTCGCTGGTGTATAAGGGATAGTTAACCTCTTGCGAGTTATTGAACGAGACAAACGAAGAGGTTTTGATAGGAAATATATATATATATATATTTGTAACGTTGGAACCGCTTAACTGTGACTTCGCTTATCCTCAGGAACAGAGCAATTTATATAGGGGAACCATGATAAGAAATACCAAGACACTGAATTTCAAATTTTATATTTATTTCGATGCAACAACTTTTACATTTTTTTTAATTCACAGCTATGTATAAATCTGAACGCAATATAAAGTATACCAATTTGAGATTTATTTTAAAAAATTACAATTAAAAAATTTTCATATTTAATTAGAACTGTTATTTAAAATCAATTAAATGTCTCTGAAAGTAAATAAAAATGCAATATCTGTTAATGGGATCAAAATTAATAAATTAACTTTACTGAAATACATAATTTCAAACAAAATCAAAGTTTAAAATTTAAAAAAAAATTCAAATTTATGTTCAATCAAAAGTTTAATATCTAAAATAAAATTTAACGTGAAGATTACTTTCAAAAATTTAGTTAGAAAAATTTAAAATTTAAATTAATGATAACTAATTTGTTTACTTTAAGAATATATTCAACTTTGATAATGTCAAAATGGCATTGCTTAAGAAAACACAAAATATGTAATTAATCAATCCCTTTAGATTTAATTAACTTTAAAATAATAATTTTTAAAAAATAATGGGAAAAAAAACTTTTAATGAAGCATGGCTGTGTAAGCCAAGAAATTTGAATTACAGTATCAAGGTTGGAAAAATCTGAACCGGATCGGAAATGTAATTTGGTTCTCCCGCTTAAGTAACGTACCCTCTAACTACTGTCCCATCCGAATCGAAAACAGGTTCAGTAAGAGATTCCTCCATCCATTGTATATATAGCCAGAGCCTGGCTTCTTCTACAATGAAATTAATTAATTCGGAAAAATAGAAATTCTATAATCCAGTCTTCATTGAGTCATAAAGTTATAAAAGAAGAATTATTGCACGATATTTCACTGTACAAATGACACCCTCTCTGGTTCGTTGTAGTGATCAGCTGATCAGAGTGGGGGAAGAGAAATGGCCCCTGATGACCACTTGAAGACAACTGCCGAGAGCCTTAGCAGCGGGTCCCCGCGCACCTCTGCAACTTGCGGAAAAAGGCACGGAAATCGTTCCGATTTCCGTCGCACGCGTCGCCACTACTGATGATCTCACTGACGCACAATATCATTCTGCAGAGTTTCTGTATAATTAAATGTTTGGAGTAACGTGGAGAGTGCGCCCCAAATTTTCGATAACTAACAAAAATGGCCGAAAATTGAAGTTTACCAGTTCTGAATTTCTGGAGACAACCAGGATCTTGGATTTAAATTCAAATTTTGTAAAATCTCTTTCGATTGACTTCTAAATGTAAAGACACGCCAAACCTAGACTCAAACGCAGTGTTTTTATGAGCCTTCTGGGACAGTACATTTGAATCCCGGATCGGTTGTGTAATACCACACACTATACAATTCGGAACCTAATTTACACACAGATATTTACACTAAATACTGCGGATTTATTGGACAATAAATCACAAATTGTTCTAAAATTAGTCCCTTCCCCAGATAATACAATTTCTAGTGATCACTTAATTCCTAATTTACGTAATTATCTTCACATTTAGAATCATGGGATAAAAAAAATTAACAACAAATTTTACATTTTACAACGTAATAAATATTTACATGTTAATACTAAACACTTATGTTCTCTTAAATTCATTCGTCCAAATTATTTCCACCGTAATTGCTCTAATATTCTTTATATTTGAAATTAAACGAGAAATATTTCAACACAATATTTACATTGTTTGTCAAGCAGATTACTTTATAATTGTGGTGGAATCTGCTTGTTCTATCACTATATGTTTGAGTGTAATAAATTCAGAGATAAAAGTAATTTTACGATACGATAAATGATATGTTACCCACAAATCCATAAAAAAAAATATTTTAACTCTAAATGCCAAACTTGTCCTACAATAAAAAAATAGAGTCCTTAAAAATATTTGCCTGTCACTACTGCATTGTAACTTAATATATTATGATATATTATTGGCAACATATTCGTACTTATTAATTGTTTCGCGTGATAAAATTGTGCAGTTATTACACAATAAAATATTTTGGTCGTGACTTATTTATTAATATGGTTAACCAAATTAGAATTATATTGACATTTTATTAAAATAAATTGCAGTTTTTTTAATACTAGTTCGTGTAACTTATACATCTTGTATAACAAATAAATTTCTCTAGACCTTGCAGATGGGTAACTTCGTCGTCATTGTTATTAGGTTTAGTTTGTTATTCATAAACTTAGCGTTGTATTAATAGTATTTCTACTCATTTTCTTTCTAAGAATTTTACGTCGTTTTCTAACAGATTTGGCACGTTTCTATGTTGTCCGTGTTGTATTGCATATCTGATAAAATATGAATCACGTAGTTCATAAACAAGCTGCATTGTCATTATTTCATTATCAATTAAAATATTTGTTTTAATAACAGATCCATTGTCTGATTATTAAAAATTTAAGATCAATGAATTTATACTCATTCTACTTTGAACTTCAATAATTTTAATAATATGTTATATATATATATTTATATATATTGGTGAAAGGCCGGAAGCAGAGGCGAGGGTATAAAGAAAATTAAAATATGTTTGGTGTAGCGGTAAATACGATCCCCGTAATAAAGTCACGGAGACAGTGGTCAAAGGTTACATAAACCAGCGACAGCAAAACAATAACACGGCTCGCCTGCAATTGTTTCATTTGCCACAAGAACTGCTGCGAGGCATGCGACCAAATATAATAACTTTTTCATATCCTCTTCGGCAGTGAATATCCATTTTCGAGGGATAGAGGAGGGGTGTGTCTATAAATAGATGAAGTAAGATTTATTGGGCAGCGTGCAAACAATTTTTTTTCTCTTTGCAGCTACGAATTTTATTTTGGTTTTAAATAACTTAATGGAGTTATACTGTGTTTATAATTGTAGTATATTGTTGATTATTTTGAGTTTCAAACTATGAGCAGATGCTAAAATGTGTGAGACTTTGCGCTCATTTTATATGATAATAATTGAATTTACGGGTTATGTGATGTATTCATAAATTTCTGTTCTCCTTACTGTCGTCCTTGCTTTACAACCACTCTAATAAATCTCTAACTGTTTAGTCCCTATTGCCAACATTTTAAAAATGTATCAGGAGGTTAGCTTCTAATCAACAAATTATGCGAATTAAGAGTTTTTCTATTCATTTATTAATTATGGCTTAAACCAGTCATAGAGTTCTAAATAGCTGGGCACATTCATAAAACATTCCAAAGAATAAACTGTGATAATTGAAAGTGACAGGCTACATGACGCTAATCCACGTGGCAGACGAATAGGAAACTTGACAATCATTAACTTTTATTTTGTTTAGGAGCAAATAACGTTATATATTTAGCGGCGACTCCCAATCAAGGGAAGAACAAAAAGTTACACATTGGCAATTAATTGAGCGTATAATGTAAAAAGCCTCCGGCTCACTTTAATTAACATGTATTTTAACGGTGTGTGGTTTGTGATGTGGCGGATTTAGTTATTTTCCCAGCGGCTCAGTGTGCTACAAATTAATTTACGTGTTCATGTGATTTTGTGTGCGCCTTGTACAATTTAATTGTGTTTTTTAAAGGGCCTGTAACGCTATCTCCTCGCTGGAACCGTACGTAGATCACGGGGAAAGTCAGGGGTAAAAATAACACCCTTCCATGTGTAACAACTCCGCATAAATGCAGCAGCCACGAATACCCAACGTTCTGCTAAAGGGCCATTAAGCTGTACGTGTTAATTAGAGAGAGTTGATTGCGTCTGTCCTCGAAATTATTTGAAACCAAAAAAATATTATAACAAAGGAAAGGGAACGATCGTTGGAATTGTGTTCTGTGTCAGAATTTATTCCATTCGCAGTACGGAAAATTAACGACTGGATGTAGAAAAAATAATATTATATTATATACTATCTGGGTGCCCAGGTTGTCATAATTAAACTCAGCGTCATCAATACTCCCGGATTAGACTCAATCTAGTTTTATTCGCGTTATTTTCTTGAAGTGCCCCCCCCCCCCTTCCCCAAGGGTGCTCCCATCTTATGCCGAAAAAGGATTAAATTATACACAAATATCATCGGTAGAAACACTATAAATCTCTTTGACCCAGAAAAATATTTATTTGACGCAAATATCGGATGTTTAACATGTTTCAATATTTCGAGCTCGGTCTATTCCCACTTCGGGGGGTTAAACGGTAAGTTGAATGTCATAATTAAACTCAGCGACATCCATAACCCCGGATTTGTCACCATTCTCGGCTGTATTTGCGTTATTTTCTTGTAACACCAATTCTTCCCCACCCCTAACGATGCTCCCTTCCCATGCCATAAGGGATTGAAATTATACATAGATAACATCGGTAGAAACACTATCAATCTCTTTGAGCCCGAAAAGTATATTTATTCGACACAAGTATCGGCCATTTAGCATGTTTGAAAATTTCCACTCCGCTCCTGGGAGTGGTACATGTGTCTTACTTGGGAAATCAAAACTAATTAATTTTATATTGAATATGTGCAAGTTATTGTTTCCTGGTCACGCAGAAAACGTGTACGAATTTAGGTGATTTGTATACGTAACATACAAACAAACACACAAATGCAGTCTATTTTATATATTAGATAGATTAGATTAATAGTGTAGCATATATGCAACAAATATTTTTGTATCACCCTAGATGCGTCATTGGTTTCCAATAGAGCTAATTTGTGATGTAGATATGAAAGAACATGCAATTAAGCAAATATGAAACTTTTGACAACAGTGGACATGTTAAAACTCGCCTGTCCTAACTTTCTGTGAGTCAACCCTTCAAGCCATACTTTTATACCGGCCGGTCAACTTCAGAATATTTATTTTCTGTGCTTTTTGTTTTGATTTGCAAGAAATAAATTTAAGAGTCATTCTCAGGATATTCTAATTGAACTAAAATAATAATTATCCGCTGAATGTAAATTATTGATAAATCAGAACTAATTAATTTTATATTGAATATGTGCAAGATAATAAGACAAATTGACTTTGGTCATGTTTGATATTTTTTTTTGGTTATTTTCCCGTATTGTAATCACAAAAATATATCTTAAAAATTAGTTTAAAAAATACAAAAAATAATGCACTAAAGAGTTATTATGTTTATCAATGTCTTCCAAGATATTCGCAATATACACTTTTCCGTGTGATTAACTATCCCCTTCTGAATTCAAAGGACATTATTCGTGTTTTATATTTACACCCGAAACGTAAAAATTCAGCATTATTATAGTATTTTTTGGCATCATTCGATTTTATACGTAGGTCACTAACTCGGTTTTAAAAAAGTCAAGGTTAATCTGCGAAAAAGAGAAGAAAAGAACATCCCAACAACTATCGTCTTGTGATGTCAGCATTCTTTTATCGAACACAGTAGCAGCAGATAAAGCATCGATCGTCAGAGAAATCCAACAGCTGAGACAAAAACCTCCACGTGAGTTAGGACGAATAAGTCAGTGGCGCCATCTCGACCTCCCTTCTGCTCTTATAAGACCTGAGGGACCTTCCTTGCTGAGTGCTAAGTAATCGGCTCGTCAACAAATTTCTCAACATTTCAGAAACCGAAGACGGAGCCATCACTTCGCGATTGTGTCACGCACGGAAAACTGAAACCTTAACTCTGGTTGGGTTAAGTTGCTACACCACTACGTCAACCGCTAGTTTGCTTATTCTTCCAAAAATAGAAAAATCCAAGAAATTGCTTCAATCTTAAAAATATAAGATTGAATCTCCTCGGTGTACTTTTTCTTTTCGATTCAACATACAATTAATAACTATTATAATTGATTAAACCCTTATTTTACTACAGTTACACCTAAAAAAATGTTTTAATGTAAATTGCATTAAAAAGTAAAAGAAGGCTAACATGTTTATTGTTTAACGGCCAAGCTATTATTTTGCTATTGCAAATAATAGAATATTATATATAACCATGTCAAATATGTTAGCCTAAGGAAATATTTTAATTAAATTATCAGATCAATATGGTTAATAAAAACCAAAATCTCCTGACGATCCATTTAAAATCATGACATTTTAATAGAATTAACAATGAAAAAAATTTTATACGTGACTTTTGTAAACTAAAGGTTTAATCAATTACAATAATAATATATACATACAGTCATTTATCGTTTTTAATAAACAATTAATTACTAGTACGGGAAAGTTTATGATTATCCAGTCACATTTCTTTCACAAAAAAATTGGCCTGTAACAAGACTGCTGTTGAGTTTTATATTCCCTTTAACTATGTTTCCTTTAATTTAAGGATCCTAGAGATAGTGCTTCTTAAATTCTGTACAAAATTCTGGTAAACTGTAAACAGCTAAATCACTATCAATTAGAGCGACAATATAATTCGTAACAATACATCACCTCCTGAATCCGTATCTCAAATATACTCTAAATAGATAAATTCTATTACAAAACTATGAGATTTCTTCACCATTCATGGCCCTCTACAAATATCAAAAAAGTTAAGTACCTGAAGATTTAATTTTGTAACTTGATAAAATATAAAATCTTTCAATACTGATAAAGAGTCGCTAACGAATTTAGACGTTTAAAATAACTTTAAAATTATTTAATTATTGGAAATGTAAAATGGTTTTTCCGTTTTTAGTAATAACAATACTCTAACGGGGTCCAGGTGGACCGCTTGGGGGTCGATTGAAGTTTTAAAAGGGCCTAGAGCACTCGAAGGGTCTATTGGGGGTTAAGGATAAATTTTATGAATAAAAATTTTATTTAGCTTCCAAGTAATTATATATAATTATACGTTTTAAAATATGTAAACTTTCATATTTGCATAAACCGATGTAATCCCCGTTTCGAATGTGGAATGTCGAGTAGCATTTGTATATATGCCGAAAGTTTGGAATTGTAAAGATACTCTTTAAAAATATACGTCAACCATTATTTTTAGCTTCTCGTTATTCTTATACTTACATATGGATGATTTGCGATTTTGTCATGTTTACAATTTTGTAAGAAAAGCTAGAAATTCGATTAAATATTTCTAAACGCGATGATTTACATTTATTGTTAACTAAATTTATAACATTCAACTTGCTGGCTAAGTTGTTCTTCTACCCCTATAAGTGAGGGTGGAAAGGGTAAACAATATATCTATGTTCCGCAATCTACACCTGAGGAAAAAATTTCACCAAATGTTGTACACGTGTTCCACAATAATCGGAAACAAACACTGTGGGGTTAAGACGAGACTACCAACCCAGAAGGCGTGGGTGGACGGGCTGGGAAATTTTCAAACATGCTTAAACGGCCGATATTACCGACGATTAAATATTTTACGGGGTCAATGAGATTGATAGTGTTTCTCCCGATGTTGTTGCTACCGCTTTCTGTATTGTATTTTAACTTCTCCTTCTACAGAATTGTTTCCTTGTCTTCTTATTGGTTAAGCGCATCACGTCACCCTCGATGTCAACCCCACGTTATACAGATTTTGGCAAAAGTTCCTGAGGTCAACCAACTATTGAGGCACCTGGGGTTCGTTTTCTTCTGGATTTCTATCCCCACCTAAAATTCTCTCAGCTACATATCCAGTCAAATACGTAGCTGCCTCTGTCGACATCCTAGGTAAAATTTTATATTGGGCTACGAACAAAGCTGTTGAGTGGTTCCCTTAATCCACTTTGGGGTTTTACCATTCGCACCTTTCAACTGTGCGCCCGGTCGTTGATCTAAAAAATTGCAAGCGTGAAGGATTCGAATGAAATTTGTAAACCCCGATGTTACGAAATCTTACATTACATAAAAGACGCAAATAAAAGAAAGAAACTTATTAACAGCCGGTGATAAATCTATATGACATATGGCAGAAATCAAGATTGGTTTAAACAAAACTGCATCGTTCTTGAAGCAGCACAGACGTTAATTGTATGAGAAATGAAAATAATGCAAATACGAGGACAATTGTACGTCAGTTGAAAAGTGACAAGAGTAATTGTAAATATTAACGTGTGGACATTTTTTCGATAGATGTGAAATATTTTGTATGTTGTGACTGTGAAACTGAATAAAACGTTTGAATCTACTTGAAATGATAACCTTGTTACTCTGCTCTCGGTCGGTTAAAAAAAACAAGACTACCACCTAAAACAATTAGGGCTGTTATTACATTCTGAAATTGCGATTTAATATACTTCTGCTTTTGCGGCCTTAAATAAACCTCTTAATTAATTTCTATAACATATTTGCGGGCAGCGTTGCAATATCTTATTACACAAAAGGCTTGTGGCGCAGCCTTTCTTGTTGCGTCGGAGGTTTTACATTTCCACTGAAACTTACCATCGCCGTCATAATGAACTCTGCAAAATGCATTCAGTCAAGATATATCGAATGTTTTGTGACTTTCTATAATGTTCGTTAATTAAAATTCTCTGTTTGGCTGCAATAACCTTCTAATTATTTCAAAATTTATTATGTCGCTCCTTTATAAGTCACACTTTGTTACCGTATTGTATATTTTGGGTGATGATAAACAAATGGTAGGATTGACTGAGTAAGCCCCGGAAAGAATAACGTTCTGCTTGGAATTATCCTAATCCCGCCTTTAAGCCAGGAATTTTAAAATAAGGTTCCTATAAGCTAGTCTAGACGTGAAGGATGTATGTTCCGGGGTCGCAGACGTTGCGCAAACGGTAAGAATTGTTTTCTGTTCCTATTGGAGCAGTCGGCCAACTGCCTTAGAAATCCGGTCGAGGCATGAAGTCGTCCCTACAGAAAACTATAATATAAGGAATTTCACACAATGTGTAAAGTAATTTGGGTCACACTCTACAAAATTCTGTCATTGAGATAGATCTTCTGGAACACCAATATGCGTGATATCTGTCACACACCATTTCACATAATTCACAAACACAATTCACATCTGGTTGATGAAAGCTTTTTGATTTACAAATCTTGTGGTGAAAACCGTGCACGGCGAAACGGGTTACCGTGTGTCGTAATTCGTATGATGCTCTCCTCCATTCGTTTGTCATCATGGCGGTGGTACTGTAGAAATCGTCCCATATCTGGTTCTTCTTTTCCTTTAGTTCTTGGATCACGTGTTGATATGCAGGTGTAGATGGCAAAGTTAACCCTGTTGTATAGCGTAGGTCTTCTAAGTAGAAAGGTTCCCTTGTGAGTTCATATGCAAGTCGTGATGGCGTATATTTTGAGACACACAGTATCTTTTTCAGAAAAGTTGCCTTTATCTTTTCAATATCTTTCAGGTTTTTTCTATTTAGTTTCTCCCATATTAATTCCAAACCATATGTGACTATTGGGGTGACTTTTGCTTTGTAAATGGAGATGGCCGTGTCTATGGAGAGTTGTCGTATCATCCGAATATCTTGCATTGCTCTAATAGCTGCGATTACTTTTTCTTTCACGTGTAGTGTGAATGTGCTTCCTGTCGGTTGTAATGTTATCCCAAGGTACTTGAAGTTGTTTGTAACACATATTGGTCTGTTGCCGAGGTATAAAGTGTCTTTCGTGCTGTGTCTGCCACCTTTCCTGAATATCATTGCTGCTGTCTTTTGAAGGTTTATTTCTAGTTCATTTTCTTGAGCCCAGTTCGTCAGATTGTTTAAGGCCTCTTGTAGATCTTGTCTGGAGGTTGCTGTGATGACAGAAAACTCGACTCTCGTTACCAGATGCACGTGAGCCAAGTACCAAATGTCACACCTATATAATGCAAGTATCTATAGATTTTTCCCTGAGACACCTTTTATCCCAGTAGGTTCCTTAAAATACAGCCCCGGGGCCCTAGTTAACCCTTGGCTACCTTGCTCTACCTTCCGCATCCCCACTAGTCCATCTTTTCATGTGCTTTTAAAGGAGAGAGCCATCAAAGCCGATAACCCTCAGGTTGCCTATCACTAAAAAATGATTCAGTAACTTCACAGTTATTCAGTTACGGGAAAAATGACATCAAATAGTATTTTTAATTAGTGTCAACTGAGTGGTATTAATATTATACTCGAAATCAATTACGTGCTTCTATTGATCCCAGAATATAATAATATTATATCATTTGCGTCTGAACCATTTTAACCTCTAATGTTTCGAAATCTTACATTACTGATTTAGGAAATTATATCTATGTAATAAAAAAGGATGTATATTTGTATGTATGTATGTATGTATTTACGTTGTTCTTTATACAAATTTTATCGCGTGGACAGAATGCAACAAAAATTGGTAAACGTATTCTTCAAAACACGAGAAACGGTACTGTGAGGGTGAGAAACGCCTAGCATACATGTGGAAAGAATTATAATTAAAAACCGTGATCATAAAATATTAAATTACTGCGCGCCAAGAGACAATGACGTCCGCGAGAGAAAGACGTTACTACGCAACGAACAAAGAAAATATTTCCTTTATTAGGAATGAAATAAAGCAGAAATATTTTCTTTAAATAAAAAGTATAATTTTATACAGCAATACTCCATCGAATGGTAATAAAGAAGAATACGAATTACTTTACCATCCTTGCGGAAAATGTAAGTTAATTTTCGCGCTATATTAGTTGTGAGTCTAGCTAACAATTTCATCAATGTAATATTTCGTAATGTATGAAGACTGAGTGACGATTATATCCTGAAATACTCGAGGAATATATTTAAGTATTCAATTAAATACTTTTTCGAGTTTAAATAAATAAGTACACGAGAAACGCCGGGCACCCGGCTAGTATATATATATATATATATATATATATACATATATATATATATACATATATATATATATATATATACACACATATATATATATATATACATATATATATATATATATATATACATATATATATATATATATATATATACATACATATATATATATATACATACATATATATATATATATATACATATATATATATATACATCAGTCCCCATTACTCTCCGAACTTATGCACTGCTTGGTTTCGTCAATTTCTTCTATTTTGACGGCACACGCTTTTCTCGCAGTAAAATATCTTCATCTCAGAACTGTTGCTGCTCTCTACTATTCCTTTTTAGCCAAAATCTTATTCTAACATTACATAAATTTCAATTCTGTCTTTTTCATACTCCGCAACTCTCCTAAGAAATCGGCTCCCAAGTTTACAGAATGTATTAATTGATCTCCATCAGTTGGAAATCTAATGAAGATTACTTTTTAATCAGTACCAAATGTCACACCTATATAATGCAAGTATGTATAGATTTTTCCCTAATACACCTTTTATCCGGGTAGGATCCTTAAAATGACGTTCGTAATTGTAACTGTTGGTATAATTTATCCAGATTGGTTTACTTTCTGAGAGGACTTTATCCTGACTTTCGGTATCTAATAACGTTTTCCCTTTTGAGTCCATTGCTATTAATTTCCACTATTGGGCATAGAACATCACCTCGCGATTCCATAAATGTCGTACCGGTAACAATATGAGCGAGGATACGAGCGGACCCGTACTGCATTCTTGACTCGTCGTCGATTCAATTCTCTCGGGATCCGATGCATTTCCTGACAACTGCTGACTAACCTCATTTCGTCGGTTTGGAGGGGTGGCTGACCTAGTTCTCCTCCCTGGCAAATTTCGTCGAGTCGTCCAGTTATTATTTGGGCGATCTCTGTAAAAATTCCCATTCACGAGTGTATTTTATAGGTTTGAAATATGTATTCCGTCCTCGCTGATCCTGTTTGACGACAGCGACATTCTGGCGGACTGATTTATCTATCGCAACTCAATTTCTCTTGAAATGTACTCAAATAAATTGTAATAACACTTTTAATCATATTTTGAACGTGAGGTGCAAAATGTACCAGAATGCTGATAATTTCCACATCTTGCACGGGTGGCTCAAACATTCGTAGTACTAACATCTACCTTGCTGCATATTCGCGCAATGGTGTGATAGACCGGTTCCATCTTCCTGTCATCAATGTTATATTGTCATTTAATTGTTAATACCTTTTTTAAAAATTGTTTCCCTTAAACTCTGCAAGATTCGAAATAAGATTCTGCCCAATATTTTACATTTCCTTCCATCATCCGTAGATTAAGCGGGTTTGACACTTCAGGAATCAGATGCAGGGCGAAAATTCCGAACTTTCTTATTATGAACGATATAACTAAACTTTAAATTTTTTATAACAAGTTAACACATTTTTTTCTCAGTAATCAACTGTTCGTTGCACAATTAATTTGCGTAGAAAATTTTTATTAAATAAAATTAATCAAGTTATATTTAAAAAGAAACTTTTCGGTATTTACAATTAATAGCTCACGAATACTAAACTAATATAACAATATTAACTTAACTATAAAATCATCTATCGCAATAAAATTCATTTCTCAAGTTTCTTTCAAACACATAAAAGCTTAAAAAATTACGAAAATTGCATTTGTGTTTGCCTCTAAATGTTCTGTCGAATTACATATATATTTTAATATACACCAATGTTGGTAATTGCATTATTCTTCAAAATTTATGTAACTATAAAATTTGTTTTGTAAGACAAGGGTCGCGTGGTTTAAGAGATTCGTCAAGAATTGGTGCGTTGAATTTATTTTAATAATAAAGAACATTGTAAATATTGCATAGTTTTTGAGCTACAAAATTTAATATTGTGTAATATTAAATTTGGGATTATTTTACGAGTTTTAATATTTTATTAAATTCACCTTTAAATATTTTTCTAAATGTTACAGGGTATGACAATCTCTGGACATTGTATTAAAACAACTCCCCCATAAAACCGTAGCACTCCTCACAATTATATTCAGCCGATGTCATACTTTCCAAATATATTGTCATATGCTGAAACAAAACCGGAAAACCCCAGCTGAATACAAAATACTACTGACCTCTCAGTTTACTTCCAAGCATGAGCATAATATTCGTAAAACCCTTAGATATTCATTCGGACATACAGCTGCTGCAAATTTAAACATTAAGTGTTACATCTTTTTTAAATGAATAAATTAAATATTTTAGTAATTAAATTTCTGTTTTATATTTTTCAAACCTTTCATTAAATATTAATAATCCGTATTATCTTCAAATGTTAAACCTTTTGATCAAATAAAGTGTTACAATAACTGATTTCGTTAATTAATTCAAAGGTACTATTACAATATATATATATATATATATATATATATAAACTAACTGTTTTCACACAGAATTATAATATATATAATAGGGTGGTGAAAAATAAGTCAGTTATTAATCCAACTTATTACCATATTAACTTGGGCTTCCATATCTACTAATAATTTGGTTTCCTCACTAAGATATTAATTAAAGTTATCAGATTTCACATGAAAAGTTACCATGAGGTGTGTTACGATAGAGGTTACAGAAAGACATAATGAAAAAAAACAGAGTCGATTCAAAATTGAAACCTGCGGCTACATGCGTGTTATTGACTCCTGTTTCGACATGCAAATTATCTTGTACTCTTTTACAATGTTTCGATGGGCTTAAATATGAAAACCTGATGTCCAATTGCCGTTATTAATTACTGGTATTTAAACTTATTTCTTGAAAATAAAGGAAATATTCGGACTTTTCTTATAGTAGCGATAAGTAATCAGCCTTGCATTAGGCATTGCCGATGCGTATTACAGTAACGATTTTAATCTGTATATTAATAATTTCGTGCATTGTATAATAAAAATATAAGAAGCAAATTGAATAAATAAGTCACTCCACCTTCAGGAAACATTGAACAGTTTACCCATAATGAAATCAAATTAAAAAAGAACTAATTTTGTCGTGTCAAAAATAAATTGATATTAAAATAACCCTTAAGTAAATAATAATATGGTATGTACCGAAAGAATTAATTTAATGTATAAGACATAATTAATAATAATTCCAGCTTCTAAAAAGTTTTTCTGAACAGATCTAATAATAATACTAATATTGAACAGAACTGAAAATTTAGAAAAATATTAATCATGAATAAATAACTTAAGAGCGCTGCTACTTTGGTTTGATTAATTAAATATAATTAGTGAAATTGGTCAAAAGATAGAATTTCTTTATGATTTATTAAAATTTACAACGAACTGCAATGTATAACGTTAGTATATAGACCGCTTCTGAAGTATTAAACAACTAGATGGGTGCTCGCCGTTCCCCGGGTATTTATATATGTAAGCCCGAAAAAGTATTTAATTCCACATTAATCTATTATTCAAGACGCGATTTAACCTTCCTATGGAGAGCGAATGCTAATTTCATCAGATCATATCAGTACCTTTAGAGAAGCATAAATACTCCTGCTACCAAATATACAAAAATACTCTTAGTACCTTGAGGGCGTCAAAAATACTCTCAGTGCGTTTAGAGAGTAAAATATATTATTAGTACCTTAATAGACATAAAAATAAGCTCCGTAACTTTCGACAGTCAAAAATACACGCAATACCTCAAGAGAGTTAATTATAATGCCGGTGTCCTAAACGAGTGAAAATTTCTTCATGAGTGTTAAAAATACTCTCGGTACCATTGTTTTAAAATACCGGGAGTGTTTTCTTACTTTAAATCAAAATTATTTGCCGAAATGTTTTTATGACCATAATGTTGAAAATTATGACAAAAATACTCAATAATTCTTTTTCCAAATTTGGCTTCTCCAACAGGAGACAGTAACACCTCAAATTGTACATTGAATACTATAATTTTTTCCTTCATTTCATTAATGGCTTGCTACACTTAAAATCGCCCACTCACATCATGTTGGAAAAAATTTCATGATTACTTAGCATAAAACAAAACCATATTCTAGACTTATAACATCATTACAATTCTTATTTTTATTTCTCCCGTTAACATATTTGATATTATGTTATTTATCTTGCTCTAAAGTTCTACACAAATTATAGAATACTTAATTTTACAGTCTGTGTAACAATCATTATCCGACTAATGTGTAATTGTGATTATAAATAATTTTGTAAGTATAACGAAGTCCTACACAACGTTTTCAGAAGAAAAAGCGACTTTGAAACCGTTTTCAGGTTGTCTTTTGATGGTTCCATTCACATTAAGATTTGTACATTATGTGTTTTGAAATAAAATGTTTTCTCATCACCTCAAACCACAGTGGCACAACAATCTAATTCTGCAGCCTTTGACTCAAAAGCGTCCCTGTCATAGAGGAGCTTCATCTTTTATTCATAAGTCTGTAGGTTGTTATAAAGACGTAGATGTCAGTGGCACCTTGTAACACGCTCACAGACAACGTACCACCAAGTGCTCTAGTCTGCAAGTGTCACTAATGGAAGACAAATTTAGTCGGCAGCAGAAGACACTAGCTGTTACAGACAAAAAAAATATTAGCGGTTTCTTTGGATTCGCCAGTCGTATGACTTTTTTATTTTGGTTATACAAACTTTATCTCGCCCTTGCAAATTTTTAACAGTACTTACAGCAGCCTTTATCCTTAATTACTGTAATTATTGTAAAATACACAAAGGTTGGTAATAATATAATTTTCAAAATTTTACAATTACAAAATTTATTTATAAGATAATGGTCATGGAGTATAAAGAATGTTTGAACAATCAGTATGTGGCGTGAGAACGTTGAATTTAATCATAAAAAACTGTTTGGGAATTTCTTTATTTATGTTGGGTACTGTAAATATTATTGCCCTTTTAGAGCACCAGGAGTATTTATGACAGTATGAAAGTACCGGAACTATTTTTGACCCCCTTAAATTTCCAGGAGCATTTTTTTTACTCTAATAGGGTTCCGGGAATTATTTTGCCTTTCCCAAACTCCTAGTAGTATGTTTCACTTTTTTAGTGTACTGGGAGTGTATTTTACAATTTTAATGTTCAGGAAATATTTATGAGTCTCTTAACCTACCGCCAGTTCATTAGGATAAGGGGTTTGCTATTGTCGCTTTCCGTGTACCGTAAGTATATTGAAATATTTCAGGTTACCGTAGTATTTTTTACTTTCTCAAAATCTAAAAGCGATCATTCGTGCAAGATTAGACAGAGGAAACAAAGGAACTGATATCGGGAAATTTTCGGTATCGGAATAGGCTGCCCGCAACGCTGCGAGCCACAGAGTATAGCATATTCAATAGGAGAATTGTCTTTGGGATTTATTCTTAGGATAATAAGATTTATATTTATAAATAAAGTGAAGTGTCGTTTAAATTTAAATAATATTTTAATAACGTTACGACGTTTGGAATTTAGTTTAATCTGCAATGCATTGCAATGAAGTGCAATGAATTGTACGACGCAATTTATATACATAATCTTTATCAGTATTGAGTAAAAATGTTGTTAGGTTTAATGGAGCTATTTATTTTTATTTTCCAAATTTAATTCATATCCATATCAGTGTACAGTTTGTTTGTTCATTATATGTAATTCAAATATTGCCAGAGGGCTTTGCCCAATGCAATGAAATAAATCTTCGTTCGGTCATTGACCAAGATATTAATGTTGAATTAAATACGTTTCATGGATTACGTACATAAATAAAAATTTCTAATATTTAATACCTTCAGGGAAAATAATTAAGAATTTATATTATATTTAAGTACTGATGGACTCGTTGGAACTGTCAGAATTTGGTACCTGTTGTCACGTTGCTTGTGAAAAATACTTTTAAAAGGTTTTATATCACAATTACTGAGTGCCAGTCCATGAAACGGGCATGGTCGAGGTTTGGTTAACTTTTGGTATATATATTTGTCAACAAAGTACGCTGTCGATAGAATATGGGCTGTAATCTATCTTTATTCTTTAACATGATACCTTTATTCATTATGTATTATTAATATTTTTTCATGTAATACTTTTTCTTATATCTTGGATCTACATGCGATTGTCTTATATATACATTTTATTTCCCTACACATTAAGTGCCCCTTAACAAGAAAAGTACACTTGGTAGACTGAATACATAGTTTTGTAATATTGTGTACCTGCTAAAACTGAGAGATAAAAATAAGAATGACGTAACGGAATTTTAGATGTAGATAAAGAAATGAACATGCTTTGGAACGGGTCGGAGGAAAATCCAGCGCCGTATCGTCTTCAGTTTCGAAAGGAAGACCGTCAGGAAATGAAAATAGGAAAGTCGATAACGTGGAGTTCTTGGTATCCAAGTTTCTTCCAGAGATGTGAACAAGAATCAGAAAGCGCTATGAAGTTAAAGACAAAGTTTATTATAAAAAGAACAAGACTGAATGTAGAGTACCCAGAAACCTATCTCACTCCAAGATGGTCGTAGCAAGACTGCAGACAGAAAGCGGCTCGAATATGGAGAGAAAAACCAACTCCCAAGCGAAAAGCCACTTGAGGAAAACGGGGAACGAACTAAAGCTTCGGATCAGGCCAAATGATCTGTATAGGGGTCCCTCAAAAACCAGGTCAAACAGAGTTTCTACCGAGGCAGCAACGTATTCGGAAGACACCGGTTTTCTGCGGATATACAGTCGCTTTTGAAACCCACACATCCTCTCTAGCCCGAATTGAAAGAAAATTTCTCACAGGTGAGTAGCAACGTAATAAATAAAGTTAGTGAAACTATATGGCAGTTTTAACTTCTTCAAATGACACTATTTGTCTGTTTATCTGGTAAAGCGAACAAAATCCCTAGCCAGGTAGTTAAATCAGGTTATGGAACGTTCGCCATTTGGTTTTATAAGTTTAAAGGCAGATTTGTATTGATTAAAACCTTTATACGCATCTAAATAACGATATAAAGTTTCATTGAAATCGGCCCCATCTTTTTCTGGTTATAGCGAACAAAATGCAGATGGCCGTTTGATATTATTAAGAACCTTCTCATTAATCTGTATAAAATCGAAATAGGTCTGACCATTTTTCCTGTATAAAGCGCTCAAATTCAGTGTAACAGAATATTTAGATGACGTCTGTTTCGGATCCCCTGATGCATGATATAATATATAAATCACTGGATTAAAAGCAATGTACAGACAAAAGTACTGTTTCATTAATATTAATACACGTGTATTGAATCATAGGTCTGTAATAACTTCCTGAACAAGTAAAATTTTTAAAATTATAATTGTATCGAACCTTTTTTTACCGTATAGCAAATATATTCAGCCAATAATTTTTGTAACACTTTTCAACATAAATTAAGAGTTGTGAAAGAAATCTTAAATCGAGCTCCTATAATTTGAATTTCCATTCAATTTTCTCTGTGTGTTAAGAAAACTGAAAACTAAAAAGTCTATAAGTATTCTTTGATAATAGTTTCTCTCTCCAGTACTTTTTGATCTATCGCATTTCAAAAGTCGCAAACCAGCATTCCTATAAATCCGTCGGTTTAAGAAGGTAAACATTTTATCTACGAAAATTTTTCATAGTTGTGGCGATTTGTTTTGTCCGCCGAAAACATTTTTCAGTAAGATGTTTTCCTTTCTTGGCTCAATTGCTGTGGGAAGCGCTCAGTAACTACAGGGGCAGTGCACACTTCTAAGATTATTCCCTCAGTAACTCACGCAAACAAGCAAAGGCTTTCAGCCAGCACTGGGTCAATACAGGCGAAGCTACGTCTACACGAACTAACAGCATATCCAGTCCACGACAAAGTCAAACAGTCGAGTGAGCCATTCTGAATCTCAGACGAAATTAACATTTGCGATCGGAAAATATCGCGCGGCATTTATCCGTTTCTTTTTCAGGGCCCTCACTTAAAATGTGAGTGCATCCAAAGAAGCGTGCCTACTCCACGGTTCAATCCAGGAAGACGTCCTGTCGTGTGGTGGCCCGAATCACAGAGGTCTCGGGTTAGAATCCCGGCGAGGGCATGGATGCTTGTGTACGTGAGAGAAAATCTAGTCAATTAGTTCCCCGTCAAGGCAAAATTAATACCCATAAAGAGTCGCCAATTATCTCAGATATCGATGCGACTGTAAACAAATAAATATATTAAATAAAATCGCCGGTATGTGAGTGTATATTGCGCCTACAAATCTACACCCGTGGAGAAAATTTCACGAAATTTCGTACACGTGTTCTATACGACAGGGAAACAAACACTGTGGACCGGGGGGGGAGGGAGCGAGACACACCTACCATCCCCAGGAGTAGGAGGGACGGGTGTGGAAATTTTGAAACATGCAAACCCGGCCTATTTTTTCGTTGAATAAATATTTTTCAGGGTTAATTAGATTGATAGTTTTTCTACCAATCTTGTCTGTGTATAATTTCAATCTCTTTCGGCATGGGAGGGGAGCACGCAAAGGGGTGGTGGTGCAGGGGCATTACATAAAAATTACGCAAAAACAACCGAGATTCGAGTCATATCGGGGTTATGGATGTCGCTTAATATATTTATGACAACATGTGCATTGCGCGGGGGTTTACGGGGAGAGGGTAGGAAGGGGTCGGCGGAGGTGGGCGGGGGTATAAATTTTCAAACATGTTAATGAGCTGATTTTTACGTAGAATAAATATTTTTTTGGATTAATGAAATTCAAATAATTTCTCTACATGTTCTCTGCATATAATTTCAACCCCTTTCAGGCTTGGGTTGGAGTGGCATTACATAAAAATACCGCAAAAACTATCGATATTGGAGTCGAATACGAGGTTATGGATGTCGCTGGGTTTAGTTATGACATTCAACTTTTTTTAACCCATAGTAACAGGGGTGGAAATTTTCTAATACGTTAAATCTGCTGAAAGAAACTTTTTGGGGGTCAATGAGTTCAACCTCTTTAGAATGGGAGGCGAACACATTTAGGGATAAGGGTCTAGGTTCGTTACATAAAAATAACGCAAAAGCAACCGAGATTGCAGTCAATTCGGGGATTATGGATATATGACAACCCGGGCTTCACAGAGCACCCAGCTAGTAATAAGAATCAAAAAACTCAAAAACAACGTCTCGATGATGCTGAATTAGTCACTTCAGGGAGAAACCAAATTCACCAAATAAATTAAGTACAACGAAATCTGTAAACGTATATTGACAAGTAATAATGGAATTTAAATAACTTAGTTCCTAATAACCATCACAATCAGTGTTGTAGCTTCAATAACAACGTGCAAGTATGTATGAAATTAAATCTATTTTTTGTAAACGATATTAAATATTATACGAGTCGCCAATGACCACGATGTTGACGCGTCCATTATAAACCTGAATAAAAAATCTAATTTTAAATTTGTAACGTACAGCGAAAGAAACGTCTTTTAATATTTAGATATATATAAATGTTACATAACAACTTAGATTTTAAAGGTAATTGACAGTGTGATTATTAAGTTAAATTATAAATTCTTTAACATTTTAACTATTTAATGATGTTCTAACTATACAGATTTTAATGTAAGGATACATTCATTATTGTTATTAGTAGCATGATGTGTCCATATAATATTTTTAATTAATTACCTAATCATTCCGCACGCGTTCCTCAGTCTTATTTTTCTAAGTGCTCGGTAGAACGTTGTAATTTACGTAAATCCTTACATTTGACAAAGGATGCTTGGGAGTGTCTCTGCTTCATGTCCTGCATCAAATATTAATAAGCAATGTACTGACGCAAAGCATTTTCAGGTGACATTAATATTTAATTACAACTGTGACATGAGCCCGGAACGCTCGTAGCACTCTATTACCTCTTAATAAATAATTTTTCCGTAATATCTTCATAAATGAGTTTAAAAGCTGTGTCCCTGATAAAAACGCTATCAGATATCTCCAGAGTAAGACGCAAGTTAAATAACTTAAAACGTGTTTGTATCAACATGCTGCAAACAAATAAGTAAGGAATTAAACACTCCGAACGAAGTTTCTCAGGAAGTAATAAGCATAAAGAAATACAGTAACATCTCTTGACAATTCAAAATATGAGGTTCACAAATGTGAGGTAGTGAGGGTTTAACTCACTTAAAAAAATTATGTAGGGTATCATCTTAAATATGTTTTGTATTCTTTACATATGTATTTTAAGTATTTGTGAACTGTTCTTATTTGTTTATTTTTACCTTTCTTTTCAGTGATGAAATTTCTAAGTTGCTGTATTTCAATATCTATGTATGTAATGGTGCTTCGACGTGTCGTGTTTCCTCAGCATACGAATAAATTTATTTCAAAAACAATTACGCTTGATGAATTAGTCGATGAGCCAACGAATTAACATTTTTATGCACGTCTGTCGGGTTCTTCGTCAAGGAATTTCAGTCTGAATTTTTGCATTAACCCTCGTAGGAATGTCCAGAACCGAATGGCGTTCAAATTAAGATTATGCAAATCTCTTTCGTAGGACATATTTTTTGCGTGTTTCATGACGTCTACACCCGATTTCGTAACGGCCGAACGGTCTGCCTTAAGTTTTCTCATAAGACGACAATTAGGGTTCAAAACACAAAAATCACGCAAGTGACATTTCTTGTTACCGTATTTTAATTTTAACGTCAGTTTATACACATTTTCGTCAAGTGCACATGTAGGAGGACTATTCTTTGTGTAACTTTATTTGGTTGTATGTATTATAACTTTACGCAAATACCTTGAATTTATATTTATTTGGCTAAATGACTTCCATGAACTTACAACTTTGCAGGTCTTAGGCTGTAAAAAAATACGTAGAGTATTTTGAACATAGTATCATCGCCAAAGATTTGTATAAAAATGAAAATTGTTTGTGTATAATTTCAACCCCTTTCGGCATTGGAGGGGAGCACGCAAAGGGGTGGGGATGGAGGGAAATTACATAAAAATTACGCAAATACAACCAAGATTAGAGTCATATCGGGGTTATAGATGTCGCTGAGTTTATTTATGATAACCTGGGCATCAAACTTACAACTTTAGCTGTAAAAAAATACGTCGAGTATTTTGAACACAGTATCATCGCCAAAGATTTGTATAAAATTGTTTGAAATCTGTATAGGAAGGTTAAATAACTTCTTCACTAGTAAATTAATGTAAAATTAAATACCTTTTCGGGCTTATATAAATAAATACCCGGGAAACGCCGAGCATTCAATAATAAAATAACCCCCACTTAATTCATACCGATTGTGTAACCAAAATACCTGTAATATAATTGTTACAAAATTCATATTTTAATGTGGTGTAACTTGGAAAGAGACGCAGCGTTGAATCTGAAAGTCTACCATTTTCTACTCTCCTGTGTACACTTCTCTTAGTAGTTTTAACAGTAGAACAAGGATATGTTTCGTTTGTCTGGGCTGTACTTTAATACATAATACCTCCATTCTCTATGATAGTAAGATCAAACTCAAATAACGCGATAGATACTTCTAGTCCATATACAAGAAAAAATTTGGATGTGAGAAATTTATTTTAAAGTCTGACGAATACCAGCTAAGAGATCATCGCCTATTAGTAATCACATTTACAGAAGGAATGAGAAATAGTTAAGTAATTTTAATGGTGTAAAACAAGATTGTCCATGAAACTATTCGCATGACATTTACAGAAAAAACGTTCTTCGTATATTTGTGGAATATTTATTTAATGAATAAGGAAATTTATTGGTAATTGTTCAAAAAGTCACCTAAAGTCGACACTTACGCGTGTTTATGTACAATGTAATCATTAAGATTTTTATCAATTTTACATCATACTGAATTTATAATTAAAAGAGTATATAGAACTCATTAAGAATAGTGATTTACTGCGTAAAAGCATTTCATTGTGAAATTAAAATTTCATAAAATTAATAGCATTCCATTCTTTACAGAAACGTATCTAGTTTCCTAATTACAGGCCAATCGTAATGTCCTGGTTAATAAATATACCCGGATTTAAGTTAGCAGAGGTCAGTCTATTTTTCTAACTCTTTTTGGCTACTAATTTTCATTCGTCTCCTGGCAGGTTACAAACTAACCAAAATAAAGTAGCACTGCTAATTGATGGTAATAATCAGAGTAAACTGAAAATATATCGCGGTCATTTAGCAGAGTGCAGGAAATTGCACAGTCCCTGTGGAGAAGGTGCAGGCATTAATGCTGCTATCATATTACTTTCTGCGGAGCAAGCCTGCGACACCAGCTTAACTTAATATTCCATAAAATTAAAGCCACGCCGCCACAAAGCATATTGTTCCTGGTCACAGGAAATTGAGATCGGATGGTTGATGTAAAAAGCATGTCACCGGAACATTATGAACCTGATATGAATACGAATACATTTATTAACTGCAAGTCTTTCACTCTTATTACTTAATATTGAAAATTAGAAAATATGAGTATTACAGAGAAAATATTAAATAATAATGATGAATACGTAGAAGGATTTATTTTGGAAAATTAATAGAGGCAAAGAAGAAATACAGTCATCCTTTCTGTCAATACAGTCATCGTGTTATATCAAATACACTTCCTCCGCCGTATTTGTCCGTCTTAAAAGACATGCTGTAAGCCATTTATTGATTATTATTTCAAAATTGCTTCGGCAGCATTTTTCCTCTGCTCCCGGCTTCCCCGTATCGTCACATCGGGGAAAAGAGAAATGTGTTAAATATGTACCCTAGAGTGGAAGAGGAACACGTGTATTTTTACGAAATGTTCAGTAACAACATTCACGACGTGCGGCCTTGCACTATCGTGGTGCAATTTCACAGCGAAAATGGTTTACTATTAGCATTTCCACTCCACTTTACGTAAAGAAATATGTAAATGTTGGAAAATGGGCTCATTGCTTGGAAGTTTTTTTAACTATAAACTATAAAGAAGTCATAGACACATAACTTCTCTTCAAAATCCTTGGAATCTTTACATTTACCTGCTTTTAAGAATTAGTATTAGAATTTTTAAGATTTGTGTACATAACGAACCCCGAATATAAATCACTAATAGTAAAATATAAATTGATATCGACTTCGTTTGTTGTAGGACAATATTCATTGTTCCAAAATTGAATCGTGTAATACTCTAGATGAAGATACAAACACTATTAATTATTACAAGCAATATACGACAGCATGAAAAAGGCATTTACTATAAATCGCTCATACTGAGCTCACACACAGAGAATATTTTCTACAATAGTGCTGAATCAATGTTGATCAATAGATTATTGTTGTAGAATTAAAATATGACGACATTAAACAGATTTTGTGGGTTTTTCTATTTTTAAATATCTGCCTGTATTCATCAATTTTTTAATGCTAAACTTAAGGAAGATATAGGACTTTCAGGGCCCTATGTAAGTACATTTTGAATAAACAGTTATTATTAGGAACAATACCTCACAAAATAATTTTATTCGCGTACTTGAGAAGGTCCACAAATCTGTGGAAGAAACTTTGTACCTGTTTTTATTTCTGTGAAGTCTGTTTTTTGGTCTATTGTTTCTCATCGTAATATACACAGACGTAAATGTAAACAAACAGTTATTATGTTGAGATTTTTGTAATGTGTCTTTATTAAAATATAGTGACTACACATCGAGGAACTGATTTTTAAAAATTTCTGTATGACCGTTATATATTAAAAAAGGTAACTATCCATTTTTGAGTAGTAAACGACAATCACAAATGTCATCAATTTGTCGTCAATTGAAATGGGCAAACAGTGTGTCAGTAGAATTAATATGGATTACGAAGAATCTGTCTGTGTGCTGTGTTGTATTCTATTTCCGAACTGATTATTAGCAGAATTCACGTGTTGGGAAGTGATCTCATACAATTACAAAAGTTCTGTAACGTAATCTCTATAAGCTATATATCCGCCGGGATATTTCCTATAAATAAAAACTTTTGTAACACTGTTTATTCAGGATTATACGTGATGGCTATTTGCGTTAATAAATCTGAGAATTTCAAACGTTTTCGGTTCTTATGTTCTCTATGTAGGTGAAAGCATTTCGAAACACTTCAATCAATTCCTAATAATCAGTTATTCAATTCATGTTTACTCACGTGCTAGCGAAGGTGAACACGTAGCGCATCTCTCTATCTAGTTCAAGAGCACGTTTTAATGCGCACAAACAAAATAATTCTTCAAAGAAAGTACTACATGAATTTGGAATAATACTGAACCGCTCACTCCATAAAATGAGATACCGTGTCAATCCCACGCAATTAAATGGCGTCAATCTCTCAATAAGCTCGCGTGATCGACACATCAAATATATAAACAATTTCGAATGGTGTTTACTCATAAATTCAGTTAATCCAATTATTTGACCGCAAATCAAATTATACGCGACAGTCTTACAAATTCGTTAAAATAATTCTGGTTATCAATCCGCGTCTAAAGAAGACTCTGAAACTATGGATGGCAAATAGGAAATAGAAACTCGGCGTCTACTTGAAGACGTGCAAAATGTTTACATCCCAAACGTACAATAAAGGATTTTAATATGATGTTGATCTGTTACACACGTAACTTACGATCCGAAAACTTGCAGTAATGTCTCGAGGTCCCTTAGCACCCGAAGGGGTTGGGGTAGAATTGCGTGGCGTCGTAAAAAGTGGGAAAAACGTAGAATAAATATTTTTCGTGGTCGCTGAGGTTAATACAATATTTAAGTATCCACTTACCATATCTATCCCTTTCTGAAACGTTTAAAAATGTAACAGCACCGAGAGTGACGGAATTAATCTCAGTGATCACGAAACATATTTATTCAACTCTAATATCCGCAGTTTTCGATTATTTTTACATCCATCCATAGGTTTTTTTCCTTCACAGTATTTTTTTTCAACGATTGTACCAAGTTTGCTACACTCATTAACTAATTACTCAATTTATATTAGAATCACAGCTCTGACTATACTGGGGCCTGGAGTTGACTCGGATAACTTAGTCGGTTAAAGCTGCAAATTCGAGATTTTTACATCCTGATACTTTACTTCAATTTCATGGCCCATGTGACAGAGCTTTGACTGAAGCTTCTGCTGTTATTTCTGTATTAGAATCATTTGAATAAGATTACTAACATTTAATTATTTTCTTTTGGTCAAATGGCTGGATTCCAGTTTTATACGACTGTAGAATTGTATAACATTGAACAAGCAATTATCGGGCTTCTAGCCGAGTACATTTTACATAGAGTGACGTTACAATGACTTTCTCTGTCATATTATGGTGAAGTGGATTTTGACAGAGAAAAACATCGAAACGTTAATGCTACTCGATTAGAAGCCCAAGAAAGGTGTGTTCAAATATTAAATCGATAAAAGCTCAGAGTTAAATATTACTTATTTATTTTTAAATGTACGTTAACTAAATAAGCTTTTGTGAGCGAATTAAAAATATTTAATTTATGTTCTTGCATGAGTTACAGCAAAAATACACGAACACTTGAATATGCGCTCAATTGTATAAGATAAACATGACTATGGTTTGATAAACAAATTTCAAGTTTATTTTCAGCACAAGTTAATGTAAATGTTCAGGTACTCGCCACAGCATTTCTCCATTTAGAAACAATTACATTCCTTTTTCGTAAAGTTCCTTTTCGTTTTCCCCTTCGACTCGTTTCCCCTCAGGAAGTGTAAAGTGAGGCTTAAGGCAAAACGCAAACGTGGAAACAACGTTTCGGAGAGGAAGGTCTTCCTCCGTGCATTGTGGATGTTGTTGGCCAAGCCAAAAGGGGAGAATAAAACACAGCAAGCAGCTTTCACACAATTGTTCAAGAGAATTCCGGCTTGCGAACACTACAGTTCTGCCCAGACTTCTGCAGAACGCTAAATAACTGGATAAATTTGTTGGTGCTGTCAATAGTTCTTTGTTTTATATGCAGATACAATTTTGAAGAGCTAAGAGATGGGCATGAAAATTTTAATATCCCGAGATATGCTATCAAATTGTTGGTAGGAAAGTCCCACCTAGTCTTCTAGAACATTGTAGTTTGATATAATAATGAATAAAATCAATTTGAATATAATGATTGTTGGACTAAGCCAACACGTATTAAAAAATGTATTTCAATCGCAAACTTTCTATTAGATACTGAACATACTGATATTTACTGTCTTATATTGTTGTATGTTTGGATCTTTGTCAGACGTTTTCAGCCGTTGCCAATGTTTAATCATAAAAAAGAACCCTTCACCTAATTACAAAATAAACGTCCATAAATATGTATCGTGCGCCTACATTTTTTTGTTTTAAAATTATTCTATAGCTTATTTCGTCTTACCCCGCGCTCGTGGAAATTTTCAAGAACAAAGGAAGTGTACAATTTTCCTGAAGGTGCATGGCTCATGTCTTAAGACAATCGAAACTGCCGACAATGGAAAAGATGCACCATTTCCTACAGGTGAGGCAAGCATCTTCCTAGATAACTGGACCAGCGTTTGTGGTGACTTTGGTGGGAAGGAGAGGATCCTTCTGGTTGGTAGGAAAGATCACGTGAAGGGACCAAGGGTGGAGGTTGATCCATCACCGACACGATCCGCGAGACCCCAATATGTGGTGGTAGATGTAAAGAGAAAAGATTTTTGGTTAGTCGTGGAGAAGTCGCGGATGATGAGCCGAAAAGGAGATAGTAGTAGAGTTGTTCGAGAGAGACTGAACGGAACATTGTAAGAAGCCACCGCCACCAATCTACAGTCTACAGTCGTACCTTTCCTCAGCGTCCACGCCCGGGATAAAGTACCCTATTCGTATGTGTCTAAGCAAGACTCGTATGACTTTTCGTGCCACAAATTAATTCTTCAGATAACATGTGACCCCTGAGAGAAATAGTTTCATATTTTCCTTTTTATTTCCTCGTTTTTTTCTCATAATTTAAGGCCGGAGACGTTCCACCAAAAACCAATCACCATTTCTACATGAATTTTATTACTTACTAAATCCTTGTAAATTTAATTTTAGAATTAGATTTTGTCGTAAGTAAGATGTTACGAAACAAATAAGGTTGAACAATATTTTTATAACTGTTCTTTGCCAACCAACCAATAGAATAATCCTTTAATTTTTTCCTTGTTTTATTTATTCGTAGTACCTAACCCTTTTACATTAGTTTTGTTTTATTAAACAACGTAGAGAAGAAACTGTGAGACAAATAAAAATTGTCTTAATTTAATTGTTAGAGGACTTAAATATGGTCATGAATATTATTTCTTGATAATATAATATAATTTACTCAATTCACTCAGTACTTTGTATTACCGTTCCTTACAGCGGAGAAGGAGTGAAATATTAGACATCTGAATGCTGGATGCATTCACATGGCCTATTTACCGAAGTGAGGTCACATAAATTACACACTAATTGAATCACTTGTCATCGTCCAGCGTGTGACAGTAAATGGATGAAGTCGTGCATAGGGGCCTACAGCTACATAATTCTCTGTAGCGAGGGAAGTTGCTTGTCATCTGGTTTTGGCATCGAGATCTCTTTTTCCATGCGAGCTAACTCAAACCCGGCCCTCGCACTACGTACAAATGGGTTACTTATTTCTCCCATGAGATGTTTTCTGAGTGACGTAAAATCGCAAGTGGGATTTTATAAACTTGATGAGTTCAGTTTGCGAATGATCATGATCATGCTATAAATTTTAATTCAATTTAATGATAACAGAGAGCATAAACTCGGAGACACCAATTTATAATAAAAATATAAGCCAACTCTATACAAATTTAACAATTAACGTATAAATAAAACATTAAAAATTATATATTGTAGCTAACTTGAACAACAAACACTGAGAAGTTATTATAAAAGTAAAAACATACAGATATCAATAAACATATTATTTACACTTATTCTAATTTTTAAAAGTAATATATATTATTTTATCGAGTTACCAAAAATTTTGGAGTTTTTCCTGAAATTCCTCAGTATTTTTACACCTAAACTATTATTCTTTTATTGACTAGAAAAATGTATTTCACGTTTTTTATTTCCTATATAAGTTACATTAACCGCCAAAATCATGAAATATCAAGGTGCTGTAAAAATTATTTACATGTTATATTGGACAAACCATACGTGAATGGAACATGGATTAATATTTATTAACTTATTTGATTATTTTGCTGGATTTTATCTGTTATTTACATAAATACACGTATTTATGCAAAAAATACTTTGAAATGTAACTTATAATATAACAAAATTATTATTGAGTAAAATATAGTTTCATTTTCTAGATAAAAATACATATATAAATTTAATTTATCGTCTTCTTAATTTTCTTCCTTGAATTAAAATTACATTGGTAAAACACGCACTATTACAGATATTTAAACGTCACAGAATCACTTGATAACGATTGAAGTGACCGCCATTAAAACGTTTTGTCATAAGCTTACTCATAGTTAATACAAAGTGTTATTAAAATTATGCTAATAATGTGGAGATTGTTTCGTAGTTGGACATATATTTAAAAGGCTGTGCATTCAGCGATGCCTGAATTTGAAATGAATAGGCTGAATGACGTAGGGACAGTAAACAGTATCCCCTCAACTTGTGATTTCTTTCACATTAAAAATTAAATCCATCAAAGTTGCCAAAAAATGTTCAGTGGAAAACTAAAGCAAAGATTCACCTGAAATATGTGCATAATTAACAATATAAACTACGATTATAATGTCATAACCATCAGAAGTGAGATGATCATTTGTAGTTACAATAATTGCTTCTGACGATTTAAGTTGGATGTTTTATTAATAGTTATAAAACTGCAATTATTTACAATCCATAATAAATACGTCCGTTAGTATAACGTAACAAATTCATTTAAAAAATATATTTATATAAATCACACGGTTTGTAACTTAGTTTCTTTTGAAGAAAAAAAGAATTTAATCAAAATTAATTTAAAAAATTATGGTGGATGATTCAAAACGTTTTCCATCTCTGTTCTCTAAAGAAAAACGACGTCATTGCGTTTGGCGCCAACGTAATATAAATAAAAAACCAGCGGAAAATGGTTCGTATTTGATTTTCTTGACTCTTAAGATTTTTTAAGAAGTAATATATTGAAGTTTTTATCATTAAAACCAGATGCTACTTTTCACGGTAGAGTAACTGTATCAACAGGTTGTAGTGGCACTTTGTCCTTTGTGAAGTACTCCGGGCTTCTGAAAGCAACGTTAATAAATATAAGATTGCCTTCCCTTCTTAAGAGTATCAACTTAAACTCCACAACTCTCAATTTGGCAAATTTCGAATCTGTCTAGGCTCGTAGCTATCTCACTTTCGTGTCTGTAAATCCACTGATGTCTCTTTCCCTCTCTGTCGTAGCAATAAAAATATTTCTCTCTCCTACCCTCCTCGCTGTCCTCCGTATATATCCACTTATGCCTTATAAAACTTATGTTCCCTCTCTTAACTGTCTATAAACAAATATGAATTTTGCTTCACCTACAAAATTTGTGAGTTCATCTACCCCAGAAAATGCCGTGGTCCTTCTGGTGTAGCAAAATACCATCTGTTGTTTACACCAATATGTTGCACTAACTAAAAATCACTGTAATTTCAAACTGGACTTGAAGCATACTCGTATTAAAGTCAGGATAGGGAAAAATGAAAAAAATTGAGAATCGAACCCGGGTCTCCCACTTAAAATTATTTACTAGTAAGTATTGAATTTTTTTTATTAAATCTGTAAATATTATATTACACCCTTAGTAAAGTTAAGTAATTATAATTTTTATTATTAATATATGGCTGTTTTACTTATGTAGTACAGGGAAATTTGTGTTCCCGAATTTTAGTATTATCATGTTAACTTATAATTACTTATAATTGCACTATCCAATTATTATAGTGTAATTTCATGTATTGACGTAGCCTATTTCCTCATACGAGGACTAATGGAATAAAATAAATCAAATCAAATAACACTACTTCTCTAACCACTGAGCCATCCAAGTCGACTCCAGGTTTCTCCATGTATATATAGCCAGGGCCTGTCAAAATGACAGTGTAAGAACTTTGATATTTATTTTTTCAAGTTTATTTAACTACTGTTCTTCACATTTGATTTATGTTCCAAACTTCATATTAAAACTGATGTTAACATATGAGAGGTTCGCTTACAACTTTAAAGTACTATTCTAATGCAAGTTTTCAAAAATTTTAATGGGAGTTGTAGCAATCAGTATTAATTACGTTTTGACGTATCTGCAAACTTTATTACCTGTGCTATTATTAATATATTTCCTGGCATGTTTATACATACACTAAATGTTATTGTGGCTTAAATATTCAATAAAAGCAAATATTTAAGTATATTAAAAATAAATATTCATGGAGCTGCAAATTGTAGCCCGTTCCAGGTATCAGTGACATCAGTTTAGTTTGGTTCGTACTTGTCAGTTCCTAGCTCGCTAGAAAACTCGTGAAATTCGCCCAATGAATTTCATAAGCCTTCCACCGATACGAGCCTATTGTTTTGCGCTTGGGAAACAAATCTGGTCATCAAAAGCTTTACGATTTTATCTGTACAAGTACCACGCATATGCATTTCACTTCCTTACTAAACAACGACGAGTATTAAAATGTCATCAAAATTACAAAATCCGCAGGATTGAATAATTTTTTTAATTTTTCACTTCTAGGAGAGCCAATTTTGGTAAGTTTTATTTATTTATATACGAGAAAAACATTACATGTATGAGCTTCAATATAGACATTTATCCTATTTAGTTACAATTACGCGTTTATTTTTTTAGTACGGGTAATTTTAGTAGGGTAAATGACAAAATAATAAAAAAGTGATTTAATTTCAACAGACCGTTTCACAGTAATAGCTTTGAAATATTTTACACGCGGTATTTCCGTTACAAACATACTTCCAACATTTAACAATTTTTATATATGTATATGGACTGCCAAGATACTAGGGTTGTTACTGAAACGCAATTTATAAACCTTACAGACTCACTTACCTGAGATAAATACTGTGGCCGGATTAGATCCTTGGAGGTGCATATTCAACTCGTTGGTTGGAATTTAGTGAACCAAAGTTGTGAGCAGTGTAATTGCCTGTTGAAATAAATTTTCTTTAAATGGAAAATAGTGAAGTGCATAAAAGTAATATGGCACAAGAGCAGTTCTGATAAACTGGCATGTAAAAATCTATTGTAAACATTATATAAATATGAGTACAGGTATTTAAAGAAATATAACTAAATCTGACGGTAAAGTTTACTGGTTTTCAGATTTATTTAGATTTTTTTATATTATATGTTTTTATAAATTTAATTATTATACTTTTGACTTTTATTTAGCTTGGTGATATTTGCAAAACTATTAGAGGCCCAATAAGCGGCCCTGAAGAACTGAGTTTCATTAAAAGCTGTGGTGTTATTTAAAATATGTACAGAAACTAAATTAAAATAGAAATATGTATTAATTTTTTTTCTTATCCTTAAAAAGTTGTTATAATTCAGGTATAAATCCTATTAATTATCTTTTCCTTTGAATTTTAATTTTACATTAATTGGTTACAACGTGGTGGCTTTTATTTTATTGTCTTAAATTATATATTACATTATTTGGCGCCGCAACGATTTGGCATTGATATCATCAATTGTAAATTACAATACATTACAATAAATTACACACACACACATATATATATATATATATATTGAATTTTTAACAATAAATAAATAAAATAATTCATAAATGATTTAATTCACTTTATGAAGTATTATTTAACAAAATTAAACTTTTGAGATGCGCTTTGTTTCATCGCATATAAGAAAGTTTTTAGTTTTCAACAAAAGTTATCCCCTCTCTGTATCCGATGCTAACTTACAATTGAGAAGTGTCTTTAACTTCAGAATACCAAGAGTATCGGCTGACCTCCGGAGTTTATAATTGGCTTGCTAACTGCTGCAGACTTTACGTCGCTGGAGACAAAAGATAATAGCCGGCTATTGTTTCACATTTTTATTCCTTATTATGGAATGTGCGCATAATAAAAGTAGTCTCCCTAATCGGTATCATGCGTGAACGAAAAACTAGAATTAGCGCAAGAATTTAAAATTTGCACTTCTTGGAATTACAGTATTTATATTTAAAAAAGGGCAGAGGCCATTTCGTTAGTTTTGACTACTTCTAAAAAAAACTGTAATAGGATGCAGTTCAACACATTATAATTTCTGTACTGCCGTATTTTCTGTTGATTTCTTTTAGATAACGGAATTTTTTCACTGGTCCAACAAGTGCGACAGTCGGAAGAACCGTAGCAGTAAAATAGAAGTTCAATATCAATTTAAGTGCACTGCGTCCCGCTCCATAACACATTTCATCTTCGGTGACTGTTGTTCCAGGATTCTAACGTTACTTCAAAAGCCTTCCGATAATTAGCATGCAGTCAAAATAAAATTCACTGTTAATTATCGATTCTTCAAATGTAAACTTGTGAGCTAAATCTCTTGTACAGTTTATGTATTACATGAGACACTTGTAAGAATTTTTATTGCGTTTTATTGATTAATTTACACTGACATATGAATCAGTTTCTGAATCGCGTGAGCAACGATGAGGTGCGAATATTTCGTTGGTAATTCCACCACCAGATGAAAATATTTTCTGGATTATTTGCAGCTGTGTCGAGAGATTCCAACCGAACCTCTATTTTACGAGAAAAAAAAGGATGGGGGGGGGGGGGGTGTCTTTACGTGCCGGCAGTCTTCTCGAGAAGGGCGGACACTTCTAGTGCAGACTAGAAGACTATAAAAACGACGTCATATCGTCATAGACCTGTGATTTGTCCTCTGATGTAGAAGAATACAAATAGAAAATCGCCAGACGTTAGGCCGGTCCCGTGAGATTTCAAACGAGAGTCTTCATCTAGAATCGCAGAGGAACACCACCTGAGACTCTGCTGTGATGGACGCTGCTACGGAACTGAAACCCCACAGTCTTGGTAACCCCAATCTCAGCACTTCTCATCGTTGCGTAGGCAATTTTAGATCCAATGTCCTGGGCCTCGTTTTCTCACAGTTAATCAGAGATTTTCAAGACCGATTAGTTGGGAATATGATAAATACAATTTATAAGTTTATTTAGTCTGGGATCAGTTCCAGGTTTTTTTTCCAGTTAATAATCTAGTTTTTAAAATTATGAAAAGGATTTATCGACCCCGGTAAAGCCTTCCTCCTACAGCAGGTAAGAATTTCTAAAAACTTTGAACAACCGAAGACATTCTCTGGCGCCCAACGGTTTTTAGTAATCACGATTTTTCAAATCCAAAATTATAGTGAATATAGACCTGAAGAAAGTAAACATTCAAAAAGCAATCGTCAAGGCGTAGAATTCAATATGTGTAAATCTTAAAGTTGTATTCATTTGAATTGAGAAGCAGTGAAGTATTATTTTTGTAATATGGTAAAATATTTTTTAAAAATTAAATGAAAGTATTTAAGTAAAAACAATATAAAACATGTATAAGTAGTTATTGGGTTTCCACCCGGGTCACTGATAGTGCTACGTATCGATGGCGCACTCTGCCATCTTTCTCCAGTTACGTTATATGAATATATGAATATCAGTTTTAGTTATTACATATATTCCTTATCTGTAATTAAACAGCAGAATATTATATTTTTCGATCTTTCTATCATGATTTATGATAGGCTATAGTCTGCGCCACGAAGATGTAATACTAAGGTTACGACATCTTCCGGCAACGTTGCCTTACATTGTGTCCAATAAGATAGGCGCGGCAACTAATATTGAATCGTAGTGAGATCGTGCACAATTTGGCAGAACCTCTGGACGAGGCGTGAGGTACGGACCGATTACCTATTTTACCTTGATATTACATTTTCGTGGCGCCGATTATAACATTAAATACAGAGAAAATAAATATTATTAGATTGGGTAATAATTATTTCTATCAGACCCTCCTTTCTTAATATCTGACGTAGTAATATACTCTTTGTGGACGATGCAGATAGGTTCTTTTACATAGGCTGCTTACTTGATCAGTGGCTGAACACCAAAGCACGTGCAATACTACTGCCACAGTATTTACGAGTGCTCCCTTATTCCTCCAAGTCTCTGCTGACTCATACTATTTCACTTACTACAACTCTCAGTTCTTTCTGCTACTTCTCTGGAGTTTTCTGATCCTTTTTCATAAATCCTTGTAGAACTAAACTAAATTTAATAAAAATTTGCTTTTCGGAAGGGAAATAAAACATAATAAAGTGATGGAAACCCTTTCGAATTAATCGCGTAAAATTAGGAAAGTTAAATTCTAGATGACACACGTGACACGAACATTTTATTGTTTTCCATTTGTACTGCGGATATTTTCCGTCCACTGTGGACAATGAAGCATCTCCCATGTGAATGCAATATTGTCTAAAAATAATATTTACGCCAATATTATGTAAAAGTAAGGAGAAAATGGTCGCAGACTGACTTTTGTAGTTTCAACAGAGAAGCTTTACAGTGATTTTGGTCAGTTCGGTTAACGCAAGATTTTCTGTTGTCGTCCGTTGCTAATTAAAGAGCGTTAAATTCTGAAGACACCACCTCGACTAATAAACGGAGGCCAGAAACAATAGGCAGGGCAGCTTCGTCCTTCCGAAGCCCCGGTAATCTGATTCACACGTCGATTGCGTCTCTCAGCTCGTCAGAGCCGCTACGTGCTAAAGACCCCCCGGAAGTCTCTCCGGGGAAAAAAGGCACCACCAAGAAAGCCAAATAAGCCCACATCAATAGTATTTCGTTCATAATGTTATATTCCCCCAAAGTTCGTAGAGTCTATCTGGCGTTTGAAGGAGTATCCGTAAAGAGTCGTTGACAATATCTCCATATTGTCACGTTCAAATCTAAAAATCAAATGCTTCCTATTCTCAAAGATATTTCCTATAGTTCTCAAGAAATGAAAATGGTAACATCGGTTCATAATATGTAAATAGTTTTTATACAATCTGCACAATAACTTTGGCGTCAAATATAAATTCCATTTTCTTTTAGTAATATTTTGAGATCTGCCAGAACATGCAGTTTATATTAATCAGAGAATTTTGTTCGTCTTACGACTTATGATTTCTTGATCTAAATTTCATGTTTTGCAATTTTTTTCATTCAGAAATTTAAAAATTAATTAATAATAATAATAAAACATTTTTTAAACAAGTATACCAAGCTAAGTTATCCTTTATGGCTCGGAAAATTATTAGTTATTATGTAAACTTAGAGTCGTTATCAGTTTCAAAACCACTGGTTGAAAATATTTATTTCAATGACGAATATATACGAATATTACAAATAAACCGCAAGAATTCAAAACTTCTACAACCACTTTGAACAAGTATACGTAAACTATAATACTTATTTCCGACGGCCAATAAAGCGCTGCCGACTATTTTATTCAAAGTTCCTTTATGTAAGTATATGTATTGCGGAGGGCGACTTCTCATAAATGTAACGACTGTGGAAATGCTTTGTAGAAAGGAGAGCTGCAATGCGGATTTGGGAGTGCGCTGGAATGCATGGGACTTTACTATGAGGACCCTGTTTCCTTCCACTTCAGTAAAATTGTGTGCAGGTGAAAGGCCTCCTATTGTGTACAAACAAAGGCTCACTAATAATTGCGTTTTCGTTTTCAGAATTCGCAACTGTTTCTTGTAGAGTGTGAGATAAAGTTGTGAATCTCATTTCCGTTTTAGCCCAGCTCCATCCACTGTCACAGCAGGGCAATGGGGCAATTTCGTAACAATAACTAATCGAAATGAAAGGAAATAATAATATTTTATCACTCAGATATGAATTCAGATTGAATTCTGCGTTGCCCCGCTGGATACACCGTGTGATGTAGGTGAATATTCAGTAAGGTATGACAACGTTTCCTTCCACATTCTAATAATAATTACATTACCAGAAACGTAAAACTAGAATACATGGAATAAACACAGAAAATTACAAACCAATTAAAATCGCATGATACAACAAGGTATTTGTAATTTGGACCTCGGCGATGTAATAAAGAACTACACACTCTCATTTGCGATTTATTGTACGACTTAAATCTATACTCTACGAACTTTCCTTTATCCATCAAACATCATCAGACGTCACATAAATCATCACGTGAGGAACACAAATCTCGTTGACACGAGTACCAGCTTCATGTAACTCGTGGTTTGCAAGTTTGTCATTTATATATTTATTATCATGATTGGAATTAAAAATGTCTCAAAACTGTTACGATTCAGTATTCCAAAAAATTTATTATATTTTCTATACTCAAAATGAGTTAAGCTTTATTTTAAAATAAATACAATTTTTTTTACACACAGATGAAGTTTTAATTTAAACTAAACTATCGAATATTTAATCTTTTTAATGATATACATCTTTCACTCTATTCTCAAAAGAAAGTCGAATAATTTGTTTTCGGATGGATGCAGCCAATATTCGAAATCTCAACGGTATACGCATTTTAGTGATCGGGTTGTCCATTAAAATTCAACAGTACAATTAAACAATTAGAATTTATTCAGCTATTAATCATTATAATTTACAAAAGTGATTAAGAAATAAAATTCAATTTACATTATCAATTGATCTTTTACAACAAAATGAATATATCTCAGGGTCGGTTACTGGGCCTTTAATAAAGAAAATACTTAACAATGACATTTTATGAAGCTATCATGGAATTAATTCATCAATAGATTTATTACGATGCAAAACATAAAATATGTACTTTAAATTCTGAACCAAATTCGAAATCTGACGACAATATCGTTACTTATGAGTTTACAGATAGTAATTCTGTGAAATTTTACCTTACTGTCTCTAGTACTCAAGAAAAAGGTCTCTTTCGTACACACACACACTTATTGCACTTTATAGACAGGCCATTTGTATCCACTAACTCTAATTAACACTTTTAGTTTTGCAAAAGTTGGTTCACTGTTCGTTTACAAAATCATATCAGCTCGTTCCGAATATTGTTAACTGCTGGAAGCAGTTACCTGGGCTCCCAAATTCGAAGAAAGTGTTCTCAATCGAGAATATAATGATTTAGATTCAACAATATTTAACGTTGAATATTACGTGGTTAACTCACAGACTGTCACTTGTAAGATGTTCTAACTGATTTAGCTGTTGTTACATTTATCCAGACACTTTCTGGATTTGATACTTTTCGTATGTCCACTGCTTTATTCCCGAGAAGACTGGCGCACACACCGCGTCTAGCAAACAAACAACTACAATAGCAGCAAGCATTGCATTCTTGCCACATTCTTGTGTACGACTTGTGTGTTTTATGCCGCTAACAATGCGAGTCCAAATTTTTGTTTATTAATTAATTATTTCCTCATTTAATTACCACAATATATATATAAATATATATAATGTGGTACCAAATTGTAATATATAAAATATATTTTATCACAAATTCACGTAAAGGTACAATCGTGACGCATGGCCGTTTGTCCTTTAATAAAATCATAGCCCTGTTAAAAACGCTGTATTTTAATATAAGCATAATGTCTTGTAATATAATGGAATTATGAGAATACCTTACCAACTAGAAAGCAGAGTATTTATTTGTAGGGAAGAAATGTAATTAAATAAATATCTCCTCGATTAATAATAGAAGTGTATAATAATGAAATAAAGATACAATTAAGCATCAATAACTCTAAAATGCAGACTAAGGTGGAGTACACAATATAAAAGACACAAGATAAAACTTATAAAATTAAATTCTCAGTTTTGCGAGTGAGTTACAAAGAGAGGTTTTGTGTTACAGACTGTTATTATTGAACGTAAAAATTACGAAAGAATGGTATATAGAGAGAAAATGGAATGGAGTTTTTGAGTTCCAAAGGTTCTGATGAAACGAACTGCAGTCATTATTTTAATGGGCGTTGTTCAAACAAAGAATTATTATTTTAACGCCGTATCATGTCCTCTAATTAATATGGAAATTTCATAATCTGTATTCGTCATGCTTCAGTTTACTCGTTCACTCTCAATAACGTATCGGCTTTATGTCCATATTTGTGTTCAATCATCACATGTATTGGTAGAAAATGCGCTGACAATCGTATCACTCCTGTTAGCGAATTGAAACACTGCAACGATCCACAGTACACAATTTAAACAGTTTCAGCATGAAATATAATATGAAATTTCATATATTTTCTTACCGAAATTTCAGAATAAATATTCGTTAAGTGACTTTCTCTGTTTAGACACAGCTTATGAGACCTTATTTATTTAAACTGTTTTTGTTATTATATTTCTATTGTATGAAGATGAGTAAAACGATTTCTCCACGTACGTCACATTATAACTTTAAATATACAGTAAAAATAAATACCAATATTCATACTCAATCGCACGAAAATTGGAAGTTTGAGACGACCAAAAACATCTGATAGACTACGAAGAATCTGAGTGATTGGGCGGTCTTTGTCCGTAGCTATCGTAAATAAAATATACATTGTTTGAAAAAGCTTGTAATAGGCTATTTGACTAATTTTAGAAATCGTCGCCAGACTGTCGGTTACTGAAAACTAGTGGCCATTTCCTTAAACTGGGTAGGTTCCAATCCCACCCAGTAGAGAACTACAGCCGGGGGTCTCGTCGTCGGGAAACTGATGCTGACCACCCTCAACACCTTAGTCCCGAAGGCTAAACGACCGCCTTGAGCGCACTCCGCCCCCGCATCTCGCCTTAGACCTAAACGCTCAAAAAAAATGAATTCCTATCAGATAATCCATGAAATATGAAAAATCGGCTCATCACAGACTAATTAGGGTTTAGGTTTAAATATTTAAAAACTTCAGTCAGGTAAGTGTCCTCATCAGACTACTGTGTCAGTAATGAAAGATTTCAACTAGAAGTGAATTATCTTCTACCGTAAAGATAGACACAGCTTCATCAATGTGTCAAAAATCAGACAATCGCAGTCAAAAAAATAGACTATACTTTTTATGACCCATTGTGAGCGTATTTCTGTATGCTACGGTAACATACGTGATTTTAATTTTTTGTCGTAACCTATTTTTTATTATTTTATTTTGAGTCGTATCAACTTCCAGGCCATTAGCGACTACTTGGTACACTTATTTACATACATACATACATACACCATGGCGTTACAGCCCTTGTAGGTCTAGAGCCTGCCTCACTATCGAACCCCACTCTCTTCTATCTCTTGCTTTCCTCCTCCATCGTCTTTTCTTCTTTGCTATAGTCGTTTCCATTCCATCAGTCCGGCTTCGCTTAGTATGGCTTTCTGAACGCGATTATTTTTATGGTGTAGGGTTGTTATCCCTACGGCCAACCCCCAACCTGGATGAACGGGTGATCAGGGTTTTCTTCCCCTAGCCTTTGTAGATCCAACTACTTTTGCTACAAGGCAGTAGCAGCTGGTTTTGGTCTGCCACAGGTATTTTATTTCCCCGGTATCCACCATATCTGGTGAGCGTTCCTCTATCCGCCACCTGATGGGAGACCGGCAACTCCACACAGGGTTACACTTATTTATTTTACAATAATTACTACAAAGTTAATTGTTTTCCTTATATTTCACCGTAAAATTTAGTCTGTTCAGGTATTCAATTATTAGACTTTGGTATTCCGTTTCGTGTAGAACTTCAGTGATCATACGAATCATATCTGGTGTGGATTGGAATGTCAGTTGCAAGCCTTTGTTTCGGAAACTCGGGGAATTTAACTTTGCCTGGTACGTATAATCTGGAAATGTTAAAGTTTGTCTGAAGAAACATCAATTGATATGCCCTAAACGGAACAATACTAGAAATCGCTCTCAACTCCGCAATAATAAACATCACCTAAGCCATTTTGAATCAAGCTTTCGTTATTCCCGGATAAATACATACAATAGTCTTACGGACGAAATGAAAACTTTAACTATACAAAATTAATTTATAGAGTTGTAAATATTTATTAATTAATGGAGCATATTACTCGCTGAAATAATTCGTAGATAGGAAGGACAGATTAGATCCTCTTCAAAAAATAATTTGCTGGCAGAGTTATGCTACTATTTTACAATTATAATCTTGTAGAATTTAATTGCAGACTTATTTTCTTTTTCATGTTCGACGGGAATCGTAGTAAGACTTTTTGCTGGAAACTCCGTCGAATGAAAATTAATTCTTTAATTACTGTTATATTAGAATTTTTAAAAATTTAATAAAATTATATATTACATACTTTATTGTAAATGCATTTTTATTGTAAACTAGCTGGGTGCCCGGCGTTGCTCGTGTACTTATTTATATAAACTCGAAAAAGTATTTAATTGAATACTTAAATATATTCCTCGAGTATTTCAGGATATAATCGTCACTCAGTCTTCATACATTACGAAATATTACATTGATGAAATTGTTAGCTAGACTCACAACTAATACAGCGCGAAAATTAAATTACATTTTCCCCAAAGATGGTAAAGTAATTCGTATTCTTCTTTATTATCATTCGATGGTATACTTTTTATTTTAAAAAAATATTTCTGCTTTACTTCATTCCTAATAAAGGAGATATTTCCTTTGTTCGTTCCGTAGTAACGTCTTTCTCTCGCGTGACGTCATTGTCTCTTGGCGCGCAGTAATTTAATATTTAATGATCACGGTTTTTAATTATAATTCTTTCCACATGTATGCTAGGCGTTTCTCATCCTCACAGTACCGTTTCTCGTGTTTTGAAGAATTTGTGTACCAATTTTAGTTGAAATCTATCCACGCTTTTAAATTTGTATAGAAATTAACGTAAATACATACATACATACATACATACATACATACATACAAATATACATCCTTTTTTATTATACAGATGTATTTTTAAGTTTGTTTTTGTAATATTTTATTCTTTTCTTGTAATCTTATTTTATGACGTATCCTATTTCCACGACCGAGGACAAATGGAAGGAATAATAAATCTAAATGAGGATTTTAGTATGGAATATATGTTTCCTTTCTAGATCGTATTTTGGACCGTCACTTATATTTTTTTGTCGTAATCTTGTTTCTAGCTATGCCACAATACCTGCAGAAAGCAGATGAAAAATTTCGGTTTAATACTAAAAAAAATGGAATAAGTTCAGGAAAATTTGTAATTATGTACTGCAGGTGCGGATGTAGCGCAGAAAAATCATCTTTCTTTAAAAACGAATTACCGGACGAATATTATTTATTCTTAGTTTTTAAAAACTAATAAAATAGATTGAGCTTTCCGAAATAACTCGCGTTACTGCATCAATCATTACGTTTTCGTTAAACGAAGGATTATTATGTAATTTGGTCATGAAATTTGACAACTTATTATAGTCTTTTTTGGAGACAAATCCATTGTCTCATGAAGGTCTTTAATTAATGTTCTTGATTTTGGCCCTACGTTTATGCACAATGGGAAATTATGATGATTAGAAAATATTTTAACTTTTATCATGTTCTAAACTCGTCGGAAATTTACGCGTTTTCAATTTCACTGTGTTCTCCTGCGTTTTTAAATATTAAAACTTTTTGTAATTATTTATTACACAGTAATAAATCATAGTCTCTTTGAAAGGCTAATTATGAATAAAATGTAATAATTAAAATAATCAGTTTTCAAAAATTATTGTTTTACTATATTCAAAAGTTTGTAGGCTTGATTTCTGAATATTATTTTCTCATTTTCTCCAACCGAATTAGTAATGACTGAAAACGTAATACATATTAGAATACATAAGAAGGCATAAATATGCCTTGATCAAGAAAGTTAGAAGAAAAAATTAGTTGAAAATATTTACACTCTAGGCTTATAAACCAACAAAGTATATAAGTATATTTCACTCATTATGGCATTACAACATGCGCTCGTTAAAAATGACGTCAATCCGCGTCGTTACGTCCGGCACTTTTAAATTTGAAATTATTAATTGTGTGTTTATTAATTTTGTGTTTATCTATTTCAAGTTTATCTGTAAGATAATCATTTTTAGTATTATAAAGTTATTTTATTATGTGTCATAATTGCTTCCCCTTGATATAAATAAAGAAATAGTGGTAGTAATTATGTTCCAGTAAGTTATTTTGAAAAAATAACTTACATAATGTTCACCATCGAAATGTTGTATTAAAAATAATATATATAGTAATTATTGTAGTTGTAATAAATAATAAAATTAATAGTTTCATAAATTAGTAGTACTACTAAATAATTATAATATTAAATACGTGATTATTGTGCCTGTAAAATATTTTGAAAATCTGGTACAACTTACGTTAATAATAATGCTGTTTAGTCCTTAAAATGCTTGCTTCAGAGGAAAATAAAATTTATTTCAATCTTGATATTATAAAGACGAGGTAATTTGAGAATTTACTTCAGGGTAAAATTTGCTATTGCTGGCATCGGTGTTTATTATACGGGCGGCAAGGCGTGTAATAAGGCCGGAAATTGTTAATTGCAGTTCGAGAATTGCACCCGGCTCGGGAGTGAACCTCTCTCGCTGGGGTATAATTTTTATTTGAAACGGTACGGTGAAAAGCAAGCGTGCCAAGTGGTCTGTGCAGAAAGCCGCTTTGATCTCGGAAAACCGCTCCAGATCTGTTAAGACATCTCTTGGACACAGAGCAAACAAATTTCCACCAGCGTCAACATGGCGTCACAATTAGCCCCAGTGCCGTAATTACGGCTTTAAGTCACATCATCGGTAAACGCCGGTTCATGCCCTCAGTAGCAAATAACTTTTAACGACCTGGATTATTCCGATTGTAATACGTTACGTTCCTTTAATCACTTTAGGGATCATGATACGAACAATTTCACAGATACAGAAATTTACCATTTGAAACCCTTATAAAACTTACCGAGTCACGTAACCTGATTTGCGTTTCATAAACTAATTCATTCTGCTAACGACTATCAGATTTAATTTAATCCGGTCAAATGAGACTGACATATAGATTTTTTTTTACCTTTGATGTAATTATCAATTTCCCATGCTCCTACATGATCATTCGTTTTGTGTAACAAACCGGTGACGTAATAAAATCGTTATTTGAACTAATAAAAAAGCATTAGCATATGAATCTATAACAAACATGATGTCAAAGGCGATTCTTAATACAGTACAAAAAAGTAGCTTAAAGCCATAATTTTGGGTGTTCATGGTTTAATTACTCAGTGGGTAAATTATGAAATATCTCTATCGTCATGAGAGATTTTGCTAAAGCTCAAAAAATATAATATCAAAGGTTATAGAGAAAACTCTTCCGATCGGAGACTTATTCCTGTATGAACCATTTTGTTAAAGAAAAATTATTTTCTAAAGTTAACGGAAAATAAATATTAGGCATAGAAAACGCTTTATACAATTTATTGATTCAGTTTACGTGTAGGAAATTAAAATTTCATTATACGACCCCAACTCGTCCCCACTCCTTTTCATGTTTCTTCTCGTCGTTTTTATGTATTATAATTTATTTACTTGTTTTAACAGTGACTGAATTTTAAGATTTTCTCCATAAAGTTGGCGAAGGGAACAGAATCGTGGAAATAGTTACAGATATATCTATATATTTCAAATTCAGAAGTATAGAAACAACAATCGAAAGGGATTTAGTTAGACAACATAATAGATCAAGAGGACGAATAATCACAGAATAACGAGATGGGAAAAGAAGTAGAACGAAGCTATAATATGGGACGAAGCTATAAAGTTAGTTTGGGTGACAAAATGCAGCCGTCGAGCTGAATATTAGCCGATGATGACGAGGCCGTCAATAACACAACCTAGGTACAGACATCACTCAGACTTCATGAAAAGCAAAGAGCTGTGGGTGTGTCATGTCTGCAGTAAATGTGGAAAGACATTTAAACAGAATGGACGGGTGTCAGTAAACTTTCTGACAGCTCTGCAAACTGTGGAAATTAGTGACATAATTCTACGTTCCCTGAGAATACAAACTTTTACCAATGTAATAAGCAGGTCAATTCGCGCCACATACAGACATAACTTTAGTTATGTAACTGTTAAATTTCTTTTAGTGTTCCGCTCCACTTCAGTCGTTCGTTACATAGAATTACGTTCGTCTTTCAAGCGAATAATTATGCAGGTTTCTGTTTTTAATTTGCACTTTGCTTATACTTTACTCAATTGGATTATACCTATATAATAAAAAAGGATGAATATTTGTATGTATGTATGTATGTATGTATGTATGTATGTATGTATGTATGTGTATATATTCTCCAAAACACGAGAAACGGTACTGTGAGGGTGAGAAACGCCTAGCATACATGTGGAAAGAATTATAATTAAAAACCGTGATCATTAAATATTAAATTACTGCGCGCCAAGAGACAATGACGCCACGCGAGAGAGAGACGTTACTACGCAACGAACAAAGGAAATATCTCCTTTATTAGAAATGAAATAAAGCAGAAATATTTTCTTTAAATAAAAAGTATAATTTTATACAGCAATATTCCATCGAATGATGATAATGAAGAATACGAATTACTTTACCATCCTTGGGGAAAATGTAAGTTAATTTTCGCGCTGTATTAGTTGTGAGTCTAGCTAACAATTTCATCAATGTAATATTTCGTAATGTATGAAGACTGAGTGACTATTATATCCTGAAATACTCAAGGAATCTATTTAAGTATTCAATTAAATACTTTTTCGAGTTTATATAAATAAGTATACGAGCAACGCCCGGCACCTAGTATATAATAAAATAGCGTGGACTATTTGTATGTATTTACGTTGTTCTTTATACAAATTTTATCGCGTGGACAGAATTCAACAAAAAATGGTATATATATTCTGCCAAAATCGAGAACCGGTACTGTGGGGGTGAGAAACCCGTAGAATAAACGTGGAAATAATTATAATTGAAATAAGTTACGAATTAGTGTTAAATTACTGTGCGAGACGATGACGTCATAAGTTTTCAAGACATTGACGCATCATAAAAATATAGTTCTGTATTTCGTAATGAAATAAAGCAGAAATATTTTGATTGAATAAAAAGTAAAATTTTTTCCAGTAATACTCCATCGAATAGTAATAAAAAAAACTTTACCATCCGTGCGGAAAGTTAATTTGGAAAAGTTAATTATCGCCGCTATATTTAATAAAGCCAATATGGCAAATATGTGTCGGCCGAGATTTTAAAATTTCATTATATAACGTACTATTGTATCCTGTATAATATTTCAGAAGATAATAAGATTTGTCTAAGGTACGTCTGACTGACAATTACACGTTGCAATATTCACGGAGAATTCTATTTGTAAAGAATAACGATGGTATGTTTGTTGTTATTTGCAATAAAATTCTATGTATCTTATAGCTATTAAATTAATGCACTATCAAACAGGGAACATTTACATGGAAATAAAAGTTCAATTAATGTACTTTGTGCAACGTATTTGAATAAATGTAAACAAATTATTGCGTGCAATTTGTGTCGTGAAACAAAAATTTGAGGTTAGGATTACAGTATTTGTTTTCCATTTTTGGGAACGACGTTATAGATGTTCAATTTCTGAGAAATGAAGCTGAGCAAAAATATTTTTATTGAATAATAAGTATAATTAAATCTACCACTACCAGTGATAAATATAATTTATTATGAAAGGTTATACAATCCATGGCATTAATTTTCTTTTAAATAACTTGACTTTTGACGTGTAATATTTAACGGGACCACGGACCAATATGTTGCTCAATTATATCTTGCAATACGCACTGGAAGATGCATAGAATTATGATAAAAACCATACTTAAATGTTCAAAATTGATATTTTTCTATTCAAGACAGCGTATTTCTAATGTTTTGCATTAATTTTATACCATGCTACTAACTGTAGATTGCTAAAACCACCAAATAGTTTATTTTCAGTTGGAAAAATTATATGTCTACAAATTTAATAATTGTTTTAAATAGTGTATGTATATCTATCTATCTATATATATTATATGAAATTGCCTTATACGGGTATGTATGTGTGTATGTATATGGGTATGTTCCGCTTACAAATCTACACCCTTGAAGCAATTTCACCGAAGTTCGACAACGTTTTCTTTGCGACAGGGAAACAAACACTGTGCGGGTGTAACACGCCCACCACCCCCAGAAGCATGGGTGGACGGTGGTGGAAACCTTCAAACCTGCTAAAATGTACGATATTTGCGTTGCATAAAATTTTTCAGGGTTAATTCGATTTATAGTATTTCTACCCATGTGATTTTTATTAATTTTAACCCATTGTGGCACGAGGGTTGAGCGCATTAAAGGGTGGCGGTGGAGGGGGGTTACAAGTAAATAACGCTAAAAATACCGAGATTCGAGTCAAATCAAAGGTAATGGATGTCGCTGAGTTCATTTATGACAATCTGGGCAACGCGGAGTTGTAAGATGGCGTCTAATTTACCGTTATTCATAAAATTAATTGATTTTCGTCACTTTCATACGTGTTGTTGCTGTTTGTAAATAAAGAATAATTTAGAGTGAAATAATTGAGAGAAAACACAAAAATACAAACCATCAAAGTAAATCCATAAGTCTAAATAAAAGTCCAATCATCGCCAAATTGAAAAGCATTAACGCTAGAGATATGTTCTACTAACGGAAAATGAAACACTGCACGTTTTTGTAATTTCTTTCCGCAACCACAATCTTTTCTTTCCGTGTGATATATAGTTCCACGTGGAACGAAACTTAACACACATTTTTGTTCGGCCATTGTTGTGTATAACTGTAAATTCAAGTCTAGGGGCCTACGTTAACCATTTCATAAATCGTTTGAAACGGAAGTATATAGCTGATCTCTTATAAAAATATGGCATCTTCAACTTTGATTAAAGATATAACCATGGAATCTGATCGATATATCCGCAGTACCGCGGATGTGAAGTATTTTAAGATTTAATTCCATCTATATTTCATTTTGAGTTCAAACCTCTATATACTGGTGCGAAAAAATTAATTAAGATGATTTACATCAAATCACAAAATTAAAAATATGTATTACGATTTCAGTAATATTCAGAAATCAAGCCTACAAACTTTTGAATATAGTAAATCAATAATTTTTGAAAACTGATTATTTTAATTTTTACATTTTATTCATAATTAGCCTTTCAAAGAGACTATGATTTATTACGATTTTAGTACTCCCTGGAGAAATTGTGTGTAATAAATAATTACAAAAAATTTTAATATTTAAAAACGCAATAGAACACAGTGATTAACACATAAGCGTAGGAAATTAAATTGAAAACGCGTAAATTGCCGACAAGTTTAGAACATTATTCAAGTTAAAATATTTTCTAAATCAGAATTTCCCGTTGTACGTAAATATATGGCCAAAACCAAGAAAATTAATTAAAGACCTTCAAGAGAGAATGGATTTGTCTCCAAAATTGACTATAATAATTTGTCAAATATAATAAGTTGACCAAATTACATAATAATCCTTTGTTTAATGATAATGTAATGATTGATGAAGTAACGCGAGTTATTTGGGAAAACGGAACACATTTGTCTGGCTAGGATGAATGGTCTCCAAGGTGGCCTGCGTCCCGTTTGGGACAAAGGAAAAATCATACAATGGACCCTCGCACAACAAAAAGGCCTTAAGGGGTGACTGACATCTACAAGTGAACGCCAACATTATTAGGCCTAACTAATTGAGTTCCGGAAACATCTGGTCCGCAGACGGGCATTCAAAATTTTAAACATCTGGAGGAGGGTGGAGAAAATTCTAGTAGTAGGTGACCAGCCACAGTCAAGAGTAGTCGGGTCTAACTCACGAACCCAGCAGTAAATGATTCAGCGCCAAGTTGACAGGGCGCACCATCTGTCCGATGCCAGCGATGATGAACTCGGCAGAACCAGCGCAAGTCAGCGTCGCCGTCCACCGCCATCGAAAGCCACACAGTCACCAGTCACAAGCAGAAATCCGCCGGCCCGCTATAGAGATTTTTTTTTCATTTCCAAGTATCGTAATGCCAGAGTCCTCAGTTTATTAAATTCAATTTGCCATGTTGCGATTCACTCCACGAAGTTGATAAGAACCATGAGATAAAGATGGAGTTGTGTTCATTTGCCATTTTATATATTAATTCAATTTTTAATGATTCTTTCATTAGATTATAGTATTACATTTTATTTTAAATTACTCATTTGGATGTTCTAATGAAAATATTATTGTTGTGGTCTTCTTATTCAGAGATACTCGAGATTGTACAGAATTTGGGCTCATAAAAAAATCTAACGTTTCGTTGTAAATGTTTCTATTTCATTGGCCAACATAGGAAATGTTGGACGTTTCATGAGTTGAAATCATGCAGAGTTAGAGTCGTGTTAAGAAGAAGGGTGGGCGTATTGACCGCACCTCACTGATGCTGCTGTGGGCTTACCGGCAGTAAGCCGACTCACATAAATATTGTACCAGTTGTGTTGGACGTGTTTTGTTTCCCTAATTTGCTTGTCCGGTCGCCTGAGGAATGATGGATAGAGAGTAGAACACATCCCGAACTGTAGACTAAGGGAAATATATTGTGTCGTATATATTTGCTTTATCATCATATTTATGGGGACAGTTTTCTACGCTAACCTAGGCTGAATCAGTCTGATAGATGACGCGCACATTTTGCCTTCAGAAACATTAAAAAAAACGTGCATGGGTGCAATGCCCTTTGTGATTATTCTTGATAACCGTCGGTTATAACTAATAGGTTACATAATTAAATTAAAGTAAATAAATGCATTTTTCCATTACGAAAGACAACCCAATTATAAATTTAATAAATAAAAGAAAATGGAGAATGAATGAGATTACATGATCCACTCGTCACTGCTGTAGTTTTACATTTACATATTATCTTTGTTTAAAAAACAAATCGAAACATCAGGATTTTTTTGTGTATGGGAATTTAGGGGGAAAATTTCAAGTACTTTTACACGCAATTTTTCAGTTCCCATGCTGAAAATACAGTTTGCAATATAAGAGTCAGAAGTAGTGCCGAAATGCAGCAACTATTACTCACTAAATTTATTTTAAAACGTGTACATAAATTGCACGTAACGGCGGTGCTTCGAATTTTTTCGAAAAATATTACTAGCATAAAATTTTTGGCCTCATAACGAACCAGATTACACCTAAGCGATGAATATGGAAACCTACGTGAGGAGCAATATTTCATTGGTAGACTTTATTTGTATCACTCCATCCATGAACTTTTTATTACTCAAAAGTTTCTATAGCGTAGAACGATAATGATGTTAAAACGCCCAAGTTAAATTTTATTAAAAATATATTCGTATTATGCGGAGGTGCCGCAACTAATTTTGTACATTATTGTAAATTTTCAAACGGCCTTCCAAATGAAAATGTTAATGCACCGTTTAGAAAATATTAATTTTACCTAGAATAAATAAAGCGCTTGAAGTTTAAGTATAATACAGCTTGTCAGTTTCGACTTGTATATAGTCCAGAATATCATTGAGAGATCATCTAATTATTGAAATTTGTTTACCGTCTTTTAGTTTTACTAATAATTCATTTTAACATCTTCCTAATAGAGAAAGTTCATCTATCAAATGACTGCGAATGTAAGTAGACATTAATTCTGGGCCGTGGTGCACTTCATATAGAACTGGTTTTATCTTTGGAAGCTCACCAACTCACGCCCAAGCCATGATTCACACCCACAAAAAGACGACACAATTTAGGCAGGAGCTCCCATTTCTCTCAAGTTGGAAACGGATGGGTGTGAAAGTAATGCCGTAGTCTTGCTCTGACCTCTCTTTTCCTCCACCTTTCGTATGAGCTCAGGAACCATTTAATTAAGAGTGCTTTAACCACTTCATTATAGAGATAGGCGAAGAATTGTCTCTGAGAGACAAAGCCTTTCTCATGACTTAGAATCTGTATTTATGTCAACGTGGAAAATAAATATTATAAAAATGTCGGCAAACATTCAATTTTTTTATGAAGTCCAAGTCTTTTTGTGTACATCGTGGTGGCAGTCTACGAATTATTCTATTTTATAATCTATATATAAAATGTGACTGTTAAATTTATAGTTTCATACCAACTATTTCTTTTTGTTTCAGATTTTGTGAAAATTTCCGTCCGGAGACTTTCCAAATTCACACGTTCGCGCTCAGTTTAAAAACATTAACACAAAACTTTCACGTATTAATCGTAAAATAAGAGGATGATTGTGCTATCGCCGTATATTTTCTGTAAGTGATCTATAGAGTGCTAATAAATTTTTCATAACGGAGCAGAAGATGAAAGGTATGGTAAACCTAATGGGAGGACATATTACGATGTAGTTCAATTCTCTTACACACTAAGTATCATCGAAATAAATCGTCCATATAAATAAAATATAATTCATATAATGTGAATTATATATCACATAAACTGATAATACACACCGCTCCAACAATATAAATGTTTACTAGCCATCGGAACGTTTCACTCCATTCTTGCATTTCTTACATATTCTTCTTCTTCTTCTAAGAAAAATATTGACTGTATGTGTGTATATTTGTGAGTATGTGTGTATGATCCGCCTACAAACCTACACCCGCGGAGCAAATTTAACTAAATTTGTACAAGCGTTCCTTACGAACCGGAAAGAAACACTGTGGGGGTAAGGCACGACTACCACCTCCAGGGGCGGGAGTGGATATTTTCATACATGCCACAACGGCCGATATCAGCGCCGAAAGAGAACTTTTAATGGGTCAATGAGATTGGTAGGGGGCTAAGTCTGCCCCTAGGAGTGGGAAAACAATGTTCCGTGTACAATCTTAAAAGTGAGCTGCATATTTTATACAGATAATACTTACTATACGAAACAAACACTGGATCGGTAAAACACCCCTATCACCTATACAGCTGGGTATGAAATGGGTGATATTTGAAAAGACATTCTAAATTGCAGGTAGTATTATTGACAATTATATAGAAGCGAGAGTATTTTTCTGTCTCTTAAGTTATCGGGACACATACATACACGCATGCAGGCAATTTTATTTATTAGAAGAAGATGTGTAGTTCAATTAAATATTATTACATGCTTGTACTTGTGATTAATCATATTCTTCATATGAAGAGTAACTGAAAATAACATGAATATCGATCACTGTATGTCTGCCCCGCTGTTATCTATCCAGTTCTCAAATCTTCACGTGATTATAAGTAAAACTACATAACTACCGGATTATATGAGGGCCAATGAGTTAAGCAGACTTCAGACTCCATGTATTACATCACCCTTACGCATTATTTTAACGTACCTAGGGAAGAGTAGATGTTCAACAGAGACTTACAAATAGTAAGGTAATAAATTTAAACCTTCTGCGGGAGTTATCTTCATATCTATTATCATATAAAACTCTCTCCGCCAGAATCCGGAGTAAAGAGGGTAGGGAGACGCTAATTAATTAATTTATCAACGGGGATTCTAAGAATCGACCCAGTAGATGGACAGCCACGAGCGAAATGAATTAGTGAGGGGAAGGACGCTCAGACCAAAAATAATAGGATTGTCGTCGTCTTTCAGAAGGCTCCATCAGCAGGCTACGGCATTTCACGATCGCTTAACAACTCGAAAATTGCGTTACTTCCCCATTTTGTTACTTTCGGATGGTTACTATCACGTCATGGTTCCCTAACTACTCTACTACGTATCATAGGTTCCTTAAATTTCCCTCTGACAAAATGAATATTCAACCCAACTATAGTGTTATTTGAAACTGAAACATTGCAAATATTGGTGAATAATGAAAGCTGTGTTGGCTGATTTTAACGCTTGATTTCCCAGTGATTTATAAAGTTGTGAAATGTTAGCTATAATGATTACAGGTATAACATTACAGCCAACCGATTATAAAAACACAAGCATTGCATTGCATGCAAGTGCGTGTGTTTTGGCTCAATATAATCTGGCCTGAAGGCCTGGAGCTGTAATAATGTCAGAGTGTGGTGTTTGCAGAGTAACGTGGGTCTGTGATAACCCGTGACCTAGAGAGCAGATTCATTACGGAGCGATAGAGAAAGCGCCCGCGGCTCTAACGTTCCTATCACAGGAGCCTGCAAATTGAAACTTAAATAGCAAAAAAAAAAAAAAAAACGATAATAACATCTCAAGTAGTACGGTGTACAGCAACATGGTAGATTCGGACTTTAATTCATTACAAATACCCTTTCAAGATGAATTGCGGCTATCATAAACTCCCAAGTAAATGATGGAATCGATATCTGATATTCGGAAAGTTTTCGTGTTTCCCATTTTATACAATGTCAGCGTATATAATCGTAAACTAGATTCTATTATTTCCAAGAGTTCAGTACCGCTTCTATAGAATGTTTTCCCATAGAATGTTTAATCCCATAAAAGCAGATACCTCTGTCAGAAGTAACCAATGTAGAAAGAGCTTGTTTAAATACATCTCGGTTTTCCTATCATTTTACTTAACTGCACGCGGGGGATTATTAGCATTATTATTTCTCTTTAATAATAAATATAATGGATTTCTTATAATTTTTTAAACTTAATATCAATTTGATTGATTTAATAAACAAAAATGTAATAATATTAATATAAAATCGTAATTAATATTTTACATATTAAAAACTACAAGAAATTCAGAATTTATATTAAATATAAATAACTCTTTTTTATAAAAATGTTGCATGTTCATTACTGTTGAAATCAGTATTTAATATTTTGATTACAAATATTTGGAATGTCCGTCAAAGCTACATACTCGGTAATTATGGGTACAGAGTTTCTGTTGATTCTCTTAACTATGCAAACATTCCTTCTCATCCAGGCTGTTGCAGGGTGTGACAAAAGATGGTCTACTGTCTTCTGTACGATTATAATAACTATTTCTCATATCAACTCTACCTGTCTTATTAATTATTAATCCATACACCCTTTACTCATTCCGTCTTGCAACTTACTCAACTTCACTCTACATTACTAACTCTCCTCTGACTTTCCTCACTCCTTCACCACTACTTTTCGACTCCCTCATTTTGGCATATCAAAATTCACTCCGTCGGTTTTGTTTCTTAAATGTCCGTCCTCTCTTTTGAACTCGATAATTTTCCATGCTTCTTTCAGTAAAGGTCCATGTCCGTGACACACACACAAAAAAAAAACAGTTCCTCAGGTCAATTTTGCTGAACGACCATCTGTTTCTCGAAGTAACAACTATTAATTTTAATCTCATACAAATTTCTGTCGCTGTTTTCACCAATAGTTGTGATTTTCCATCTACCAGCACATCTAATGTTTCGCTAACAGTTTTAGCCTCTTAAAATATTACTGATTGAATATTCATTACAAAGGCGTAATGGTAGAAGTCTGCGTTAACCACATTTATTACTTGCACATTTTTGACGTATTTATAAAATATAGCTAAATTTTTTTCTCCGTCCAGATTTCTTCATGATCATTTCTTGATAATCTGTTTCTTAATATATCAGTAAATACTATATATATACGGATAAAGTCAGATAATCAAACCATCATTTAACCACACACCTGTTATTCAAGTCCTTATCCTTCAAGTACATTCTACTTGTCTTTCATTTTTCAAACAACTATATCCTTCCAGTGCCATTTTAGCTGATGACTGTTTCATCTTCAGAGTGACTTGTTACTGGCGCTTGCACATGAAATAATTTTACCTTTTACATTTAATCGATAAAATTTTTACATAAAAGAACCCGCCAATATTATATCGATGTGCTATAAGATGCAAACACATTTGTAAAGGTATTCACCAATTCCATTTCTTCGCTATGGCATTCAAGAGGTGAACTTATGACTTAACTTTGTCATTATTAGTGTCGCTTAGACACAGGCGCGATAGATTTTTAGTTGGCCACTTGCAGACGCTAGCAAGCTGGATCATCAGGCTAATGGGCTAAACTTGTTATCTGGCTTTCCACTAGAGCACCGACTTCATCGACCGCGTAGCCTTGGCGACCCTTGCAACGCCTCACTACCTTTTTGCTTTCCTATTAATTTGACCCTTGCATCATCGCATTGTTTGGATGAACATTTTCCTTCAGGAAACGTTAAAATTTTTATTGGACCAATAGTACTTTCTTTTTACGAAAACGACCTTACTTCCTACCTTTAAGACTTTCTTTGCAAATTTTGAAGCTGATTTAAAAGTAGCCTTGACCAAAAATGCACATCTTCATTGCCTTTCATAATTACTGTAGATAACATCTCTTCTTTTTCAATAAAAGTTATTTTTCAATTAAAAATAACGTATTTCTAATGATCCGATCGAGGAACAGGTGTGAAAAATCTAGATTATTCACGTAATTTTAACGCATAATATATTAATCATTACGATATAAATATACAAATTGATGTAATTATAATAAGTAAATGATAATAAAGTTTGTAAAATATTAATTATAATGGTTATGAATATGTGATAATTGGTTCTTTATTTGTCCATTTTTTTAAAAAAAAGTGGTTATGTACTTGTATATATTGACGCTTTGTTACCGTCTGAAGTAAAAAAAATAAATTTATTCCTCAATATTAATAAATCAAGTCGGTTCTTTCCGATTTTAGATCAGTTTGATTTCTAGCGGTATATGAATTAATTCATCATTTGTTTTAAAAGAGTTCATATAGAGTTTTAATATATTAATATTTGAATTTTTCTTAGTACACGCAGCTGTATAAAAATGTACAGCTTTTCAATAAAGACTAAGTGTTGATCTACTGTTCTCATTAAACTGTAGTCGAGTAACAACTAAAATATTTTAAAGCAACGAGAGTGACTATCCTCATTCTCAACCTGATTTAAAATACACAAAGGAAACTATATTCCCGTATAAATCTATATAATAGTTATCCCAACAATAAATAAAATCATGATCAATTTAATAGTAAAAAAAATTAGAATAAATTAATCATGCATGTGTTCCCAGTTACTCTTACTGTAAATGCGATCACTACAAGAGAATGTTTATGGAAATAATTTACGGTAGAAATAACACGTTTGATGCTACGTGTACAAAGACGCATATGGCGCTGTGATTAATCCCTTTAGTTTATACGAGATTTTATAGGAGTAGAAACGGCTGTGGCACAAAGCGAATGATATTTTCTTGCATTGTTTAGCACACAATACAAACCTCAGAATACTAACACTATCCTTGCACAGATAAGAGAAATTTTACGAAATGAAATATCGAAGTTATTATTAACGATGAGTACTTCTGGAATTATGCTCCCTCATTGTTTGATCAATTGTCTTTTATCCCTCGTTATATATCGGGATGCTGAAATTTTTGTTTCGGGCGGGTTTCGGTTTTCCTGCCGCCCGTAGAAGCAGCTGCCTAACGAAAACGGAAAAAACTTAGCGATCAAAGCAGACGCCGCAAAAGCCGGAGGAATCCATTATCTGATGGGATTAGTACAGACCAGTTGGAATTCCAATATCTGCAGATTCTATTTTGAAACCTGCACCTGGAGTTTTGGAATATCAAAGAATTGGCGTCCTTTTCTAGCTCCTCCCATGGCGTGACGGTACAGAAATGCGGGAGAATATGCTGTAGACATAGGAGAAATTTTTTAGGTGATCATTTTCGCCTGAGCACTGAAATAACAATGCCTGTTTGCCTTAGAGAACGACAGAGCGTTTGAACAACAGTTTTTAGCCAGCAGACGCAGAATGTAGAACGAGAATCTGAGCAAGCATCAGAAGAAGAAGTCGTGATCCAGTACCGACAACGAAAGGTAGAGGAGAAACAGTCTTGACACTTGGAAGTAGAAGGCCAGGCTGGTGGTCTTGGCACTTTTAGATAGAAGTCCAGGCTCGATTTAGTTCTGAAAGAGAGCAAGTGTTGCTAGGAACAAGTTATCAGTCCGGATTCAAGAAAACCCACACTTCTTTAATGAATTTCACTGGCATGATACTGCTTCCAATCAAAAAGGCAGTAGAGCAAGGTATTCGGATCAATAACGAGTGAATCAATTCAAGTACGTGGATCGCAATCGTAAATCTAACAGCCTTAGGTAGCATGGCAGGACGGATGACCAAGGCTAACCATCTGCAAGCCAGCGCTGCTCTGCACCAGAATTTCCTGGAATCGCCTGTGAGGCATGGATGAAGTAGGAACCGTGCCTTTTCACCGAATAGAGCATAAAACCGTACAAACACAAAGTATGTGAACTCTGTAATCATCTGTCTCTGCTACGCGATTATATTCGCTCCGTTTTCATGTTTGTGTTTTTATCAATATCAATATCAATAAAGAGAAGCTGAGCCATAAATTACTTATAGAAAGTAAATAGTAGTAAAATCGATTTAATTATTTAGTACACGTATGAAAAAAAATTTTTCGTGAATAAATTACAGTTTAAATAGAAACTTTAGATCATTCGCTACGGCTCAAATGAATTAAATTATTATAAATTAATATTAAAAAATCCCAAATAGTTGAAAACGTTACAATAAAGTAGGATCTCCATCTGGCAAACGTTAATCAATTTTTTTCAACAGAATGAATGAATGACATAGTTTTCAGAATATTTTTACTGTCGTCATTGCTTCACAGAAACAATGTAAATTTTAAAAATGTACTGATAAAAAAAAATGCTATTGAAAATCGTCATACGTCAAGTTACTCCGGGAATCTACGAGGGCACTTTGCCCTCACGTTACAGCCAGCAAGAAAGCTTCTCAAAGATTAATCAGATTACTCTAAATAATGAAATTAACCATAGGGGAGACCGAGCCGAGGAGATGTTTTAGAGAAATTCAATTTGTGTGAGAGACGTGACAGTTAAAGTTCGCAGGGCGACCACACTAACAGGTAGTAACCATCAGCCGCAAAATACATAACAGCTGGTTCATAATGCACTCAGAGTAAGACAAATGATAATATCCACCATTTAATGACGCATAACGTTAACATTCCTCGAAAAACCCGTTCCAAATTTAATATCTTACCCAGAAGGTTAATTAAGTGCACAAACGTAAAACAGTTTTGTGTAAAGAAATCATCTCCTCCTGTAGACATTGACCACAGATATTTGATGTATTCCTCGTTTATTATTTTTTTACTTCAACCTCGTACAGATACTTTTTGTTTCTTTATTCCTTGATCAGCATCGACCTGACTGATTCTAAACAACGGGACTGTTTGCATAATTTTTTTCAGATATTTGTAACATTATCTTAGTAAATTACAGGTGTCAAACTATATTTAATTCTCAAACACGTTATACATGTTGTAATGATGTTACGTCTAATAACATGATCATAAAAACTTATACGTACTAGAATTTTCGCATGATCATGTTCGAACATTGGCGATGTAGTTCAAAAGTATTTATTCATTACTATTTAAAATATATTTGCTAATTCACATTATATTTCCGCTCTGCTACATTCAATGGTTTAAATGAAAAAATTATCGCAACCCACGTAGATTACACATCCAGTGGCACGATGCGAGGAATGGGATGGATAGCATCAATATCTCCCGGTTTCGAACACAGAATCGCAGTTCCAAATTTACAGTCACATTTAAATAGCAATCGTATCGTGTTTCCATATAACGCCAACAACAGTCCTTTACAGAATCAAATAACCAGTACAAATAAACAGGCACCAGCACAGATCGAAAATCAACAACAGCGGGAAGTATCTCCGATTTTCGTAATTTACGTGTCCTTAGCGTGCATTCTGAATTTTCGCATGCAAACCATATGTGATAAAATACATTCACTTAAGTTTGATTCTTCTTTTGACGTATGATAGGGTTTAAATACCAACACATTCATATTTTAAATTATACTTAATTAAGCCTTGAAAAATTAAAATAAACATTTTTAATCGTAGTATTAGAGAAGAGACATGATATGACATATAGTGCATGGAAGTGTAAAATTATTAATGATTTTAAAAGCATGTTTAGCGAAAGGCAGTGAAACGAAAGATGCAATAAATGTTTGAGACACATTGAGATGGAGCGTTTGTTTACCCCTAGAGCGAAGAAGAGTCGTCAGAATTCAAGGGTGTTAGCCGCAAAGTTTTCTTTCAATTTTAAATACGTTTGTAAATCCGGTGTTATGTAACTGTCACGGATTTTGAGTCCAAAAAATCCCGTAAAGGAAAACATCTTAAATTTAATTAAAACGCTGAGCAGTAGCATTTGAATTTAAATTAGATATGCTATTTTGGTTAAGTAATTAATTTTTATTTTTGTTATTAAGAAATTATTAAAAGAAACTGATACGAAACTTAACAATTAAATTCAATACCTTCATTTTAATTTGTTTCAAATGCTGCCCAACGTGGGCCTCGTTTCCAATTATCTCACCTATTCAAATATTCTCATTGTCATACTGGCATGAGGTGTAATTTCATATACTTATGTTTACTTTATTTTATGCTTTTATTGTATCAATTTTTATTATTCGTATTTATATGTACTTCAAAACTGCATGGTTTTTGACAAGGTATAAAATCGGCCAATGGACACCAAAATTTATATAATACAATTACTAATTCATTCTGAATAACTTTGATGAACTGTTTAATATCAAATTTAAAGATAATTGTTTTATTCGTACAGGAGACTCTCAATTGTCCCCCCCCTTCCCTCATAAAAATAATTGCCTTCAAACGTGCCAATGGTTTAATTCTAAACTCAAATTAAATTCGCTTCGTAAGCGGTATTTTCATGACTTGGCACATTTATTACACTTTTAAACTCACATTTTCTATTATATAGACTTATTTTTTAAAATTTAGAAACAATGATATAATAAAATTGTTTCACAAATATTTCTGGGTTTTTAATTTCCTTGAAAATCATCATGTTTCAATCACTGACAATTTTACATTTTTATAGTAATCGGTGTTCGAGACTTTTTGAATTAGATGGGATGCTGATAAATAAATAAATGGTGAAGTAGGGATTGTCGCAAAAATTGTGACCTTTTGTGTTTAAGAAATAGTTATATAATTTACATATATGCGCTAGGTTTAAGTACTAAAAAACTCTTAATAAATAATTTAAATTTGTTACAAACACATTATTGTTCTGTCTTATAAATAATTTGGCAGTTAAATATTTTAAGGCAACAAACCAATTTTCAAAGTCAAAATACGCCAAAGTAGATTTGATATAGTGCTATAAAATAATCTAAATCAGAATTATTATTATTTTATCAGGCATATTGTTGTAATTATTATGACAGGAAGCAAATATAAATATTTTATGATGTTCATAAGGTGAAAAGTCTCCGAAAATAAGGTTTTATATGGTAGAATTCTGTTTTAATTTTACCTACTCTTCTGTGAGAAATAAACATGAAATAAGGAAATTGCATTAAGTTTCAATGTAGAACAACAGATGTAAATGTAATACAAATACTTTGTTGAAGATAAAATTAAATTATTTGAAAATTATTCTCATAATTAATAAACGTAATGAACTTATCTAGAATCATTTAATCCAGACAGTTGTCTATTAATGTAATGTAGTGGTTATAGTTACCTGCATTGATGCATAATAGATACCAAGTGACTAATTGTATGGAACGTTTTTCACTATTTAATTTATTAATGTTGACTTGGTTACGTAAAAACTAAAGTGAGAGCATAAGGTTTATAGGAAATCCGTACAATGAACACTGTCTCAGTTCCCTCTCTACCCGATCAGTCAAAGGTCAAAGTGCGAAAGTCAGCGAAAATGGCTGCCCTCACTGAGCGTAATGCGAAAAAATAGGGCACACCAACACGATATACAGCCATTCTTGTCGGACAAAAGAGCTAAAATCACGGGAAATATTAAATTGGAAACTATCAGATGACGTCCACACGGTACACGATTAACATAAAAAAAATTCTAGTAATTACATTTAATTTCCTGCAGTAGCGTTGACGTATATCAGTGAAATATGGATTAATTTATGACAACATTTGTTACCTCGTTGTGGAATTATTTCTTACGTTTTGGCTTACTTCGTGTACTGTTTCCGTCGTTCATAATTCGGTGTATTATACAGCTTCCGTCTCAGCATTAACGTCAACTATTATGAAAGGTGGAAAAAAACCGTAATCCATGTGGCCGTATTGAGGTTTTAGACGTATGAAAGTATCAACGTCTTCTTTAACTTTGTGATTTTTTTTAATATAAAGTGCACATCCATTTTCTGTACTACGCATATCGTGAATATGTGAATTCTTTGATGTGATATGCGAAGTCGCTGAAATGAAGGGACATTTACAGTCCAAACGCTTACTTTTCTGGTATTCCGAGCACACATCTGGAGTTACAAGCATCTGCGAAACATTATAAGCCGACGTTAAGCCACTAACTGTAGTACTAATTCTTCAGAGCAAGTAATAAGTTTATGTAATCTTCTGTACCACGAATTAGACGATGTAAATGTATCACGATCTTATTTTACCAGTTTTAAGGACTCATTCTCTGTCAGGCATTGTTAAAATAATTAATTTGATAATGCATTAAAATGTATTCAATTCAACATCACGCTAACGAAAACTATCAATCAATTGGGGTAATAATAATATAGTTATATTTTGATTACAGTGACATTGTGATAAAGGAACATTTTTCGTTGCAATGGAAGGTTTAAATAAAGCTGATTAAAGAAGATATTAAAACAACGGGTAAAGGAAGTATTATGAAGAAAGGAAATAATGAAACAGTAAAAAAAATTGTCGTCAGAATAAATAATACGATACAATTGGATTTACATTTATGTCTTTGCCTGTTGGAGTCTTCGGACACCCATACCTTTTCTTGTAATTTATTCATAACCTACAAATTACGAAACAGAGTTAATATTGTAACCATGAATCGTTATCAAAACGTCAAAATAAATTGCATACGGAAAATATCGTCATTTGCCAATGTGAACCCTCAGAAATTTTCGAACATTTCAATTATGATAAGTTAATAGTAAACCGCCCTCAGTAAGAACTATTTTAAGGTATAATTAAGAAAATATTATAAAAATGCGCACGCCAGTGTTCACAAAATAATACATCTCCGGATAACACTTGTATTGCGTGTTGCATTCAAGAAGAGGCGCCATATTTGTATGAAGACACGTGTCCAATATTATTTAATTGTAAACGCAAAACATAATTCTTTACACTTATAACTTACGGAATTCCAGAAATCTATAAAAAAAATCGCTATGTTGTGTAGCGTACAATTGACGTCACCTTTTTAAAATATGAGTCTATCTCATCGAAACCGATAATGCATTTTGGCATTTCTGTTACAAATTAACGGTCGAATAATTGGTTTTTTATTAAAGTACTAGCTGAGAGTTCAGCTTTTCCCCGGTATTTATTTGTATATCAGCACTGGAAAATATTTAATTCATAAATACTCTCGGTGCCTCAAAATGAGAAAAATACTTCCGGTACGTAACTGCCGCGGCTTTGAGAGTCCAAAATACTCCCAGTACCCGAAAAGAGTAAAAAAATAAAATAGTAAAAGATATTCTCGGTACCAAAAATATTCGAGGTTTCCTAATATATTTAAAAATATTCATCTTACCTCAAGAAATATTCTCCCGTTATCCTAAGAATATCAACATTTCTTTCGGCACCTTAAAAGATAAAAATATACGTTAAGAGAATCAAAAAATTTTCCGGTATCTTAGGAAAGATATAAATACTACCGGTAAGTTAAGACATTTAGAATTAATTCAGGTAACTTACGAAAGTGTAAAACAATACTGGTAGTCTAAATGAGTCGAAATTACTGCCGGTACCTTAACAGAATCAAAAATAATCCTGTTCTTTAAATGGGAAAATAATTTTCCTGGTGCCTTAAAAAGAGACAAAAATAGTTCCAGCGACAATAATACTTCCGGTACCTTAGGATAGTCAAAAATACTGTCAAAACCATAAGAGAGTCGCAGTGACTTTATAGAAGCATAAATACTCCAGTACAACGTGTTATCAAAAATACTCTTGGTTCCTCAAGAGAGTCAAAAATACTCTCGGTACGTTGAGAAGGTCAAAAATACTCTCGGTACGTTGAGAAGGTCAACAATACTCTCGGTACGTTGAGAAGGTCAACAATACTCTCGGTACGTTGAGAGTGTTCAAAAATAATTTTCTTGGGACCCTAAGAGACTTAAAAATATATTAGGTATTATAATCTTATAAATAAAAGAGAGTGTATGTATGTTTGTATGTTTGTTTGTATGTTTGTATGTTTGTATGTTTGTATGTTTGTATGTTTGTATGTTTGTATATTTGTATGTTCGTTATACAAATCTACACCGGTAGAGCAAATTTCACCAAATTTCGTACACGTGTTCTTTACGACCAGGAAACAAACACTGTCAGGGTGAGACATGTCTACCACCCCCAGAAGCGGGGATGCACGGGGGTTGAAATATTTAAACATGCTAAAACAGTCGATATTTTACAAATCTACACCGCTGGAGCAAATTTCACCAAATTTGGAACACGGGTTCTTTGCGACCAGGAAAACAACACTGTCGGGGTTAGACGCGCCTACCACCCCCTGAAGCGGGGGTGGACGGGGGTGGAAATATTTGAACATACTAAAACAGTCGATATTTCAGTCGGATAAATATTTGTAGAGGTCAAAGATATTTATAGCCTTTCCACTGATGATATCTGAATATAATTTTCAACCTCTACACCCTCGGGAAAGAGCACTCCTAGCGTTTGGGGTGGAGAGTACAAATCTACACCGCTGGAGCAAATTTCACCAAATTTCGTACACGGGTTCTTTGCGACCAGGAAAACAACACTGTCGGGGTGAGACGCGTCTACCACCCCCTAAAGCGGGGGTGGACGGGGGTGGAAATATTTGAACATGCTAAAACAGTCGATATTTAAGTCGGATAAATATTTGTAGAGGTCAAAGATATTTATAGTCTTTCCAATGATATCTGAATATAATTTTTAACCTCTACACCCTCGGGAAAGAGCACCCCTAGCGTTTGTGGTGGAGAGTACAAATCTACACCGCTGGAGCAAATTTCACTAAATTTCGTACACGGGTTCTTTGCGACCAGGAAAACAACACTGTCGGGGTGAGACGCGTCTACCAACCCCAGAAGCGGGGGTGGACGGGGGTTGAAATACTTAAACATGCTAAAACAGTAGGTATTAGATTTGGATAAATATTTTCGGGGTCAAAGGTATTGATTGTGTTTCTACCGATGTTATCTGAATATAATATTCATCTCCTACTCCCTGGGAAAAGGGCACCCTTAGGGTTTGGGGTGGAGTTGCTTTACAGAAAAATAACGCGAATACAACCGAGTTTGGAGTCAAATCGAAGGTTATGGATGTCAGTGAGTTTACTCCGGATAAATATTTTTAATTGCCCATTTAACCCGAAATGGTGGGGGTTGGAAGGGAAGATAAATAGTCAGTTCTTGCGCGTTCTTGGACGAGAATTACGTGAATACTATTTCAACGGATGTTGTTGAAAATATAAATCCCTTTAGACATTAGTGGTGAGCTTGCTTAGGGCTGGGGGTAAGAACTGTCTATTATTCTAAAACTGCCAAAATGTTATGTGTTTATGGGTAAACTAGAATGATATTGTTTCTACCGATGTGATATGAGTAAAAATTCAACACTTTCCACCACGGGAAAGTAGCAGATTTAGGGGTGGTGTTGTTCATACTATTTTAACCTATGTTGTTTCCATTAATAACGACGTTTTATCAAAAATAAAAGTGTTTCAGAACCATTGTTTTTGTACTCTTTTAAAAAGTTTTTATATTATAAATTGTTATAAACATAATTTTACATTTATTCCGTAATTGAAGTTGTATTATTGTGAAGAAATAAAGCAACAAATAATCACGGACAAATAAATGTAACAAAAACTCTACATGCCAACGTAGTTTATAATTTAGTTTACTACAACTTCAATGAAAATATTATCCACGTAATCTACATTATTAGAACAATTGTTCTCAAAATCCTAAACCATATAAATCAATCCATTAATAATCACTTTTCTACCAAAACGAAAGGGCTTAATATAAATAATTATTACACTTAATCTTATATATAAAAATGAGTGTATGTTTGTATGTTTGTATATTTGTATGTTTGTATATTTGTATGTTTGTATATTTGTATGTTCGTTACACAAATCTACACCGCTGGAGAAAATTTCACCAAATTTTTTCGTACACGTGTTCCTAGCGACCAGGAAACAAACACTGTCGGGGTGAGACGCGTCTACCACCCCCAGAAGCGGGGGTGGACGGGGGTGGAAATATTTAAACATGCTAAAACAGTCTATATTTCAGTCATATAAATATTTTTAGGGGTCACAGATATTTATAGTGTTTCCACTGATGATATCTGAATATAATTGTCAACCTCTACACCCTGGGGAAATAGCACTCCTAGCGTTTGGGGTGGAGAATACAAATCTATACCGGTGGATCAAATTTCACCAAATTTCGTACACGTGTTCTTTGCGACCAGGAAACAAACACTGTCGTGGTGAGACGCGTCTACCACCCCCAGAAGCGGGGGTGGACGGGGGTTGATATATTTAAACATGCTAAAACAGTCTATATTTCAGTCGGATAAATATTTTTAGGGGTCACAGATATTAATAGTGTTTCTACCGACTGTTGGGGTGAGACGCGTCTACCACCCCCAGAAGCGGGTCGGGATTATCAGTAGAGCACTTTTAGGTGTTGGGTGGAGGAACGCTGCAATAAAATAACGCGAATACAACCGAGATTGTAGTCAAATCCAAGGTTATGGATGTCATCCAGTTCAATTATAGAACCAAATTGCCCGTTTAGCCCCAAGGGGCGGGAGTGGATGGGATGGAAATTTTCTAACATGTGAAATCATCGATATTAGCGTGAAATAAATAAATGCCGGGACCATTGACGTTGATAGTATTTCTACCGATGTTGTTTGTAGGCATGATAGGGTTGGGGCTGGAGGGGATTTCCTTGAAAATAACGGGAAAACAACCGAGATTCGAGTCAAATCGAAGGTCATGGATGTCCCTGAATTTATTTATGAGAATCTGGACAACGCGCGGGTATCGGCCGGGTTGGGATGAGTTACCGGCTGTTTTTTGCGTCGATTAAATATATTTCGGGATGAATTAGATTAATAAAATTTCCCTACATGTTCTCTGTGTATAATTTCATTCCCTTTCGGACTCATAAGGGTGCACCCTTAAGGGTGGGCGTGAAGTAGCATTACATAAAAAGAAACCAGAAACTATCGGGATTGTCACTGAGTTTAATTAATTTCCTTGAAAATAACGGGAAAACAACCGAGATTCGAGTCAAATCGAAGGTAATGGATGTTGCTGAATTTATTTATGACAATCTGGACAACGCGCGGGTATCGGCTGGGTTGGGATGAGTTGACCGGCTGTTTTTTCGTCAATTAAATATATTTCAGGATGAATTAGATTAATAAAATTTCCCTACATGTTCTCTGTGTATAATTTCAACCCCTTTCGGACTCGGAAGGGTGCACCCTTAGGGGTTGGCGTGGAAGTAGCATTAGATAAAAATAAACCAGAAACTATCAGGATTGTCACTGAGTTTAATTATGACATTAAACTTGACCGTTTAAGTCCCCGAAGCGGGAGTGGTCGGGGGTGAAAAATTTCAAACATGTTAAACGGTCGATATTTGCGATAATTATTTCCTGGGGTTAATTACTTTGAAAGTATTTATACCGATGTTGTTTGTGTATAATTTAACCCCTGTGAGGGGAGCAAGCTTAGGGGTGGCGTGGAGGTACGTTAAATAAAATCCCGCAAAAACAACCGAGATTCGAATCAATTCCGAGACTATGAATGTCGCTGAATCTAATTGTGACAACCTGGGTAACGCGACGGGTTTGGGAGGTGTTGGGCGGGGGAATAAATTTTCAGACAATGTAATCGGCCGATTTTTGCGTGGAATACATTCTTTTTCATTATCGCATATTTGTGGGGGTGGTCATCTTCTAACATGTAAAAACGGCCGATATATTTAGTCAATGACTTCATCCGCCTTCGGCATGGGAGGTGAGCACATTTAGGGATAGGGTTCGAGGAGCTTTACATAAAAATAGCGCAAAAGTAACCAAAATTGGAGTCTTATGGATGGTTATAGATAAATGACATCTCGGGCAACGCCGGGCACCCAGCTAGTATCTAATAAATAAAACAGAGTGTTTATATATATATATATATATATATACACCGGTGGAACAAATTTCATACATGTGTTCTTTGCGACCAGGAAACAAACACTGTCGGGGTGAGAAACATTTACCAACCCCAGGAGTGGGGATTGACGAGGGCTGAAATATTCAAACATGTTAAAACAGCCGATATTTGTGTCTGATAAATAATTTTAGGGGTGAAAGAGATTGATAGTGTTTATACCGATGTTCTATGAGTATAATTTTAAACCCTCATATCATGGGAAAGGAGCGCCGTTAGGAGTGGGGCTGGACAGGTATTACAAGAAAATAACGGGAATACAACCGATATTGGAGTCAAATACAGGGTAACGGATGTCGGTGAGTTTAATTATGACATTCAAGTGGCCATTTAAAACCCAGGGGAAAGGGTTTGAACGGGAATGGAAGATTTCAAACAAGTTAAATGGTCGATATTTGAGTGGAATAAATAATTATCAGGGTCAATTACGTTGATAGTATTTCCACCTTTGTTTTTTTTGTAAAATTACAACCCTTTTCGGTATGAGAGGATAGCACGCATAGGGTCGGGGGTTGAAACATTCAAACAATCTAAAACAGTCGATATTTTAGGCGGATAAAAATTTTTAGGGGTTAAAGAGATTGATAGTGTTTCTACCGATGTTATATGAGTATAATTACTATTATTACTATTGTTTTCTATATCCAGATTGACTTATTATAACTACTTGACAAAATTCAGATCTAAATTTAGGCGTCATATTTATTGGAACAAATTAGGCTGTTTGTAAGCGAAGATAGGAAACCAGGAAATAAATTCATAAATTTAAAAACTTTTTCGACATAGATGCCGTGGCGTCTTCCAATGAAATTATTATCAATCCAAAAACGCTTTTTCTAACTCCAGACATCATTAGGCGTTCTGTAACAAATAATTAATCAGTTTATATTTCAAAAACACTAAACTTTCAGTCGTATTTTGTTAAATTTAAAATGGCGCGATTATTAAATTACTTAACAAAACGTCGCTATTTTCCGTGTATATCGCGTCACACAGTGCAAATAAAATTAAGGAGATTATTTTCAAATTAATTTCTATTATTATGCAACAACAATAATAGAAAACATAATGAACATTATCATACAAAATACGTCTTGGTTTTACAAGGCTCACCATGGCATCAGGCTCAATGCGGGCACAGTGTGTTATTTTTATTGGTTTTTAAATTGAAAATACGTAGTTAAAACCTGTGTTTTAATAGTAAAATAATTACATAACTAACGTAACAAATAATAGACCAATTATTACTTATCACACAATATTTGTTTATCATTTACTTGCTTTTAATTAACATGATTTATTATTCATTATAAAAAGCCAATTAATTGTGTTTATGGGTATTAATTATGGCCTTTAATTGAAAAGTTATGGAACAAATAATAATGATTGACTATAATTTTACATTTGTAAATATAGTAATTATTGATTTAAAAAATTAATTATGGAATATGAAAAAGATGAATATGGGAACGCAAAAATCATTCCGCATAAAAAAATTGATAAAAATAAATTAATTATTTAATTTCGAAAATTTCTAATTTAAGTTCCACATTATTAATTTAATTTAGTGACTATCTAAATGTTATCGATTATTTATATATTCAAAATCATTTCTTCATTCCTCTCGGCTAGAGAGAAATAGAGAGACCAAGTAAGCAACGGCAGGCAGAGTTGTGCCGATGCATGTAAAATGGAGGAGCTGCTGCTTTAGGGGCGGTGCTTAGACTCGTGGACTGAGACACCTGCTCGTGGAATAAGACACCTTCTTTACTTCTACTAGCAACCCGCACGACAAAATCACGAAATCCCATACTAAAATTGAAACGCTTCAAAAAGGAGGCGCTCATGACATCTGTTGGGACTTGGTTCGTACTAACGACTTAACATGGGGTTTGATTTTCACGGAGCTCGATACATCAGGGGAGCAGACGGCCTGAGTAGTTGGCGAACTTCTTGTCTACGTCACACCTGCCCCTTCTTCCTGCCTCGCCTTGGTCAGAGGCGTTTACCCAGAACTAAGCAAAATGGAGTCGTTGTTCTCTGTATTCCGCAGTGCATTTTTCTTTGAATATTATTTATATTTAATTAAGAGGAACATTATTTAGTACAATAAATGCCACACACTATAATTATCTCCTAATTTTTAATGGTTTAAAAGTTCAAGAGAATTAATTTTTTTTATCTTGCAGTCAATCAATTCTTATGTACTGAAATATCTTATTACATAATTTTGCTGTTTTTGGGTATATAAATACTTAACTGTAATAAAATAATTTAATAAACACACTGCAGTTTCATTTAAATAGAAATAAATAACTTCGGCAACTTGCATATTTATTATTATTAATTATTATTATACATTTTATACATCCATATTGACTTATTATAACTACTTGACAAAATTCAGTTCTAAATTAAGGCGTCATAGTGGAACAAATTAGGCCGTTTGTAAGCGAAGATAGGAAACCAGAAAATAAACTCATAAATTTAAAAACTTTGTCGACATCGATACACGATCCAACGTGTAGGGGTGGAGGGCAGTTACAAGAAAAAAACGTGAGAACAACATAGATTCGAGACAAATCGAGGTTATAGATGTCACTGAATTTATATATGGCAACCTGGGTAGCGCGCGGAGTTGGTTGTGGGTGGGAGGGCTGGTCGGACGTGGGCGGGCGTAGAAATGTTCAAAAATGTTAACCTGTCGATATTTGCGCCAAATAAATATTTTTCGGGGTCAATGAGACTCATAATAATACTAAATAAATTCTGTGTATAATTTCAACACCTATGGGCATGGTATGGGAGCACGCTTAGAGGTGGGGTTTTGAGAAGCGTTACATGAAAATAACGCGAATAGACCAAGATTCGAGTCAATTATGGGGTTATGGATGTCGCTCAATTTCATTGTGAAAAAATTAAGTTTTGCTCGGGGTTGGACGGGGGTAGAAATTTTTAAACAATGGAACCGGCCGATAACACATTTAGTTGCGTTACATAAAAATAACGAAAAATTCGGGGGTTATGGATAAATGTCATCTCGGGCAACGCCGGGCACCCAGCTAGTACAGTCATAAATAGAAGCACTATCCTTAAGAGACTTAATTATACACCCAGTGAGCGACTCAAAATATCTTTATGTACCTTAAGAGGGCCCAAAATACACACGGTACCATTGAGAGTAAAAAATCCTTCCCGGTAATTTAAAAAAATTTAAAGCTATTTGCTATACCTTAAAAGAGTAAAATATACTCATAATACTGCTACCTTAAGAGTGTCAAAATTACTTTCGTTTCGTTTAGAGACTTAAAATCTCAAAAATACTCATGGTACCTTAATAAAGACAAAAATACTTCATTCCTTCCTGTGTTAAGGACATACCAATTTTATGATTATTAAAATCACTAAGATTTTAAATACATTATAATTTTCGTTGGAATCACTGTTAAAGAATATCAGAACTTATTTTCTTTCTCCAAATATATATTAGAAATTCACACACGGAGATATATACGCGTTTGTAGTTCTTTTTATTAGTCAGTTTTTAAAAATATATATTCCCCGTGTGCATAGTCCATTGTATAGTATGCATAGATTTGAGGCGAACCCTAACTTAGTCATTAGAGGACAAACGGAGAATAAATCTAAACTAGTAAGAATATTTCCCTTAGTGGAGTAGTTGAGCTGAGTGATTGGAAATCTGTGACGGTCTATCGGCGTGCTTGGATCTTACTTCCTCCCTGCAATAAACTCCAACCCACTCAAATGGTTGTAGAGAGTAGCTTGGTCCCAAGGCAGCCTCTCGCACGGATCTCGGCAAATTCCACACAACCATCTAAAACTTTCGGCTGCAATTTTTATGTCCTCAATACACTTACTCCTATTTTATATAGAAACAATACAGTAAAATAAATATTAATTTCCTAAAGAGTACTCTCTGAACATGTAACACCTAAAATTAATTAACCTGTTTATTAATTGAAAACCCGCGTGACGAAACGAAGTAGCAATCTATAGAAGTACGAGATAACTCTGGAACGAAGATGAAGGATACATTTTTGAATGCGTTAGCATACTTTCGAGCAATAAGATGACTTCCGATAATTTAAGTCATTCAGATGACAGAAACATTTCCGTTTTGTATAAGACTAGAAGTGAATGGTGATACTGTAAGTTTTTGCTGCTCGATCTTACACCTCAATTTCGTTAACTATTTACTGTGGTATATATATTTTTTATAGAAACATTTTATTATACATTATTGTATTTTACATTATGAGTATTAAAAATAAATTCCGATTCCTTTACTCATTCTTGATAGTAGCTGAGAAACGATACTTTCTGTGAATAAAAATCAACTGAAATTTATTCACATTTATGATTAGTAGCTGCCGAAAAATCACGGAATGCTCACCAAAAGCACAGCTACAATGAACCCCTCTTACGAACTTTTAGTTGGAATATTCATATCTTCCTCAGGCGTTTGTGTGTAACGGAAACAATGAATGGCAAAAGACATAATATTGACCCCCTGACGCTTTCCTGACTTTTATATTGTATAATGTTCCGCAGATAAGTAACGCGGCGTGTTTGTAAAGCAAGTAAGAAACTTTATTTTGCTCGCTGCCTCGTTCTACTTCCTGCCTCCACTTTTCTGTTTGTTTTGTTCCCAATTCTCCGTTGTAGAGTAGGACATAAAAATAGGAAACGACTTTCTTTGAAATCGTTTAAAACTGAACTATGGATGTTTGGTGTAACTCTTACATACAATGTCTTAGTTCGAAGGACCACAAAGCAAGACGAGGAACAAAGGCCAATATTGTGAAATATGAAACTTTTCACAAGACCTTTATCGAAACAGGTACATATATAATTCAACGAAAGCGGCAGTGCACGGCCCGCGGCAATAACATTTTATGAACTCGATATAAACCTCTACGTTTTTAGATTAAGAATTACAGTATGCTACATATAATCCGATTGTATTATACCTTGTGTGATTTCCACATGAAAAGCAAAATTATGTTTATTATATAAATGCATGTTTAAAATGTGAACTAATAAGGAAGCAACTCTATGTAGAATAAAATTACTAAAAATATTTTAATTGCTATGTCACTTTAAAAAATATTTATTTAATTCAAAATTCTTGAAAAGTTATAGCCTAAATATGTGTTACAACTCAGATTATATGAATAAATAACACTTCACAAAAACGTTGAGCCAGCATTCATTCGTAAAATTAGATTTTATTAGTGGTACTATGAAAAGATCATAGTAAAAAAAAATCACGTACACGCGACGTCATAACTACATTTTTGTGTCTGAGGGTAGCTGGAGGAACAGCCAGACTCCAAGAATTAACAATAATTCACTACTACGTCATCAAGATCACTTTGAACAAATAAATTAATTTAAGAAAAAAATTATCATCACATATGCCCATACTTCCCTCCGAAATATATTTTTTTCCGTCAATATAACAATAAATTATAAATTTATTCTTAGAATTATCATATTATTGGTTTAATATTCAATTAAATGTTCAAAATTTCATTTTGTAACTAATTTAAATTATTAAGTTTTATAATTAAAGATCGAAGGCTTTCCAGGTGAATTTCTTCCAAATACTATTCTCAGATTTCAACCCGGTTTGATTCAACAACGTTGACTGTCCGTCAACCTGACAGCGACGGCGGAGCTGGTCGTTGAAAATGTGTTGAATCAAAAAATGGCCCGGCCTCAAATCCAAGAATTGTATTTGGAATTAATAAATATATTTAAATTACGTGTACGTGTACTATAATAACCATTATTAAATTAAATTACCAAAGCTTCGTGATGTGTAATAAATTAATAAAACTCATGGCCCACCTAAATTAATTAATAAAAATTTTAATAGCTAAAATATTGTCACAAGTATTATTAACGTTAAAATCAAAAGTAATTTCAAGCATTTTGGAGAAACTAATATTATTTATTATTATACCGAAAAAATATCAAGACATCACAAGTTCATTTGCTTCATTTCGCAACTCTGTATTTAAGAGACTTTATGGATTCGGAACTATTAACATCAGAATTAAGCATTTGTGAGTGTCCGGATGTAAAAATTCATTTCAACGAACATAGCAGTCAATAGTTAGGTGAACATTCTGCCAGTCGCTTATCACTGTTGGTTACCAAATTAAATAAAGCCAGCTATTTAGCCATTTCTCCGATCAGTGTTGTTCACGGAGACATACTTTTAACTAAACATTACATTATTGAATAAACATAGATAGACTTGAGGAATAGATAAAAATTTCTTGCCGTAAATAATACAGCATTGTGAAAAATGTCAGATAGGCAATCCACACATTGCGATAGAATTAATAGATATTTGTTGTGTGGCTTTTGACAGACAGACAGGCTGGCTTGTCCTCCGTTTCTTGGAAACGCCAGTTAATGGAAGGCTTGCTAACTTCCCTCGAACTACTCTACGTTATTTGTTTTATGGCGGGCTCCCCCGCTTCTGTGGATCTATACATTCAAGCTCTGTCCATTAATACGACCCTCTGCTTCTAACCTACCACTAAAATATTTTCTGTTCGCACTTAGTTGAATAATAGCGTAAAATGGGAGCGTTGTATGTCAGTGCAGTTCCGCAGTGGTTTAAACGCGTACATTAATTAGCATACTACTGGGTATTAAAACGCTACGATCATAGCTTCATAAAATAACAATACACCTTGAGACTCATTACCTTCAGCATGTTCAATAAATTGGCAGTAGTTTCCTGAAAACTTCAATACTCGATAATTTAGTATAATGTGGACGGTGACCATTCATATATGCACAGTATATTGCTGACTAGAAATCGAGGATTATATAGATCCACGAAAAGCAGAGTTAACCGCAAAACATCACAATTATAAAACTGCAAAAGCCTCACAAGGACTCTCACGAAAAACAGATTTGAAGTGATAAGTGAGACAGGAGGATATGAAGAGGATGAAATGAACATTGAAGACGATGCCGCTTCAAGTTATAGTAATTGTAACGATACAACCCTAAATGTCATCAAACCTAAAGAAGAAATATCCCCAATAGTCTGGAATAATACGCATAAATACGCCAAAATATAAAAAATACGTGCACTATCCAATAGATATTTCAAAATAATATGCCGGAAAAACAATGTCATGATACATTATATAAATATGTATTCTGACTAATGAGAAAACTAATAAATAATAATAAAATAATAAATAAATAAAAATTTCTGACTTAAAATTGGTTGATTTGCATTTATTTATATATTAGTCGTGATACATTGATTCAACAAACCAGACTACAGGAAAGTATTTGATAAACTAAGGGACATTTTTTCACATTTTATAAATAGGTCATAAAACGACTACCCCAAGATGCGACAGAACATGAAAAAACATGAAGGTATAGTACATACACCAATTTAAAAATGACAGTGAATGAAAGCTGATGACTACCAACTTTCCTGGTCACCCTACATAAATATCAAGACCACAAACAGGTTCTAAACATTAATAATGTTCTAAATATGCAGACCCGAATGGTCTCGCCCAATGTTTCAACTGCCAAAGAATTGGACAAACAGCAAATTACTATGCACCCCCGACAAACTGTGTGCAATGTGGACACCAGCGCAGTTTCAAATGTTGTAAAAGAGATTACAATACCACGGCAAAATGTTTTAATTGCGCTGCTGCGAGTTACAGAGGTTGCCCAAAAGTTTTTTATAAATGTGGGGAATCAAAACAGAAACAATTAAAATTGAGAAACGGAAAATTCTACACAGAAATACCAACAGGGAAAATCCAAACAATTGAACCAGAATATTAAATTAAATCTTACAAAATAAAGAAAACGAAACTACTTCTGCTGAGACCATCCAAAGTGATATAAAAGAATTATTCAATATGCAATAAAGTTATGTAGCCAAATTAAAAGTTACATTACTAAAAATCGAAACAGCCGAATCAGCACTATAAAAAAGAAACATAGTAATAGAAGTAATACTAAACGTTATTTTAATGTTTCAGTTATGAGAGAGATAAAGATAGAGGGAACGATAATGTCTACTAAATATAAATGTTGAAGGCGTTCTTCGTATGTGTTAACCAGGGTTCCGCACTTGCGGTATTATTGCTTAGAAGAGACGCTGAGTGAAACGGCGACGCCAGCAACCCACAGAGGGAGCATGATTTCTTTTTGCACGAGTGGGTCACGAGAAGCGCCGTTCACTTTATCAAGCTTCATCCCTCCGACTCCACACCCCACGTTGCCCAAGCCAACCCCGCCTCCGCTCTCGAAAATTCTATCTGTCAAATATTGCTCAATGTAGCGTAAAATTGAACATTTCTGCAATTTCACGGCATTTTATGATTTAACTCAGCTTATTTAATTTATCTGATATACTGTGTCATGCATCGTAAAATATAAATTTAATATGAATAATGCATACATTTCAGTGAAAACTTTGAGATGTGCAACTTCACTGTTTAAAAAAAAAGTCAGTAGTTGACAGTTTCGGTTTGAATTTTTTTTCAAATATGAAGATGAGGCATATGCAATACACAAAATATAATACGTCATTCCCACATCAATCTTCATAATAAAATATTGGAACGATTTTTATAGGGAGGGTGCGGAAAAGAGCTTGAAGCATGGTGATGGTTATGAAAAAGGGCTGTTTGGCTAGATAATTTTAGAGAAACTCGTGTAGACGCTACTTCTAATAATATAAGGATAATTCATCCTGATATTGTATAACCCACTGCAAGTAGGTCAATTGGAGCAATGCTCTCGATCACTATCACCGCTGCCTCCGGAAATTTCGGTGCCACTATGCATTTCTGTTTCTAAAATCGTGCAGCATGACGCTCCACATGATAGAGTTAAAAGCGTTTATCACGTCCAGAAGGACAAGTAGGGTGATCCTCCGGGATTTGTCATTGCATATCTGCGCTCTCTCTGCTACCTTGAATGCAGCAGCACTAACTGCGTGAATGGTGCAGCGTCCTCTCCGAAAGCCATCGTGTCGTTATTCCGACTGCATTCGAGGCTTTCTCATCTTCTTAACTAATTCTCCCTGTATTTTCTTTCCTCCTTTCCCTTTATTTTGGGAAGACTATTATTCACACACTTCAGTCACGGCACGCCTCAGTCCTGTCACTTCCGAGAAGTATCAGTCAGAGAAATTATATTTTCTTGAAAGTTAAATGGCGGTTTCTACACTGAACCGGCGCCGTTCCCAATCAGGCTGGTCCGGTCCGTCACCGTCACCGAACCACCACCATCAAATTTCTTTCCAACGATGTTTTCTGTTTTTGACGGTCGTGTTCAATGTGTTTCATAATTTTTTTTGTTAAAAAATTGATTGTTGACTAAAATGTGATTAAGTAAGTTTGAAAGTTCCCAATACTTTATGATTTATCAAATATTAAATATGTAGATACATGTGGAATAAAATTAGGGAAGATACAAAGATACACTGCAAAAACGAGATTACTAATAAAATGAATTAAATGCGGACAATATATTTGTAATTTTAGATATGTAATACACATTTTTTAAACCATTATGTGCTGCCACGGTACACGGCCAATCTCTATACTGAAAAAGTTTTAAGAGACAAATTTTCCATATTTATGATTTCTTGATATTAGATTATGCAAATGTCCGACAATCACTATATTTTCCATACGAACCAATATTAACAGTAATAAATTTGTAATAAGCATCAACGTGTGCCGACAAAACGATACTATTAAAGGGGAGAACCGTCAATGCGGACAGTGCTCTCTGATTGAGCTACCATCAATAATTAGTTTTATACCGCAATCAAAAATATGTCTGTCTGCATATAATGAATATAATTCGACCACACCGTCAGCAATAATTAAGAATATTTTTAATGAAATATAATTGTAACTAATTAATTAATTTGAACAAATAATTAGTCAGGCGATATATAACTTCATTACAATATATTTACAGTGATGGCAACAAAATAACGCTCATGTTTCACAATTAATTTAATAAATAATTAAATTATTATGAAGCTGCATTGGAAATAGATAGTCTTGAGGGATTAATGATACACAGGGACTTAACCGTATAACGGTGGACGACAACAGAAGAAATTTCCGAATTATAACACAACTGAACTGGAGGGTGAGGAAGAGACGCTACGGAAATTTCAGGCCCTACAGTCCTATGAAATGATTCTGAAATATTCAAACACTCTAAAAGGGTAAGTACGTGAAAAAAACGGGTACGTCCTGATTTGAAATATGTGTGTGGCGATGTGAAGGTAGTAATTGATTGATATGGACAAGGTAGGAAAGTTGAGAACGTAGTTGTGTGGACAGCCAGTGTTATGGAAAAGCAGTGGCGGTGCGTGGTAACCCGCACTTATAACCATGATTTACCGCAGCCTGCGTTATATATGGGATAGCGGGGGAATATGAGGAAAGGTGCGGCTATATTGTGGCAGAATGCGGAGGAAATATTTTGTGGGATGAGAGGTGTGATAATATATTACTCCACATGCTGCAATACTCCCTACGCGAGCTTCAAAGCAGGCCCGTTGCAGCGCTAATAGAGATGTCCTTGCAACCAGACACGTTTTTAGTTTTCACATAACTAGAAAAATACTTTTTTACAATTAAATGCACCACATACTCAAAGGCACTGTGACATATACTAAGCATATAATAGTTTCTTCTCATTAAAACTTTACGAAAAATTCTCAACTCATTTTATTTTATGTACTCCATAAATGCTGTATTTATCTTACATACGTTTGGGTTTTAGCAAAAAATTATTGTAAAGGTTTGAATTAAATATTTAGGTCTGTCTGACTCAAATATGAAATGGGTCGGTCATTTAAAATTTCACCCTGACTCAAAATAATTCCCAATGCGACCCGACCCCACTATCGTCTGTTGTTAGAATAAACGACTGCGTAAAATCAGGATATTTTAGTGCAGTTAATTTCCGTTTTAAAACTATTTTGTTCCAAATCTGTCCATTTCCATTCAACATCTCTTTTAATAACTCTGTAAATAATTTTGATATAGTACTATTTTTCTCAATAAAATTTTTATAGTAACCAGTGAATCCGAAATATGCCTTAAAAAGCTTACGAGTAAGTCAGTAACCGCTTTGACCTTCATGTGATCTGGTTTAAATCGGTAAGAAGTAATTACGCGACCCAAATAATATAACTCCGGCTCTAAAAATTCACATTGGTAAGGTTCTAATTTTTTTTCCAAAAACTTTAATTAACTTTATATTATGTTCTTAGAATGTGTTTCTCAAAATTAGAATAACGTCAATATATACGAAACTTTGGTCACCTCAAGATTTTTTAAAAACAGTGTTCATTAACGCCTGGCTTAAGTCCGAATGAGAATCTAAGATAATTCAAATAATCGGATTAAGTACTGTAACCGGTTTTACACTGATCTTCCTAGGCTATGGGAAATACCCACTTGCACAATCAAGGGCTGAGAAATATCTAGAATTTCCCACTTTATCAAGAATATCTTGAACATTTGGGAAGGCTAAATATCTCATATCGTAGCATCATTTAACTTTCTGTAGTACATACCCTGCATTTCCTTATTCCGGATGCATCTTAGGTACGACTAATAGAGAAAATTCCAGAACACAATCACTAGCAGCTATTATTTCATCCTCAAGAATTTTTTGACTTGTCCAACTATTTCTTCTTGGTGTGCTTGTGGTAGCCTGTCGTGTATAAAAATTATGGCGCCACCTTCTGGTAACAAGCACCTACCTCCATGACGACGTCAGTGTGTCGAGATGCCTTGATAAGTCCCTCAGAGAAGAGTGGGTAAATCAATGACAAATTAGATTTATTGTGAGAATTCAAGTGAACACCGAAACGAGAGAGGAGAGATTATGTGTCTATACTTGGAATGGAACAGTCGGAACCCCGGATCAAGCGACAAACCAAATGTATTTAAATGTTCGAGTCGATTTGGAGAAGCTGATATCACCGTATGCGAGGTGCGAGCACGTCAGGACCTGTTATTGTAATCAGTTATTTTGTTGCAGAACGTTTTTCGAGCCTACATTATCCCCGCTGTAAACTCTGGCGTCTCTCTGTTCCAGACGAACAAACCCAGGCGTGATTTTGAAGAGGAGCACGGGATTATCTATCCGACTAGAAGACAATAAAGATACGTCCAAACAACGTGTATAGATCGAAAAACTTAAAAATCTTTTCACCGGAAAATCTAGAATCACCGTCTTGCTCCCTGGAGACGAATTCGAGACGAAGTGGCCCTCCATGTGACCCGAATATGAGTTCTTGGAGAGGGTAACGAACCTTCCGCTGCAGCGTGAAATGAATTTAAAAATGATCAGTCGTAAAATAGCATTTGGTTGCGGAAGGAGGAAAATATATTTTGGAGAGTTGCCTTACAATTCTCAGCGAAGTCAGTTCAGCAGACATAAAAAAGTATTTGGAGAGAGCAGTCTACATTCAACAACTCAACGCAGAACTTTGTGAACATTCATCTACGAGTCAACACAAAGATGCGCAGATTTTCTAGAAAGCAGGTCGTCTAAGTGAAGACACGATGAGGACGACAAGCTGGTTCACCAGCACAGAAACTATGTATTTGCAAGATCATATTATCTAACCTAATTGAAGACGAAGCTAGCTATAACTAAATAATAAATGTGTTTCTTCCAATTATTTTGATATTTTCTTCACTTCCAGCTGCGGTTGAGCACCAGGTTCAGATTTCTCGACGTTGACGTTTCTGCGGTCAGTCTCTATCTTTGTAAAATAGCATTTAGTGACGAAAGGTGAAAAATATATTTTAGAGAGTTGGCATACGGTTCAGCATCATGGTAGAGAATGACCGCAGAAACGCCAACGACGAGACATTATTTCTTATGATGGCATATAACTCTACTGTCTCACCTAAATAGATATTAAAGTTTCACTACTACTAAAAAATAAGAACTCTGAGATTAAGAAGTTTTATAAATGATGATAATTGTTTCAAAATAAAATTAATTTAAAATGTTCAGTAAATCAAATATTTAAAATAAAATCTTATAATAATAAAAATTGATTTGGTTTAAAGTGTTCTAGTTTGTGCAGGTAGACTTGCTCAACAGTGAGGAAAATATAAACTTAGGATTATGAAATAGCATCGTCTTATTAATACTTATAAAGTTTCATAAATTTTGTTAGCTCTAGAGAGGCAAAATTAAAATGGTTTCGATATCCGAACCAAGAATCAAATGAAAGGCAAGTATTAATTGGTGGGACCATCTATAAACGGAAATTTCTAATGAACACAGTCATGAGCACGGAGAAATGACGAAAATTTGTACGTACGGTAAAGTTATTTTAATTTTCACAAAAAAACGATGAAACATTTGAATATACTTCAATTTGTGTCTAAGTTAGGAAGCTTAAAAGGTCATATGAACTATTAAAAATAGCTGGATATATATTTCTTTCATTTCCACCTGTAGAATATACCAAATGTAATTTTTAAAAAAAAGCCTTAGGAAGCAACAAAGTTTTTATTGAGAATCCAGTTTAATAACTTCATCTTATTAGTAATTTGATATTTGTAAAACCACGGAGACTTTCTAAATAATTTAAGAATTATGTATATTTCCCATATGAGAAGTACGAATGATGATTTGTATATCGGTTCATGGCATCGTTTGAAAAATAATTGCGAGTATTCCGCATTGGTATGGAGTGCTAAGTGCGTAATTGACAGGCCGTGAGCTAGAGACACCAGCTGATTTATTTACTACATGATTCGCGTTGGCAGGTCCCGGAGGAGTTCAGCTCCCAAAGACACTTCCCGCATCACCAATCATACCAAATCCGTTTACTCCAACCCGTAGTTGCAACTTAGCCACTTCATGTGAATTACAAAAGACGGAGAAATAAAAATTTAACGCTTTAAAATGAGAAGGGTGAAAAACTGTTTTAAAAATACAAATAAAAACTGCAACCAATAAGTTGATACATCGCGGTAAATTTGTCTCATAAGATTAAAAAAAACTTTCCTTAGAATGCTGTAAAATTAATTATATTAATATGGACAGAAAAGAAAGATTCCAATGCGCCGACAGTATCAATACAAAGAGACGTAAATTATTATCATAATTTAATGTCGGATATGAAACAGATAAATTCAATCATTTTTCAAGAGATACATAAATTAACTTCCAAGTTATAACATATTTCCGTCTGTATTGAATTTTCCTATTAACTAAACCTTGCAATTGTTCTTCCTCTGTTGGTTGGAATTAAAGTTTTAATTGTGCCGTTAGTTTAGGCGAAACTGGGATGTTATGTTTTTGACGGAGAAAATGTCACAGAGGATTATATCAACGTTATCTCTGGAGGTTTAAAGTTCTTGTTGCGAAACTAATTTACCGCTACGTCTCTTCTTTGATTTATAAATGCTTGAGTGCGTGTTGTTGTGGATAATATTCACCGCTCACCTACTTGTAGTAATTATCAGTCACTATCTTCCAACTTAACTTGGAGATTTTAATTAACGGACATGAAACGGTTTTGTATGGTTAGAGAACGAATCTCCTTCACATTTTCGTATCATTTGAGACGTTAATTGCCCTTGTAAAATTTCTCGGGTGGTTTAAATGAATTTTAAGTACGGCGAGCATTTGCGGATCCTCAAATAATCCTTTAGCTTTGAGAAAATATTAATATTTTCAATTAACCGATGCGTAAACTACTGTTTACATAGTACCAAATTACAGTTAAATGAATTTCCTTGGCTTTTAATTTAAGAAGTATTAAAAACTATTTTTAAAAAATATAACCAGCCGTAAAAATAATTTATTCAGATAATTTCAAGTGTCTAATTGGAAGAATATAAAAGTGTTCTCTAGTTTCATTGTTCCATTTTTTTGTACCCAAAATTTAGTCACAATTTCACGTAATCGAACACGACTTAATTTTTTAAAAAACATTACAATCCAGCATTTATTAATTATTTTAAGACAATCATATTTATTTTAAATATTTGAACTTTCTATGCGTTACAGTCGTTGACTACATGAATACGGATAAATAATTTCTTTAATTCAAACGTGATGAAGTTATCCGTTGCTAATAATTAAAATGTATTTTGATATCCCAGATTAAAATTTCTTCATACTATATACACAATATTGTACATTGAGCAAGCATAAATACAAGTATGAAAATACATTGAAACGTGATTTATCTCGTTCAAACGGACCGACAAACATACACGTTAGCATTTTATTTATATAGATTGTCTACAAAATTTGATCGGAGGAAACTAATGAAATATATTGAATGTATTTAAGTAAATAAATTTTTAATTTGGAATGATCCACTCAATATTTACTTACGTAGAAATGAATTGCGTTTTAAAGGTTATAAAATATTGTTATAGAAGTGTTACAATCTGACTAGAGAGCATACATTTTTTCACTCAAATTTTTATCTTTGATTTCATCATATTACATTTATCAGACATGCATAATTAAATTAAATAAACGAGTAATAAATATCATCAGGTTTAATAAGTTTTCTACTTTTTCATTTCTAATAGTTGTTTAATTTTTTAGGAACTTCAAACACAGCAACAAAAATTCGTTGATACAAGAATTTCTTTGTGTACAAAATGATTACTTCGCGAAGTAATGGGCACAGGAGTCAAACTTCAACTTCTGTGAGTGTTTGAGTCGATATTCTCAAACCTAAAACATATTAAAAAATCTAAGTTTTCATTTAAGGTGGAAAAAACGAGTGTTATGGTATGAAGGAGACGTTTGTGCAGGGAAACTTTAAAACCAATTTGCTTATTAAAATTATACGAATTTCAGAATTTGAGAAAACAGTTTTCCATCTATCTGCTCAATTTGAAATAGGGAAAACTGGAATGTATACACAGAATAAGAATATTTCTTTTTATAATTAATGAGCGTACGTCCGCCGTTTTATTCTGGCTACGATGCAATAGAAAAAAAAACGTATTTTAAATCATGTTAAAAAATTATTTAACGTATTTTTTTCAGTCGCAATAATTTATTTTACTTAAACAACGACAGCCGTTTAGAGTTAGGAGCCCACAGAGGAGGAGAGTTGTTCAGTCCGCAGTTCCCTCAAACGACTCCACGAGACGAGCGGAGATAATAAAGGTTTCTCAAGGATCACGACTTAATTAAACTGTCCGCTTGTGTAGAAAAGGCGGTCCTCCTCCGGAGACCCACAATTCATCCACGTGATACATTATTTATCACTGAGTTAGTTTAATATTTATTGAAAACTTGCGTGTTCCCTATAAATGAATGCTGAAATATAAACTCATTAAAAAATTAGATTTTTTAATTAACAACATTTATAAATATTTATAATATAATAATTTTTACTTTATTGAAAGTGTGCTTCAAAACAGAACTATTCATATGATTGATTCATTGACTTCTGATTTATTTTTATTATCTTAATATTTACTGCACGGTAAAAATGTTAATTAATTTAACCTAAATAATTTCTATTATGTATCTCGAGTTTATATTCCATCTATTTTACTTGGCGTTTTTACGTATATTACTGTGAGTTATTTACTTGATAAAATAACAGCTCTGGTTGTTTTCTCACTGGGAATGTCGTTTTTGTTACGCGTTTAATTAAGAAAATACAGCTGAGTCATAACTTTCGATGCCGACCTCCTGTGGTGTAGGGGTCAGCGTGACTGCATCACATCACAGAGGTCCTGGGTTCGAATCCCGGCGATGGCATGGATGTTTGTGTGCGTGAGAAACTCGTCAAATCAGGCCACGGACAAGGAAAAATTAGTTCCATACCGAGTCGTTAATAACCAGAGCTGTTGATGCGACTGTAAATAAATCAATATAAAAAAACATTCGATATATATAGTAACCAAGGGCGTTGGTAATTGGTGGGAAATTCCTCGTCCGAACATGTTATTTTCTTGAATAACACGTTGTTCTGATGGTAATAATCGATACGCCGTTTGGCTGATGGATGAACTGCTGCCTATGTTAATTCTATGTTATGTGTTCGTCGGTGGAGCCGGCTAGGTGATTGGATGATGCGTCTCATGCGACTGAGAGCGTCCTCTTCTTGCAGCGTGTATGCGGGGATGATGACTTCCGTTACGCCTTCTTGGTCGTGGTATCGGCCATTGTATACGTCACGCCATCTTCTGGCCCTTGTGTAATCAAAGACTCTTCTCCTCTACTGGCAGCATCTTACGACATTTCCAAGGAGACCACAGACCACAGTGGAAGCAGGTCTTTTGCTCGGAGCTCTCTGGACTTCAGTTTTCCTAGGGACGCAAATAGGGTCTTCTAGAGAAACGACGTTGTCGTAACTTTGCTTATGTTTAGGAGCAACTTTCTTCCAAATGGACGTTGGTGTTCTGATTGGATCCAAGACGTGCTCCAGTTTTCTTCAGGCGGCTCCTTGTACCGTCGATCGATAAGCATAATGCTCGTTGGATTTCTTCCAACACTATTTGACGAATGAAGGACGATAGATTATTTTTTCCTATAAAGAAGCAATCGGAACGACATTCGCCAGCCTCTCGAACTTTTTTTATTCATCTCTTCTATGAACGGACAGTGTTTGACGAACTCGTCAGTTGAACAAACTTCTTTCAACTTTCATTAAATGTGCGAACATTTATTCTTCTCCCATTTTAGGGTTAATTGCTCGACAGAAGCCCAATATGGATATACGACTGGGCGCTTTCTCCATTTTTCTGCGCACGTTTCTTTAAGTGTTCTGTAGCTCTTCACACCTGGCGCTTCGTGTCACCAAATGCTTTCTTCATTTCCGTCTCAAAAATATCTGTTTACATTACGACGGCAATTTAAACGTAAAACGTCGTTTGGTTGTTGGCTACAAGTGGGAAAAGAAAGCAGTGTCAGTGAACACTGCCAACATTAAAAGTAAAATGATTCATTATTTATTTTCCTCCAGCGGGGGATTCGCTGGTTACCTGAACGTGTTACCCAGAAAATATTGTATGATTCAGGACTTATTTTCCTTCGCTGTTTCAGGTAACCTTTGAATCCTTTAAGGTGGTTTAACTTCGTCGATGCCAAAATGCCATATCACAGATCACGGCTCCACCACTTTTAATTTTGGCAGTGTTGACTGACACTGCTTTCTTTTCCCACTTTTAGCCAACAACCAAACGACGTTTTACGTTTAAATTTCCGTCTCAATGTAAAGAGACGTTTTTTAAACGAAAATAAATAAACATTTGGTGAGGACGTCTTCTGAACGAACAAGGTAATGTATGAACGTAAAGAAAATTGTGTCAGCGAAATTAAAACTTATCCCAACGAGGTAAATATATACATTTTGGATTTTTTGCTTCAATAGTATTTTGATGATGTCTATGTTCTCATTTCCTGATAATTTATTAATGCCGCCATAAAAATTAACGTAATACATTCTGCAGCATGTGATAATTGGAGCCATACGGGTCGGGGCACTTTATTCAGTATCACTCTGAATTATATAAAACTTGAATCTAGAAGACAAATTGCACTAAAAACTACTACATGGAAATAAATAGATTTTTGTTCTCTTAAGCATCATAAAATTTTATTCCTGCATTCATTTGTATTTCTTACTTGCTCACCGCTACATTGAAACGTATGTGAAACCAACATCATCCGTATAAATAAAAAATACTAAAGTGACAGTCTTACATCATCATTGCGACTAATATATATATATATATATATATATATATATATATATATATATATATATATATAAACATTATTAGCTGCTCGAATTTATACTATAAATACTTATAGCTTATATAGTTTAGTTATTTGTGGCGGTTCTATCTTGTGTTTACCCTTTCCACTGATATCTAGCAAGGCTACAATTTGCATGGAAATGCAGTCTCTCCAGTTTGTTATTCTTCACCTATATGCGGCATTTTTTGCGAGGATTCAGACATTCCACTCTACCACCTATCATCTCAACACGTGCACTGAATATTCCAGCGACTACGCCGCTCACCAAAGGAAGAAAAATTAACTCCCCTTGCAATAACAGTCACGTAGAAGTGAAGATAATTGGGAAAACCTTTACATGTGCATGGCCTATAAACTACTATTTTTTTCCCGCGTGGATTCATAGGATTAGTCGAGATGTTCTCAAATGCAACGTAAAAGTATTATTTTTCTCGGTTGAGACAAGTAAATTAGTGTTGGTCATTTTGAGTTCTCGCCGAGGAAGTTTTCTAAATACAATTTGTTTTCCACAATTGCACATCCGTCTACAACACACAGTTACGAAGTTATCTAATTTAAATACTTTTTGTTCTGAAGCGTTAATGTATTGTGTTACACAAAGAACCTCGGCGTCACTAAATATTGTTCATTCATATTGGATAAGGAGATGTTTTAAGTATTGTATAAAAATTATATATATGGGGTTTTAGTAGTTACGTTGCTATAGAGAGTAATAGAATCCTGTAGCCAACTATTCCACTTTTCAAACTGGTATAATTGACTCTTTTTAGACCATCATGGTGACGGTCGTCAGTCATCAATGTCCAACATCTAAATGCAATGTCCTCATGGTTGATATTTCCGTAATTTTAACAACATGCGTACACCCTTTTTGGGCCAAACATGTTTTAATGCATACTGGAAGTACGGCGTCCCAGTTCTTCCGATCGACGTCTGTGTATACGGACAATATGTCGGACCATATTTTATTTAACCTCTCGATAAGCCCGTTTGTTTCGGATGGTAATCATTCGTCATTCGGTGCGATATTTCACTCAGTCTATTTACCTCTAGCATTTGTTTAGATTGAAATTCAGTCCCTCGGTTCGTGATTATAGTTCTTGGAGCTCCATGCCTAAGCTCTACTTCATCCACGTTGAAGGTGGTGACCTCTGCCGTTGATACAGCTTTTGTAATGGCATACTGAGTTAAATATTCGGTACGCACAATAATCCACTTGTTTTCCTGCAGTGACCTCTGGTAACTTCCTAGAATGGCCATTCTGAGACCTTGAAAGGGTGCGTCGGCTGGAGGAATCTCAACTGCATTAGTCAGTTGACAAAACTCAAAAGCCATTAAAAAAACACAAAAATGAAGGAAACGCAACGACAATGAGAAATCAAAAGGGTTAGCGTAACAATAAGAGATCGTACAAATTTTTGAGTTTCATAGTGTCTGTTCGTACATTAATTGCTGTGATGTTTGATTTTATGTCAATACAAATCTGGAATTGTACCTGGTGTCAATGTCTAAAATCTTAGCATTTTTCTATTCAAAAGTATGTTTCGAATTGATGATATGTTTGCAGACTACAGACTGTTTATCTATGGGAAGTTTGATATTAGACATATACAACTTTTTTTTTGCTGTGTTTCTCTCGGCTCTTACATTTTTCTTGCACCTGAAGAAAGGAACAGGGCTTCCAGAAACGTTGTGTGGTAGTTATATTATCACTTCTTTTGTCAGTATTTGGCTATCTTTATTATTATTAAAATGAATTAATATTATAACAAAATTTCTAATCCGCAAATTTAGCTGCAAAGAGAACAATACAATATATGAATCATTCTTTTTCCATTCTTTTTTTGTAATTGTTATTTATAAATGTTTGAGAAAAATAATATATAAATTTCCGTTAATTATGTGGTAGCGTGTAATTGTCAGAATCGCCTCTATGCTCTCCTGTTAGAAGAATTTCTGAATACATTTTTACCTCTTTTACCATATTCTGGGAGGTAAATGTTGTTAGACGAATTTTGTAGATTGTAAAATATTAATAAAAAAAATTCAAGGGTGAGAAACAAAAAAGTCAAGACAAAAATTGTAAATGGAATCAGAGAAACGTGCGGGCTTATCAGATATTTCAACATATGAAACAAGATTCTGAAACGTACTGCAACATAATGAGTATTACTATAATATAAATTTAGTTTTCATAATATATGTACGAATCCTACTTCAGCTTCCGGCGAGTAATTGAAAAACAATAATTTGAAGCAGATATCATAAATTTTGAAGGGGAAAGTAACAACGCCAGGAAAGTTATAATTATATTTGATTATTCATTGGTAGTTGTTTGTTGTTGCTAACTTGTGATGTCATCATGCTGAATGATGAAGGAATAATACTGGCAGCTTTATTTTAAATGCCTTACTCGTTACACGTGCATCCAAGAAACCGAAATTGTGGGAGTATTTGTAGAATAAATGCAAGTTCAGCCGACATACTTTAGTTTTACTCGTTTTTCAGTAAAATGTTGAGACCCGCGTCCGATAACGCGCATAAATTGGTACGCACAGCTGTTTGTTAGAGTATTTTAGATCTTATTAGGAAACGTATACGGACTCTTGTTAACGTTTTACAAATTAATTCCCTTAATGGTTATAACAAAGGGTTGGAGCTTCGAATAGAATGAGTCAAGAAATAATCTTGAAAATTTGGCAAATAGCAAGTAACTGATGTGACGTCTGTGGCATTGCAATTTGCAACTCCCTTCTTGGGAACTGTTCGATACACAAAACACGAGTTTCATTTCATTAACATCATCCTCGTTTTCAATTAGCAGCAGCTGAACATGCGCTACCATGAAATTACAGGATTAACAATTCCCTTTGAAACAAATTATCTAAAGGAGAGATGAATATTTTTTTAAAAAAGCTTTGGTGTTATGAATTAACATCATGAGCTAGCTATGGCTTCCCATACTAAATTACTATTTTCCAATCAGTATATGTTTAATTTGAAATATCGGAAGGACACCAATTCGTTTTTCTCGAATGCTATTCATACTTTTTATTATAAACATTTAAAATCGTGGTTTTACGTAGCGAAATATCTACAATATTTCATACAAACGTTACTTACGATCCAGGAACAAACATTTTCCAGTTTCAACATTCAGCAGTGCGTTTCGACAGTTTGCTCGCCATCGTCCTAAGATTCTAACTACTGCCAGAGCGAAACCAGAGAACTGTTTATTTAACCAATTAATAGGGAAAGCGTTTTCTCTAATGCTGATAAGTATTCGTATGTATTTTGCTACGATGTAGGACTGTGAGTTTCTTACGTGACAAATAATGCATTCTTCTTTCGTCCGCACTTAGCGCTTTTATGTTGGCATTACTGATGTATTGTGGCTGAGTAATGTCTTCTTCGGTGTCGCGTTATTGTCACGGCGGATTCCCTCCTTTTCAAGTAGCAACCCTACAGCTTTTTCTCTCCTCTCTTATTCTGTGTATACTTCTTCCAAATGAGAAGCTCTCAGACCTTTTTACATCACGTGGGGCTTATTTATTACATGTGAAGTCATCGCACAAAAAAACTTTTTCCTTTAGAATTAATTTTTTTTAAATTATTGATCTCTTTGTTCTTTCTAAGATTTTTAAATCATAAAGAATTAAGCAAGAATTCAGACTTGAAAAAAACTACATAGTAAACATTAGAAAATATTACTGTATTCAATGTAGTACAAGTCGTTAGCCACGTTACTTGCTTTCCGATAATTCGAGTGTTTCATTGCCTTTGTTTTTGCCTTGTCTATAATTTTTCTAGTGTAATTATTGATTTTCCTTCAATATTTATTCCACGCATTCAGGAAATTGCAGAAATTTCTGCAGAACGATAGAAAATATAATACTGAAACACTCTTAACCCACCCTAAAATCACTCCGCAGCAAAATATGCTTCACTGGACCACCCACAAATAAAACTACAGTTATACTGGATGATTTCAAACTCATGTGACAAAAGTTGATAGCCCCAACATCAATTAAAAACAACTGCTAAAACGGCAGTTTATTGCGTCGAAGCAATGATAATGTTTCTCCCGATGTTGTTTGTGTATAATTTCAACACATTACGGCATGGGAGGTGAGCAAATTTAAGGATGGTAGTGGAGGGAAGTTACATAAAAAAGTCGCGAAAGCAACCGAGATTGATGTCGAAGTAGTTGAGTTTAATTATGACATTGAACCTTGCCAGTTAAGTTGCATTTCCAACCCCTAAGGGTTGGGGTGGAAGGGGAAATAGTTCCGCGTATAATCTTAAACGCGTGGAGCAATATCATCCAAATTTTGTATAAATGTTCATTTCAATCCGCAAACAAACACTATTTGGGTAAGACGACTACTAACCCTATGGGGCTGAGGTGGCAAATATTGAGGTTGAATAAATATTTATTGCGGTCCAGAAGATTAATAATGTTTTTCTGCATCATGTTAATGTAAAAATTCAACCATATTTTGGCATTGGAGGAGACCATCCTTACATGGGCTTACAATTAAAATAGCAGGAAAACAACGGAGAATCGTGTCGAATCCGGATTTATGGAAGTCGCTGAGTTAAATTTCGTCATTCACCGTGGCGGTTAAGTTGTAGCTCGGCCCCTAGGAGTGGGGGTGGAAGGGGCTGGCAATGTTCCGCGTACAATCTTAAACACGTACAGTGAATTCTACCAAATTTTGTGAATATGTTACTTAATTTAATTTATAATTGCAATAATTTCACTTCGAACTTTTACTCAATGCTTAAATGTGTTTAATTGTAAAAATAGTCAACGTTTGTTCAACTTCATAAAATGCATTGAGAACGTTGTAGTTTTATAAATGATTAAAATCGGACATTTACAGTAAAAAATATTTTTAAATAGAAATGGAGTGTCCTATTATATACGAAATATAATTTTTGAAACACTATATTATTAAAGTATACATAGTAATTTTAAATTCATAGAGTATTGCACTATTAAAAATTAAATTACGATATTTAAATAAAATGCCGTTCATAATATTTTGTGTAGTCTAGTTCTGTCCGCTTTTATTTGACCCACAGTAATACAGGTTAAGATATTAGAAATCCCCCACGTCGTCGCATATTAAAGAACTCTTTCTAGTCGCAAATCCGTACGCCATAAAGAATTTAAGGGTGTAACGGGAAGCCGTCCAAGTGTTTCTGTTATATTTTAAAACTTCACGTTTATCCTGGTATTAGCCGTCCTCACACTCCAGGTAGTTTATTATCATTCAACATTACAATTTTTTTCCCTACGTTTAATGAACAAATTTAACCGTTTCATGCCGTCTCATTGAATTAATTGAAAAATCTCACTTAAAAATGTATTATTGGTATTAATTTTAATTTTTCTTGACTAAATATCTACTGCAAACAGTTTTATATTCGTATGACAATTTAAACCTTCTATATTTTATATATGAACTAAATTCAGCTGACATATTATACTAATAATTATCATGAATAAAATCTTCTCGGGCTTCTAACAGAGTGAAAAATTGTATGCGGGACGTTTCGATGACATTCACTGCCATCGTCTTCTAGCTAGGACGATTCGGATTAGAGTCTGTTCCCGAAAAGATCGAGAAAGGGGAGTGAATTTTCAAGGACTATAGTTTGACTTTTCTGTAAAGGAATGTCTCGAATATGAGCACTGGGTCGCGAGACACCTTCAAGTAACAAAATCCATTTATATGCAAACCCTCCATTGCCCGCGTAGCAGTCGTCTCCATCCTAATCCTAACCCTTATATTTAATTTGGTTGTGATTTGCATTGTGTTACAGTTGTAAATACATAGGAACTTTGTTGTTGATAAGAAATATATATATATATATACTAAAGTGTATTATTTTTTAAATTTGGCCTTCTATTGTAAACCTTTATATAAAATGAGAATCGTCAGATTTCTCTACATTTCTTTAGATTCTTTTACATTCCTGTAAATTACTATAATTATTAGAGGCCCAGTAAGTGGACCTGAAGATTTGAGTCTCATTAATAGCTGTGGCGTTTATTTATAATATGTACCGAAATTAAATTAAATCGAAATTTATAATAAATATTTTCCTGTTATCTTTAAAAAGTTTTAATAATTCAAGCATAAAATCCTGTTAATTATCTTTCCCTTCAAAAATAGTTCCCTACATTAATTGGTTGCAACGTGTTAGTTATATATTAATTTTTAAATTGTATACTACAATAAAATCAATATATATATATATATATATATATATAGTGCTTAAAAACTGAGTGTATTTTCGTGGATGTAAATTTAAATATCTGCCTCCCGAAAAGTTATTTTACAGCAACTATTGTTTAACAAATCGATTAATGGTAGTAATGAATAAATTTATTGCATGACGTGAGTACCGGTTCGCTATAGATCAATTGTTCGTTCTATTTTTCCGTTCCAAGTATTTACATTTTTATCGATATCTACTTAAATATGTATATTTAAGGTTTCAGTAAGTTACGCATTAAATGGCATTGCATTGAAATAGTTATAAATTATTTTTTCTCCCATAAGAAATACAACTGTTTTTTCTTACAATATTTGATTACATAGAACGTGTACCATTATTATATTAGCCATAAAATCAATGATAATTTTAGTTTACAAGCTAGAAATTTCCTCTTCTGCATAATTTGCTCCCTGCTGTCGTTATTAGCGACTATTTGACGTACAAAGCTGTCAGTTTTTGGGCATGCAAACAACGCGATTGAGGCACACGCAGCTGAGTTGTGAGCCTGTTAATGCCAAAACTTCTCCTTCATACACGAACTCACTAAGGTGTCTGCCGTAATCCTCTTACCTCTTTATATGAAGAGGCTTTTATAAATGCTGTTAAAACTTCCACCACTACAACTAACCAGACGTAACAACATAACCATTAGTGAACAGAATTTCAATAGACGCCGTGTTATAAAATTTTATAAAAATAGCTTTATGAAGTTTAATATATTCAGTTATGAAAAATGCGCCTCTTGTTTTATGTGAGAATATCGCACTGGCATTTTAAAAATCATAACTAAATATTCAGAACAATATATTCTTCAATAAATTCTGTTCTGAAACCAGTGGAAATACCGATACAGTGGTGATTGCTTATTTGGGGGTAAATGAATAGTTTGTGTGAACGTTTATCGATGAGCAAATTTCCCCGTAAAATTCCATACCAAACGAAATATCAATACAGGGCCACTATCATAAGCGATTCAATAAACAAAATAATTAAGTGGAAAATTAAAACTTGTAATGATCACATACAATACTATGCAACACTGGCATAATAAAAATATAATGTTCAGTGCTGATAAAATAAATCAAACATTAATGCTGGATAATAGAATTGTGCTCTCATTACGGAAGGTATTGTCTCATTTAAAACATAACAAAAAAATCGAGTAGAATTAAAAACGCAAAATACTATATTTTCAATTTAATACAATATTATATTACTGTATTATACTAAATTTTGCAACAAAATGTACTCATCGGTCTATACAAAAATTTGCTAGATTTTAAAGTCAACTCTAACTGTACCGGTTCGTAACCAAAACAGTACTAGCTCTAAAATATTGCCTGTATAATCTGATAATAAATTTCATCCTGCACTAGCTGAGTTGCCGGCGTTGTCCGGGTATCTATTCAAACTAGACCGGAGAAGAAATTGTTTCGTCTTTAACCTCTTGGTGAACACTACAATTAGCCAGCATCGATAAAGTCACTGTTTGGAACATTTACCTACTTACGTACCCTCTTCCCGACCTAAGCCGTCGTCCCGCTTTCTTAAGAGTCAAAAATTACTCCTGTTTTCCTTTTAAGCAGTCACCAATACTCCTGGTATCATAAGGTAGTCAAAAATACGTAAGTAAAAAATATTATCACTATCTTAATAAAGGCCAAAAATCTCCTCGCATCCGAAAGGAGTAAAAATGATATTACCTTTAGCTAAATAGAGACCAAAACTATACTTCGTACACAAAGAAAGTCAAATATACACCCGGTACCTTTTTCTCAGCCACGTCCATCTCCACGTCGAGGACCATAAAATTTCTTTAACAACCAAGGTAAATTTGAGAATTAAACTCGACTCCAGTATCCCCGGAATAGACACCAATCTCTGAGAATTGAACCCTTTCCACCCCTCGGTGTTTGTTTCTGGATCGTAAGTAACGTGTGTATAAAGTTTGATAGAAATTTCCCTACGCGCTAGATTGTACGTTAGATTAAAATCAGTGACGTCCAAAATCCCAGATTCTACACCAGTCTCTGTTGTTTAATCATAATTTTTACACACACCTAGGGGCTGAACTACCACTTAACTAACATAGTGAATGTCATAATTAAGCTCATTGACTTCTATAACCACCAATCTCGGTTGTTTCGCATTATAACGTCCCTACACCCCCTCCCTCAGTGGTGTTACCTTCCATGCTGTGAAACTTTGCTTTTGTTTTTGACACTATTGTGTACTTTATTCGCCGAAACTATACATAAGGTACTCGATCGTACTATATTAATTCTTTTTTCAAAGATAAATTATTATTATTAAAGTACCAGTTGTATATAAAAATAGAAGGATATTGCATACTTCCAACTGAAGCATTATTATTGTTTTAGTTTTCCCCAAAACTGTGCCACAATTTCCGAATTGTTTCCGTGTCACACTTTCCTCTCATTCACTTCGAAATGACTTCCATTCCATAATCTCTAATGACCATTAAATGACAACGTATACTCATTAAGAATCGATCGAACTAGAAATAGCCTCTATTGTGAAAGAAAAATCTTTAACTCGCAATCATAGAATTTCTGCGGATCGTTTGTGATGCTCGTAGCAAGGCGGTTACTGTAGCTATTGAGAAGCATGTGTTAGTTTGCTGGTTCGCGCCTCTGCCTTGTTTCCGCTTGATTACTCTGTTCTGCAATGCTCCGTGTTCATTAACACTTCCCACCTCCTGTATGTACAGTAATTAAACCACTTGCAATATTAAAAAACTTCCTCTTGACACAGGTTATGCGAATATGCGAGCTGTAAGGGCTCCTGCGAGAGCTACTTCGGCCATTTTTACAGACAACTTAACCATGAGTCAAATTAGAGAAACATTCATATCGGCTTTAAAAATTGTTGCTTACGGTTTTCAACCGCGTTAATGAGAATGTTCTATTCAAGGTATTAGGATAAGCAAGATTTTAATTCCAGAAATTGTCTCCTTTCGGAGGGTAATAAAAATTAAGTGATGAATTTACAATATTACGATGGGAAATTGCGAAACAGGAGAGTAAGTGAGGCATACTTATTAAGCTGTAAGAGACGTCTTTGTCTTAAAGGAATCTGCAGGAATTCACCTGCCAGCGTAGAATGTACATTCAGTCCAGAATTGAACAGGACTTTCTGGTGATATTAATTATTTCAAATTTGGGATCTCTGCTATCTACATTACGTTATTCATATATCTTCAATATCACCTTTCAATGCTACCTTTCCAAAAAAATATAAACGATGATATTCTACCTTAATCAACACCTGTTGCGTTACAATTTAAATCCCCCTACAAGTTAATAACCGACTGTCGTCTCTAAAATAAACTGTGTCCGTCATCAGGGAAGGAAATCCATAAATCTCTAATCATAAGCAAAAGATTATTATTGAGTCTCATACTAGAAATTAATTAAGGTTATAAGAAATTATTTTAATATTATTTAATAAAATGCGATAAAATATATTTAAAAAATAACAGACTAATTAATTGTACATTTAATGCTCAGCGTTGGTTATTACGATACTCAAGGTGAATTCTGGGTTCAAATGACTGCGGTCGGGATTTAATACAGTATATAATATTTGCTACATTACTTTGGTCGGAAGTGAAGCGCTGGTGATTTCCTAGAATTTTGTGGCTTGAGTGTTTCACGGGTTGCGCAAATTTCCAACAAGAATATTTCAGTTATTATTTCTCTATTCAACGTCGCATTGCTCAACTACCACATTAATTCTCATCACGAACTATCCGAACTTTCAATAAATTTCTTTCTCTGACGTGAATTGCACTTTATACTGTGATCTATTACTAAGTATTCAGACTGAAATATATTGTGGTTATAATATGTGTGTGTGGTTTTATTTGTGTGTAATGAGATGATTTGTTTATTTTTGACAACGAATTGAAACCATAGTCTTCCAACCTATGAAAATCAAAACCAAGAAATACGTGATGTTATTGATTGCTGGACGATATTGGTTCTAACACAAAAGGTTAGAAAAACAAGCGTTGGTTATAACGTCGCGTGGTGTAGGATACGCGGACGACGATAAATCGCATCTCTTTCAACTGAACGGCCGATATTGCGTTACTTTTTATTTCAGTACGTGATTCAAGATTACCTCAATAATTCATGCAAACTTTACTTCACGAGACTCACAAAATTGAGTGCATTCACCACATTACCAATATGTCACAATTTTTATCCCTAAGTTTTCTCTTGTTTAGCATTTTCACTCGTGCCCATAGATAAGCAGCCACGTGGCATTTCTCTGGTAGACTTGTTTGAGTTTGAAACCGATAAAGTTAAGGCTGTTGATGTTAGTAAGCTAGCAGAAAATGTTTGCTAAGTGTGTTTGCACGTCTCGAGGTGGAAGCGTCCGGAAGGAAGTATGTGATCGATATGTCAGCGCTTCTGACAAAAATGGTCACTTCAAACTCTTTATACACATCTTCATTACTAACGACAGATGTTCCTTGTAATAGCATAAATTTCTCTGAAACATTTCCTATAAGAATCATTGGAGTGATTACTCTAAGAGCTATGAAACCTTTAATTTGCATAAGTGAGAATACAGTCTAGTACAAATTGCACTTGTCTGTATTCATTTAAATGTCTTCAACTAATTTCGATAGTCATTTATTGTGCAGAATTTTTTTGAATGTTTAAGAAAAATAAAATTAGAACATTGTTATTGATTTAACCAATAATAATAATTTTCCCTTAACTACAGTTATAACTCGTAGCCATTACATAAGAAATTGTTAATTTCATGTTCTCTGGTTGTCACTAAGAACACTTGAATTTACTTTATACTTCATTCTTGACATTCACTACTCATCGTAGTTGATTGAAAACCGATTCTAACGCACCAAACCCATAGTAATATTTATTTAACATTAACATGTTTTTGGACTGACGTCACACGTCTGTGAACGAGTACGGGTTGTGCTCCGTAGATGTAATCTTCAACATATTTAATGTCTCACGGGACGTGAATTGTTTGAAAATATAATCATAATTCTAACTGTTTTGACGAAGTCCATAATTTTAACTTTAATGCACATCAGTTAAGTTATTATTTGTATTACATTATTTGTTTCTATTGCACAATCCATAAATGCGTCACGTGGTAGAAATTTCACAAACGCAGGTATTTTTCCCATTTCATTTAACTGGTTAAATACTGTTCCAGGAGAAGAATTGGGCCTTTCCCTGATATTATCCACAGTTACCTATGACTCTGATTCCACAAGCAACTTTAAAATTTCGATATTAAAGTCAACAGGAAGGACAGATCGATCTTCATTATGAAAATTTTATTTTTCCCTCTAGATTTGTTTAGTTTTTTTTAAAAAGACATAGAAATTAAATGGCGTTTCATTGTGAACTTTGTCTATCTTATTTGTAGCTATCTGGTGTTTGAAAACAATTTTATTTACCGCTGATCCTTCAAGATAATATAGATATACTAAAAATTAGAATTGTTTTCAAAATGAAGTATTACATGGTTGGATAGAAAATAACATTTTTAATTTCTAGAGCAAATTGTATATAAGGTAGAAATGTAGTGGTTAATATATAACTATACATTATATCTATGCAAATCTATTGTTGTAAAAATTAATTTGTCTTCAGCTAACTAGGGTTGAAACGAAACGCCGAACGTTCCTTGGCGTTATCAGCACCAAGCTGACCTCTCAACATATTTCAACCCCGCTTCGAGTTTCATTCCTGAAGCGATATGCTCGGTGGAGAAGGACACGTGTGGCACCTCCATCAAGTTCCGAAGGAGGATTCTCCTTCGATTATGGCTACCAGATTGGCCTCAACGAAAGGCGCCTGGGACGTCTGCTACCCCACCGACAAAGACACACGCCATGGTACGTGGTCGATGGTGTAAAACACCCATTAATTATGCATTGTCGGCAAAAATTAGATTCTTCTTAATAATGTATCTTCTACTTGGCCCAGAAAGTGACCCTCGATTAAAAATATATATATAGTTAATAATTTTTGTTTACTTATCATTTTACACCGCTTAAATATATTCTTTTGTTTAATATTGTCCAGTTAATAAAATTGTAAATTCAAGATTATATTAATTGCATTATGATTTAGTATCCCCCCTTTCATGGGAATATACGAACATAAATCCCTAGTATACGAAACAAATAAATGTTAAAGACATAGATATATTAAACTAACTAGGTTCAAATTTTTCTCAATAATTTCTCCTGTTTTCTCATGGTTGGACCGAATATATTTACACACTAAGGATATTTTCTTCAGCTTTCATATAAAGTGGATTTCGCATTTAAAATCAACCGACCTCTCGCAAATCAATATTATTGGACAAAGAAAGGCAGAGGTTTAAATATTAGATTCTGAAAAGCTTAAGAGCGTCACAACCTAATAAAGGCTTTCTCATAAATTAAGTAAATAATTCCTTCTTTTAATAAATGCTTCTGACGATCGTCTGCTGGGAGGAGCATTTTTGAAAACATTATTTTCCTACTTCCCACTTCACCATTAGACCCAGATTCAAACTTAACATCCCATTAAGTCTTTTTGCATAAAACAATTCGCTTCAGCCATATTTAAATTTGACGCTGAGTAATTACATACTAGTTTGAAAAACAACACGCACAAATGTTATGTTGTGGGGAAACACAAAAGAGGAGTTTTATTTTTGTTTTCTATGACCAGCATAGTACGCATGACGACACTCATATTTCAATGTCTCATCAGTCTTAAATACGGCAAGCTTAAGTATTTTTTTTAAAAAAATATTAAGTACAAAATTTCCTCACAACGACTCATATTACTTCGTTTCACATTTATACTCGAATCGAATTTTGTGCAGCTCAATGGAAACAAATTTTAAATGACGTGTTTTTGCTGTCTCTATTCCCTCGAGTTCAAATATATAAGCCCCAATTTTAATGTTGAAAGATAATATATATCATAGGAATATTTTAACACTTGCTTAAAAAAATGCTAAACGAACATTAACTCCATCAAATATTTCTTTACGCCGTCTTAAATACTGAAAAATGTTGCTTATAATTTAAATTCAAATACTATGCACATATTTTTCATTGTTTCGCTTGTTTTACAATTTATTCACATATCTGCTGAGAGAGTGGAGGATGACTACATATATATGGGTCACCCTTTATAATTAGGGAGAGTTAAAGAGTTGAACGTAACTGTGTACTCTGTGTGACTTTGATCTAGAACATTAAGGTACGGGTCGACACGACTTTGGGGTTCTCATATTACATGCACAAACTTAGAGGCTTGCCCAAGGCTCCCAAGAAGTACAAACTTCGTCAAATATTCACACTTAGAATTTCCTTTCGCAATTACCTATTGGACATATGGACAGAGCTCGCCATTATTAAAACTCAATTAAGGAGTTTGGGCTAGCGCTGAAAAACTGAATCTGCAGCTGCAAAATGATATCTTTGGTAATATTTAATTTTGAAGCTTAAATTAAGGTTATAAATATTCTATTTACTTTCATAAATATTCCTTAAAATAATTACAGCCATATTATGGAAATAATTAACTTGGGTAACATTTCAAACTAAGAAATAAAAGGTTTGGGTGTATGAATTAAATATGGTATGTTCACGTGTCATAATTAAATTTACTCGGTTTGATTAGACCTAAAATTATCTTAGAGCGGCATCTAGTATCAAGTATGGAGACATCGTGTGTTAAAATAATTGGTCCAGTTTTTTAGTTGCTTAAATATGAATAAAATATATTTAATTACAACATCATTCGAACAGAAACTATAAAGTTTGTTTCGAGAAAAAACTTTATTTTGTTCCATCAATATAATACAAAATGCATATATACGTATGATTGTTTGTTAGTATATTATCTATACACATCTATACGCATGGACAGATTGCAAAAAAAAAATTGAGCACTATAATGGGAGTGGTTTTTAAATTTTTCACATTTTGTGGAATATTTAGAATTTGCTGCCGTCGTCGGTAGAAATAACTAAATTAAAAAATCACCTTATTGAAGCGGTGCTTGTAATTGGTCGATATTCTTAATTTAATTGACATATAATACTAATAAACAATGTGTCCACGATTATATATGGTAGTGGTTTAATTTTAACGAAATTTTAATGAAAATCACTCTTGCGGATACGTAAACATAATGTGCAACCTGATGGCACGAAAATATTTTCCGATGTATTATTCTTATTAAAGTTGTCGTGAGGCTTTTTTTTGTCATGGGCACTGGCCGTGTCTCGAGGGTTCGTGGGAAATTATCGGAGAAACGACACCGATGGAGGGGATTTTCTCTACAAAAACTGGACAATATCAAAGTGATGGTGAAGGAGTGTGGACGGTCAGAGAAGAGCCGAGGTAATGAAGATATAGCTGGAGAGAATTGCGGCCAGCTTTGTTACTGAATTCTAAGAAATTGCATTTCGTTGAGTAAACGTAAACATTGTTAAAAACTATGGCTGTTAAGTGCCCACCACAGTCGTTTGAACCCCAGAATTAACATTTAAAAGAGTTTTATTAAAAATTAGCACTCAACGGGTAAGATTAATTAATTAAACGTTGTCTACTTGCACTAAATGAAACGTTTGCTACGAATTATGTTGTGTATTGTACATGGCTATGGAGTTTAATTTCTTTGTTATTGGATTTGTGTCCCTAGGGCCTGTTGCGGATGAACTTTCAAACTCCGAGACTTCCATAACAACGCTCTTACACGTCGTACAGTTTCCCATTTTAGTGTAGTCTAACTTTCTTCTTGAAACATAAATACTATTCATGTTTCACCAGCAAAATACTATGTTGTCTGTTTTATGTTTATCGTTGAAGATGGATACGAACACAATGACATACATTATTATTTGTATATATTTTTCGTCTTCTCATTTTTGTAGTGAAGACATGTGTTTATTTTTCGAAAAAAAATACAGCTTACTACTTGGATCATCAGGGGACACAAACACATTAGGAACCTCTCCGGTTATGACGCGAAATATTTTGGGTCTTAGAACCAATCCGCGGTACATCTTCCTTGTCTACAGTTTCATTCTCATTTCACTGCGTAGTGATTCCTGTGTGTGTAGAAATATTATTATAGAACGTCGTTTTGTATTAGAAATGTACCTTGCTGATGATGAAGGCTTCGTCTGAGAACATAATTACGAAACACTTCTCGTGTTTCCAACAGAGTTTTTTATTATGTAGATACGTTTCGATTAATTTCTCTGTCATCATCACAGCTATTAATTTCGTTTCAATTGTGAAAGTGGCGAATTCAAATTCTTACTTTTCATGAATAACTGTCGCCCCCCCCCCCCCCCCCAAAGTAATAAGTTGGATTCGCCGCTTTCACTACAGAAACTTTACTATATTCAGAAGATAACAGAGCAATTCATAGAAACGTTGTTATCTAATGAAATTTACTTGTTTGAAACCTTAATACGTTTGTTTTTCTTTCGATGTTTTTGAATTATATAATCAGCAATAAATTTTGCAAATTTTTACTTTTTCATGAACAAATTTCGCTCATTACCAGTAAGAAGTTGGATTCGCCGCCTTCACTATCACTTATGTACCGTCAGGGTTGCGACTCGTAAGTTCCAAACGAACCTTTAAATCGAATACTGTGAGAAAAAGACAACACCCATTGTGCGCACGTAATTTTGTGACTAAATTTTTAATACAAAATTGGAACGGTTGAGCCATTTGACACGATTATTGGAAGACTACCATAAACAAACTTAATTAGGCAATGCCAGTGTCGTCGCTTAATTGTTGTATTCATTGATCCATGAACGTATTTATTCCCAAACAAAATTCGACCGAATGCCGTTATATGAATAATAAAAAAGAATGTTTGTATTTAATTAATACAAATTTAAACGCGTGGAAAAACTGCAACAAAACTTGGTACAGAAATTGTTAAACACCGTTGGGGGTGAGTAACCCTTACAATAAAGGTGTAAAGAATTTTATTTGAAAATTTGTGCTAAAGATTAGTGTGCGTGCAACGACCGAGACCCTTTGGTAAAACGTTGGCGCTTGCTCTACCAATCCCCAAATTAATCCCAATTATATGAATCATTGAATTATGATCAGAAATGCGAATAATTTAATATAATTTATCATAAATGTGCAATAATTTGAAATGAGAATATTTGATAATCTGTGGTTAGGGTATTTTGATTTTCTTGTATTTATAAGAGTGATTTTAAGCAACGTTTGGTACACCGATCTATTATTATTTTTTTATTTCAATTCCAAATTTGTTAAGATGATTTTAAATAATGTATTTGTGCTAACCCAGTTTTCAAACTCAATTTTGAAATTAGGTCAACAGGCTGAATTAAAAAAATTCCAAATTTTGGAAATTTTGCCTGTGTTAAAGTGATTTAACGTAAGTTGAAATTTTATAATAAAATGTACCGTTTCCCAACTTTTAATCGAACTATGAAATTTTACACAGCGAATTTGAGTTTACTAGAATTCTCTTGTTGAGATTTTTTCAAAAATAAAAAAAAATGTTACTATAGAGAAAACCCCAAGTGTTAAATATTTTAATATATAAGCCACAAATATGTAAAATATTTGTGGACTATACTTCAGGAAACATTTACGCTTTACATAATTTAAGATGGTTATAAATGGAGTTACGGATCCCTTTAATGTGCCGAAGTATTTTTGACTCCCTTAAAGTTCCGGGAGTACTTTTCGACTCAATGAAGGTAAGGAGAGTTTTTTCTTAATGTACTGGCACCTATTTTGATTCATTTAACTCCGTTAAGGTATCAGGAGTAATTTTTTTACTCCTCTAAGGTATTGAGAGTTTTAATAACTACCTTGAGATACCGCAAGTATTTTCCGTCTCCTTAAGGTACCAGGACGATTTGTTACTCCTGTAAAGAACTGGTCTTTTTTCGGATTCTCTTAAAGGATTGTAGATAATTTTAACTGTGTTACTGTACTAGGACTATTCCTGAGTTAAGATACAAGGATTTTTTTAGACTGTCTTACGGTATACAGAGTATTTAGACTTCTTTAAGGTCCGATGACTCCCTTACGGTACCAGGAATATACTACACTCTCTTAATACACCGAGAATTTTTAGACTTTCTTGAGGTACCGTGCTTATTTAATGTACCAGAATTCTTTACTCGGTTAACGTATCATCAGTCACTGTCACAGTTAATTTTCGGTATAGGTCATGATGTTCACGTTAAGAGGTGAATGGTCCAAAATAAGTGACCCTCGGTTGGCCAAGAGATTACTGTTTCTTCGAGTTAATATAAATAAATACCCGGGAAACGCCGGGAACCCAGCTAGTAACAAATGAATGGCAGTTTACGACATTTTTTATTTAAATTGAGTTTTGTAAGAGGTCGCCACCATTTATGTTACGTTTCACTTATTTTAAAATTATCCCTTGGTTTTCTTCGGGACTAAGTTCGAAATTAAATTTCAATTTTGATCTAGAACCAGTTTCATCCAAACTACGTTTTCTAGTAAGTTAAGATTTTCGATTCCGAGATCATGAAACAAAGTACATGAAAAGTTGTACTGAAGTAGCTCCAATTATAACTACAGAGCTTTGCGTTCAGCTACGAAGGTCACAACTTGTAAAGTGTCCAGCTGAGAAGACGATGGGAACGAGCTGAATAGCAATGTGCTCCTGAATACCTTGTATACAAAGTCAGCTAATGGCATTTGGTCTGAGTTTGTGGCTCGGTTCCTAATCGAATTAGGACCTCAAATATCATCGTTGCGCTAGCGTGTGTGCACAAGAGCATGTATGCTACAGTAAACGTGTTCAGCCTTAAATTCCCTTCCCAAGGGAAGCCTGGACATGCTGGAAGTACTCCGTGGACGTGCAAGGAATACATGTCCTCCAGGATAGCAGACGAACGACCACAACGACGCTTTCAGATACAGATTGGGGGAAACGTTGCATTTCACTGGGATAATAAATGGCTAATTGATAATCACGTAACTATGAATTTCACCCACCTGCGTCAAATTTATATGAAATCAAGCCCAAAATATCGAATATACTCGATTCTGTATGGCTGCATGGCCCGAAGGAAATACGGAATCGACAATTATCTTACCAAATTCCTGGACTATATTTGCTATGTTAAAATGAAAAGGCAAAACATCTCATTTCTACAATTAAGTAAAAAATCACACTGGATCCTCGCAATAACTAATTTGTTCGGGAGTTTTAACAAAGTTTTAAAACCAGAGAAAATATTAAAGCCAAAAGTAAGCACAACATAATTGAGAAAAGACATAATATAAAACGAAATAGAAGACGTTATTAAAGGCTAGGCGTCAAACGTTACAATTAAAAAATTTACGTCTGATTAAAAACGATGAATTAGAATGACAAAAAAGTGATAATATAAATACCACACAACGTTTCTGAGATCCTTGTCCCTTTCGTCAGGTGCGAAGAAGAGCCTAGGGCAACACAACTGCATTGGTCAGTTGAGAAAAAATAAAACCGACGAAAACGCAACGACAATGGGGGAACCGAAGGGTTAGCGTAACAATAAGGGAGCAACGACAATGGTAAAACAGAAGATTTAGCATGATAATAAGGGATCATAGGAAATATTAAGTTTAATAGTGTGTTTGTACATTAATAGCTGTGATGTTTGATTTAATGTGAAGCATCTATGAAATGAGTCGGGAACTGGTGTCAATGTCTAAAATCAAATGTATGTTTAGAATTGCCAAAACATGTTTAGAATTGTTTGTGTGTTTGGATACTACAGATTGTTTATCAATGGAAAGTTTGATATTAGACATATGTTCCTTGATACGTGTATTAAGGGAAAGTTTAGTTTGCTCTATGTAGCAGGAATTACTCTTAAAGCAAGAGATTTTGTAAAGAACACAATGTTTGCTGTAGGTGTCAAGTGGGTCCTTGTGATTTTTAATCAAGTAGGAAAGAGTATTAATGTATCTGTAAATGATGGATATTTGATATTCTTCGAATATTTGGATAAATTTGTGATGTAGAAATTTGTAATAAGGGAGTACTAGAAAAAAATTGTCTTGAGGTGTTTTGGAGGATTGACAGTAGGATATTTGATTTCGTCCAGTCTGCTGTTTGAGTGTTTAATAATAAAATTGAAGGGGTACTCATTGGAGATTAAAATGTTTCGGACAATATTTAAGTTGTGTTGATGGAAGTGGGGATTAGAAAGTAATGTAGCTCTGTCTACAAGATTGTATACCATAGCTCTCGTTTGGTTTGGAGGACGATCAGAAAGATAATTGAGAACACGTCCAGAGTATGTAGGTTTTATGAACCAATTGGTGAGAATGGAAGTATTGTGAATGGACACAGTGACATCAAGGAAATTAAGAGAATGTTTAAATTTAATTTACATGAGTGTATTGTAAGGTGGGATAATAATTATTGAAAGTATTGGCTATAAGGTTGATTTGAGAGGTATTAACAATACAAAAAATTTCATCTACATATCTGATGTAGGAAAGAGGTTGTAGAGGAAGTACAACCTCTTTGCATTTCATATGTATATAAATTATTAGATAAATTCTAAATCAATCGTTTCCATCTGAGAAAGAATCCATATGTAACGCTGATATCGGAATAACCAATGTAAATCGCTCTACACAAACTAAATACTCTTATTAGAATTCGAAGTAAATCGTACTCCATAGATACTATAGAGTAACCAACATGAAACGAGACAACATTTATACATCAATTAAATGAAAAGTATTGTTTTGAAAGAGTGAATTTTATGCTGATCTGACATTTTTCTTTTTAGACTGGGATAAACTACGCAAAAATGACAGTTTCAACCTTGATAATGCGTCAACTTATTATGTCATATATTTACAGAAAACTGAAGCAGGTGAAACAAAAGTGATTTTTAGCATCGACAGTAACTTGCTTGGCACACATTCATTTTAATTTTACAAATTCTAGACAGGGTATACTTCTTTATAATAAATGCTCAAAATTGTGATCAGAAGCAGTAATACAAACTAGGCAGCTGTGATTTACGAGACTCCAATTGACTGAATTGCGGATCTCGTTGCTCGACTAACCATTGCGGCTGCAAGCGTGCGTGGAATGCCTGGCATCTTTGGAACTGTCTGCCAATCACTCCTTCCACTCTACCAGGTATATATTACTGTTGGTGGTCACAAATTTGATTATTTATTGTATACATTGATGGATCAGCACTGTGCGATGCTGATGTAAATAAACAATATTTTTCTTTTCCTGTATTATTTTTTGTGTTCGTGATTGAACGCGTCACTTCCAACCATACATTCATATAAAAATATATATGTATTAGTAAGCTGTACCACCCCTCCAAAATTATTCCATGACCGTAGAATTACACTGTTTTAAATGTAAAGATAAATTGTAATATTTATAAATGAAAAGATAGGAGAGTTTCAACGTTTCCAAGTTTAATTTCTCTTCTAGATTGTGATCATGTTTACGGTAAAACGTCTGTGGCATCTTATTGCGTTGCGCAATGTTCAGATTCACTATTCATGGAAAGGGAACAATTAAAGACGAGTGGGTAAATATGCGGGTGTAATTTATTGTGAGACGTCTGGCCTACGTACACAAATCACTTGAAGCCTGGCCACTAGCGATACACCTGGGGCTTAGCTCTAAGTCCGCCCAAACAAACTTCCTCTCACTCGCCAATTTGTCCGTTCGATTGCCATCGTAATGCCAGCGCAGAACGACATTAATCTTGGCATCCAACTTACCCACACTGCATTAATTTCCCCACCCGTTTGTGATGCTACGAATACGATAAATGTTAACTATAATTACCGTAATCGATATATTCCATTCACAATTAAGAATAATAACATGATTATTTGTTTTATGTTCAAATATTTCATAAAAAGTTATAGGGATAAATACATTCATATATAGGAAAAGGGATAGCTTTATCAGATATTATTATCCGTAGTCTTAGGTTACCAAGAATATTTAATATACATTAAATACTTTTTCGGGTTTATATAAATAAACACCCAGGCAACGCCGTCACCCAAGTACTATAAAACAAAAATAACTATTTCTTTAAACATAGATTAAAACTAATTTTCCATTAACAACTATATATCATTTTTACAATTTACGTAATGTTTATTAAATCACATTAATTAAAATTCGTTATCAACAATTATTAATTCACTAAACTGAACACCATTTAACGTAATAGAATTATATCGTCCACATAATAAATCACACTTAACCAATTAATTAGCAATACTTTAAACGCTTCACGGTCGTTTACAAATTATTTTATTATAAAATACATATTTTATTTGTGACCGAATCTACTCGTTCTGCCATTATATTTATTTCTTTATCATAGCCGACATTACGGTTTCTTTTTTATCGCCATATATTCATAGTTCTGACATTTTCCGAACTTATTTGTATTGCGTTATACGAATTTTAAAATTTGTAATGTAAATTTTAATGTTTTGGAAATAAGTAAACAATCCGCAACATGAAACAATATACTTGCACGAATAATGGCAACAATTCTTATATAGTCTTATATTTAATTTTTCCTCCGAATATAAAAATAGCTACGAGATTTACAAATTAACTAATTATAAAGCGAAGAGTCTCAGTAATATATCTGTATTTAAAAGAGAAGCTTCCTATCATCTAAAGTTTTACAAGGCATGTGAAGTTGATATTTGAAAATATAAGTAGTAATAAATATTCCTCTAAAACAAATTTATGAAACAGACGATCACAAGCTTTTATCTGAATTTACTGTCAGTGGTACACAATATATTTGCAGAACTAGAAACGTCACTTTTCCGTTTTAAATAATACCATTTTATTCGCGAATTTTAAATTTTAGTGAGAGGTATCGAAGTCGTGGAAACATAATCGCAAGACTCCCGTGGCATAGGAGAAGTAATTAACTTCATAGTTTACTTCATGAAATATGTATATAATTTGCGTCCATAATAAAAATCTAAAAAAAAAGAACTCGCGAGAAGTGCCTAATTTTCTGAGCGAAATCAAAGAGTACGATACAGACACACTTAACCTCTCGAGAAGAGCACTGATGTAGCTGCGTCAGGAAAGCAACAACTTTGTAATTTTAATCTGCGCTGAGTTTGCAATGCAAATCTTTCTGTCTTTAAACACGCTGGCTAATAATGTGTCACCCGTAACTTTGTTCCAACTGCAAACGACCAAGTTGGGCTTCCCGTGAACGGCAACTAAGTCTTTGAGTTAATTATCTTAAGGGACGAACGGAGCGAAGCGTCGTATCGCTCTAAAGTTGCAACTATTAGCATTGTATTGCCTTGTTCTGTGTTCATGCACAAATACTTGAAATTACCTTTACTGCTTTTCCCTGTTCTACGATTTCTGTGTATAAACTTAACACTGCCAATGTCTTAAATAAGAATAGTGTGATGAAGCGAATACGCTCCTGCTTCTTTATCAAAACATACATTTCCATTTCGTAAACAATTATTCAATTAATATGTTGGTTATTACTATGTTACTAGCCAAAACATATTCTTATATATACATTTTGTTTTAATCATAATGAAGTAATTCTAGAGATACTTAATTTTCTTATTTTTCAGAAAATAAAGGGTCAATTATTTATTAATAATTTAATTAAATTTTGGAACACATTAAATCCTCGATTAATGGTATTCCACGGGATTCGGAGCCTATAAAAACCCGGATGAATTAAAAACACGGAAAAATTTCACTAAAACTACTTTTTGCATTCTATATATAGATATATTGTTTTAAAAACTACATTCTACAATATGTACTACCTACGATTTTAGAAGGTTCTCACAGTTAATTTACCACGCACCCTCGAGAGAAATGTTCAGTATCGTTGCAAAAATAAACCCAGTTTTTCAGGTCAATGTTGAGGTCCAGCCATATGGTGAGACTGGTGTAACGTTTCGCCCAGTAACTTTGTCGCTCCAATTTGTACTCTTCGATTAAGCGACAAGGCGCATAACGGGACGCGGTTAATTGAGTTTCACTGAATTATTTTTTGTTGCTACAATAAATTTTAAAAAAAAACACAAACGAATCCAACATCAAAGTCAATACTCCGCTGGAATTATCTAGCCCCAATACAGACCGCAGAACATGTCTGGAATTTAAATTGGATCTACTTCTTTTTCGCTATCCTGCTCCCGTTTCTTTCTTTTTTGTTCTTTTTTTAGTTTAGAGTAACAGGCTACATGAGTGTAATCCCGTGGTGGCAACTTCTCTTTAATAGCATAGGAAAGGTTCTGAAAGGGGGGATGGGGGGGGATGCGGAAGGCTAGAGGAAAGTAGTCCCCGGACTGTAGTTTAAGGATCCTACCCGGCATTTGCATAAAAGTGATACAGGACAAACCCTAGAAAACCTGCATCAGGCAGGTCGGGCAGTAGGTACTTAAGTTGGCCGCTGAGCATCGAAAATTTCTTGATTACATGCAGAAAAGGTTTTTTCCATTTATATGGTTTTATATTTGTGGAATATTTTATTTGTTTTCCAATGTTATTGAGCACAACATTGCAGAATAATACTTTACAATTCGTATTTTCGTAACGTTCTTTAGTTGATGAATAAACGTCAGCAAACTTTAAATCAGAAGAAATCATTTATTAATGTTAAATTAAACAACGTTACATCGCTTATTTTGCAACCTCATCAGGTTGAAATTTTAAAGAAAAATTTGATCTACAGGTCAATCAATTTTTTTAAAAAACTTGAACCTGATGAGTCGCAAGCGATGAAACTTTGTTTAATTTTACAGTAATAATTTTTTTTCTGACTTAAAACTGGCTTATGTTTATTTATTTATTAGTTTTCTCTATAGTCAGAATATATATTTGTATACATCGTTCTTTAGTCGACTTTATTGCGACTCGACTCAGTCCCTAGTCAACAGAACAGGTATTTTTCAAGTACTCATAAAAAACGAGAATAAAGTACATACAAGATGGGAAACATTTAGACAAATAATAAATTCAGCTCATATTCTGGGAGGAGAGTACTACAATTTAGAGTAAAGGTGAGATGCCTACTTAGTTCAGTTTAGTCCTAGACAGTAACGTCGGTTAATATATATATATATATATATATATATATATATATTGTGGTAATTAAAAGGCAATTAGTAATTAATAATTAAAACATTTGGACTAGAATTGTTAGCGGCAAAAACACACAAATTACACACAAGAATGGGTAATAATGTAACAGGTTTAAAGTATTGAGCAAAGACCAGACGTCGTCGAAACATAGTAAAATAAAGTTGTTGAATTATTGCAGAGTAAAGCATTATCGAGATATTGCAGCGTAAAGATTGCAGTTTTCGTCAAAATATAAATGTGTAAAGTCTTCGTGGAGGAATTATTGCAGAATAAAGTCGTCTTCAAGATATAACTAACTTTGCTTAACCAACAGTGATGTGCAGAGTCAGTGGTAATAATGGCCTGATATAGAGAATAATGTGTGTGTAAATGTTTTGAACGAGCTCAGAATTGTCCTGGTACCAGAGAACTGTAAGTCACATATCCACTAAAAAATTATTTGTAAACCATTAATTAAATATAAAGAGAGCGAGAGAGTAAATTTGATATGGAAAGATAATTACGAGATAACTATTTGTAAATTTAAATATTTGTGAATTTAATAAATTAATTTGTTTGTTCATTCAAAATTTCTTATTTCTTATTGAAAATCCTTTCATTTAATATTTTAAATTAATATAAATTGTCGCCTCAACGCGTGGCACATTTTAACTTTGTTTCAATTTAACTTGTCTATCATTGGTATTTACCACAAATTGGCACCTCAACGTGAGGCATTGTGTTCATTTTATCATTCTATAATTTGCGATTACCACAATATATATATATATATATATATATATATATATATATATTGTAATGATTAGCCTTTATTACTAAATATAAAATAAACTATATTACATGAAAATACAAAATTCATGAAAAAATATTATTGGGCGCCAGCAGATATACATTGGTCTGCAAAAAATTAACATTAGCTCCGGCTTGGTTATAAAAAAATCCTCCTCCTCAACAGGGTAATGTGGGCTGTTCGGTAGCTATTCAAGAACAGAACCTATTTCCGCACTGTGTAAAAAATTCAACTTTTGAAGGCACTTTACAGAAATGGTGATTCTTACTTTAACTGGTGGCGTCGGCCGACTTACAGTGTGTCACTGGTCTTGCAAGCAGCACATCTTCTTCGGCCTCCCCGCGATGGACGTCTCTCCAAAACCTTTGTTGCTTCCCGCTCGCCAAATTCTCCACCCTCTCGCCTCTCTGACTGCACTTTCAGTCCACTGTCTGTCTGCCTGCCTGCGTCTGTCCACTTTCACCCGGGTTCGGCGTATATATTCGTACTCCACCCCCCCAAACGATGCAAAAAAAAGGGACGCGTACCCGCGATTTCTTTTGGCCTCTCGGGCAGGCACACGTGCACGTTTAAATGTATTCCTTCTCAGGCCCGCGGACACAAGGGCGGCCACTTAAGGTTGTTATTCACTACAATATATTTATATATATATATATATATATATAATCCTGCCTAGACTATCATTTTATATATTTAACTCCCTATTGTATTCCAATTATTCTCTACAATAAAAGACAAACCGTGGAATATTTGAGGAATAACCATTCAAATATCAGTATTCTATTGTCGTTAAACTAAATTGAAAATAATTGGTTTGTATTTTCCCTATTTAATAGCATAATAATTTTCTACATTAATTTAATGTACTGTAGTGGAAAAACGTCCGGATGTAAACATTAAAAAGAGAAGACTCCGTGCATTTGAAATGTGTCGCCGTAGAATAATTAAAAACTATAGGTCTGGGGGACAGTAGTGAACGAGGTTCGAAATGAAGCGTTTTTTGGTGGACTATAACTAGGCGAAGTGGCAATTCGTGAGAAATGGATTGGCTCATCCAGCATCAGCGAACAGGAAGAACGAATAACGAAAAAGTCTTTCACAGAGGGAAATTCTTCGGTAATTCACGTTGATATTGTTGGAGTAACTCAATGTCTACAAGGCATTAGAAGTGTCACACTGTCTCGCTCAAGCAAGGCTCAATTTCGTTTTGATAAAAATCACAGTGCAGTAGGTGACGAATAAACGTTAGAGTTATATAGAACAGAACTTTATTTACACACGCAAAGTATTTCATAGAAATGTATGTATTGTACACTCACGTCCCCCTCCCCCCTCCTTTTCCACTCTCCGTCGTTTGGATAGACAGCTAAACAAAGACTGACACAAAGAAACAAAGCAACAATGAAGCGACAGTAGTGGCGCGGCGACCCAAATAAGGCACGAGTTGCATGTTTATATTTCTAACACTTCTCTTCACAATTTCAATTACTCTTTATCAAAAACGTAACAGTGAAACGTTGGAATTTGTGCAGACAACCATGAACTCTCTCAATGGCAAGTTGTAAGTAAATTATGTAGTTGAAATTTCTAGTGCCAGGGTAGTAGATCCCCACTATTAAAACCACAAATTGATATACCAGCTACTACAAGGACACTTATTGAATACCTACATGATGTTTTGATGTATGTATATTCGAGAAAAGATAATTTAGGGAAAAAGTACAATAGTAGGTTGTTAACTAACGTCAGACTGCATCAACTGTAAAATATATTTGGATTAATTATAGATCGGAAGTACATATTTCTGCTTTCCCTGTTTTCCACAAACAGTTACAAGAAATCGTTGCACTTATTCGATGAATACGGCATAAGTAAATTAACGGGGAAAAAATATACATTCCGATATTTCTATGCGCATGTGAAAACATGATAAACGTAGAATGTAAATGGGGCGTTAAAAGTTTAATGAAATAAGTCACGCCGGTGAATTACTTGCGAAACGGGACGTTGAGATTTTATTCGACAGAAATTTGTTCCTGACGGAGGAGGGATTAGCTCTGGAAGTCGTGTTTCTGAGGATTTCCTGATTGAAAGGAGACGAACCAATCGCGAGGAAATAGTAAAGCTTTACACATTCACGTAAACTGATTATTGCCAAGCTTGGTCTGCGACACTTCTGAAGGATTTCCATTTCTCGTTCCACAAAATGAAACTGCATTAGAACTGTCAAACACTTTTTTAAACAACTAAAACTCATGCCTTTCAATGCCATCAATCTACAGACTGGTATGGTGAGGGTTTCCAACACTTCTAATTTTGTGCAAATATTCTTTGGAAGTACGGACGGCAGTGTCTCCCCTCTCCCACCCCTCCGCAACCCCCCCCCCCAAATATAATATTTTAAATCTTTCTTTCTTCTATTTTTTCCCCGAACATGCAGGCTTCTATCAACGCTATTTTACCATAAGGTGAATTTTGAAATGTGTCTCAGAAAAATATCATTGTCCATTTTTTTGTATCCAAAATTTTGTAATAAAACCTTATTTCTAATGTTCCTCACGAGCAATTCCTTATGAATTAATATTTTATTATCAGGTATACATATCCATTTTAAATATTATGTCCTGTTTAACTACAAATAAAGGCTAATTTTCATCACAGCACTCCGGAGAATGATGAGGGAAAAGTATATACTTCATATTCATAATTTTACGTATAGGCATTAGACAATCACATCTCTTATCCATCAACAGTAAACATCAATATTTTTAATTACAATAATTTGTTGTTGCTTCAAATTTTTATTCGTCTAATTCACTATAACGCCATATTCTCGTAATAATATTTTAATAATTATAATTATTAATGTATTCATAGGTTTATTGTTTTCAACTGGGACTTCAACACACTATTGACACAAAAATCCGAGAAATATCTATTATATCATTTTAAAAATACATGAAACGTTAAATAATTGAGAACTCTTTATAATAAATATTATTTATCGCCGAAGAAATTATTCGAATTAATTTATGCAGTGGGGTTTATAGGTGTTAATTATAAAAATAAGATTCGTTCGGGAAAAAGATTAGAATCGAGTTAAGTCATGATACTTTTTTCTTGTATTGAATTGAATTAATTTTTATCGCATTAGAGCAGCGTTGCTTGATACTTTTGTTTCTTGAGTAGTGAAGTAATAGAATACGGGGGAAAATATATCCAAAGTTAAAATCTAATGTGCGCAGGTTCGTGTCAATATGAAGAGTTGTAGTTGCTGCGGGGGTCGTCTACCTACCGGACAGTGCATATTAAAAAAAAATTGTGTAGCTAATCACAAGCAATTGACGTCCTGAATTTTACATCTGAAAAATTAAGATTCGAATAACTCGTCATCCATGCAGGACAGTCAAGTTAAATAAAATTAAGTTCTTAGAACCGTCTCATGTTGTCAGTCACTGCTCCAGCAACTTTCACCATTCTTCACAGTAACTTAATTAAAAGCACAATCCATTATCCTCCCTCTCACGACGAATTTAATTTGTTGAAACTCTTTTTTTATCAGTGTTGTAGTAGCCCCCGTACTTAATATTCTTTACATAATGAGATTAAATCTCACATTGCGAGAGGTATGGGACTCTAAAATTTCTGCCTCAATACTGCGATTGTGAATTTCAATGTATTTATATGAACATAACGTGTCTCAATGAACAGTATTAATGAATGCTAGTTAATATTAACTAGATAAATGGTCAATTACAGACAAAAATTTTAATAAAAAACTTACAACGTTTCCACTATCTGTTCTTTTAAAATTAATTTTCTTAGATAAATTTGAATAAAAAAAACATACAAAGTTTCCTCTGCCTATTGGCAGACATGAGTAAGATAATTATACAATTAATTTTATTACATAAATTTAAATAAAAAATCCTACGAATTTTCTTCTGCCTATTGGCAGACCTAATTAAAATAATTTTAAAATTAATTGCCTTAGATTTTCTTAGATAAATTTGAATAAAAAAACCTACGACGTTTCCTCTACCTGATGGCAGACTTAAATAAGATAATTTTAAAATCAATTTTCTTTGATTATATTGAGGTCTGCCACCATGCAGAGGAAACGTCGTAATGTTTCTTATTCAAATTTCTGTCTGTAATTGGCCGTTTATCTTGCTAATAATGTGTCTAATTTATCTATTGTTATAATCGTTCCGTTTAGGGAGGTCGATGGATATGCTGTTTTGGGTTTCTTGCCGAGTCTCAGTTAATTTATACTTTGGCTTTTACATGTTACACTGGTACAAGAAAATGGATCACAAATACTGAAAATGAGACGAAACACCTCGAAAAGTTCCAATTTGTCTTTAACTGTTGCATACAATTTCAATATTCAGTTATGTAACGTTGTAATTGAGCCATCCGTTCAATTGTATATTTATTCCATTAGAAATATTACTTTACCTTGGGTAGTTTTCTTTTATTATTAAAATTCAAAAATGTTCGCCGCAAGGAACGATACACATTTCTAACCCAAGTCACGAAATTTAGCCACACACGACAAAAGTAATTTGAACTAGAAACGTGGGGAGGGGGAGGGGGTTAATCTTGGGCAGCAGCAATATTTCTGCCGACATAGTGAAACTAATCAAGGGAAGGACTGATTGCAATGTCTTCTTGTTTGTAGTCATGGGCGGCAGACACGAACAAACACGCCTCCGAGACCGAATAAAACAAAATGGAATTAGCTTGTATATCGGAGTCCGGCTTATATGGGAAACTCCGCAGCGACAAACATTACACAACAAAAGCACTACGAAACACTTGGGGAAAGCGTAAAGGAAATCACTGTTTCACGGGTGAGAAGTAAACAAAAAAGTGATCCGAATTAGAAATGTAAAATCTGTGACTGAGTTGTAAAATGTTTTGTGAATGGGTTCAAGAACAGAGAACGCAAATAACGCATGTTTTGTGATCATCCCGTGAGACAGGTCTTGCTAATGCACGAGATATTTCGATTACATTTGATAGGAATAGTTTTCTTTCACAGATGTTAAGAAACTCAGAAATTTATAGTGGCATGTCTTAACATAAAAACGTGAAACCAACAAATAATCAGCAATTAATTGAAATTTTTCCTCCCTAAGGGAAAGGTTTCATATTTATTTAATTTAAAAATGATGAAAATATATTTCGCAAATTTAAGTAAATTATTTTTTTTAATTTCCAATATTTTTTATGGTTCTAAAATTTAAATGAGAATAATAATAAAAATTATTCGAATTATAGGATTGTAAGTGGTTGCAATGTGACAGGCGATGAGGTGATTAAAAATAATAATAAAATGAATAACCCTAAGGTTAAATTTAAAAATCAATCGTTAACCTACAATAAACAACAGTATACAAGGAGAGCAAAAACAAACGCTAATTTTAGAAGACTACATTATTTCTTGTTGAGGAATTTAAAATGTTAAAAAACGTTATTATAGTTCTAGAAAAAAGTGCTCCACGACTGAAACTCAATTAATCTATTAATAGTAGAATTGATGAAAATATTTACCAATATCGATATGATTGAAGTAGGATGGTCAAATATTAAAAGAGTCTTCAAGAGAAATATATCAGTTGAGTTTTAATTATGAAAGAAGTATATAAAGCTATAAATAGGGAGTGCACTGAAAACTTGAGGGATTAGAATTGTCAAAAATATGACACTCTAAGATTTTGAAATGTATTACCGTAGTGATAATATTGCAGGTTATACGAGCATACAAAATAAAGATTAAAAATGAGAAAGTTTCAGAAAATTTTCGATATAAGGTAGCGTCTCAGGAGTATTCCGAAAAGGCTTGATCTCATTCTACCAGTAAAATCAAATCGATTAAAGTATGCAAGTCAAGTGATTAAGAATGTTATGTCCACGAAAATTTAAGATGTATAAACATAAATAATATATGAGTAAATACATTCTGTAATATGTGGAGACTAATTATAAAGGCTTTTTATTATTATTTTTTTTTATTTTTTTTTTGGGCAACAGGCTACATGAGGGTGATCCACATTGGGCAACTCCCCTTTAATAGCATAGGAAGGGATTTGAAAGGGGGGATGCGGAAGGGTAGAGGAAGGTAGCCAAGGGTTACTAGAGCCCCCGGGCTATGGTTTAAGGATCCTACCCGGCATTCGCCTAAAGAAAAATGCAGGGAAAACCCTAGAAAAACCTGCATCAGGTAGGTCGGGCATTGAGTACATGTCCCACGCCCTTCCGATAGCGGGAGAGGAGTTTGCTGTGGGGACGCAGCATTCACTTCTCCGTGCCTCGACCAGTTTAGGAGGCAGCTGGCCGACTATTCCAATGGGAATAGCGGACAACTCTTACCGTATGCCCAAGGTCTGTAACCCCGGAACATACACCTCTCAGAACAGGCCGAGGAGCCTCGGCTTGTGGGAACCTTAGTTCAAAAACGGAGAGGAAAAGGCATACCCAAAGGTAGCCCCTTCGTATCTCTCCTAAAAGGTTCTGCCTGCGAGAGAACATCCCTCGCAGGTTACCTGCTGGAGAATCCTCTCGCAGGCTTATCTCTCGTCCATTATAAAGGCGTTTCCATGACATTATATTAAAATATTGTTTTAACTGGTGGCAGCGAGTTTGCGAAAATAAAAATAAAATCAGCAGCTGGTGTTTTTTTATCATCATTCCCAGATGTTAGAGAAAATTACCCGATGAGTTTTATAAAATACATTTGCAACGACAAAGAAACAAGGAACCATTGAAATGACCAGCTACAAGCAAACACACCACATGACGCAGTCACATGGTAATAGAAGTGTGTTGGAACTTGGTGGTGATTCAAAAAATTAATTCACTACTTCTACTATTATTTAAATATAAAAATCTTATAACTCCAAAATGTGAATGTTAGAAATAATGACATTTATAAATGAATGTAACAAATGTTCATAACAGGAATTTTCAGATTTCCTGAGAATATCGTTGCGAAATTTTGAAATAATGAAAACGGAGCGAGCAATACGAAGTGCCTGGTGAGAAAATTTAAGGTGTTAGTATTTCAGTATTTGAAAATAAATTATGCTCGTCTATTCCTTTTTAAAGAAACACGACTGTAAACGAATAATTGTTCATTAAGTAATTGATAATGACGAGTCAAAGGGAAAAGAGCTTGTTTGAGGACGCATCCGAAAGCCTCCTTTATTTATAGGATCACAGCGTAACAGTTGATAATGAGGACAATATTTGTTCTTCGTCTTGACATAGAAGCATGCGGGGTCTTGACTTGAGAATCCAATCCGACATAGTAGCATGTGGCTCACGACACAGAACAAACATAATTTTTGAGCTCAAGGAAAGAAGATTATCACTAGCAGGATTTATATAAGCCCTCCGTCCTTTGTCAGATACAAATGTAACTATAATCAAATAGGCCGTAGTGTTTGGATAAATCTGTCAGGTTGGAAATATCGCCATCGACTTCGCACGTGTTTGCACAAAGGTTGACAAAATTACGAATGCTAATCCGGTGCGCAAATTCTCTCTCCAGTCGCAACTTTTGTTTATAAAGTTCACTTTTTACGAAACTGACGTGGGTATACGAATGAAAGAAACATAGCAGACTGACAAATAAATGGAAAAACTATCAATAGTCAACTTTCTTTACATTGTGTAAATCAGTGAATCATACATAAAAACTAGCATCAACAATATATACAGCATATATATATATATATATATATATATAGTAATATAATGCTGGGGGGACGCCAATTTTATATGAAAAAATTAATTTGATTGGCTTTAAATGAAATTTATTTATAATTAAGGGTTTACACAAATTCATAGTCCTTTTCAGTTACATCAGAGTTATTAAAATTTACTCACTCTTGAGTTTAAATTTCAGATAATTCACTGTAACTACTTTCAATATTCCAATAAATTTCTAATTCGTTAAACAGGCGATTTTATGAGAGACTGAACATAAACAAAAAAAACGGGTCGTAAGTAAGGGCGTCGCAGACAGGAACACACCTGTTCAATCTTTTGTAGTCTGCTTCCCGAGTCTAACCAGAAAATATTCGCAGGAATTTCTGGCAGCTTCCTCTTTTACACTTCCTCGTCGGCGTAACAATTCTTAGCATCTCTAGATATATTCTTCTTCCGTCGGTCCGGCATTTTTCCATCTCCAAGTTGTACATGCAAACTATTTTCACCCGCACACTTTCTCCCATCCCAGACTTCCTCGTTCTCCGGGTTATAGATACGAAATGTTCTGTTTCCTGGCTTGTCCACCTTCCAGCTTGACTCTCTTCGTTCCCCACCGCGTCACGTGTTTGATTTCAGACAAACTTTTCAATTTCGCGGGCTTACTCTCGCCTGTCGGAAGAGTAGACCTTCGTCTTACGGCATGTTTGATCTCGACACTCCGTAACCTCGGGGCTAAATTTTATGGCCGTAATTTCCAGCAAGCCACAGCTCGGGCCCGGGTACACAGGTGTTTTTGCTCAAATATTAAAAATTAATCTTGCATTCATTTGGGAGGTGTTCTTCTGCGCTACAATATATATATATATATATATATATATATATATATATATATATATTTTTTACCCGCACACTTTCTCCCATCCCAGACTTCCTCGTTCTCCGGGTTATAGATACGAAATGTCCTATATATATATATTGTAATACTCAAATTGAAAGTATTAAATAATTTCAATTAGACTTTGCCTCACAATCTCATAATTCTCATAATCGTATTTGAGGATAGTTATCGGAGAACGGAAAAGCGAAACGGAAAATTGAGGGCAGGAAATAGGAAAGAATTAGGGTTTGACTAGATCTTCTAACATTTAATTAGTGCGTTTTATTAAGTATTCTCGGCTAACGAATTCCGTTCACTTTGCGCATCGACAGGTCAAATATACTTGCGTAAACTAAGTACTTGAACTCTCTTCGATATTCCACGAACGTTGTTGGGATTCGAAGCTGACGTTCGACGAGTAAATGTCAACTTTCCATAAATGTGATGGGTATAAACTCAGCAAAGCTGTACACGCACCTCTCCCTTCGCTTTGAAATATGATGGGGTGCCTTACATTTTTATCTCTTTTACTTTATGCAGTAACCACGCGCGCGATGAAGAAAGTGCCCCAAGTGGATGGGGAAACGGCGCCCAACGGTGCAGCCTGAATATAAATGCCGACCGACAGGACAAGGGTGAATCTTCGCCTTCAGCAAGACACTATAATCAAACATTCAGTTGCATTACGCATGCATTAGGCGCCTCTGAAACTTACCAACTAATTCTATTATATTTCGCGAATTTTAATTAGGAAGCACGATAGAAATTAATGCAATTAAAATAAATCGTGAAGCTTTACGGAGGTACAGTTTTGTATTATGAGAGAATATGAAGTATTTAGTTATAAATATAATGCGTGATTATGTGTATCAATTTTTCAAACTTCAAATGGTACAAACCCAGACCCAAACAAAATTATGTTAATACTTACAGACTAAACCGTGAAATACATCAATTAAATGCAATTCAAGCTTAGAAGCTCAGAACAGTAACTATAAAATACCTACTTCAGATTATTTTAAATATTATATATAAGCTCGACAGATATATTCTGAAGCAAAATAAAACCTCGACTGATGGTGTTGTGTTACGCGGTTATTGTATTTGACTTTTAACAAGTTACAACTGTATAATAGGCTTAATTTCATAGGATAACCCGTTTAATATAAACGTGTGTTTATATGGTGGAAAATATAGTATCAGCGCGTTAATATCAGTTTCCTCGTGAAACTTTTAAGTGCAACCGCGGACTATGCAGCCATCCTGCCGCAACCGAAATATTGAGCATCCAGTGGCCGTAGGCTGGTCGTGACTGTTGAGTCGAGCGAAAGGGTACGTGGAAAATTTTATAACTATTTACCTTTTGTCTGGAAAGAAACGTATAGCGAAAATAAGATATTAGTTTCATCAACAATTCTGGAGCGGCACTCGAAGAGTTTTATTTTAGAATTGTAGAATTCTCTTCCCACATTGAAGCAGTGACTGAAGACAGCCTCGTAAGCTAACATTGTCTTCTTCTGGCTGTCGTGCAATCGCGCCGGTTCTAATGGCTGCCGCGGCCACTGCTTCATGGTCGCCTAGTGTGAGGGTTCCAATAAGCCGCGCCACATGTCGGACAGGCTGCCTAGTCCGCGGTAGAGGAAAAAATGTTCGTATTGACCCCCTTTACCCCCCCCCCCTTCAACTTTGTGCACTTACTTCTATTACACCCATATATTGTAGAAGACGATTCTCTTCTTTACCACTCCCACTCAGCAATGGAAAACTATCAGCTGGGAGACATAATTTTTTTTAAAAAAAATGATCAAAAATCATTGAAACTTCTAACAAAAAAATCTCTCTTTGAACGATCTTAACATAGAAAGAGTTAACAAATTTCAGTACTTAGGAGTGATACTAGTGACAATAACAACTCCATAAAAGTTAATCACAAAATAAACCAAGGCAATAAAATATATTAAAGCTTAAAAAAGTTAATGGTTTCCAAAAAGATAAAAAGACAGACTAAAATAAAAATATGCACAGCCCTAATAAAACCTGTAGTCCTGTAGGTGAGAGTTGGACACTAAGGCCGACGAAGAAAAATTGAAAATATTTGAAAGGACGATCCCGAGGAAAATTTATGGTACAAGCTGTGTTGATGGAATATGGAGAATAAAATACAACGACGAGTTATACAGACTATACAAAAATACTAACATAGTACACAGAATATGTAGGCTGAAATTGTTAGGACAGTGAAAAGGATGGAGGATATTTACCCATGTAAGAAGGTAACATACACAAAGGTAGAAGGAAATAGAAGAAAAGGAAGGCCCAAGTTAAGATGGCTAGACAAAGCCTTGAAGGACATACAAATATTATAAGTTAATGCATGGTGGATAGAGGCGCAAGATAGGAATAGATGGAAGGAAATCATTAAGGAGTCTAAGGCTTACAAAGGGCTGTAACGCCGGTCAAGAAGATCAAAAATCAAAATTATTGATTAAATTTATTTTTATAATTTGGTAGAACATGAAAATCCATTTACACTTCCTTGAATTTATGCCATACATTATATATATATATATATATATATATATATATATATATATATATATATATATATAATAAACTTCTACTTTGATTTTGTGTTTTAAAGTTTAGTTTTTAAATAACAAACACATGTAAATATACGTAGTTTTCACAATTTGTACGAAGAGTCTGTTTCGTTTATTACCTAAATACATCAAAATACTAACTTTGACATTTATTGTTTGTATTTTTGCACAATTTTAACATGTATTGACTCTAACGTCTTCCTTTTGAGGCTATTAGGTTGTTTATGTAGAATTTTTCACAGTGTCATAATGTATTTTATGCTTTTAATTTAAATGATGCGATGATATACAAGTCCTAGTACTAATATTTGTACTAGTATGTCCCTTCATGTTGCGGGTTTGGCGGTAGGACTAACAACCCAACATCGTGAAAAATGAGCTGTTGCGGATGCCACACATCTGCATCGGAACGATTCGGATTACCATTTGACGACCCGGCCAGTAAAACCCCGGTTAAAGACTTTCTGATAGCCACCTGGAATGTCACGAAACTTACGAGGCCCTGAAAGTTACCAGAAATCAGATAAGAATTGCGTAAATAAAGAGAGAAAACAGAAGCACTACAAGAAATACGATGGGAAAACATACTAATGTATAGTGGTAGATATACAGGACTTTGAGGTACTGTTTTTCTCCTACATATCTCAATGAAGATAATTTAATTAATTTCACAGCTATAAGAGAAAAGTTTGTAAGACTTTTTTAATGGTACTATGTTTTAATGCTACACTGGTGTGTGCATACTCCACTAGGGCGAATACAGGTGAAGATGAAAAGTATACATTTTACGACAAATTGGTGGAGAAAATTGGCTAAATCCAGAGTGATGATGTGAAAATGCTACTTGGAAATATGAACGCAAAAATTGGGAAGTAACACAACAGAAAAAGGAAGCCTGTACTATTAGTAATGATAATGGCTCAGGCTTAAGGGGAAGGCTATGAATATGAAAAGTACCTAGCACCCAAGTAAATCTATTAAGAAGTGTGCATGTATATAGGCAGACGGAATTACAAGAAACCATGTAAACCATGTAATCATAGATTAATGACATGCATCAGACATCATGGAAGTTAGAAGTTGTAGAGCGGCAGATAACGACTTGGTACAGATCAAATACAGACTGAAGGCAGGTCTGGCAAGAAACAAAACAGCTGGACAAAAACGAAGCGCAGTATAGACAGTCTACAAATTAAGGAAACACAAGAAGAAATTAGAAGAGAATTTCGAAGCAGGAAAGAAGGGGATGTGGAAACTAAATGGTGGTTCGACGAGGAGTGTTCCTTGGCAAACCAAGAAAGATATGAAGCGAGACAAAGAAAGTTAACGACGAAGAGTATAGAAAGAAGAGGAAACGAACATGCAGTAAAAAAAGAAAAGGATAGAACACCTGGACGTAATGAGCGACAATGACGAGATATGAAAGATCTAGAGAACTGATGAGAGGATTCTTCTATAGGAAGAAGAATGGATATTTAATTAGAGATAAAAGTAAAGCCTTGGAAAGATTGTAAGAGTATTTTACCGTATCACAGACGGCCCGGAGTTTAACCTCATTATTTGAACCCATTGTAGAGCTTGGGAAGACCAATGCTCGACTTCGATCTCCGTTCCTCTTACCTTGGCCTCAACTCGTTGGGCTGTTCTGTGAAGATCAGCGAATTAGAGTGCACATGACAGTAACATTACTGTAAGAATCGAACGGACTATCGATTAATCGCATGAACGAGAAGTGGTCGGCGCATTTAAACTATTCTCCCCTCAAACTGCTCATCGATTTGCCGTCGCTGGGTTGGGATGTTCCTGTCCTGCTTATCAAGTAGCGAACCTCTCTCACAAGCCTAACAACCCCTGAGGAAAAGAAAAGAAATTCCTTCAAACTTTTTTCGACTCAGTCTTCTCCTCACTCCACTGGTTGGCACTGTAGTCACGCTCAAATGTGCACACACAAGAAAACATTTACTTACACATGCCCAAATTTACTTCATTACTTCTGAAACATGGCTTAACTGCCGCCAGTTGAAATAGGCTTGTGGACATAAAAATTAATAAACTATACTGTTTATGGACGTCAGTTAACTTTTATTACATATGTGAAAGATTTCTGATGGTAAAAAAACAGCGGAATAATTTTAAATATATAATATAGAATTTTTCTGCTGTAGCCAATTATTGGTAGCATATTATCAATTATAAGCACGTGTTAAAAACCTGAGCTTTATTAAATAACACTTGATTTTTTTATATGATAATTAAGAATAATTGTTCAAAATATTACAAAGAGTAAAGAAGTAATCATTAATATTTTCCACACATATATAGCATGGTATGAACCGGGTATTTATTTATATAAGTCCAGAAAAGTTTTTAATGGGACATTAACCTCATGGTCACCCAGCATTAAAAGAGTCACGTTTCTGAAAACTTACATTTCACGCCATTTATGCTACCTATGCCGACGGAATGTTAATTTCATCATAACTGGTATGGAGACTCATTGTAACTTAATAAGGTAAAGACAGTCAAAAATACTCAGGTACCCTAAAATAGTCCCATATACAACTGGAACATTCAGAGAGCCTAAAGCGAATTAAAAAATACTCACGGTACCTTGAGAAATGTCTCCTCTAGCTTCAGAGAGTTAAAAATCCTCCAGTTACCCTAAGACAATGAAAAATACTGCCGGGAATTTGAAGGAGTGAAAAAATAATCCTGGTACCCTATTGGATTAGCTCTAAGAGAGTTAAAAATATAAACGGTACGCTTATAGATTGTAAAACACTCCTGGTACCTTGAGAGAGTCGAAACTACACCCGGTTAGTTCGGAAGTGAAAAATACTCTCCGTACCTGTTGAAGGTCAAATTTCTTTCTGAACCCCAAGAGAGTCAAAATAATGAATAAAAAAGATAGCTAATTCAGACAAAACGGGTTAATATAAATACCACACAACGTTTCTGGGATCCTTGTCCCTTTCGTCAGGTGCTAAGAAGATCCTAGAGAAACACAACTGCACTTGTCAGTTGACAACACTCAAAAACCTTTTCTTCCATTTTCATTTTAAGAGTCAAAATAACTTCTGTAACGTTGAGAGAGTCAAAAATACACTCGGTAAGATAAAATAATAAGAGTGTCATAAATAGTCTAGGTATCGTTAGTGAGTCAAAAATATTTGTAGTACATTTACAGAAGCAAAAATATTTCAGGCACCTTAAGAGAGTCAAACTCACATCCGGAATCGTAAGAAAATCAAAATGACATTAATCTTCCCCGTATATTAACGATTCGCAATTAGATTAAAAAATACTCGCGGTAGCCTAAGAGAGGCACCAATAATACCTCTACCCAACTACAGTCAAAAATAATTCTCCCGTTATCTTAAGGGAGTCAAAACGTATGCTAATAGACTCGATACTCCTGGTACATGAATAGAATCAATATTACTGCCGCTGCCTTAAAATAATTTAAAAATACTCTCGCTACCCTAAGGGAGTCGAAAATACATAAATTTCCCAAAAAATATTTGTTCCGGGGTCACAGACCTTGGGCATACGGTAAGAGTTGTTCGCTATTCCCATTGGAATAGTCGGCCAGCTGCCTCCTAAACTGGTAGAGGCACGGAGAAGGGAATGCTGCGTCCCCACAGCAAACTCCTCTCCCGCTATCGGAAGGGCGTGGGACAAGTACCCAATGCCCGACCTACCTGATGCAGGTTTTTCTAGGGTTTGTCCTGTATTTCTTTTGGTGAATGCCGGGTAGGATCCTTAAACCATAGTCCGGGGACCCTAGTTAACCCTTGGCCACCTTCCTCTACCCTTCCACATCCCCCCTTTAAAATACCTTCCTATTCTATTAAAGGGGAGTTGCCCAACGTGGATTACCCTCATGTAGCCTGTTGCCCTAAAAAAAAATCCTAGTACCTTAAGAACATAAAAAATACTTTGAGAACTACCTTAAGCGATTTAATTACACTCCCAGGGTGCTAAGAGAATAAAAATTTCTTGCGGTGCCTGGAGAGTATCAAAAATTATACCCCTATGGACTGGGTAGGGGGTAGGGGAACATTTTTTAAAAAATTAAAGGTCGATATTTACATGTATGGCAAATTATTTTTGATGTAGGAATCTGTTTTGTCCGCCATGTACATTCTTCGTCATTTTAAAGCAATTGTACGGCCACAAGTTGTGAGCTTGAGAATGATTCTTTCCCGGACGTTAAAAGTTTCTCAGGGCTCAAGTACTTGGCACGCCTCAGAGTTGAGAATGCCTGATATTTATGGGCGAAACATTAGCAAATGCGTGAACGCATAATGTGGTCTAACTGAAATACTATGGTTTTTAGATAATTATCTATGAAAGACATGTTTTTATATGGAAGGTATTTAATTGTCATTTCTTGGAGACGCAATTAAAGAAATTATTTCAGTGTGCTTTAAATAAAAATATTTTGTTATATTGTTAATTCCACTTAACAGCGTTGATAAATTTTTGAGAATAGTCCTGTGAAATTAGAACATGCAAAATCACAGCGTTATCCTGTGAATTGCTGGCACATAACGGTCATCAGTAGAACATAAAGATGAAAATGTGGTTCGCTACCCTCGGATCGAAGTCGAAAGCATTTAATCGCCGGTCAATTCTGCAATATTTATGCCCGGATCCCGTCTATTGCGTTTGGTTTTGTCGCGCTACGCTCGTTGCGTTATTTGTCATTATGCGCCATAAATCACACTCGTTACCGTTCATTATTCACGCTCGCTCCCCAAATATTCAAGTACTGCATGTATATTTAATATCAATTGACATAAAATTAGAGAACTTGATTAAACGCGTAGCTCCCAAATTTCACGGAACTTAATTAAGTGACCATATTATATTTAAGTTTTATGTTTATGTCATGCTTTAATTTTAGAAGCAAATTTTATATTACAGCCATACATTTTGCCCTTTTCAATATAAAAGTATCTATTACACATTTTTTTATGCGCGTTTGATTTTAAATATTATAAGCCAGAAGCATCTTGTGACAAGGGTAATGATCATTACGACAAAAGTGCTGAACATGTGCTATCAGAACTTTTACAGAGTTTTAAAATATGTGTTGAAAAATTCGAGTGGTTCAGAATAAATAGTGAAGAATAAATAGTGCGTTTGTTCTTACTATAAAAGTTATTTTGTGACTGCGAGACAAAGTGTCATGTGACATCATTTATAAACCTTAAAGAAAATAACGTATGTTTAAATGCATTTGTGCCTAAATTATTCTTTAAAATGTCATTAGCGTATTTGTAGCATATTTTAATTTTTCTTCCTTCGAGGAATAATATAATTGATTTTACACACATTTTCTAATTTAGTCACCAGTATTCATGAGAATATTTTCTATCAGAACGCATTTTTTGTTTATTTTTATCAAACAGAAACAGTAATTATTAACTTGATAAAAGTAATAATATAGGAAGGTATGTAATATCTTATTTCATTTTTTTCTACAAAACAAGGTCCAGGGAAAACAAAAGTACAACATTTCACAACAAAGAAATTGTACTAATTTACGGCCCTCTCAAATAATTCCAATAATACTCGAAGAAAATTAATGGAACGCGAATTCGAGAAATCCGAAGTTACTGGTTTACTGCTCAACAGTTTTAATCATTTAAATTATGCCGGATTTAGATTTGGATCTTCACATACTAGAAAGTGTTCATAAACCTGTGATAATTCCCTTTAAATCACTAAGCAACTTTTTCACAGAAGTACATGGTGCAGTACCGTAGTTCCCTTATTTTAAACTATCTGGGTGCCGGCGTTGCCCGTGTACTTATTTATATAAACCCGAAAAAGTATTTAATTCTATATTAATCTTTAGTAAAGAACTGCTTTAACCTAAATCTAACTGTTCCTAGTTCCGTACATACTTTGGAACGATAGTGCATTAATTGAACAGTTATAAAATACATTGAATTTTATTACATCAATTCCGACAAATATACCTTCGAATTTCTTTACGAATAGACTACTGAAATATAATCCTCGAGTATAGGATATAATTGTTCTTCAGTCTTCAAACATTACGAAAGATTGAATTCATGAAATTGTTAGCTATATTTACAATGTAAACAAATGGACGCCATTTTGGAGTCACTAAAATGGAACGAAAATTAACTTACACTTCCCGCAATAATCGTAAAGCATTTCGTATTGTTTTTTATCATCATTCGATGCAGTATTACTGGATAAAATTATGCTTTTTATTCAATTAAAATATTTCTGCTATATTTAATTACGGAAAAAGGAAGTATTTACTTTGTTCGTCGCGTAGTAACGCCTCTCTCTCTCTCTCGAGTGACGTCATGGTATCTTTGCGCGCAGTAATTTAACAAAAAATTATCTGGTTTTTTAATCACACACTGAATGCCATGCACAACACAATTTAATTTATAACTTTTACATACAAATTTATCCCATCAGTTTAGTAAAATGTTCCTCATACCTTGAGTATTTCTATATTTGATTCACACGCTTATTTAGCACACATAAACATGTTCTATTCAAAAAGTTAACTGTAGGATTTCCGGAAATTTAATGTTGCTCTTTGACCTAGATATTGCACGTTTCTTGAAGAGGCCTGCCGGTCATTATGAAACACATTAGGTCTCATAGAAAACGGGAGATTGTCCACACCTATTGATGGAGTTTGGGAGGGCCGACTACTGATGGTATAGACGCGGCGTCACTCACCCCGTGAACGCAGTTGGTCTCAGGCTCTAGCTGGATCACGATTGAGCGTCAATCCCTAGGCCCTTGTCGCCAGCGGACTCACGGGGAAGACTCCGCGAAGGCACGTCCGACCCGAATGGCTGTCGAAAGCTTCGTGTCTGAAACTAGACGCTTTCCCAATCCCCCACCTCAGGGGGATTATAGAAAAAGGTCCATTACATGCGAACTTCTCGAACCGTTGCTCATTTTAGCATACTTTTTTCCTGCCGAAGGGCCCTGTAAATTTCCGAAGACCATAAAACTTGCCTTTGATCCTGATAAAGACCGATGATTATTAGGAAGACGGTCCTCCACAAACACATCCCACTCCCATTTCAATATAATTACTTCCATGACATGCATGCAAAGTTTTAAAATTTATCACATTAATTAGCAAAGAATACATACGAGGCCGTCTACACGTATTACTGTACAAAACTGAGTAGAATTTCACAGAGTTACCGTTCATAATTACAACGGTAATGAACGATTTGTCTGCGAAAATATCAGGGATTTGCTGCACCAACATAAAATTATAACAACGTATCTGACTGTATTTTTTTTTTGGAACTTACTCGAGCATTATTGAAAATCAAATAAAAAATAACGAACGTGTAGTAGTGGTATATTATTGTCTGACAAACGTTTAATAGCTTTACTTGTCTTTTTCTGCTTATCAACTGTTATTTTTGTATTATTATCTTTTACATAGCTTATTACATCATAGTGCTGCAGAGTGAAACTCTAAGTGAATAGATCGTGTGCCGTTTCATCTAGCGAGTTTCTTGTAACTATCCTGTTCGAAACCTGCTGGACTTTGTCTCTCATTACAAAGATATTTAGCTCCACTAAATGAAAACCTTTGAAATGAACTTAACAATTTTCAATTTTTATGCACTTTTGCACAATCGGAATCTCATGGTTTAACTATGGACGTTACCCCTCTAGGGGGATTGAGAGAACTTTTCAGTTACCTTTCGTGAAGCTGTAACATCGCTGCAACCGTGGACCAGCCAGCCATCCTCGCCGTCGTCAATGCTCGAGGAGACTCGACGGCACACTCAAGTATCATAGACCTGCACAGCACCTGGGCTGGGTGCAAACTTTATAACTTATAGGCCCTTTTATTCGATCTTTCCTGACCACGAAATATCATTGGTACATCCAATCACGTATAGAGTAAAATTTTATTTCTGGAGTAGTCTTGTTTCGACGGATCCAGGTATCCGGCTGCTACGTGCTTCTGCTCAGACTACATATATTATTTCCCTGACACACTGGCGCCTGGTCAAGTTCAAAATTCTAAACCATTACTAATGCCTAATAAAGTTAAATTGAAGAAAATATATTAAGTAATTACTAAACTATCTCACTACAGCATCTCTAATGAACCAAATCCCTCACCAGATTAATACAAGACAAGGAAATGAACAAAGTTCTTCATTAAATTAAATTGACCCGTAGGAGGACTGCATTCTTTAACAGACATTCTAGAAGATAACAAGTAAACTCAAAGGCTTAAAAGCATCATGTGGTTTAATAGATTCGCGACGACGGATGGCTTAGGTCTTGAACGGTTCAAATTGTACAAAAGTAAACACGAAAAAATTTAAAGAGGTTTCTTCTTCTGAATCTTTTGCGGTTGCTCTTATTTGAGAAACAAACGTTAATTGCTATATTATATTCAACTTAATTATGAGCTTTTAATTGATGTTATATTTTATATTAAATAAACTATATAAAATATTTTCGTTTTCAGATTATGTTATTAATATGCATATTAAATGAGCAACGTGTTAATTTTATTTTTTCAATGTGGCTTCCTTACCAGCTAATTTCAATAAAAATCTTAATACCTGATGACTAAATTTTTCTTATTGCTCATGTCTCGACTATGCAGTTATAAATGATCTTGGATATTTTTGAGAGAATTTTTTCATCACGTAACATAACTAAATACTTTCCGCTCTTACCCGTAGTATTAATTATGTTTCTTTCCGCAAGTTCTATTTTCATAGTTGCATTGTTGTAACAAATTCGCCTGCCCTTCGGTTCAAGAACAGAATTGAATTAAACGAACTGTAAGAGCGCGTAACGAACTAGCACAAAGCAAATTTGCTGCAGTTCTCAGAACAACTTTTCTCTTTTACGAGAGAGATATTCGCATTCTTCTCCTGAGGAACGCAATATGTAAACACGTCTGCAGATAAGAAATCGTCCCGCCGGACAGGAAAAAAGTTTAGATTCTTTATTTTCTAAGAACTTTCTGAACTACTAACTATCTCGATATTAATAGGCACAACTTGGTATCTAACAGATCTTAAAACTGCACAGACACGTTTCGTTCCGTTCGTAACTAATGTTTGAATTATGCTAAAATTAATTTCAAAAAGTGAAAATGAAGCTTTTCATTTAATTCAATTATAGAATTATTCGTAGTATATATATAAAACGTAATGTGTCAAACCCATTCTTCAACGTTACGTGCACATGGAAATAAATTACTACAAGACAAAGTATGGAACTATTCTAAAAATCTATACCGTAAGAAAATTGTAGCATCATCCGTTGTTTCATTTAAAATAAGTACTTGAAAACCATATAGAAAAATGTTGGCCAGTAAAGTACAAATATTAAGTAAAAGAATAGTTCAAAAGAGTTTCAGTTGACGCATAAAATTTAAGAAATATTTTTAACGAGCCAAAATTATCGATCAACTCATCCTGAATTTTTTTCGACTGAAATTATATGGTTTATATTACAATTATATGGGAAAAATAAATTTTCATTTGAAAAGTAAAATTAATATATTCTGGCAAACAAATTATTGCTGCCTTTTAAACGTTTATTTATCAAAGAACTCCGAAAATTAAAATATTTAGATATCCCAACATTTTTGTGGAAATTATAGAGTATATTTTTTAACACATATTTTCTGGAAATTATTTGTTAAGCCAGGGTAACGTTCACTATCATGAATGACTAAATAGCATTTACGGAACTGGTCTGATTTTATGTAAGATTCGTGGTCTCATCGCCTACTATGAACAATTATTTTTATTAAAAGGACTTAATTTATTCGCAATTTTTTTTCTGTTGTTGCCACTGCACATAAAGTTCGTAATCTAGCAAGACATATTTAATTTATTTGAAAATATAAAATCATTTCAATGTATTGAAAGCCCGTAAGTTGATTGATACAAAGATTTTTCATCTACGTCTATTTATTTTCTATACTTGTAATCGAAATTATCGTTTCTATCATTACTTTCTAGAATCTTAGGTAATGGAAATAATGTTATTTTTGTTTCAGGCTTGTTGTGTGTCACGAAATCCGCATGCCTATTCCATCTATCGCCAACTGCCGGAGTTACCTTCAGAATCTTGGATTTTTGCTTTGAGAAAAAGGATAGTAGAAGATCTAAGGAGGTTTGGCATTAAAGGCGAGCAGGAACCTGTGCAGGTGGCTTCGTTCTCGGTGGAAGTCAAATCCTTCTCGACTGTCATACTATCCTACTGCTACACAAGAAATATTTTGCCAGAATCCGACAGCAAATTTTCGTTAATAATGAATGAATGAATGAATGCTGCCACTTTGTGAAACACAATCCTTACTGATTTACATTAATTATGTATATATGATTCAATAATAATACAAAATGCAAAATGTATAGACGCAATTTAGAGTATATTAACCACAAATTTAAAAGTGTATATGAACGGTCAAATCGTAAATATTTATTTAATTTATTTGAAAACTAGCAGGGTGTCCGGCGTTGACCGGGTTGTCATATATACGTTTTGACTAATTTCGGTTACTTTTGCGTTATTTTTATGTACCACACCTCTCAACCCGTATCCCTAAATGTGCATCTCACCTTCCATGCCGAAAGCAGTTGTTGACCTCGAAAAGGTTTCTTTCAACGTATATCAAAGTATGTTCAAAAATCTATCTCATTCCACCCCCGTTACTGAGGGTTAAAAAAAGTTTAATGTCATTATTAATCTCCGACACATCCATAAACCCGAATGTATTTTGAATCTCTGCTGTTTTTAGCAATATTTTTATGTAACGCCCCTCCACCCGAACCCCTAAGCATGGTCCCCTCCCATGCCGAAGTGGGGTAGAAAATATAAAGAAACAACATAGGTAGAAATATTATCAATCTAATTAACCATGAAAATATTTATTCAACGCAAATATCGGCCGTTTCAGCATGCTTAAATATTTCCACCCCCGCTCCTGGCGGTGGTAGTCGTGTCTCACCCAGACAGGGTTTGTTTCCTGGTCACATGGAAAACGTGTACGCAATTTGCTGGACGGGTGTAGATTTGCATGCGGAACGTACACACACCCACACACACACACACAAACACACCGTTTTATTTGTAAGAAGAAGGAAAGAGCGTTTTCGATAAGTGTTTTTCCCATTATCGTGTACAATATTTTCTACAGAAATTATATTCGAAAAAATATTTATTATTATAATATAAGTAAATAGATTAATATAGCAGCCTAGATTAAACTATATCAATTCAAAAATAATATAATAAATCCACATTGAGACGATTCTCTTTTCAGTTCCAGGTGAGATTCAACCTGTAAATACTCCTGTTTCAGCAGTTTGATTCAGCCAACCAGGAAAAAAACTCAATTTTTTATTTTTTGATATTATTCATATAATTAAAAAAAATATTTAATGACTTACAAATGTATGAGGAACGATACTGGGAATATGTATAAATAAACTTTAATCCACCCTTCAATTGCGCTAAAAATGTATTTAGAAGATTCTCTACTATTACGTCGTCCCTTCCGTTTCTCGGACCAATCAGAGTCCGATATTCAAACATTACTCTATCTATTAGTTTACGTTGCGGACCGCATTTATTTTTAAGGCTAATCCGGACGTGACCCTCCAATCCGCCATTAATCTCTCGTGATTGTCATTGGACAAACACTCTACTTTATTTACAAGATTTAAAAGATTTAAAATCACTTCAATGTACTGACGGCCCATATGCTATTCTACTATTTCCACTAGTTCCTGATACAAATAAAATAACTCTGTATGGCATGGAGAGTTAAGATTTGTTCTGATGCCATGTTTCAATTTTATATTTAATCACTTCTTACACTGAAATATAAGAACCTGATTCTCGTGTGTAAATGACACAAAATTGGTCTCTGGGTACATCTTAAGTGGAATATTCCCATAAAATGCCTGTGTAAAAAGTTATCTTCAGTTTTATAATTATTAATAAACAATGCATTTAAAAATAGTATGGCAAACATTGCTCCTTGTATGAAGCCATTTTCTAGGGCAACTCAACACGAAGCGTATATGCATTTAAAATTCAGAAAAGAGCAATTGAAGTAATAAATTTAAAACGAAATACATCGTGTATTTCCTCAAAATGAGTGCTCGTAATTTATATATTTCACAGCACTATATTATGCATAATAAGAAAGATATCCAAATATAGACAATATAAATATAACAATATAACATAATTATGTATATGTTATATAACAATATAAATATAATATAATTTATATACCTTACAAATAAATTAATAATATTTAAATGTTATAAATAATCATTTCTGCTCTCTGTATTCGGCTATCTTTCTTATTATTACTTTTCAATCACACGTAAATTTTTCATTTTTTTTTCTATATTATTCACTATAGATTAGTAAAGAAAACAAAATTACATTGCAACTAATACAGAAATCCATAATAAGCACCCGTCGATGTTTGGATTTCCAAAAAATTCAGTCGACTTAAATTAGCAAATCAACTAACATTTCAATACATTATATTTATTTATCATACAATGAACTTCTGTGAAATGTAAAATGTACACAATATATTTACAAAAATGAGCTCAAAATATTCCTGCTTTTCGAATGTAAAATAATTTATGGAAATGTTTCCAGAGCATATCATTCTAGAATGCATATTTTCTTAAATACCCTTGTACGTTTCTTTATATGCACATGTTAATAATCTTGACTAATAATCTACGTAGATTTGTGCGCCATTGATTAAAAGGAACAATAAAAAACACCTAATCAGTATTTATTATTATTTTGATAACTTTGAAAAATAAGTGCCTTAAAAATTAGAAAATGCGCGTGTCAAGTTTCAAAAACACCAGAAAACTCATAAAAAGTGAGACTAAAGTTAATATGCGACTATAGTAAACAAAATAATAATATTGACGTAATAAAAGAGTATTTGTATTTCAATCCACCAACCACCGTTGAAAAAAAGATTTTATTTAAATAAGAAAAATAGACACTGCAGGCAGGCGGGGAAACGACATTTATATATATCATAAATGTATACAAATAATATAATATACAAATATTTGCAAATATATATATATATATATATATATATATATATATTGTAATAAATAAAATTAATTATTATTTAGCCCTATAATTGTGTCAAATGGTTGTACACCAAAATATTAAATGGAAATATATCTCTGAGGTCGCCTATGGGCCTCCAAAAAAAAAAGGAGTTTATAAAATGAGCACAGAAAACTATAGAACTTTTTATAATAGATATCAAACACTTATTTACTATCCTTAACCAAAACCAAACAAACCCCTTGAACCGTCAAAATTGGTTCCCAAGCGGTCCCACACCCTTCAACGGACGCACGTTAGTTCGTGGTTCGTTAATGATCACAACAAACTCACAATCCTACACTAAGCACCCTTCTCCACTTTGCTACAGCAAAGCTGCATTGACCAGTGTCACCATGGGAGGTGTGGAGATACGATTTGTTTGCAGAGCTATCATAGATAGACAGCTTTACCCGAGATTACCGTCTCCCGGGGCCTTTTACCAAACTTGAACTGGCCTGAATCTCGAGTGAGAATCGCTATACAAAAAAAATACAAATTGGATCCACTATAGCACAGAACTGGTTAGGATCGGAATGACTTCAGGCAAAAAAAACGACCACAAAAGCCGGCGCACCTACCTGGTCAGGACGTCCAACTCGAGTCAACTCGACGAAGGTTTCCAGACAACCACGCGACTGCCCTACTGCCCACGGGCTAGTTTTCTCCACTACTGACTGATGTAAACAATATCGCCACCTGCTTCAGTGACTGCTACTGACTGACTGGCTGACTTGTGTTTACTTTCCAAGGCTTTTATACTCTCCTCCCGAGACACGGTTCTTGATACAAATAAAATAATTTTGTACGCCATGGAGACTGAAGAATCATTTCTATCAATACGTTCTAGAATCTTAGGTAATTGAAATAATGCTATTTCTGTTTCAATCTTGTGTGTCAGGAAATATAAAATTTTAAATCGGCAGGCTTATTCCCCTCTATTGCCGCCAACGCTGCTGTTTGTTGTTGGTTACGCTTCAGAATCTTGGATTTTTGCCTCGAGAATAAGGATAGTAGAAGACTCAAGGAGGTTTGATTTTAAGTGCGAGCAGGAAAATGAGCAAATAATAAACCATTTAAAACCAAATACATCATGTAGGATTTCTTTCCTCAAAATGAGTCCTCATAATGTATATATTTGCAGCACTATATTATTTATAATAAGATAGATAGCCAAATATGGAAAAAGGAAGTGATAATATAAATAACATCAACAAAAAAATACCTACAAAGACATTTAATAATTCTTCAATTGTATAAAGAATCACTTATTTTCTTTGTATTAGGCTATCTTTTTTATTATTACTTTTCAATCACACGTAAATTTTTCAATTTTTTAATATTTTATTTACAGTAGATTAGTAAACAAAACAAAATGACATTGTAACTAAAACAGAAATCCATAATAATAAGCACCCGTCGATGTTTGGATATCCAAAGAACTCAATCGACTTAAATTAGTAAATCAACTAACATTATAGCTCGAGAGGTTTCAGATGTCGTGTCCACCAAAGCTGCGCCAGTCGTCCTCGCCCCTTAGGATGTAGTGGGGGTAACGAAGACCTCAGTTTAACACGATTCTTTGTTGCGACAACTAGGAACTGTTAATACTATTCTAAAAACATTGACGCAAAGAAATATATTGTACTCAGTGGAGGTAAATTTTGTCTTTATTTATGTTATGAAAATTTTTGTAAGTACTATTATTACTATTATTGTACTTCATTAGTTTCCAGGATGCAAAAATTAGGAGGCAGTAAAATTATCCACAGCCAAAGTAGGGAAATTATTTCTAACGTATACAAATTCATAAAAAGGGAATGTGCGAGCGGGAATCCGATAAAACTTAAGAGTATTCAAGCTCGTGTTGCGGAGGCAACTGGAATATCTATCAGAAGCTTGCAGCGGATTTTAAATGAAACGAGTGTCAGAGTAGAGGGACCACTTTTTCAACTCCACAAATGGTACGGTGTAGGGAAAAAAAAACAAATCTGAAGTGGACGATTTTGATAAATGCGTCATTCGCCGAACAGTAAATGACTTTCATTTAACTAAAAAGGAGCGACCGACAATAAAGTCCGTATTAAATGTTCTTAAGGGAAAAATTGGTTTTCAAGTTAGCTCTTGGACTCCCCGTATAATTTTACGAAAGCTTCGATTCCGATGGAAGAAATCAGCTACTACTAATAGGAAGTTACTGAGAAAAATGAGATTAAACTATCTCCGAAGTCTAGAACCATATAGAAGTGAAGGAAGACCGATTGTTTTAATGTGTTTCCCAGTGTGCTATCCAGGCCTTCGCGTCTGACGAAAGAGTTTGGGAATTGCTAAATTTATAGGGGGTGAGAGTGACAGGCTTTGTTTACTCACTTGCTGGGGCATTTCAAGTTTTTCTCGGAACGAATCGTAGATTTAGAAAGGTCCGAAACGTTAACACCACAGCCTTGCTGTTTGGCGTCTTTAAATTTCGTTTTAAATTAATTAGGTCCTAAATCATCTATACGAAAACGTCACAAAAATTTGTTTGTTTGTGGAAATCTAGAGAAGCAATCGCGCGGATCTGTTGCATAAAAAATATATATATTTATTGTCAAATTTAATCAGACATTAAACGAACGGTAAAAAAAAATGGCGACCTAAATTCAAACACAGAATTTTTTACTCTTACAATTTTGCAACCTACTCCTTCCATTTCGTATCTTCAATCACTTAATTAACCTGCTATGCAAAATATTCCTTTTCCTTATTCATTTGCAGTTTATAGAAATTGAAATACTCGAATAATATATTTACAAGCTTCATTCCACCATTGCGAAATAACTTTAATTCTAAAGTTTCAGGATAATCCGTAAAATTTAAGAGCTGATAAGTACAGGGTGCCTGTTTATCCCGTTCGTAATGTCACAATGAATGTTTTCAAAAATGGTAGAAGCGTCTCCCCAACAACTTCATCTCATTTCCCCTACTTCGCGCAGGTCGTACGCTAGGCTAAACCTCCCGAACTTTACAATGTATTATATTTATTTATTGGACACGTAAAAAGAGACATATTCAATCTTTCTGTCTTAGGATACGAACACTAATTTGAAACAAAAATAAACATTTTATATATGTATGTATTATGATGTACAAAATTATTTAATTGGTATCAAGAACTTTTGGGCAATACATTGAAATGATTTTATATTTTAAAATAAATTAAATATGTCTCGCTACATTATGAACTGTATGTGCAGTGGCAATAACAGAACATATTATATAAATATACATATAGAAATATATCAATAATAAATAATAATATTATGCTTGCGATTTGCCTGACGACGACGACGAAGCCTTGATTTTCATTTAGCGTATTAGGATAGTAAAAGACAGAAGGAGGTGAGCAGGTGGCATTGGTTATGGTCTCATGTCGCTACTTCCTTGGTTGTTATGCTATCCTAACTCTACGCAAGAAATATTCTGCCAAAATCCGGCAGTAAATTTCTCCGCCTTATACACACCGTCGAATGTTTTCTTTAACTAATAATAATAATAAATAATATATAATAAATATAATAAATAATAAATAATAATAAATAATCTTTGGCCATTCATCTTTCTGTCTTAGTATACGAACACTAATTTGAAACAAAAATAAACATTTAATTTTTATAATTATTTTCTTATTTTATTTCATTTCATAGTAAAACTTTTATTTTTTATTTTCCGTTGGATTGTATGTATATATATATATATAACTTGTTCTTTAACTGCTGTGTCTCATAAAATCATTTTAGCGTCAAGCAAATTACTTTCAATCCACTACTATTGTAATTAAATTATGTATATATGAACTGTCAAATTCAAATGTTGCAGTTCTTTCTCATTTTTATAATTATTTATTACCTGGTGTTTTATTTATTTTACTTATTATAAAACTTTTATCTTTTGATTTCTATTGGTAGACTGCATTGTAAAAGTGGGAGAGACTTTCAAAATAAATATAAAAAAGGATTTAATACATAATAATTTCTCCGCTGTGTATATATATATATTTATATATATATTATTAATTTAGAAATTTACAATCGGTTCTATTCAGTAATTTAAATACATGAACGTACATGAGGTCCAGTGACCACACTCAGAATTAAATTATTTTGCGAACGATACAATATGTTATACAATATATCTTGGATGTTTCCTTTTCAATATGCGATGTATTGGAAGATCATTGGTGTGTTCTGGGAGATCACCTTTCAGATTTAATTATTCAAATATTTATAATTTAGGTTAGGATTTTAATTCCTTTTAAGCTGCTCATTTTAAAATAAGTAAGAAAAATAATTCGTTATAATGAATACATCACATATGCCTCTATAAGTCATAAGCTCTAATAGAACAGAGACAGAAAAAAGGAGTCGGTTCACTTCCCAAAAACTTTCCCAGATGCTTTATCTAAACAGCAATATTAGGTCTAATTTTGTTAAATAGTTGTAGAAATATATTTATATTGTTTTTCATAAATATATTACTTAATAATTATTCCATATTTTGTTTCTTTATTATTGTGTGTTTTTGCCCCTCTGCCACTTTACTTACTCAAATTCAACCTTGAGACTAGATAGAATCGGATGGGATTCAGAGAGCCGAAGAGTCGTTTAAAAGAAACGACAGGTAGCAATGAGTGAATCTACTCTGAATGACTCAAATTGATCTGCCCATCGCTAATTGTTCTTGAGATACAAATTCTCTTGTGTCCAGAAGTTAAAGAGGCAAATACTTAAAAATACATATATAACTTGAAAATTGTTAGATTTCAAACCAATAAACAAAATAACATTTTCATGTGGTATTATCATAATTTCACTTTAATTTGAGGATTATATGAAATTTTATCTAAATTTTATGTATTAACATGAATTATTTATTATTTCACCTCTCATGACATTAGTCCTACTTTAATTATATTTAAACACATTTCCAGGTCTGGATGTCGGGGTGAAATGAATAAACTCCACCCACTTTTACTAAGCAGCCATTCAAAAGATATATCCTTTTAAAAATAGGGTACATTGTAAATCCTGCTGAAGTGAAATACCGTAGATGAAATTGAACCAAGTTCACTTTTTAAGCAAAGATTTCCAGCTAGAGCCACATTTAACAGTTCTCCTGGCAAAGTTTACTAATTTAAGTATTTTACAACAAAATTAAAATGTTTCACCAAATAAATACCCTACCAAATTAACTATCTGAAACTGAACAGATTTTTTTTATTCAAAAATAATATACCGGGTGATTCTACGATCATGGGACAAACTTTGAGGGGTGGTACAGCTTACTAAAACATACACTTTTTGTATATGTCGGAAGTGACACGTCGAGGCACGATCACAAAAACTGAAACAGGAAAAGATAAACACTGTTTATTTACATCATCACAAAGCACTTCTTTCCAGCAATGTTTACAATAAACTATCAAAATTTTAGAAATTTACAATATGTTCTATTGACCCATTCAGTAAATTGAAAATATTTCAACCTTCAACACATTTCTTGGAAGAAACATGTTGGGGAAGGAGATGTATTATGAGAAGGAAGGGAACATCATTGAGTGGCATATTTTGGGTATTATAGTCATTGATGAGTAAAACAAAGCCACCAAATATAAGATTATTTATTTTACAAAACATAAATTAACAAATTAGGATGATGTAAAGACAATGACAAAACATAACTACACTTTAAACAATAACGAAACTAAAATTATACCATATATTTTATGTACAATACAACATGCAAATAATTTACTTCACTAAAATATTAATTTATCAAATAATTCCATTATTAAATCACATTATGTTGATTTCCTTCTACTTATTTTTCTGTAGTTGTGACAAACATTTATCATGTCATCTTTATGTCCTGTATTTACATTCATAATGCTGAAAATAGCATTCAATCACTAGCAATATTTAATTACTTAAGGCAGTTCTTCTTTAAGGAACTATTAAATATCATTCTATTTCAAATTGATATCAATCACCATCCTCCTCATCATAAAAATCATCCTCACCAATTAGTAAGGACTCTGGGTTCTCTTCACTATCTGAAGGGATCTGTATGACAACAAATACAAGCCAATTATTAATTTTTTTTGTACATGTTCATAAAGTTACAAATAAATCATTCTAAATTAATTGGAAAAGCAGTTCATGGGTTCAGCCAGGGCAACCATGAAATAATATAATGATGTCCAAAATGGTTGCATGGTTGCAAATATTTAACTTAGACTTGAAAAATGCCCTTCATGATATCATAACAAGCCTTCTCCTGCCCTTCTTTTGTATTCAATATTAATATCAATCAACATTGGGATTTACCATATAAGTTCTTATAGTTTACACAGGAATTACTTACATCATAAATGGGATCAGGAATGCAGTGGTCACAAATGTTGCATTCCATATAACTTATACCATTATTGTCTGCTGTACATTCACAATTTTGACAATTGATGGGATATGCACTATGGACAACTCTTTTTGAAAATACAGTTAAAAACTTTTTAATTGCATTTTTCTTTTCAGAATTTAATTGTTTTGCTGTAAAGATTGTACCTGTAAAAATGTGAAGAATAATTAATACTCAAAGAAAGTCAAGTCATTGCTAAATAAATAAGCTACAAATTTGGGTACTTTTATTTTTCCAAGCTATTTCACACTAAGTAACAAATACACCACCTTCTACATCATATTTTGCTGTCAAATGAATACATATTCTTAATGATCCACTGAAGATTGTTGAATCTGTTGTGTGTACAAGATAATAAAGTAGTGTAAATCAACAATGAATAGCCATAATATCTAAAATAGTTATTATGAGAAAATGTAATTTATGCAAAAAAGAAATATAGATTCAAAGAAAAGCAAATACATCATACCATTCGTTTCAAGAGCTAATGCAGTGCATATACCCAATAAAGCTTTTGGTTTCTTCACTTGTTTTTTCAAGTTTTCATCTCCTTTAAGTAGTCTTATATCATTTTTTGTAAATGCATGTTTTGCATCAATTCCTATAAAAAAAAATTGAAGGAAAATTGTTTTGAAAATTAATAATTAGACTGCATCAAAGATTAAATATGTTTAGACTTCAAAATTTACTTTGAAACCTATTAAGTATTTATAACAAACAAATTTTAGAGCAAATTAAATATTATTACTTCATTGGTTGTGTTCCAAATATATTTTTTTACGTACCATATATTGATTTCTGCAATCTTGGCTTATCAACTGTGAATTCATCATTCATGAGAATATGCAGGGTAATTCCCTTTTCTAAAAGAAATTGATGTAGCACTGCATAGTCCAACTATACAAAATAAAACAAAAAACTATGAGCTAATGTATACAATAATTCAAACCTGCATTTTATCTTGAACAAATTATAAAATTAATAAAACAATGTAAGATAGTAATTATTAATGTAATTATTGTTATTCATATTAAGTGTAAAGTACTTCTTATTGAGGGATACACGTGTAACAAAAATTGTTACTGCATACAGTATCATTGATGTAATAATATGCAACAGTAATGCTACATGTAGACAAACTTATTTTGATTTTACTTCCTGTTACAACAAAAGTTAATTTTTCTCCAACAGTTTTTAACATATGAGCTAGTTTATCAAAGATTGAAGTCTTTCCCAGTGCAGTTCTTCAATAAATAGTTCTCGGTATTCACACAGGTTTTGCATATTTATATTTAAATGCAATGTTTCGACAACTAAAAGCTCTGTTGTCATCTTCTAGGCGAAGTTGCCTAGAAAATGACGACAGAGCTTTTAGTCGTCGAAATGTTGCGTTTAAATATAAATATCCAAAACCCGTGTTAATACTGAGAACTATTTATTGAACTAGTTTATGATTAAAAGTACTTTGCATGTTTGTTTCATTATTTTTTATGCCATACAAAAATCATAGTACATTATCGTTATGATACACTCTGCATGGCAAAAGAGTGACTTAAGCTATTAGATTCACTAACATATGACTTTAAATGACAAATAGAATATATAATTATAAAGAAAACTGTAAAGGAGTTATACAAATTTTCTAGTATTTTACATTTTTAAATAATAAACAAATGTTACAATGTAATATAGATATAATTCAAATTATATGAGAAAACAACTTACTGCCATATTGGATGAATCACAATTACTACATGGAAGAAGAATAAATGTTTTTGAAACTCCTGCCCTAAATATAAGTTTAGCAGCATAACTAAGGGCACCAAATATGTCTTTGCTTCCATTTCCTGAAAAACAACGTGTGTGTGAGAAAATATGACATGAGACATTGTTTAAGGCTAATTTAATATGAAAAGGTAATTTGCAAATTTTTTTACCTGTGGGAATATTTTCGAAGTATTGTGATATTAACTGTGGGGTAGTGAAGATATGGTTGTCAACTACAATACTTCGAGGTTGATCATATACTCCATTACCACCAAATACAACCACTGCAAACCTAATATTTGAGAGAAATTGTTAAATTATTGAGTATGTCAAATATTCACACACATTTATTATAGTAGAAGAATTCATCCTTTAACTCCAAACATACATTCCAAAATATGGCAGGCCAGAATTATCTTTTTCACATTAATATCAATAAAATTTAGGACCTTATTAGGATAGAAATGGCAATTTAGAGTTACCTGTTAGATATGAAACCTTTGCTAGTTAATTCAGTTGTTAGGTATGATGTAACTAAGTCCATGTGATTGGTTTCTTTAAGATCTCTGTTGCAGTCTTTGGCCTCAATTATAAAAACAATATCAGTTGATCGTGGAATATCATCATCTTTGAGTGATTGGAAATTACCCTCCACTAATTCTGTTCCATTTGATAGCCTGCACCTGAAAATAAAATTGATAGGAAGTCTGTTTAGTAATTCAAATGATGATAATACTTAGCATTTGGGTTAAAAGTAGTGTTAGTATAAATATTATTTTATAAATATCGCATTGTGCTGTTACTTAATTGCATTTGCACCTAGGTCATAATGTGCCACATTAATGAATGTTTAAAGCATTAAAATAAACAGTCTTGACTAGCTCTGTAGTTCTCCTAGTTTTAAAAATATAATTTATTAAATTGAAGTGTATGATATAGATACAGGAGGAAAAATTTAATTGCCAGGAATTGCAATATAAAAATAAATAGATGGAGATTATCCTAATTACTTTATTCTTATTAATAATATGGGTTTGTAAACCTTATTTAGTAGTTTCAAAATATAATAATTATAATTTACTGTATATTATCTGAATATTTTCATTTTATTATATTACTTTCATTATATTTGGATTCACAAAGATCTTCAACATTTAAAGCCTTACTTAACACAAGCATCTGGTATTCTTAGAGGAGTGTGTTCAACATCACATGCTTGCATATAAGCTATAGCAGTAGTACAAGCCTCCATTTCATCTGATCCCCTATTGTTCATGCACATGGCAAAAAATGGAGTTGGGTCCACCTAAAAAAAGAATATATCACCGTTAAATTATGAATTTATTTATAAAAAATTATGAGAATTTTAACCAACTTGAAACTACAGTAAACAATACAATTTTTGGAGACAGCAGCCCATTGTAATACTGTATTTATAATACTTACAACTGTGAAGCAAGTTTGAAATTGGGATGCTTTGCTCTTAAAAAATGCTTCACATAAATTTTGTATGTTTTTATGTGTTACTGTCACATTTTCTGCAAAATTTTTTGCTGATCCACACTTATTAGGTTCCAAAGCCCAGCTTTGAGCAAATCGGCCCACATCAGTCTCTACAAGTTTACGTGATGTAAGAAAATCTGTTGTTGGTTCTTTATCCATTGTACCCAATAGACCAAATGTCTTTCCATAATACCAACCTTAAATAAAATGTATACTTATTATAATCATTATTATTCATGAACATGACGGTTTTATTAAATTATGTTTCAGTGTTGATTTTTTAGAGCATTTATCACTTCTTGACTATTTCGTATCAATTTGTAATTTGTTAGATTTATGCAGTCTTTAAAGATTATTTTATCAATACTAATATAACATTATTATTTTCTTCATTTTTTATTACAGGAACTTTTTTTTCATCTTAGGTAGTTTTGAGAACATATGGACTTATTTCCTTATATAGACATTTTGATTACAGTATATGAATGATGTTTTAGATGACTTTAATAATTGTTTGCTCATATAAATATGAACATAATTAATTGAAAAATTGGTTAATGTAACATGCTATTACAAGGTACAATATTACAAAACATTACTGATAAACATATGCTTTCCCGGTGAATCTATTTAAAACATTATTCTTGGATGAAATAATACTACTGAATTACATAGTAAGTCCTAGCCAAAAATTAAAGAAACAGAGTACTGCTTTACATGACAGCAGTTTAATTACCATTACACTATTTTTATTATACAAATGTTATGTAATTTTAGATAGCTTTTTATTACCCAATTTATGAATTCTCACCAGATAAATTTATTGTACAAAGATCAAACTTCAAATTGCATTGTACTGTAAATCCTTTAGTGCTTTCAATAATAACCAATTCTGACTCTTGATAAATGTAAGTATCACCAATTGCTATGGGCAGTCGTTTCACAGTTCCTGTACTCAATTTCACAGTCTGGAAAAGGAAACATTCAATTATGTTAAATGAACTGAAGTGGTACAGTTCTGTAAACAACCATGTTCAGAGCACAAATATGTATATAGGCAGAATTGGATGAATAATAAATAAATACACAATTAATAATAATAAAATGTCAACAATTGTTCTTCATACAATCTATTCCTCACAAAAAAATATGTTCATAAATAAATAATAAAGAGTAATTGTGTGGAACAAAGAAAAATATATCATGGATTGACTAGTGGATGAAACATTCTGTAGAGTAAATAAATTTACATAGAACTTATCTTACTCAAAATGTTTCCCCACACACAGATTTATGTGAAAGGTGACTCATATAGATTTCTCAGTCAGAACTAATGCGTAATCAGCATATAGGTTAAAAAATATTTAGACATTTTGATTACAGTATATGAATGATGTTTTATAAGACTTTAATACTTGTTTGCTCATATAAATATGAACATAATTAATTGAAAAACTGGTTAATGTAACATGCTATTACAAGTTACAATATTACAAAACATTACTGATGAACATATGCTGTCCCAGTGAATCTATTTAATAAAGTATTCTTGATTTATCAATGTTGTGATCTGACAAAAATTTCATCTGGTAAATAAACTAACAATCATTTATTATAAATTATTCTGATTATGAAATAAAACCAGGATACTTACATTTTTAAACACATCCACTTGTACTGTTTGCCCATCAACTAACAATATTATTTCATATGAATGAGATTTTTGAGCACCATGATATTTTATTGCCATAGCAAAATTTCTGTCAGTAAAATCTGTAGTTAACAAATAAGTGCAAGATCCTTGGAACTCGTAGAACTTTTTGTCAAAAGTAATAAAATGTTGAAGACCAGCAACAACAGCTTGAGCTGCAAGATGTAATGAAAATTTATTTTAAATATAAAATTGGACAACAAAATATTTTAAATCTATTATAGCAATGTAATTTTTCATAAACTAATTCTCAGTAAATTTTCAGTCTTTCCTCCTTCTTCCTTCCCTCTCCCTGCTTTGAACATATGCTTTATGTGCGTGATTCTATGCCTGATATATGAGTTCATATAAAAACGTAATCCTCCTATCCAAGTTTGAATGTGACTTCATCACCAAATAAGTTCCTATTCCTTAATGGATGCTCCTAATATATTATAATTGGATAGTGAGGAAAGATAGAAATATAGGACAAAGGTTGGGAATGCACTCTGAAGAAAGCATATGGTTTTAGTCCTATATTTCTATCATTCCTCACTATCCAATTATCAATTGTGACTTCATCAATTAAACTTTTAGCCTCAAAATTATTATGATTTGTGTTCCAAAAGTTACCTCAATCAGTAAATTTGAAAGAAATTATGCTGCAATCTTACCTTGGAATGGAGGAAGCCAGTTGGAAGGTTCAGTTAATGACTTATATTTGTAATACATTGCCCAGAAAGTAAAATTATATGAATTAAATCGATTTTGAAGCTCATTTATTCTCTTATATTCTGGAATTTCCTGTAATAAAATAATACATAAATAATGTATATCTATGCAATTTGATGGTTTTCATCCAAACTGATCTTTTTCTTACTTCAAATCTAGGTGTTTCATTAAATGCATGCCATGACATTGGAAGCTTCTGTTCTAGATCAACAATTCCATTTTCTGGATCAAAAACAAATTTTGTTTTTGCTTCTCTGTAACTGAATACAACATACATAAAATAAATGAATAAACTTATATAATTGCAAATTATGAGTAAACATAAAATACATTAGTCTATGGTTTCCAGATATGTACCTATTAGCTGGATAATTTTTTAAGATGTAAAAAATCTGTAGATTAATATTAAAGAAAAGCTGAAATAAAAAGCAATTTCATTTTTTGATGAGTAGAATTTCTTTGTTTAAGTTTTATCACAGGTTTTCATACAGAAGAAAGTTTTAAGAGTTTCATTGTTTCATAATTCCAGGAGGAATATTCATTCCAATTCCAATAACTTTTTAAATTGAGGTAATTAAAGGAAGTTAAATTTTGGAAGAGGGTAACTTAATTTTTCACTGCCATGTTAATGGTTACTGGAAAGCTACAGTGGTAGAGAATAGTAATATTTAAATTAATTGTAAATATTTATTTACTTCGATCGTTTTTGCACGGTTTTAAATTTTAGAAAATGAATAACCCATTTTCCAGTACAACAAAAACAAAATTTAAATTCAATGAAAATAAATACAATAATTTTTTTTTACTATGTGACATTTCAACATTTTGTTGATCTTCATGTTTGTTCAATTAAAACTAAATCCATTTTCAGAACTATATATATTTATTTAATATATTAATTGAATATTTATTGTTTTTTATATTACTGGGCCATATATTCAATTCTGTTTTTCTTTTCAACATGAATTTACTTGAAGGAAATGTATTCTGAATTAATATTATGTATCTTACCGATTTTCTGTTTGCAGTGCAGTCTGTGTTGATTGTATCACTTTTGTTTGTATCAGTATGACTGCTTTTTGAAGTTTTGTTCCAAGGTCCAAATGATGATTAAGAATCACTATCTGTAAAAATTGCAGTTTACATATTTTATATATAAGAACTGCAATAAAAATAATATTTACTGATGCACATAACAATGAGTACTTTTGCCTCACATGGTGTATTTCTGGGAAGAGGGCAATTAAGTTAAATCTCTGATCAATCATTAAAAATTATTTTGTAATTTTCAAGCATTCCAAAAACTACATTTTTAATTAATGAAATATAAATATTATCATACCTGATCATATAATTCATTTAACTTAGTTATCAAGAAGTTTATGGAGTGTAGCTTTTGGAGTTCTTTAAATTCATTGATAATTTCACAGGTGACATTTTGTAATTCTCTGCCTGAAATTAAATATTTAAATTATAATTGGCTAAATGATTATACAAATGTAAAAATTTGTACTGAATCCAGAAACAGCTCTGGAGTAGTTTGATGTTTAAATATAGTATGAATGTTGCAATTATTCTGTTTGAAGCATATTCATGATACTGGTACTTAAAATTCAGGTTTTACCTATTTGTTGTGGATCCTGACAATTATATGATAGTCTTTGTTGGCTTTATTTCTTACCTTGCATACATTTTCTTTTAATAATTAGAATAAATATACTACTTTTAGGATACATTTAAAGCCCTTAATAAACTGGCTGCTTACAGTTGTGGCATATGTAAGAACTTTGTTTAATTGGTGCTACAATCAATTGATATGACTGATGTTCTTGCTCCTTTACAGCTTATGTTTATGTGAAACTTCAGTTACCAACAATTAATACAGAGTGTAAATGTACTGGGGAAAATCAAATAGTGCAGTAATTCTTTACAATTCTATTTTTCTTGTGAGTAAATTTACATTTTTATGATTTTAAACTGGCAGAATATACCTTTGTTGCCACATTATTCATTAGAATGTAACATTTTTAAGTATTAAATAAGAGTATTGTGTTGCAATTATAGAACTTACCAAATGGTACCATGGAAAAATATTTTTCCTTTAAAAATTCATAAATGATTTTAGAATACTTTTTGAAATTAGTGATGGCATCATGACTTATTATATCAATATATATTTTATCCAAATCCTGTTTTAGCTTGGCAAACTTTGAAAAATATGGTGATTCCACAATTTCTGCTTTACGTAGATATAAGAAGTCTGAAATGAAAAATGTAGTCATTATATAGTGATTACATACTAATGTTGTCTCATAACATAAAACTATATTCAAAAGACCAAGATCGATATTTGGAAACACATTATGGTCTCCTTAGGTATCTATATTTGGATTAGATTGGTAATTCTATACATCTGCTTATTGCTCCTCTACTTACAAAGTTTTTAAAGAGTAATACACTTTTTACACAGTTGCTCAATTTGAATATTCACTTATTCAGTCATACATCATACTGTACCCTTGTACTAAATCCAAAGTTACTGCTGGGTGATCACAGATTACTAAGTTTCATTCTTAAGAGTCAAGAACCATAAATATTAAAATTACAGGAATTAAATAAATGAATAGTATTTTATTTTGTAAAATATAATTCACACTGTACCCACAATTTCCTGGCTAAATTTAAGAGCAAGAGTTTCTACATAATGAGCAAATTTCACAAATTCAGGTTCCAATGTTTTTAGAATTCTGTTCCAGGAATCCAGGAGGAATGTTGAAAGCTTACTCCACAGATCTTCAAGCTGTTTCTTCAATGAAACGTGAATATCTTTAATAATCTGAAGAAAAAAATTACCCATTACAAAAATGTATATTTTTTCACTTAAAATAGTAGTTAAGACATGTATAAGTTTTTAACTTTTAAAATACTTGTCTGAGATAAAGATGTAGCTTACCTTATCATATTTCTCTGCAAAGTTCTCAAGCATATCAGATAGTTGTGAAGTTGTGTCACCATTCATAATTTTATTTAATAAGTCCATTAGTTTGTTGTATGTACTCTTGATCTGAAAGGAGCATTGTAAAGTAAGTAATGCTTTTATAGTTTATTGAAAACATTTGGAACAGAGAATATGTGACACTATTTAATCAAAATAAAGGTGTATTTAAGAAACCTCAGACATATTTGGAACCTCATATGTAAAGAAAATAATGATTATGTGTCATTACCAAAATAATTGCTATGGATCAGAAAGAGAGAGAGAGATGCAACAACATGAATATTATTCATCATGTCAGACAGATAATTATTTAAAATTTTCAGATGGATTTCCTCAGGGGACAGAACTATATATGCCACATGGTGAACAATCATCACTCTCAGATAAGTCATGTACATCTCCTTTTTTTCCTATTCATATAAATTATATAGAAAAATCATTCCATTTTATTTTCAAACATGTTAATAATTTTACTTTACTTTACTCCTTGGCTCGACAGCCCATGAAGGGCCTTGGCTTACCGAGATGACTGCCAGACTGTCATCTTACATGACACATTCTGGATTTAGGAGTGAAACCTGGTCAGAGTGTCAATTTTCCCACAGTCTTAATCCAAGTTTATGTGACCAAGATGACCATAAACATTCATGCCCATGCCGGGATTCGAACCCAAGACCTCTGTGACGTGAGGCAATGATGCTGGCCATTACACCACAGCAGGCTGACATGTTAATAATGTTGACTTATTATTCTAAATTACTATAATGAATTATGTAAGTTATAAGAAATTGCATATCATGTTAAAACCGTAAACCGTAACTGCTGAAACCATAGATATATAAAATCATTATAAAATACATTATAGATTTTGATGAAATTTAAACAAATAACCCATATATGTAATTATTTAGAGGAATTACAAATGAACATATAAAAACAATGCAAAGTAAGTTAACAGTAACAGCATGTAATTGATAGAAATATTATTTAATAAATAAAAGTAGTAATGAATTAAGCTTTAAAGGCAATATGATTTATTCAAATGGTTTAAATATAAACTTACAGTATCAATGACCCATAAAATTGATTTTCTAATAGATTCTCCAGATTCACCCATTACTTCCCAGATTTCAATAAATATTTTAGGTAGAGATTCAATGTGACCCCTGAAAATGAAGTTGTTTCCTGTTAGTCTTTTGAAATTATTTCAGATTCATCAAATATACTTGACAAGACTTACAAAATGAAATTATAAGATGTTTTAACACAGTCAACATCCAACATGACAAGATTTCATTGAGGCAAAACTGTATGAAAATAATAGTGAATCAAGTGGTGTAGGCAATTCTTGTTAAACTATCATTTTTGCCATAATTCAGATGCCAAATGTTAATTTAATTAATTGAAATAATATTAATACTTTGAATATGGTTAATACAGGCAAACAACACAAATACAAAGTAAATAGATACTATGTTTCATATAAATGAGTTTTAAATTTACCTGATGGCAAGCTGATCAAGTATATACATTCCCATATCAACAATATCCCTTATGTAAAATTCATTTGCATTGTAAGAATTATTTAGAGATATTTTAAATGTTTCAAAATCTTCTTGCAAAACTCTAAGTGCCCTGGAAGCAAAATTATTTTTATATAATACAAAGTTAATAAATATGTATTTATAAAAATATAGACATGAATGAATGAAAATGAAATCTTCATATCTTACTTAGCATCGTCAAGGAAATACTGTAAAGTTGGATTAGCATTTTTCCAAATATCCTCTATTGCATCATTAATTTCAGAATAAATATACTTTTTCCAATAATCAATTGTGTTATTTGTTGTTTCATATACTGTTCTTAGAAAAGCTTCCATTGATTTCTGAAAAATATAAGGATACTTTGGTTTTAACATAAAGTGGAATTTGTAATACCACCTTGCTAAATTATATTATAAACTTGTTCTTTAATATAGTATAGCCTGTAATTCTGAATGTATGGGTTACAATCTACACACCATTTATTAAATCTGCAGAAATTTAAATTAATATTAACATAAACCAGATAATTAACTCTGTAATAATATAATTTAGATTCATGATTGTAATACACATATAAAAAAAAACTTTTTTTTGTTGACAAAAAAATTAAACAAAATAAAAGACTTTATATAATGGACAAAAATTAGATAAAATATATAATGAAAGAGTACAATATAGGTAACCTGAATGTCTTGTTTAAGATCTGGACGCCAGATGAGTTTTGATGTCACTAATCGAGAGTGATTTAGCCGTAAATAAAATGCTACATCTGATATACTAATATCTTCATAATCTCTCCATATATTTAAAAGAGCATTTCTAGAATCAGGGATTTGACCATCTATGTGCAGGCTCTCCAATGAATCTAAAAAATTACAAAAGAAATGACTGATTTATCTTATAACATTTTTAAAGTCTGTTGAGAGGGAATCGTGGATCAATGTATAACACACAAGTTGATGCTCTTGACACACATGAAACTTTAATTACATCTAACGCTAACATGAACAATAACAATGCAAGAAACAAAACATAAACACTATTAAAGATATACAGTTTGTATTCTGTGTGGGCAGTTTGCATGGAATAATTATTTATCTCAACAAAGCCCAAATTTAAATAAGTGTATTACATATGAAAACAATTTTGCTTACCTGTATCTAAAGTTTTATTTATATATGTTACATTTAATAACTTTTCTCGAAAATCTATGTAAAAGTAGCCAGTTGAATTATAGTCTTGTGCACTTAAAATAGCAGCATTAACTTTATACTCAGGATACCTTCCCATATATTTTCCTTTTAAATAAGACAAATCTCCTTGATATTCTTTCTGAAAATAATACAGTAATAAATTAAATTATCAGAATGTGTAATTCACCTTGTAATATAATAATAATAAAATAATATAATAAATAATATTCACATCAGAATAAACTGGCTCAAATATAAATTCCACAAGAAATTTAAAAACAATTGTAATCAATTAAAGAATGTAGGTACCTCACGTAGTATATGAATAAAATTCTCTTGGGCTTCCATCTGGGTCCCTGCATCTTCAAAACATATAATTTCGCATTAATGCAATGGCTAGGACAACCATGGAAATATTGTGTTTTGATGATGAAGGGACCTGGATGGAAACCCAGGACAATTTTATTCATAATTGTAATCAATTTCTATACTTCTTACTTCTAGAAATAAGCATTAATTTTTTATGAATAAAAATTAATTATTTACCTGGAGGTCAAGTTCTTTCTGGACTGAATCATATTTTCCTTTAAGCATGCCTCTTTGTAAGGGAAGATATGATCTCTTATATTTGGCAGTATTACTTGTCTGGTATACTATACCATCAAGTTTAACATTTCCCTTGACTTCTAAATCCAAGCTGAAACATATTGAAAGCATGTGAATGCTTGTTCAAATGTAAATCTTTCTTAAAGAATGCTTTTTGTTTCAAATACAGAAAACAGTAATCTTTAACTAATATAAAACAGATATCTCTAACTAATATAAAACAGATATCTCTAACTAATATAAAACAGATATCTCTAACTAATATAAAACAGATATCTCTAACTAATATAAGACAGATATCTCTAACTAATATAAGACAGATATCTCTAACTAATATAAGACAGATATATCTAACTAATATAAAACAGATATCTCTAACTAATATAAAACAGATATCTCTAACTAATATAAAACAGATATCTCTAACTAATATAAAACAGATATCTCTAACTAATATAAAACAGATATCTCTAACTAACAAATTATATCAGCATGTTACAGTGACTCATTCATTTTTTTATTTTGCATTTCATAATTTGTACTTTACATATTGTTTGTGTATTTTTAGGGGAGTTAATGCATATTATTTCCAGATAAATTGTAATATTCCTATGTATTTGCTACTTCAAAAAAATTAATATTTATTGTCATGACATTAAATAATATCTGGCCAAATGCTCACTTAGTAAAGATAATTAGCATGGGACTGTGGATGTCACCCAGTTATTCTAGCATTTAGGAAAATGGGTGTGTTGGGGGAGTGTTTCTGCAGAAACATACTTAAAGCCAATAAATGTAACTTGGTCTCATTGTATGTGTGCTTTCATTACAGTTGTGATAAATGTATGTTTACTAATAAGAATTTAGAGAAATATACAATATATATTCAATAAGTTGGTGATAAATATTAATGAATTGATTAGTTAATGCTGCTGTTAACAAAAATTTAATTTTTATTTTTCTTGGTTCAAACTGCAAAAGTATTTATATAATGGCTGTGTAAAATATGAATTGGAAAGTGTTAAAAATCTTATAATGCAGGTATTTGATGCAGATTTTATTATATTATTAACTTTGGAGTACTGATTATTACTCATACAAGCACAAAGTGAATCTGGTACCTTAATATTGTTTACCCATAAAGATAATTATTGTTTTAAAAAAGCTTAAATAATTTGTCATTTATTACAAATAAATTAGTGCACAAGAAAAATCTATGAACACTTCATTTTCTTACATGCCCCCTGCATATGAGAGGATGCTTCTCATTAAAAATTCTTGGAAATAATTAAGTGTTTATGCAGAGATTTTCAAATTTCAAGTAGCCAAACTCCTATGGAACTTGAATTGTTTCACAATGAATAAAAGTATTCATACATAAATATCTATGTAGCAAATGAGAAAAAAGCTCCCAGTCTATGAAAAGAGCATTAAAATTCTCAATTTAATGTGTAATACTACAGACATGTTACATAATCTGTTTGTCTGGAAGTAAATTTAAATAATTTATTTAATAGGTTAAATAAAAACAATGTAAGAATGCTTCTACAGCTATGAACACTCATTGCTGTTCATATCATTATAAAATCTATGACATATACATCTATTCTTTTTCTATTAACTTTTTTTTACTTAAATTTCTCTGAAGTATTGGAAGTTGTTATTGATTATGAAATACTTATTTATATAGTTTAAATTATGATAGTTGACAATAGAGGGATTCATGTGTATTAAAAGCCTTCATACATTTATATTCAACCTAATTACATTATTTATGATTGCTTGCATCTGTAACTGTAATAACTATTAACAAATTTTTATCCCAACAATACTCATTTTAGTATTCAAGTGAAAACAGACAGTGTATAATTACCTTGTAGGTGGGTGATTGCCTAAAAGCTCAAACAAATACTCCCGTTTACTACTGCTTGTTCTATCTTGTAGTTTTCCAGCAAGTGATAATTTCTTGTCTAAATCTGGTGAATATTGAAGATCCAGTTTTATATCAAATATATCTACATCATCACTTGAAAAATTTCCATCCAAAGTAACATCCTACAAATAACATACATAAATTATTTCAGATAGTAAAAAATAATAAAATATTTTTCAGAAGAAACTCTGATTACTTTGTTTGAATATGCAGAACTTTACCAAAACTAAAGTTTAACAAGAATAATGATTAATTTTCAAATGTTAATTTTATTAATCATTTTAATTTATATATCTTTGTGTACGCATTTTCATGTCACTTTAATTAAATAAGCATTTTGTTATAATAAATATGATAGGGGTTTAAACTTTGCTCTCATGGATATTGGCTGTTTGATATGACCAGTGCCAAGTTCAGATATCTGATCAGCTTTATGAATTATTTATGTCAACATCATAAAAACTAATGATTGAGCCATTAAACGGTAATTGAACTTCAGAGTTTCTGAAAATTGTGGAAGCATGGAACAACTCCACATATTGACATATGTTGAATGTTTTATAACATGTTTTGATGATGAGAAGCCATTCTTGAGAACTATAAAGAAACATATTCAAGACTATAAGCAGCTTTTAAGCTCAATATATTGTTCTCGGAGTTCAACCGGGTTTTGCATAATTGTAGAACGGTTGAACTCCGAGAACAATATATTGAACAACTGCACTGGGAAAGGCTTCAAGCTTTTAAGCTAATACTCATAATAAATGGCCATATATGGTTTCAAGAGTGATTGATGATAACATGTTTGTAATTAAACATATTAATGCATATAATAAGATAAAAATGAAAGAAAATGACAGCATTTTAATACTAATATGTGAAGGCTCAATAAAAAAATTGCTGGACACCACTATATAATAATATTGTAAAAATATTAGAAAGTATTTCCACATTAAAAATGCATAGTATACAATACATTACTTTCTTAAAAAAATAGCAAAAGTTTCATATTCTACTCATAACTGGATCATACCCTTTGGAACGATGGATGTTTAACACTAACGACAGCGTGCTGTCTGTTAGGATTTCTGCTTAACCTCTTCCAGTCAATTGAACCTCCAATATTCCTTTCCTTTATATGTTTGTCCCATTCAAGAGATAGCTCTGAGGAAAATTTGTCAGTGGCTAAATAGTAATATCCAAGTGCAGTGAAATTTCTTTTTGGATAAGCAAAATTTACTTTTATATGTTCTTCTTCAACATCAGTCTTAAATACAGAAATAACATGTAAATTTCCACATAATCACAAATATATTGGAAGGTTAAAATTTTTTGACTTACTTTTGACTTGTTTGATAAAGTTAGGTCATAGCTGACCCAAGTGTTGGGACCCAAATCTAGAGTGGATCTTTGTTGAAATTCATTCTCCAAATAATTATATTCAGTTTGCAGCTTAACTGTTCGGTTTGCATGAATTGCTAAAAAGAACATAGATAGGCAAGTGAAGATGATGTGTCACTGTCAAAATAATTGTTATAGACAGGAAAGAGAAACTGAATTAATGGCTTACCTGAAATTGGCAGTTGTTACGGTTATAAATATTCCCTCTCAGGTAAGCTATTAATTCACTTTCTATAAACCTCGTATAATGATTCCACAATGTTTAAATCAACACTGCATTGTGTCGGACAAAATTAATATTTTTGAAAACAAGCTCCCAATTAATATTACACAACATTACAACAAAGTGTTTTGAATGTAAGGATAAAAACTTAGAAACCACAATGTTGAAAAAGAACGGTTTTAGAGAAATTGAACACAGTTGATATGAATCTACTACAGCAGTTTTAAATGGAATATTTAAAATAATAATACCTGACACAGCAATATCCTTTCCTGTAGAAGTTGTCACAATGTTAAGATAACCTTTAAGTGAAAATATAGTCTTATTGTCTTTTCTAAAGATGTCAAAACTTTTACGGTCCTATAAAAGACAAGCAAGCATATTTAGGGTGTAACAAAGTATAAATAAAAACCATCTCAATTTAATGTGAAATTTAATTAAATTAAAATATTTGTCAGATATATATATACACTAGTATTTGCAAGATGATATCTATATGATAATTTGATGAGAAACATGTTTTGTTAGTATTTGGAGGAGGAAAAATAAAGAAAAAGTTACATTGGAACTAATGAAATAATACTGTCTAGTTATGAAATATAACAAATTTAAAACAATTAAAATGCAGGAAACTGCAAGTTAGATTAAATCTCAATTGACTACATTAATATAAGTATTACAGTAATAGTTTGGCTTACAGTTGTAGGTAACCTTCTTTCACTATTAGAATAATCAAATAGGTGTATATAATTTATTTCAAGTGGAGAGTACTCATTTTCTAAGACAATATTTATGTCATCTTCCTCATGTCCAGCAGATGATTTGCTTTTGCAAAGATATTTTCCCTGAAGAACATTTTCTTTGTTGTATATTACATTAGCAGTTCCAGTTTTTCGCAAGGGATGACCCTGTAATTATTGAAACATCTTTTGATTGGAATTGTATATAACTTTGTATAAGCCTAAGAACTCTGTATTTATTAGATTAACTAGGAAAGTTTACAATTACTAATTTGTCATTAAATGAGTTTATACAAATTATTTTAATTACAGTAATTTTACATATACTAATTATATGTCAATATAATAAAATATGTGTAACTAATGTTAATTGCAACCAATCATACCTCATAATTATAGTTGATATTTCCATAATGTCTTGTTGCTAGTGGTAATTCTGCATCAAGTTTCCCCTCAATTTTTATGTCATGATTAGAATGGATGTACTTGTATTCAGATTTAAGTAATGCTGTATTGTTTGGCCAGAAAAACTCAAAATATTGACGATTATTTATGCTACAACAATAAACAAAATTTATTTAAACCTTTACTATAAAGTATTGTTATTGAGGGGGTTATAATGTACACTTTCAATAGAGTTTAAATTAGAAAACATAATTTACATCCTTTCATTTCCACATCTAGATGGAAATTGGTTTACAACAATTCATATGTACATTGTAAGCAGAAATCAACCATGCAAATTCATAAAATGGTTACTATTATTGATTGCATTTTATAATCACTTACAACACAATTTTACCAAATCTAAAATTCCCTTCAAGTTTTTTTCATATTCAAAAATAATTTTGGACTATTTATTGTTTGGAATTTGTAGAGACTAACACTATACTTACATCTTTGTGTGTATTTTTTAAATGAAGATAGTATGATTGCACAAAATTTACTATTTTAATTATGATGATAATGAATTTTGTACAAATTTGTTATGGAAATAATGTAGGTTTAATAATAAAAATATGATGAATTTATTGCATTACATTTAAATACCTTTCTGACGTAAGATTAAAAATAACAGCTGCATAAGGTAACAAAGTAAATGGAGTTGTGGTATTTATCTTCCCATTCATATTTTTTACAGACATATATGAAATATCTGAACCTGCTATGAATGTGTGCTCAGGCCAAAAAATATCAGCTCTGTAAACGAAATAAATTAATAAATTAAAACATCTGACACTAGTAAATTGTAATTGTATTGATTTTAATGGATTATTTCATGAATAAATGCTGGTAAAATTACTTTGCACTGTGAACATCTCCTACAAGTGAGTAAATTGCTGTAGCGACACAAGTATTTTCTTTATATAATGGTGATTTCAATATATATAGGATGTTTGTTCCTCTAATACTTTTCTTCATTTCAAATGTATTATTAACAGTTTTAATCTGTCCTTCACCCCATTGCAGAATCAAATTGCCCATTTCTTTCTTCATATCAACCTATAACAAAAATTAAGGTAATTTTGAAAAATTTCCACTCATATAGTAACATAATTTAATTTACCTGATTAAGATGATATTATTTATTGAACTAACAGTAAAAATTTATTATACTACAACAATAAAATATAGTGAGTGAATTGCTTCTTTTTATATTATCCAATTAAGTCTGAAACTTTAAAAATGGTTTATAACCACAATTAAATAATGATAAAATGATGCTGATGAGTACATAAAATTTGATAAAGGTTGTTATTTTATTGAACATGTGAAATGTATTATTTTTGAGATGGCTACTAATACATTAGTACTAATCTGAAAGGTATTGCAAATAGAGTTGACACAGAGCATTCAGTACTTCATCTATCAATGATTCGCTCCATTCCACATGCATATCTATGTTTATATAGACATTCTTAGAGATCCAAAATCTTAGTTTTAACATAAAATTATCAGTATCCATTTTCAATTATTTCATTCCAATATTTCTTATCTTATAGACTTAGTGGGCTATAATAATGAGAAATTTTATTGTTAATTATAATACCAATACTCCATCTGTTTTGTTGCTTATAACCTTAGCATTTCTGTTATGAATTTCTACTTTTATTTCCTACTAACTTATGGCTATATGAAAATAGCTATCAATAATTTTATCACTTACGAGAACAGAATATCCATAAGCACGTTTAGAGTACTGTGTAAAATACTTCAGGAAATTGTTAAAGTAATTAAATTTCTCTGTGTAATGCAACTTTGCCTTGATTGTGTGAACTTCTATGTTAGGAGTAGGTAATTTCAGATTGATGGAAATAGTAAGGTTCTCTTCCTTAGGTGCAGTTAATGTAGCATTAGTCCCAAATCTGAAATAAGAATAGAAATAGTAGTAATACATCTTCTCTTTAGACAACACACAAATAAAATACTGAAGTATATCGACTAATATAGTTACACGACCCTTGCACCTGTGATATAAATAAACAGAAGCCAGAAAATTAATAAAAAGGTTAGGTTTCAGCAAAACGGATATATAAAAATTTCAAGTGTGCAAAACAGAAAATAAGTATTTCAGAAACAAATTTTCTGAATTAGATTCAACCCACATAGGTGATAAATTTTATTATTAAATTAATTGTAGAAAGTTACATACTATTACATTAAATTGAAAGTTGGCATCACCAGGCTGGGAAGCAATAACATGTGTATGACATATATATATATATATATCAGATTTTTCCATTTTTTTAAATTGCAAATTGCAAAATTAGTGACCACACATTTACTTACTGCCAGGCACCATTGTTGAAAATTGTATCCATGCCAACAGACACAGATTTAAGCTCACGGTTTTGGTTGATGTAAAATAATTTAACTTCTCCCATTTTAGAAAATGTATTATGTTGAAGGGAACTGATGAAATAGAGTTCCATATGTTCCATGAATTTCCATATCCATTTCCCTCCCAAGTTAGCTTTAGTTTTTGGTAAATCCAGTAATACACTTGCAATGTTACCTGTACTTTCCAACCTAAAATTTATGAAAAAAAAATCATTTATTCATTTTTCAGTCAGAGTACATACATTCATACATAAAAAAATCAAGTATATGTCATTTGCAAAATAATTAAAATAATTGGTATTGGCAGGAAAGAGTGGTTTGTTGTCACTACGCACGACTGGAAAAAAATCTTCAAATTTTCAGAGGTAAAGGTGGTAATATCAAGGAAGGTCCTGTGTTCAATTCTCAGTTGAGTTGAGATTCAAAATTTAGAATGAATAAAAGTCTTTTGGTCTATCAACTGGGACAATTGTTTATTCAAACACAATATTTCAGTGAAATTCATCTCTGCTATCATCAGTAATTTCAAAAAACTGTGGAATTTAACAATAATTTTACTTTATTCACATGTTGTCCAAATTGAAAATATAAATCCAGTAAATGTTTCAACTAGTTATTCAAAATTGAATAATATAAAGGTCATGATGTATTTTACAAATAAAGTAATACTATGATGTTATATGTATAGTATTAAATAAATAAAATTTTATCATGCATTTGTAGCTGATGATGTGTTTTAATAAACAACTGACCTGGTTGATAAACTGAGAAATATTTGTTCAATCATTACACCGGGAAAGTCTGTGTTATTTGAAAACTTTAAATGTATAATAGGTTTAATAGAGAGTTTGCATGTTACCGAATAAATTGATTTCTGTTCTTAAAGGTGGAAGTTCAGCATTTAAGTTCTAATAATCCATGAATTTATTCCATTAAGAGAAATATATTTGCAATTAATTTATAATCAGTTTACTTACTGGAAGTTACAAAATAGATTAATTTTTTCAAAGTCTTCAAAAGGAGTTTGACCTTTTACATCAAATAAATAACTATTGTTTTGGCTCTTTAAGACAGTTGTTAATGATAATTCTTTGTAAGATGAATGAGTAGATTCAATCTGAAATAAAAATTACTTCATTCATGGCTATTTTTGTAGCTAACAAAAATAAAATACTTGAAAATAAGATTATTTTCATTGAAGTAATATTATCTGAACAATTGTGAATCTATTTTTTTTATATTGTAAGAGTTTTAAGTGAATATTGAAAATAGAATAAACTAAATTTTCAATAAAAGAATTAAATTATTGTGCACACAAAATTTGAAGTCATGCCAAAGAAAAAACTGTTGTATTTGACAAATTTATTCCTTTACTCACCTGTTCCACAAATTGAATATATAAATCCAGTAAATGCTTCAACAAGTTGCTAATTCTTCAAAATTGAATAATGTAATATAATTGTCATAAAGTTTTTAAATAATATATATAAATAAAGTAATGCTGTGATGTTGCATGTATAGTATTAAATAATTAAAATTGTTATAGTGTGTTTGTAGCTGTACTTAAACTGTACATAGTTAAATGTACACATTACCTTTAAGTCTACATTGTATGAGTGTCCATCTTGCATAGTAATTTTTAAATTTGTTTCCAATCTTTCAGTACCTTGAAGTATTTTGCAGGATAATTGATAAACATCTGTTTTCTTTTGCAAGCTAATACCAACAGTAATTGGATGATTTCCAGCATTTATTGGAGTCATAAGTATTTCACCCTAGAAGAAGTTATTTGAATAATATTGCTAAAATTATAATCCACACATAACAGACTCAAAATGTACATAATCAATACTATTTTATATGATGGTAAAGTATACAAATATTTAGATTATTACTCACAGAGTCACAATGACATGCTAATTGTGCCTCATTCAAATTTTATTTACATTTTTTGATATAATGAACTTTTCCACTAACCTTTAAAGGATATTCTAAAGAACAACTTAGTGTCCCTGAAATTCTATAGTTACCAACTACAGACTTCATTGTTCCTTGGACTATTTTATTCGCATTATCTCCTGATACGGTGCCTTCAAACTGCATACTTCTGTAATAGAAATCATAAATATATTTACCTATAATATGTATGAAGAAAGAATAACATTAATGTTTATGTGAAATGAGAAGAAATGTATTTTCCTTGCATAAATGATCATAAATGACAAATTATGTAAATAATTAATCATAATGAAGGGTATATTATTAAGTTAATATTTATAATGATTAGTAAATACAGATTCTAAAATTTGAATTATTTAAAATAATAGTTTATTATTATTAAACTAAGTTATATTTTTCTGCGAAATAGGCCATGAGCTTATGTAATAAGCTACACTGAAATGAAAACACTACCCTGAAATGAAGATTTTCAAGTAACAAATTCAAAAACCCACACACAGTTTGTAATATATAATTTTAATTTTCTTAAGAATAATGAATTTTTTAAAAATATTTATTATCAAAGAATGATTTATTGTATTGTTATTATTTTTTTAGCTACCATGTACTTTTGACAAGTGTTGTAACCATATTAAATTTTATATTTAAATGAAAATTTGTTTTTCTTATATTTAATTTGTTGCAAAAATAAATAATACAGTTTTTATTTTCTGCAGTAGCAATATGGAAAAATGTCACAAAAATAATATTTCAATATTAAAGTGAAATGAATTTTTGGATGTAATCCTGAAATGTTTTGAATAAAATTGTGTGGAAATCAACTTCTACAAATTCATTGTTTCTTGTGTCCTTCAATTAATAATAATGAGGTTAATTAAATGAATAGATTATAAGATAGTATTATTCAAACCTGTAATTTTTTATTGGAGTTTGAATATCCACAGAAAAGTCATTTCCCTGAAATAAGCTATTCAGTCTTGTTTCATATTTTTCTGAATAAATAGAATAAAATTTTAAAATAGAGGTCTTATTTATAGAATCCTTTGACCATAAAATGAGACTTCTTAATGTAAACTTTTCATCAATTGGGGAGTGCAGCTTGAGTTCTGCTGAAATATATGTACTGTTTTCTTCAGACCAAGCTGTAGAAAAATTAACCTGTAATTAAAATGTCATATTTTATAAACAATAATTCAATACTTAATAAATAAATATACAATAAACTACAACAGTAATAAAATCTTATTAGTTTATATCATTCACACAATTACTGATATAAGAACTGACATAATAAAGGACACTTTGAAATATGTAAGAATTTAGCTTGGGAGAAATAAAAGCGAAGGTAAAAGGAGTCATAATTAATTAAGTTGCATAGCTTGAATATATTAGATTAAGACATTATATTTCATTATGAATTGCTTTTTAATATTTTAATATGTATCTTTAATTAAAATAAATAATTAGTTCATTGCTACTTACTATTTCAACATTTGGTTCCAGTTGTGTAAGTTCAAAACTTAATTTCTTTTTAGGACTACTGAAATCTTTCTTAAAGAACAATTTAAAAGCAGGAATATTGAAATCAGGTGACTGTACACCCACACCAGCCTTTATACACATGAAGCCAATACCAGTCTGAAAATTGTATTAAATGTAAAATTTGGAAACAAAGCTAACATGAAAGAAGCAGTATCACAGTTATTATTTAATTTCTTTAAAAATTTATTCAAGCATTCATTAAACTATTTACAAAAGTAGAACAATTGATTGTAATAAAATAATTGAAAATTAAAATAACATGGTACCTGAAAAATTTATGAGTTTACAAATGACACTTTCTTGTTTTATAAGTAAGTAAATCATCATTGCATAAGAGTATGATAACTACTTTTGAAATATAACACATGCTATTTTTTTTTAAAAAAAAATTGTAATACAAAAATATTCCCTTATCACTTACCTCCAATGATGCATATATGTTAAGATCATTGTTATTGGCTGATACATTTATGTTCATATTGTAGATTGTTTCTTGAATGTCAAGCTTCGCTCTCATTTTTAAAGACTGCATTGGGGTGAAAACATGTACGTGAAAATGATTTGAACTGAGCGATTCTTTCCCACTCCTAGTATCAGTAGTTAAATTCATTAACAAACCTGACTGAAAAGAATAAAGATATTATTGTATTTTTCAACCTAGGAATAATTAATTTATGCTTGGCAAATTATAACACACACATATATACTTAAATATATAATGGTATACCCACATATTCAAGATAGACACCATTAGGCAAAATTCAGAATTACAAATTTTGGTTACACAAAACATTTGCATTAATACATCCATTAATAAATACTAACCTCCATCCATTGTTCTTTACTTTTATATTTCATATCAACTGTCAATACATACTGGTATCCAAAATCCACCTTCCAATCTAAATTTGACTCAACTCTACTACAAGATTTCCATGGGGTTGTTATTGTTAATATATTATTGATTGTAAAAAGATCCTGAAAGTTAATGGATATTTTAGTCATAAACAATGTACATTATAATTACAATGAGCACAATTTTAGGAAAATGCTTTATGGATATTTAATTTTATATATATATATATATATATATATATATATATATATATAAACTATTATTAGTCTTAGATATGATTAAAGCAATTTCCTGAAATTATGAACTGGACTGTATCTTAAACTATTATTTAATTGATTAGGAAATATAAGTGAAAATGTAATTATTTATTTTTCATAATTAAGCAAAAATTAATTAAAAACTGGATGAAACTTTTAAATGGTATTTTGTTTTGGAAAACTTGTACTACATCAGAAACTTTTCAATACTTTTGTCATGTATCTGTTTAAATATTTCCACAAACATAACAATTTTCAATTTGAGTTCAATATGCTTGATCTTTGTCTTGAATTTAATAGTGATAAATTTGTATACTGAAATTTAATAGTTTTTAAAACAATACTCCTTTATAAATAAATAAACAGTATATTTTAATTTACATACCTCAAAATTCAATTCATCATGAAGCTCTACTGTCCCATTTGGCAAAGCCACAATTGCCCAAACAGTGTATATTGAATCTTTTTCATCAATGTCAAGTTCACCTTTTATTGTAGGATAGATCACAGTATCAATTTGTATTAGACCTTTCCATCTAATTTCCTCTGCTTCAAAATCATCATCTGGGTAGTCTTCAGTCTCTTCATCAAGCCTGTCTAATTTTTTGTTGGCAAGCTTTAAATCTATTGGTGGCTGAGGTTTAGGGGCTCCTTGAACTCTTAGACCAAGCTAGAACAAATCTTCAAAATATAAGCACATCTCAAATTAAATTAAACAGTTTTTTAAAATAAATTCAGGTAATCAAAGACTGAATAAAAAGCTACCAATTTAGCTTAGTTATTAAGAACAGTACACTGTTTTCATTCATTCAGTAAAACTATTACATAATATAATTTTTTGTAAATATATGACTGCCTTACCTTTTTGTAGGCAAACAACACGCTGGCCTCAAAGTCAATACCAACTTTTGTGAATATTTTTGCAGTCACACCACTTTCTTCAAGGTAATTAAGTGGTGTGTAAATTTTGCCTGAATATTCAAAGTTCGTAATGTTTTCATAAATCCAAACACCGGAAAGACCCAACATCATTTTGTTCCAACCAACCCGGAAATCTGCCTGTAAAACATCAATTAAAATTACAATATATTAAAATATTTGGAATTTCTTATGCTGCTTTCAAAAATCTAATAATAAAGTTGTATAAATTATTGGTTTCCCCTAAATATAATTTTTGGTTGCAAAATAATAAAGTTTAATCAGTTCTTTTATTTGTAGTTAAGATAGGAGGAGTAAATCCTAAAACTTTCTCTGTACTGCCAACACAAACCTAGGCTAAATAACACAAACAACAGCATCTAATATAATGTAAACTCACCATTTCTTGTTTAAATTTTGCTATTAACAGAGCCTTTTGAACTATTTCTATAGGGCTTAGTAAGTTAAATTCTATATCAAAGTCAGTGAAGTCTTCAAAGTAAAAAAGTATCTCAATTCCAATTCCATTTATTGGTGTTTTCACTTGAGCAACAAAGTGCCTCTTTTCTTCTGAAAATCCAAATCTTCCAGTGATAGACGTATAATTTTGTAAAGGGGTGGTTATATTGAATACCAGATAATTATTGGAAAGTTTCTGCAAATGACCTGGAAATTCAATAAAATATTAATAAAAGTTATAGTTCACCACAAATATTCTAGATTACCATATAAAATTAAGAATATAACATTTTCTGACAAGTTTTTGCCATGAGATTAAGTTACATTCAATAGAAATTTTTAATGTTGATGCAATTACATGTTATATATATATATATATATATATATATATATATATATATATATATATATATATACTGTTAAACATTACCTTCCAAGGACATTGAGTATGTCCTCCTGTCAAAATTCAAATTTGCCACTCCACCTATTTTCCAATCTGAATCATAATGCAATCGACTGACCAAAACACCTCTTTGATAAGAAGTAAAAGGAGAAGTTAATGATATTGTTCCAGTGAGGATGGTTGATGATTCCTTTTCTTCTAGTTCCCATGAACTTCGTACTGAAATTATTTGTTTTGGCATATACTGCAAATAACAGAATTAACATTATATTCATAATTGTAAGAAAATTTGTAAGAAGAAAAAATTATCCATATTATGTATGTACCTCACAGTCACCAATAAACTATTGTTTTGGATTAATCTTAACATTATTTAAGTATTGTAAAATAATTTAAAATATGAAAAATGTAACATACCTGTAAATATAATTTAGTATCATATTTATTTCCTCCCTGCTTATGAAAAAAGCTTGCAGACATTGCAGGAACTTGTTCAACAGTGCTTATTACAGATGAATTAAATTCACATTCAAAGTGGGATTCTGTTAATAAATATTCGCCAAATAAATCTAACTGAATATTTTGATTGTCCTGCCAATGGAGTCCTCCATGAATTTGACACATATTGCCTTCATGATGAAAACTGCAATTAACAACAAATGTAATCTGTAGATTTAGTAGACTAGTTAGTATTCTGATAGTAATTAAAATTACCGTGCTGACAATGAAGTTTTCTTCCAACTTTCAAATGGTGTTAGTAGCTCAGATTTCATTTCCAACATTATAATATTCTCATATTGATATGAGGCAGAAAAACTTGCTTTTATTTTGTCTGTTGGATTCCATTCTATGAATGCAAGGGATGTAATATTTAAATCTAAGGAAAACAAAAAAAAAGTTAAACCTTTTCAATATTAAACATGGCAGAAAAAAATTATTAGATTCACAGATCTGTAACCACTGAGAATAAATTTTTATGCATAAAATTGATTTTTGTACTTAATAATTTATTCCCAGTTACCAGACTCACATAATTATTCTTCAATCCCACCTTTTCTTTACATCTCATATATATATTATTTTTATTTATCCAAAAACACCAAAAGATTAATATACCTCATCCTTATTCAACCTATTTGGACCTACTCCTGCCCCATTTGGGATTCCACTGTGAAAACCTACTCCCAGAAAATAAAACACCACAAAATAAGAATCTCCGCACAATCACCAACCCTCCCTTTGCAACTCTGTCATCCATCAAGACATTAAAATCCCCATCATCGCTACCAAAATTAACAAATCAAATTGACCCTGATCAAGGGATTCATCAATCACCCAATCCCACAATAGAACAATTCTACACCAATTCCCCCTAACCTTCTTCAGCCCAACGCCTCAAAAGCAAACTCTCCGTAGATAATGTCATCTCCTGTGAGAAATCAGGCACCTTCTGACACCTACCTTTATCCTATACCCCACAACCATCTTCCCTCAATAACATATACAATCCTACCCCAAAATTACCAAACGTATCAAACCCACTCTACAGCCAAGGAAAACACATCCCATCTACCCTTCCTACCCCCTCAGTACTACACCAACAAGGAACACAAGGGCAGGAAAGTCAATGGACCTTTCACCTGTTTCAAGTGACCATGTTATACTTTTTACTCATTTTAATCAACTCAAATGTAAAATCTACAGATTTAATATTTAATGATAAATAATAATAAAATTAATTGTAGTACAATATGGGAAATATAATACAGTAATGTAATTAAGCCAAACATAATTGTTAACTACTAAATAACTTTTTACACGTTAATCAAGCTTAACTAATAACTTTTTTTGCTTAATATATTGAACAAAATAATTGTTTTATACAAAATGTACAACTTTATTTGTTTCAAAGTCATTCTTCACAGACATTATGGTTTATGTCTAAAAGCAGCAGCTTACCTTTAGCTGCAAACACCAGCCCTCCATTTACTGTACGTCCAGGAAATGATACTTGGAAATTTCCACTGTAATTCATAAACTCAGGGTGATCGTACTTTACATAGAAAACAAATTTTTGCAAAGGGTCTCGGTTGGCATCCCATTTTATTTCTAGACCAGCCTCTTTTTCTTGTGGCTTGTTCAGACCTTTTAATAATATATTAATGTTCCTGAGCCTATTAAAATGTAAAGAAAAGAATTTATAAGCTAATGCAGTTTTATATATATATATATATATATATATATATATATATATATATATATATATATGCATGACATATAGGCCTATGCTAATTTTGGAATACATGAATGGAATTGTTAATAAAATTTGTCATAATCCAAAATTTTTGTATTCATGTCATTGAGTTTTGCTTTCAGCTAACATGAAGCACTTGCCATTTATAACCTGAAGGAGGAGTATAAAATCTCTAGAGAGTTGAATTTCACATTCTCTTGCATATAATTGCCATTTCTTTAAGTAACAATGGGTCACAAGGGGCCTCCTAATGGGAAGTTTTTGCAATTTGCAACTCTGAAACTATTCAAAACAATCTGTTCATATAATTGAAAATCTTTTCATAATATCCATTTTAATATTTCAATTTATGGGATGAATTCCAATAGCATAGACATTCTTTTAATTATTTTGCTTATACATTTTCATTTTCCCATTATCATATGGCTGTATATTATATGAATTTAAATCTGTTGAAGTGCCATAAATTTTTCTAAAAAAACATTTTTTTACTGTCTTAGGAATTCATTTATGTGTAATTTGAACTTTCTTACAATAACCTCTACTTTCATTACCATTGGCTGTTGTGCTGTTGAATGAGCATTGATTCTGATAAATTTAGCCTATTATTAATATATTTTTCCAATGAATTGCAGTATAGAATATGATTAAAACATAACATTCAAGTCGACATATTCCTCACTCTACAATTAATAACATTCAGTGGAATATAATGTACTTTCATGAAACACTAAATTCATGTGAAAAGATCCTGTAATCAAATATACACTGGATTATTTGCTCTAAAAATCATGACTTACATTGTATAGAATACTTCAAATCTTGATTGTCTTATTTCAATTTTAAAAATGTAACTAAATATCTTCCAATGAGACTATTGAACATTAATTGTTTCCCAATACAAGAAATTACCAATTTCTATACTTCTTAATCAATATAAAATATTTTTATGTCAATAAAATAAATTCCTATTAAATCCTATTATTTCACTCTAAATTTTAATCTTAAGACATATTGACATAATTTTTAAAACCAATGTTGGGTTCATTCAATTGTAATAAAAGAACTAAGGTTGACATCTGTTAATATGATTCTCAAATTTTGCAGATCCAATGTACTGCAGACTCATGACAGGGCAAGCCAAATTGAACACAAAAAATAATTATAGATTAATGATCTTCACCTTTGAAAATGATAAAGCGATTATTCTGAACAATAAATGCAGAGGTGGTTTTGAAAATAATTCTTGAAAGAAATATTTAAAGAGTTTCCAATTCAAGAATAGAGAGAAAGCTTTCACAATTTAAAGCCATATAGGCCATGAAATTAAATTGCATTAAGTAATTGTATTAAAGTATCAATTATAAATATACCCAACAACTGGATCAGGAATCAAACACTTGTTGGTTCATAAAATAGAATGTATACTCAAATTAAGTAATCATTATTCAATATGTCAGATTGATACTTTGCACATTGTTAATAAATGAAAATGGAACTAGTCATTTTTTTGTACACAGAATACAACTAACTATACATTTAAAAATAACATACAGTAATGCATCATGGTTGTTTTAAATTAAGTATATAAGTATATTGTTCAATGAAGAAATAATTTAAGTAAATTTGTAATAATTACATGCAACACTTTTAATTTAATATTTGTTGTACAAATTATCTTATTAAAATTGTAATGAATCATTTGAATAGACATTACAAAAATCTTAATGTAAATACACAAATGTATTTGGAGTCAGACAAATGTTAGTTTCTGTACTTACTGGTCTAAATGAAGATCTAAAGATATTTCTTTCCTCTCAGATAGGTTAGCAGAAACAATTAATGAATATAATTTCAATTTCCATCTAACTTGAATCTCAGTTTTAAATTCATCTGGGGTTGGTGAATTGTGTTTCACCAAGAGTGAATAACCATTATCCTCATAATTGCCCTATAAGATCAGATGTTTTTACAAATTTATTTTATTGCAATATAGTTTTACAATTTAGAATTAATGTACTTGTAGCAGAAAATTAGTTTTGTGTCATTACCATAATGTCTATTTTCAACTCCTTATCATCTCTCATTAGTCTACAGTTCAATATTATATCACTGAAACTAGGAGATTTTATAGCAAATTTCAAGTTATGGTTTGATGCTTTTGAAGTGCTCTTGTCTTGATATGTACCTTTCATATTTATTTTATGTCCACTTATCCACTCAGCATTAAAATCAATCTGAAAGGAATTAATTAATTTTAACAAACCACCATTCAATTTTATGATAAACAATTATAAATATACCCAACTTTCAATTAAAACTAGTGTAATTTATTCAGTATTTAGCATTTGGATTATTAACTCTGGTCTGAAAAACACCGACTTACACTTATCACTGTCAGACATATTTTATGAGAAGAAAGATAAAAGAAAGCATAACTTAATTACATTAACTCATTTGTGCTTTATAATCTAAAACTTTTTTTATGGTAAAGTAGTACTTAACTAAACAAAACACAATTCAATTAATTTAAATTCCCCCTGGTACCTTCACAACACAGTTATCCACATAGACCTTGAAAATACTACTATAATTCATAAATCCACCAAGTCACTATTAAATAGCTCCATCAACCACTCAAATCTAACCACTGAGCTTTTCTATAACAACTTCCTCCACAAAATCACAGACTCAAACACAAACACTCCATTGGCATCATCCTCCCCTAAATTGCCCTGGAATCACCTAACTCTAACCCCCCCACCAATCTACTGGCACTACATACTCCCCTAATATCCATTCCTCGAATCATCTCCATATTGAAACTCATAAACACCAATTTTCCAAAATGCACAGATCTTTCAAACCAAAATGCTGGCAAACATTCATAAAACATTATAATTAAGCTCCTTAGCTTCTCTCATCTCTAACTTAGAATGACAATGGTCTTATCGAGACCTCAAGCTTACAAGTGCTTACAATTTGCAAATTGTTTCATTTGTAGTCATGAAAAATTATTCTTGAAAATTTTGTCAAATATCTTTATTTACATCTGAAAGTATTTAGGTACATACTTACAACATAATCATTAGAAAACTTTTCATGTAACCAAAGTTCCAAGACCAAAGGGTTGAATCCAGGTATAGTGACATTAAGTTTGCCTTCAATGTGAGTAAGCTGAGCTGGAGATTGTTTTAGATTTAACTCAATCAGAATTTCCTTTCCTAATAGAGAATCAAATTTTAGTTTCAAAATAAAATAATAATCAATACTTATATCCAATTTTGGGGTAAAATGTGACTAGTTCAAATTAAATAACACGGCACAACTTTCAGATCTTTATTCCTGACAAAGGGGACTAAGACCCTCAAAAATTTGAACTTCTACCTATGCCAGACAGGACCAAGTATTGATTTCAAGTAAGTCGACATCAATGTCTCTTTTTCCTATCCAAATGTGTTATTTAATTTGACCTAGTCACATTTTTCTTTAGTATTTTATATATATATATATATATATATATATATATATATATATATATATATATATATATAGTCATTGCTAAACAAGTTGTTTACTACCATAATCAATTGAACTAAACAAATTTTTACACATTTGTAGTATGATTGAAACTGTGAGATGCAAATTTTGAAAAACCAACAGATAAGATTATAATAAAATAACATCAAAGCACAATGAAATCATTAAAAGAAAAATTCTTCCACAATGATCTTATAAAAAACAGTGGTATGTACAACATAAAGCTTGGCAGTAATATTGAATGTTATTTTGTATGCCTCATGCATTTAATGTTATGACATTGATAGTGCAGAGAGTCTGTAAAGGTATATTTCTTTTAAAAAAAACAAATTGCATTAATGTAAACTTAATATCACAGGAAGTCTGTAACAGTACAATTATATGTCAAAATACTGCAATTCTCTAAATCTATATATACAAATAAAATATGTGAGGTACTTACCAGTTGCATACCTTATGACAGATTTAACATTAGTTTCTGGGCCTTTTGCGACATATTTCAAACTGAGTTTCAAATCCACAGAGCTTATTTGTTTCTTAATTTGGACTACAATATCTATAGTTGTACTATCATGCTGTTTCAAATAATTTAGTTTTGCTTCTAAGTGCAGTTTTGAGCTTTCATCTTTTAACTCTGGGCCCACTGTTAAATCCATTTTTACACTCACATGGTCTTGAATTTTCTGAATGAGAATAGTTTTTCCCATTATTTAAAATAATTAAATAAACAACAAATGTAATAGCAATGGGAATGATAAAAGAATACTTTTCTGTTCTAAATTCTGACACTACTGTATTCTCATAGGCATGATAGCATTTAATTTATTACCAAATAAAAGTTAATTAACAAAATTTTTAAAATTTAATTTGGACTTACCAGATAATCAATTAATGAAATGAAATTAAACTGACTATAATTTGATAACTGCAGTTTTAATTCCCCTTGGCCTCTGTTTGCCGATTTTGTCACAAAGAATGCCCCTATTTTGACATATTCTTGCTTTGATTTTGCAAACTGATAATCAATTTTGAAATTTAAACCAACAAGTGACTCTGATTTCTTTAAGAAACCAACAAGTTTCATTGCAAATTTTTTAGTTTCAAATTCCAATGTTACATCACATTGTGTAATATTTTTTTTATCCATCCACCTAATGGTTCCTGAAATCAAACACATTTTACAAAGGTTCATATTTGTAAACATATTAACAAATCACAATTATAATTTGCTGGATACCTGACAATTCTGCAATCCTAGTGTCATTGATAGCTAGATAAAACAATGGCTCATATATATTTCCATATTTTTCTTCTCTCATTTTTACACTGGCTCTCGCATCAAAATTCTTTCTGCCATTGATATCCAATACAAAATTGAAAAACCTTTCTCGTGGTGTATTTTTGTATGATCCTAGGGTAAAACAATATATAATCATATAATAAATAATATTTTCAAATCTACTGGGTTATTAGAAACCTTGATTCTGAATAATCACTGAAAATTAAAAACATTATAATTTGCTATACACAGAAAAAAAAAAAAAAGTGGCTTGATCATACATTTGTGAGTATAATGTTCTCCCTATCCACCAACCACAAAAAATGTGTTATAATTATAGAGTAGCAGGTGGTGCCAAACCAGGTAAAACCAAACTGAGGTGGTATTTCACCAAAATGTTAACACATCAGAAATATAATTGAAAATTATCCTCCAGAATTTAATCAATTAGTTGAAAATGTGGCAACTAAATTACATATTAACACAGTATTACATTATAAATCATGTCTATTAATAGATAATTTTATGCCTGTTATTATTACTTAGTTGAAATGTAAGCCAAATGAACAGAATTAAGAATAAAAATGTTATAATATACATTATGTAACATTTATGCCAGTTGTGACTTTCAACAGGTATAACAAATATTCAAATTTAAAATTACAGTTGATAATTGAAATTTAATGATAATAATACATATTATTCAGTTAAGTTGCTGACACAAAAGTTAGATTTTTAAGAAATAAAAAAGCTATACAACTAAAAAATTAAGATTGTTCATCAAGATCAAAGTAAAGTTGTTAATGTTATATTGACCTACCAGTGGCTTTATAGATATTATTAGCAGAATAAATTAATAATGTCAGATTTTGACCATTTTTATCCAAAGTCATTTTAAAACTAAGTTCTCTTTTTTGTTTGGATCCTGGTGTATCAAAAATGAGGCTTATGTCAGAAGAATACTGTAATTAAAAATAAAATTATTTTATTGGTCATTGATTTTATCAACTATTAAATTGTTTCAGTATTGACAACTGTAAGTCTAAAATTACTGACTAGATGTATATAATAATGATTTCACTTATTATAATACTATGACAACAGCAATGTTTTAAAATTTGATACATATACATACATATATATATGTTTGGATATGAAAAAAAGACAGCATAGTTGACTTCCCTGAAATAAGCAGTTGGTCCAGTTGGGCTGAGCAGAGCATATTATTTCAAATTTTCAAGGACCTGAGCCGCCTACATCAGGAAAGAAGGTCTGAACTGTGTACCACAAATTCATCCCAGCTGTAATGCAGTTCAGACCTTCTCTCCTAATGAAGGGGCCTCTGAATTTGTAATATTCTCTCTCCTCAACCTGACTGGACCAATTATTGATATAAAGAAAACTACACTAATCTGCAAGAATTAAAACTTTTTTTAGTTCACAACTATATCTGCAATGAAAACAATACTATATATCAGGTATCTTCTGCATGCCACTTACCTCATTAGATTCATATTTGTATTCTAAGAAATATTTCTTGGCTGTTGGATCAGCCTTTTTAAGAAAAATCTCAAATTTTATTGGACCATTCAACAAAAATGAAGATGAATTTGTAACATTAGTGTCTGGATATGGAAACTGATAATCAGCACAAATCTTTAGGCCCAGAGTTTGGTCCAAAGCAGGCCAAGTACAATTTTGGCCTTTAATTTTACCTTCTTCAATTCCTACTTGATGTTCTTCAATTCCATTTCTCAAAACAAGCATTTCTGATCTGGAAATATTACAACATTTGGCTAATAAAGATGAAATATAAATACGTTTGTTTGTATCACTAGGCTTAATTCCTAATCAAAATCATAAAATATATAATTTATTTTGAAAGTAAATAAGTAATGGAGTAACAGCATAGGTTTCTGCAACTCTGAAAGTAAAATACATGTATTATAAATAAATAAATTACTACTAATTGTCAGATACCTAAAGTGAAATATGTGAACTTAATGTTTTCTAACAACACTAATATAAACCCCTTTTGAATCCTAACTGTATTTTAATTTAGTCAGTAAATTTGTAATAGGTAATTCAAATAAAAAATTATGTTTACTATAGAATAATTATTTTCTAAACTAAATATATTGTTTTAATTTAGTTACAAAAGTACAAAGGATATGATTTTGATGTCCATTTTACATTTTCATGCTAATATTAAATCTAAGCCACACTACACTCGGTCCACCAATCAGTAAGGTAAAATGAATGTTATGAAATTTTAAAAAAATCCACTTATGTGTCATACAATGTTGCCTGGTTATGCTAATTGTTTCTTCTGCTTCTATTATAGTTCACTAATTTTAAAAACATTGAGAACACCACATATGATGGTTGTCCAAAGTAATAAAAGTAGACCATAATATGGAACAAGTTACTTAATGAGGCATTTAATATTGGATGAATGGGAAAAATTAAATCTCAAGTACTGATCTGGAATTATATATATATAAAAATATTTTTCCAATATATAGTCCAATACAAAGTTGTGATTTTGAAGATATTCTGAATTTTATTAAAAATTGTTCAGTATTTCCAAGCAAATAATTTTAAAAATTATTCCAGATAGTTGCCAATGGTCATGTCTTCTTCAGTTTTGGCATTGAAAACTGTCTTCACTAACTGACATATGACTGAATGACATTGACACTACAAATCAAATGCATTTAATGTAGAGTATTATGTTTTTGATGTCAATAGAATAAACAAAATTATTTCTCTTTGCACAAAGTTAGATACTACCATCAGCTTTGTTGAAAATGTATTTCTATACTTATTTCTATTACACAAAACAAATACTTGTTTCAAAATGGAGTATATTTTTCACCTATTCGAAAACTAGTTAAATAAGACCTTTCAAAATGTATTGACAAAAAATTGCAAGAATCATATTAAGACTATATTGTAGAATACATACTTACTGTGCCTTTATAATTTCTGACTTCTCTTTTGGTAGGTTAAATGAAAGACTTACTAACTTGGTGCCTCTAACAAGAAACTGACCTTCTACTGCTGATGAGGAATATAAGTTAGCTTTCAATTTTATACCAGTTTTCAAGCAAAATGCATCTATTCCCATGGTACCAGTTATATCAACAGCCACACTGCGGATGAGACATAGAAATGATCATATTAATTGCTGGTACTTCTTCAGTATTATTAATATAATAATCATGACTAGTAACACAATTGTAATTCTCAGAAAGTTATGATACAAAAAATATTGTTGGGGTTCTGAGTTCATGATAAGAAGTATAATTTTCTGTATCGACTTCTAAGGAGACTAATTATATTATAGTGTCTAATGAAAATAGTGAAACAAAAATTAATTTTCTGATTACATAAACCAAATGACTATTAATTAACATATTTATATAAGCCATATATTTTCTCTTTCTTTTCATTGTCCATATCAATTATAGATATATACTAGCTGATTGCCGGGAGTTTCCTGTGTATTCAATTATCCCAATAGTATTATATTGAAAAGGAATTATTGTGACACAAATTTATCAACACTTTTTCTCCATGCTGCATACCAACTGGGGTTGGCCTAATATAACATGTGATTTAACTGGCATTGGGAGTCTGACTGTTCACCTCTTAGCAAAACCAAAACTGTAGGATTCCACAAAAATATTGGCCAATTTGGACCACTTTTCCTCTTCTCACCCAGCCACCTCTTATGCAGAGGAGGTACAACTTGAACTTATCTGGCATGGTAAATGACAGTATTCAATTCAGCAACTCAGGCAGTTATGCATTCAAATCACATTCACTTATGTATAATTTTCTGTCACCCCCTTTCACTTTCGACCCCCCTTCTTTGTTAGAGGTTGAAATTAGACTTAAACTACTTAGAGAGTGATGACATTTATCTCAGCAATATGAATAGATATATTTGTTTGGAGTTGTAAATAGACTTAAACTACATAGTGGGTGACATTTATCACAGCAATATGATTAAATATATTTATTCAGCACTGATATTGATCATTTTCACTTTACTTCATATGAAAACTTAAGAATTATATATGAATATCTCTGTGTCCATATTTATTGTAGGTAAAATAATTATCAAAATGCCTGCTTTATTATTAGAACAAGTGAGATATTTAATATGATTAATATCAAGCATGATTTTTTGTGGCTTACTGTTGATTGATATGGTTATAAAAGCACTAATAAAAAACAATTCAATAATGATTTTCTAAATACCAACAAAAGTGTAGAACAGTTATGCATATATTGAGCTATGCACCTCATTACCTTGGGCGCACTTCTGCTTTAATATCAAGTTCTCCTTTTGATGCAAAATTTTCAGCTTTGAGAAGGCCAGACAATTTTAAATTGACTGACGATGAGCCAACAGCATTTAAATTTATTGGTAAACCTGTACCAGTGGGAATCACATAATTTGTGTCCAAAAACAAAGCAGATTTCTTGAAATATATTTCCTGAAAAAAATACATTGACATAAATATTGAACTTAAAGAAATAAGTAAAATATAAATATATAATTGATATTGTAAAATAAAAATATTATTTTATTTAAAATTTATTTATATTTTATGCTTGAGCAAGAGCTGCCTGAGTATTTAAAAAATGAAGTCAACTATATTATTTATCTATAGTATAAATATTTTATTATATATAGATTATATCCATGCAACGTTACCTTTCCAGATAATATCTGACTCAGTCTCTTCATTGGATTTATGGATGACAATGCATTCATTAATTCCTGGTGACCCACAATTCTCTTATGCTTCACTTCATTTCCAAATATTTTGAGTGAGAGTGATACCTAACACAAAATATTTATTAGAAACCACCCATTTATGGAACTTATATTATTTGTTTCTGATATTGTCTCTTATTTATTGAAAAATGTATGTAAAATATATTAATTTCATCAACAGTAATTTGAACCCTGTCTTAGTATTAATTTATTCCATATGTATGTATTTTTGAAAATGTTACCTTTGGATCATTAATATTGTTGTCTATTACATTAGGAAGTTTATTGATGCTTTCTTGGATTTCATTTGTTGCACTTCTTCGAAATACTTTATGAAATTCTTCATTAATGTTTGTTGAACTCAGAGGTCCCTTTGGACCAAACACTGATTCTATATATTTTTCAAAACCTTCTGCTCTACCTCCTACCTTCAAAAAAGCAATGCAGTGTTAATATGTAAATCTTTTAAAAGTGTAGCATTACAAATAACATTACATAGAGACCACTGCATTTTGCCTGTTTAGTTAAGAAAAATAATTAGGGCTTATGGATTAGTAATGCTGGATGATTATTTTGAGGCTCAGTGAATCTTCGTTGACAAAAATTGAACTCACAGGAGAGTTCAGTCAGCTTGTTTGTGTATGTGCAGGGCACTGTGTATAGAAGGCAGTTGTTTTTGCCTCTACCAAATAACAGTAACTGCTGTTTTTGTGACATCTGCATTGTGTGTGGTGAAGCAGCAACATATAAATTTTGAGCCATAAGTGCCCTAAGTGGACAGTTCTGTCCTGATTATTGGTCTACGAGGAAAGACAGATTTTGGCATTTAAATGATTGGAGTTAGACTGTAGACTGCTGGACTCGGTTGAAGCTCAATCAGACTGGGAATCATATCTGTTTTTTACAACCTGGTCTTTTAATTAAATTTCATAGCCTTTAGCCAAGCTTGAATTAGAAGCATTTTTCCTGCTCTTGAATTGATATATTTGTGAATAAATGGTATTGAACTATGGAGAAACAGTAAAGTCATAAATATATGTGGTGAAAATAAAATAAATTGTAAATTTACAATAGTCTAGTGTTACAATGAAAGTTGGAAAGATAATATAAAGTGTCATTAAATTAAACATTTTGCACAATTGCATTAAATTAATTCAGTGAAAGTTTATTCCAGTAATAAGCACATTAAACTGACTTTTTCTTTGTTTTGAAGAAAACAATCCAAGAATAGATCAGATTAATCTAGAACAAAATAATACTTGTTTTCTATTATCATGTCAGTTAAATTTATTACTTTATTAATACATTACTTTTAGATTATATTATCATTTTATTCACCACTATAAATAAATTATTGGCAAGGTAATAAACATACCTCAAATATATTTATAGATTCACCAAATAAATCAACAGTAACATTCAGTGATGCAGACCTTGGAATGTATGACTTAGGTGAAAATATCACATTACTTTCATAACTTCCTCCTATAATTAAGAAAATCAGTCCATTTATACATTGCATTATTGATGTGAATTTAGTGTATCTTCCATTTTTAATCTTACAATTAAAAGACATATTATTACTTTCGGGGAACATATGAGTTCTTAGTAAACAAACATTGGCTGAAATGACTGTTATTTTAAGTTTACACCCTTATAGTTAATAATAAATAGGTAATTCAAACATTGATCCTTTAAATAAATTCTGTCTGCATATTCAGAGTCAGACCCTCAAAACCATGACAAAGAAGAAAAAATTCTTAACATAGTATTGTTTCCCATCAATGGGAACAAAAGAAACATGTGCAACACCTTCTTAGAAATAATGCAATTGCCAGATTGTGGCTGCAGAAATGATTCATAGGTCTAGAATAGATGTGTAGTTGATAATTTTACAAAAATAAATATTAATCTAATATATATGAGGTCACATTGAATTACAGGTACTTAGTTATTATAGTTAGACTAAGTTGCAAGTAAATGCAACATTTTCATTATATCAATGAAATGAGGATATATAGTTTTATTTTGGAGATATTATTTTTATGCAAGAACTCAATAAGTGTCACAGTATTACTCCTGTTCTCAGACATTTGTTTTGTCATGTGACTGCCCGCATTTTGATAGCTGTCACTCTGCATTGATATTCCCAGAATCATTGTTCTACTTTAATTAGTGTTTTAGCCAGGTTCACACAAATCGGCTACTCCACACAAAGGTAATCCTTGTCTACCCATTTGTAAATTTTTACACCTTTGTATATTTTTCTGGTCATAGATACTACAATATCTACTAAATTTAGCTATTTATTCCTCAATCCAAACTGATGAATAAAAGGCCCTCACTTCCTTTTAATATGACAATATTCTAATATGAATAATAAATGTGACATAGTCCAATCGCTGAAGAGTGTATAATTAGCATTCAAATTATTATGATAGTTTTATTAATTGTTACAGATACACCATAATATGTCATGACAGATTGTAGGTTATTAAATGGTGAATAATTTTACTTCCAACTGAATAAGAAATTGTATCCCTTTTCATAAATACTAAATTGTAATTGGACCAATATGAAATAGAATTGTGTGTTGAAAAATTTAAAAACCTGAAGGGCTAATTAAACAAAATTACACATTGATTTTGCTACACACTATGAGATAAAGAATCTACTGTTAAACTTACCTACATTATATTCATCAAGGAATACAGATCCTTCAAAGTTGTGAGAAAATTTACGTATATCACTGCTGAATTTTTTTCCGAGATCATTATTCTGTAAGAGACCTTGTATTTCAACTCTACTTGGCATTGAAGATGTCAACAAATTATTCAAATGGCTCCAAACAAATGATCCAACTGTAAACCATATACAAATTTCATATATTGTATTTAATTAGTTTTTGACAGATTATTGTGTTATTATTAATGTTGCTATGTTAAATTAATTCAAAAGATGAAACTTAACTTAAAATATTGTTATTTCTAATTCTAAAAAGACTAAAATTCTTATAAAAATAGTGACATTAATAATTACCTTGGTTAACATCCTCTTCAATGAGGGTATGTTTTATTGTTTTTATTACAATGTAATTTGGACACTGCATAAATTGAAGATATGATGAAATTCTTATCTCAGGATCAATGTTTTTATTGCGGTACATTTCTAGAAAATAATCCCTCAGAGGTTCACAAGGAAGTCTTCTGTTGTGGCCAAAAGAAGTAGGGTGTTAATATGACATTAAAAATTAAATAACCATCAATATCAGATGCCAACTTCAACTTTTTTTATTTAATGACTCTGATTTGTAATTTTTGGCTTAATTCATTTATAGTTAGTTCAATTGTAAGACTTAAGAATATTATACTAAAAAATATTGTACAACTTCTTTTGATTTTTCTGATTAACAAAAAAAGTTTTCTCTTAAGAAGATCAATTACTTGAAAACATTTATTACAGTACTTTCATGTGGTCAACCATGACTGTTTGTAGGCAAGGCTGGAATCATCAAAAAATTGTAATACAATAAACTCTTATGTTATCTATTCTAAATAGGCTTTGTCACTTTAAATGATTTTAATTACAGTTATTTCAAGAAATTGGCACATTATTTTAGGTTCCTTTTAAAATTGTGGTCTGCAATTTATATATGAAGTCTATAATTTTTCTATGGGAATAGTTAAAACACAAATAAATCAAATTCCATACAGTAGTTCTTTTACAAAATGTTATAGTATAATGTATACTCTGTTCTCTATTCTTAATTTGTATTTTCACATAATAGTTATAATTTCTTTTAGCTCAGAATAACCCTGAACATATAATCCACAGGAGTTTGATCACATAAATCCAAAGTAATTAACTGCAATAAATCAACCAGTTGATAACTACTGAAAAGTGATTGAAATGGGCGTAATTGAAACAATTTGAAGTCTACTAAGAACTAACATGTACAATCAGAGGAAAAAGTCAATAAAAATGTAAAATGGAATTTTAATGAAAGAAAAAAAAATAATACTGTTGTTTTTGTATTAGATCTGTTACTGTACTTATTTCTGAATTATATATTCTTTAGACAAATAGATCTGAAACATGAAATATTGATGACTAATTAATGATATTGAATAACTAACCTGTGAGCTTCTATTGCTGCAATTCTCAATTCCATTGGCAAATTGTCATCTTGAATGCATCTTTGTAGAGCAAGACTTAAAGGTTTTGTAGACAATCCAATATTACCAACAGCTTTTAATTTTACTAGAAGCTGAAAATTTATTTAATTAATAAGTTCATGTAGGATTCTCTGTGGATTATTAGACTTATTTTATAAAATAGGTCACAAAGTCAAATTTTTATGGAAGATTTTCAGGTGTTGTTAGATTGCTATTTGGGTTTTCCTTTGTACAAATAGAAAACTTGGAAAAGTGAAATTTTAGAGGAATGCAGAGATAAGTTAGCAAGTGTCTAAATATAGGAGTTCAAAAAGTCACAAAATTGATTAGAAATCATCAAAAACTAAAAATGGTACATATGAAACCTATATTTATAAAAATAAAAAGTAAACTCTGTGTTCAGGCTGAATCATTTAGAGTATCAACATTTTTACAGTCATAATGGTGTGGATGGTTTCATCCATTATTAGAGGAACAACAATTTTCTTTTCTTTTGTAACCAAATTATTCTATAAACAGTATGGTTCTGAGGTGAATGGTTGGATTTCAGGGAAGACCATGTTCTTCGGCTTGGGTGTCCTAACTTGTAAGGTTAGCTGGGATGTGCTTAAATCAAAACTACTATTGAGTTCCAAATGTTACATATGTTCATAATGTAATGTGAGATAATAAGAAATTATTTTGAGTAGTAATAAAAAATTGTCTAAGAAAAATCAGTAGATTCTTGACCCCAGCATGCTGTGTCAAATTTCATTGCTGTTTAGTTTTTCGGATAGATCTTCCATTATTTCGTCTATGCAGTTCAAAGTTGTGAATTCTCAAGAAAAATATTAATTAGAGCTCTACTTTAATTAATTTTCTGTAAATAGTTTTAAAATAAATTTAATTTTCAACTTGCATGATCTATATGTTTAAGCTGGGAAACAAAATTATTTTCTTATCATGTGGCTATTATGATGTGGTTATATTTTAACATTTCTATTTTTTAATTAATTTTTATGAATATAATTTCACCACATACTAGAGAAAAATACATCAAATATGAATGTTACACCATAGAAAGGTTTAATTTTTGGTCTTACCTTGTCATGTGATGTTCTGCTTTTATCAAAATGTTGACAATTGTCTAATAATTGATTTTCTAATATTGACACTATTTGAGTTACTTCATCATTGGAGTGACAGTTATGGTTCCACTTACAATAGGAATGTACTACTGAGCTGATAGCAAACATTTCTTCTGAATCAGAATTGTTATTTGTAAGTAATGGTGTTAATATAGAAATAGTTTCAAGATTTGGCCTGAAAAAGTAATTTAGATTGGATTTCACAATTTTCATTCTTTCATAATAATGACTAAGTAAATAATTATTGAATAAAAAAAATAGTAAATTATCGATAAAGGATAAAAAGCAATTGGACACAAGTTGTTATCAAATAAATCTTTAAATAATGAAAGCATTCTTTTTCATTCTGATAGAAACTGAAATAATGTTGAAATTTAATATAATGTAATTAAAGTAGAATATACTACTGAAAATAAACTGAAAAAAAATTATCATACTAAAATTAATAAAAATTTGATTTCTAATTTGATGACAAAAGTATGTAGGTACATCCATTATATTGAAACACTTAAGTAAATACAAACTATGGTAATTGTACTTAATCAACATCAGAATATTGAGACATGTTTATGAATAAACAGGGAATAAATGGAAATTTATCCCATCAATTAATTTTTTGGTGTACTTGTTTTCTTCATGAAATATTTGCCAAAGTTTCTTATTTAATGAATAAACTTTCATTTAGTGTTTTTAAATACCACAAGATAAAATACTATTATTTATGTAAGCATATACACCACTCAGTGGGCTCTTCTCGATTTTAAGAGGTGGTTATTAAATAATATTCATTAATTAAAAATGTCAAAATTTATTAATATTTGGTTATCTTATTTGTTTGCCAATGATTGTGAGAATGTAAGTACCATTTTAGAAAATGTATCTGTGTCGAAGAACATTAAATTACCTTGGGATGAAGGTTATTGCAAATAACCATTCATTAGCAATACTTTTAGGAATGCTTTCATCAGTTATAATATCTGTCATCAATTGAACTGCTGCATTGCTTCCCAATAGAGGTAGGGCATCTATGAGATGTCTCCTGAAGAAGGAAATAAATCCAATTGTAATATACATTTTTTCCATAACTTTAATAACTGCTGGACATGGGGAATTATTGAAATGTTATCTGAATGGTTAAACATGGGTTCTTAGTTTTATCTGTAATCAAACTTAATCAATTAGCATACATTTTACTATTACAATTAATTGTAATGATTTATGTAACTTAATTGAAATTGATACACTTATGGAAAGGAACTATAAATATATTTATATAAGATATAATCTTTTACACAAATAATTTGGAAGGTTAAATAATGTAGTGATGTATGTTATCAGTCTGCTTTGAATCCCCAAGTTTATTTAAAAATTGTGAAAAGTAACATGGAGTCTAAAAATCCCCAAAACTGGGTTTTGAAACAAATTGTTTCTGGAGTTATTATTTTCCTTAGATATTAAATTTTTCATGCAAGTAGTTATTAAATTTTTTGTGCAAGTATACACTAAATGATTGCCAAATAAGTGATAGACTATCAAAAATATTTTTTCTGAACTTAAGTTTTATGTGAAATTTTCTCTCATTACTATGTAAAATGATCACTTACTTTCCATTGCTGCATATTGTTGGAGCCCTTTTGTACAGATCACTTATTGCAGAATATGACAGTGATCTTGCCACATGAATAAAATTAGAAAATACATCTGGGAATCCAGAATCTACATCATGCTGTGGAAGAAAAATAAATATTGAAGGACCATGAACACAAGTACTAAGGAAATAATTATTTATAAAAAAAAATATAACATAAATTGCATTATAACCTGAGCACAGATTGCATGTGATCTAGTTCCATATGGTTAACAATATTCTCGCCATTAAATTATTCTGACTAAATGTTCTGGTGACACTTATCAACTTTCAGGATATTTCTTACACCATAGGCCTGCTAAATTTGGTGCATGATTTATGTTATCTTATTACCTTCTAGTGTATTAAAATATGGGGTGGATCGACAGAATTTGGGACCATAATCAGGTTATATTATTATTTAAATAGAAAATGTCAATTAATGTATCTATCAATATCTTAAGATTAAGAGTATGCATAAAGTAAGTAATGGGCCTTCAAGGTTCATCTTTTTAATTTCTAAGAAACACAGTTTGTGGTATTTCTCACAGATTATAGTATCACCTTATTTCAGACATGAGAGCTATTTGTGAATTATTAATTTAGAATAATAACTGTGTTTCAGTATAATCTCATCTAATTGTATTAATTAAAATCAAATTTACAATTTCGAGATAAAGTTATAAAAATGTACTTACATTATTTAACTGGCACATTCTCCTCATCAGATTTTGTGGAATCTTAATTTCATCAGTTGTAGATTTTGCAATCAACCCATGGTCAAATAACATTGGCTCCCTCCTAGTTACAATCTCTAGAATGGAATCAGTTCTAAATAAAATATGGTGCTCTTGTTTCTTTCTACTTATTGATTTTAGTTACATCATATTGTAATTGAAAGTCTAAGTAAATACAGGAGTATATTATCCTAGATGTATAAATTTAATGTTTTATAAATCCATTACCCTGTTCATCCAACGTAGAATTTATCTCCCGGAGGAGTTTAAATGTCTGCTTTGTAATTGTTTTAGCACCACTTTCTTCGTGAGAAAATGGTTGGAATAAATGCACTTCTTCACATTCAATTTTGTTATAAACATTGTGATCCACCGAAAGTAAACAAGAACTGTTTGATTTCATTATTGGTGGAGGCTGATAATTCTGGAAATAAAAAAAATGACACAAAGCATTTGTTTTATAGCCTTGATAACTGGCACAGATTTAGTAAAATGTTTAGGTATTCTAAAGGAGAAAAATGAGGGGAAAAGTGAGATTTATGATAGGAGTAAGTCCCATAATACCAAAACTAACTTCAACAGTCCAGGTAATTTTCTTCATAGTAAATAGTTATATTGTACTTTAAATATTTATTTCATATTATGGTAAAGTGTTTTTTTCGTGGAATAATATTTTCTACTTCAAGAAACAAAAAATATTTTTTAATGTTTTGCACAATTTGAAATTGTATTTTATAAAGTTTATGTATAATATTTATTTTATAAAGTTTATGTATAATATTTCTAATAATAATAATCATGAATATTATTTTCTACAAGTTGGGTCGATGCGAGTATTTGAATAATTTAATAGGAACAAATGGCAAGATTTCAAATGTGAATGACTATAAACCACATTAATCAGTTACTACTTCGCTCATCTTTGCTATTTAAGTATCTCTGAAAATTAGAAAACTGGCTGGGTCAAAATTTAATGAATTAAACAGTATACATAGGAAAAGAACTTTCATCAAAATAATGCCGCTGTAGCGACTACTGCACAGAGCGAGTGACGTTTCTCAAAGGAGGGTCGCTCTTCGCCGGAATGCGCGCCCTGTCGTCTTCATAATTTATGAACCTCATAACGTAACAATGTCGCCAAGTTCGTCTTTGTTGCTCTTCGTTGTTCCGCATAGGCAATAGACACACGGCACACCGAATCGTTAACTAGTAATACGACGGGAAGCAGCGATTTGATCACACAAAACCTAGCACTCTTAACCACCGCAGGAATAATATTGTTATCAATTAAATATTGATGGCGTCACTAAAGATGCAGTTGCATTAAAACTGTAGGATAAAAATTATGACACTATTTTTCCCTTTGTATTTAGTGCATTGGACTGGGATTAATTTAGATTTGATTGTAGGAATTGAAACATTATCAACTTAGCAATTTTGTGTAGAAATAGATGTCGAACGTTATTTGCGCATTGAACTCGATAGCCTATGAAAAAAGTGAAATCAAATAGAGGAGAACGGCGGAAGCTGTAAATAAATAAATGTAATCCAAATAGGAGATAAAGGCGATCTTATTTTTCAATACTCTCCCGAATTCCTTAAGTTAGTATTGTTGTGGATTCGCGACACACTAACGTACTCCCTCTTCAACTGCAGTTAGTTAATTAATCAGGATGAAATTAATTTTAGAAAATTAATTATAAATAAAAACAAATTTTAGGGAGACTAGTATACATATTTTATCAAAATTACAATTTACTTCAAGTAATTATTAGTATTTTAAATTATTTTTGTCGTTTGATTTCACTTTCTTCACTTCTTTTTAAAAGTCGGCGTTCCTTTTCTTGTTTCTGACAGGGAAGTTGTGGTCATTGTGTTCAAACGTTGAGGCCAGTGAATAGTGTTTATCTTTATGGCAACAATAAACAATGCATTATACAGATTGTAATGGAAGAGTGTAGCAGAACATGGGTTTTTGTATTGACTCGAGAATATTGAACGTTCCAACCACGTGTATCATGTGAGGCGCATAAAAGCTGAGCTGATAGCACTATTTATTTGATCGAAGGTGCATACTAACCGATCGAAATTTGTATGAAGTGCTCTGTATGACTGAGTGGTGCTGATAGCGATTCACACACGACATAATGTCCTTCTCCTTGCGAATGATGAGGCTCGTTCCTTCTCTTCCTTGGAGACTGTAGTGCGTTTCACAGTTGCCGTTGACGTCAGTCTGAAAATAAAAGTTGGATGCAACTTTAGCAAAAGTTATGTACAGCATATTTTTCACTCACGAAGCCAGTTTTTCGAATGACTTACGTCCGTTGATTCGTAATCGATATCGAATCTTTTCATGGTGTTTTGGAAAGATGAGAGTATTCCCTTCTTGAAATTAACTACCCATGTCGCTTCTCCTTCTCCAGGACATACTTCAGGAATTGTACCATCTTGGAAAGCGAACCTGGGTTTCATTAAAAAATGTTCTACATTCAGAATATCGTAATTAACTTGTTTTGATTAATTATACGTGAAACTTTAAACTTGCAGTATATTGACAATTGAGAAATATAAATTAAAATAATAGTTTTTTCCATGTACAAATTACGATGTATTCCAAATATACTAATTTACCAAATCACTTTCAGTTGGATTGTAAACGAGAATTAATATTATCTAGAATTAAAACCCTCTTTCGCTATCGGAAGAGTGTGGGACAAGTACCCAATGCCCGACCTACATAATGGAGGTTTTCTAGGGTTTGTCCTGCATTACTTTTAGGCGACTGCCGGATAGGATCCTTAAACTACAGCCCGGGAGCCCTAGTTAACCCTTGGCTACCTTCCTCTAGCCTTCCGCATCCCCCCTTTCACTCCCTTTCCTATGCTTTAAGAGGGGAGTTGCAACTATGTGGATTACCCTATACATAGCCTGTCTACACCTTATAATAATAATAATAAAGTTCTAAATGCTGGAGAATTTAAGACTCACCTTAATGGATATGCATTTAAAGCTGTTGAAAACTCATTGGCTTTTGGAGGCGTTCTTGCAGGATAGCCAGGAGAATCTTCAAATATTTTTACATTTTGTACCTATAAAAATACTTTTTAAAAAACTAAATAAGCCATATCAATTTTACAGCGTTAGTAATGTAGTGTTATCGTTGCAATCCCTACAAATAATATAAAGTTACATGCATTACAGATTTCCAACACTACATATAACTATTTATATATGATCGAAGCAATGGAACTTCGATACGGTTTCGAAAAGCTCCTGTGAATCTAAATCAAATACAGAAGACCTTTGAAAACAAATAAAAATTAACCATTCTGCACTAACATAGATTTGTAATTGCAACAAATTGAATTTCAGATGACTTGTGTAATAACGAATATGCTGCATTACAATTTTTGATAAATCTTGATAACATTTTATTAGTCAATATAATAATTCAATTGATTAAAAATTCCTTTACTCAAATTATTTATGTACATCTGATTCAGTGCAAAAAAAAAAGTTTCGTAATGAACCGTGCTAAACGGTGAGAATGTTCTTTGCCTAAATTGATCTACAGTCATAAGGACAACGAAGTTCAACGGAATTGTGGAGTATAGTAAGTTTCTTATAAACGTAATCATAACGTATTGTTAGAATCCGCAGAATATGTGCTGAGCAAAATATACTAAATTGCGTCATTTCATTTTAATTTAGGATATTAATTATAAAACATAGCACAAAGACCTTCATGTTGTTGCATTTTTAATAATAAATTATTTACAAACGATTTTACAAATTCTCTTCTTCTCGCCGAAGAATTTAAAAGTTAAAAGCGTATTGAGGTTTCGTTTCCCAATTGTTTGGGTGATATCACTGAGGCTGTTTTTCACGAAAGCAATTGTACTCCGTTCTGGGCGCAGTGCACGAGTGAGTGAATATTGTGTACTTCAATTAACCAAACAGATCTCTCCTGCTGTTTTGCACCGGGAAACAGGCATTGCCTCGTGTCGTGTAGCCTGAGGAAATAATCGATGAACAGAAACGAGGAGTTGAAATATCAAATTCGAAACATTTGGCAGAAACGACAGGAACCTGCTTTGCTTAAACAGCTGTGTGTTTCCAGATAACCAGGTTAATTTTGTTTTTCATCTGTTATGTAATTTTAGATTAAAAAAATTATTTCAGTGTGTGTGTGTGAGATCAATGAATGAATGAAGGTGACAATCTAATTTTAGTCGGATAAATCGTGTATTTTAACCGTCACTAAAATTGTACTAGATGTTTTTAAAAATACATTTTTTAGAGATTTTATATTCAACTTTTGGTTAAATTGACAGCAAATTGAAACATCAGAAAATATATTATTACGATCATCTTGACTTTAACAGCCCGACAACAATTTATTTTCTGTTGGTAGATATAAACACTTGGAAATAATAGTAACAAGATCAGAGACGCTGTAAAGAATAAAAAAAACTTTCGTATGAAGGAAACAGCAAAGTAAAGAATAATCGCAAGGAGTGTGATTCTTCAATTGTTCCCTATTTCTGTGCAAAGCCTAAACACTTTATATATATCTCCGATAATAATTGCACGTCTTCAATGTTACGTACCCGAAGGATCCCCTCACAAGGCGAGACAAAGTCCAGGGTGAGTTGTGCTTCGATACTCAAGCTGGACTCGTTGTTGCTGCTTCCTGCGAAGAGCGTCGTTGCTTTTACCGAGTACATGTACTCGTATTGCACCCCCGGGAAGTACTTGAACTTCCCCGTGCCTGTGGGAAACAGACTAACTTAACCAACAACCAAATTCTGTTGTGTATTAGCTAAACATTTACTAGAACTAATAAAAACCTGGACATGACGGCCTTCCACATATTTTGGGATCCTTTAGGGAACCTGAAAACAATGATTTTAGAAAATTATTAACCATCTTTACAATTTATTATAACTATTTTAAGACATTCTTGATTTTTATTTAGAACAAATATTTTCATTTAAGCCCGTCGGTCGGCTACAGTGAAGTCTTTTGATTGTTTCTGATAGAATGTATTATAAATAAAGAGTTCTCTTATTGATTACCAAAAAGTTAATAAGGTGCAGTTTCAGTGTATATTTTAAAAGGTCTTAGAAGCTTTCGACCGATACTGGTCATATTCGTACATTGTTATTCGGTACTGCAAGTATTATAAGAAAATACAAACCATCATAATACAAGAAACCTATTTATATGATATTGTTTACCAGAGACGATTGTCTTCATAATAAAAACTCAATGTGTTTTTGGAAAGGGATGCACACGACTACATGTAAGGTACTTAGCTGGTAACTTAGGATGGATTTAATAAGTAAGCTTTGAGGGAACATTAAAGGTATCAGGGTTAATTAATAACGAATAAAATTCAAGTTTAGACTTTGAGTGTTTAACGGAAGGTTATCAATTAAGACCTTCAGTACATAATAGGTTACGTAATTTCGCAGGTCTCTTGCTAATTCGTGGCCCACAAAGGTATGCGAACCAAACAGTCATAAAATCAGACGTGACCGTAATAGTTTAATGTTGCAACTGTCCTCGTGGAAATGTAGAAATAAAACGAGACTATAAATTGGAAAACGTACATCAGTTTTGAAAGCTACAATTAATTCATATTTATTTGGTATTCTTTATGTTTACCCGGAAAGGATAACTTTATTGTTCGAATTGTAAATGACTTCGTTTCCTATTATATAGCTTCGTGGTATTTCACATTCTCTAAACACTGACACAGAAAGATAGATTACAATTTGAGCTGATGAAACATTAAATTCAAATGTTCGCTGTTGCCCTCGACTCTGTAGTTGACACAGACTCTTGCCAATTAGCGATTGCTTCTGAAGCCGAAACCTTCCGATAGAGCTTGCCACAACTGTCGAGTTTCAAAACATGTACAACATAAGTCGTGAAACATTTGTTACCTTGACAGTGGCCTTTCTTCCGCATTTATTTGTTGTGTACTTCTATTGTTATATTCTTTCCAACTTATATGTATCGATAAACATGTAAATGACAGCCTGTAATCTACAGGCACTAGAATTTTTTTCGTGTTCTACTCAGTCCATTGAAGACAATAAATTGGACTGTTAGACTGTCATCTGACAAGGCGCATTCTAGATTTAGGGTCGCTCGTGACACTGCTTCTTCCATGTGGTATCCTCGGCTTTCCTTGGCCATAATTTAGAAAAAATGAAAGGAACTGCTCCGTCATGGCATTTGGATGCCTGAATCACTTGATGAAATCAGGGCTAACGAATATCAGGGGACGAGTGTAGAGAGTTACGAGTCACAAACCTTTCCATTAAATGTGTTAAAAGTGTTTGACTTGTTATAATTAATGCTTTATCTGGAACGTTGACATATTTGGAAAATAAAAAGTACTGGTACGAAGTGGAGGTGAATTTCATGAAACTCGTTAGTCTCTCTCCCTCTCTCTTTACACACACAATCTGAGAGAGACGGGGATGAGAATACACTTTATTTTGTTCATTTTCAGTATATTGGCAAATTAAATGTTACATATAAATATGAATTATGTATTAATTTGTATATAAACAACTGAGGCCTGTGCGGGACAGTGGATTGTGCTGAACGAGGCTCTCGTAATAGTAGAGATGCAGTTCTATGCTCACGTTCCCCATTAGCGTGTTAATCATTTGCTCCGATCGCAGCTGTGTACGGTTACAATGGTATCGTTAGCGTATAGCACAAACGTAGTATCTATATTCAAATTAAACCATTTGGGGATAACAAGAATTTTAAGTAATTAAATTTTTAATACGTATTTACATAAAGAACGTAAATAGATTACGAGTCATAGCATTTAGTTTGGAAGAAAGTGTACTGAATTTTTTAAAAATCTAATGACTTTTTTTCTATGTCCAACCTGCAGTTGAAAAAGAAAATAGAGTACTTGCAATAATTCTTTTACCTTTCCCCCATTTTTAAAAAAACCAACAAAGAGTCAAATTTTGTTGGCTATAGCTTATTATAATAGCAACCAGACTTCCCCATTATTGCAAACAACGCTTGTGTATAAATCTTAATAACTAAGTGCATTGCAACACACAACATCGTTTATAACTGTTATAACCACACTACGGTGTGAATGGAACAGTTCTAGAGCAACGAGAACAGCTCATAACATGATATTGTAATGTAGTCAGGCTTTATTCATCGCATGACAGAGACGAACTCGTAAAAACGTGAAGCACTTGTCGATGGTGGATCTTATCCTCTAACACACTTCTGTCTGTTCAAGAGTTTTAGTGGTGATATACCTCATTCATCTTCAACGTTGTCTTCAGCTTCTGTATATTTTTTTTCTTGTGTATGCCTTTGTGAGCCGTTTTTATTCTCACAGAAGATCGAAGAAACGAGTCGGGTATCTTGTATTTATAACACTTCATCGACTGCGGGAATGCAGTGAAGCCTCTGAATGGGCGCGAAGGATTATCCAATTAAAGTTGTGATGTTCAATACTGCAGACTCCCAACGTGAAGCTGCCCCGAGACAGAACACCTACATCGTAATTTCTCTCCCTTTCAACATTCTGTTTCTGAGAAAACTCCGTGTTCACACCACTCGCAACATTTGTCGACATTTCAAATTGCTTCGGAAACTGAATTTGCCCTCTATGATCTTTTATCTTTCTGTTGCGTACTTGACCGTAGTATTCAAACGGTATTCCAATGCTACAAATATCGTCAATTTTGCTGGATACGTCATTTTGTAACGAGGCAATCGATGGCAAAGTGGGAGCTGACAGAGCATTCAACCAAATTAATGAATATTTCATTAGGTAGGATCGGCTCAACTTTGTGGCAATTTTAAATGAAATTAATGTAAGATAATAAGATTTTCAATCACATGATCTGAAAATTTAAAAAAAAATTGAACGGAAGGCATGAATACTTATGCATACTAATTTCTGCAAAACCAGAACATTTCAACCCGTTGCAGTTAATAAAATTACAGCTCACTGGACACGAATTTCTCGTCTGTAAATGAAAAACGTTTACATACTTCAGACGGGAAAAAGAGATTTAGATACCTGCTTCAAGAGGCGTAGGAATAAATCTTATTTTAATTCTGTATATATTTAGCTTGTTTTAATTATCAGGCAAGAGTGTCATACGTCTGGGACTCACGTTACGTAGGTCAAGGAAACATTCCTTATGTATAATTGCATTGTATTACAACAAAGCTGTTGGAATCTCTGAAACATATTTTCTGTGCTTTACGGTTGGTAGTAACAAATGTGATGGCTCCGATCGGTTTCAGAATCGTATTTTGTGGTCTATAGTGGAGCCTGGCGCATGTTTCTGTCCTGACGTCAATCGGAAAACCCGTTACTTTCTCAAGTGGACGAGTACATTTCCCGTGTGGTTCAAAAAGATATTGCATCGGAGGCATCGTGAGAGAAAGCTAAAGAGCTGAGAAAAAAATCATGTTTTACACTAAAGTTTCCCTTTAAATTTGGCATTTCAAATTTAATAAGTACCAATTCGTATGATTTATTGTTTAATGAATTTTTAAACGATATTTACATTTTCCTTCTTTGGAACAGACTCCTTCGACATCTAAGTGAAAACTGTGAAATTTAACTCTTTAACTGTATAAATACGTAGGTGGTTTCGAAATTGGCCAGTGTTCGAAATAAATAGGACCTTGAGTTACACAATACTCTAGCCGTTATCGTTTATCGTTAACTCCTATTAGACAAGATTAGGTTTATAAGAACATTAATGTATTATACATCGTAGAAAAATACCTTCAAATATTCTGAATTTTGGTAAACATCACATTTTAGGAACAAAACAATAGACCCAGTAAAAACAAATAGACACCCATAACAAGCTAGTAAAAAACTACTTTTAAAAATATCTTTTTATTGTTCATATTTACTATTAAAATCCCGCAATCCTCTCGTAAACACATTTACTTTGATACATAGGATCTTCGACCGCGTTATTGGGGACTCATTGGAGGGGAAAATAGGCAAAATAAACCATTCCAACGCTGTTGGTGCCAATTTGCTGAATTAACAATTTGGTGGAGTAGTAAACGAAACTCAATTTGCCGGCAATTCAACATGACTAACCACCGTCGGTCATCGTAAAACTGTAACTCAGCCAATGTCGTGCTACAGAAGTCTACTAATTTAGTTTTTACGATTAGTGCGTTTAAAATTAAAGGGTAACAATTATTGTGGTTGTATCTGCGAGTATGAGACCATTAGAGCCTCAAGGAAATATATAATTTATTGCGATAATCATTGAAAGAAAACCGTGAAATATAATAGAGGTTTCCCTCACCTTAGCTATTGAACTCTTGCCTTTCTCGAATCCTTACCCCTTCCTGTGCTCCGTCTTTATAAGTTTGCCCCAACATTCAGTTGCAAAAAGAGGTGAGATGTCTGTCTTTCTAGAGATGGGCTCAGACAAGTTGCTCCATACTTGCGAGTTGGACAGGCAGAACTTTATTTCTTGATGGCAATCTGAACTGGTAGAAAGGTTTACTATTTCAAAGCTTTTGCCTTAACCATTAATTCCCACCGTTAAATATTAAAATATCCATTATCTCCGGCATTTAGAAACAAAAATAGCGTTGGGCGCACAGCGAGATCTCATCTCGCGTAACACATACATAAAATGGTTTAATTATATTGAGAACTAAAATGAAAGGTGTTTGGCGCTGGATGATTGATTTGTACTCTAAAGCCCTTTGTGGAGTGTTTCAGTCTTTTAATACGAACGAAGGAGAAGGAAATCGAGGACATTTGCAAGGCTGAAGTATGAATGAGAAAGAATTTCTTTCGTTGAAATAAGAGATATGAAAATTAGGTATACAGTTCATTCTAAAAATTTCCAAATGAATAGTGAAAGAACATCTTACCATAGTGGTTAAGAACAAAAATATTCGGCCAAAGAGAAGACTAAGGATATCAATGAAGAAACAAAAGAGTTATCTCTATTAGAAGGAATGGGCCAATAAATACTCAAATTGGATACTTTAATGCAGAAGTAGTTATAAAAGTCTGATTATTGATATATGAAGGTGGGAGGGGTATTTCCCGAAGATGAAAAATCGGACAACGAAGTCACCGGTTAGTTTGAATCCGGAAACAAATACTGTAATTCGTTGGTAAAGTTCTCCACATTATCAGTTTAAATATCAGGTCCTGTAAAAGTGTATTGAAGAAGACTTGTTGTGTCTAAAATGTGACTATGAAACAATTGGAGATAAGTGAAATACAAAATTCTAAAGACATGTCGAAACGGAACCACACAAGTATACGTCATTATTTGCGATTTTGCTATAAATATACTTAAAGAGGATTTATGACTAGGTCCTATGATTTATTTTGACAATTAGCTTTCTATAAGACAAGGTCATCACTCTCCATATATCCAGAACATCTTTCATACTTTAAGACATTTCTTTTTTTATTTACAAACTATAAACCAAAATTACTGCGTATTATTATACAATTTATAAATTCTGCTAACCCATTGTGCATATTGATATACATCTAATTTTCTGTATAAATCCTACAAGTACAAAATACGTAGTAAATGAAGAAATACCCTTTTAAATTTTTTCCCCCTTTAAAAATCACGGCAAGACTTTGAGATGGACTAAAATTGCAGCTTGTTTCTTGAGGTCACGCGAACACGTACGCGTTTCTTTTATAGAAGAAACATTTTCGGCTTTCGGAATCAGGAAACTGTACCTCACGGTTGCAAATTTACCTTCAAACGATCTGCCCTCTCAAACACCGTTTCATGGGTAATATTGGCTTCTAAAATGGCACAATATAGTAACTATCCAGGCACGAAAGTTACTCGAAACACTTTCAAAAACCGGTAATTTAAAATAATTAAACGAAATTTATAATTTAAAATACTCTGTGTATGCAGCAATCAAAATTATTTTTTTAACTCACAATTTTTACGTCACGTTTCAAAGTCACCTTCATGAAGTTCAGCTTTCTTTTGTCACTGCAATCACAGTAATTCACTTTTACCCGAATCTAAGGGTTGTCCAAGTTTTAATTCAATTGACTGTATCTAGCACTGACACAATATTCTTTGGAATATGAATCAAGAAAATCGTTTGTGTGGATTTGAAAGAAGATGCATTATTTTCTAGTTGACGACACAACTGAGCTCAATGTGAATCGTGATTTTCCTTAGAAAAGCTTCGAAGTTTTTGCAGATTTTTAACAAGGTCCATATACTGGAATTTATAAGAAATTGCTAATTATATGAAGTGTTTTAACACATTTCGGTAATACTTTAGTTTTTTTTCTTAATTTTATTAACAATCATATTACATACGATCTTTAAGCTAATTTGATAGTATGTACAATTTAATAAGAGTGTCTTGTACTGATGTCGTGGAGAGGTGAGGATCCAACAAAGCCACTTCAGTTTCTATTGAAGTCTATCGGTCAATTATGAGTCCAATTTGATTGTCGTCTTAGAATATTAAAAAATGCCAAGGTTTTATAAATCTAAAATCGGACCCTCAGGTTGCCAACCAGTTTATATAACTACATTTTGGCGCATTGCATTACAGAATCTTCAGGAGTTGTTTGTGGCCGCAATAAATATATAAACAATACATAACCTAGAAGGTTGGTACAAACGTAGAAGACCCAAAAATAAATATTTAAAGCCCGGATACGTAAATTAGAAATGTACCTACGTTTTTTTTGTAATTGGCTTGGGTTTTCTTGAACTGTTAAACATAACCAAATCACGTGAGGAAAATATTACATTTTATTTCGCAATCGTTACTTGAAAGCCCTTTCTGAGACTAATGCCAATAACGAAATATATTAGTCGTCATTCAGGGTTAGCATGTTTCTGGCAAGATACTCCACAAAAAAAAATTCTTATCAGAAACATTCAAAAGACAAACCCGGATAAAAATTTACTAAACGCTTTATTAAAAATAAAATATTGCTAATTCAATTTGAAAGTATTTCTTTCTAAGCACGCAGACGGAAAATATTTTCTTTATATCAGTGAACGAAGTAAGCATAAACAATTTGAAACGTCTCATTTATCTAACAAAACATTTTGAAGAACTAGACGTAAGTCGTCAGTCTATAATAAGGTTAAGGCTAAAATTACACTATTATATGGTGCAAATTGAAATGAGGATTACTCTAACGCTTTCTTTTGAAAAATCATGGGGGTTTAATTTTATCAGGCAAGAAGTTGGCGATTTATTTACGAAATTCAGTGACCATATTCTCGTATAATACACTAAAAAGCGTGCCAGTAATTATATATTCTTGGCTTTTCCAAAAAATCTTAGAATAGAATCTCCTTTGTTTTTACATAGTGGAATTTGATATTTACTTCATCACTCATTTAACACGCGGTTTGCAATGTTGGAAAGAGCAACATTATCTTAAACGGTAAATAATACTATTTAAAGGTAAATAATACTATTTATATCATCTTCAAATGAATTCACAGAAACGTCCTTACCGAAGTTCTTAAGTAACGATGGAAATGAAAGTAAGGATTGAAGGAACTTAAACTAATTTGAAATGAAACGCCACAATTCGATTGTACTTTTCTATACAGATATAGATAGATAAGTATACTGACTAATGAGAAATCTAATAAATAAATAAACTTCAGCCAATTTTAAGTCAGAAAAAAATAGGAGAATTTATTAAATTAACAACGTTTCATCGCTTAATTTGCGACCTCATCAGGTTCCAATTTTAATTTTTTTTTGAAGAACACGTCATTCTAAGCTGCCTGCCGTGGCCGAAAAAAAATTATTTATCGTAATAAAAAATTGATTTATTTTCTATACAAACTTTTAAAAATTCTGTCGTTACCAGCCTAAGAAATTTTAGACAAGAATTAATTAAATAAATTACAGAGTTTTTTTTACGGACAATTTAAAATATTTTATTCAACACAAAGGCGTTGCAGTATATTTTTGTACATTCATCAGAATTTAAGATATTAGAATAAGGATAAATAAATGTGACATAAATTTGGGGTTTGAAATATTGTTTGTTCTTTATACCATTTATAAGAACAAATTATGTTACCATAGAAACATAAGAAACAACCTGATTTGTGTACGAAAGGATACTGAAACGTCGTTGTGTTGAATAAAATATTTTAAAATGTCTGTAAAAGAGGTCGTTAAATTATATATATTATTAATAAAAAACGAATGTAAAGTAAAATATTATTTAGCCAAGTATGTTCATTTTCTTTTTAAGTGGAGGTCCATCATTAGCAATTAAACTGTTCATGTGTGAAAATTTAGAATCGAATTCATTTCGCTTTATTAATATGTCTCAATTAATATATTGTTGCCGGTGCAAAGGACAAAGTATCAGTTCTAACGCAAGTTACTGGTCTAAATCTGGCAGGCTTTGTATTCAAAGTACAGTTAGGAAAGTGTGTAATTTGTGAGTCACTAGGGTTTCGACCGTCCCCTTGTAAAGTAGATATAGCAAGTGGACAGGAGCCCGTAATTGACATTTCCTTCAATTGCCAAATCAAAAAAAAAAGGGTGTTCAAGTTTGGCTGCGGAAAAAATATTTTTGTGTAAATCATTCTTCAGATGTTACTATGTAATACTGTACAAAATATATTTTGTGAGAGTGAATGAAATTGATTTTGATATTGTAGTTAAGATGACATTTTCGTTATTGTTGTTCAAATAAATTCGTATCAGAACGTAAAATTCGGTAATGGGGCAAACGTACTGTCAAATGTAGTAGGTCCTTTAACGGATTTGTACTCTTACATATTGGGGTATTAATCTAAATTTCTAGATTATTATTAATTAGTGATGCCACGGAAATGAAAATTGTTTGAAAAATGTATCTCAATTATAATAAGCAGCACATCGTAAGACGGACTCTCGCGTCCCTCTTATCGTGTCCGGACTACGAGTTCAAAGTTCGTGACTGCAATCTTCTCACCCTCTATTTTGCTTCCAGAAATAGAAAGACTCGAAGATTCCGAAGCACAGTCGTTCATTAACATCGAAATTTACGAAAATCCACGAATTTATCGCTGCAATTCAATGCACACGTGGTGGCATTAACAGTAATAATTAACGTTTCTATTCCAAAATTTATAAAATGTGTGTCGCTGGTAGTTCAGCAGATGCGAATATAAGGACAGTTTTAATTTTGAACTATTAGTTTTTGTTTTATATATTTCCTATTTTAAAGTAGACTAAACGATGAATAATTATGATTTTTTTAAAATAAGAGTTTAGAGATTTTTGTCCTTTATTGTACAAACTTTTTGTAGAAATTTTGACAAATATTGAATCCTATAATGGTAGATGCGTACTTAACATGGCATATTCTCGATTTTTCGTTAACCTTTACATATTTTTCTACGCCGTTCGAATGGACCTCTCTGAGAAAATCCTAGCGTTGAAGAGGTAAATCATGGCACTTTAAATTGTTTCATAAATCTTCGGACATATGAAAAGGGACATGGAAGAGTTTGCGGTAGACTTGTTAGGTGTGTTTGAAGGAGCACCTTCCTCACATCGCGTTTCCTGCACGGTTCACGAGAGTTACAACAACCTAAATCAAGCTTGCCGAACCATTCATTTTAAACACTGTTAACCAGACACAAATTTAAGTAGCACTTACTGGCTGTGGATCCGCTTAGAGCAGCGGCCAGAACCGCCAGAATCACCAAGCTCATGGCGCACCACTCACTCACTCTACACTGGTGGTATATCCTCAGCTCTCCCAGCATCCGCTAGGGAACCCTGGGAGGGGGCACTTCGTTATCTGTATTATTGCCCTACTACGTACGACTGTCGCAAATCTCCAAGGTTCTTTGCCCCAACAAATATAGGTCATACTCAATATAAGCGAGTCCCGTTTCTACCCACTCAATATCGACAGCGTGAACATTAAGATTTGTAAAAATCTGACAGAACAAAATGAGAACAGTAGAATTCGATTATCTGAGGAGAAGTCTTCAAAAAACAAAACAGGATAAAATTATAAATGAGCTCCTTTGGAAAGAAATGAACGTAACCACGTCTGCCGTTAAAAGGATTGAAAATCAAACCCTTAAATGGTATGGTAACGTACAAAGAATGGAAAATGGAAGATGGCCAAAAGAAATATACCAATGGTCACCTCCTGGAAAAAATAAACGGGGCAGGCCCAGATTAAAGTGGAAAACCCATGTGGAAACCATAATGGAGGATAGGAATTTGGAAGAGGGAGATTGGAACGACAGACAGAAATGGAAATTGAAGACGGCAAACCTATAAAAGGGAGAAAAGCCGAAGAAGAAGAAGAAGAAGAAGAAGAAAATAGGTATTTCATCCAGAATGAATGTTGGCACTGATTAACTGTAAATTTCTTTAACTCCAACAAAGAAATATTTCTACGACACCCTAATTTCAATTAAACGAGCACGAAATTTGCGAATGAAATGAGATTGAAAATAAAATTTTTGTCAACTTAATTTGATTTTCCCCACCATAATCATAAACCTACAACTGCGAAAGCCTTGTCAACAGCAAATTACAATTTCGCAGTTCTAGACCTCTTAGATTGTTATTGGAAAATTAACAAGAATGCCTGGTGTAAGTTGGCCAATTTCCTCCTACGCATCGATTTTGCTGCAGGAACGTTGGGCAGGAAGAGGTAACTGAAGTTTCCGCGAAGTAGAGATCGTTGGTAGGCGGTTTTTGTTGCGAGTAACCTCCATTTCATTTTAGAAAACTTCCACATATAATTTGTGGGTGTTTCGAAATGTCATGCGAATTAAATACGCTGAATGACGACGTGAAAAACACGTTTAGCAACATTAAGCGGTTGATTGAACTATAAGGAATTAATTATGCTCTTTAACTGTACGTATTTACAATGAGGACGTTACTCTGCCCCAATGGTAAATAAATCCATAATTTTTAAATAAAATGAATCTAAACAGTTGCCTATTTACCACAATGTGCGTGGAACTTTGCAATAAGACATTTTCACCTCACATATTTTCTACAGAACATCGCGCTAATTTATATTTAGATCTTGTTTATCTTACTTTTTGTAATATTCTAGATTTGTTTTGTTTTATTCCTGAAAGTTGAGTTAACGTTACTTCAGCATTTAGACTATTATTGAATAAAAACTATTCACTCATAATTTTGGTATTTCTTAGTTAAAGAAATCGTTCATATCAAAGCTTTTGTTTGATAGAGTACACGATTCCGGTATAACATTATGTTTTATGGAACCCAATATTAATTAATTGTCCACAGTAAAATGATAGTCGATATGTAATTTAGAATTTTTTTTTTATGAAAAGGTAGTTTTATTATTTGTTGGACACGTCAAGAAATTAAATATCCTTAAAATTCCACTACATATATTTACCGTTACCTATAATGAAGCCAAATAATATTTGGTGGTAGTCTCATTGCTTTCATAACGGTAATCTATAACTCAATTACTACGATAAATAGCAGTTAGAAAAGCAGAAATATAAGAATAACAGACTGCAAATAATTGTCATTAAATAAAAATGGTTTTCTTGCTTATCCGAAGTAAGTGCATGTTTTTAAAAAATATGTTTTAAATAGAGTAATGTGTTACCGTAATTACAAACCTGTTTGTAAATATATGAATTGTAAACAAAATGAGAACTAGAACAGGTATTCGGCAAATTATAAATGTGTAGAGTTTTGTGTGGACCAACGAATCGAGAAATGAGTAAGAAATGTAAAGAGAGGAAACATATACATAATAGGGGAAGAAGAAGGTCAACCAAACTAGGAAAGGGATGGGCAAGTAGTTATATTCTAGCAGTAAGAGGGGATCTATCAGACAATCAGCAGATAGCGAAATCCGCTCCACGGGTCCCACAAACACGGCACGTAGAATTCATCCCATTCAATCGTAAGAAAGAGAGATTAATTTATTTATGTTTGAAACGTTAAGTTGCATGAAACCATTCTAAATAAATTAAAATTACCTTCAGTAACAAATATTCAATTTAAATTTAATATTATACAGGGTTCATTGACCCACTTTCTGCTTTTGTAAACCACTCATGAGAAGAGCTTACAATTAAATTGTCAAATTAATTACTTGTACTCGACCTCAAAGTTTAAATCAACTTAATCATAAAATAATTATATAAAACACATCCTTTGTACCAACTGTCGATACTCATCTGTAACTGTTCGTGTCCTAGCCATAGAAAATCTGGCGATTTGAGACTATATTGCTTTACAAAATGAGTATCGACTATTCAACACTACGATAAAAAAAATATACAATTGAACTGACCTGTTATTATTGTTACAACTGTAAGGTTTGTAGCTTAAAATTATAAGGATATTTTCTTAGTAGAAAAACCAATTTGAATAAATTCGTATGTTTATAAAGGCACAATTTAAAGAAAACAGGTTTATTGAATAAAATTTACACATGTCAACAACAGATTTTATGTAACAAAAGGATTCACAGAAATCATCATGTACCACTCACACACTGTCATGTGGATCCTTAAAGTGGATGCAATTCAAACTACAGGTATTGCTAGCTATGGGTGAGGGATTCAAGCGATTAATCTACATTTGCTATGCGTATTGAGCTCAAATGTAGTGCATGGAGATTAAGGATTGGTTTATGTTAACCCTGAACGAGACGCAACTTCTCGTTTACAAGTTTCCAATGGAACCTCAAGAATTAAGCTGTCCTGTAGAAATATAGTTCAGGACAAATCATTAGTAAATTTCTTTGGAGGTTAATTACCAATTAATTTGTAGTAGATTAATACAAAATGTGTTCGTTTGATCACATAGAACACAAATACGGTAAAAATATACACATGTTCTAATACAAAATCCAGTTTTACAAATAGAACATAAAGATGTTATACATCAATCATATCCAGCACAAAGTAATAAACAACGTCTGCATAGATTTCGAACACATGTAACGGTGCTGTTAAACTGTATGTATGTATACTGTTACATTAATGATATTTACTAAACATATACGAACCAAAGACTTTCCATGCTTCTTTACGTAAATCTTGGCTGCGAATGACCACTGTTACTTCAGCACCACAACGTTCTCTATGACTTTATTCCTTCTCACGTGTATCAGTGTCTTCTGAGCCCAGTAAAAACTTGAATTTATTTTACAAACTTCAATATATATTTTAATTATGACACATTTTGCTACAACGTGTTGTCCGATTACAGTTTATTCGTTTCCGTCGTTTTCAGTATCTTCTTCAGAAAATGTTTTCTTCTTCTTCTTCTTCACATACAACTTACATGCTTGTTTTCGTTACGTGGAAAGTGAGACGGTTCTTAGTTTTTCTACACATTACGCAAGGAATGCGGTGCGTGGCACCACTGTACAAAAAGTAAGATGTTTTTTTTTTTCCCAAAAAGATTTTACATAAAATATACATATATGTGAATTGTAGACAAGCAACGAAAATACACATCACAAAGTATGTCAGTAAAGTGGTTTACAAGTCCACGCGGTTATCTAACGTAACTATTTCATAAATAGTGCGCATAAGGAACAGTAAGGCGTCAACACGGAGCAGTCGGACGTAGGGATATGTGATTAGTTACACCGTTACGAAGGTATGATATGGCTGCACAATCTTCAATCTTGAGATATGCGCTGATTCAGTTCGGCACGTATCGCCGCTCACGAATATCTTAGACTATTGATATGGACTGTGATGCACACACAATTTACATTGACACTTGGCAGAAGAAATCGTGATGTGGAGGAAGACGATCATGTCTAAGACATCTTTAGGGACCCGATTAAACAACATCACCGTCACCTAACAAAATTCAATTATTTACACAAATCAACATGCATTTTATTTATTTTGTGCTCTGAACACAAAATTATCTATACAAAGCGCATTTAATCGTCAACTGAAGAATACGTATATACATACACTAAATACGTTACTTTATCTGCGTTACTCGTGTACAAATCTCGTTCGTGAACCAAGAAAAAAAAAGTATGTGCGAGAACGGGTCGCAGCACACCCCAATCTTTCTTTAACGTAATTCTGTCGAGGACTAAAGCAAGCTAGACGCGCGAGGGTTCGCTCCCCTACGAGTCCTGGAATCGTCGGCGCCGGTCTCCGATCACGTACTCCTACGGTGTCTTCAATAAATCTAATATCGCTCCTTCGAGATTACGACTCGTCGCACTCGGTAGACTAACCTTCAACCTCCCTCACCTTATTAAACATGTACAAAAAACCAGAAGTGTCACGTAGTCCTCGCGATAACACTCCTCGTAGAAACTTTCCTTAAATTCTTCCAAAAACGTTTACCAAAGCATTGGAGTCGCTTGCTCAAATATTGCAAAGAAAGATATGTACGGGGCAGCGGTCGCGGATCGTCACGACACGGGGGGGCTGGCCACCAGGATGGCCGCCATGGCGAGCGCCAGCACGAGCGACGCGCAGCTCCGTGGGCTGGCGCTGGTGTCAGGCACCTTCACCTCCACCTCTGCCATCTTGAAGATGGACAGCAGCAAGTGCGAGTGCAGCTCGGGGTGGTGCGAGTTTATCTTGTCGCTGATGTCCTGCAGCGGAGCCGCACACTCCTCCTGAGGACACAATCCACAACTATAGCTGTTTCGTCGTCAACAATTCATTACATTAAAGTCACTAAACGAGAGTTTCGATGCTTACGGCAAGAAAGGGCCAATTAACACAGGTATTCAGCAGCCTAAAAATATCATATAAAGTAATTTATACACCCACCAAGAAGATATTCAGAAAATTAGGACATCAACGTGATATTTCGTTAAAGAGACTAAATAATCCAGTTGGTATGTTGCGGTTCTCTACTTAATCTGTCCTGGGACAGCTTCTTCAGATCATGAGACATTTCTAATATGTCACTCAATTATTCTATTATTGACAGATATTTTCTAAAAGTTCTCCATCTTTATTTAACAGCATTCCTCTGATCCATGAACGAAGACTTTCTCGGCGTTAACATTCAAGGAAATGTTCACCAGAAGATGGTGATCCGAGAAAATTGCTTGCAACATTCTATAAAGCTTCCAAGTCTACTTTTTTTCAGACTTTCCCGGGTTTCACACCCTTCAGAATCTCGTAATTCAAAAATATACTTCGAGAAATTTTTCCACAATCCAATTTCAAATGCTTCTCTTTTTAAAAAATGTCCTGTTTGAATTTATTTTTAAAATTTTCAAGTTAATTCAGTTTTTAGTAGTATGATTAACACAATAAAAACATATCATTATCAAATAGCATTCATAATTCAAATGTTAATTTATTGATGAGCGTTAATTTAAGTACTCATTATTCATCGAGGTTTTGGTGGCTCAGTTATGTATGGTCTTTATTTAACAATGTTTACGTTTACTTTACGGTACCCATCGACGTGAAACTTGGTCCAATTTTTTTAGAGTTCTGTAGATATCGATGATTGAAAATAGATCCTCTATTGCAGTTCGCGTTTGTTTCTCCACCAAGAATGAATATTATTTCGGTGCTCACTGTCTAGCTCCTCTACTATCACTTAAACTAATTATTTAATAATTTTGTCTCTCTCGTCATCTAATATTTCCTCTCGCTGTCTACGTTAACTACAATTATTTTGCCTCCAAATATTCATCTTCACAAAACTCTCTCCCCTCCTAATCATCTTTAAGTACTCGCTCCAATCGAATCAGTTACTTCTCCACATTGAAACCTGTTTTCATTTTAATGTAATTCTGTTTGCTTCAGTCTTCTCCCTATTTATTTTGAGACCTATATCCTCCTGGACTATATTTTCCATTTCTTTCAACATATTTTCTGAATCTTAGACGATGTTTCACAGCAGAACAATGTCATCTGGAAATCATAACTTTTCAATTCGGGTCACATACTTTTTTTTTTATTGCTTGGTTGTTTCTTCAACAAATAAGATGAATAACTGAGATTATTATCTCACCCTTTTAAAAAAAACGAGGTTTTCTGAGCACTAGTTCTCTTTTTAATAACACTTGGTGTTATTGTTAATTGTTGACTACTGTCTTAATCCTGCTGTTTACGTAAAACATTTTATACACATTTCCGTTATCAAAGGCTCTCGCCCAGTTCACAAATATCATATACGTATGAAGAGGTTTGTTAATTCGTCCTATTATACGATGTACGTCCTAAATTTATGCCTCCCTGCCGTAAATCTAAATTCAATTAATTGTTGATAAAAGAAGAATTTTTTTGTTTTTAAAATAAGTAGTGTTGTTAATAAGGAATGAAATCATGAACAGAATAATACATCCACAATTACGTTGAAAAATATTTTATTTCAAATGAGTGATTTTGGGTTTTGTGAGGAATAAACAAATGATAATATTTAAAAAGTTGTCCAGCAACAGCGTTGTCTCTTATTTTCTTTCTTGCGTATAACGAACAACGCCGTAAAATGTCCATTTTCGTCAGTAATCAAGAGCGATAGAAGAAAAACTTAATTAGAATTGAAATTACATATTTTTCCCTCTTTTACATCGTTTGTTTATCTGTAAGCCATGACTGGGATCAGAGTAATGGGATCTATTTAATTAAGTTTTTGGAAGCAGCAGCGTGAGATGGGGAGAGCGAGGGAGGCAGATACAGACTGTGAGAAAATGTGTGCGAAAAACAACATTGCCAGAGGATTTGTGTACTTAGCGAGAAACCATGGTTGGTACAGCTAGTCCTGCCCTGACACAATTTTCTCTCAGAAGTATTAGCAAACGCACTCTTTCCGCCTCTCTCTACGCTAATCACTTTTCCTTTCATCGGTCGACATTAAAGGAAAAATGATCAAATAATTATAATTTCATCCAATGGATAAGGATAATACAGTAATTGAAACATTATTATTATTTTTTTTATTATCACTTGATCAAACGTATCAGTGTTACCAGCACTGGTGTTTCATTCGTTATACAAGAAATTAGTCTGAAGTCTAGAACGTCATTAATGAAATTGTTTTGACTAACAATAGTACATGACAGGTAATCTACAAGTGAAATGTCGATTACTCTACTACATAACACGCCCGCATTTTAAAACGACTACTTCTCTTCCATTAAATTCGTTGCAGTTATCACAATTAATACCATTGTATATCATATGTGCCACCATTTGTTCAACCAGGGAATCTATTTTTTCAAAGAAAGATATATGCAAATTTTTAATATATTACCACAAATTTGTTATGTAACCAATTGGCTAAGTTTGCATGTATCGTGATTGAATGAATGGTGGTAATTAATTTTGCAGCGTGATAAAACCTATGCGTGCGTATTGACGAAAATTAAACATTGTCCATAATTTCAGGGTAATCAATAGATAACTTAATGATATTTTTCTCTCTTTTTAAAATACATTACACTACTGTCCACTCATTTATTTGCTTCCACGATTAATTCGTCACTAAAATTTACTTGGAGATGTTAGTATACAAACTAGAGTTGTAACTAGAATGAATTTACTTAAACTACATTATTTATTTCCAAATCGTTACATAGAGTCTCTTAGAAATGAAATACCTTTTCCCGCACCAGCAACTCTGACGAGGAAATACGAAGGTCCTGGTCCGCCGCAGGCTTTTTCAACTTTGCGACCAGGATGAGGTTCTCCTTGGTCACATTATATACTGATAATGTACAACTAGTCTGAAAACAACGAGAAAATCGACAGTCAATAATTAATAAATATATTGTGATACCTTAAGTCATGAATCAAATGACTGATTTTGCACGTGCAATTTTTCCAGTGCCACTACTGTATTATTTTTTTAGTTGGACGCAGCAGAATTGGCGGGAAGCCACTACCTCTCATTACGCTAACCAATATTCACGTTAAAACGTTAGTGTATGCAGTCTGAAAAAAATGGCGGGTTTTGTTAAATCTCTTTATTGTTTAGTGCAATTAGATGAGTACACATTGCAGTTATAAAGGTAAAATATTTTAATCTGCCCCGAAAACTTATCACTTGTCGCTTGAACTTGACTACATTTTGTAATTGAAGCGTGTCATTCGGGTCAGCCAGCTGACGACACGCCTTCCGAACTGCGCCGGACTATAATAATATTACTATTTCAATTATTACTATTAAAATATTTTTGAGAGAATAATATACTTTTCATGTTTGAAAGGCTCTTAGACACATAGACTAGAACATACTTCAAACGTCATTGATATGTATTTTTAGATTCTAAGCGATGGTTAATTTAGATAAAATAGAAATGTCCTTTGCCTTAAAGCTCTCCGAACAGCGAAGAATAACACAAATTAAAATGTTAAAGTTTTTGTTCGATAACACGAACCACGTAGCTCCAAGGCTTTAAACAGTATGCACTCATTTGCAACAAAACGTCCCTGAAATCGATGTTCTTGGCGATATATCTAAACAAAATCGTGAGTGATAATTATTCCTTTTCTGAAAATTTCTTTAAGGGAACTTTTCTCGTTGCCGAAAAGAAAGGTACGGTGTAGAAATTAACACATATAGGTACTAATTTTTTAAAAAAATAAAATCGGGAAGTTTAAAATTCCATGCATCTTTAAGCGCAAGGAAGTCATATATATTTCGTTAAAGAGTTTTGTAAATAGAATATAAACATCAGATGTAAAATTTCGAATCCAAGTGGAAGATGATAAACGGTAAAGTCCATTTAAACGCTTTAACAGGCCCGGTATTCGTTGTGTCATTGGCAACTCGGCGCAACACGCCTTACACATCTAATACACGTTTAATATTTGAGAACCCTTGCGTCGGGATATAGAAGAATCTTGATGGTGGCAAAATATGGCTACAGCGGAACCGCTATTCACAGCGTGGGAGAAGAGTTGAATTTTAAAGAGAAGATGCAGCCGGAATATCGTGCCCAGACTAACAATACAATCGCTGTGATCTTTGATACTAAAAGACCGATTGTAGCTATGGACAAGTTCATCCTTCAAGTTAAAGGAAGTTTCGCCCCGACTGTCGAGATTGTCGCAAAAGGTGCGCGTGTCATACGAAATAGAATCCGCTTAGCAAAGTGAATATCATTTACGAGTATTACACATTTAATATATTTTCTCTATGATATTTACTAACACGGTCGTAAATTGATGAAATTGATCCCTCAATTTAACGAAATCACAAAGTAAAATTATTGTTACATTAAGAAGGATCGAAAGAAAATGAACTTTAAAGAACATGATTGGATGAGAACCGAGGGAAAATGGTGGCTAATTTCAGACGAATGGAGCGCTATATGAGGCACGAAATGGAGAAGAGTGGTATAAAACAGTAAAGATTAGGAACATGATGGATCGCAAGGGGAACGTAGCAAACGCAGAGAAATTCAATCAGTAATGTTTAATACTGGGGATTTCAGCTCCAGAGTGGAAGCGAAATAATAAATTTCAGGCAGATGTAGTTTGCAATCAAGATAAAGCTGGAGAATGTATCAGTCAATCAATTCATCTTGATCACTTCCCTCAACTTACAAGTGAGTGTTTATTCACGCTCTGCAAATTATTTTATGAGTGAATTTGAATTCTTTATTTGCTTCATTTAGTCTACAATGGATAATTTGAATTTATGTCTGTAAGTAATTGTATGACAAAAGTAAAACAAAAATTAAATTGTGCTCAGTAATGCAGAAATGCCTTCCTCCGAGGCCCTGTTTTGACTGCAGAATTAGTTCTAGGAATTAACTGTGTGAGATCTGCCACAAGCCGAACATAATGCACATGATGTCACAAAGACGAGATGTGTACTGACCTTGTTGGTGAGTTCATGATGCATGAACTCCTCCAGGGAGCCCACAGCATCCCTCACGGTGAGGTTGCTATGCGGCTTGAGCAACGCCTCGTCAGTCTCACTGTATCCCAGGAACAGAAATACGCCCTGGGGCAACTTGTATGCATCTGAAAATGAAACACGACAAAAAAAAACATCGTCATACAATGGTGACAATAAGCGCATACGAAACATATTGCTTGTTAACAATGGAAAATATTACACATTAAATAATCCCTTTCTGTCACAGTGCGAGAATGTATGTGGATGTGATATTACAAGTATTAGAAAGATGTGTTAAACAAAAATTCTACAATAATATATATATCATAACAGTAAGGTAACATAAAATAATATTTAGAATTTCCGTAAATAAATGTTGTTGGATGTAAATGAGATATACCGGCAAAAACAGAAAAATTTGGTATGTGTTGTATTGAATAAAATGTGGCCAATAGAAAAGCATTGAAGCCTTTCCCGGTGCAGTTGTTCAATATATTGTTGTCGGAGTTCAACAGAGCTTTTAGTCGTCGAAACGTTGCGTTCTACAATTATGCAAAACCTGGATGAAGGATATATATAATATGCAATAGAATGGTTCCAACACTTCGCCTAGAAGATGACGACAGAGCTTTTAGTCGTCGAAACGTTGCGTTCTACAATTATGCAAAACCCGGTTGAACTCCGAGAACAATATATTGAATAGCAAAGCAGTACCAAAAATGAGAGATGATAGTGTAAGATAGTTTGGGAAAAACGTGAGGGTAAGTCAATTTTGTAAAATGTTCACAGCAACAATGAACAACATACTATGATTTAATTTTTTGATATAGCCATCCTAATTTTCAATAAAGTTGATCGTTTTGCAAGCTTTTTGATATTCCGATAATTTTTTTTTTTTGGTTGAGCTGCAATTCATCACCAGTTGATACCACGATTGAGTATGGATAATTGTATACGCAGGACCATGCATATGGTTTGCACTTCAACAGTAACTCGTCGATTATTGAGAATCATGACACGGATTTGTTCAGTTTTGTCACGAGTAGTGCATATGGACGGTCGTTCTCCTCTTTCCTCGTCCGTCACGTTTGTTAGACAGTTTTATTATGCCGAAATTATACCTCCTCGTACACATTCAGACAAAAAAAGTACGGAACGATGTGTTTCTCCGGTGCAACTGGACAGTGGCATAGCCACGTTTAGTTTTGCGACAGCGCTGAGCGAACTGAATTGATAACGCTATAACCTTCCACAAGCAGGCGAGCGAGCAAATCATACAACCAATCCCCAGACCAGAAGAACAAAGTGTATTTAGTTTTAACTTACACTCGGAATTACCAGATTTGAAATATTGTCTGAATAGCCAAATGAGAAAAAAGGAACAGAGCAAACGTTTCTGGCTGGTTAGAATATTCCTTTATGGTGTCGTATAATGCGGATAGTCTAAATGAACCTTGACGTACTAGTACTGACAGTGCAATTATCTTGAACGGATAAAATTACTGATGTCGCTATTTTACAACAATCATTATCAGCACTTACGTGTACAGTGAACTGAAAGACTTCTCCTATTGGAAAATGGAATCTCTGACCGAAACGCATAATTATCATATTTTTTTAAATTGCAGTGGAACAAATCCAGACTTACTCTCAGTATCTGTATTTACTTATTATTTGACGCTGTGTTTTCCAGTATAATTTCAATGCTAGTGAAAGAAAAATCAGCGCAATCTGATCCAGATATGAATTTTTCTATGTTGTAAGATGAAAATTATACAATTATTTTCCAGAATTAGCCCGGAATTTTAATGTAATTACAATTTGGAGTTTTTTCCTCGGCCACTACGAATAGATATATGACTAATGGGAAAAGTTTTATTTAGTCTCCAGAGACAGATACTGGAAATAAATGGAAAACATGAAGCGCGCGACATGGCATTAACAATTATTTTAGAGATTTTGTAGCAGAATGAATTTCAGTCGTATCCCAAAATTCCAGGGTCACTCAGTCGCTCGGATTATTTGTATGACACGGTTCATTAAAGTTAACTATCTTCCACTATTTCATTAGTACACAAAGTGCTAATAGTATATATTACCATTTTTAAAGTAATTACGAAGCAATTAACTCGTAGCACAAAACGAGGAATTCGTAATTTGGTCTGAAACAACGACAACGAATTCCAATTAATTGAACGCCTAGTAAGGGTGTAATGTAGCGAAATGCATTCAGTGGCGATATCTCCCGAACCTAGAGTTTGTTATTCACACTGGTTCTATGTACTGAGCAAATGTGTACCCCAAAGAAAGCCCCAAAGATGGCATGAATATGAAACAGTTCTTTTTATAACATCCTCTCCTCCTATGTTGCATAATTTTGTGTATATGAAGACGATGTGGATACGGTGCACATTAAATACACATACGAAAGTCTTAAATCCTGGATCCTGAACTGCGGCTCTTGTGAAACTCATTGTTCACAACTTCACAGAAAACTTGTTAACATCTTCCGCAATACCTTTTAAAGAATTCTTTTGTCGGGACTTCTGAAATTAAGTTCAAGTTCTCTTACGTATGGAAGAAGTTTCCTAGGGAAAACGTAAATGAATGTTTGGTTGTGTAATGCAGAAATTAATAAAACAGTCAGAAACTGAAATATTAACTCTCGGGGTTTTTAGTTCTTTTTACTCGAATCTTGTAGGAGCAGTACCTGAGATGGGTTTGATTCAGTTCAATAACGACAGTTTAGAGAAATTTTAACATTCATATTTAGAGATTATATCCTTTTATCCTTTCTATCAGCTGCCAACGAAAACACTTTATGACGTTAAGAATATTCTGTACACACCTCGTGAGAAAAATCGAGGACCTCTTCCCTAAAGAAACAAGCAATACACATTTTGGATCGTGAGAGTTATTCTAATTTTATTGGCCATGGAAAAAAAATGGTTTCTCCCTTTACAATGTGTATTAGTAAAGCACTTTCGCACAGTTTCCAAAAGATTCTATTGCTTCCCTTGTTCCTTTTTGAAAGATATGCATCGTAATAACCCTTAAAATGTTAACTTACAATAAAACGTAGCTATTTGTGAGTCTTCAACTGGATCAGTAATGAAGTAAGGCCTACTACCAACTAGCCGATTTTTCAGATTAGTGAACGGTTTAAGGCTGGTCGGAGACAGTCACATGATTCCAGGTTCAATTCTTACCGCGCAAAAGTATTTATTCAGTTGAAATATATTGTAGATATTACCAATGTGTAATGAAATGTTTTATTTAAATTGTTTCTTTAACTTCGTAACTTCGAGGCCGAGCATTGTAAAGAACAAAATTGTTTGGCGCAAGAATGCAGAGACTAATGGTTGCTACGGATTATTGTCGAAAAGCGTACGCACAGAGAACTTTGGCGGAAAGTGTTTTTTGGTGGAGGGCCTGACGAGAGGAGTCAGTTATGTGTGTTCTGGGAGCTGGAGCTGGAGCAGTGTGTTGTGGCGAACCGGCCAATGGTGGCCGAATTCAGCAAAATATAAGCTGAATATATCAACTTACGTATTAAAGGGATTTTCCAGAGCAAAACATAGAGTGATTATTCGTACTACAGTAAAGTAGAAAGGCGCCGAAAGCGTTGTAAAGCGAGACAATAATAGCAATCAGTGACATGGCCTGTCACTAAAAATATTGTTCCATTAAAAATTAAAATAACCATGTGTGAACAAACCAGAGCAGCTCTGAAAAAAACCTAAATTTTGTAAACCTTTACGTAAATATCGTTTACCGCCAGATTTCTATAACTTTGTAAGATATTTATACATTTTTGTCAGATTTATATAGTGTTTGTTGGTAGATTCTTTGTATGAAATTTTGTTATTGTAAATTAAATTCATATTTTTTTTGTAACTTGGTGAAAATTTCATATCATTGTTTTTATTAGACAATTGAAATTTAGATTCTTATGAAAAAAGACATTTACCTGAAAACATAAAATGTAAAGAATTCAACGTAAATAAAAATTGTCAATTAAATAATCTTTTATTCTGTTTAAAAATTTTGGTTTAATTTAAACGTAAAATCCAGTAAATTTCCTTCCTGTTTTTCCTTTTATATTTAGTATATTATATAATTTGACTGTCCTAACGTGTAGGCATATTTTGTTTATATTAATTGTACATTCTGATTTTATTTATGCCACATACCCTTTTCTGATACTAAAAATAGCCTGACACGCTATAAATTTAATCAGAACGACGGACTCCTGAAATCCTGGAGCAATCTCAATGCCATTGATGTCATACAAACAGCGAAAGTCGTATAAATTTTCTTTATTACCTTAATATTTTATCAAATTTATAAACTAGACGGACACTTTACTCCGTGGAACTTCAGCTGTTAAGTGTGACCGTTATTGTAGAAAATCTTCATCATTTTTTTAAAACATTGACTGGATAATCAATAAGAATATATTTTTACTATTCACGTACTACTGAAATAATTGAAACTAAGGAGAGTTCTGGTATCAACCTTCAAAATATTCTCACACGTATACGATAAAAAACAAGTATGAACTATTATTACTTTATTTTCGAAGTGTTACTGCTTACATGTAATATAATAGAATTTTGAACTATTCTACTGTCATAGTTTTGATAATTCATGTTTCCACCCTTTATTTCATCCGTGGCCTAGGTTTGTAAACGGCAGACTTCAGAGAAACAAACGAACTGCGTTATGCATCAACGACAAAACCAAGTTATTAATCAATCGCAGTCTATTTTGTGCGAAAATCCCATCAATAATCCTCTGTATCGGTACGTCAAAGCTTCATCGATCACAACGATACAAAATATCACCTCCATCTCTGGACTATAAGACAAGGACCACTCGAGCTCAACGGCTATAATTTTCCTTACAAGACTTAACAGATACGCAACAGTACGACTACAGGTGTCGTGGTCTGGTACTTTCAATTGTTAAATTAATAATTATAATTACTAAAAAAACGTGAGGAGAGCCTCCGAAGATTTTTATTATTTCATCTCCACTTCTTTATCTTTATCTTAAAATTCGTTCATTATACAATAATGACAAATACTCGTGGAGTAGATTATAATGTATTATATAAATGAATTATAAGATGAATATGACGACTGTCAAAGCCGAAAGTTACTAAATAAAGAAGAGAAGATTAAATAAAAAATCTTCTGAGGATCTATTGGAGTTTTTCTTATTAATTAAATACATAAAAATATCTTGAATAAAGTCTACTCGGTTAAAAGCCTGAGAAGACTTTATTCATCCTCTACGCCGAGAAAGACTACATTCATTATTAAAAATATTTGAGTAACTTCCAGATTTATAGAAAATGTAATTACTTAGAACTATTCTTAAATTTTATATATTACATACTGTAAGATTTAGTTGGCTCCCCAGAAATATTCGATGAATTAGTCTAGAAAAACTGTCCACAATTTGAATTTTTCGTGATTGTTCAGGCAGCATCAGACAAATGATAATTTCACTACCATAATAGTATAGTGGGGAAGATGTAACTGAGTCAGAAGTTTATAAATATTTGGGAGTTGATTTCCCAAAAACTAAACACGGGACGTCATAATAATTGGGTGGTGGGGAAATAACATTCTTATCAAACCTTATTGAGGTCGTAACCTTTAACCGTTATACACGTTCCTCTAACAGTTTGGGAGATAAATATCTCTCAGTTAGAATGTACACAACGGTATTTTCAGTTAACTTGAAACAATATACCCTAGAACATTAAATAAAGATATCGTGTGAAAACAATAAAGACAATAGACTTTGAAACATGTAGCTTCATTTCTACAATATATTATATCATCAACCTAGCAACTAATAAAAGTGGTCGTTATTAAGTTTGAAATCCTTGCGAAGGAATTTAAATTCCATTTGAAGCTACGAAACGTAATTTTTTATTTCTTGTTTTCAGCAGGGAATGACTTAATGAAACGTTTACAAGTTGTTCTGATTCTAGTGCGTAAAGTAGAAGTTACTACAAAATGAATTTAACGTCCAGAACAGTTGAAACTTGATCATAGTTACAAGGTTGACGAAACGCGGGGTTTCGTTCTCTTTTACAGTGCTACACAATGCTGCATAATTTGTAAATGAGAATGGAACAATATTATGTAGTCCCTGTGCGAACGTTTGGATAATATATTAAATAGCAATAATATATTCTAGGCGGAAAGGAAAGCAAATAAAAAAGATAAAAGGCAGCACAGATATGGTAAAAGTTTTAAAAATGTTCAGTGGATTGTAATTTCCTAAATTTTTAATCTCGAATGTTCATAGTATCAGTATTTTTTTTTTGGTAAATCAATTTTGAACAATTAAAGAAAAATATAAAAATAGAAATCCAGGACAAATAGTTTCTTGAAAGCATTTAAATATGCATATATGTCGACCGCAATATTTTATAAATGATGGTTTCCTTAAAAAACAGTCCTGAAGATTTTTCTATCCTGACCGTTTAAAACAGTTTTACTTTACTCTATATATTAGTCGGCTAAAACGTATCCTTGAATTGAGGTGGTTGGTGCCAGAGTGGGCTATCCCACATTTTTGGCAAAAACTATGTACATGGGGTTTAGGGAAGTCTGTGTCCACCTTCTCAACGCCAGAGTGCACTGTGTGTAGTTTATTCAACGCTTAACAAATATGAAGCAAAAACTAAAATAAACGTTTATCTCAAATAGGTTTAGAAAGGGGATAGCCCACTCTGACTTTAACCGCCTCAATTATGCTGATACAATTTGATATTAACGGAAATATAATAAACAAATATTTATGATATATTGAGTGTTTCTATAATTACCAAAGTTAAATTCTGGACTTGATATATAACGTCTGAAATAAAATTCCACAGAGGCAGAATTTTATGCAAACTATAGCGCAGTAAAGTAAGAGTGTTATTACTGGAGTTAATAACTTAATTACATGAAATTCACGTTATTATGTGTATAAAACGAGAGATAAAAATACACGGTTAAAAATGTGTTACATTATTATAAGAAATTAGTAAGTGATATATTATATCACCAAGTAATGAATTTAGTATAAAAATATATTAGTTTTATTCGCGTATTTTTGTGGTGTTATTAAATTACTGGACAGCGTTACCAGAAATATTCCAAATAATTACGGGTGTGCAAGAAGAAATCACATGAACAACTGCAGTGGTCCAGCATCAGAATTTTGAGTGTTATTTATAACTGTATTCAATTAGAATTGAATTACATATATTTTTATTACGGAGTGGAAGTTGAAATAATATGGGCTGGATGTAAATAATTTCGTCAGACTTGTAATTTTGCAGCACTGAAATATTGCTATTGTTCAGGTGATGCAGTGAGCTGACGAGACAGGCGGCAAATGTGGTTGGTGAAAAAACCCTGGATTTTACCGAAGGATGGATGAGCGACGGTGGGGAAAAAACATTTCCAGCCTCATACGGTGCCTTAACAATCTAGCCTCATTCGTGAGAAGTGAAACAGAATGGTTCTTGTGCTTGAACTGTGGTAAGGAGGAGGAAGACGTTGAACATGCTTTTTTTTTAAAAAAAAAAATGCCCTCATCCTGAAAATCTTAGAAATATTCTTAGAGACGAAGTAAAGATTGAAATAACACCTGCCAATCTGGTTTCTGTGAAGCTGGAGTCAGCAGACAAGTGAAAGGCGATCAGCAAACACGCCGCTATGGTTATAAAGGAGCTATGCAAAGTTGAAAAGGAGAATAGTCCATAATAGTAGGAAGAGCCACAGCTAAGACCGCTTCCTACGAAGTAATACTTAATTGCAGTTCCGTAGGAAGCAATAATTGGTCATCGATGGAAAGGGAGGTGTTTTTAGTGGGTAAGAATCCCACACTACCGTGTAGTGCAGACTGTTACCGGTATCTTATCAAGATTTTTCACCTACCCTCGTAAAAATAAACCCAGAAAGGTATCACTTTAACCTACCATCACGTAGCACGTAAAGACGATCAGCCACGGAGTAGACCAGCATGGAGTAATCTAACCTCCCACGTTAATTCCGTTAAGCTTTGTTAATACACTTTAAGGAATTCCCACATAAGAGCATTTTTATCACCTAGAGGTTCTGTATGAACATTACAGCTCACACCTTAGTATATTAATTATCCATGGCTTATCTTTAAACCTCTAAAATTACACTTGGTATAAAAAGTATTATTTTCGTTTAATTATATTTCATATGAAGTTACTCGTATAGGTCTATGGATACTAAAAGCGTTTTAAGATTCTATTGTTAATTAACCCTTTTCATTTTATACAAAAAATCGAGAGTGTGTACGTAAGAATTTTCGCTCAACAGGAATAAATATATTTCAAATAATCAGCTTAAAGTGATAATTTTAATGATAAAAAATAATCATTCGAGAAAAACTTCAACTTCCAAAGATTCATAAAAATTTTATTTAGGAGGAACAAATATCATGTCTGTGATGTCACAACGGGAAGACGAGTCACAGCTCGAAAACCGAGTGAGAGCTTGTATTGAAATTTAGCAACACATAAAGGAGATAAGAATTTTTGAAAGACTTCCCTCGATTAGTGACTCATTTTATGGAAATTTGCGAGAAGGGATTATGAGAGATATTTTGAATAAATAATGATGAGCAATACGATTTCTTGTAAATAATTACAGAAAATAGGCCACGATTTCCAAAGTCTTGTGTTACATCTCATAAAGTGTACATTTTTTGCTAAGACGACTCACATGTTTTGGGAACTCTGATTTAATGTTCAGCCAGATGGACGGTTTACTTGTCATGCGAAAAAAATTCCTCTCTGGAAAGTTCCTAAAAATTGAAGTATAGTGAAGGTAGCCGTTCAAGTTATGTAATGAAACCAGAAAATTAGGTAAGTAATTATGTGATAGCCGACATTGCAAAAATTATTCATTATAACTACAGCGACTGCGAGACTTTTTGGTGCATAAACCGTTGTAGTTTGGAACATAAGACAAATGTTAATTTTATATATAGTGTCAACACACAAACACACATATATATATATATATATATAAAGTATTCCACTGGTTTTGAACAGTGTTACCGGGATGTACGAAGGCACAAATTGCTGGCATTATCAGGGTAAACTCTGTTGACACACTAACAACGTTTACGAACGGCGCGCTAAAGTGCTGCTAATGATTGATTATGGTGCACCTGCAGTCGAATATAAACGCACTCAAACCGAGGGTTAGAATTTTTTTCGCTCAGACTCCCGTACTTCTGATCGATATTGCTCATGTTAGATTCATACACGACTGTATAAATAAAGGTAATATGAGTTAATTACGGACACCGTGGCGGCGGCTGTAACACGACCAGCATTTCCCCCTCCCTTCGCATGTGTACGAATAAATAAAATCAGCGAGGACGCGACGTGTTGGTTCACAACCTGCTTGTCCCCCGCAACCTTCGATAAGATTCCGATTTCAGGTTAATTATTTCCCTACCTTTCGCATTAATAATGTAAGTGATGCTACCAGTTCAATTTCTATTACTCACAAAAGAGTATAGTAATTAACAGCCGCTGTTATGCGGTTTGCAGACTTCCCACGTATTAATTCAATACAGTAACTCGACTGGATATCCAACCGGTGAAATCAACCTTTCATATTTCCACCTTTTCAAATAATCATTGTTCTGCCACGCCGGAAAATGAAATATTTATCGATACAACTTTAATTGAATACCAATTATTTTACGAATTTAACTGCAAACACGCAAAGGTGTCAACCAATATTTAAAATCAGCTATTTGAACGATTACAAGTAGATGAATATTCAATGTTTCGATGTATAATTAACATATACAGCGTATGGTTTATTTGTCGTTTCATGAAATAATTAAAATATCACACGTATAAAAAATAACTTCCGCTGTGCAACTAAAATATACAGATTTAATCTTTGTGTTTGTATATCATATTACGTTATTTGATGCTTTTTAAAAATATTTGGCTGCGTTATTCGAGCACTCGGATGCGACTAAATTATAACGGAACGATCAACCACTCTAATGCAATGTAAATATAATAAATAGCAGCACACAACATTAATAAATATTCTGTCTTACGGCAAGTCAGACTCTCTTGTCGAACATTCTCTTTTTTCCTGTATGTTGTATCCTTCCTTTCTCCATCCAGAATCTCGTTGCACGCAGACTATACTCGGACAGGACACTTTCCTTTACAAGGGCCATTTGAAGAAACCTTTTCGGCCACCCTAAGTCCGACATTTTCGGTACCCCGACGAAGTGAGTTCGGGATTGTGTGCAGGATGGTCCAACATCACGAACGCCAGTTTCTATAGAGATTGAACACAGTGGGCTGCAGCATGAGGCTGCACGCATTGTCATGCAGCTACAGAAATCCTGTCGACAACACACCTCGGCGTACAGTTAGAATTAAATTGAAGGTTTCAATTTAGCCCTCTGCGTTTCATCGTACCGTGCACTGTTTACCCCATTCCACACAATGTTCCAGTAATTCCCTTTGTGAACATCAGAAAACTATGACATGACTCATAAATTACTTATTGAAGCAGAATTTCACTTAATATGTGGCAGCGGGCCTCACATGAGCCACCAAGAGTGGTTGAACCGCGAATTTCAGATAAGAAATTTCAATTAAAACATCCTATTTTTTTCGAAGAAAATCGCTTCGATTCAGAATGGTTCAAGTGTTAACGAATTTAATTTTTCTTTATTGTTTTACATATCTATATTTCGATACCTACGTTTCCCTTGTCTGTCGAGTTCACTCGTTGCGACGGAACACAGTGAACTGATTGTGTGTTGTTGTCGGACACTGTACTGCCCTCCCCATACACCCGGCAGGTGTAATACGTGTAGCAGGGGCATTTAGACTACGTCTTTAGTTACCTAATAATACAAAAATATTGAACGTATCGTTTATGGTTTGCCAGAAACAGCCTAGGGGAATCGAGGTTATTTTCGTAACAAACTTTCACAATATGCAGAACCCGCGCACTGGCACGTTGTAACGTCCAATAATCATTCATTACCTTAGCAGGCCGTCCCAGTAGGTGAATAATATATTCTAGAATCCATCTTGCCCACACGTAAACCAATTTTAATTGCCTCGTGTGTAGTGTTCCTTCATGTGGAATTTCTCGATCGAATGGATTAAGAATTTAATAAAAGTTGCAATACATGTCTCATTTGGCGAAGCACAAGTGATATGATAAATAAGTGGGACCAGGTTAAGGAGAAAGGTAATTGAAAGACAAGGACCTACTAGGTTCAGTGCCTGAGTCCAGACACAATTTAGGTGCAGTAAACCGCCATCTTTGGATTTCTCTCAGTTCGTGTTCAAACCGTGACCAAAAAATCACAATTATTTATTTACAGTCGCATCAACATCTAAGGTGATTAGCGACTACATTATGGGTGCTCATTTTGCCTTGACGGGGGACTAATTGACGAGAGTTTCTGTCACGCACACAAACAATGCCCTCGCCGGGATTCGACCCCCGGGACCTCTGTGATGCGAGGCAGTCACGCTGACCCCTACCCCACAGGAGGTCACTATTCGTCTTTGATACGAAGGGAGCAAATTTCATTGTGAAACAGTGCGAAGCTGAAAAGCAGAAACTTTCCTTGCTTCATCTGTTGGCAAATGCGCGATAACCAGATTAATATTAAAAGAACATACAAGAGTCCTTTTCCTCATATTTAATCCAATATTAATTTGTCCCATGAAGAGGGCTGAAATATTTTGCAAACAATTAATATTAAGCTTCAAATATCGTTATTACTCGTTAATACCTCTCCTAACCGATGAAAGATTTATAAAATTTTAATTATCGCTTTATGTTTTGAAGATTTTTTTGCTTCACGACATAAATTTTGGCAGTTGATAATCTATAAAAATTAACATATCCTTGACCTATTTAAATACTTTCGGAATATCCTGAATGTATACTGTCCGGACATTCTGAAGTGTTAATACATGTATTTTACATTATACTAAATATTATTGGATCGTATGAGATAGACTTTAATGTGAGAATAATAGTATATTAGATTGGTCATAGTGATAATAAAATTAATAACTTTCGATAAAAATAATATTATATGTTAATTTTTATATTGCTGAAAGCTTCTTAGATATAATAAAGTGACAGAAAAATTATAACAATCTATTTCCTTCGACTGATATAAAAATTCTGGAGTGTTCAATTAATATTATAAATATACGTTTTAATAAATTGACATTTGTTGAAATTAATACATATTTCTTGAAAACGTATTTTTTATACGAAATTGACAATGTTCCACTAATTGGTAATTGACAACAAGTTTTGTTATATATCTGTGAAGTCGCCAGATTCCCATTTTTCTCAAGTTTCTGTTACCTCATAACATTGTTTTAAGTTTTTTTGGGACGTTCTGCAGATACTTACATCTGTGACTAATGAATATTGCACAGAAGAACTACTGTTTTCGAATCAATGTAAGTTTCAGAAATTGAAAGCAACACGCGAAGTTCAAAACCGCGCCCTTTTCCATCTTCAGAGGTTAGCCCCCATCCCTTTAACGGCCGCTCTGTTTATGGCCAATCATTAATTATGTGGTTAAACTTAGACGCTTTATAGTCATGGCTCTTTCTGTGCCAACTGAAACGGGGTCATTGCAACTGCTATTCCTGTTTAACGTCTGAAACTCGCTGGGGTTAAGACTCGAAGAATTCCTTTACCTCACGAAGAAATTTACCTTGGAACACATGAATTGTTTAATACACAGTTGAACTCGCAAATATGAATTGGTGCTTGCAGAGCAGGAAAACATACCATAGGAGAAAATATTCCAACCTACACATCATATTAACTCCTGCATGTAATTAGTAAACCAAGAAAAAAAAGGATTTGCGGACAAGGCACCATAAAATGAATTTAAGTTCATATCAGTAAATTATTAGGAGACTTTGAATATTGGCTTCTGATACGGTTTCTGTTGAAAATTCTCTGCTGTATTTAACAAAGTATTGAATTAAAATTTGAAACACATAAGCAAGTATATGTTAATTAATAAGATTGATTTTGGTTTGTCTCCTGCTATTTTGGAGAAATTTTATATGTAGACTGAAGATTCGAAAGGAGTAATGGGAGATTTTTAATGACTATGGTAAAGTGAATTTGTATAATGATTACAAAAATAATAGAGTTGTTAAAATCGGCTGGTAGATACCTCCAATTTCGCATCACCTATACAACCGACATTTATTTATTTTTCCTTCATCTAAATTTCCGTGTCAAGTTTTTGTATTGATAATCGTACTCCTAAACAGTTTTCAGTATTTAATGTGTTCCGAGTGGAAAAAGTCTCATTTGGTCGTATCAGACATGGTTTCCATATATAATAGACGACAATGATATTAATTACGGGAACACGTATTAAAATTGTTGTAACGAACACAAATCGGTGTCCCAGTAAAAGCAAAAATTAATTGTGGGTCAGAAAATTTCAGGTTACACGTGCCACCGTTAATCAAAATGCTACGGCACGTCAAAAGTCAACAGGGACCGAGGAAGCAGTTAGTGAAGTTTGAGCTTCTGTGCGACGGGATCCTGGATCATTAATTAGCAAGAGATTAACTGAGATTGCAATGTCACGATCATCTTTGAAGAGTATTTAAAATAAGACTTTAATGATTCCTTATTAGATTTAATTAGAACAGGAATTGAAGCCGAATGATTCGAATTCACGCCGCATTTTTGTCAAAACCATGTTGGATGCAAATTTTAAACTTTTTTTTGACGAAGCTCATTTTAATTTAAACGGGCACGTTAATAGAAAAAGTTGTAACGAAGAAATTCCTAAATCAAATGATTTAAAGCCCCTTCATTCTCCGAAATTTTGGTAGTTATTTCATTCAAGTCAGGAGGTTGGTCCCTATTTATTCGATAGCAAGAGATGCGACGCTGTATCCGATCTTCTTTATGGCACACCCTGCATATTAAACTTTATTATAGAAACACATAAAAACTTAGTCTAACATGGTGTATTAATTTCCCGGACTTCTTTAGTATTTCTTGTATATCGTCCCCATTATATACTAATTGAACTTCCATTTAGGGTTAAAACGGTAATTTGATTTTCTAGAATTTATTTTAATTAATTTCATTTCAATCCAATTTGGCATAATATTATAAACATCTAGAAGGTTCCTCACATATGAATGAATGGCTCCAATTCAGTATTCGATGGTCTACTCCTGTAAAACTTCAACTTCATGTTAGTTACTACGACAAGTGCCATTGATATCTTCATCACTATTGCGTTGATCACTTTTCTTCGAACATTTTACCCTATATACTGTGTCGAAACCGATAACGAACTCATCTCTTCCTAAGTACAGGGCAATTATTTCTTTCGGCTGCAAGAGTTAAGACTCCTACAACTGTAATTAACAGTGTCTGATTTAAATCCTAATTTGTATACTTTTATCATCTAGTTTGGAGGCGCGTGATCGTTTTTCTCCTCATTTCAGTACGTAACCCAGCAGTTCCATGCTACGTGGCTCCCAGGGGCACCGTCAAACATGGGCAAGGACGTCGTGTTGAAGTTATTGCCGAGTGCGTACTCAGAGGTTTGAAATGAATCGTATTGGTTATATATATATTTTTCGTAAACAAATGGGATTTTACGCTACGCGATATTGTATATTTTGTTGTGCTTTATTATCTTACTTCCTATCAGGGATCTCAGTAAATTAAAGGGCAATAGAAATGAATCCGTAGAGCTATCCGAGCACAAGCGCTATAAATTATCTTCCGAACGATCAGAACAGTTAGAAATATTTAGTTCTTGGTATATTAAATTAGGTTCATATCACTATTGTTACTGAACTTTATTACATTATCTGAATCATTAACTTACTCAAAAATATAAACACGCATCAGTATTCCTTTAGTCTGTAACGACGATTTCCTGGTATTTTATTTTCGATGAAAATGTATAAAAGGATTTCTGCACATGTAATATCCGAAAAACGCTTCTACAAGTGACAATATATTAGCATCAATATATTTCAAATTGACCTTGCTCGGGACCTGCGGCCTTAAGTCTGGATGCGGCAATGGGCTCGTTCACACGGCGAGTCAGTGTGTCCGAGTTATGACAAAAATTTAAGTATTAAAAGATAAATATTTGATACTAAAACTGAATAATATTCAATGATTGGTATGAAAATAAAGTATATTATTCTTCCGTACTACTGCGGTTATTCAAACGTCATTTTCCGCGAAACTATGGTTGCTTTTGGAGTGTTGCATTGTTAAATTATTGTAAACACATTCCTTGGAGATGTCATGAAAGTTCATCCCTGCATGTGGCCTGGTTCGGGAGATAGCAAATAAATTATATTGCGTCGATCACCTGGACCTAGCACGACTAACGGAGGGTTAAATGTTTAAACAATATAAATGAGCTAATTAATGTGTTTTAAATAGTAGCAGCATATTAAATATTTGTGTTATTCTGTAAATATATCCATTGTTTTGCATTCCTCTATTTGCGGATATATAAAAACTTATAAAATGATGTAAAAAATTAAATCATAGACTATTGCGCATGAGATTTGGGGGGGGGGGAGAGGTGGGAGGTACGGCCTCTGTGCCTTAAATTTTTGTACCGCTGATGTGTAAAGGAGACGTGACTCGCAGACACAGAATCGCCTTGTGAAAGGGGCCTAAGAACTATTTTCCGTGTTGTCTTGCGGTGTGCTCGACCTCTTAACTGTATTCATGCAGTCATAAGTGACAACTAGATTGATCGCCTCAGTCACAGTGGGAAGTCAGTTGAGTATATCCTTGTTTTTTCAGAGCGTCTCTCATGAAACTTATAAATAAACGATACCGACGCAGCCTGACGTAAAGGGACATGCAGAAATGATTTCAGTAGTGGAAGGAACGTATGCGGAAGTGTGTTGACTTATTGGCGTGCATATCAGATTCTTTGTTCCATACCAGTGGGAGCTTAAGTGTTTCACAGTTTAAATAACAAAAGGATCTATCCGAGAACGTAAGACTTACCAGGCGTAGGACGCATGCAGATGAAGCGGCCCGAGTAGCAGAGGCAGCGGCCCCGGTACGCCTGGTACGCTGGTGCAGCATGGTTGTAGAAGGCGAAGTCCGTCTTGCAGGGCGCCCTCTCCACGCAAACCGTGTTGCAAACCAGCGTCTCTCCCTCGCCACACTGGCACAGCTCCGAACAGTCCGGCTCGTTCTCCTGGTACAGCTGAAATTTCAACAATTTCAACGTCATTTCCCATCACGTAGCCACACCGAAATAATAACTCTCCCAAAAAGCTAGGATTTCTTTCACTATACATCGGAATACTTTTAAGTGGTAGCTTCTCATCGATTGACGGCTTCAGATTTGTCAGCGCCATCTTTATTATTACTTTACAGACTCGTTTCCTTCCTTATAATTTTTTACGTCAGTTTTCTGAAATGGTTAATGTTGAACGAAAATTTAATTTAAGCTCTATAGCATTATCTTTTTGCAGGATATGTATCCCCTTACATTAATTTGTTTTTCAAAACCTTAAATAGACAATCATACAACACTATTGATGATTTGCTTCTTGGCACTACAGGACAATAAAAATTTGTTTTTCACAATTATTACAACTCTTAAATATTACAACTCTTAAATATTTCTCAACATCTTTACCGATTGTTCTGCATAGCTTTTGCAATAACTAAAACTAAGTAATAGTTATTTTATTTTCCTTGTGCTATCATGTTATAATTTTGTCGAGCTTTTATATTCATTTTCTTCATCATCTCCGTTTGTTTCTGTTGCAGACATCTTCAATAAACAGTTTTGCGCACACTTCAGATCTACAATAAAATGTTGCGATACACATTCCAAAAGTGTTTTGTTCTGATCGAATGTTATTTACAAGCAAATTGCAAAAAGATCATTACGAACGGAAGTTTATATCATTCAAATCAAATACTTATTAGAAGGAATTTTTTGAATTCAGCTAATCGAACATTTTAAAAATCCATTGAACAATATAAAAATGTTACGTACAGAAGCTGCAAGATATTTATACGAGATATATTCACTTCCAGGCTGCTTGTTGTGTTGCATATTTCTTAAATAATAATTTTTGTAATAACACTTATTCATCTTCTTTACTTTAGTAGAATACTTTTAATTTAACTAGATATTGTTTTGAAATGAAAACGTGTATTGAATTGTATTAGTTAGACGTACAGAATGCTCTTTACTTGTCCACTTTTCAATATATATTTAGGTCGTAAACGTGGTTTGATGGATTTAAAATCTCAATGCCGTTAGAATTAATATATTGAACTCATTGAGATAATAGTTTTTGCTAAAAATTTTCATACATTGAGAAGAAAGTTGCATTCTTTGCAAATCGATTGGAAATGTGTAATTGGTTCTCATGTCTTCTTTTCCGCTTCCTCCCATTTAATTGGAAACAAGTTATTAACAATTTTATAAAATAAAAATTATGTAGATCACACAAGCTTGAAATTTAATGATATTACAACAAATAATTTTTAATTTCTTATTTCGTGTATTTGAATTACTTTCCTTACTCTTAAAGTAGAAATTACTTGAGCAAATATTTCCAATTATATTTCACTTTGAAATTACTCTTGAATTCATATATGTCGTTTTCTGTGTCTCGATTTTTGTTGACTTGAAATTTTGTGAGCTTTGCTCATTAAAACATAATAACCGAACATGGTTAGGTTTTTTTATGTTTTCAAAATATGTAAATGTAGCGTTTGTGAACAGCGAGTAAATTTCTTCATCTTGAAATGTATAGATTGGTCACTTTGAAAGTAATTTCAATATTAGATTTTTTTTTCTATTTTAAACGTAATAAAATGAGATATTTCTCTCCAATTGGCAGTTAACATTTCATCGGAGTGCATGTTTCCTATTTCACTTTTTATGTAATTGAATCTGTAAAAAAACACTAAATTGCCACGGCACTAAAGAATCAATTCGGATTGTAGAACAAGACTTTTACATCGGAAAATACTTTTGTTTGTTTTCCAGTCACCAGAAAGCCTGTATGTTGTTTTTTCTTTTACATTTGGAAATTGTTTCTGACAATTTGTACCATTGTTAATATTGGATATGGCTGGAGTAAGAGCGAAAATATTACATCTGTCGGTTTTTGTGTGTCAGCTTGCTGATTTGGTGTTTAATCTATTGTCTTCTCTGTTCATCTTGTCCTTTAAAACGAGCTATCGTCATTCTATTATTAATTTCCATGCCACGCATTTTAAACTATGCCATTTTTATGTGAATTATTTATTTGATGATAATCCATTGATACTTTATCATTATCGGAAATTTTTTTAACACTTTATAATTGTTGAGTGTCCAGGTATTTAAAATCCACTAACCAAATAGAGAACAAAGTTTCACAGCATGGCGATGGCAGACCGACATCAAGTCAGTATATGTATGTTTAGACCTTCAAATATTTATTTTTCTATTCAGCCTACATCTTTTGGTCAGATGGTATAGCTACTTTATTTTTTAGTTAAATGGCCTTCATTGGAAAAATTACGATGCCATAAACTAATAAGTAATATTCTGGTGATAGTATTCATTCCTTTTATACATCGTCAGGATTGCTACGATAATATTGAAATTAGAAGTTTCACGTGTGATATTTGTGTAGATATAATAGAAATTTTTATTTCCACTTAATTAAACCACAATTGGAATAATTTTTCAAAGTTAACGCTTATTTTTATCGCAACTATCAACTGATTATTCTGAAATTCTAAATGAATTCAAAGAAAAAATTTTATTTTCAACATATTTCTACTATTATTTTCTTTAAATACAAATCATATTAGGTTCAACGAATTATTTTTGTATTTATGTGCATTGCCGATTTTGCTAAATATATATATATATATATATATATATATATATATATATATATATTGTAATTCTCCAAGTACTTCTATTTAATTTCCACTCTTCCTTAATTGTATTTTGCGAAATATTTTGAAGTATAATTCTGGTTTATGTTGTGCATAATATTGGTGCAAATTTTATGAAACCATTTGAGTATTTCATTCCCGTAATAATTTCCCTAATGACTCACTTCATTTACAGCAACTATTTTTATGCTTTCGGAAAAAGAATGATTTTTTGTGTATTTTCTTAGCTTCCTTTCTTGATTATTTATGTCATTTAAAGTTTGTATACTCCATACCGTAAATACGTTACACAATCATCAAACCGTTAATCATATTAATCTAATATCCACAATCGTAGCAACGTGTTTCACTGTGCTCTAAAAGCTCATTTCATTTCCACTGAACAGCTTTTATTTAATTTAAGATTATTTTTTAACGTCATTGGTAAAAAAATCTTCCGTTAATGATTGGACGTTTCTCTTTTGAGACGTCATAATTCTGTTATTCATTAGAATGCTCATTTGGAAACGTATCGATCTTACAAAGGAATCGAAGCAAACAGCCGATTTTTTTTTCATCATTTTTTTCTGTTCTCTTTTCGTATCGTCGCGTTTCCGTAAGTGTCGTCGACCTGACTCACCCTCTTTCCTCTTCCTTCTCGAATATACTGCACAGACTGTTGTGGCCGTTGAACTGCGCAGAACCCTGAAAAAGAAATTAAAACACTATTTTCAAGCACTGTTTAAACTCAAATCGACATTCCTACTTTATTCTTAAAATGTATTCTAAATACATCACATATTTGAAACGTACGACAATAATGTCTGACACCATGTGATAAACAAATAAAAAAACGCGCTCATTCGTAATCGTGTAACCTTGCGTAGTTTATGATAGATGAAAGCTTCGTTTGAAAAATGTTGATTTGACCCTGAACTACGTTGCGTAATTCATTGAAAAACATGCAGAAAATAAAACGATGTATTTTTCATTTAATGTTTCACATAATACGAAATTTAATATTTCTGAATATTTATTATATATATTAATTGAATAACATGGCACTCTGAGAACCTATTAATATTATTCCTACACATATTATTTGATATGCACAAGTTACATAAAAATATTAAAATTAGATAATTAAATCTTTACTTTTATTATATATATATATATATATATATATATATATATATATAATTAGAAAGTAGTCTAAGGATTAAGTTGCCTTGGATAGGCTTGAAAGCAAAAGCGACGAAGACTTTATTTTCAGTGAAAAATTTGTAGAGGAGAACCTAGACTAATAAGATAACTCGTAATTTTATTATTTACCGATTAAGAACTCCTAATAACCGATATTGGCTTGTATCAAGCATTTCATTAGTTCACCTTGCAGAATTTTTTTTATAAGATGCGTGCTGCAACGCAAACGGTTTGCATCATGAACTATTAATTCAGACAGATGTATGGACGATTGCAGAAATTTGGTTCCAATTGAGGAAAAAATCCGATAAGTGGAAATTTATTAGAAAATGAATTAAGGGAAATATACAAACTTAAGGTTTATAATTCAGGAATTTCTATATTGCTTTATAACGTAAAACGAAATATACTGAGAATTATAAAAAATTGTGACAAGCAATTTTTTTAGAGGAAACAATGCACAAAATTGTGAGGAACATTTGACACTATGAAATAAACGAATAATATATATAAATGAAATTTCAATGTATAAAGAAGATGCGGAACTTATGACGATACAGAAATAAGACTATATTATTAATTTATTAACCATCTAAAACTCGTAAGCAACTTGCGACATTTAATTTTATTGCCTCACCCTAAATTACTTTGAACATTAAATTAAATGCAATTATAATTTTTTGTGTGGACATTAAACTTGTTCATTCACGTAAATATAATGAGCGTTAGACTTTAAAATAAAGGGCAGAATGAATAAATGTATGTCCTGTAATTTGGAGAGAAATTGCTGAAAATTCCGTGGATTTTGGCCAGAGCATGTGCTATTTATATGCCTACGACATGGTATTTTGGGGAAATTAACATGAGAATATTGTTGGTTTCTGTCTGGGGCAAAATGGCGCAGTTCCGGCTCAGACAGAGGACTGGGAGAAACCACATTACTCCCATCTGCTCGTCTCGGAGGCCTCGTTTTCAACTGTGCGACGGACAGAGCCATAAAACACTTTCCGAATATATATTTTTTGCCACCAATTTCTGTTTACATGTCAATTTGTACGTTCGCCCTCGTTTTGAAGAATTTCTTCCTATTTTATATTTTACACTCACTGCAAAAAAAACATCTAGTGAGTTTCCTATATAAATGTCTTTAAGAAAATTTTCTTTCGTGTCTTTGTACGTAATGTGTCAATTTTGTACTTGATATATACTTTTTATTCAAACGGCAATACGCATCAGTCGTATTACTTAACTGAAATAATACCCCTTGACAATAATTTTTTTTAGATCAGAAATGACAATTAAATTTTATAAACATTATTCTCTCAAAAATATTCCAAGGGAATGATTAGAGGAAGAAACGTACATTAAATTAAATTTAAAAATATCTCAAGTACAACAATAAAGTACCCTTTCAAAGAATAAATAAAATCACTTCTTACAAGTCAATTCTGAAATCTCAACCACAATTAATTTTTGTTCTAGAACTTTTTAATAAGTTAATTTTTATTTGGTAAGTTTAAAAAATATGCGTGTTTGAATGATCTGAAACAAAATACAGAATAGCTGCAATTTCTCCCCATTAATTCATAAAACTAGCAACGTCTATTTAAAGTGCGACTGTGAGCAAGTTACTTCGGATCCATTTCTATATTTTACAATTTCAAGTGATTTTCTTCTAAAAAAAAATTCGTCCTTACAATTTTTTTTTTCGTTTTGCGCTTTTTCTTAGCATCGATTAATAGTTCAAAAAAAGTTCTTAAATGTACTGAGATTTCTAGAGAAAGTTTAAGGGAGTATTTTGCAGACAGAAGTACTAGCATCATTTGCGACTTTTTTCTAGAAATTCTTTTCTTACCTAAAGGCGCTATGATTTTAAAAATAATAGAATTGTTTTCAATAATGTTAAAAAAAATTATTTTCAATAACGGAATTAATGAAAATTAAAATGCTTGTTGATGAACACGGGTTTTTCGGTGAACATTACTACAAATGTAATGGCACTTGTATGATTTCGCCATTACTCTACAACCGATTCTTCCTTCCTAACATTTCTTTCCTTGAACCAGCTTGCGCTTCCGAACACATTTTCTAACGAGGTTATTATAATAGCCTGTGGTTCAGAGCAACTCCTTCGGCGCTGCTACAGATATTAGATTAGGGAGAATCGATGTGCGGCTCGACACTAGTAATTTTTCTGGTATATATTTTCCACCGCCCATAAGTAGATAGCGTCAGCTTCACATTTGACAACTTAGTTAGTGTTAAATGTATTTTGTAATGAAGGATAATTATTTAGTTTATTGAATTTATGTTAAAAAATATAAAATTCCGTAATAAGTGATTTACTTTTTTAAATTAATAAATTTGTTCTCAGAATATTAGGCTTATCCTGTATTTCAAGTAAAGTCCTGAAATGTGACGGATTGAAGCTTGCTCGAAACATGTAATCTAGCAATAATTTGTTAATAAATTATTATTACTGTGACGCCATTTAAATTTTTACAAGGTTCCGAAATAACAGGCATTTTTTTGGATACCGAAAATGTATTTAAGATTGTTAACATCTCAAGTCTCAGAATATAGTATTTGAAAAATCTCACGAGAACAGAATGAAATAAAGTGAAACATTTTTTTATTGTCATTTTAGCTAATATAAGAGGATAATTTTTCAGAATATTGTCAATTTATCTATTACAGTTGACTCAGTCTGCGGGAAATTCGTAAAACTGCCTCCTAAAATTCTATTACACCACAATTTATCAGTAATTATAAAATAACTAGAAATAGTACATTTATAACAACTAATTCCATGAACATTACTTTAGGTACATTTCCGACAAGGGAGAGATTGGCTGTTAAAAGCTCGCATATTTTAAATTTACATGAATTCCAACTGAGAAACTCAAAACATATTTGCTTCCTTCAGGAGATGTAATTGCGTTTACACGAGGGGCTCCTTAATTCATTTTCCAGCTCACGAAACATTATTGGAAACTTAATGGAAGCACTGCTGGACGAATGCAATTACATATTGTTTTCAATTCTGTGAAATATTTCTACGAATTCAAAGTTTTTAAACCACAATATTTATGTTAAATATCTTGTAAAGCATTGATTTAATCATTTTTAAATCATTTTATAAATCCGGATATCCGCCCACCGATGTAAATTTGCGATAAAGCATGTATCATTAGATTCTATGTACAATAATTTATTTTGGTACACACCGTTCTTTTACGAATATGTGGTATAACCATCGATCTTTTCATACATTTGAGATATATTTTCATTATTACATAAAAAATAAATAAACTATTAATACGTACTTGGTCCTAACTCCTATCAGGAAGCAAATTAGTCTTGAGTGCGTTAAAGAGGAGGAACGTTTCAGGCCATTCTGTCCCTTGTCCAAAACAAAAAACTTGCAGTAAGAAAGGCTTCTTACCTACGAATTTCCAGCGCCGTCCATTTCCTTCGTACTATCAGGAGCGATTTTCTACTAAAATTACCGATAATATTTAGAAATTTCTTCTGAATGATTATTCCGATGTTATCCATGTTTCAGAGATATAGCGATGAAAAGTAGAAATTTTGCACAATAAAGCTTCAACTATGTGCAAACCTTTAATGGCTTTATTTTCTTGTAATATTTTATTTCTCATTAATTTAAATTTATTTTTCTGTTATATTCGATTTTGAACTTGAGTAAAACGATTGCTTTATCCTAAACTCAGTCAATGTGAAATACAAACATTCTTTTTAATTTAAAATATTCAAATAGTTTTGCTGATTTCGTGGACCCATTCTGCACAGAGTAAAGGTCTAGGAAATGGATAGACCTTCCTTTCCTCCTCTTTAACGCACCACTGAAAGAAATCTTCATCAGCTTTACATTATTAGCAAAGGTACATTTTTTACTTTAAAATACAAGTCCTAGAACAGAAGGTTGTAATATTTGGAATAGTATGATTAAAAAAGATAGTGAACTGGTTCCATTATTAAATAATCGCAGGATTTGACAGAAGTGAGTGCGAGTAAATATAGCGTCATTATAACGTTAATGATACATTAATTTTGTACTTATATTGATTTCAAATATTTTAGACTATTAAAACGTACAAACTATGAAGTTGTCATTTTTTAAATGTATACATCGTTGCTTCTTATATACTTTCACTTCTTTCTTCTTGTATCAAATTTTAAGTTTCATGTATTAAATCATGTTATGTGACTGAATAGAATAAGATTTCTTGAACACTGCACTTTCTGATCACTCACTTAAAATAATAGTCGTGTATACTTTAACGTAGCTGTAAATATTTTCATTCAAACTTGAAGTTGTCTCATTGAAGAATGTTCCTTGTGCCAAATTGTTTGAGCTAAATTTGTTTTCCAAAATTATAATTAAGCAATAACTAATTAAAAGCGTCGAAGTGTCGTATAGAAGGCCATTCTTTGTTTCTATTTCATCTTGTGCTGACGTGAAATCAAATTGTCTTATATTTGATAAATTCATATTTGAATTAAGCTGACGATAGCTGATGGCAGGATCATAATTATCTTGAGCATAAAGTATTTCTTGAAACGAGAATCATTGTTCACCCTCAGAAAACTTTCTAGATTGAGATCACGGAAAGACTACAATAAATTCGTAATTTAAGAATTTCATTTCATATATTTCAAATCCAAACATTAACTTATTAGAAAATTGTTATGAGTTAATAATAAAACACGTAAATCATAATTTCCATGGTAATAGAATGGAGTTGATTTTTTTTTTGGTCACGTTTGACGTAACTGTAATCAGACTCCTGTTAAAAAAATTCTCAAATATATTTAGTTATGCAATGATAATTTTACAATTACGCAATAACGTGTTTTGTAAAAGGGGTAGACTGATTGAAATCTTATACGTGACGACAGTTTACAATTTGGGAAAATTGTACGATTATACTGGATCATGTCATTATTTTTGAAATATTTATTAGTAAAGCAAGAAGACGTGGGTTAGCGCCGGAAGCGACTAATTCATCACTTTTTGACCAGGGTTTTTATGGATTGGACTTTTCTGAGGTCTGAAGCGTGCAGAAGTGTTTAATGGTCGTGGTCAACTCTGTCAAGAGTGACGTTAACGAAAATACTAAACCCGGTAATATGTAAATACCGGTATGCACATTGATTAAATATAAGATATGAAAATGGTCCGCTCCCAGTTTCGGTGTCTTGGGGGAGAATTCACGTTAGATATGTTTGGTAGATTGTTCGTTTCATCAGTTGGAGCATGAGACGTTTGCGGATCGATTGAATCTCTTAAAGAACGGTTTGGTTAGATTGGTTATCTGTCATCCTAAATCGCCGTACACAATTAACAGAAGAAAATGTTTTGGAATATTGTGTCGAGACCTTAGGGAAGATTTTCATTAGTGGAACAGTGGAGCGTCATACCGTGAGGCAACAATATTAAAAATGGTCAGGACGATTCAGAAAAAAATACTGGAGAAAAGAACCAGAGAAGACCTGTTATTGAGAAAATAGTCACGTCTTTATGATAAACTGGATTCGGAGGAAATTACCGCGAGTCGATGGCACACAGCCGTACTTACTAGGCGGAAGCGTGGTTGTGGTAGTGGTGGTGGTGTAGAGCACCGAGGACAACGATGCCGTGACCGTGGACGCCGTCGTCGTGGCGGCGGGCAACGCCTGTGGCGTCACGTGGGTGCCGGTGAACGGCGCTACTGGCGTCACAGTCGTCGTCGTCGTGGTGGTGGTGGTGATGCTGTCAGAGGCTCTCTTCGTGTGGAAATCCTTCTGCGACTCGACTGCAACAGAGAATTTCTCTAGTATGGTTACGCTATGTAGACGACCAATGTAATGCTCTACGAGGGAAGCGAATTTTACTATCTAAAAATTTATTATGGCAGAATTTAATGATGATTCAAGAAGAGTTCTATGGTTTTAAGGTCAAATTCCCGTTGGAGATTGATTGCTCATTTCATTCATATTCTAAACTGATTTTAAGAGATAAAGCATTGTTTCTAGTGTTTAATTAAGCTACTGATAAACCTTTTATATGCAGCTTGGTCAAATTCAGGAACATGAATTGTGCCAATCGAGTCATTATAGCCAAAATTGGGATACATTACCCACTTAATTTATATGTGGATTCGAAAAATGTAGTATATACAAGTTTAGGCGTCAATAATATACTGTTGTTGTTCTGTAGTAAATTACTTAGTGAATTCATAAATGAATGAAAAATTACAGAGAATGATTAGTTTTTTTTTTGTTTTGAAATCTCTCAGGTGAATATGAATATATAATAGGAATTAATTTCATTATCATTCATCAAGTCGTTCCCGATATATTACGAAAACCGTCATTGAATAATTGTGTATATCACAGATCAGGTAACTACGTCACAGACAATTACCGTTAAGATAATTTAGGTTTTAGTAGTAATGCGCATAATCCTCTTTGTGTATTGCTAAATGTGTTAACTGAACTGAGAACCCAATCGAATGTGTTCGTGACGGTCTATTTTGAGTTATTCCATCGCATTGAACTTTGGCTTCTGTCAGTGAAGAATTGGAAAATGAAGCGCTCCGATCTAGTACTTGGTTACATTAAATTAAAGTCTAGACAGAAGTAATTGTGAAGATCTATGCTCTAAACTGAGTGTTAATATTCTGTATTATCATGATGTAGAGCTCGCCGCTAAGAGAATATTCAAACACATTTTGGCTGTTGACGACAAAGCAGGCACGAAAGTTCACATTTGGTATTGCAATGATTACCGATTCTCCAATTCCTGATTCCATCATGACTTGAGTTAGTCTAATACTACAATGCTTTCTTTTTATGTATTGTTAAATCGTGTTGAACGCAAATTGTAAATTCTAGATTGATATTCGTCCTCCCTCGATGACAGTTCTTCAGTTAACAATGACAGTGATGGTAATGATACATGGCAGTACACCTGTACGCAGATACGGATATATTACGTAAAGTTTTTTTTTGGCAAGGATAGGTTATAAAAATAATTCTGAAATCTTAAGACCTTCACCGCATGATTTTTTGTAAAGTTATTTTTTCATATTCCGATTGTGATTTTTTTTATTATGTGCTTACCGACGCAAGGATTAACCCAGAGGAGCCTCTGCCAGCCCAGACAGTCGTAGAGAAGGAGGAAGTCGGTTCCGGTGCAAGCGCAGTTGGATCGCAGTTCAGTTCCTAGAATCCCCAGCATCGCCTTGCGACACTCTGAAGGCGGACCAGCGCATTTCTTAGTCAGGCTGTCAACGGCGCACGACTGTTCGTAGTACTCCAATCGCATCCTATGTAAACATAATCATTACATTGTAACCAGATAAAGAATTAGGGGGAAAAAACCAATTATTCGTATTTGACATGTGATCTCAGAATATCTTACCTGTATAACAAATGAGTTAGAACCATAGTTTCCCAATTGTTTTTCAACAATGTTTGCACCAAAACTCACTGAGCGATTGTTAAATCCTGCTCGCTAGAAACAAACGCTTATGATCCCTGAAAGGGGTATTCTTTGTAAATAGGATGTGATTTTGAAATGATCAAAACCCAGAAAGTTCTAAATATTATTCACATTTATTTTTGGCCATAGATATTCCTTCGTCAGAGATGATTTTTCCGACATGAAGCATTGTTATCATTGGTTTACCTAGTCACCCGGTACCCAGAATTTAATTAATCGTAGTTTGAAGAGCAACGAAGATCGCGATTGACTGAGGGAGTTGTATGTTTATTTAAATAAATGCAATTGTCGTTCGGAGGTCAAGCACAAAATATTATTTGACTGGGGGAGTGTTTTAATTGGACGCACTTTGTACATTAGTTAGGCTGAGTTGGAGATTGGAGTTGCTTCTGTCGTTTGGTGAGCATCGAAATAACATGATTTGACTTACAGCCAGTTTAATGGATTGAATTGTCTTCTGGAAAGCAAGGAAGAAACACTGGATTAATATTTGTTCTGTTTTCTGTTGTGTGATCTAAACGATTTCGGGACTCGGCAGCCAATTTTTGCAGACGGCCAGACTATGAACAACTGCCGGGATATCTTACTCTTGTTTCTAAAGTGCCAATAATATTTCTTCTTCATCGAATGGGTCACAATACGATCTGTGTTTATTTACAAGTTTTATCAAATTTATTTCAGTATAATCCTTATATATAATTATTTTATTAATTTCTTTCAATAGAGAAGAGCTTATTACGTGGCAAACCTCCTTCGCCTATTTTTTTCATCTGAATAACCATAGAATGGACTATGCGGTAGAAGATTTTTCCCGCGAACTATTCTGTGCCAAATTAGGAGACTTTTCCTCCTCGTCGATTTCGAATACAGCCTTAATATCCAAGTGAGAACTATTAAGTCGCGATATGACAACCTAATGCCATTACAAAAATTTGCTTCAGATTCACACGGAACTTAAGTGTTTCAGACATATTTGAATTTTGGAATCAGAATTTCGAAACGAAATTAACTCTGCATCGTTGTTGCATTCGTTAGAACATCGACGGGGCATATTTTAGATGGGAATTTTAATCTAGATGGAAAGAACTGAAAGCTAGATTTAGACACGGTCTGTGGAAAACATGATGATTTCTACTCGTTCCGTTGGAAATCAATTCAGAGAGAAATTGAAAGCAGTTAAATTTGTCATTTACCAAACTCCGTGTATTTGAAATAGCATCAAAATAGAGCCCTAACTACATCCATACCATTATTGAACACATTCGCTGTTCGTGACAAAAGCGAGCTTAAATAATTATTAAATTAAAGAGTCAATAATTAATGGAATGAGTAGGTCAATATCTGCGAATGTTAAGGACACTTCCTTATTTTCTATAGGCAAACAGTAGCTTACTCTCGTGAACCACACATTTTTGTATCTACATTCTGAATTCCAATACTTATTTCGTTTTTTTCTTAATCGTTTTTGCAGATACCGGAATACGATCATGAGAATTTCTACTATTGATACTAAATCTTCAAGTTGTTCTTTTCGTACGTTCCAGTCACTCAAAATAGCTAAATGTTTCAGTATTACCTGTAATATCCTGATTATACGTATGTAGGAAAACCACTTGTGATCAATAATTACGTTACATTACTCGTGTACGTAATTACCGTTACTGGATTAATGTTATAGGTCAAATAAACGCCTTAAACCATGCAGTCTCCGATGCAAGTTTATAATATATTCGAGGGTAAAGACGCGAAAATAACAATAGATTGTGAACGTGCCTCCGTTTTGGCCATGGAGCTTTCCTCTGAAAGAATTCGAAAAAAAGATTTCCCTCGATCAGAGATGCCTCTATCGCATCGTGGACGATACTTAACTTATATGACCATATAAAAGGAACACAGTAGATGGCCGTCTTCGACCATCGAAGCGACAGTCTCCCTTATGTTGAATTTCCGATACAAGTGGAATTCGCTGGTGTTAACATTACTTGATGTTCGTTGTTCACACATACTGAAAGATAATGTTGAGAAATCTTATACATTCTGATCCATGAAGTTCCCCAGTTCAACTGGGCTAAAAACTTATTTTCCTAGTGCTTTCTTACAAAAAATTTGTGCTGTAAAGACTCCATCATGAAGACCATTTCTTCGTCTCGATACATACTCGTTATATTTCTGCATTCCTGTACAGTTTCACCTTGTCACCTCTCATATTTGTAGCCGTCCACGTCTAAATTATACCAAGAGTATTTCTATTATGGTCTACGGGAGTCACTTTTCTTATTCCTGCATGAGCTCTTAGTTTCAAATACTTTCAATGACCACTTTCTCTATCATTTTCACCTTAAGATGTCTTATATCAGCTAAAGAAAAATCATAAAGGGTAATGAGTTAAGTTTGGGTGAGTTTTTGCAATGTCCTGTTTATCATCCGTGGCTTTACCTGCAGGACTGCTGTTCCCTGCAAGCCTCTGCCAGAGAGTGGCAGGTTGGCATTGGTTGACCCTCGATTCTCTGCGCGCAAGCCGGGTGCAGCTTTTCTTGAGCGATCATGCATTCATCTTGCTTGTTGTCCGTTTTCCTGAAACAGGTCGAAAAGCGAAATTAATTTGAAAAGATGTCATATTTTCGTTACTAGATACCCGCACCGTTTATCAACATATAACAGTCCGGGAAAAATAATTATTTGATGAGGAAGCTTGCATGGATTAAGTGACGCAAGTGGCAAAGATGCCAGTTAGCATCCCTTGGTTATTTTCTCTACTTTTGCGTGATCAGAATATAAATAACCCTGGTCAAATCCGCGGAATATTATCAACATTTAACTGAAAGGTTTTGGGGAGGCAGCAAAATAGAAACCATGGTTACCGGCAGAGAAACACAATTCACATTGCAACTTAGAGACTTATAATCATTGTGTCTCAAATTTATATAAAAACCTGTGTGTGTCAGCCAACACTATCCATATAACGTAATTCCTTATTGAGTATTATAAACGTAATTTCTAAGGAATGTTTTAACATCTGTTTATTTCCACAATTATCATCATTTTCGAGGACAGCAAAATATTATTTAATAAAAAATGAAAAAATTACGTCTAATTGAAAACAATGAATAGGAAAGATAGCCTCTTCAAACAAAAACATGATAATATAAATACCACACAACGCTTTTGGGATCCTTGTTCCTTTCGTCAGGTGCGATGAAGAGCCTAGAGCGACACAACTGCACTTGTCAGTTGAAAAATCTCAATAGCCTTTTTTGTTGACTTTTGAGTTTTGTCAACTGACAAGTGCAGTTGTGTCACTCTAGGCTCTTCATCGCACATGTGAAAGGGACAAGGAACTCAGAGGCGTTCTGTGGTATTTATATTATCACTTTTTTGTCTTAAGAGGCTATCTTTCCTATTCATTCAGTAATATTAATATATTAATAAATATTATAATATAATATATAATATTAATAAAATAGTTTACATTTTTATTGAAAAGTGGGTTTTATAAAGTGTCTACCAATAAGTATCAGATGTTTAAACTGTCACATTGCCAAAATCGTGTTCATGGAATGAAAATGCAAAGCGCGCAAATGTATTTATATCGGATCAGTTATTTATGCGGCAAAACGCACCATATTGAGTTGAAGTTGAAAGTAGAGAAAAGAGAATAGAAGAAAACAGTATAGGTGAATTAAGAGAGAATAAATGGATTTTCAAATATGAAGATTCTATGCAGATCTGAAAGGATAATGTATATGAGTTCAAAGAATAGAATTTAGACCAAAGACCCAGCCTTGCTTTTTGTACCTAAAGTATTCTTTTGTTCGCTTGACAAATCTGTAGCTCTTACCTTTCCAATTCATTCCTGGAATCCTCTTAGCAATCTTATTGAACATGTGTAATGAAATGGACTCATTATAGTGTCCAAAATTAAGAACGCAGCATTGAGATTTATCCTTATTGGTTCACCCTAAATTTTGTTATGGAAATAAAGTGCACCCAATCTTAATAAAATTTAATTTTAAGAATAATCTATGTTTTTATATAATTATATACAGATTCTTGATAAACTACTGAACAGTCTCTTCAGAAAATCTTTCAATTCCACAATTCATCTATTTACAAAGGAATATTTCCTCTGATTGGTTCTTCTCCCCCTTCGCTCAATTTTGAACAAGTTGGTCCTTATTCGTTTTATTTGATAAAATATCTGAATTTAATTTCAACGCTGATTAAGTAAGCGTCCTCGTGTTTCCCGAAGATGTTACTAAATAAATTTAATTCGCAGTCCGCTAATTTGAACAATCGAATAATTGCACATGTAATGCAATCGTATCGTGCAATGAAACAACAAATATCCTGTAATACTGGTCTTTGTAGTGGGTCACTGGGTGACCTACAAACTTGGATCGACATTGGAACTACGAGGGGCAACTCTGGAAACGCGTCATGGGTGGCAATGACGACGTCTATCTTCCGTGAACTTTGAGTTTACTGCGACCTTTGGCTCCGGCTATGAGTAGACTTTTAACTCTTTCTCGGATTCACAGAAACATATGTGCGTCATCGGCATTTCGAAACAGAATGGGCTGATAACTTGATTGCCAAATATATACTATCGAGCCCTCGCAGTGAATTTACTGATCTTTCGGCGATTCAACCGTTTTCAACATTTATAACACGGACGATGTTTCTGTTTTTCATAAGCGGATTACATCGATACTGTCCGTCAGTCATGCAGGAAATCCAGCTTAGTATATCTAAATACAGACGATTTTTTCCGAACTATACGTTCGGTTGTTGTGTGTAGCTAACGACGAATTGAATAAATTTAAGAAAAAATTATTGCTGACAGATACATAGCATTAGTGACAAAAATATTCTGGTTTGCATCTTGTCCAGAACGTTATATTAAATACAGTTAGAAAGTTCCATGGAAAAATGTTGCATTATACATAATATTTTGATTGTATTTTATTAGTACAAATGAATCGCTATTCAGAAAGAACAGCAGAAGCTTAAAACGAAGCTCCGACATCGTCCATGAAATTGAATTAAATTATCAGGATGAAAAAATCTCGACCGGACCGGGAATTTAACCTGCGTACTATGCGGGAGACCCGGGTTCGATTACCGGTCCGGTCGAGATTTTTCCATCATGATACTTAATAGAATCACTATAAATTTGAACAATACATTCAGAAATTGACAAAATACATGCTTATATTTTATAGACTGGTGTGAATAATAATAATAAAAAAATCTTGAATACGCACGATAGCATTACGGTTACGATGCGACATCTGTGAAGGTGTATGGAAAATTATATTTCTAACGGAGAGTACGACGGTCTTGATGTTTTCCGACTACATATATCTTCGTAAAGATAAACGATAAAAGACATCCATTATTCGAACTCAAGTGGTAAATTGCATACTTTTTGCCAAGTTTTTGCCTGGGATATATAAATTGAGTGTGGATTTTCATTAAAAAATCTGTAACCACTACAATTAATGAATTATTGTTGAGTGGCGATAAAATTAATTCTTCTATTTCTTGATTTTGATTGTAGAAAGTATTCAAACCCAATCCTGTGTGTTAGTAGCTAAGTGAAAGTCTAAAACTATCCGTAGCCTTTATTCTACCGCTATAAAACGTTCGCATCGCCTTCAATAATGTCCTACTCCAGTGCTCTTGACAAATTCCAACGAGCAATTCGAATAGAAGTGGTATTACTGTTAACCAATTCTGTAACAATACGGATAAACCTGAGACGACCTACAAAAAAAAAACATTTTAAAATATGGCAAAAACTTTCAGAATTATTTTCCATCTCTGATTCGGAATTTCTGCATGCATGGTTTCATAGCAGATAATGCATCACTCCGTATTATTTATTCTGTAACTAAATGAAGTTATTCCCCAAAGATAAATGGACTTGCGGTGGTGATCGTGTGGATAAAGCCGCTCCCGGCGGTGTTTAACACAAAGCCTTCATGAAAGCCAATTACAAATTCCGACTCTTTACTACAAGTAGATGAGAATTTTATCTCTCGATTAGGAGAGTGGCTAATTTTCTACTAGATTAAGTACGAACAATAGGTGCAATCCGAGCACGTATTCATGAATGCGGTATAGAGAGATAACAGTTGCCCGCATGCCTGTTTCCGCGTATTCGATAATGGGCGGATCTCGCCAGAAGAATTCGCGACCAGCGATTCAATAAGCAGCACCAATAGCCACACATTCCTTCCATTACTTAAATACGTCGCTTACTTATTTTCCATATATACATCTGTAGGCTGTGTATTTAGATCGCTTTTATATAAGCGTATTTATTGAGCTGGTTCGGTTAATCTGTTACGTGAAGAATACAAGTCCAGCGTACATAAAGGATTAACGATTGAATCCATATAATTAATAAACTAATAGATCGTATTGTATCTAATACATTTATGACGATAATTTGAAGAAATTTAGCGATCATTTTTACTTATTTACATAAAAGCAACTGCTTCCGTGAAATATTTTTCATTGGCCCAACAAAACGGGCAAATTGAAGTTAAGGTTTTAAAATACCTACGTTATGAATGCGATAGCAGTTCTTGGAAAGTATTATTCGTGCAAAGTTTGAAAAAGTTAGAAATTGTTACAAACAGATGGTTGTAGACAGCGAGAGAGAGAGAGAGAGAGAGAGAGAGAGATTAAAAGTGAATAATAGTAAATAGTGATCGTTTAAGTGGAGATTTTATTTTGATTTTCAAATGTATGAGTAGGGAATAGAAGTTAAAAATAGTCGCGCCAGATGAACCGCAACATCTTTGCCCTCTTGTCCCACCACAAGATTGAGGTCTACCCTTTATAGAATTCTACGAATCTAGGGAAACGCAAGGAGGTTCACTTTGTGCTGGCTAATGAAGATAACATTTGTAGGTCTATACATAGTATTAAGATCTAAATATAATACTCTGGTTTGAACCAGGCTTAATGTTTCTGGAAACAACGTTTGGACGGCAAGCTCTGCCATTGTCGTTAGCCGGAAATCCCTTCGCTCTCTCTCTCTATTGCTATTAAGTAATAGCCAGACGAGTTGGTTCATAAATCCCCGATGAGAGAGAATTTCTTGCCTTAAATTAACTAATACTAATGAGATTTAAGCTCTGAAAATAAATTCTAAGACTTTTTATTATTCTTGTTAATTGTAATATTACTATAATATTTCTTTTTATTATTGTTGTTTATAAATGATTAAAAACAAAATTATAGTAAAATATTTGAAAACTTAAAAATCCAATTAGTAAAAAACCTAAATAGACTAATTTTATACTGCGCTTATACACAAATTGTCAATGGACAATTTTTAACTTTGTAAGGGTTTGCACTCAGCGTTTCTTTTAACGTGGCTTGAAGGGTATTTAGAACTTGATAAGTGGTCACAGATATAAGCGAGCTTATGAACTACGACCATGAAGAAAGTCTGAGACAATGCTACTAAAACTATTGAAGTTACATGGAAACTTTGAGTTAATAACCAAATGGCCTTCAAATTAACCCTCAAATTATTGTTACGAGACTATTATGAATATCGTGCTTGAGAAATAAAATATTTTTGTACTTTTGAAAAGTATAGGACACAATGATTTAAAAATATTTTACTTTTAAAATAATGAAACTACCAGTATATAGGCATTGAAAAGCGAACGTCTTAGGCCCAGGACCGAACAGTTGAACATAGAATTAATTTATTCAAAACAGCGTTGAAGAGAGTTATTTAAACCGGCCCTTCACGGCGGGCGAAATGAAAAGGCAGATTTTAAAAAAAACCACACACAAGAAAGCATTAAGCTGGCAACACCTACATCCTGAAGACACGAAAGAATCAAAATAATTTTTAGTCGTACTTCATCGTTTTTTAGGGGGAAAACTAAAACTTAAATATTCACTAATCGAGACATAGAGTTTGAAAATTTCACTGCTGAAATCATCTGCCAACAAAATTATTTTTGAATAATAAAAAGTGTAGGTTATGTCTGCAGATTAAAGTTTGTGAAGTTTACTGTTGTTTGTAAAGTGTAGTTTATATTAGAAACAATAATCATCTTAACTCACCGTTTTATTTCTTAACTATAAATAATTTATCTTTAATGTAGTTTATAATATTTTTGTATACTTCTCAGTATGATTATATAAAGGATACAATAGTGTTTTGACTAGTCCTGTTTCTTCAGTAAAGGACTAATTGAATGAGTAAGTAAAAATAAAAATAAATTTGACCTTATCAGTTCAGGAAACTAAAAACTCTTGTGTCATTTACACAAAAAAAGGCAACTGTTCCTTAAATGACATACTTACATAAAATGCATTGTAACAATCTTAGGCCAATTCGGAATTTTTCACGACAAGTTACGATCTTTTTGATGATATATAAGGAGCAAGGTCCTCGAAAACATTCCAAATTGTTCGGCATCACCTTTTGAAAACTTTAAGATTGATATACTAACTGCTCTAGAATGGGTAATTAAACAGTGGACGATTGCGTAATTTTACAGGATTGCATAACGTGTTGAGGTAAAAAATTATGGTAATTAACACTTTTATAAAATCGAAACAATAATGATTACTACGAAGCGGTTTCATTTATAGCTAAATACAAATTATGATGAATGAACAGTTCTTGGGCTTCCACCAAGGTCGTAGTAGAATTGAACAACGACGTTTCGATGGAAATCTCGCCCATCTTTACTTGATAAGCCCAAGCCCAAGAATTGTTCATTCAAGATATTCACCGGGAAAACCTATGATCTTCTATAAATTATGAATCGATATTGCGGTGGAAAGTTGGAAATTTGTTGTGGAGATTTTAAATTATGTTTTCGCTTTATCAAACAGCCTTTGAAAAAACACTTCGTGGGAGACGAAAGCTATCGCTCATAAACCGCTGATCAGACCACTTTTGTTAAAAGCGCAAATGTATGAAACAACTTGAAAAGCGTCAAAAAGAAATACGGTTAACGTATCAAAATCAGATAAAGGAAATAACAGTTAGGGACAAATATTGATTTACTTCTAGGCCGCTAAGAAATTCAGACATTTCTTTGAAACACCAGAGCTTTTCGATTAAAGAATTAAATATAATTTATAGGTAAAATTGCGTTTAAGCAAGTGTCTCTGATGTTCTGATTAGGAAGCGCACGCGTAAGTAGAAATGGTAGTATGTTTTTGAATATATGCCCTATATTTCTGTATTCTATTTTTCACTTTTACATTTTGCAAAATATTTGATATTAATATCTGCCTTTAAGTTTATGATTAAATATGAGAAATAACACATCAGAATTCAAATTTAAAAATCTGTGATAGTTTTTATGGAAAACAGAATATTTTTTTTATCAATTCTTAGTTATTCAATTGCCGATTATAATTGGTTTACATTACAATAATAAATGCCGATACAATTGTAGGTAATTACGTTAATGTTCCATGAAGACAAAGGAACTACTTTCATTTTTACTTCCTACTTTTATAGTCAACTGTCTTATGACGGTAATATTATAATTTTTTTGATCAACAAGATATGCTTCTAAATCGATCACGACTGTTGGGGATAAGAAGTCTGACTGGGAATCACGAAATCTGCTCGAATCGAATTCCAGTTATAACTGTACCCTGACAGAATTCTTCACGCTACGGAAGCATAAACTTAAGTGCATATAAATGACTACAAACATGAAACTGTAACACAGAACAAACGCGGTCCGTATTGGTCCAAGAAAGCTTAGTCGTGCCGAATGCTGTGCTAGGCGGATTCCTTGAACACACACTTCTCCACAAGCCTTTATGCAAACCTCGCAAAGCCAAGCAAAGACATTTTCCCCATGGAAAACTTGGCTGGTCAAGTCATCCCTACTATATTCGTATCTCATCTATTGCTAAACCGAAAGCGTATTCGATAAAGGAAAGAGCAACGAACTATATGTTCTCTAGACGGTCCAGTTGACTGTTTAATTAGCAGTGTTTTAATTGGAAGTCACAATCTGTTTTAAAATTGTAATACCGTTCACAAATACTCCTCTATTTACCATATTATCTTATAGGAAACAATACGGAATGAATATACAGTGGTTTATATATGACGACAAAAAATGATTTACATTTCCTTTTTTCCAGCTATAAACTCTTACAAGAAGAATTTTTAAATAAAGGAACATTTAAATTACTTTCAGCGAATCCCTCGGTAGTTACGAAGGCCAATGTACTGAACGTCCCCTAACAGAGGCTTTTAGTTTGCCACGTGATTCACTACTCCTTTTAATACTCAGCTTTACTATCCAAGTGCAAGTGTTATGGAGAAAATGTAATAATTGAAATAGTAGGATTATCGGCAAAAAAATTTATTCTATATAATTCTGTTCTGAAAAATATCTGAACTTACTCCAAGAATGGCTTTATAAATGAAGAATAAAAATTAATGAAAAAACTCGTCTCATGTGACGTTTACATTATGTAAAAGAACAGTATCCACAACACAGAGATTCCTAAATCATCCTCTGTCAAATATATGGGTCTCGATAGCAAGCTCAATTGGAAAATTCACATAACCAAAAAATAAAGCAAATGTATATAAAACAAAAAGAAATGTACTGGTTACTAGGACGCAAGTCACACCTCTCCATATATATAGTAAAAAAATATGTATATTTGTATGTATGTATGTATTTACGTTAATCTGCATACAAATTTTAACGCGTGGACAGATTACAACAAACCTTGGTACACATATTCTTCAAAACACGAGAAACAGTACTGTGAGGGTGAGAAATCCCCAGCATAAAGGTGAAAAGAATTATAATTAAAAAATATGATCATTTTTAGTTAAATTACTGCGCGCTAAGAGACCGTGACGTCACAAAGACGTTACTACGCGACTGCGCAACAACAAAATAGTAAATTATTTCGTAATTAAGTAAAGCAGAACTATTTTAATTGAATAAAAAGTATAATAATATCCAGCAATACTCCATCGAAGGATAATAAAAAACAATACGAAATACTTTACGATCTTTGCGGACAATGTAAGTTAATTTCCGTGCCTTATTAGCGAGTCGTATATGGCGACCATTTGTTTACATTGTGAATGTAGCTAACAATTTCATCTTTTTAAATGTCTGAACAGTTAGGGTTAATTATATCCAGCACTACTCAAGGAGTATACTTAAGTATTCTATTTGTAAATTATTTCGAAGTTATGTTTGTTGGTAATCTTGATGCAATAAAATTCAATGTATTTTATAGCTGTACAATTAACCCATTCTTGGACGAAAGTATGTACGGAAATAGGATCATTTATATTTAGGTTATATCACTTCTTAACTAAAGATTAATGTAGAATTAAATACTTTTTCGGGTTTATATAAATAAGTACTCTAAAATATTTAGAGCCATCGCTAATTCCCCCCCGCCCCTGGTACATAACAAATGAGCAAGTACACAATGATTTAAAAATCCCCACTGTTATGGAGACCTGTCCATCAAAAGAGTGTTAGTCAAATCACGTTCAAATCAGTTAATACAGCCAAATGATGTAATAATATGACTGAAAAAAAATTGGCCAGCACATCTGTAGATACGATTTAGGAGTTCTCTTCGCTGGAGGGGATCTCATCCTCATATAATGTGAAATATGTAAATAACATGTTAAAGCTACCACGTTAGCCTCAAGACTAAAATGTTATCTGGTTGTTGATAAATAAACAAAAAAATTGTTTTCGCAAATAGCGTGGACCCTCTAGTCAATGGTGACAATTTTTTTCCGGTCAGCGTCAGTTGGACTTTTAATAGTTTTCCAATTTTTTTTTCTGGAAATACGAAAAGTGTAGTACTAACACTTATACCTCTTCTTAATTACTCCGACGACTCAAATAGTGCTAGTGACAAAGGGATCTCTCATAGAAAAAAATAATAATTTGACGAATAGCCGTCAACGCTTGATTGTAGTGCAAATTTAGCAGCGCAGTAAACAAATAAAGGAAGACCACACCACTTTTTTAATAGAAACAGTACTAATTTTTCTTGGTGCAGGTTGCAAGTGAATATTAAGAATAAAGTCCCAGTGTGTTGAAAACGAAAAAAATTGCATACGGATATATTCCCACAGAAGTAATGCGTCCGCCGTTCCACACTGTTTTAATTTCATTCTAATTACCCTTTGCGCTGATAAAACAGGGTAAGAGTAAGGAAGACAGGTGAAGAATATGGTTACGCTTGTTACTTTGGCTTCCACGAGTCGGAGAGAAGGAAAATTTCATTACTGCGGTATATCCGCGTGACATTAAATTAACCAGTGGTGCGTCTGTTATAAAGGACGCAGCACAACACATAATTCAAGTCTGAATCTCTGTTAAATAGAGGCTAATGAATCTACCTTGTATAACTAAGCTGCCGCTGAAAATTACGGCTACCGAAGCCCTCAGAGCGAATTTATTTACGCTTCAATACGTCAATACTTTCGAAATCAAGAAAACAACCCAGAGAATACGTTTAAAATGTTTCTATAGCTTCGGGCTTAGTAAGACTGTTTGTCTTATTATAAGTTTACTTGGCTTTTCAAACTGTTTAAGCGGAGTGAAGTATCTTTAAAAATTTCTTCAAGAAATTTATTTACCTTAATTAAGGGCTAAAGGTTAGAGATGGGCCACGTGTCTCAATGAACCACTGAAATAATGGTGCGTAATTAATATCAATACGCAGGTATATTTACAGATTATCAATTACCAGTTAAAATTAAAGCCGCGAAAAGCGCTTTGATACTTAAAGATTTTTACGAACTGCAGAAATCAAAGAACCTGATATTAGTGTAAAGAAAATTTAGTCTCACTTCTTTAAATTAGCCGAGCAAATCAAACTAATTACGATTTATAGAACTAACATATTTCTTTGTTTTCTTGTATGGCTTAGACAGAAAATGGAACACACAAAAGGAAATTTTTTCGTCATACAACATATTTAAAAGTTATTTGAAACTTTTGAAACTAATTCTGATTAAATTATAAAAAATGCTTACGTAAGTAATGACAAAAAAGGCTTTACATTAACGAAACAGTTTCTTAACATTGCAGAAAAATATAAACATTAAGATATACGTGACAATTAAAGGATGGAAAATCACAAATCGTAAGAGGCTAATGTGAAATTGACTTTTAAATTGCTTTTATATATTAAATTTGTGCAAACAAATGGACCGCAGAGAAGAAAATTTGAATGTATCGGAGCGAAAATATTAATTTAAAAATGTGTTTCAGTTGCAGAAAATTTGAGGACATTTCAACAATTTGTTTAATTGAGTTACAGTGAAGTATGGGTTAGTTGAAATTTAATTCTATAGCCAACTTAATTTATACATCACTAAATATTAAAATGAAATATTACTTGCATAATAGTCTATAGACGTTTTTGTATAAAATCTGTACCGTAGAACGTTTCCAAATCTTTTATACAGGCAAATTATTTAATATATTTCGTGATTTTAGAATAGGTTGCCACGTAATTTCTTTCGATTTTCATATATTTAGTCTCTTTGAAGTAGACGGCCATGTTTTATTGGATATGTGTTACTGATAGGTGTTTTTCCATTTTACTGTCAACATGTTTTTGTCATGGTAAATGATTGCTTTGAGACTTGACTCTGCGGTCCGGGGTTCGTGCGCCCTGGAGAATGTCGCGAATGCAATGTACGCCCCCGCAAGCGATTTATGTGTTCTGGAGCAGGGCGGGAATGGTCACTTTTAATTGGTCGTTGGACAGAGGTAGCGATGGTTCCCTGGAGCCCAATTCCCAGAGATGGACTTGTTGGAGTCGGCCCAACCTGAGCTCGCATCTTTTCACTTACGTCCGGTGCCAACTTTTGTTCTCTCGGTGTTCTACGGTGCATAAGTATATCTATAGTATCACAGCTCTCTAAATGGAGGCGAAACATAATAAACAAAACGTTTAAAGTGACCATCAACTCATAATTCAATTATTATCCCAACATATAAATTTACAGTTAAAAGTCATTACTTAATGTTTTATTAGCATCCAATTAATACAAGTTATTCCTACTTTGAGATTGATAAAGGTAATAGAGCAGATATAAATAAGTAAAAAATTAGATCAGTGGAATTTCACCGTGAAACATAACTCGCTAGTAATGTAATGTAATAGTGTACGTCTCTTTTTTGAGAGGAGTCCTATCCTATTTTATTTATAGGGCGCAACATTCCCCTTTCTTCCACGCTGGATGCTCTTATCCACTTTGACCTCTCCTCCGGGACTACTAACCGTGTTATTCAGATTATAAATACTCTTGAGAAATCACCCTCATTTCAGAGGAGCACATTTTTTCGTCGAAGTCAATTTAACCTGCTTTAAAACTCGTCAGCAATGTCTTACGTAGTAAAATATGTTTCTGAAGGGGCATAAATTTGCATTGAAGATTTCTGCATCTGTAGCATATACATTTGTGCCAAAATTTTTTTAACTATCTTCCAAAGTATTTACTAATGATATTATAATTCTTTGCAATAGTCGGGTAAATAATTTCAAATTATTACTTTATCGTCTAAACCGAAATTTTGACGTCACGTTTATCGTAGATATTTTTCTTTAAAATGGGTTATTCAGTATTCTTAATTAAGCAGATATTTTACTGACATAAAGGAGTTAACTGCGAAGCAATAATTTAGGAATCGCGTACTGTTTAACTATGACAGATACAATTATTTGAGTAAATGAAATATGTTAACATTAATTTTAAATTTACAACGATAAAGTTACGTTAATTGTATTGGGGGGAAATATTTGTTAAATTAAAAAATCAGCTCATATATGCCACGTTTACTTAAATAAGTTTAATACATTAAATAGGCATTTATTTTTAGATTTATTATTATTATAAAGTAGTATTACTTAATTAACAGAAAAATTCTTAAAATTTGTTTGGTTTTTAATTACTTATTATGTAAATATCTTTAAATTGAAGTTAATTTTATAATTTTCTCTCTTATAATAAAATTCCATGTTGTACAAATATATTTTGAATAAATGACTAGAGTATTTGTTGTATGTTTAAGATTTGTGATTATTGCCCTAAAATATGTTCTGGGGGGAGCCTATTTCTAGAGTAATTACAGGAACACGGCATTCCAGTAATTCCGTTCAGACTATGCAATGTGATCTACACAATGAAAATAATTTCAATTAGCATCGCGTGACGGGAAGTAAAGGGATACTAATAAATTTTTATTTTATCGATTTGACATATTTAACAATTAAATAATAACTGAGATTAATCAGAAATTCCACTCCCTGGGATGTTAAGTTATACGTCCAAATAATGACTCAGTAAATTTGAAACAAATTGTTAACTATTCAAATTGAAAAATAAGAATAAATACTAAATTGATCAAATTATTTAGAATAACTTATTATTTCTATTACGAGATTACAGATGAATAATACTTTAGTCCGTTCGCACAAAAGGGGATCTAAAAAATTCCGGCCCTCAGGCCACATCGCACCAGCGATATGATTGATTTTATCCGGAACGCGGTTTCAAAATTCACTAATTGGACCAATTTTCAAATGAGAGGCAGCAAAAAACACAGTGTTGATAGACGTATTATCATTGTGTTCAAAATATATTGATACTCCATATTATGTTAATTATTCACAACTTTATTTAATACTGAATGGAAATCCCGAGTTCCTGGAAGACCAGGAGAAAGCATACTCATATTTATGAGAATAAAAAAATAAGAAGAGGTTCATTTTGCTGATTTGGATGCCCTTGATAGCGATCTTAGACCGTTTCAACATTTGTTGGGCTCATATTTTTACCTAAGTCAAATAAAATAAAAACAATTGAAATTTGGGATTTTTTAAACATGAAAAAGAACATTGACGAACTTTTACAATTTTTTTTAACCTTGAGCAGTTTTCAATGCGACTAAACCGATTTTCCCAAATAAAATATATGAAGTCAGAACACGTGGAATATTTAAGTGATATATTTGAAGAAGGTAACTATAAATAGCGTCATGATATTTGAAACTCAGATTTTTAACATTTTAAACTGTTCCATTAAGTACATTAATGGGTCTATTATTATTTGGTATTGAAATATAAGTATTTTCCAGTGTCAGTAGTCATAATTATGATAATTTAACCTCACAAACTCAGAAATTTCTTGTTAAAACTTTCTGTTTTCCGTCAAATTCATGCATATGAAGATTCATATATTTTTATTACGACACGCAGAAAATTGGCCATGTACCACACATGAACTTATTGCTGGAAAGTTTTGCTTTAAGGCATGCTAGTTACTTAAAAAAAACTTAGATGCGCACTAGATTTGCACGGATTTTAAAATTAATTTTACTAAATGAACGGCATTTAATGAAATATTACATACGAGTGCAAAAAATAAATATTTCTATTTGTTCTCCATTCACAACAAATTCAGATGTGGACTATTTTTTAAAAAATAAACAAATTACATGTACAAAGTCAAAACATTGTGAAATATAGTAATACAAGTGTAAATGGCAAACTATCAGACAACATTAAATAGTTTCCATACAATCTATATAAGAAAAAAGGATGTATATTTATATGTATGTATTTACATTACTTTTTATACAAATTTAAACGCGTGGACAGATTGAAACAAAAACTGGTACACACATTCTTCCAAACACGAGAAACGGTACTGTGCGGGTGAGTAACCTTAGCATAAATGTGGAAAGAATTATAATTAAAAAACAATCATTTTGTTAAATTGCTGCGCGCCAAGAGACAATGACGTCACGCGAGAGAAAGACGTTACTACGCGACGAAGAAAGGAAATAGTTCATATTTCCGTAATGAAGTAAAGCAGAAATATTTTAATTGAATAAAAAGTATAAATTTTATCCAGAAATACTCCAATAAATTGTGTAACATTCCACATAGAATGATGATAAAAAACAATACGAAATACTTTACGATACTTGCAGAAAATGTAAGTTAATTTTCGTGCCATTTTAATGTTAAAGGAACAATGTTTCAAGGAACGTTGTGTGGTATTTATATTTTGTCTGTCATTTGGCTATTTTATTTAATTATTATACTTTCAAACGGATGTATTATATTTTCAAATAATAATTATAGCGTATTGCTGATTATTCATGAGTCATTACGAAGCATTGAAGCTCTGCTTCTCGATACGGTCTAAGGAAAATGACCTAAAACTAATACTGACTTGCAGAGGCAGAAGGCGATCTCGAGGCTCCACTTGAGGTCGACGGAGCGGTAGAAGGTCTGAAGCTTCTCCATGCAGGTGTCTCTTTGGCAGCGCGTAGGGTCGCAGAAGTGCAGCACGGGTTGCAACGCCGCCCTGCACGTGTAGTTGCTGTTGCACATCTCCAGCGCCAAGTGACACGTGCTCTGCAGGCTGAAGTTGCGCGGACCGTCGGCCTCATGGTCGGCACCTGCACTCACACAACACGATTCTCAGCAGCGATGCCTCACAATTATACATAGAGCTCGTTCCAATGTGACACTTCATAGCCAGGGGGCGGTCTATACGTACAAGCAGATAACATATAAGCATTCCTCTCAGTAATTGTAGCCGGTGGTTCCTCACGACACGCTAACACTAACGAACATCCTATAGAAACCCAGGAAAGGAATGGAGAAATTCGATCACTATCAGCTCGGAGTGAACGCGATCCTTTCATTACGGTGGACGAACATTGAATTGTTGGTGAAATCCTCACCGATTGTTAAGCCATGCCGATTTTAAATGGGGTATAGATTAAATGGGTAATAGATTTTTTCAGAAACGGCCTATTAGTAATAGGGATCTTTAATACTAATTTTTGAGTGAGTTAGGGCCGCTAGAAATCCAAGTCGTCCCTTATAGTTAAGCAAAACTTATTTAAAGTGTATACTTGAGTTTGTGGTTCTGTCTCAGAGAAAACCTGGTAACATGCTGTGAAACACAGCAGCGGATGAACCACCATTTTACGGAAACCTTGGTAAAGGTTATAACTACCCGCCACCAAACGGCGAAAGAAGAAATCGATCAACCAAACTGATTTAAGATGTGGACCACTTCGTGAAAAATTTATTGAAACAAGATATGTCCGAAATCGGCATTTACCTGTAGCCTGTACTGAAATATTCGAACATAATATAGTGTATGTAGTCTCTCGACTATCCGGTCTAGTTAAAAAATAATTCTCCGTTATAAAATAAACAATAATACAATTTACTTACCCTAGATGTTTCAAGTGGACACCTGTCAAAAAAAAAGTCTTACGTGACGGGAGTAAAACAAAACTTGAGAGACGTAAAGCTTAACCTCTCTTCAACTCGTCAGTTGTGAATCTGATGCCATTAATTGCGGGATGCGCTTGTACTTTAACGGGAACAGACAAAATAGATTTTTAACTGCTTATTTCCTTCTTTTAAAAGAAAATTTTAAAGTGCACTCTATAATACAATATACACATTTATGAAGTCCTGACTTGTACGGAAGAGGTCAAACAGATTTGTATATAAAAACAGCGCATTTAATGGTGGATTTTTTAAAATAGAAATACGCTTTTGTTTGTAATTTTACCTCCCTTAAGCCACATTATTCCGGATAGTCGAGAGTGTGTTGCATTCAAATTTATTTTTCTGCATTTCAACAGTTACACATCTTCAGTTGTTGTTCAGACGCTTCTCTCACTAGTAAGAAAACACGTTTGACAAAAAAAAACATTTATGTTTTGAAAAATTAATTTTATTAATCTCATTTTAAGTTTCAAGAAGAAAACGTGAAATTAGTTCTGTCTGAAGATAAATAACAAATCTTTAAGAAAAATAATCAGTTTGTACGGAAATCCAAGATTTTTGTTCAAAAATTTTATTTTATTCAATTTCAAGAAGAATAGAGCGTTTATTTGGTGGTTTGCCTCTCCAAAAAATTTGTTTCAATCAGCAAAAGTGTCGTGTTTGCATTGAACCTGTGATACGCGATAAAACGTGTATCACTCACCTCAAGAAGGAAATAATTATTAAATTAATGTTAGTTAAATTATGTTTATTTTAAATCGTAAAACATGCAAATTAAACATACTGAAATGGCCCAATGTTTCTTATTTTTGCAGTTATAAACAGGTTGAATATCACTTTAATTGATAGCAAATTTACAGCATATCGAGATTTCTGGTCCCATGAAAAAATTTGGTGGTATATAATTTTAACTATAATGTTGAATTTGCTTTTAGTGTAAGTTTTAAATGTGTTAAATATTTGTATGGCGATATAAGTTGATGATCAGTGTTAAAATCAGTGCCGCGGATTATACAGTTCTGAAGTTGAAAATTCATTTCTAAACGAATCTTTCTACCTTTAATTTCTGACAAAAAATTCAATTCCACAGAATACTATAAACGGTATAAGTGAAAAACAGTCAATATTTTATGTATATTTATTTGGAGGACATGTTTTTATCATTTAAGAGTTAAAGAATTATATTCGTTAATTCATGTCATTTTCTAGTGTCCAATATAAATTATTTAAAATTCATATGAGTAAGAGATAATTCACTTTAAATTCTTTGGTAATATTGGTTATTGTTTAATTGGTACACATTTTTATGAAGATAAAATTACAAATTATTTTATCCATATAGGCTTTAATGGGATGTTATAAAAATTTCAAAATTAAATAAACGTTACTATTACTCTAAAACGTATTGTAACCATGAAATAAAAAAAGTTAGTTTAAGTTGGATTTAAGCTACTCGTAAAATAAACTAACAGGGCGGTTTCCTACTATCCTGAGATTTACTCAACGATCGAAGCTCAATTTTATGTTACCGGGTTCATTTTTAGTTGGATTAGTTTAATTGGTCTTATCTTGTAGTCATATAGTTGTAAAACGTTATCACACAATCGTTCATGAAATTCAAATTCACGGGAAATTACGAAATACGAATTTAAGATTCGGCTGTGAACTTTTAAAGCGGCCACAACTTAAATCAAAGTTTGGAAAAGCTATAATTTAATGATACTCATTTGAATAACCGAGATCCTTGTCAACGGCGTATCTCTGTTAAAGCCTATTTAATATAATGAATCTTGTGTGGTAAAGCTTTAAATATTTTTGCGCCTGTGCCAGTGAGCAATTGTGACATTTATAATAGTTGGGAAAATATTTTCTTTCATTTTAATTTGAAGAATTATTCTATGTAATTTAATCGAATGAACTTCATTACTTACGTAAAAACCCAACGTAACTGATAGTAAGACGTCATTAATAACTGCGGAATTTAATCACAGGAACTTTGGATGTTAACCTTACCATCAATACAAACGAGCTGAGACCTTTTTACATTAATCGTTAAGATATAAAAATTTAAACTTTGAGCCACTTTTACATTTACCATCAGCAAAAAGAACAACAACAAAGTACTCACCTTTTAATTACTAGTCATTTTTAGTCTAGTGAAGAGAGTGCCTGGGCAGCCAATGCCTCATTTATATTGAACTGTATTCAGAGCGCAACCATTAGCACCCTCAGGTGAAGATGAATGTACTTACGTTACTATTACAGACACAATAATTATAATAATAATAATCATACTTATACTAATAAAAATTTTGAGCAACATTTTACCATTTTAATTTGCAGAATAGCCAACTTCAAAAAATGAGGATGTACTTAGATGCGCTAAATTAATTTGTTTAAGAACAATAATGCATTTATAAAACATTCAGATTAATAACGTAAGCAAGTTGGTCAAAAAATTCATTCCATGATATTTGCAAAAGGCTTGAAGAAACGTGTAAAAATCGTTTAAAATCACAATCACATCAAGAAATTGAAATTGCACATTCCCAGAATATTTTTATAATACGAGGGTTAATTAAAAATTAGTGCTCAAATACGGATTTAAAAAATGTATAAATGAGGCAGTTATATATTTTACAGTTTGAAACAGCGTTTGATTGTTTTATAGAATTGTGCACAAAACATGCTAAGTTATTTTAAAGAATTATCGGGAAAGGGCGATCTGTCGAACTGAGATGTATTATGTCACTGAAAGTGAGGAGTTGTGTCAATATCTTGTATAGGCTTACTTACCACATAACTGTAAAAGTACCAAGGTTACACGAGTTTCAATACTTTGTAGTTTAAATTACAAAATTGTTTCATAAATAAGTATTTTTAACAAGGGACACTACATAAAGTTATAGGAATTATTAAACTATCGCGTAAAACAATTAATATTCGTTAATAAATAAATAAAATTTTCAAGTAAATAGTGTTTTCATCCGGTTTCATTTTCGTAATAGGTCACTCAACCACAATGAAGGCAACAGGACTTTGCAACCGGATTATTCACTTTGTGCCCTTCCAATGTTAGGGATCCTATCGTAAAATCTCCACTCATTTTATTTCCTACTCTTGAAATGAATAATTATTTTTCTGGCTTAGTTTCTTAAAACATAACACCTGGTTGATTTTGTTCAACACACAGTTTATTTCTATATTACATCCCAGAAAATTCTGTTATGAGTTTTATAGCCGAATTGTTTTAGGTTAAAGCGTCGTATCTCAAAAGACATTTCGAAAAAAAACTTTCAGTGGCCATGGCGAATAAATGCTATAATGACTTTCGAATTATAATTACTACCTTCTGCGATGAATGATATATCCACTCCCGTTCCAAACGGATCATTTCATTATGTGACTGCATCGTTTGTATTTCAGTCGCTCATAGCGAAATAATTTTACAGAAAACTGAAAAACTAATGAAGTAATTCTTTATTAGCAATGAAATTAAAGATTTATCTGAACTCTCGATACGCAAAACTAAAGATAATACGAATAAGTTGGACAATTTCAATTGTTTTCATAATAGTATTTAAATACTATTATATATTCTTCAGAATACTTTACCAACGTTATTTAGCTATGTACAATATTGTATCAAAACGAATATGATTGTAAAGGCACAAAGTCATAATGGATTACGAGAGTTCTAATTCTATTTCGTTGCTGACGACAGTCAAGAAAATCAGTCTCCGCTTTCCTATAAAGAATTCCACCCAGATCTTGCGGTGACGACCACGAGGTTAAACAAACAGAAATGAAATACATCCGAAAAAGACGGGAATAGATTCCTTAATACGTAATAACTGACAGCATGTTATAATAATGTTATTTGATTAGGCTAAAATTTCTCATACTCTTCATTATCAGTATTTAATTTCAATAATAGTTAATAAAATTATCAAATACAACTTTTCGATAGCTATATCTGAATTCTTTTTCGGGTGAGAAATAAAAATTAATTGATTCATAAAACAGAAAAAATGTTTGTGAATCTATTACAAAGTAAAGACTAAAATTTTTAATATTCTGGTATATATTCATGGCTACTCTCAGTCATGAAAGTAATAGAATATTTATAATTTTTAAACGTGCCAAAATAAATTTCGACAAATATAACCACTATCATTCCATTAGAGAGATTAGAATAATAAAAATATTATTAAAGATGTACTTAATGGAGGAATGGAGGAAGACTTTGCATAAGTATTTTTTACAGGTATAGACGTCACAACAAGTATCCAAATTTAGAACTAAAACACACTTTCCGGACCTTGTCTTAAATATATACTCATAAAACGAGCTTGCTTTAATTAAGAGTAATATGTGTATTCCCTTAATATTTTTTCAACTCTCAGTTTACTGTACAGATTAAGTCTTCCTTCCAAGAGAGCTTTGAACCCGACGAAGTTACACATTTCGCAGACTATATATTTCTCTAATGAAAGGGAAATAATTATTGGAAACATTTATAACAGTTAAAAGTTTTAATTAGTACGATTTCCTGACAATATGAGATTGTTGAAGTTGCGAGGTCGCTGTGCGGAAATTGTGGGATTTCGTAGCTTATCTGTACGTCATTAGGCATCCGACAAAACTTCCCGTCAAGCTATATTACTTCAGATCTCCCGTATGCAGTTTCTTCTACATCAATATCTGCTACTATTCCTCACATCAGAAACACACTACATATATATATATTTAATTTTAAACACATTTCAAACAATATTCCGGTTCTTATTAGACATTTAATAAATTGTGTTCCAAAGATTTATTTTACTAATGGGAAAGAAACATGGATACTAGAATCCCATTATCGAGTAAATTTGACGTATGTTAAAATAATTACACCGTCGAAGCAAAGAAAATCTTCCTACATCACCGTTTATAAGTTGTGATTAACTATCCAGATCCCAATGTGCATTGTTTAAGTTCTGTAATACTCCAAGTGTTATTAACTCGCTATCGCACTTGGTACATAATATTTATACAGTGATAAAATTCGAGTCTAGCTCACATATAAAAATAAAATTAAAAACCATTCTCATATAAGCAAAATTTTTGTTTGACATTACATGGGTATGCAACCTTACAACACATGACTCTGCGAATACCGAGTTATTTACTGACCACCATTAATTACAACCTTCCACGAATTACATTCAATAATTTTCTCTAGTCAAATTGAATCAGGATTGAAAAGAAACGTAAAAATTAATTCTTAGAGTAATAAAAAATTTAAACGCTTTTGTAATTAATAGCTGGTTTATTTTTTTATATAAATGACAAGTTTCATGTATTTGTTGGACAGAAGTCTTCAGTTATGTTCTGGGCGTGGTGCATTCAAACAAACTAGTCTACGCAGATGTTTGACTAGTGGGCCAACTTCTCAAAGGTACTTAATATTTCATTTCTGAATGCTATGCTAAGAGAGAGAGTGCTAAAGCCCACACGTTGAAGGTCAGTTTACATTTATAAACCTTCAGAGGTTTTAATCAACGAATTTAAATTTAAAATATTAACTTACAAAATCGGCGCGGATCAATTTGCAACAGGGCCAGAAATTTTGTAATGTCGTCACGCATATCACACGAGTTTTAAGTAGATAATTAAACGTCTGTCATAATACGTAGAAACGTTTCGTTTCATATATCTTTCATTCGGTAAAATTTTATTATGTGACTGTGGTTTCATTAATACGTGAATTTATTGGGCGTGTTTGCATCGCGAAGGAGAAACTCGGTTCACAAATTTAAATAACTTGTAACAAGCACCTTCTAATATTGAATCATTCGATAATTTGTATTTAAGCATGAACGTAGTCCGGTGTAACAAATTTGAGATTTGTATGTCATCAGGTTAGATTTGACCTGAAACATCAATTTGTAACTTGTGACGAGTGATTTTTATTTTCACTCTGTTAGTTCTCTGCTCTTATAGATGTTAATCGTTGAATTTAGGATCCATATAATGGTTGTCGATGAGTTTGCGCATTTCAGATGCAATCTTCTTTTCGTAAAATTAAAAAATAATACAGGCAAGTGGAGGTATACTCGTATAATGCCACGATTTAATAATGTTGCGGACTTTTTTTATGAACTGTACTTCTAAAAGGACAACCTAGTTAATTGTTACATTTTGCCTGTTGGGACAACTGCCTGAATTGCATGGAACAGTTAAAAGCATGGTCAAAGCAAAAAATTATACGACACAACTACTGTTACTTTCAGGTATGTGGAGTGATAGTTGCCGATTGTAGGGACGATACCTGCTCGCGTGGAATAACGGCCGATCTTTTGTTCCTACGACACTAACTGAGAGCCACTAAATTAACGACGCCATTAAAGCACAGGCTGCATAGTGATGACGCCATAAACAGCTTCTCACCCATGATGAATTTTAATAGGCGTTGCCCATTTTGTGCGAAAACCGGATACCGAATATGTCTTCTTTTGTTGGATTACGCAACAGAAGCTGATGTTCATCCATCACGTCAGGAACCTGCTTTTCGGAAACAATCATCCACATCCACGTATTGTTTAATGAAGATCTATTTTCTGCCATACGTATTTATATAATAACAGACATCAAACGTAAAGTACTCGTGAACTGATACTAAGTCTCGTTTTAGTCTGGACTCAACAAGAAAATTGAGGGTAGCATTTTAACAGTATGACGACAGGGTCTTACCGTTTTTGATTACTAAGTCATAATTATTTATTTTTTGAAAAAAAATCAAAGCCAAGCATTTTAATTAGTTCATTTAAAGCTTTCAAGAACGGCGTAAGTAAATGTTCCCCGATAAATATATTGGTTATATCACTTATAAAGACAATTAAAAACGTTTTGGTTTATGTATTCAATTATATTTCTCACTAATTAAATCGGTTTTCAAACTTTTCACGATAATGTTTAACGGACTGAAATAGAATTTTTCGTATATTAACATTTTTACAAGATTACGATGAGTTAAATTAATCATAGATTAGATCATTTTTAAAATTCACAAAATTCTGTACACTAATTACAGATCTAACTGTAAAAAAAAACATATTGCAGAGAAGTTACAAAACAATATACAAGAAATTGAAAGACGAGACAAAAAAATGGTGAAAGAAAAACAAGAACTATATCAAATTATGACGTAATTAAACATAATATAACTTTGGTTAACCACGTTATATCACTTAAACAATCTTTTTTTTCTATACTTAATTTTTCTTAAATTAAATAAAACAATTATAACGTAGTCAGTTTTAAAATAATATAACCGTATATCTATAGGCTTTAAATGAGTATTCATTCTTTTATTTCAAATTTATTATCCCTTCTCACTAATTAAATCGGTTTTCAAACTTTTCACGATTTAAAATATTTCCACCCATAATCCAAAAATTTTCTAATTCGATATTGCGTTTCTGAAGGATTACAGCAACCAACAGCTTAATTTATTGTGTAACAAACCAGCTTTTAATAAGTTAATTCAGTACTTTTTCGTTGTCCCACTTATAATTTCTCAATATAAAATGGGGTATTTTCCAAATGCTTGATCCACTTGTTGGCGTTTCCAATTTAATTTTAGCTTAAGAAGGTTTCAAAGTACAAAAAATCTTTAAAGAATAAAGGTTATTTTACAACTAGTAACTTTTAGTATTTTTCTCAATTTTCTAAACTATGCAGTTTAGATAGTGTGTTGTTTCGCTCAACCAGTGATGGAAATCTCACGTAGTACACGTGGTTTTGTTGGAATTACAACAGACTAACGTCGGAGGTTATGTTCCATACTACGTAGGGATCCTTCGTTGATTTTAGTGCTATTTTCTCGTGCCAGTAATCCGTCTGTTTACACACACATAAAGGCTTGATTATAAATGCAAATGCGATTCTGTTTTCATGATCACTCGGTGAGAAGGAATGGAAACCAAGAGTCAGGTGGTTCTCTTGTGAAGAGTGGTACGTGCCAGTCCCGAAGAAGGGACGCTGAAGTACGGCCCGGGGGACGTGAGGGAAAGAGTTGCCGTAGATTGCGGCTGACGTAGCGGCCACTCGTTATGATTGCATGAACCCTCGTGAGAGGGAACCAGCACGGTACTGACAGAACCTCGGGCGTTAACCGCTTCTCCCCTAAGTCTGCGAGTCTTAAGGACCTCATACACTAACAGTTTTACTGCAGTCCGATTCCTGCGGAGAACATTTAAACCACAAATACCTACTGGAGAGGTCTGTGTCTGTAACCAGATTAGGCAGTTTAGTTGTTGACTGTGGCGCTGTTCAATTATTCATGAAATTCTTGAGCTGTGTAAAGCATTCTGCTCAACGCCTTAAAAGGGGTCATGTACAATACAATCCTACGTGCTATGCTCAATTAAAAAAGAGATGCTACGAATTTTTTTTTCCAATTGCAGTTGTTAAGTCTAGTGGTAGAACGACCGTGTTCTTAGCGGAAGGTCCTGTGTTAGATTCCTGATCCGGTCAAGGTTTTTCTAAACTAATCCGTTAATTTGGTTTCGGTGACTTTGGATTACAGCTTTGATTAGACTAACTTTGTAAACTGTAATTTCTTAAATGAATTGGAGCCTTGAGTCCCTGTTAAATAACTGTTCTAAACAGCGTGTTTTATCTTTTCACATAGTTCCACCCGTGATAAATTCTATGTTTGGCTTTGACAATAAATCAATTTCGAAAGTGATTGTGTTTGAATTGTTTGTCAAAAATAATTTTTTTCCATACTATTAGGCATCACCATTATCTTCTAGTGGTTACTAACGTAACGCGTAGGTTAAAGGTTCCTTCGTTGAGGAAATTTGTGTTGGACAACATTTTCCGCATAATTTCATAGAATGGCGGTTGTTTTACACAGTACCCATGATTCTTGAACTATAATGGCTGGCGATGAAGTATGTAATTCAATGCGTTAACCTAAGACATAAAAACGAAGATATGATAGTCATTACGTTAATGGTTATAGCTCTGTAAATCACACGACATAGGTGTTTGTTGCAAGTTAATTCGAAATGTTGGCCATTAGCGCTTTTTGCCTAAGTTGGTTAAATGCAAATTGGATTTACCTGTCTGTGGTTTTTTATGTACTTGCAAAATAATTTGGTCATTTAAAGATTCGTGATGCGATTTAGGGGAAAGAATACCTGAAATACCTAAAATACCTTTGGTGACGTTAATGAAGAAAATGTTCCCACAATCAGTTAATTATGATTCAAATATTTGCCAATGTACACAAATACAGCAAATAATATTAGTATACGAGTCGATGCATTTTGCAACATAAAATCGGTAATGTACAATGCATTGGTTATTTAACTCTTAACACACCAACAAACTTGCGGACCTCACTAATTATATAACTACATCCTGTGTTTGAAAATCAAACATCCAAAAACGTCCGTATGGATTATTAGATAATGGATGAATAAATACGTTACTGGAGCTGTACAGCCGATACGAAGTGTAACTCGCGACGTGTCCTGCGCAAATACGTTCCTTGCGAACCACAACGATACAGACATTTTCTGTTTAATGAAATTTCAAGTTTGCGCATATCTGCAAAAGAAAACTTGGGCTGTTATTGACTCTTCCAACCATTGCCTCCAAGACAAATTCCGATGCGAGCTAACAAAGGGCAATATTTAATTACTTAAAGGTATCTACAAAGTTTAAATTTTATAAACTCTTTAATGTATGGAATAGGGGTAAAATTAATTTATGTTAATATTTATTTGGCTGTGATACTAGAATGGTTGAAACAATGTTTGATCTTTTGAATCTGTAAAAAGAAGAAAAACATTATGATTTCAGGTTTGGAAAAAATGGAAATAACCACGTGGTATAATATACAATTTAATTTAAACCCCAAAGCCACCATTCTTTTTTTTCTGAAACAAACTAGAAAGCAGTTGAGATGGATAATGACGATAAAAATATTATCTTTTTGCTAGGAGAGAAACGCACAAATCTGACTATTAGAAAGTGCAGAATGTAAACAGACTTAGGATGACAGTAATATTAGTTACGATACTATTATTTAATATAAGAAGAGGATACAAGACTGAGGATTCTAACCACGTGTATTTAAATGGGAATTTTTAACGAATACTTCCCATTTCTTGTCAGTACGAGTACATACGTTGAGCTGTTGTAGGCACGCTGAATTTAGTGTGAAGAATGCTGCCGAACCATATTTCACGAAGGCAAAGAGGAGACGTTCCCTTCTGTATTGGCAGCGAGGATGATTATTTGGCACCTTTCCAAAATCGGGGCTATTTTGGAAAGCTCGTAAATAAACATCGTGGCTACCTCAGCTGCAGACATTTTAATTGTTCAGTTACGAATTTGCTAAAAATTCATATATTTACCTTCGCTCATATATCACTGAGCGAGGTAAAACTGATAAATAATTCATACGGTCATTGAATATAAGCTCATTTAAGCGTCACGATTGCGTCACAACAGCGTTTGAAGCGTCATTTATCATTGTTAAGTCAGAGAAGCAATAATTTCTATCAACTGCGGCGAAGAATGCAAATTAATGACGATATGAAACTCGTGAGGAAACTATATTTAGAAAAGAAGATGCCTTAAATTAACTCTAACGAAAAAATTTATATTTATTCAAATATCCTTTCTATAATTTTAAAAAAAAATTCTGCGACTTTGGAATTTTGTATAAGTACCTAAAAAAGCATTCTAGCTATTAAGGAAGCATCATTAAAGGTTTGCAAACTTGGAGTATGAGAATTGTTCGTTAGATAAGAAATCTATTGGTACAATTTTAAGAGTGACACTGATGTAAACGCCAGATTTTCTGTTCTGGAATCTTGTGCAACAAATTCAGAAAACCAAAAATGCCACTATTTGCTGTAAAATTTCTAAGAAAGCCATTCACATTCAATTGCACTCTGAAATTGATAGAAACTTCAAGATGTGAATGTGTAAATTCTTTTGAGAAGCAGTATTTGAAAACTTATTGTATCTTCAGTAGGAAGCCTTTTTGAAAAGATGTAATCTTTATATTAATGAGCGTAGAATTGTTCCACAAACTTAGATTCCTGAGCCCTCTACTTCGCGAATGTTCCGATGTGTTTTCATTTTATGACACAAATAATATTAACAGCAGCAGTCAGGCAGTTTATTGCAGCCTTTTAAATATATTCAATGGCAGGGACAAGACTTTTAAATTATGCTATATCATGAAAGGATCTCTTTCGAGCTCTAATAGTAAAACGAAATACAACCCCGACACTTTCAATTAGGACGGCCCTCCTCAAGCTGGCGGTTCGGTTTGAACACGTTCGTTCCGCTTATAGAACTGAGCTCATTTACATGATAGTAGGTATCAGCAAAAATATTATTTCCACACGTCATTATTGACACCACTCTATTGAACTCTGCTCGTCGATAACTGTGAAAACTCGTGTTGTTCATTTTCTAAACTACACCCATGTCTTCATTAAAGAACTTAAATCACATTAAATTGTTTGCTGAACGTTTCTCCGGGAGATTTAAGTATTAATACTCACATATAAATTTGTGGACGAAGTAAAACAGAAATAAAAATGTAAACAGATTAGTTGACCTGCGTTAACAGGATATAGCAAACATTAATACTATTTGTGACAGTATAATGAATTTATTTATTCTTAATTTCCATAGTTTACCTGCAGTAAAATAATGAATACCATTCCCTTTTTTTCTTCTATAATCCGAGAAGATTTTTATGTTTAACACTAGACAAAACAAAAATCACTGTTGCGTCGTTTAAAGTTAATAGTAGACAAGCAAAGTAAGGCAGAAAGAGTTAAGCTTCCTAATAAAAATAAAATTTACGAAACCGCGTTTACTATTCATATGCACATGTTACTTGAATAGTAGGATTAACCGTTACTCCAGTTGTATTTTAGTCACACATATCAATTAGTTTCCGGAGTATGATATATATAATTTTTTTATACAAACAATAACAGATGCGTAATTGTTTCTAAATTATCTAGAATAAGAAGTTAGGTTTGTTGCAATTGGTTTTCTTGTAATAAAACCTTATTTAATGACTAGCAACTAATAAATAGATTCTAGAAATTTATGTACACATTATCGAGGCACAGGTTGAACTTGAGCACCAATTTAAAATAACCGCAATTTTTCCTGTTATTTTCTGTATGAAATTTAATACTAGAGGTGAGCGTTGTAATCGACACATTAATTACGTATTCCACTTTATTGTTTAATCGTGGTGAATTTATCGTATAAAATTCTGTGAAGTATTTTTCTACAGAGACTATTACATGGAATTTTAAAATAAAGAGGGAAGTGTTCCATTAATCTGTTTTCTCTTACGAAACGTTTCCCTAGGTAACTAGACATTGCGTGTGAGGACAGTGACAAGATTTGGTACGACTTTCTTAAAATCACAAGAATTGTTTACGAAGAAGAATATGCAAAATTGTAGTAACAAATGTGGCAAATGTAGCGTATAGTGTAAAATCTATCAAATGTAATTGAGTATACAAATAGTAGAAAAAAAGGACAAAATTGAAATTGAGGAATATGCTTGCCACCTTCACTCTTTCGCAACAAATGTGTGTCTGATTCCTGGCTAGAAAATGTTTGCAAAGCGTCATGATTTGAAAGGGCGCTGAGAATTTCTTCGCCCCGCACCGAGTTTGATGCAAGAAAGACTCACGGGTCGGAGAGAGTGCAGATAACGTCAGCCAGGAGATGTAAGCTCCGAATCAGCTGCGGGGGCGGCGGCGGGGGCGGGGACAAGCCACAAGGCAAATTGATGACAATTTATCTCGCACGAGTGTTACACAATTAGCAGGTCCATCTCACTCCAACATTGATTGCAAAAACTAGCCAAGATTCGCTGTTTAGATATGCCACGGTTGATTAGATTACACGAAAGAAATCAACTTCAATCGAATTACAGTAACGAAATACGTAGAGTACTTCAAGTAATAGAATTTCTCTCATTTATTAATATTTTCAATGAAGGAATAGATCATCTAGTTCAGAGTTTGTCAGTCTGTAGTTATTGTTTTCGTGTGGTGTTACTTCCATGAGCCGACGTGTTTCTTCCCATAAATTCTTTGCGTGACTGGAATCCAGACTCCGTCTAGCCACTGAAAGCACTCGTCTGGACATGTTTTATAACGAGAATAATTTTACATGTTTCTATAACATTTGCAAACGATCAATCCAGTAAATGATACGAAATCATTGCTGTCACGTATACCTTTCGAAAGAATATGTTTCAACTTATTTACTACAATTATAGGCATGGAGCACTTATGTTTAAAATATATTAATAAAACCTACTGGAGAACATACACATCAAATCAAGTTTTTTTTTATCAATCGTTAAAGATATGGATAGACATGAAGCAGTTTGTTGTGACTGAAAAATTAGTGGAATAAAATTAAATAATGGATTTTCTAAAGACCACAAAAAAGATTCAAATTATTCATTTCGCTGAAAAATTAACTAAAACGCTGTCGGATACGAAAGAATCAGACAACATTTGGAACCAAAGCATTTCCTGAAAGCATATTAAGAATTTAGGCTGTACCGCATCTCACAAGATCAACATCCTACACACTCTCACTCAGTTTTCTTTCCGAAAAATGGTGTACTAAATGGTGAATTCGGTGAATAATTTCCATTAAGATAATCCAATCATCAAGGAACGGAACCAATGACAAATATGTTGGCAGACAGCTTACTGATTGATTCTGAAAAAAAAAAAGGTTTCTCCTGCGGCAGTTTCAATTCGACGCAATTTTTCACTCTAGATGATTATGTTACAATTTATACAAGTATAAATCGGTACGAATCTCTACAGCACAACAATATTCGACCTCAAAATATTAGTCCATTATTGCAGTTGTTAATTGGTTACATCTCTGCTAATTTAAGGCGCCAATAAAGTGACATTTATATCTTTATTATTTTCTTTGCAGATGTTATAAGATAAATTAGGTGAATGAATCTTGACTGTTTACGGTATTATAGGTAAGGCGTCATTTGAAAATAACGGTAAAATTAACATCCATATTTGTACCTGCATAGTACGTCTAATCATAACTGACTAATGGGATCAGACATTGAATATCTATAGAAAAATATCTTCGTAATTTCATTTACTAATCAAATTGATACGAACAAAGGCAGTGATCACCTTAACTACAGCAGATCTCCAATAAATTATAAAGGGAAATCCTATATAGTTTATTTTACACTTAAACACGGCAAAAAACAGCAATAACATTTTCCATTGCTTCAATTTATCTACATCATGAAAGTGAAATATCCACAGAACGTTACTTAAATAAACGGATTATGGCATGCAGAATAAATTGACCGTACCAACTTTATGCTTAAAAAAACGCGAGGAGCTTAGCGTATCAGTAAGATTCATAGTGAAATTTGGGACATCGAAAACACTTTTTCCGGTATCTATCTAAATAAATAAGTATATACGCCAAAAAAAGGTCATAGGCACAGGAAACTGATAGTACTTCCGGTGAAAATAATAAAAATAATAATTGTTTCTTAAATGTAAGAACGTGCCACCTGATCTCCGTTGTTACGTTTGAGATTAATGCATATTTTAACAACACTGTTCTCGAAACCAATAAATTGTTTTTGAACGATTTACTGCGAATTAAATAAAATATATGATAAGTAGAATTAATTACCCCACTGCGGTGGATATTTGTGGCATTAGCAGTTAATTATAAATCAATGTTCACTTAGTTTCTCCGCGGACGAATTTACAAATTCTCTTAGACTGGCTGAAGTGCCGCGTTTCAAGAAAGGTTCACGAGCAGACCTAATTGAATACAGGTAAATCACTGAATTACTAATATTATCGAAATTGTCATTGCTTAAACTTTTTGAACATTCTGAAAGGAAAACTAGCCGCTATCCCAGTGTGCAAATTTATGCCACAAATTAGGGATGTTACTAGGTAATGTTTGGTATCTTTGAAACGAGTACCGATTTTCAGCTATCAATGAATTAGTCAACGGTCTCGAAAAATATTAAATCGAAATAAGTCCAGTATAGAAAATTTTTTGACTAGTGATAAAATACAATTTTGTGGTGTAATAAACTGAAGGTAAGTCAGTGCTCTGATTTACACAAAAAATGGAGACTGTTCGTACTTGGCGGGGAGTCGACTCGGATAGATCAGATGGAAGAGCGAGCACGTACCAAGCAGAGGTCTCGGGTTCGAATCAAATATCTAAATTCTTTTAATTTCCGGAGTGTCGCTTTGACCAACTTTGGTTAATCTATTGTTTAATTTTCTACACAATATTTTAATTATTTTGACTGATACTCTATATAATGTAATTTATCGTATAGATACCAGATTTTATAAGAAAATGACTTTTTAGTTTCCTCAAAGCATTTAGAATGTAGAAGTATCAATATACAAAAGATACTTCAAATTTTTATTAATATGAATGTTTTGATGATATTAACAATTTAATATTATATTGGGGCTGATAAAAAATTGGGTAAAAATAAAAAAGATATTTTTCCCGTTAAAATATCTTTGCTCTTGAACACGCGGTACTATAAAGTACGATGTTTGTTTGTTTCCGTTAAACAATCTCGACGGTGTGACATTATAGAAACGTCTAACAGATGTTTAAAAATTAAAGTTAAATCTTCAAATTTCTAATTTAGTAAAAATTTCAATAATGAGCTTATCTTTCTCATAGTGGGGTCATATTCTTAAATGACACGTTTCTGTGTCACAGTTTGACACTATGTTGCGAAATCATCACGTCGTGTTACTCGTCTCGTAAACGTCGATGTGCCTGAAATTTTGCCGTAGTAAACCAACACCAGCATGTGTTACTGAGTAAATATTTAAGAGAAATACGATTGCAGTTCAGAAAAATTCCTGCAAATGAATTGAGTCGGAAGGACGTTATGCGGCAAAGACTTTACCATTCCTTCCGTTAACACGTTCATACTTCTCAAGTTGGTGAAAATTTTATTACAAGTCTTGTAACACGAACACAAGACTAGAAACTAGTCAACAATTCGATTAGACTAAATCGTAGTAAAATTGTCAGGTGCATTTGCGTTCCGCCCGAATAAAATTGTGTGACGGTCTATCAACAGATATATAAATATTATTTAACAAATATACTTATTACTTTGTTAAATAATTGCTATCGGAAATAAACATCACCCAATTAAGCTATATTTAATCAAAATTATTTGCATATTTTTATAAAAGTAGAATATAAGAAAATCAACATAAGGTTGTCGAATATTACACTGATTGGATCTTACAATGTAATTATAATGTTTTTCATTCGTTTTGATTAACATATTATGTAGACGTTTAATATTAATATAATAATATAATTAATATTTGATGACTGCTTTATAGAAATAAAATATTTCTGTTGCCTGAAATTACTTAGAAACGAGCGCTTTTAGCATATCTTTACGTTTCATGCACTAGCGGATCGTAAAGGCATCTAAAATCCTGCCCGATTTTTCTTGCACGAAAACATTCGAATCGATTTGGATTAATTTTTATATCATTCTTATACAGAGGTGTAACGCGGGATTAAGCAATATAAAACTGCCATTTACTTATTGACACAAAGTGACGAACGTTCTAAATGGTTGGACAGGGATTGTGTTAGCTATATGGAAAAATGACTGAACGGTTTATCTCCGAGGAGCTAAAATAACTTTGAAGCTACCTTTAATCCACCATCTTAAAAAGTTTGAACTCAAAATTAAGTCTTCACAATTAATTTTTGATTGTATGGCGCATGTTTTGGCAGGTAAAAAATATTTGATGTCAAGAGGATGCTAGAATATTATTGATACTTCTGTAGCGAAAGTTCTTAAATCGTAAAAAACCGGATACTGCCACTTGTAGAATAAAAAGATAGACCAAAGACCTCTCCAATCAATACCATATATTTAGGACAAACCTTTTGCAAAGAAAAGGTCACCTTAACATTAAAAACCCCGCGAAATACGAGTATATCATTCCCGTATGAAGCTAATAGAAAATAATTGTGATACATTGTACATACCATGTCTATAAACGTTGGACATATTTAAGATATTATTTGTATCATAGTGCCAAATATAGATTGTGGTCCCATCATAAAAATAAACGTTTCAAAATTTGTCCTTTAGTTATTTGGGCTATAGTTCATATCGACTAACATATGTATAATAATATGTAAAAATTAATGTGGAATCAAAGTAAGGTACTTTGTGGCAGATGACGTGTTCCTCTAGATAAGTAGAAAAAAGAAAATGTTCCCTTTTTAATTCCATCACTGTTTAAAGAAAATTCTGTTTTCCTTCTTTTACATTTCTTAAAATTTTATTACATTTATCTAAATTGGAAATGTTTGTGGGAAAACAATATTAATGTGAATTATTTTTTCGGACAGTTTACGATGTTTAAAAGTTTTAAAGTTATTGCAAGAAGTAATTGTTTCACCTAAAACTGTGAAGTTCATGAAGTCAAGTAGGAAAATTGATTTTTAAGGAATAAGTATGGTGATTTGAAATGGTTTATCTGTTCAATTGACATAAAATATGTAAGCTTAACTTGTAATTGGCTTAAAACTATTGCAAAAATGAAAATTATTTGTGTGTACTTAAGACCAGAAGAAATACTAATATCTATGAAAAATAGTATTTAAAATGACGAAGGTGCATTAGGAATATGTAATTTTACTGAATTAAACTGAAGTAGGATTAGTAAGAATGCTGTTTTATTGCATAATTGGAAGCAAGTGTGTGGAATAAAATATCCAGCATATAGTTGACACATTAAAAGATGCATCCCTCTTTAGGCAGCCACGTCCCCAATGATATCTTCGCAGATTTAATAAATTATAATAATCTATAAAACCGACTTTGAAAGCCTATATCCGTCAAAGTGATCCCCATTTCGCACCCACGCTAAACTGAGCATACTTTTATTGTGCACAAAAGCTTTGTAATTCACATATTCGTGCGAGCAAAGCCATTCTCACTGTCACAAGAAGCTTGTGATAGCAATTAAAATTATTGCTGTGAGTCAAACAATAAGCTGCTATTATTACGTAAACTTGACAATTTCCTACCTGCAGGTACCTTTGATGCAGAGAAGACATGAAATTTTAAGCGTGCTGGAAAAAAAAAGTAGGGTAACATTCTGTAGAATGAATAGCAGACTTTGGGAATAATTCAATAATTTTCAGTTCTTATTTGAACAGATATACTTTAAGTTTAGCAACGTTTCAAGACATTTTTGGTGGTCTGCCATTCATTTCAGGATGGGGTAAGAAGACATTCACTGACGTGGGAATACGTACTTGAGTGGGTGAAAATTGTCCGTCTTGGTTCTCCATCTTCGTCAAATAAGGAGCCGTTTCCATTGTTCTGTAGCTGCTGCCTTATAGCAGAATTGCCAGTATTCCCAACGAGAGGGGTCTCTAACTGAGACTCAAACGACGTCGAAGAATTCGCAACTGAAATTGACCCCGAATAGGAACCAGTCAGTTTGACATCGGGCTCATCGTATTCTAGTGGGGTGTTGAGTGTTTCTTCTAAGGGCAGCTGGGTGTCTGTGTGCGAGTGTGAATTTCGCGTGTTGGGGGGGAACAGAAAGTAAGGGTACAAGCTGGTGACGGGAGGGAACCAAAACTCTCTGAAATTCCCTTGCTCGGGGTCATACGGATACAGTGCAGAGTCTGTGCCTGATAAATCAAGGGAGGCTGGTAGAACGTCTGAAATGAAAACAGCAGGAAAAGAACCAATCAGTGCTGTGCTCACAAAGGTCACATGCAGTGCAAATAGAATAGTAACACTAGACATGGCCGTCCGTGCTTGGACAATCAGACGAGATTATCAAGGCATGGGTTGCCATTCACATCTAAAACAGGCAAATACCATCTACCAAGTTACCCTTATATCGTCAAACGAGCATTTTAAATTCTTTTTAATCATATTTATTGGTAACTAATGTGTGCTTTTCATCTATGTTTATCGCAAACGTGAAGAGGTATCCTTTATGATGCATAGCTGATCATGCATCTGCTGTGAAGGTGCTGTTACAACTCTGTGCCGTCCAACTACTTGACATTCCAGTGGATAAATTTCTCGATTAGATTCTTCAAAAGTATATTTTATACACATGAAGCGTTATGGGTCGTGAAAATTCAGATTCCGTAAATGACACAAAAAGTTTCCGAGAAAAAAATATTGGATTTACTTATCAGTCAGAAATTATGTTGCTGTTTTTTTTGGAAGAAATATGCGAAATTTTTTCGATATTGATAAGTTATATTATATTTAGCAGTAAATATTTATGGACCGCAATATATTTGTAGTTCATATTCAATTATAAAGCGAAATTTTCGATCGCAACATAATTACTGTATAAAAGTAATACTGATTAAATAAATATTAATATAATAAAAGGAACGCTCTTTGCACAACCCATGTAACAAATTCGTTAATTCTAAATCTTTATGAACAAAAAGAAAAGTTAATTTTAAGTAATTTTACAGATTATAATCTCAATTAGGTACTACTTAGAATTTAAACATACATATATTTTATACGTTCCATAAAGTTTAATTTATAATATGAAATAAATTAAAGAGAAATGAAACAAAATATATATGTGCTATCCTAACACCAACACAATGCCATAAAACATTAACTTTTGTAGTACATGGCAATACAGTGAAATCTTATCCTGATCTAAGTGCGAGTGCAAATTGAAGCAGGCGGTCTCGGCTGGATTCTTCATTCCTTAAACAAGACAAATCACTCTTAGTAATTTTGTCACATAATAACATTAGATTTCTTGCATGTAATTTTTCTTAATGCAAATGCTCTGGGCTATTATAGATCTTCCACATAATTAATTAATTCAGTAAAACTGCATCAGTTACAATGACATGCCATTCTACGATAAGTAAACGTAATGTTCTAGTTGTGAATTGGATTCTATTTTATACTTTGATAATTTTTTTCGAATAAAAATGTTTACATTCTGTGGGAAAAGGAGTTCACCATTACTTGCTCCATGATTATGTAGTATTTCGAGATAAGAGAGATATAAGTTCACAACTACTAATTTACGGTATTACATGTTACGTGTTATATTCTACAAATGTATATGATAATATCGAGGCTATGAAATACATTTAGTATTGGACATATTTTCCATAGTCCTGATTATTATAATAATAAGCATCCTGTAAACAACGAATTTCGAAATAGAACTAGCTAAATAAAGTGGTAACATTTATCAGACCGACAAATACTAAGGACATAAGAATTTGGGATGCTTCAAATCACAAAGTCACTTCACTGTTAAACACGCGTTTTTCTTAATATTTACATACACTCAAATAATAATAATGTACAGTCGAATATTTTCTTCGCTATTAAATGAATTTTAACACATTAACAGGTAGCTCATTGAGAATGGATGTTAGCCTATACAATATACCTTCAAATCGCAATTGAATTTTGCAGTAAGCGATTATGAGTTTTTGAAATAAAATAGTTGAAATGAAATGAGGAAATTACAATGTAAAAAACAATTTTTAGTTCCGTTGAACTAAATTTAAGGAGAAGTCTATCGCAATATATAGTTTAAATTGAAGCAAATTCTCAATAAGGACGATAGAAATAGTAAATATCCACTGTTGCATATAAAAATAAACGTTCTATAAGTTTCCATTTATGACCAAATTAAAATAAATATTTCCAGATGGGCATAACCAATGTCAAAAATTTATAGTAGATAAAAACAGTAAATAGCAATATTTCAATCACTCATTTACAACTTCTTCACGTGAAAAATGAAACTCCTATAATTTATTATGTTTTGCGAATTTACTGTTCCCTACGAAAACAAAAGTGACGTCTTTACAAAAATATATTGAAAATGTTGTGTTACAATTGTGAAATATTTAGGAATTTAAAATGAAAAAATTGAATTTTATTACGTCTTGTGAATTGGTAAGAATTTTTTCTAATTACAATGAGAAAATTGCACTATCTTTTAATAAATTGTTAAGTTTTGATAAAATTATTCAGATTGTTATAAGCAAACGTACTGAATTACATTATAACTACTTTTATCCGCCTGAGATTTAATTGCTTAAATATTTATGATTTTACGATACTTATTGTTCATTTTAATTAGATACTCCTCAAATTGAAAACAAGATCAATAAGGAAATATCAGCTCAATTTCTTAATTTTCTCTTCAGTGAGGAGGATTAAAATATTCAAGTAACTGAAATTAACGTTTCAATTGAGCGGAAAATATAGCGTTGCGCACTAAAATGGACGCCAAACTTAAAAAACGTCAGAACATTTTTTGATATGCTAAAAAGTAATTTTGAAGTTAAATTCCGACAGTGCCACTTTTCTGATTTTATGCATAAAGTTGTTGTGAACAAAAATCTCTCTTCGTTCTCTCATTCTGTGTGCATTATGATTTAGTACATGCATTTCGTACTACATACTTTAAAGAAATCAAATGACAATATAAATTTCTTAAGAAGAGTTTACAGTACCTTAGAATTCCCAAGACATTATCCGGCGACCTCGTTCAATCCTATAGCTACTATATTTATAGCTACAAGATGACTACATATTCCTTATAAATTCAGTGAACTATTTAAGCAAACTCAGAACACGTTGGAAATAAATCGGATTTCAGTATACCTTTCGTTGAAAGCATAATGACGTTGAAATAAAATGTGCCGATTCCGTTTTTGTAACTAGTTGTGATATACACCTATTATTCTAAATAATATTTCCACAGATTAATTATTTTTTGGTGACAAATTAAATGCTTTCATTTATTTAAATGCAGATTCTAACCTATTAATTTAATTACAGTGTTCCATTAAATCATGCAAACTAGTATAAATTTATTACTTGATATTGTTAATTATTTCAACACATACTCCATTAATATAAATATTACAACATATCCCTTGTCGTTTGATAAAATTTGAATATAATACAAATCTACCGCGATGCCCAAGTACTTTTTTATTAAAATAAAAAGAACTATGCTTATAATTTTGATATCGTTGGTGGCGACTTCACTGCTTTCAAACAAAGAAATAAAACATTACCGCGATCACGCCAGTTAAAATTGCATTTCTCTTTTAAATTATTAAATATTAAAATGTAATAGAGAAAATATGTTTGAAAGCTGTAATTATTATTCAGGGCTTTTGGAAATTTTATTAAATCGTCCCTAAGTTTGAGGAATAGTGCCTCGAAATCGAATACATATAATCGCGTTTTATAGAGTAGTATCGTAAATTATTATTTCCGAAAACGTCGAATGTGGAATTGGTTTAATAAATCCCAAAACAAAAGCGAACTCGAGTAACGAGTTAGAAGTAATATTTCGATGTAACAAATTAGCGTTATGAATCCTTCACGTGAACGTAACGGAGAAATGATTTCACACAAAATCTAGGATATTTTCAATTTTACTACATTATATTTACGCGCTTTGGACGCTCATGTTCTGCTTGCTCGTCCAGGTGGCTTACCTGCGTGATGCTTTAGCCTAAATATTTAAATTACTTACATTGAAAAAGAGATAATTTAATGTGTACATATTACTCTTAATTCTACATAACTATACTATATATATATATACATTATGACATTAACATAAAAATAGGACATTTGAGTTACTCTAAATTATATACATACTAAGCATCAATTAAATATTTTTGGTGAAGTCAAATTCTGAGCTACTTACTTGTTGTAAGGCAAATTACTTTCATGTAAAGTACCTCTTCTGTACACTTCCAATGAAACACATTTTACTAATGATTCCAAAACACAACGTAAACAATAAAAATTAGAAACACAGTTACGTTTTCCCCAAATTTGCGATAAACATGAGTCACAAGCACATGTGTTACTTTTGTCTGTTTGATATTAACGATAACTTTTTTTTAAATTTTGTAATATCAAATTTATATAAGGCGGCATTATTATGTTGTTATTCATCAGCTCAGATTTAAGATGTCACACACATTTAGATTCTTTTAAGAGATGAAGTTGTAAATAACACCACAAAAAAGACTGCATATATACAAACATGAATTATTTGTGATTGATTGAGTGTCATAGGTGGGATGCAAAATTAATAAAAAATGATTTCTGTGAATTATTGAAGTATATACATTCATCAATAATGTGCTGTAAAATTGAATAATCGTGTATTTACTTCATGCTATACATACTAAAATAATAACATGCTTTCTAAACAGTCAGAACGGGAACAATTTTTTTTTAAATTCGTGTCATCCACCTAAAACATCTGAGAAATTTTCTCTTTCTGAAATGGAGTTCACTTAGAATGCTTAGCTATTAGTATATATGTATAACAACTCAAACCTATTGATAATGGTATTTGTGTTTTGTCTTTGTGTTAGTAATTAGAAGCTTCTAATTAATTTGTTTTGTGTTTTAAATTAGTTTTAGGTGGATGAAATAATTTTGCCTACATAGTTGAGGAACAAAGGTAAATATACAACATTGTATAATTACAAATGAGTGCCAATAGTTACCCTGATAGTATTTGTGTGTTTCAAGTATTTTGTGATGAATGTACAACAATTCAAACATATAATAAAATTTCGCAGTCATTATTTACAGCATGATACAACTGCCAGGGAAACATATGCCAGTGCATTCCATGCCTGAAACAACCGCGGTAAAAAAAATTGATATTAAATTGTATTGGATCGCTCTGGTAAAATTAATTTAGCGATAGTAAAAGCCATTCTCATCAGTTTCATATTTGAGAGATTCACGGTTTGCGTGTTACCTATCTAGAACAGGAATAAGTGTAATATTTGTCATTCCGTATAGCAGAAAGTTTTAGTGGGCAGACCAGCATATTAAAGTAAAAGTTTTGAGAGTTTCAAATCTCAAAGGTCGTACTTCTACAATACTATATGACTTTCAGTATGCAGAAAAAAAACGAAATTACTATCTTGAATGAATGTGTCATTTAAATTTATTTAATTCTAATTGACTTGGCAGGATTTTCCAGATATTCGAAAATGACAGTTAATGGTTTAGAACTCGACTGTGCCAGGATGTATTTTTATTTAATCATTTTGAGAACATACTTAATAAGTAGTCCCCATGCAATTACTTTATTATCTTTAGGAAAAAAACTAATAATTTACATAATAATGATTAGGATAATTATTATCCTGAAATGAATAATATTTCATTGAACATTCAACTTTTACAGTCAATGTCATATAATTCTTCTATTTTATAGTCGTAAAATTATCACTCGTGACACAAATGTTTTCTCGTAACAAATATTAATTTTGTCATCTGACATTCATCCGTGTTATATCTCTAAATATGTACAAGTTTTATCAAGTATATATTAAACAACTAAAGGTAGCTGTTTCTTCAACTAAATACGGTGTTGATGATATAAACGTAGACGCGTTTGTAAACAAAAATAGAAAATTTTCTGTGGCGCTCCCTACCTCTCAAAACAATTTGCCCAGAACACTGTAATATAAATAATTCATGTCTAATATTTAAAAACGACTGCTACTCTGATTCGGCTATGAATACACTTGCATATGTCATTTTGGCATATACCTGCAAAAAATATTATGAATATACAAGCAATGGTTTTATGGTTTGAATTTAGGTAAAAAAAAGTTTGAATGAGACGGGGTAAAGTTTAAATATTTACAACTGTAAATTATTATTTTAAACTGAAATAAGTTCTGTACTGCTGAAAGGTTGATCCATAGAGTAAAGAACGCCTTACCAACACATTGGTTGTGATTGACCAATGTGAAAATTCTGTCGCATCTCCTCTTCATGTGGTTGTTTGGACAGATGCAGCCGAACATGGGTGACAGACGAAGTTTTGTCCAAGCATCGTGGCACATATCCCTGGAACAGGCGAAAAACACAACATTGATAATTGACGTGTATGTAGCAAAAAATATATGAAGTCCTAAAATAAATACTCGAAATTAAATCCACAAGTATGTCATGGTCTTTGAGGATTAAAAATATTTACAATAACAAAAATAATTTGAAATTATTCCAAACTATGAAAGCATTAATTTTTTATGTATTCAGTTTGTCCATAAATCTCGTCATCAAGAAATTTTAATTATTATCGTTTGGAGAGCAACGAAGAAACAAATTTACTGAGGCAATCGTATCTGTTCTTTAATTAATTTAGTCTTTGGTTTAGAACAATGAAGAAACACGTTTTTGACTGAGGGAGTCGTTTACCTATTTTGCCTTGTGGAATTCAAAGTTAAAAATACTGAACTAAAAATCTCCTCCATCTGCTATGCTTTCGGTTGCATATTTGAGCGACATTTAACTTAAAATTTTCTTTAATAATTATAGATTTATTTCTAATTTACGCGGCTGATCAAACTTGAGGAAGTATAAATGGTTGATTCTTATCGTAGACTTTTGTGTATGGTAGCATAATTTTCAGACGGTCAGACTCTACTCGTATCAGCTATATGGGTTTAGTCTGCCATTACTGCGCGCTACCGGTGATCCAAATAATACCAAATGGACAACACAATTTAGAATTCTATGAAGTAATGGTGAAATAAAAAGATGTCGTGGTTTGTTTTTCTTATCTTGTACAGTGACTATCGTAATTACTTCCACCTAAAAGTCCTCTATACCACGAGATTTATTTGAAGAATTATAAAAAAATAAAATGTTTTGTTTTATTAGTAAATTTCTGTTATTTGAATACTTTAATTTGAAATGAAATATCGTTTCGAAAAAAAGACTGAAAAATATTCCATAAAATTTGCTTAGGGAATTGAAAGGTTATGTTTTCTGCATAATAGACTTGTTTCTCTGGAGGATATGTAAGAGAATTTTCCAATGTCTTTCCAAGCTACAGACATACCAGTGACACCTTATTTTAAACTTCAATTATGTAAGTGACAAACACATCAAAAGGTAAAATGATAATTCGGCATTAAGGTCTTATTATTCTAATAATAAGACAACTTAATGGTCGTTTCTTAATTTGAGTATGAGAATATATCAAGAAAATGTTTTTTAAAAAATATTAAAGTTTAACGTAGACACAGAATAAATGGACTCTTGTCATATATTGTTAGTACTTGGTAGTTAAAATAATAGATTGCTGGTTGTTATTTATGATAAGTTAGTTAGCAATTTAAATATTTATTGACCGACAACACCGTTTTTTATTACCCCCAATCTGTTCTGTTGTTGCAATGAATATTGATCTATCTTTAAGATGAGCCTAGCACGTGCTTACACTGACCACGTGTACTATCAAAGTGAGACCCATCAATAAACACAGGTCTTAACAAAACAGTTCCGTGCGTTTCATACATACACCGCATGTCCTGAAAAGAACTGCACTTTAGTTCGGCAATAGAGCGGAAATCCAAAAGCCGTCAAGCTCAGCTAAAAAGTGAACCGCCTCCCTCCAGTGCCACAATTACAGGCGCCTCATTCCGGATCCCACGCCTTCATCTTACTCGTTTAATGGTTGAAGTGCGAGGCCCAACGCGTGCAATTTGTAAATAAATGGATCAAGGGTGTTATTAAATTTGAGTTGCCATCAGCGCTGTCTCGGCACAGATGCAAGCTGCCAGATCTTTCCTCGTTAAATTCGGCTCCCAACCAGCAGGAACAGGCTGCTGAGAAACCTTATTTGGGGAAAATGAAATCAATACATGATGAACCGTGCTTACAGCAAATTACAGAGTATTTATTACTCGCCCTTCCTTTTTCGAAGAAAGACAAGTTGACCCTCTAAGTAAATTGCTTCCATTATCCCAACAATTTATCCAATCGTAAAAAAGATTTTGTTCCTACAAAATTACTCGCATCTATTTCCGAACAAATATTATAATTTTCATAAATATAAATTTTTCACATTAGTAAAATGTATAAGAGTTGGGTGACCAACAGGTTTGTTGCACTACTTTTTTTATGACGAATTTCATTATAATTTATGGCGTATTGATTCTTTTGTACAACACAGATTATATTGAACAATAAAAATTCACGGAGAGCTCCAATATTAACGGATCTTCATCCGATTCATTTGATTATTAATTAAGACCATTCATGAAAAAAAAGGGACTAAAATAACGGGATTCCTAAAATTTTCCCTCGCATCCAATTGCTGTTTTCATTTTTTGATCGGAGAAGTTTCAATAATAAATATCTAAGAGGTGAATCACAATGTTTGTCTTATAAGTCCAAAACGTTGTAGGAAAGCTGTCAACCGGAAACAAAGTCTGTGGTCAAAGATTCTAAAGATTCTTTGCAATGTCATCAAAGTGAACCGCGTCAATTGGAATAGAATTTAGGGAGATAATAGTTACGTTTGGTACATCCTTCTACCGACCAGCTGTGGTGTACTGGTTAGGAACACAGAGGTCCTGTGTTCGATTTCCGACACGGGCATGGACGTTTGTTTTAACCATGGTTAAGGAAATTGGGGTAAAGACTAAAGTAGACTGCCACATGGCAGTATAAAAAATTCATAATATATCCAAAAACATTTTTCTAAATCCTCAATAATTATTTTTCTTTATTTACAAAGCGTATAACTTATTTTCTGACTTCACATTGTGTGAAGTATAATAATAAGTATTTCTTTGGTTTGTCATATGCAAGAGATGATTGAGTTATAATTTATATTTTACTCTCAAAATTTCATGATTTTACAATTGAAATTAATAAAAAACAGTTTATATATATATATATATATACCATAATACAAATAATTTTCACGTTCACTGTACGAAAACGATTTGGTAAAATTTTTACAGATTACGTTATCGTGAGAAACAGGCGTGAAAATAAAGTGCGACAGATTCGTAACATGACAGATTATACGAAGTAGTCTCGTCCGACAACGTTATTCGCGAGTTAAACCATGCGTATTTGAATTATCCTGACCTTCATGAGACGGGTGTGGAGACATAGTTTAACCACAGTAGAAGTACTATTCACTTAATAGGTATAGACGTGCTTCTGAACTAACCCGATTCACCAACGTAATGGAAGTGAGTGTGTGGCGTGTTCGTGCAAGTGTAGGCACGCACCTTGTGACTCTGGCAAAAAACAAAACCTGAGAGAAAGACGCCACTTTTGGGGCAAAAAGTTTCTCAGACACGTGAAACTTCAATTTAGATTGTATCGCTGTAGTAAGTGGAATTGCTCTCTTGTGCTGACTGCGACCATATATCATTATCAGGTCGCTAGTTATAAAACTTAAGCATGTAACTACGAGGACTCATGAGTTTAAGAAAACACTTTCAAAATGAGCGAATTATCAATCACGTATTCCCTGACTCGCTCTTTCTCTATCTGTATTTTCCTCTCAGCTATTTATTGAGATAACGCGGGGGACCGTGACGTTTAAGGCTTAAAACCGTTTATCATTATTTAAAAATACAGACTTGCACATTCAGTAATGATTTATTAAAAGTCATAACTCTTGGAGCTAAACAGTACAGTTCGATGAAAGATTTGCGCAAAGGAAAATTTGCTCAGGCAAACTGAAAGTCAACAATCATAAATTTTATACGGAAAAGGGTTTATGCTTAGCATATTAAAGCATTTATTCCTTAGCTGAAAATTCAATAACAGGGAGACCTAAACCACTAATTAAATATGATTTTGTGATACATTAAAACTAACAAGTCTTAATTGTGATTTGTAGTTAGAAAATAATTATATCGATTGACTGTAAAAATCCATTAAAAGACAGTGTACAATATTTCACTAGGGAAGAGGAAAATTATATATAGTGTCCCCCAATAAAAGGGTCAGCACTTTAAATGATCATACGATTGCTCCTTCAGTCAGCTGAGGTTCGTCTTTCCAGATAAGAAGCGAGCGCTTTCGTCTTGATGTCGCACCTCTGGTTAAAAATAGTCATCGTAAATATTAAACAAAAGAGACTTGCTTACAATTGAACTGTCGATTGTTGCCGTCGGTTGGAGCCGATAATTACGTCGCGATACATCGCGGGACGACACCCAAAAGTCAGTTACATGACAATAAGACATATAGTGAATATCAAAATTTGCTTAAAATATGTGAATAAAGAACATTGATTCCAACATTTATTTCAACGTTCAATTATATTATAAAAATAGAATAAAGCAGTTCTACACAACATTATTGGAAATTATATCATTTCTTTTTCCGTTATTTTATAAATCTGCAAAGTTTAACTGAATGCGGCTCTTAAAATTTAAATATGTAAGGTTTCTATACTGTGGTTTTCCTGAAAAGTAAAAATAAAATTTTAAAACAGAATTGAAAATTAAAATTATAACTTTTCCGTATTAAAATTAATAAATGTCGCTATAAAAACATTCCTGTAATACAAAATTCAAGTTAAGATCCTTAGAAAACACCACACAACATTTGTATAAAGCCCTAAATTGACATGGAGACGAGTAATAGAGAAATCTATATATTCTTTAGTGTTCCTTGAAAATAATAAATCACATGTCAGTATCGCAGCAGTGTTGCGGGAAAGAGGCTCCAGTTAATTACCGAGCGACTTATAAATTCCGGACCTGAGGTAAGCGCCTTGTAAAAGAAAAGATTTATTATTTTGTTGATGCTTTTATGCGCTAGTTTTAACGAAGTGAAAATTGTATAAGGTCTCGTGAAGATTAAAGTACTATTATCTGATCGTATATTAGTTACTCGTTCTTCTTAATTTAATTTTACGACTCGTAATTTTTATAAATTCGTATTTTTATACGGAAAGGGATTTAAATGCTTTTGAAATAAGTTTACACTGCCCCCAAGAATTCTTCACGGACGACTCCTGCTACTTGAATACTCCGTAATTTCGAGCGCATTTCTCCCCCCACACTAAGTAATCATTAATGCGAGTTTGAATGGGAACAGACATAATGAACCGTTTTCTCCTTTCTGGTGTCGGCAGCAGTTTAATTTAGAAGAAAAGGTCTGTAACCCAAAGAACAACGCGTGATCTGAGAATCTGGAAACGGAAACTGAAAAATAAATTTACTATGCAAAAGAGAATAGATTAGTAGTTTTGAACTGAAGCTGTCCATTTTTTGACACTGACCCACGAAAACCATGTTCATCACATTTTTACTTATTTAACAAGATTTTTACAAGATGAAGGATTATAGTAGGAATACAAAAGAGAATACAGGAGTAATGATCCGGTATTGTTAAATTTAATTTACTTTCAGTGATTAATGTATGAAGTAGAGGATCATTCATTGGTATTAATATTAATAATATTTCTTATTATATTAAATCATCATCCAGTGTTCCTCTGTATTCTGATATTGTCTCTGACAAATTCTTGAACATTTTGTAGAAATTCTTACATATGTAATTATTGATTTGCCTTCGAGAAAAGAATAATCAGAAGTGTCTAAATTTAAATTACTGGTATAGACATAAAAATTCGATAATTTTTTATGAAGATTATAAAAAGATACATCTATAGTGAGATAATGTGCATGGAGCTTTCATTAAGGCACATCAATTGTGTAAATTAAACTTGAAAATAAATTATTTTGTTTCTTTTGCAATGGAAACATTTTACTTATGAGTTTATTGGCAGTTCTCTTTGTCAGTTTCGGTAGCATCGTTGCGCATATGGGCTCTAGTCATCTCTATGTGTGGTTGTCACGTTGTTCCCAATTGATCGTGGAAATGTGTCGAAAGCACTGCAACACTATCATTTTTAATTATCAGACAATTGGGGAACAATTATAATTTTTATTTAAGTCGTCAGTAACGTTAAATACGTGTATCGTACCTCCTTTAAAACCGTATTGAAATGTATTGGTTAAATGTGTAAATTTAGTGTAGGCAGGTATCGTGCTACCAAAACCGTGGTCGTATAAAATGTATAAACGTTTTATGTATCCACTAGAGATAATGAAATATGGAGTACAGGGCCCGGGGAAGTGTTCTCGGTTTCCGCTTTCTTTTAATTTTACGCGTCCCCCGCGGTAGGCGCAGAGTGCGTGCCGTTATCCCGGTCCCGGCAAGCGCCAATTGCTGAGTAATGAATGAACATTCGGCGCATTATGTGGCAATCATGGCGTGGGGGGCGAGATGAAGAAAGAAGTTATCCATAGTTGAGATAAAACCTCGCATTGCGATAGCACGTAAGAAAGCCAATAAATATGCTAATCTAATCTCGCGGCGTGCAGAGCCGTCCAATGGCGTGCTTCACGCGAACGCGACGTGTCGCCAAGCCAAAACTCTGCCTTCTCATGTTCCTCAGCCTATATCGTTTTACACTAGGTGCACACGCAAATATAAATTTTGATGAATTTTTCCTTACAAAATAAAAAAAAATCAAGCAATTACCCCCACCTCCCAAATTGATAACGTCACAAGGTGTAAAAAAAATCTTCTAGGAACAATTTTACTTCAGATAATCAGAAAAATAGTCAAATACCGACAAAAGAAGTGATTATATATATACCACGCAACGTTTCTGGTAACCTTGTTACTTTCTTCAGGTGCTAAGAAAGCTAAAAACACAAGAAGGGAACAAGGTTGTGTGGTATTAATTTTCAAAACAGACGTGTATATTTTTCATTTTATTTTCCATCAAGATCGTCTGTGGTCAGTTCACAAATTCTGCGGGTTCAACGGGTTTACTACGACCTGTATCAAAGCATAGATTACAGTAACACGCCAATTCGCGTTTTCCTCCTCATCTGCTCTGACTTCAATTACCAAGAAAACTATATTTTCTATCTTTGAAACTTATAAAACTGAATACTTATCTCTCTCAGTACAAACCGATAAAAGTACAAGTTTTAACAATTTTACTTCTATTCCCGAAGACTGTTGTGATACTTTCAAGAACTTTAACTTAAAAGTCACCGCTAATGGTCGAAATTCCAAGGGCGTCGTTCGAGTTGTTGTGCGAGTCTACCCTGCTTGAGCTAATTTAATCACTTTAAGCATGAGGAAATATTTCTATATTCGAATCCAGGACCTCCCGCTTACCGGAATGACACTCTAACCACTAAGCTATCCTTGTCGACTCCCGATTCGGTGCGAAATCATCCATGGACCAAAATTCGGCTCATCTAAAATTTACAAGACACTTTTTCTTCATGGTCTAATTCTAGAACAAATGAAAATTGATCATAGGTATTTGGAAGTATTAATTCAAGAATAAGGAAAGCTTGACTAAGCATCAGGCCAAAGGCCACGTTCAGTTATTTATTTTATGCTTGCGGAAAAATGTATACCGGACCGGGAATGGAACCCAGGTCCCTCCTAGAACCTTAATATTCTTCCACGCATTAAATTCGATATTCTGGTCATAGATTTTTTAAAATTTTAATCGACAGCTTGTCTAAATAAATATAACGTTTAGGTAGATTTAAATTTTTTTAAAAAAATAGTGTTTAATATATCCGATTTACTTTTCTACGGTCCTAAACACATATTCAAGATAGTACGAAAAATTCCTGACAAAGAACACCCTGTAATTAAAAGAAACAGCTCAAAACATTTTCAATAATAAAATGTATGAGTCAATTTTCTGACAATAATTAAAGCTCTTGCTGCTACATCTTGAAAAGCTGCAGAGTCTGGTATAATTGTCCTGTAATTCGTTTGAGAAGGGGAAATACGAAGGTTTAACGTAATAAAATTGAATATCTTCAGTCCGACGTGAAGAAGAAATTAGAGTTGCCTTAGGTTAATTATACAGACTTACAGTAGTCATTGATTATTTAATTACTTTGTTTCACGAAACTTAGCACTTAAATTAACACGTGATGCTTCCAACAATTTAATTTATAAATATAGTAGTGTTTACTTAAGGTACAAAAGATACTTTATAATCAGATGCACTATGTGGAGGGTCTATGAACTCATATACTATAATAGAATTAAAATAATAAATTGATGTATTTAAGAGAACTGTTCCAAATAACGGTAAAATTCACGAAAAGGACCTTTTATTAAAACGAGAAGTAAAAACATTGGGAACAGGTAACAAATTGAGTTTGTAAAATGCAACCTATTCTTATCGAAAAGTTTATAATTAATAAATATAGCATCTAAGCTGCACAGTAAATATTATTTAGATTCCAATCAGCTAAACTTTTTGAGACAATCCTCCCCAGAGGTCAAATTTACCAATTACCTTCAAAGAAATAAAATTTAAAATACATGTTCCCGGTGTAGAGAAGATATTTTTATATGGTGTATTTTATTTTAAATGTTCAGATACACTATTTCATATTTTACATAATGGTTATCACAGATTTTTACTTTTTCCCATTCAGATTATAGAATTTTACGCTTATATTATCATTTTAATTACGCATAGAACCATTTCTTGCAATTATTACGTTTGTCCTTTCTTTACCAGACTAGGTTGAACTCAACGGAAGCTAATATATATTCATTCATTAGTCTTACTCCAAGAGGTCGATCATTTACATTCAATTACAATGCAAAGGATTTAGTAGCTACCCTCACCCGGAAAAATCGACAGAACCGTTAGTGGATAACGTACAAAACTTCGTTAGAAAAGCCTTTACGTAATGTGACATTCTTATTGGAATATTAAGACAAAGTGTTTTAAAAAGTTTACGTTAGATCGAGTTAATTAAAAATCTCCACCTCCCATTAAGATAATATGTTTAACCATCCATCGATTGGGTGATTACAGTTTAGTATAACATAATTAATATTCCACTTATTGTGCTGTATTAATCGCCAGTACATGCCTACGTCTAGTGCTTAGTTTGCCTTCGTCTTTGCATTCCGCGCCATTAATTAACTAACAGTTATTTGTCTGTGGCGCTTCAACTTTGCGGTCGGCTTTGTGCGCCTCCGCGGCGCCGCTGTCTGCAATGTTACGTTAATTTGCCAACTGGGATTAGTAACTGCATAATCGGCCCATTGATACCACAGCAACTGCATTACAGGTTACTTAATTATGGAAATACAAATAAAATTAGCCGCTTTCTAATTTTATGCAAAGCAAAATGGGAGGATTACGCCTTGTATCAGCTAGTTCCTTGACCCAGCGATGATTGCATTATCTCTTTTTCTCAAATGTTAAACGGACACACAAGAAGCAGCCGTGCAAATGATCGATCTCTCGTGTAAATGGAATGGATCTTTCGTACTTGCGTCAGTCTACATCGTTATCCAATGACGTAGAGGAGATTGGAAGATTCGACTCTGGATTGCGGCTCGTCGTGGAATTGCGTTCTGGACTGAGAAATGACGCAATAAATTATGCTATCGTCACTCGTTGTCTTTGTAAATGAGACACTGCAACAAGAGTTTTGTGGAATAAAATGAACAATATTCCGTCTACATGCTTCACAATGTGAAAATAACTGAAGCACATTGATGGGTGCGTTCAGACATTGGTGGCCTCAAATAGTCGTACAATTAATCGATGGTAATCTAAGGTTACAAAACCTGAAAAGTGTTCATTTTATGCCATACAAGGTCACAGTAGGTTATTTTTCGACATAGTCTCCATATCGACTTAGGCACTTGTCGCTTCCTGCTAATCGATAAACTCTTTATGATTCTTTAATTTCCAAAGGTCAATGAACGAGGTGCTTTGGATTCGAAGTTCAGAGTTTTTATGACATTCGTTAAACTCTTTTGTGTTATGAACTCAATTGAGCCTTTTCGTACGAGATACAATCGGCGTGTAATTGTTTCGAATGTTCGGGTCTGGAGTTGCAGTTGGCCCGCGTTCATCTGACATATAGCGTTTTTGTTGCGTTAGACAACTCAACTGAAATGAAGTGATAAACGCAGGAATAATTAGCCGCTATCTCTCAGTATATATCCGAGAATGTTTTATTTGATGTCCCTCTCACATATTTACTTCCCAGTGCAAATAAATATAGATTTAAAGCAAATTTAAGCTCTACGGGATTGAATCGTTATAAAATATGAATAATATAAATATAAAGTTATTCGAACATATCGTTGACATTTTTCTAAAATATTTCACGGCAACCAAGTGTAATCTATAATTAATTAGTTTTATGGTATTTGACGACGAGTACTGTCCGGAAGAACTGTGTTAAGGCGTCATATTCTATGACGATCTGGTATGTCGAAAAGCTGATTTTACATTTTCAGGGATCACAAGTATCTTGAACTGTAATAACGAAAAAATTTTGAAACGTGAAACGAAAATTTTATAAAAATGAAAACTTACTGGTTTTTATAGGCTTTCTGTTGGCTCTGTCTCAGATGTTTATGAATGAAATTTTATATACAGAAACTACACGATACTGAGGAAAATATTTGCTTGTATTGAGAGTAAGAAATATTAAAAAAATATATTATGAATTACACGATTAATAATTTAATAATTATGTTTAATTACGAGATAGAGATTTGATAAATGAGAAATAATTCCACGTGAAATTTTAATGTAACGAGTTATCAGTAACAGATTTTTCGAGTCCAAAATAAGCAAATTAAGGTCCTGTGACAATTATTATCATTGTCGACAGAGTTATATGAAACATTTACTATTTAATACAATGAATATGTTCCGTGAAAACGAGCACACATAAGGAAATAAATTAAACACAAATGATAAAACATTAGTGTAGTTCATTTACTCATTAATTGTTTATTACTTTTAGAGGTAAATTTAAACGAACCACACTTGGGTAATATTTATAGGGTTATTACGAGCACACAGGTCCCATCTATAAACCCTCTGTCTTTCGAATAACAAAGCAGCCCTATCCACCTCTTCAATACACCAAACTTTTGCCTATAAATTCACGGAAGAGTCGTGACAAAATTTTCAATTGCTAAAATCCGATACTCAATGACCGAGCTAAACCAACTATATTCGCATCTAAGGAACTGATTAGACACACAAATTGAGAAACCATTACTGCTCTGATTATAAATTACACTTTCTCCTTTTTTGTAGCTCCTTTTAATATTTGTTTCAATCATGTAATGTTACAGCTTAAAATATGAATAATTTTTTTAATAGTTGGACTCTTTTTTGAGAAATTTAGTTTTGGTGTGATTATCTAAACATTGCCTCGTATATAAATATATATAAATGACATATTGGTGTCATTCCATAGATTTGAGGTCTGTCTCCAAATGTAGTTTCGGTGAGACTTGATGAACACGTCCCAGGGATTCAGAGAGGATTTCAAATCGCAGATTCTCGCACGGACAACTTCTTGTCTTTTGTTCTACGAGCAATTTTCTCCTGGAGGTCATATCGTAAAATATGGTTTATAATCAAATTTAGTAGTTAACACGTCAAAGGCTTTAGTATATGATTTGAATAAATTAAATATTCAGTCTCTGCTTTTACTGCAGCGAGAACTGAAGCAAGTGATAGCTGAGGAATTCCCTAAAAAACACCAAACTACTAAAGTTCCTATTAAAATAATTTTTTTCTCTTTCATTTTAGCGAAAGTGGAGATTGATGTAAAGACGTTACTTTACCTTTTCCGTGTTATTCAGAATAAGATCTCGAGTGGCTAAATGATAGCAGTTTCACCTTCTTTTGTGAATCTGAACGTTAATATTTTAGAATTCGATTGAACTGAGCTAATATTAGTTCTAATAACGTCTTACATGGAACTATTCTATCCAGCGGTTTTGAATTTCATAAACCATTATTTAACATTGAAATAAAAATAATTATAAAATTCTAATTGTAGGACATTTTGTAATATTAAAAATTCCATTACTACAAAAAATGAGCAAAGATTCAATCAGGCATATTTCCTTTTTCATGCATTGAAATTCAATGTCAATAATATTTTTCATCTCAATATTGAAATTAATATACTATATTCAACCGTTTCCACGAAAAGGTTTTCGGAAAAGCAATTCACATGATGGATTTAGAGTAGATGTCGATTCTATATTTGCTCGCTATGTGAAGTGAATTTGATAGAACCCGGAACGTCATAGATTAAAAATATATTTTAGCTCTAGAAATCTTTGAACGCAAACACTAACTTGAAAATTTAGGTTTTAAGTGTTAATGTAATGAGAACACTGCTGAAAATAAGACAAAGGAAATGAATTTTTCCTTGTATATATTACTAAACATGATCCTACAAATCCGGTTATATTCTAAATATTTGCTTGATATATCCTATGGTGAGCAGCTTCCCCCAAATTCTTTCCTTCACCTGAAACTGGATCGCAAGTATTCTAGAGCCAGGATGGAAAACAAGCCTTTGTTTTCCCGTGTATGGGTCGTTAGCCCAGGTCCCAAGTGATGTAGGAAGTCATTGCTCGTTAAAGAACCCATTCAACGGTCCTAAACTTAAGACAACACACGTTCGTAATATATTCGGAGAAAAACAGGACAAGTGTATAGCACAATTAATAGCACGTCGGATTTATACGAATGAGATAAATGAGAAAGAGTTGACATTCATTACAATCGGGATTTCCTTGATACATGCTGTGACCTCGCAAGTCAGTCTTTAAAATTTTCAGTTTTGGTTGGTTTATAAATTTTTTGTCAGATTTTATTAATTGAGTAGATGTGTAACACACCTTCATAATAGGAGTGCATTGAGTTCGGTGATTAGGCTTAAGGTTAGCTCCTGGCACAAAGATGTGTACGGTGTAGACTTAATAAGTTTCGGATTCGGTCTGATTTCTTTAACGCGTTACTTTCCAGTACAAGATATTTTTTAAATTAGTACTTGTTACTTCTTGGTTCTATCTATTTGATTATTGTACTTCTGTTCCCGCCAACTCTTGACAGCAAAGCTTTTGTTTACCTTTAAAACGGAAAGTAACGTGGGCTGGCTAAATTTAAGTTTTTAAATATTTCACACTGTGGATGACAAATTAAAATAGTCTTAATTAACGCTTTAGAGAATCAATTCAGTTGTTTTCCGTAAAACGAAAAATCTTTCTGCAGAAACAGTTAAAATTATAACGACCACCATTTTGCCTAAATATGGTGGATGTCAGTTTGATACCGCTAATAAGTTCTACAGAACTATCAAAGTTTCTTCGTTTGTTGTCAAAAACCAAAATAGACTGGAATTAGACTTTTTTTCCGATGAATATAATAAATTGATTTTATATTAGAAAATATAAATAATATGATATAATAAACTGTGTTTCTAATTTTATTTTGTCATCCACAATTTGAAATTTGTTCTACCCAAATTTTTATTGGGTATATATATACGGCCAGGAAGTAACAAAGTAGTAATAAAAAGGCTTCATACTTGAATATGAATAGCGAGAAAATGTATTAAAATTACTCCACTATAGACAATGTCCAGACAAAAGTATTATTTCATTCATATAGATTTTCTATTTAGAAAAATTGAAAATTAATATAGTCTGAAAAAATTCGGCCGTTACTTCCGCATAATTTATATAATTGGTTAAATTATATAGTAGTTTGTAACTATCACCCGTATGGTGTTGAAATAGTCTGGCGGTACAATAAATGGAATTTAATCTGAATGTTTGCGTTAAAATTGTGAGTAGCATTATAAATCTACCAATATGCGAAAGGAGATGTCATATTTCCTTACCTTACGGAGGATACAGTTTGGAAGAGGTAAAGAGATTTTGAGGAAATATATTGCATAGCGAGAGAAACAAGTGATATAGGGATTTGGCTGGCGTATCAGCCCCTCGCGACTGGAATGTTACAGTTGTCCCAACACACATAATTTTATTGAATGTCAGGGGCCGACGCTCTCTTCACTCAATTAGTGTCGATCTATGTTTAGAGTTTCACTGTCTAAAATTGAAAAAAGCAAAATTGTTTCGCTCATAAGTTCTAAAGCCTTTTTAAATATACACGGCCCATAAATATACCTGAAAGTAAATACAAGCATCGTATATATATTTCCCAGTATTTTATAAACCCATAACCCTTAGGTTTTCATACATAACGTCAATTAATTCGATTACGCATCATATCTCATACCATTATACTTAGATTTTTGTTTTTAGACACACAATATAATTTTTGATCTGTGGATTAACAGTTCTAGTTCAGATGAATACCATTCAACAAATTGACTGTCAAGCAAAGAAAATCCATGACCACGATGATAAAAATTTTGAATAGTCATTTATTTTGTCTCTAGACTGTTTGACATGTCTTAAAACATTGTTACGACTCTATAGAACACTGATTCAAAGTTTAATCGTCACCGAGCCGACATTTTTACGATAAGCATTACAGAAAGGTATTTAAATTACATATTTACAAATCCTCTGATGCACGAATCACTCAATTCTAAGCATTGTATAGATAAAAGTATTATTAAATTTAAATAAAATTAGGTTACATTAACAAACACTGATTTAACTGCAGTGGTTATACGACATGCAGTATATAGAAAAAGCTGATTCCTTGGTATTGCAAAACAGATAATATATTTTTTTTAAATCTGTTGGATTAAATTAAACATGCATGTCCCAATCATATAAAATAACCTCTGCATGATGGATAAAAGTTCATGAAATTCCAAAAATGTAGATGCTCTTAGTTTTATTATTTGACTAGCCCGGCGTTGCCCGTGTACTTATTTACATAAACCCGATAAAGAATTTAATTATATATTAATCTTTAGTCAAGAAGAGATTTTACCTAAATCTAGTTCCGTACATACTTTCGACCGATAGTGCGTTAATTGAACAGCTGTAAAATACATTGAATTTGATTGCATCAATCCCAACGAACATGCCTCCGAATTTATTTACGAATAGAATACTTAAATATACTCCTTTAGTGCTGCACGATGTAATTGTTCCTCAGTCTCCGACATTACGGAAGATAAAATTGTTAGCTATATTCACAATGTAAACAAAAGGTCGCCATATTGGAGTCACGGAAATTACCTTAGCAAAAATAAAAAAGAATTTCGTATTGTTTTTTATTTTCATTTGATCGAGTCTTGGTCGCCATATTGGAATCACTAATATGGCACGAAAATTTTACATTTTATGCTGTATTTCATTACGGACATATGAACTATTTCCTTTGTTCGTCGCGTAGTAACGTCTCTCTCTCTCGCGTGACGTCACGGTATCTTGGTGCGCAGTAATTGAACACAAAATGATCACGTTTTTAAATGATAATTATTTCCACATTTATGCTAGGGGTTTCTAACCACCACAGTACAGTTTCTCGTATTTGTAAGAATATGTGTACCAATTTTTGTTGCAATCTGTCCACGAGTTTAAATATGTATAGAGATTAACGAAAATATACACATACATACATACATATAAATATACATCCTTTTTTATTACATAGATTTAGTTAAAATAGGAATTGAGACATTCAATAAGTTTGTTACTTTATTATTCTTTACTGTCTTCTTTATTTATAAATTTATTTTATTTTAGTAAAACTGCAACTAATCGAGATTAAGATTAAAGAGAATTTTGTAAAATGTCTCGCCTCCCAGTGCTGAGTGAAAGAAGACTTCAAAAGGTTAGCTCATTCATCTTCACACGTTTCCCTTTTCCTAACGATCCCTAACCAACATGTTCTCGCGGAGAGGGGGGGTCTTTCTCAATAAACGAATGTTCCTCATAACTCAATTAGAGTTCCATGTTTCGTGAGGATGTGCTGGGAATAATATCTGTAGCTCATTTTCTTCGCAGTTCACAGTAACCTCAATGCCAGAGCCCTTATCGTAGCAGACATTCAATCCGGTACGCGAAGGAGATGGACTTCTCGAATACATTTACAAATATACTCGTTTTGTTTACCACACTCGTGATCCGAGTTCTCAAACTTCACCCAAGAAAACTCAATTTGTTTGCTCCCACCGTTCCGTATAACCAGTAACGCATCTCTAATGTCTTATTTTGTAGATCTCTTCCGCGGAAACATATTCTCGTTACATTTCGAGAGTGTGTGGTGGGGGGGGGGGGGACTCACATATCGATCAGACTTTCTCCCGAATATCAAACCTATCGCCTTCAGATTCTGTTGAAAAGTATATTTGGGAATTCATTATCAATGTTATGAGTCTTTTTAGGTTATGTAACCAATTTATATTCATGAATATTTATTTGATTTTGGTGGTAATAAAATCATTCATAGTCGAGAAAAGAAGACTATCATGAAAGCTTTATCAATAAATAAATACTGATATAAAGTTTCAAACAGGGCTACAGATTGTCAGGCATAGACAGGTGACAAACCGAAAGTGCATATATATATATATATATATATATATATATATATGTTGGGTGTTCGAAAAGTAGCTGAACATACAAACCCTACAGATCGCATTCAATAGCTTTCATCAACTGAACCAAACAGTTAAATGTTACGAAAGAGTAGAACGAATTAAAAAACAATAGCGTATCTATGAATAAACAGTTCTCCTAACTTGTGCTCTGCCAACTTTCATTCGAACTTACAACGTAGACCTACATCCGTAGTCCAGTGCACTAAGACTTTCCGAACACACAGTATAGTTTTCATACTGATGACCTGAGAGAATTAATATATAATATTCATTTAAGTGTAGCTCAAGCAAATAGTCTTACAAAATGCGTTAACGTTCGTAGTTTAATGTTCTTCAGTATTCTGAAATCATTTGCAACACACTTAAGTTATAATATATTAGGTAAGTAACATTTATATTTGAACGGTATTTTATTCAATGAAAGTCTCTCGTTATAGTATCGTTCGGCAAATTTAAATTATACTTACATTTAAATAGTTTTGGACATAGCATTTCCACACCAACATTAACCTTATGAGGGTTATTATTTCTCTTTGTTATACGCATAAAAATAAAAATTCTCGTTAAAGAATACATGTAAGTAATTAATGACTGTTGTTTCAGAAATTTAATCTTGGAATATAATTCTTTTAACAAGGCTACGAGGAGGCGGATAATAATCACCATTCGTTAACTCGACGTGAGCGGGGTTCCAACTTGGTTTTATACGAGAAAACAGCGTGTGTGACGAAATGCCTTTATAGAATTTTAAAAAATATACTTCTCCAAATATTAACATAGGACGAGACAGGTAGCAACGTTATTTTAAAAAAAATACAGTCAAAGTTCTCTGGTATTATTAGTCTCAAGGAGACTAACTTCTGTCAACATATAAATTAAATATTTTAAATAATATAGACTAAATGATGAATTATCTTTACAAAGTTTTGTAAACAGAAAAGTTGGTTATAATTTGGTATGCATGGAATGTTTTCACTATTTTGGCAGTTCGAGGTATACAAGATTGTTATTATCTTGTTGCTTATAGACACGCTCTTGAGAAGTAATGAATTTGCGAGGAAGCTCTCCCAGTGTGTTAGCGCAGCGGATGAGGACCGCTCTTCATGAAAATTGCAGAGGCTGTGAGCAGAAACGGCCAGCCTCGCTGGCACATTGTTTAATTCATACGAAATGCACTTGTCACTGTTCAACATTGATTTCGTACTTTATACTGCAGTTCGTCACGTTACGTGACTGAAGCGACTATGCCTTGTAGCTGTTTACATTATGGAAAGAACTTTATGTGACTTCTTTAAAAAAAATTGAAACGCTGTCAACAAATTCCAAAACAATTGTCAGCGAGTACAGAATTCATGCTTACACCTCAGTACTTTGATATTATGTAGCACGGGCTTACACTTGATGTATGTATTGTAATGAAACTAAATGTAAGAGTTTGTAGAAAATAAAACGAAAGGTCAAAATATTTTTTTTGTATTAAAGCTCTCTCTATTCTTCAATTAATGTTATTTATTAAAATAATAGCCTAACATATTCATTAAAACAATGTAGTAACAAATTTTTTCAGTTACGCGTCTTCTTTCTTTGTAAACTACATTTAATTTAAAGTGGATTCGTTTAATTAAAAATAGGTTTCTTTCGATAGTGTATTAAGATGTGTTAGTGAATAAATAATTGGTATTAAGCTGTTCTGAGTCTATTTAGAAGCACTTATAATGAAACAATAATAACAAATCCATTTAAATGACTGAATTAAGTGCAAATGTATCCATTCGCATAGAAGACTTCAATGTTTCGTGCTGAGGTTATGCAACCAGAAACTCACTTTTAACTAATCGAGAATTATTGCTTCAAAATAACGAAAATACCACTCTATTAACGGAAGTATATACTCATAAACACACACACACACACACACACACACACACACACACATATATATATATATATATATATATATATATATATATATATTACGTGATTTATATGGTCGTGGATGTCCTGTGCGCAGCTAAACATCTCTGAGGCAAAAGCAACTACACTAGTTCCACAACAGGACCTTTTGGTAATTAACAGGCTGACCTGACAAACGCGTGTAAAGTTTAAACATAATTATATATATATATATATATATATATATATAAACCGGCTTTAACTTTTCATTTACACTGTAAACTATTTCGTTGATAAAAGAGAACGAATAAACTTACTGGAGCTACAAATATGTTCGTCACAGAAGCATCATCGTCATGTACACAACATAAATTTTAATTCCCTTATTCATGCATTTCTTTGTTTCAGATTTGAAATTAACATGATTTACAGCTGCCGGTGAGGAAGACGCGTTGCCGTGTGATGATAATTTATTGTTTGGCCACTCTGGACGCTAAACTGAGAAACGGAATAACTCATCCATATTCCTTTAGTAATTAGTTATATAATTTTCTATTACCAGGAATACATATTTGTTTTAATTTTAAGACTTCCGTTTTAATTATGTTTTTTGTTCACCACGATTCCTATGATCAAAGAGCGAATTACAAGTAAATAGAAACATAATTGCATTTTCGTGTGTCTGTACATAACTGATGGTATGACATGTAAATTACTCATCATATTTGAAAAAAATAAAAGGTAATCGAAGCATTTATTTTGCATTTAAAGCTCTTTCGGGTCTAAAATACGTTCGACAAAAATTTCTTGATAATGTGATCCAACATACTTGACACATTATAGAAATACTAGCTATATCGCATCAGACATAAGCAATATTTAGAACCCAGAATTGCGTCGTCGTTAGTTTCTGATAAAAAAAACTTAATGGGTTGACGTTATAAACTTGTAAAAGTAGCACGTTCCTGTTTAATTATAAAAGGTATGCAATACAAATTAAGTCAAACAACTCAGGACAGTTGCGCGCACGCGTAATTGTTAATTTCATGCAGGTAACACGCATAAAGCTAAATTATTTAGAAAAATTGGCAAAATGTAATCACGGTTTTCAGTAATATCATTACGTAGACATTTAATTTGATATATACGTACGATGATTGTGTGTGAAGAAGGTTAAAATAAATAAAATAAACGCTACGTGAACTTTGACATTTAGTGAGTAGCGAAACTACAAGCAAACAACAAGGACCCAAAGATAATAGGGCGTGCAGAGTACATGAGCGCCAAAAGCAACTACACTAGTTCCACAACAGGACCTTTTGGTAATGAACAGGCTGACCTGACAAACAGTTAATCGCGTGTAAAGTTTAAACATAATATAAATTTGTGTTGCTCTTACAATCACTCGAATGGATAACGAACGAAGATAAGGGGGCACTTGTAATAAATATCTCTGAATGATTCTGAAACAATCGTATATGTCGAGGTTAAGCTCGTCCAACCACAATGAAAGGAAGTCGTTACAGGAAGACGCAAACAGACAGGTTTGTGGCTCCTGAGGGAGTCGCTGTCTTGGCGAAGGGCCTTTAGCTCAGAGATGTTTAGCAGCGCACAGGACAACCACGACCATATAAATCACGCCATAGAAATTATTTCCATGCTCACTTTATAGAATTAAAAAACTGTTATCGAACATATCATAGGCGACTCAACATGTAACTATGGTTAAAATTGTTGTCAGAATATTAATGTTAACGCACGGCCATAGACTTTGGAATATGGTCCTCTTATGTTGAAGGGCTATGAAATATAATTAAATTTTCATTTAAAACGTTCAATTATCACATCACTGGCTTTACTCACACATTTCAATGGAATCTATTATATTTGTTAACATGTGTCCTCAAAAGGGCTATTTAAACAGAACAATTATATACAACGAAATTGATAATTACCCACTCAAAACTAGTTTCTCCGTCTGCTGTGTAATTCCACTGGTAACTTAGACAATTGAGACTACGAAATAAATTTTAGTCGTGTTCTCGGGTTGCGTTGACTCTCTGGCATCTTCGGACAGGATTCACCACTCACGATACATCGATCAATAGCGAAAACGATTTTTTGCATTTCAGAGAAAAAATCCAGGTATGCTATTGTCTAAAAAAGTGTAAGATTAATTTTCGCTGTACCAAATCTCTACTTCGTTTCATACTTGCAGTCTCATTTCATCAAAAATTCTTTAGTTACAATAATTTTTTGTAATATGATCGCTGTTGTCAATTTATTCACCAGATATTTTCCTCACAAAACTTTGATATTCCAGCTTATTTGTCGAAGAGAAAAATAAATATTCTTCATGTAGTGCGTGTCTGATTTCTTGGCACACAGGGCTTATTTTATGACAAAGCTTCAGAGGAAGAGGTAGCAAACTACCTTCCTGACATCTTCCTAAGGAAACATGTTTCCAGGTGTGGGAGGAGGCCTTAAGACTTGAGCCCACTCCAGTCTGATAAAAAGTCTTTGGTACTATTGACTGCAGTGATAAGTTGGTCGATTTATTTCCATTCCGCTGAGTTATAAATGAGTGGCTTGTGAAGATGGCTCCTTCTGGGTGGAGTAGGACAGTATGGGTTCCCGACGGACTCCAGCATGATGTATCGCGTAATGAAGAGAAATGGCCGCCGCACTAAGATTAATGAACGTAGTCACAGACCACACGTATCACACACTTTTACATAATTCGATTGTACACGTGTTAAAACAGTGAATAATGTCTCGATTGTCAATCGGAGATCATATACTATTACGGAAAAATGAAACAAAAAAAACACGTGTGAGCATTTGCAATGATCGATGCTTTTCAGGTCGGTCGCGGTGGAAAGCTTTATTTCATGCACATTGTGTATGTCTGGGTCGCAGATTTATCACAATAAACACTTCAATATGAGCAACAATTACTTGCTGTGCTGCTAATTTTCACGCTGAATAATCTGGTTGTCAGTCGGATTTCTCCTTCATGGCCGCCTGGTGACTTCGGGATACAACTTGTTGATATTTATCTATATTAGATCCTTTATTGTGTGCAACTGAATAGATACTTTCCTTGAAGTAGCACTGCAGTTCATCATTTTGCTGAGCAATTGTTAGAAACGAGGATAAGGTAAATAGTTGTCTATTACCTTCAAATTACATTGGTGACGCTGGATAACAATTTTTTTAAATTACATTTTGATAATTATTATCGCACTATATGATTGTTTATTAATTAATATATACAACTGATCCGTCTTTTCTCGTAATATTTTATTAAAGTTTATTTCAACCAGACTTTCATGAAAGCAACAGAATAATAATATCCTATTTCAGTAACTTCTGTCTCGTACAGCACATTTCAGGATAATTATTACACAAGAAAGAGATCGTTTTTGTTTCGGGAACGATTAGCAACATCTAATTTCATTAGTTTTCTCTTTGTGATCTATTATTCTCCGGGACAAGAAATAAATTCTGCAATGCGATACCCTAGACTTGCACGCGAGGAAAAGTTTCGATTCCATTATGGGCGTAATTATAATTCTAATGCACCAAACGATTACCTATATATCAAATGTTAGAAAATATCATAGTTTCCTGGAGGAATTGCCTCCGCCGGGATTTAATAATAAAGATGTTGAAAGGCTCGCTGACCTTCGTGCAGAGTTGTTGGCACAATCGGGACAATTTGTCCTTTTAACGGTGATCCAGACCAGTAAATTATTGATTCTTCCTTGCCAAGATATTATTTCCCACCAATTTATAAATATCTCCTGCACGCTCAAATCAATTCCTCATAGGAACATTAACTGAATCTTTCATACTGGCGTAAAAGTTAAACATTTACAATAAAATAGTATTTAAATAAAGGTACACTTTGATACCACGTGCGATTCGTTCTCTAAGAGTTGCCAACATTTTAGAAAAAGAGCATAGAGCAAAAACTCTCGCGATAGTCTCACACATACAGTAAACAGTTTAGTATGAAAATAAAAATAAGTGAACAAACAACCATCAATTAAATTGAAAATATTTGATGGTCTGCTCCAGAAGCAACAAAAATCAGAATATTGCAACAAAGGTGAAAATTCTTTTTATATTACTAGGACACTCGGTATTTTCTTGAAACAACGAGTAGAGTTCACAAACGAGAATAAATTACGTTTCGTGGACTCTTTGAAAGATTTAATGTACGTGTCGGAGAAAAGAAGACAAGTTTCCTCACCTATCGTCCATGCGGCACTTGGAGTCACGGACTTTACAATTCGTTTTGAAGTCGTCGAAAAGCTTGATACACTTTTTCTCTTGCTGACAGACAGAAAGCGCATGATTGCAGGTCGGCAGTGCGTCTACGGGATACGGGTCCTTCTCTGAAACACAAAGAACATTTTCTCAATGCTTCACAAAATAAAGAACTTGGAGGATCAGGAACATTACAGCTACATCCATTTAATAATCTCAAAGGAAAATGTGTAGTGGCAAATCTTGTAACCTTCTTCAATCCACGTTGTGAGAATCTCCAAACCATCTGTGTTATTAATTAATTACTTCAAATGTATACGATATTGTATTTTTTTTTACAAATTATTGAAAGTCTCATTGAATGAACGTGGTAAACAAAATTACCGAGCGCGAAAATCGCCGAAACTGATATCGACGTTAGACAGTATAACAAAATCTGAATTGCACCAGAATCATCATAGCAATAACGCCAGACCACTCTGGCAGAATAAATTTAACACCTTCGACGTTCCACAGCCACCTCAACATTCTAAGGCCGTTCTATTGCGTTAAACTGACTTTTGCCTTACTAGGAAAATACGATAAAAGACTGAAAAGGGTTTTCCTTAGTCAATTTTCCCTTTATTACAGGGAAGTAACGATTTGAATTGTAGCATCAGCTTTTTAATGTTAATTCAACAGGAAAAAATTTATGTACATTTATCAACTTTGTTTCCAATATTAGGCATTTCAGATATCGTTTTAAAGAAATTCAGGTATTTTTACAGGAAATAAACAAAGTTTTGTGACTGGATGCTAATAAAACCAACGAAGTACCGCTCTGAGGAAAATTGCAGGGCATGAGATAAGAAGTAAAAATGACATTTTTCAACTCAACCTACAATAACAACAAGAAATAGCAAAGGAAATATATATCCTAATACTCATGACGTTCCAATGGAAATTTTAGAAACGGATTATAAAAAGTTTCATCATTTTGTAATTTGACTTTTGCAGCACGTTGCTTAAAAATGTTAATATGAAGTTGATTATATTTTTATTTAATATTTTGAACGGTTTGACCCTGTCAACGGAATAAGTAATAGGCCTATATCCTAGGATACGGTCGCTCACGACACCATTGACCTCAATCAATATTTGACCTCCATCCGAGTAGAGCTTAGCACGTCGGGTTAAGGTAAGAAATACTTGAAAATTGGCTTTTCACATACATGCAAATATCACTGCAAGCTAAGGGTGACAAGAAAATACAATCCGCTTCAAGAGCTGACGTTCAATGTATTCAGCTTTATTTTTAAGAATTACTTTGTTAACTTGGTTTAATATCGTATGTAAGAGGTAAATTTTCTCTCTCACATTTGTCATATGTATCCCTAGAAAACTAGTGGATTTCATTTATAACTTTAAATGTTTACTTTTGTTTGATAGTTGATAGTACAATAACTTACTTGGATTATTAAATGAGTCAAAAATATAAAGTTACAGTGGAAGATTTAGCAGATAAATGAATTTTTTATTAATCCTGATATTAATTAAAATTTACATCTAGCAGCTGAAAAACACGAAAATCGTCAAGCTTAAAAATTTATCTACTGGAAATGTGTTCTACTTCATATAAAGCAGTAACCGGTGTATACTTCGGTAACTCGTAAGACATATCAGTGTTACGGGAAGAGCCTTCCCAACACCCAATAAATATTATTAATACAGTCTTGTGAAAGTTGTAAAACAAAAATATATTAATTTTAAGTAATTTATTTGTCTATAAAATCTAGGTGTCGATTCGTCCGTGTTTTCAGATATTGAGAAAGAGTCATTATCAATGAGCGCGTGTCGTACTTCAAATGTACCGCCTCATTAATTAATGTCAGCCCCCATATAATATCATGCTTCCGTGAGTCACTATTAAATTCATTATGTCCTGATTGTGTATTCCACGAAACAAGTGGTCAATGCTGTTTACCGAAGCTACAAACTGAAAGTTGCAACCGAAACAGTTTACATTAAACATTCGGTTTTGCGGCAGACGTGTTTCTCATACTTTCACTGCCACAACATGCAATATTGATTAAAAGAGTTTCGCTCGCTCAAATTATCAATAGATACAAAACTTTCATACAGAATTGTTGCTTTATTTTTTCGACTGGAGCTCGCCACATAAAAGTAACAAAAGTTTTCTTCTTTTACGCGATAGCGGATTGTGAATTTAAAAACTCTGTTCTCAGCAAGCTTCATTCGCTGATGGAATGCAAAAAATCTCAGAGGTACACAGAATTATAAGGCATGATAAGGATCTATAAGACATTGTAAACACGATTATTACTGCTGAATTTCAAGAACAGATACTTTTATGATTTCATATGACTATTTTTGCTATGTGAAAATTAATTGTCTGGAAGAAAACGTAATTTTATTTAGTCTGCATTCCAATACTTTGTATTCCATATTTCGGGTTAGGTTTCAACATAATGTAGATCGTAAATATCTTCATTTGCTCTGAATTACAATTCACAAATTTAAAGTGATTTAAATTATTTGCAGATAGGTAGAGTCATGTGCAGGACACAAGAGAGACTGTACCATATTGTAATACAGGGAAGAAATACTACCTTATAAATTGCCATAAGCAGACGATACTCACACTACCTGTATGTAATGTAAACAATCAATAAACGTAATATATAATATATAGTGAATCTATCAACGTATCCCAAATAAATATCACCTTAATTATTTTGCACAGAAGATATTTTAATAAAAAAATTAAAATTAGAAATTTATTTAATTAGAATTTAAATGAAGATGAACCCCACGTAGGGCGCCAAATTTGTAATAAACAAAATAATAGTTCAAAATAAAAGGATTGAAATGAAAACAACAATTTTAAATATAACAAACTAATTTAATAAAACAATTTAATAAACGATAATTATATTTACACTATAAGGTTTACAATTAATAAAATTCCTTTTCGTCTATTTTACCCTTGCCTGGTCATCTGGGCTCGATCTCACTTGTTTTTTTTTAAACACTTCACAAAAAAGCCATATTTCACTGAATTTAAAGATATTTTAGTTTGCAAACTCTAATCACTTTCAGATCCTAACTGTTGATAACTTAGTTTGAACAATCACAGTTGATAGCTTTGTTCTCTAAGACTTTGATAATTACTCGAACTAGGCAATAGACTAAATATAATTCCAAACTGGCGACTTTTAATTACAAAACCGGGGACTTTTAATACAACATTTCTCAGCCTCCAAAACACACTTGCTCAGTCGTGGTCCTGGGAACTCTGAATACGGACCCCTAAAAACACACCTTCCTCCATCCTTCTCTGAGCAACTCTGAATCTCTCTAGTTCCGTACGTCTCAATGCTGTCTGAGGCAACAGAGCAACTCTAGCAAGCAAGCATTATAGGCTCCATATTCTTTTAGACAATCCTTAAGCTACATTGAAAAGGCCTCATATTTACGCCGCCGATAATGAAAATAGTAAAATTTTATTTTTTTAAAAAAATTACATATTCGTAATTACCACAATATATTAAACTACTTGTATCTGAAATTTATTTTTCGTACGCATAAGGTGAACTAATTGTTAACGCGCAATTTAATTGCATAAGAAATATGCAAATATGGTAATATATTTCAGTCGGGCTACTTTTTTAATAATTCCGGGTAATATTGAAATTCCGAATTTACCATAATTTAAAATAGATTCTGAATGAATGATAATTTACAATATTCAAGACAACTTGACAAATACATGTATGGTCTACCTCAAAAGATAATTTAATTAAATTATTTGTTATTTAATATTATTGGTATTTATTAGATCACTACGTTTTTTTTTTTGGGGGGGGGGCAACAGGCTACATGAGGGTAATCCACGTTGGGCAACTCCCCTTTAATAGCATAGGAAGGGATTTGAAAGGCGGGATGCGGAAGGGTAGAGGAAGGTAGCCAAGGGTTTACTAGGACCCCCGGGATATATTTTAAGGATCCTACCCGGCATTCGTTTAAAGAAATGCAGGGAAAACCCTAGAAAAACCTGCATCAGGTAGGTCGGGCATTGGGTACTTGTTCCACGCCCTTTCGATAGCAGGAGAGGAGTTTGCTGTGGGGACGCAGCATTCCCTTCTCCTTGCCTCGACCAGTTTAGGAGGCAGCTGGCCGACTATTCCAATGGGAATAGCGGACAACTCTTACCGTATGTCCAAGGTCTGTGAACCCGAAACATACACCTCTCAGAACTAGCCGAGGTGCCTCGGCTCGTGGGAACCTTAGTTCAAAAACGTAGAGGAAAAGGCATCCCCAAAGGTAGCCCCTTCGTATCTCTCCTGCAAGGTTCTACCTGCGAGAGAACATCCCTCACAGGTACTGCCTGCGAGAAAATAACCCTCGCAGACCTTTTATGCTACTTTTTTTTTAAAAGAAATCAGTATTTATAGTTTCATCTTTTATTAGAAAATAATAGACTTGCAAAACATTATCATACAATTACCACAGAAATGTTACACAGATTGACCGATTGAAAACAGGAATTCCGCACTTTAATGAACTCGGCGCTGAATTTAAACTCATTAATGGCCTCAGATGCCGTTAGCCCACTGATAAAACTGAATATAATCTAAATATTACGTTAAAAGGTAGTTTCTAAAGGTCAAATTTATATATGTTGAAGTTTAAGTTATACTTGTTTGAGAAAAAGGTCAATGATTTCACCATTTACATTTATTTGGAATAATTCTGAATCGACTTGACTGTAATGATTCCAAATGCTATATAACAATATAAATAGTTGCCTCTTTTTAATTGTGAGAATGTCAGTAGAAATTATAGGTTAAAATATTGAAAATATTAATAAAACTAGCACCAGTTGTGGCAACTCAGCAATATTACAATGACGTACTCTTAATATAAAATGTATTAATGATTAGCATCGCAATACAAGTTTAACGAATAATCATCTTGCCTAAATTCAACCAACCATTAACGTAATCTCCATTGATTAATTTTAGTATTCGTAAATTGTTTTTGTTCGCTTTTTTTTGTGAATGCAGACGGAAAGCTGAAAGGCACAGAAAAGTCGAAGTCGCCAAATAAAATGGAGTTAACAGAATTAGAGGAAGGTAATCCATCTTACTGAAGCATATAATTCATATCGAGGGATAGATTTGAAATAGTATAGAAACTGAAAATAGTTAAGTATGAACGAACTCACCAGTTCAACTGCCAGGTGAAAGGAGATTGAATGTTGCATTGCTCATTAGAAACTCCGCATCAAATTAGTGAATATATACCAAAAGCTGATGCCGTAGGATGAAATCATCATGTGTGCAGTTAACGTGAGTTATATTGTATACACGGTCACATAAATGTGGTGCACGCTTTATCCACTTTATCCATGTGTTACATATACATTTTTTTACTCATCGTTCTTTTAATTTTGAATTTATTGAAAATTAGTTCACTCATTTATCATTACCACTAAATACTGTTCTATTACCCTCGTATGACCCAAAGAAAATTTTAGTTAAATCTATTTTTTATTAATTAAATCGTGTGTATTCCTGTATACAGATATTTAGTTGTCAGTAAATTGTAAACATTAAATCTTTCGATGTAAATTATGGAACTAATATATTACATCAAGAGGAGAAGAAATTGAAACTCAGCACTAAAGGTTATGAAACTAATACTTTAACTCTAATATAATGTAATTGCACGTTTCTGGCAGATTTATTTATGTTGAAATAAAGATTTATTTAGGTAGTCTCCTTCCACCTTTAATCTGGTATGGTTACTAAATTATTCGATCCTTTATTATACTATGGACAATGAGACGCTTTCTTCAGAAGCTTAATTCTTTTGGTCTTGATTAAAAATTGTACTTTTCTTTAATATAAATGACAAAGTATAGATTTGAGACGTATCCATAGTTTGAAATGTCTGCTTTGAAAATTATTTGTAGTCATCTCAATTGTCATAAGTGTATGTTTAATCGACAGTCCGGAGACTGGTTTGTTGGAAGTTCTCCATTCCATTTCGGAAATATTAGAGAACATTTCCCTTTCCATGGGAATTATTACAGTGCTGCTTTTCCGTTACCTTCCCACGGCATGATGACAAATGGATCCAAATGCGGCGCCCGTCCGCGTGTCGAGGCAGCGGGTGCTTCGAAGTGGGTTTGATGAGGTTCAAGGTGAGAAAGCAAGGACCGACATCCATACCCCATGTTTGAATTCGAAACTGAACTGAACTGATAAGTGACGTAATGGCGCTCACCACAATGGCAATAACCTAGGTTTCCTGAATCTAGAATTCAGTAGAACGGCTCCATTAAAAGTTGTATTTATGACGGTTTTGTAATAATCTGAAAAAATCCTTCAATTGCTTAGTCTCGGAGATACAATAAATTATGTTACCTCTGGGTTCATTTATTATACAAATTAATAAAGTTTGTAGTACAATTACGTGCATTGTACCGCTGAGAGTTGGGTAGTATTAAATAAATAAGGTGTGTTGCTACATAATCAGTATTCTAAAGTTTAAATTGCTGAGGATGAAATGTAATTTCTTCGTTTAATCGCAGAACTTGTCAGGATAGAACTTCTTGATTTTTAATACATCAAGGCAGCAGTGATCAGAAATGTCAGTTTTCCCGTATAGTACCAGTAGTTTACCACTAAATGTGTCTGTATGTCTACATATAAACTCTTAATTAGTAAGAAGTTGTGGACATTGTGTTTTGGAGGACCAATCCTGCTGTCTGTAACGTTCGCATAAAGGCCGAGACAGTCGCTGCATTGTGCGTCTTTGACGGAATTATCTGCACATGAGGCATAACGGGGCCAGATGGCGGTGGCACGTACAAAGAGCAGATAGCCGGGTCCCGACTGTAGGCAGCAGTCAAATGATACTACCCGCTATTATGCCCACTAAGATAATTACTCAGGTCCGCTAGATCCGTTAACGTGTTCACTCGCCGGTGCCCCTAACCCCGCAGTGCGCAAACTCAGAACTAAAAAGCCTGCGTTGCAACCAGCTCCCTTCACCGCTAGTAAACAATTGTAGCCCTCTTTCTTAAAGCCCATTCTGTCAAAGAGAATTACAGTTATAATGACAATAACAAAGCTTCGTACTAGCACGGTGCAGAAATTGAAACTTCATGATTAATTTGTACTGAAAATGCTAATTGCAAAACAAATACCTTGAAACGACGCCTCCTAGTTATACAGACTTATGCTTTCGAAACGGAAAGAGGTTCTGCACTCTATTTTATCTCCCATTACTCTGAACACTCAATCTGGTAAAAGAGGTTGCAGGGATCTCACTTGGGAAAATCGGATTGGAGAGCAAAGCTTTTGGTGGACCGTGCAGCCTACAGCGAGTCCCTGCCAGTATATTTAGGAGAATCAATGCCTCAAAGCTGTTACTGTAGCCTAAAAACAATCAATCCGTGGGGATTCCGGCATGCTACACCCCCTATCGTGGCGGATATTCAAAACGTTGGGGTAGTTGTTGCGAAAACGAAAAGTTTAGTTATGTTACTGGACGAATAAAAAATATTACAAACGTATTGTTTTATAAATAAAGTGAATCAGAGTTTGGAAAAGTGTACGAGAAATGTTTGCTTATTTGCAGACGCCAGATATCTTATCACTCCCAATCATTTTTATAAAATTTGTTCACAATATATATTACAGATTTATAATTAAGTAACAGTAAAATAATACAACCGAAGATTTGTAATTAAGTTTACTCAAAACATAGACTTGAGTTTTGCATTATTATTTGGAATTGTGAATATCACAGGACAACACAACGAGAAATAAACTGTTGATTTTGTCACCAAAGATCATAAATGTGCTGAAGAGAAAATAATCAGTGATTTGGTACAACGTGCCGAGTTTTACATAATTTTAATGTTGTTGAAAGGTTCTATGGGCAATGGTTGTAGATTACCGTTTGACAAGTGTTTACTCCTGTGCTTAGCCTAGCCCGGAGGGTTCAGCTGTCCTAACTTACGATAAATCGATGGCCATGAATCCTCGCTGGTCGCCTTCCTATTCGTAAACAAGTTGAAGGACTGTGGTATTCATGCTCCAAAAATTATGTTGTGCATTTGCGGTAGAGAAATGCGTACATCGATCCGCTAAAGCATATTATTATCTTCGATCGAAACTGTTGTAGGATACCTCAGTGTTTCTTTGTTTTAAATAAATGCAGACAAGATAAGTTTAACATAGTGATACAATTACAATTAAAAAAAATATGAACAAATATATAGAAAGATTTCTGTAAGGGAAAAACCATTACCAGCTGAAGGCTAAAAATAATCAATTAAAGCCGTAGGCTAACACGCAATACAACAGTGAATCACATGTTCTTATGGATGACAGGGTCCTTACAATATTTTAAAATAAACACGAACTCAAAATAAATAATAATACTTAACCCAGTAAACCGTATCAAGTATTTCGATCTTTTTCAAATGCTTTCTGAATTACAAGAATTGTGAAAAATGCGTCGCACTTTTTTGCCCTAGCTGTAATTTGTGTTTTTGTGTCTGCTAACTGCATTCTTTTTCTCGGAAACCATTCCTCTCAAACTCTCGGGGAGAAGTTATAGCTACGCATGTCACTACTGTCAAAAGTTTCACCACACCATGACATTTCTTTGCACTAGTAAACGCCAAATAATCTAATGTTACATTCCTACATTAGGAAAAATTGTCTTTATTTCTTAATCCCTGTACCTGTAGCGTTGACGGTCATCGACTTTTTCCCCTCCACTTAAATACGGATCTTCGCCTAGAGTCTTAAATTTCCCGCGCTAGATTTACTGTCTTCCATTGGCCCTATGTTAGCCAATCTAGAAGTCCAGTTTCTAGAAGTCTCGAACACTAAAATCAACGTGGTTACACCACACACAACTGACAAGTGATCACCACTCGTGCTTTTATATTAACACAAACGTCCATATTATGAGGCAACTGTCCGCACGTGTCAATGACAGCGTTTTAAGTACCAGTAAGTTGATATTATTAAAGAAAGTGTTATGAGTCTAATATAATGTAGTAATTCGTAGGCAACCATTTAAATGATTTCCTCCCAGTCCCCACGGAAAACAATATATACCTAGAGAAAATAGAAATACAAATATGAATATTAATTTAAGTATGTTCAGGTGCTTTTTTGGTTTAACACATTAAAAAGGTGTCGTCGAAGAGATACGTTAACGTTTATTTTATGTAGAAAATTATGTATCAGAAAGACTTAATTTCATTCAAAATAAATAGCTTTCGTAATCGAAAACTGATAAATATTATATCGATAAAGAACTATTGATCACAATAAATATACGTTAGTGTCTTTTTAAAGTTAACAATTAATTAATAATATAGTCAAAAGCAGACCCGGATTAGTTGTGAATAACCAATAACATTCGTCAATCGTCGTCCTGCAGAATCGTGCAACATGTTTTGCCAAAGCTTTTACCAATTTTGCTCCTACACCTGGGGAAAACAAGAACGATTGCCTTGTACCAAGGTTGAAATAAAACACCGACTTAAAGTTAGCTTCGTATATAATATTAATCTTACACGATTGTACACAATTTTATCAATTTTAACTCCCCTAAGTTGGTTTTATATCTTAGTTTATGACTTTTATCTCAAACATATTGAAGCCATTAAAATCAACGGTTTATTTAAAATAGTATCAAGATAATCAATTTAATCCAAAGTTCGTTCTCCTTTTTAATGAAACATGCATTTACGGTTAATAAATAATTCAAAATTTATTAAATATACTTAGGCTTAATTCACATATATTCTGTAAATAATTTAATACCTTCATGAATTAATTCATTATGTATTAATGTTGTAGTAAATTAAAAAATAATTTACTTATAAAAGTATTTTTAGCTCTCTAATTAATTAGTATGTAATTAAAGCAATTTCTGTGACTCGGTTACAGTTTGATAGTATCAAATTAACTTACGAATTAAATTACGTTGTATTGCATCAATCTATATTTAAATTTAAATCGGAGACCATAGTACGACTTATAAATAATAGTCATTCATGGAACATACGTTATGTAACAAATAATGGATTAAATATTTATTGATTATATATACATTGAGTTAATACCAATGTAGTAAAATTCGAATTTTTCTATAACAACACTTAAATACGACGAAAATCTTCTTTTTACCATTTCTAAGATTTTTTTATTGTAAGAACATGAATAAATTTAAAAAACTCGTTCAGAAAAACAATGAAATGAAATGAAATTCATGTACACATGGGCCCCGCATCTCACTCCTAAGCCTTTAAACCTTGTTGTGGATTGATCCAAAGCACAGAAGAATGCTTTGAAGAAAAAGCAAGGCAAACAGAATCGAAGTTAACCTGAGAAAAGTTAAGTAAATTAAACTTATTGCATTGTACGAACTATTCAGTTTTCAACTTTAATGAGGCTGAATGAAGAATGCCTTATGAATGAAACTCTGTACAAGTGGATGAGAAAATTAAATTATAAAATGACGAAGTTTTTATTACATGCATATAGCTGAAATAATAGTCGGCTACGACACAGCGTTATCAAACTGAATCGATTATATCCTACTTTAAATTATAAATACTAAACTGAAATTAGTGATGTAAATTAATCACACACACTTTGAAGGTTTCAATTGCCACCTTTCACATTAAAGTTAACGAGCAGTATTAATTCGAAATAAGGTACTAATACGAAGATCTGTTTTAAATAATTAACGTAAAGGTATTATTTAGCAAGAATACTTAACGTGAAGTATCAATTAGAGGGAACTGCATGAACGAAAAGTTTGTTATAATTATCTTGTAACATTAAAAATATTCGTTAATATCCAAGAACAAAAACATTGTGAAAAAGAAAAAGCATACAAATGTGAAAGTATCGAAATAGTTGTCATGTGTCCCTTATTTTACGTTCAAGCAGTAACAACATTTAAACATAACTAAAGAAGCAACATGCATGGATTTTGAAACTGTCTGCTTGGCCCTAAATCCGATACTGAATTTCGTATTTTCTTGATGTTTCAACGAAATGATTAAATATTTAATACAACACACAAAAAATTTCAGAAAATTAGAACCTCAATCTCTCACATTTTAACGTTGAATCGTAATTACTCCATGATTTCAAATTATATAAAATGCATCTCTAGCCTCTTTCTCCTTTTGCTGTAAATTCCACAACATTAGATAATTATACTTGCAACTTTGAAAATTTTAAGAAAATATTTATGAAATATTACTAGTAATACTACTCATTTAAGGAAATGACTTTATTTCTCAATGTTTAATTATCATTTTCGAATTTTAGCATCTACAAGCTGTTAAGTTGTAATGACAAGCTTACAATTTTCACTTTACAAAATTTATATTTGGAGAGGAATAGCTTATACCGCCAGGAGCAGATTCGGTCTGCATAGCAATTTAGGCTTGAGAATGATCCTGGAATTAATAGGGAAGACGCTGACGAATAATGTAGGAAATTAGTCCCAAGGCGGCAATATACCGACCTTAAAGGCGACTGTTGCTTGTGCTTATCGATGCAGCTCTAGGCCAGAACTGCGGCTTCGATCTCCCTTCAGATTTTGAATATCATAAAGAAAAGTTTGGTACGCATTGAACCTGCGATCATAATACACCAATTTCTCAGACAACGGCAGAGAATTTATAATAATTTCTTCGAAAGAAGTTGAACCTCAAATGATTATAAAGATACGTATTTTAATTGTTAATATAAAATCAGAATGTTGATTCGTCGTTACAGATATTACTAAACAGAATCTAAGTGAGTGAAATACTCGATTCAAATTTTATAAGTGTAACAGTGTACTCCATTAAATCACAAACCAATGAATACCTTTCTTTAATATTTCTCAATACTGTCAAAGATCATTGATTAACTTACAGAAATTCGTTAGATCCCCTAAAAAACTATATTATAGCAGTGAAGAATTAAAAGGAAGAATTGAACGACTTAACTAAACCTACAAATCAATGAGGCATGACGTATACACACTAGAAACCATAAAAATTGTGTCCTTTCCTTAATTTGATGTTCGTCTCGAGACAGCCATACATTCTCTTAATGAGAAAAAGGACACGATAGTTAGGTCAGGGTCGTCTCAACAGGGATGAAAAAAGTAATATGGTACAAGTAGCTTTCTTGTGTTTTATAATCAAACATTTATTACCCGAAAACTTTATTTCAAGCAATTTAACTAATAGCGCATTTTATATTGACATATATAATGAGTCTTTGATTAAATTTCATTTAGTAATTCATATAATTTTTATTTGACTTTAATCAAAAACTATTCTTTTACAACATATTAATATTCCGTTTTGAGAACATGTTGTCTTAGAGGTCCCTTGGAACACAAAGCCATGGGAATAATCCCATGATTTGATTGAGAATTAAATTGTTAGCACTGCATAAATGATGTCGTTGAAGACACGAAAATTGCAGATTTGTAAGTCTGTATTATTTTGGTTTTCCGGACATATGTGATCTCTGAAGCAAGTGAATGTTCTAATTGATAATAAAGTAGCCTTTAGGATTTTTGTGCTGAGAAGAATGATTTTCCGTTATAGTGAACCGTAGACTCAAAAATGTAAAAGAGCAGGGGTGTTGCGTGTTGCATTCAGGATGGTGTGCTTATTTTATTTTTTTTTCACGATGGATCAACTATTTTATTGGAAAGAACCACATTTAAGGATACTATTGGACACTGTTCTATACTTCTGTTGAATATTAATATACAGGTAAATATTAGGTTTAATTGAATGTCCACATTATTAGCTTTTTAGAATATAACAATTCTTTTCCTATATATCTAGAAATTGTACGACTTATCCGACTAAACAACATTTTGAATGCGAGATTTATGTGCGATATCTAAAGAGGCAAGAAATCGATGCAGACTGTAAGGGAAATAATTGAATGAAATTGACACATGAGAATATATTAAAAGGAAACTGCTTTAAATTACGGATAAATCAAATTGGATCGTGAGTTTGGAGAGGAGATTGAACGTATTGGCTTGAATTCAATTTCGTTCTCATTTCTTCACACATTAAATGAGCCGCGTGCATGGCTACTTCCACTAAATCCTGTTAGTCACATACCTAAATCACTAGACATTTATACAAGGTCTTATTTAACTTTCTCCACAATTCTTCCAGCAATTTATGTGAAGCCTACAAAATGGAAAGTTTTGGCACTTTGAACAGATATATTTAAACCATAAAATTAATTCATAATCTGTATCAAGTATTTTACCTGCAATTTTTACTGATTCATCAAACCTGATTAGAATCAAAAGTGATTTATCTGTCTATGGCTCAAATTCCTAAAAAATTATTTTAAGTTAATTAAAAAACAATGTATCAATAATTCTGTGTTGTGTTTGCAGTATTAGTAAATTTTATTGTATTATAAGAACGGCTTGAGATAAAGCTTTGGGCAAAAGTTTTCTACACGTTCAATAAATTGCGTCAGTTGTAGTTTCAAATTTATTTCTTCTCTCATTTAGTTCATTCTATATATTAAAATTCATATATAACTTTAAGTCGGTTTTTATTAATAATATAATAAATTAAATATATTAAAGACCATTTTATAGATTTTTAAAAATATTTTATTCACCACAACGATTGAATTACCTTCCATAAATTATTTGTCTCACTGATGTTTCAGAATAATGGCAAAAGGTACATGAATAATTATTTTCGACTTAGTATATTTTAAAAAAATTTCAACAGACTATTTCGAATTGAAGTTAAATATAAATTAGATTCAATTTATTTTATATAATGTCTCTTTTGTTGGGTATACCGTTTTCTACGTTAAATGGTTCACCTACTGAAACTAATTCTCTTACATTTAGGAGTATATCTGTCCGTAAGATTAACAAACCTATTTCCATTATTAACATTCAATTTTCTAGTTTCTTCTTAAACTTTATGTTCAACTTAATTGATATTTTTTCTCAAATATTTACGGTAGGAGTGTAAATCTTTTTTTTATTATTATTATTAAAGAGTGAATAATTGTTAATTTATTTCAATTCACTGAGATTTTTTAAAATCAGACAAAGTTTTGGATTTTTATTTGGAGAAATTCATATTGAAGTTCCCACTGTAAATAATCAGCGAATTTATGAAAGACTGGGCAGAAACTTTGCTGCCGAGCAATTTTTTAAGTGAGCAAATTTTCAAGATGATTTCTAATATATTATTTATACTTTGATTAAGTGCGCTGTAAATAACAACCACGGTGATTTTCAGTCCACTTTACACTTGCCTGTTTGCTACAAGCACTTCTCCAAGAACTAATTTGTTAAAACTACACGAGTGAAAATTACTAAATACTACATCCCTCTGAGAACTTAAAATGTTTGTTTTATCTGTATTATTTTTGTTTCTGCAGTTCTACTTCGAGGACTCTTAAACTTGGCTAGAAAGTAATGAAGGCTTTTATTTTCGAAATTTTCATTCGTTTACCAAGTTATTTAGCAACGTGATGAACTTATAGCAGATTTCAACAGTCTTCAAGAGTGAGACCAACTCCTTTCTAGTTTCCAGGCTAGCGGATAATTCTCCAAAATTCAGAGTAAAGTCAGTAAGATGCGACTAACAATAATTCTAATAAGTCATATTGCGGAGTACTAATAATTAAAGTTATATATTTGCTTGATATTTCACACAATTACTTCTATTTTTCAGGTCGTACGTATAGGGACCTAGGTTCCTCACTGCTATCTAGCAAGCGAAGTCACATAATTATTGCGTTGAAATAAGGCTCATATATTAAATTTTTATTCTTGTATTTATTTAACTTGTAATGTGTGTAAATAATCGTCTAAAATTAAATGTAGTAATTGATGGCCTAGCCGATCTATTTATTTCAACAACTATAAAACACTGCCACATGATTTCTACATTATTCCTTAAAATATCGTTGTCATAATGTACTCCGAAAATTATTATCGTTGTATATTATGTACTCCGAAAATTTCTTTTGAATTTTTCTATCCAAAATTTTCTATATTTGGAAATAATATTCAATCTCTTCCAATATCGCCGATATACAATATCACCGGTATCCAATACATCGCACGCTAGTAGGCCACCTATAATAATTACCAGATATGATTGGAGTGTTAATACTTTATGAAACGTCTTCTTCACGAAAGCCACCGAGTTTACGCGAATGAGCGTTTCACTCCTGAAGAAAAGTGACCTATTCACTGCGCAAGAAAACGTGTCCGCGTTGAAAGTATTCTAATTTAAACGGGTTATTTTACAGACACATCTGTGATAATCAATCGTTGTTGGGACTTCTATAATCGATCAATTCTAATGAACCACGTATCTTCAGAGAGTATTGTTGAACTATCAGTATTTGGCACCACACTGATATAGAGGAACATTGGTATTACGTGCTTCAGATACTCGCGTTTAACTGTTCTATTCACACAAAACAATAGTAGCACCAGACAGGATGCTAAACCTGCACATTGAGCAAAGCACTTCAACTACAAGTGAGGCTATTCTGAGTCACACAAGTGTATAATCAAATTAGTATATTTTTATTCAATAAATTAGACCAAACAAATATCTCTTCATTCTTATAACCCAACTTACATGTGAAAATAGCAATGAGTTTAAGCTCACATGTATGCTATCATGACCTTGGATTACACATTCATTGTCAAAGGGTAATGAAATTTTTTCCAAAGTTATGAATAACTAACAGTAATTTTATAAGTAGCTACAGAGCTATGTCAATTCATTGTAGGTAGTGAAAGCATAAATTACTCTAGAACGCGCAATACATTACTACGACTTATACGTAATTCAAATCGAAAGTCTGAGATTTTCTGCAGGCGGCATATATATGAAAGCATGTAATTATGACACTTGAATAGTCTAACGGTGACAGCGACAACAACTCAGCAGGCGAGTTGTTGAAGTCATTATTAAATCTATTCAGTTCGACACGCATTCAACATTCATTCACCCCTATCACCCATCGCCCAGCTCTAATTTTCTTTTCATTGACGCAAAATTTTATGTCTCCATATATTTATACAAATCGTTCTGATGTCAGGGAGTTTCCCTTGCCATTTCGGTTTAATAATACTACACATACAAAACAGTCTTGATAAAATATCATATTTTGTTGGAATAAGAAAGAAACTTGGATTTGATTTGCAAATATATATATATATATGTCATTATGTGCATGGTAATCAAAGTTAACTAGATGAAATCTACTGAAAAATATGTGAAGTTTGTATAATAAATTATTTTATATAGCTAAACTGTTATTTAATATTATTACTATAATCTAAATGTCCTAGTTAACATCAACTTAGCCTCATTATTTTGAATTACAAATCCGGGATAAGTTAAAGACAATTTATCCATACAGAAGTGGTTTTATGAACACAGAAGGTTAAAAGACGGCTGGAAAGAAGACTAGATTTTTTAAAAAATAAACGCGTTGATCAATACTAAATTACGGAAGGACGAAATACTGAAAGGCGAATATTTTAAGTCTAAATAGAAGAGGAAACAAGTTATTCCTGGACTACTGAGTAAACTGTACAGTAGAAGAAGTTGGTGAAATTTAAATATTTAAAGGACATTTAAGGACTATTTTCTTGAAGAGCACAAAAATTATGGAAAATATGGAAACTAATTAAAATTGCACAAGTGTCGGATTCGAAATGTAGGTGCGTTGTTACATGGAACAGAGTAGAATTGAATACAATAGACTACCGAAAAGATCTATTAAGTTTATTTTACTTAAATAAGCGAACGAATGTTCACATCATCTATACTGAAGAACGTCTCACGTGTGTAATTGTATTTATTAGGAAAAAAAATTATGTTAGATATTTTCCATCGTATTAAATTTTGTGATTTTACAAAAACCGAGGATAGAAGTGGGGAGTCACTACGTAGGACAAAATCAAAATTAGACACTTGTTGATCGGATTTTACACCTAAAATAGTAACTATTCTTCTTCCAATCTGAGAATTTCGATATTAGGCGCGGTACCTCCGCCTGAAGACCGCAGTACCAGTTTTCAGTTTACTCAAAAAATAATTCCCCACAATGTTAAGTACCCAGCGTAATAATTCACTTGCAAAAGGGAAAATTATTGGTTTGCAGACTTCAGCGTGGACCATACGATATGGCGATCACTGGATGTATAGATATTTCGCCTACATGTCGAAATTAAGCGTTGTTCTTATAAATTCACATTATCTGTACCTTATACAATTTTCCTTATTCCACGGAGTAAAGAAAAACATTATTGCATCAAAGTTTACATTGAAAAGGATAGTAAATCAAAGCAAACGTAGGTTTTTGGAGAAATTTCTCTACAATTGTCACTTTAGATCTCCACAGAGGAAATATATTTTCCTCTCCAAATTAGCTATCACTTATAGTTTCTTTATAAACGTCATCAAGCAGAATATTTTGCACATAACAGGTCCTCTGGTGGTTTCGATGTTGCTGTCAACCGCACAAAGCGAGTAAAACTTGTATAGCCCCGATTGATGCAGAACCCCGATATCGGAAAGGTAGCATTAACGGTGCAACTTTCAAATGAGCTTCCATTGAGCCACCTGTGATGGTGCCATAGAAAAGCGAGTACTTTTACACGCATGGCAGAAGGGCTATAGCCAGCATGGCCGGCAGTGTACATTACAAAACGGTCCGGAAATTCCAAATTGTGCTCTGAAAAGACAGCGCAGGTCATCCAATAAATCTGCAGCCAAAATCTATTTTCAATCGCTTTCGGCTCCAATAAAATGCGATATGCTCCAAGGTCTCTGGCTAATTATTTGCATAGGTGAATAAATCGAAAGGGTACACGCTTATTGAAAGACTTGATGTACAAATATATTTTTTATAATTTCTCTTCTATTTGCCACATATATTTTGTTAATTCAGTTAAAGGTTGAGTAAACGTAAACTATTGAACTATACGTGTGTTTATTTATGGATTTGGAAATCCCGTCAACGGGAAACCTAAAATAGTATGCTTGTCAGCAGAATATAAAACGTTTGGATCAGTAACTGCAAATTATGATGTTAATTTCTAGATCATCCGTTGGCATGAATTAAAATGGCGGCACAATAATAAATTTCTTTCCGGCCGTGATAAATTTAACAAGAAAACACGTATATAATACGTATTTCGCCGCTGTAAGACGAATCGAGTAATGGCTAACAGCACTACTGAGCTGTAGAGGTTGTACCACAGAGGTCAAAGTTTGAATCCCGGCACTTTAAGAATCATTATCATACCCACTGCGGAGCTCCTGCTGCCACGTCTCATCAACCGGCGGAAGGCAACGGGAAACCACAGCCGTAATAATTACCCAGGAAAAGGAAAGGTTCTTCAAAATGGAAATGGAACTTTCTACAAACCAGCTGAGTAAAAAGGCAACAAACACATCCATAAATATTCTGACCCCAGAAACACGAATTGACACACATAAATATCGTAACGGTTCCAAGTGCGTAAATAAAAGTATTAGTTGATGATTCAATAACAATTACGTCAAAATGAAAACAACTTTTGCCATCTTAGATCAGATAAATGTGGTTTGTATAAATTAATATAAAATAGCAATACATCGCTATCATAACGCGAGTCTATAACTAATCTTCTTCATAGTCAACTCTATTACCAATACAAAGCATTTAAGTTTTTTTTATTGAATAATATTTTTATTTAAAATTTATCGTTCAAAATGTTTTAAAGTTGTTGCAAACACTTTCGAACCCAGATCAAGAGAACACTGGGCCAAAGACTTGACCACTTCACTAGACACAATCTGTGTGAGTCAGTGATATTTGTAATCGAATACTTATGGAAAAGGTAAACAGAATTAATAGACTTGTGAATAAAAAATCTATTGTCCACGATATCTTTAGATAAGAGCCTACTTTTAGAAATTAGTAGTTTCCTTACATGTCAAGATCTTAATAAAATATAAGCACAATACGTGGAAAAGACACGAAAGAGAATCTAGTACCAGCAGTGTATCACCAGGAGAAAATATTTAAGTAACATAATTTGTTTTATAACCAAACACTTCTTGCAAGAACACTTATTTATATTAAATACCCATTTATATATTAACAGACTTTCTACTTAAAGTGTGTTATACAATATTACACTTATTAATTAAATTAATTTATCATTTTCATAAACAGTTTTAGTTCCTTTCGGCTTTAGTTTCAATATGTATCCTTTTCATCTACGTAAATAAATACTATCGAAAGTAACCGTTACTCTTTAGACAACGATGATTCTGTTTGCATACATTTCAATTACAAAATATATTCACGTTTCATTTTAGTAATGAGATTAAACTGTTTCGATGGAAACTTATTTTTTCTTAAAACTGAATTAAATCTTAATGTATCTCCCCCAGATTTATTTGTATGTTGATACGTAGTTTTAAAAAAAAATTCATTAATGTTTTTATGGTTCGACATATTTATTCCTCTGTCTGATTACTATACATTACTGGAGGTTCAGTTTTTAATAATTCCGCGTTTGCTTTATTCCGACGTTTGCTATATATTTATATTTTAGGGGTAAATTTACATGCTTTCATTAAAAGCATTAGTAGAGGAATGTAACATTTTAGCGACACGAGTCTACGTAATTGATCATAAATGCAGAATTAGGAAGATTGTCAGTTATAAAGGAAACATGGCCCTCGGTAGCAACATTAATAACTCCGCAGACACGTCAGAAGACAAATAGATGATCAGGACGACATCCGACAGGCCTCTCTCTCTCTCTCTCTCTCTCTCTCTCTCTCTCTCTCTATCTATCTCTCTCTGTCTCTCTACCTCCTCAATTTACAAGAGTTATTCAAATGTTAAATATTCAACAAGGTAGAGTACTAGATAAAAATTAGAATTATTAAATATAGTAACGCTTAAAAATTCAATGGCAGAGCTAATATTTATTTAGGTCATTGTTAGGAAAATTCTGAGCGATTTACCATAATGCATTCATCAAATATTCCGAAAATTTTAAAATAATCGTTCAGAAATCAAAACGAACGGTATGTCGGTAATACTTAACGTTCAATTTGTAATCAAGAAAAAATTACAGTAGGCTCTAAATGTTATATTTTACACGTTATAAGTGGTCTTTCCGTAGATTGAGTCTTCCATACCAAAAGGTGTCCGAATCCAATTTATGTCCCTATTATTCCATTAGCTTTGAGTAAAGTTTTAAAAATTATTTTTGAAATAAATATTCTACGTAATTTGTAGTCCACTGGAAGTAAGAAGGTGAAAACGTGAAAAGGTTTTGTTGGAATTATTTATTCAGCTATTTGACATTTGAAATTCTTCTTTCGATCTTACGTTTGCCGCAGTTGTCGAATTTTTCATTCAAAGCATATTATGATTATATTGTAAATATCTGCGGATATTCCAAGTGATTTTCTTTTATATGCAAAACTCGGACCACGTTTTCCACATGAACATTATTTTCTAGAAAAACTACAGCTGTTTCGTTGAAATGAATGAGAATTTAATATTCCAGGTGACAAGATGGTGGGAACCGTCTGTGTGATTTCCCGTATTGTCTGTCACGTGGACGAAGTTTAGGGCAGATCATACAGCTTCGGGACGCGGCAGTAGTGCAATAATGCGGGTAATGGGATATTAATTGCAAACCACATTCAGACGAATTACGCGGCAAGGGCAACCCGGGGCGACGATTAGGTTCCTTATCTGCCCTGGGGGCTGGCTGAATGCACAATGGCTTTGCCATACACCCGAACGAAAAATACGACCCACTGATGCTCTCACAGATGCTCAACCAGTCAGATTACTCGCTCTAAATCTCCATCCGTTTAAATCAGATAAACTTCTTCAAACGAGACGCATAATATAGCGATGTAACCTCAAGAGCTATCACAAAGTCGATTCTTCCGGCCACATTCGAGGTAAATATCTCTGGCGAAAGCTGCTCGTGTGCTTCAAGATGCGGCCGAAGAATTGGATACAATATGTTCGGTAGGAAACCTGAAAAAAAAATGTAAACCTTTCTCAGTTCTTATTACCACAGAGTGCAGCACGGCGTCGAGTTTTAACCACCGCCATTCAGTATGAAACTGAAATAATCAGTTCTGCTTATGTATTTCACTGGTTTTTAAAATATTTATATTTTTAGGACAGCTTGAAGACCGAGCGAAGGTATACGAAAATATTCGACAGGTAATTTGAAAGTTTGTGAACAAATAAAAATCAATTAATTGATGGCCCACACCTTTTTTTTCTTTTTCCTACATAGTGTATACAGATTTTACACAGCTACTGCAGTTTGTTCATTCATTCCATTGGTTTAATTCTGCAACCGAAGGTGAATATTCAGTATGAAACTCCTTTCTCGTCTCCCGGGGCGATTTGCCTTCCATGAAGTAATTTTTGATCAACAAACGGAATTATTTTTCGTTCCGTTTTGGAATTCACTCGTATTTTTCGATTAAATGAGAAGTAATAGAGCAACGTGTCTGAAACAGGATGTATATTTTAAATGCAAATAAAAAATCAATGGCAATAAGCACGAGTATTTCCACGTATTACTTACAGATTAATATTTCATCGTTTCTCTAATTTTTCACTCTAACAATGCTCACGTTTAAGAGCACTCATATTTCCATTTATTTAAACAAAAAAGTACCCTTTTAATTAAATCTATAGGATTTAGTGTTCATTAACAAGTATGAGCGTGCTATTATGAAAACCTTGACTTTTTATTCTGTGAAATATGATACCAAAACAAAATAGAAATTAGAGGAAAAATGTTAACATCTGAATATCGTTTCGAAGATAAATTCGTTGATGCGAACCTATTCTCCTGTGCTGAGTCCGTTCCAAGTATTACATAAGAAATGATATCACCACTTTCACTGATAAAAATTTTGAATAAATAATTTCTTTAGTGGGGTCACTTTGAGAAGGCAGTAAATGGAAGTAAAGAAAGATTCGAATTAATCTATTGACTAAATAGTTATTTGCTTCACACATTGAAACAGTCAACGTCGTTCGCACACTTAAATTTATTTATTATAGTAAAGTTTAGTTTGCAGAGTTTATAATACAGAAAAAACCGCAATAAAAATATTCGACAAACCGAATTACAAACCGCCGAAAATAATTTTAATTATTATTCCCGACTGTTAGAGATGTTGACGTGAGGACCATTCTATGGTTTAATTGATATAAATAATTCTTAACTGATGAAGTTTACATTTTAAACCTTGAATTGTATTGCGTTTGTTTATGAACGTGGAAGGTGTAAATTTTTAGAATTTTAAAACAGTTCAGACACACATTTTCCGAGCTCATTCAGTTATTGTTGTTTCAGCCTATAAAGCATATTGTTTTTCCATGTGGATACACATGATTACAAAAAGGATTCCATAGCTTCCGAAGATTGTCCGTTGTAGTTGAACTAATCCACGAATTGCAATAAAGAGCTTATAATAAATACACCTTCAGAACGGTTATACTACTTTAACTGAAGCAAGAGAATTCAATTGTTCAGATAAAACTAAAAATTCAAGAAGGAATTTAATTGTGCATAACGGGACAATGCCCTCTGAAACTTTGTTGTGGTGAAACCCAGATTCCGAAGACAGTGAGCGTTATTAAATTTGAGTTCTGCATGAACCCAGGCTACAGAAGAGCAAAGGAAGTTGTCCATGAAATCACAGAGAGCGATCCCCTCGATCTGGTCTCCATGGGACTGCCTTCAGAGATTGTAGTCGGGAAAAAAATTGAGCCGTGATGCAGGTAGCGGGCGCTGGAGGAAGGAAGTCATCACACGGAGCAAAGCGAAATCATAGAAGACCTTCGTTTTATGGGAATATGTCGCATTAAGGGATTTTGTAGCAAAAATGAAAAATGATAGCTAGTTTAGATAAAATTTTCTACTCAGTTGGATTTTTCCTTACTGAATCATTCCTCGTCAAGTAGTTACTATAACGTACTAGTATTCACAGTTTTCACAGTTTTTAATATTTACTGTTCACTAATGTTACTAATCGACGTTACTTTATATTATATCGTAGTTTATGAGACGAAAATGAAAAAATATTAAATTTATTACCCGCAATCAATGAAGAATTAGATAAGTTCCATTCATATTAAATTTTTCCATAGACTACGATTTTTCTGTAATTGAACCTCATGATTAATTCACACTGTGAAGTAAAGAACACACAAATAACATCAAAATTTCCTAATTACGTTTACGGATACGTTTTTTGACGTACAACATATCCCGAATAATTACAGGTCAGTGGACCACTGAGCCACGTATTTACACATGTATATCCGATAAACGCAATTTTTTAATTATTCGTGTATCCGACTATTGGTAAAAAAAATTTCAGTTTCATTCTGTAGTATTACCTAGTATTTTACGTGTAAACAAGAAAGGACGTATGTTATGAATATTTTAAATTAATACTATTACTGAAGAAATTTGATTTTTCCGTGTAAATAAAGAAATATAAATAACGTTTCTCTACAAGGTTCAAAGGAAGCACTTGCAGATGAAATTAAAGGAAATATTTCAATACTAGACAACATTCCTGAAAATTTCATCCAAACCGAATAAATTGTAGCAAACAAATTTCAGACATTTTACAACTGCTGTGTCGTCCTTCGATTCGTCTCGGAAACAACTTAATCAGTACAATGAATGCAAATTTGCTACATTCTGTAATGCTAAGACCGAGTCGTGTTCACAGGTAAATGGTACATATATTCAACTAGTTACGGCGGCAGACCTTTATAGACCATAAATGGGTCTCATAAATGCGATCTAGATATTGCAACCGCTTTGTAGATGTTCGTAAAATACGTGTCCATGTTTTACGACAGCTTAGAGTGTGATTGCGCCCCGTTTTCATTCCTCAAAATGCTGACAATAAAACAAATGATTAACCGATTCTTTCACTGCGTCCGCCATAAATCTATATTAATATTTTTGTCAGGTTCCGTACCGTGAAATCGTTATACACTACCGTGTTTAATTATCTCCAAGAAATCCTTACGATTTGGAGATGACAAAATATCTCGTGTTAAAGTTTCTTGCGTTAACTTCAGTTTTTCTTATTTTTTGCAAGAAGGAAAAGTATAGTAATTTCAAGAATTTGCATCAACTTAAATATGACTAGTCAGGTTCATAGAAAGGGACTTCTTTGCAGAATACTGATTGTAATTGATTTTTAGGCAGAGAAATGAACGCGATCACATTTACATTGGCACAAACCGTCCGGTTTTTTTTGTTTAACAGATTCCGTAGAAATGAATTCAGGTTGGATTTTGTCAATTACGTTTAGATAAAGTCTTCGATAATCTTTGTGTGTTTGTAAATATTTGTTGTGTTTTTAGTAGAAAAAACATAAAATACAAAGAGGAAAATATTTTAGACTTACAAATATTTAAAATTTTACTTTGAACTAATATGGTGGTACTAACTTGAGCCATTTTTAAAAAAGGTGTAAAATTAAAAACTCTACTACTATGATATACTTTAACTATGATAATAAACCGAGTCGTAAGTAGGTCATTTTTTCTTTCAACACGGTATTGATCTTGATTAAATAAATCAGTGACTTAGGTAAAAATCTTAATGAAAATTTATATATTCTGAATATTGAATAATCCTAACACTTTCATATAAATCCAGTGGATTCTTGTTTACAACGAATCCCCAAAAATACATGATTTTTCAAATTTTTTTGGTGTTTCTAATATAATATTTAAGAAATATCCAAATTTAAAGCATGCATATAATCTATAAAATCGGAAAACTATTCTTCAGATGACAAGTCAACTTTTAAATGTTTTTAAATTATTTTGATTACAAGACTATAGTAACAGTAGTTTGGAATAAAAAATATTCTAGATAAAATTTACTTTGAAAAAAATTGCAGTTGATAAAGACAACAGAGAATGCTTGTTATTTCATTCTATCTCCCGTTAGGCTTTCAACCGAATCCGCTTCTTCTGCAATGTTTAAAGCACTCTTATGATATCCTATTCCCGTGGGAAGCCGATGTGCACCATACGTTAGAAGGTTACAAATGTAAAGCTAAGGATTTCATGAAAGTAATTGCAATTCGTGTCGACCTCGAGACAAGCCAGGCCAATACCGTCGAATGAATGGCAATGATCAGTTCACGTTTCCAATAGTAGAATCACGGCAGTAACAAATACAGCAACGTGATTCGAAAGTCTAGGCAGCCCTGCACAACAAACTACATGTGAATACCCTCACATTTCCCGGACTTCTATAGCTATCAACCTATATTACATTGTAAGCTACATTACATTCTGTTTTACGAACACGCAATCGCTGGCATTAGAAGAAATGGATTATATTGCTTTAGTATCACACAAGGAAATGGCAAAAGTTGCGTGTTAAATTAATTACAAGTTCAATCAAAAGGCTTTATTCGAGGGCTTACGAGTGTTAATTTTCGGGATGAAATACCATTCACGGAACTAACGGGCTATCCCAATATGACACGCCTCGTTTCATATTTTCATCAATTTTGCTTAGTGGGAGTTGATCATTGTCATAATTGCGTGTTCTGTTTCAAAAGAATGTTAATGTTTCCAAACGACTAGATATTTCAGAAAATTGAAAGCAGGATGTGTTCATCAATTATCTTAGCTGATAAAAGGTAGAGTTGTTTTAATTGAATTTAGTTTAAAAAACAAAGAGGAAATACAATCGTATCGCTCAAACTGAGACCCCAATTAGTAAATGTAAATTATTTGAGATCGAAACTGGAAAGTAGACTAATGCAACTGTGGAAATCAGTGATATCAGTAGCACAGACATTTTTATATTTTTCCTAGGTTTTCCGTAATAACGAATCTATAAAAGATGCCAAGAAAAATCTGTTCTTCATTATTAGGGTAATATATCATTTCGGTAGGGTTAGTGAGGCCGAGGAAAATCCGAAAACTGTACATGGACCTAAGAATGTTGTATTTGTGAAGCGCTTAGTTCTTTTGCAGTTACATGAAAAACGTATAACAATACCAATTAATCAACGAATAAAATATTGTTAATAATATGTTATTTATTAAACTGACTTTCAAACTACCTAAAAACTCGCACAATTTTATTTGAAGAAAATAATATATTACTACAAAATTCATTTGATTCATGTCCTTAATTAAAAATCTGACTGTAGGCTTCTTAAATCAAACATATCATCTCCATCTATCAATCTTAATTTACTTACAATTGTCGCCATTAAAATTATGGAAGGCCTTAGGTGGGACCAATTTAAAATATTATTGAAGGAAACTCTTCAAAGTAGGCAAGGGGCATTTAAATCTACAGTTGTCAAGGGATGTGATAAAGGTCTAAGAAACAAAACACCCCACTACAATTTCTAAAATCGATAAAGCGTAATAAAAATTTTAAAATACCGCGCATCTTGTTAGAAGAAGTTAATTGGAGGTAAGTCCTGGAAACAGGATAAAACATTTCTTTGGTAGCGCGTGAATAAATTACAAAAAGTTAAAATGAAATTTAGAGAGTGGTTGGAATAGAAAATTTGAATTCAGTTACAGAGGAAATAATAGTAGCATGAAAATTTGTTTAGCAAGTTGAGGAGAATGAAATAAAGAAAATATTACCAAGTGATGATTTTAAAGCTGAAGAGATAAGTAAGAGAGAAGGTAGACGTGATACGAGAAATAGTTGCTCCAGTCGTTGGAGAGAAAGAGGAGCAACATTGGCCAATCATCGTTTCTTCCAGTGGCACTTCTCCAGAACTATATATATATATATATATATATATATATATATATATATATATATACGCTGAGCGGTAAAGTTATAATTTGATTTCTGAATATTTTTTGTAATATTTGATTAGTGTTTATATAAAAAATACCATTTTTTTTAAAATGAATAAACCCTAAATTAAAAATCATACTTATTTTTAATAACCGTAACTCAGTGAAAAGATTCTTCCTGTTATGCGGTTCACAATAACTGTTTGAAGTACGTAGCTTGGATATAATTCGTGAATTAGTTCCTCCATTTCAGAAGGATCATCGATCAAGATAGTACAAGTATCATTAACACTGAATATTTTTCAACAGAGACGTGTAAGATTATAATTTTAACTAAACCATATTTTATTATTTTTACTCGTTCCTACAAATGAAGAGAACAAAAAAATTAATGATTCAAGGGCGTTTCTCCTGTAGGCTTCAATGTAAAGAACGCGCATTAAAGATCGAGGATCCACATTCCTGGGATCTAACGCCTTTACATGTAAGGGAATTTTACGCCTTCCACGGGCTACAAAAATCGATGGCGCCACTTGTTTACAGCCTTCCTATTGTAGAACGGGCGTCTTTCTCAAACAGGGACATGGAAAAGTATTTTATGTTCCAGAGCCCCGGCCAATGAGAGAGAGCAGGTGGAACAGATAAGGCGACTCCGAACTTGGACAAGTACATGTCAGTGTCTGCTCAACCCGTAATTACCTGAAATAAAGCTGTATTTTATTCAGTATTCTGTTCCTTGAGTGTACATCCACTCCATTGTGGACTAATGTGACAATCGATCCTTGAGAGCTACAAAGAGGTACTACTATATTTTTACTAACAGAATATAAGGAATGAGTTCGCCAGTTATTAGCATCCACTTTGTTAATAATATTTTTAAACCAATGGATATAAAAATGAATGAAGTAGACCATATACATATATAAATTAGGCAAGGGCTAACCAATATATTTTTTGGGAAAGTTAAATTTTGTTATAATCAATATAATATGAATATTTATCATGAGCTTAATCATTTTTTGTACGTAAAACGTTTTATATCTCGTATATTGTAATTATACAAGCCAGTTTCTGTACTCGCGCAAAAGCTTGCAACTGCATTGAGAACTAGAGACGTAAATGGCTGCAATTTTACGTTTGTTTTCCACGACAGGGTAAACGTACAAGTTTTAACTGATGTTGAGTTGCTAACAATAGAGTCTAATAACTGTTCTAAGAAAAATATCTGAAACGGTGTTCTCATTCAGAATTTCTGAAAAAGATTTGATACGGACGGGTTACGACAGTCAATCCATTACGGAACGTTGAGAGAAATAGCGCATAACGCGACTAAAAAATATCTTTGAATAGTTCTGTGCATTGATTTTAATTTATAGATATACGATATTTTAGGTTTTTCAAAAGTGATTCAGTCTGAGATAAATTAAAGATTAAAAATAGTTATTAACTAAATCTAATTATTATTATTTTAATTTTTTAATTTTTAAACTATTAGGCCTGAGTAATAATGTTCGGTAATGTGCCCTGATATTGCGTCCTGCTTTACCTCATATTTCTGAGAGGAATGAGGCGAGGCGAGGGACTGCTAATTTGTTGATTTCTGAGAAGTTAAAAATATGTTAGCTTCAGTAACCGGTAGCCAAGGCGTAGAAGACTTCTTGGGGAAACAAAAAAACAAAGAGGGAGGGACCCACTTCTACAAAATTTACCTCCATTTCGTAATGAAGTGGCGAAACCGCTGTCGGAAACGAAGGCAGGAGCAGTGCAAACAGCCCCGGGGAATGATGTTTACTGGTAATTCTTGATAGTTATTTAGAAAGTTGAAACAATGACGGAGATGTAATTAAGGGCTCTCGGTTCGCAACTTCCTGTGGCGCTATTTTTCTTGAGGAATTGAAGTCGCAGCCGCGATGTTTGTTGCTGGCTCCTGTTTGACTTTGGAAGTGAGGATAGATTGCATTCGGTTGTGAACAAACGAACATATAAGTTTTAATGAATGACGAGGTTCGCACCGTTGGGACCCGGCACGCCACTCAGACGTCAAATCAGGACTCCGCCATCAAACTTGCTTAATTAATCACGCCGCCGCCGGAAAAGAATATCGTATTATTTAAGTGCCTCAAATTATACAGACGTTATAGAATAAATGATTCTTTATCAAGCTAAATTATAGCTTCACGAAAAAAATCATTAATCCAGAAAAAAAAACTTTTTCACGCGACCACAACTTTAGAGTAATTACTCATTAGGGGGTCTTATAAATTGCCATTTTTTAAATCAACATATCAAAAAGACATTTTGTAGCATTTGACACGTATTAAGATACACAAGTAATTAATTTATATAGTAAAGTTATATATTATATATTTGTAAAGTTAAATAATGGGAAATGATAAATGAGTTTTGTCACGAGCGATTAGTAAGGTTTCTGACAGTGGGCGTTAATCTCGAATTACATGGCTTTCCAAACAATATTTGAATGTGAAACAAAAATTCTGGAATAAATACTTAATGATGTATCTCACACCACGGAATTGCTCCGAGAAGGTGGATAATAAGTAACAAATAAGTTCATTCAGTGACATATTATTGTAAATATATCACGCGTCCTTTATACGAAGAATTCTCAATGTTAGCATGATGAAATTGTTTACCTAAAAATATTTGCTACGTCTAGAGTATCTATAAGGTTATCTTCAAGTCTTATCGTGACAACAAAGGTTTTGTTTACTTACTAATAACATGAGCCATAAAAGAAAAAAAATAATTGGACAGTCAGAATTTTAAGATTTCACCCTTTTAAATGGTTGACTATAATTTAAGATTTAATAAGAAAGATAGCCAATACAAACAAAAAAGGGTAATATAAATCCCAGACAACGTTTCTGGGATCCTTGTTCCTTTCGTCAGGTGCTAAGAAGAGCCTAGTGAAACACAACTGCACTGGTCAGTTAAAAACACTCAAAAGCGACGAAAACGCAACGACAATGGGAGTGCCGAAGGGGTGGCGTAACAATAAGGGAGCAACGACAATGGGAAAACAGAAGGTTTAGCATAATAATAAGGAATCATAGCAATTATTGAGTTTCATAGTGTCTGTTTGTACATTGATAGCTGTGATGTAGGATTTAATGTGAAGCATCTCTGAAATGAGTCTGGAATTGTACTTGGTATCAATGTCTAAAATCTTAGCCTTTTGCCAATCAAATGTATGTTTAGAACTATTTATATGTTTGGATACTACACATTGTTTATCAATGGGAAGTTTGATATTTGACACGTGTATTAAGGGAATGTTTTGTTTGCCCTATGTAGCAGGAATTACAATTAGAGCAAGAGATTTGCAAACAACACAATGTTAGCTGTAGGTGTCAAGTGGGTCCTTGTGGTTTTTAATCAAGTATGAAAGGCTCTCTCCCATTGTCGTTACGTTTTCGTCGCTTTTGAGTGTTGTCAACTGACCAGTGCAGTTGTGTTTCACTAGGCTCTTCTTAGCACCTGACGAAAGGCACAAGGATCGCAGAAACGTTGTGTGGTATTTATATTACCATTTTTTGTTTGTACTGGCCATCTTTCTTATTCATTATTTTCAATCAGACGTAATTTTTTTCATTTTATAATTTAAGAGAAAGCCCGTTCAACCGCTATTAGTCGAACAATATCCTTGGCCAAGCAAATAAAATGAGGTTTCGGAACACTCTGAATTTATGGATATTCCTTAAAATATTCTACGGTGCTATATAAAATCGACATTGGTGTGAAATTTATGTTGTTTAAATGAACAGTCAGCGTGACAGACGGACAGGTGTTCAGATGGCATTGGTTTCTGATTCATTATTGTATGAAACGTAAATATTAAATTAAAAACACTCGATTCTACGCAATATGCAGTCTTGCTAAGATAGATTTTATCTCTTCTTGTACTGGTTTGTGTAAAGTTCTCTATTCCAGTTCGGAATATTAGAGAACGTTTCCTTTACGTAGTTGTAGTTTTCAGCTACCTTATGTAGGTATTATGATTAGGTACGGAGTCAAACAGGCGGTCAACCGTGATAATTGACCTATTGATAATCTTGAGAATGACAAATACAAACATCCACGTCCGGACCTCCATGGTGAGAGACAATGACGCTGACCACTACACAACAGCAGGTCGTCAATGTCCATTTCCTGTTTTGAGCCGTAGGCGTCCAGCTTAGCCTCGATTGAAGTGCTCATCAACTTTGAATGTTCATAACATTAGTCGGGACCACAGTCATGTTTATATTTACAGTTAATCTGGCACAATAATAGATTTTGTGTTTGTTTTCGATATTGTGTGACTACACGAGTAAAAAAAAATAGTTTCCTATTTGAGTGTTTACATAGAACACAATTACAGTTCTGAGTACTAAGTTACACCAGCAAGAACGCATTTCCAGCGTTTTGTTAATACCACGACAACGAACTGAAACTGTCAGTCTCCCGGATGCCATGGATCGAAATGGAAAATACAGCAGATGAATTACGGATTTTAGAATAAAACGAGAGTTTTCAAAATTATTTGTTATTTCAATTAATTATAAGACTACAGTTCACGCTGACAGAAAAGAAAACATCAATATTACTTTATTATATTTTCGTTTTTATTAGAATCATTCTATTATATAAATCAAATATCCTTTCATTAACTATTCGTACATCGGCTGTCAGTTAAAATGACATTAGTTCATGTTCATGTAACACAACACATCACCCCTATGTGTCGTGTGACATGAACATGTGCAAAAAATAATGTTTTTGACTGGCACGAATATAGGGATACTTCATGACAGGAAATTAAAGACTATATGTAATACAATATGACCAAAAAGGTCGAAATATATCTAATCAAAAGAGGAAAATATATTAAAGTAATAATGCTGACTTAGTTGGGTTTCGTTTTCTAACACGTTTGGAGTAAAAGCCTGTCCAATTAGATACTATTAATACTTATGCTTCAGTTAACGATACAGAAAACTACGGTAGAAAATTTTAACGATTAGTAATTGAAAAGATAAGTTATGAAACACTCCATATACGTTTTCTTCTTGTATTAAATATTAAAACTGGAGTACATTCATTGAGGAAATTAAAGTTAGAACTTAATATTATATCTAAAATAATATTTTATGTTCAAGTAGTTTGTGTTGAGATAATTTGAATTCGATATCTTTGTAATCAGAGATAGTAGGGGGCAAGAGTGTCTGTGGTTGCTAGGGTAAGAGTATCGTTGGTGGTGGAGATCGAAAATTTATTAAAATAAATATTTATTGCATTATTTATGTTTATGGATCCCAGAAATAAATAAATAAAAATACGAGTAAATGTATTAAATTTTACTGTATTAGTTCCATGAGTAATTATATTATTACAAGCTTCAATTACATTTGAATTTCTTACAGTTTTATAAGTATAGATTCAGTTAAAAATAATTCCAACAATGTTTCTCAGTAAGTTGGACTTATTATATAATTAACATTATTCCGAAAATACGAATGGATCAATACTAATCTTCTATCAGTAATACCGGTGGATTAATTAGGTCTACGTTATCTAGGAACACAGAAAATATCTCGAAAGTCTGTATATTTTTCCATGATTTTTTTAAAAAAATTTGATTTATTAATAGTAATTTTAAATATCAGTATAATTGTTATAATATAGATTGAAGAATGTAACTACATATTTACATTTAAATTTTAGCCATCGACCTAAGAACCATGGTTGAAGAAAGTAAATGTTTTGCTTTGTGTCTGATAGGAAACTAATATAAATCAGTCCTAATAACTTTTTAAAAAGTTGTTTTTTGTGCCACAAAGCAGAAGCCATGCGTTCGTAACGTTCAACGCCCTGAGCTGAAACCTCACCAGAATATTTTTGATCAAATAAAACCGCGCTGTTCAACAAAAAAATTGAGGTTGTGCATTAGTTGGAGTTGAAAATATATCTAAGATTTCTTTTCTGCAGAATGGTTAAGAGAAGTGCTGGAATTTCACAGTAGTCACGTGAGGCTAGTGTAAAACATTTAATAAAAACCTTGGTTATAGAATCACCGGTGTTGCATGTACAGAAAATTTTTACCAAAAATGTAGTACAAGGAATTGAAATTTCTATATAAATAATCTATGAAGTAATTTAATAATTTGTTACAAATTCTTGACACAGAACGGAACTAATTCCATATAATGGGATACATTCGTTAGTGTTACAGTTTTGTTATACTTTATGCGCTGGATTTTAAAATGTAGTAGTAGTAAAACCGTTTGTCAAGATTTCTATGCTTTGTGACGTCCTAATGGTCTCCACGCTCAACAAGCAAGTAACGAGAGGAAACAGGGCAAATCCCAACGAGCGGCCGGGCTACGCGTTCCGATGAAGTTATTGCGAATAAATGTCGATGTGCTGCTACGGCAGCAACAATGAACGTTTTGTTGAGTGCGCCATAAGTAGTGCTTAGCACAAGTCAAGCAAAAGAGGCTATATTCTAAGGCTAACCGCTTCTCAAATGGCGGATAAAAAGCCCCCTACCCCTTTCCTCTCCCGCCACCCGCCCAGCACGTTTTATTGGTCCACGTGAGGATCAATTCAACCCAGAAAGAAAAGGCATCCCTTCATACTTCCGTAATAATTTCATAGTTGAAAGAGGCCTCGGGTTCCAGAGCAGAAGCGGGGTGTCGATTTTATTACTGGTGGGGCTTCGGCTTGTGTTTGATATTCAGAACCGCAAAGCTCTTTGGCGCGCATTACGCGAAGTAAAAGAATATTCATAAATGTCTTTCTTATAAAATTAATGTTAAATATAACATTTGTTTTTAAATAGTTCTCAAGAACTGGGACTTTCCAAAACTATAAGTTTTATTATGGAGAAAAAGTGTGCTTGCTGGACCACACACCACAAATGAATGTTGGTTAATTAATTAACAATTACTTCCAAATTAATATAAAATTCATTAATTTACCGCACTCATTTCTTTCATATTTTGAGAAGCGCGACAATCATCAACGACCTACATATGTTGATTTTGATTCTCGTGACTGCCAGCGTCTAAACTTGATAAAATTTTACGTTGTGTATGTATTGTATTATTTTTTTAAAATTCCTTATACAACATTTTAATTTATTTTATTATCATTATTTAATTAATTCATAGTGAAAATTTTAAGTTAAGAATGACAATTGATTCTGTAGGTCAAACAACGAAAAAGAAAACGAAATGACCCGTTGTGGAGAATAATAGAAGCGTAGCTCAGTTATAGAGCGGGAGAATAATAATAGAGAAAGAAATAGGGACGCTGTTTACGGCGCAGATACACTCGACGTTTCTAATTTATTAGCAGAACATTGGTTCGTATTAAAATGGAAATATTCTTCCCTGGAACGTGACGCAACAATGTAATTTCTGCAGTTAATTTCTTCATTTAAGATAATTTAAACTGATATTACGGGTCTGTATTGGTACTTGCCATAATTTTATTATTCACGGAAAACTACACAAACGGGCGTCACCGTTGTTTTGTAACATACACGCTGGTTTTCTATTCAACAACTTAAGCCCTCTCCGTATATCAGCCTCTATCTAGGTCTCTATTTACGTTATCTCATAACGTAACAACAAATTTCGTAAAGTATTCAACAGCTTACTATTCACGTTTCCAGAATGTGTGGAAAGTTTCACAACAAAGTATCTCTTAGAATATCCGAATATATATATATATATATATATATATATATAAGATTTCACTAAACTGTTTTTATCCTGGGAATCTCTTTCCGCGGTTCGACAGTCAAAACCCAATTTTTTTTAATATCAATTATTTGGCTTTAGTGACTCTTGAACCATGTAGTTGTGAATATTTGTAAACGTGAGATCAAAAAGATCCTAAATAGCTATCTAAAACTTTCAATTTGCTACATGCAGCAACGAATAGTTAAAAAAGGGTATTTTTTAAAAAAAATATTAACCATTATGATCAAAATAATGCACATAAATTTTCTTTTTGTATCGACAACAAATCCCAAAATATTGTCAAGCTTCGCAGAAAACGTAGTTTTACTCATATACTACGACTATTATTTGTTAGAGTTTGAAACTCTGGATGTTTCAAGACTCATTTATCTGAAGTAACCCCACATTAAAAACGCGAAGTATATAGAGTAGTATTATAATCAAAATCTAATTATTCAATTTAAACACGCACTTCAAAAAATATTGTCAATCGATTGACAATTGTAATGTGCCCACAAATATGATCACACTTTATTTTTTATTTATGCAACGAATTTCATGAAATTAGCAGACTTGGTGGAGATTGCAGTGGGGTTCAGCTATTTTGATTTCTGTTTTCACTGGCTTTCCCAATTCATTGAGGCAAATATGCTGGGGTGAAGTCGTAATATCAGGGTCACGTTATTGCTATTGACATTTCCCCTCCTCCCCTAAAAATAGTGGTAACCGAGGATACTACTAAGGAGAAAACAGATTCACTGACCATTGTCCTACCACCAGAATATGTCATGTGACTATGGCAGTCGTCTCGGCCGCTAATGGTCTTCCATGGACTAAACATAGCTCGTAAAATTAAGGAAAATGTTCAGAATGAAATACATTTTATTTACGATAGTGTAGCTGGGACGTTTCTGAGAAATCTCCGAAGGGTGAGACATATTAGAATAGTTTCAAGATAACTCGTTATGGGACAGTCCGTGAATGTTTACAATGGCTCAGTATGTCGGGTTGCTTTATTCTCTAGTTGGTTGCTGTGGTAAGGACGGTTGAGTGGGAAGAGCGGGGAGGCAGGGGGTTTATAACTAAGGACACCATGAAGAGCTGTGACGTCACGAAATACGCTGCGGTGAAAGTTAGCGACTTGCAGCGCTACAGCGTCGAACAACACAATTTTCTCCAGGTCCCGAGCAACAAATTTGAGATTCAATTTTGGATTGTCGCAAGGAAGATTTATGAACCATTTATTTGGACTAACGCGTTTTTGCCAATGCTGAAACGCGATGATGTGGAGCAGGTAAGCACAGAGTTTGAAGAAATCACTCACACATCGAAAGGAATGTCTAACATTTCATACAGAATCTCAACAATACAATTTATGTAACAAGTTTAGAATGTGTGTGCCAGCAGTCTTTTTCTTGTAACGAAACAGAGAAATTTCGTATAAAGTAAAAAACTACCGAGTTTCATCTCGATAGAACAGAAGAAGGTTAAAAATTTATATAATAATAATTGTAATTAAATAAATCGGTAGCTGCATCGATCAATATTTTTGCGAGGACATTAATAATAGTGGAGCGAGATTTCCTTGTAACGCAATAGAGTTAAGTAACTGAGACGTTACAATGCGTTTACGAATAGACACAAGAGTGATAGTTTGAGTAAAAAAAGATTCATAAGTACATTATTTTTTATGTCAATCAATTGGTTCAGTGATAATTAGTAATTAATGCATCGACAATTTTCAATTGAGGAGATTGTGCTTTAGGGACCGATGGGAGACTGAAATTTATCGCGGTAGGTTTGAATAGTGGAAAAGACTGACCTGCAGTGGGGGAAATGACGTCATGAAGCCGATGACAGACATCTTACACGATAAAGGAGTTCGGGAGATATTGAGCCAATGAAGAATGCTGGGTTGACAAGTTATCCACATGCACGAATGAACATGATGGTAGGGTCAGCATGCGATCATTTTTCAAGAGTAAAAAAAAAGTGTCTTTAGGAGTCGAGAGAGAGCCAGCCAATCAATTTTACAAAACGGAACATGCAGCTATTCCGCAGCCAGCGGACCAGCACAGACGTTACCACAGCAAAAGCCGTAAGAAACGTTGATATAACTGTACAATATCAAATATATAATCATTTATGGGTCATGTGGTTCACTCATTAATCAAGGAAAACCAATCCCAAGCGCAGAATACAACTTCTAATTTGTTATTGTAGAGGGTTGGCGTTTTTCTCCATCAATGGTTCCAACTGGAAGTTATAACATTTGGCTTCTTTCTTCTTGTAACTCATTTCCGTCGCCACTGCGTTTTTTGACTGAAATTATATACCGATAAACGTCACGATATTAGCAGCTTGATCTTCAATATTGCAGAAATTCTCGATGTTCCCTCATCCGACACTTGCGACAAACGTCGCGAAACTCGTGAAGGTGATCTACCTCAACTTGGTTGAAGACATACCAAATACTTGTAAGTATGGGTATAGTTATGACCAGCAAAAAAGCAATATAGAAGTAGATGAAGTTGTTTAGATCTCTATTAATCTGAAATATTTTTGTATCAACGATTTTATGATTGCATCTACTTATATTAATTAACTTCTATACATTTAAATGTCATTTGTAGAATTTAAAAGCATCCGACAAAGCATCATTCCCAAGTACACACACATATATACGTACAAATACTTGGCCACTACGAAGGCAAAACTTATTTAATGATTTTTTATACGAAAAATGTTTATAATAATATAAGGAAATACGAAAAAGAAATAGATTATTTTACCTTCATTATATTAGGGTCACTATGTGATGACTTGGATCAAAATTAAATTACCATCGTAATTATTGGGCGTTTGCCATAACTTGCAAATGTCCAAAGTTAATAACATGCTACATTTCTTCCGAAGTGGAACACAGAGCACCACACAGTCGCATTTCAGTTTATTTAATTCAACTGGCCCATACAGAAAACAAAGACACGGTACAAGTTTTAATAACTTAATATCCGTTATGTAAATACGGAAACGAATCGTCGTGCGGAAAAATTGTACGAACCGTTCTTTGCAAGACAGGAATCCGAGCGTGAGACACAATTTATTAAAGTGCCATCTGTATATGAGCAGCTTTATTTCGCTACAATCAAAACACAGTGCGGAGAAGGTTGCGGACACAAAAGAAACAGTGTTGTCACTGGAACCTCTGGTCCCCTGGTCGTCAAAGGGGTAATTATCACAAAGTGAAAACGACAAGCTAGAATCAAATTCACAACGCCGAGTTTAAAATTGAAGTTTCCGAGGTGTTTCCTGTTTTGCCGAGTGACATCAGCTAACTGTACTCTCACTCAACCACAACACAATAGCAACAGATCACCAAAGAACTTCAATTATATAGCAGAGCATACGCAAACTTGTAATGAGGAATTAGGAATTAATAATAAAGACGATTCGTAAACATATTTTATTGGAGCAATAACTTAGTTACCGATTTAAAAATTTATCTAAATTTTACATGAACTTCTGATTCAATGAGACTAATAATTTTACAGAATACATGCTCTGAAAATAAATAACGTAAATAAAGTTTGACGATTCAACGAAAGTACGATTCCCCCCCCCCCCCCTATAGATATAAAAATAATAAAACAGAGAAAATATTGTATTTTTTTTCCGGACATTCCCACTTTTGTGTAAGTGATAACTACTTATTGACGATAAACACTAAATTAAATTTATGATTTTATATCATGTTACTTGCATGGATGAATATATTAGTGTGCCTCAGAAACTAAACAGAAAAATGTTTGGTTAAAAATGTGACTGTAAATTATTTAAATGTCTGTAGTACAAAAGTAAATACAGAAGCTCAGACATTAGGAGTCAGAACAAGTGGAACTTGACGCAAAAAGTTTGCAAGACATAAAGTAAGAAGACTAAATGGTACAAGTATGTAAATAATAAATTTATTACTCATTTTTTGCAGGTGCAGCAAACATTCTAAAGCTCCCTGAGGAAACTAAAATGAAATTTTGAACATCGATGAATTTAATAAATATATTTTTATAAACTACTCAAGTATCCTTCCAAATCCTGCTCAAAATAATTTTGAAATGCAGATTTATCAGAATCGGATAAGGAGGGGGGGGGGGGGCGGGGGGGTAGTAGTAATAATATATGCATAGCTTCTACTTTTTATACTTTGAGATTTGGTTATTTCTGGTTTATTCAGAGATATGGATAAACTCCAATATTTGTTTATAATTACATTAGATATTTAAATTTATTATCACACAAAGTTATTTAAATTCATAATGTTAATAAAATATGTATTTAAAAATAAACAATGTGTTAAATTAGTGAAAAAAATAACATCTATAAAAAAAGAGTGCTAAATTTTGGACATTTTTATATTTCAACTAAATCGTGTACTTTAATTACAGGATTATGGGAAAATAAATTTATATCACACATTGCGTAGAATGAAAATCTGTCACATTGTTACTGGACGTTCTTAAAAAGTTGTTTAGTCGTCCATAACATTGTAGTATCACCTGAGATTAAGAAATTTAACTTCCCCAGGTTAAAGTTTCTTTAATAAATTTACGGTCTAACTCTCATAGAATATGGATATGAATTCTAGTGTGTAACAATATATGCGAAACAGTGTTCTCTTGTTTACACTCTCAATTGCGGAGGATTTAGGTAGGCTGTGCCACGTCACCTTGATTTATCGCAAAACTTGGTTATAATAATGGAATGGGGGGGAGGGGGAGGAGGAGGAGGAGGCGGGCCCACGCATACTTGGCATACTTTCCATGGCCAGGGGTTTTTACCTATAGATAAAAGCGGCCTGCGAAGTTTTTGCGGTAGAATTTCGGCAAAGCGATAACCTTAGTTCCTGTTGGCGGGTTTTGCTCCACTTTATGCAGTGTTAGATCATCAACAAGTAAGTTTTGCAATGTGAGTAATTACATGCGGTGCAAATGGCGCTTTCTGGGTCACCGCAGCTCTAGACAGTTATTGCGAGGAAGGCAAACACTTGCTGTATGGTCACTTACTGAACACAGCGGAATACGTGATAATTGCGTGTGCCGGGAACAAACATCGAAAAGATAACGATGTTCAACGCAGAGATGACAATTGCTTCCAGTGTGTTGGATTTGTGCTCCTTTGTGCGAAAGGGATGTGCGTTTGCTCCATCTCCTGTGCCAGTGTAACTAAAGAGCGGAGAAATTTTCTGCGGTCAGTTAAAGAGATTTAGTAAACGTGCAGTATTTTATTTTCCTTTATTAGCATTTTTGACGTATGAAATGATAATTCACCGCAAATTGGTGCGAAATATCGACAAGGGAATGTTGACACTACTGTGCAGTCGCACACGAATATCGAGTATGTAACGATTTAACAAAATTTTGATCTGAATTAAATTTACAACACTCCAACTCAAATTAAACTTTTATAGAATATAAATACAGAAAAAAGAAATTTAATTAAGATTGGTTGGCCTTACTCCTGAAAGCAAAAAAAGAAGATTCTTAATAGCATCCAACGGCTACTCTCAATGAAAACGTAGGCGGACTGTAAAGAAACAAAATTTGAAAAATAAGTATTGCGCTTAGACGAGAATGGTTTTCGTGAGTTACTAGTTGGTGAAATTCTTTTACCGTGTCTCGCCGAATGATTGGTGGAGACACTTGTTCGTTGCCTGCTCTCCGGAACTGGTGATCATTGGATTTGTGCCGTGAGCTGTTCCGCATCTCGCTACTTTTACGGTCTAGTCACAGAAAATTGCGTTGCTTGTCTGGGACATAACCTGTCTGTTGTCTGGTCTTTAATTAATCTCTGTGACATATGATTTTATATAAAAGATATTTTGAGCCAACTGACTCCGAGCACAACTTCTGCCAGACTGCACTAGCAGGTGGTCTTTGTCTACTCAACTAACATCTGGGTGACCGCCAAAATTCCGTTCCTTCAACACAATAGCACGGTCAGGCACCGACCCCAACTAAATGACCATCCTCGAATATGCACGCGTCTTGCCTCGGCGCTTCAACAAAATTTAACTTTTAAATTTCCAGTTATAATAATATTACAAACTTTTCATATAATTAACGTTTGTAGAAGAAAAAAAGTCACTACACTACATATCGTCAACATTAATTAAAGGATTTAAAGGACCACAAAAATTAAATTGAATGTTTTTTGAGGCTGTGCTAATTATAACATCAAAAAACTACAAAAATATCAGGGCACATTTATTTAGTTTTAAAAAATTTGACACTATACATTTTCTGAAATTATTTTCAACTATGTCTATCTCCTGTGTCGTATTATTCTATTATATTTACCCCCTCCCCACTAAATAAAACGTCCTGAAATCTTCATCCTTCTACTGTTGCAAAACAACAAAATATACTTCCAATTGAATGCTGGATCACGTTCTACAAATCCACTAAAATAATAACTAAGCTTATCCTAAGTTTTTAAATACTTTTTCAACAATTCGTTTGTAATATTCCAATTTGATGCCGCAATTCAGTTATGTATTATGATGAACATAGTCTATTACTTTCTGTTTATATCTGATCAGAGAACAGTCATTACAGTTTTCGAAGTACAAATTTCACGTTTAGTATCCCTGTTTCTATGACAGAGTTTTAACGAGTTCCTGGGAAAATATTCTACCACTATTATAAGGGCCAACTAGCCTCTTCTTAGCGCCTCCTGTCCTTGGAGTTGGGAAATTGTCCCTAAAGGCGAATGAATCAGTAATACTGAACTACATGGGGATGTCGAAGGGAACGAGAATCCACTACACTCAGACCAACTGGTATCTTGAGAATATGAGGTGCTTTATTTTGTTCTTTGATGGCTTCCTCCTGGGAAAAATATTCCAATCCGCCAAGATCGCCGGGTAGACACCCTTCAGGGGAGTTCAAAGTATATGAAATAAGGAGGAATTAGCATTTTTTAAAAACATTACATCTTGATTCCTCTCCACGTTCTTATTTAGATTAATTTTCACTGATCCTTAGAATCAAGACTTCAAGGTTATGGAAAGAGTCAAATAAAATATGAATATAGCAGCTAAAATTAGCACCTTCATATAAAAATGTTACATAATTTTTTTTCTCATTTACGTGTATATAGTACTAAAATTTATAATGTAATACTGACTATTTAGAGTAACATAAAAGTGAATAGTAAAAATGTGTAAGAAAAATAATCTAATGTACTTTATATATATTAATAAAATCAGGCTACTCGCACTAATATGTGTAATCACAAAATTTCAGGTATCAGATGGATAAAAATATTAGAATAAACATGCGGAAGAAGTTTAAGGAAATTTTAAAATGTAATTTTGATTTAGATGAATGACTGGAGGGAATTTAAATTTTGTGTTAAGCCTGTTAATAGAAGGCTATAGAATCAATTATCTATTTAAAACTGATAAAAACCTTCAGCTATGTAAACATGAAGACAATGTTCCGAATTATTAAGAATAGTACTAACGTATCAAAGAGATTCATAGTGTTTATAACGATGTAATGTGTGTATAATTTCAACCCCTAACAGAATGGGAAAGGAGCACCCTTAGCGGCAGGGGTGGAGATTCTTTACAGGAAAATACCGCGAATACAACAGAGGTTCGAGTCAAATCCAGTGTAATGGATGTCGGTGGGTTCAATTATGACATTAAATTGGCCATTTAACTCCCACTGCCGGTGGTGGATGGGGTGGAATTTTTCAAACATGAAAAATTGTCGATATTTGCGTGAAATAAATATTTGTCGGGGACGATGACATGGATATTATTTATACCGTGTTGTTTGTAAAATTTCAACCCCTTTCAGCGTGGTAGGAGAGCACCCTTCGTGGTGGGGGTGGAGGGGCTTTTCATATAATTAACGAAAAAACAACAGAGGTTCGAGCCAAATCGGGGTTATGGATGTCGCCGAGACTATTTATGACAAACTGAGAAACGCATGGGAGTGGGTGGGAAAGAAATTTTCAAACATGCTAACCAGCCGGTTTTTGCGTCGAATCAATAATTCGGGATCAATGGCATTCATAAAATTTCACTACATGTTCTCTGTGTATAATTTCAACCTCTTTTAGGCATGGGACTGGTCCACCCTTAAGGGTTGGGATGGAGTGGTATTACATGAAATTACGAAAACACATTCAAGATTGGACTCGGGGTTATATTTATCACAGTGTTTAACATACATATTACAGTTTAACTCCCCCAAGCGTGGACGGTGGACGGGGGTTAAAATTTTCAAAATCTTAAGCAGTCGATATTTGCGTCGATTAAATATTTTTCTGGTTCACTGAGATTTATAAAATTTTTATACATGTTCCATATATTTAATATTAACCTCTTTCGGGATTTGGAGTGGAGCACCCTTATGGGTAGATGTGGAGTGGATTTCTATAAAAATAACGGAAACACAATCGAGATTGGACACGAATCCAGGGGTATGGTTGTGATTGTCAACCGCGCGTGCAGTTGTGTCGCTCTAGGTTCTTCTTAGCACCTGACGAAAGGAACAAGCATCTCAGAAACGTCGTTGTTTGGTATTTATATTACCCTTTAATGTCTGAATTGACTACCTTTCTTATTCATTGTTACGTCAATCAAACGAATTTTTTTTCATTTTAAAACCAAATTAATATATAAACTAATCAAGAGGGAAACCAGTTTAGTTGAGAAGCCAAATTGCATTAGAAGTTACGGGGTTTAGGAAACAATAACCCATTTACGATTAACATTTTTATGTTTTAAAAATTAAGCTGTCGAACCAGACATATATTTTTAAAAACCTGTGTAACTATGATGTTTTGATCTGTATAAATATTCATTATTTATTTTAAAAGGAATAATTTATTTTGTTTTTCTGCAAATTGTCAGCTCTTTATACTGAAATATTAGCCATATATTTTATTTTCACGTCTGTTTTTAACAATGAATATCCTTAACGGCCTTTAACAGACGAGTTTTATAATTTAAAATTATTATTAATCATAAAATCTTTAATTAACAACACAAAAACGTTTCTGTACATATTTGTAAAATCTTCAGGCTGTGTGAGTGGAAGAAAGGTTTGTTTTGACGTTTTCAACGTTTGCTCAGTCTGATTTTATTTTCATGTTGATTGATCGTTAAATATATCTTCTTGGTCCCAGTGTAATTAATCTCGATTTTAAAATTGATACATTATTTGACATATGTGATATATTATGACTGCTAATATCGTCTTCTAACGTAACAATTTATATGTTTAAAAAATTTTCACGGTTACGCACCATGTTCAGATTTTTCGACGTAAACGTTTCTGCCGTTGTCTTCAGACTATGTGGCGCTGCGTGACGTGTGAGAGCTATATATATTGCCGGACAAGCTGCGACCTGATTGGCCGCTGAGGATCGCATGACCACAGCGTCAAGGACACATGTTTTTCCATGTCGCGTAGTAAATGTCAGGCGATCCTCAACGGCCAATCAGGTCGCAGCAGGTCCGACCACTATAAATACCCCACGCACAAGTCGCGCAGCGCCACACAGGCTGAAGACAGCCGTGGAGAGTTATTTTATTTAAGATGCATATATTTAAGATGCATATATTTAAAATGAGAACAAGAAATGCAAGTGAATATTGGGAACTGGGCGAAAATTGAATTACATACCTACATTTTTCTTTCTTTTCATATTATAGAAAGTCACTTTATTGTGTTTATGGGACTTTATATGAAAACTTATGAAACGAATAAAAAATGATTGACTATAATTTTACATTTGTAATTAGTGTAAGTATAGCAATTATTGATTTTAAAAAAATTATTACGGAATACGAAGAAGATGAATATGGGAACGCCAACATCATTACGCTTAAAAAAATTGATTTGCAGAAAAATAAATAAAATAAACAAACAAACATTTTTTAATTTAAATAAAAATTAATTATTTAATTTCTAAAATTAATAAATTAAGTACCACAGTATTAATTTTATTTAGTGAATTTTCAAACAATGCAACCTGGCCTATAACACATTTAGGGATAGAGGTCGAGTTGCGTTACATAAAAATAATGAAAAAAATGGGGGGCTTATGAATAAATGACATCTCGGGCAACGCCGGGCACCCAGCGTAGAAATTATTATTTATCACAACTGCAATTTAACTTAAAAGTTTTCGATAAAGAATGAGACTGAAGACAATTTCGTATCGCTAATAATGATTATAGGATGACAAATAGCAGTCTTAAAAACCTAAGTTTTGTCACGTACAAACCCAGAAAATAATGACATAATCAATATAAAAATAAGTTGACGATGTGACGGTCCAACTGCAACCCTGTCATCAAGAAAATCCAAAAAAAAAAGTCAACAGTGTTCTGTTGAAATTTGATGCCACTGGAAAATTTAGAAAACCATGCAATATTAAAACCGGAAGTGATAAAGATGCATTATTCTATCGAAAGTTATTTGACTGACGATTGAGAGATTTACACGTGGCTTGGGATAATGTTCCGGGAAAATATAGCATCATCGATGTACAGACCTCGTCAGAATAATTGACAGCACCTTCCTGAATACAATAAACTATACATGTTTGGCATGTAGAAAATATTCATCTTTCATTGACTATGAATAGTTCCTACTATAAGGAGTCTAACGAACACAATGCCAGCAATATTATTACGCAATTACTACCTTTTTTTTAATAAGGATTTACATAAAATAAATTTAACGACCAAATATATTGAATTACTTAAACAAAACAGCGATTCGAGAATTTCTATCGGGACAATTGAAGAATTTTTAACGATATAATCGATTGTTGGTATGTCTGTGTGTTTATGGCAGTTCGTAGACACGCTCGTTTACAGATTAATAATCATAAAAAACTTTTATAATGGGTATTGCACAATGTATTGTCACGTTTGAATAGATAATAACGAAACTAAAAGAATTCGCATTTTATTGTAACTATATAGAGCACAGATTTTACAGTAACTGCGAAACAGAATGTCGCATTTCTGAAAAAAAAATAATTCTGCACTTCGAAATTTGAGTATTATTAACAAAAATTCGAGTTTGAGGAAGACGTTTGGATCTACGAACAACGAACGATATGTTCCTAAAGAACTTGTTATTACAGATAATAAAACTGAAACGAAAAAATTAACACGAGGCTGCAACAGTCATTGACGATAAACGAGTTAGTGTGTTTTAAGTTGCGAACGTGACGCTCATGTTGATTGTGCCCAATGCAATAAAGCGCTTGGCCGGCAATGGACATCAACGTTTGCATTTGCAGCTGCTGACTTGTATCATTTTTACTCACGCATGACGGGGCAGAAATTAGGTGGCACATTGCAGGCAACTGCAAGCGCGGACATTGCAGGTATCAGCAAACAAAACGAAATCACGGCAAACAACTTAAATCAAAGATATCGCGTCAATCCAGACTAATTTATTTACAGGACTGTATTCACCTGGTGTCTGTCCAAAATTTCCCAGTCGCAGAGGCGTAAAGGCTCATTATATTTTCATGTCGAACGCAAAAAGTTTCACTACGGGTGCCGATGCTATGTTTAAGAACATTTATCAAAATGTTTTTCAAAAACTAGTATTTAAACAACTGGATTATAAACTTTCGTTCGGATATGGCCGTTTGGCTAATGTAATTTACGTGGTAGATATCAAAAACATTTTTGACTATATGCATATTAAATTTACACAGAAAAAAAAAGCAATTCAGATAAGTCAAAGAAATATTTTTTATATTAACGAGTTAACATATTTTAGCTCAGTATGGTGTTTGAAAATTTTTGGATTGTTATAGGTTAAAAAATTCATCTCGTTTCAATATTTTTGTATACATATATAATGTTATATTGCTCGAGTCATTTTGAAATACATTTACATTATCATGTTTAAGATAATAACTACTTATGCCAAAACTTTATCAATTATTGCGATTTTAATTTTGGAGCATGAGATATATTAGATCAGATTTCGTTGAACGTAAATTAGTATAAAATACTCTGCATTTTAGAGTCTTAGCGTGAAATCTGTTAACCATTCATATTAACAGTGGTATTTTTTTTCTTTTAGTGTAACAGGCTACATGAGGATAAACCACGTGATGGCAACTCCCCTTTAATAGAATTGGAGGGGATTTGAAAGGGGGGATGAGGAAGGTAGCCAAGGGTTAACTGGTTAAAGGATCCTACACAGCATTCGCCTAAAAGTGATTCAGGACAAACCAGAGACAACCTGAATCAGGTAGGTCGGACATTTAATACTTGTCGAACACCATTTTGATAACGGGAGAGTAGTTCGCTGTTGGGTCGCAGCAATCCCTTCTCCGTACCTTGACAAGTTTAGGAGGCAGCTGGCCGACTGTTCCAATGGGAAATTAGCTGTGAAAAATCGTTGAAGACAATTAAAGAACTGTTGTTCATTTTCGCCTGCAAACTTCAAATTCTAGGGAGAAATTTCCCAGTTTAATTATGGAGATGGTATATAACTATAGTTTAAAGTACAAAATATCGTATGTTTATTTATAGTAATAATTTAAATAATCAGAGTTTTTACTTCCAGGAAAACACCAGAGTTGTATTTCAAAGATAATTTACTTCCAATATATTTTATTTTACAGTCTATTGTCTTTAGATATTTTAACAAATATAACAAGAGGCATCTCAATATTATAATTAATCCTGTTGGTGTAGTGGGGAATAAAACTCAGAATCGTTGCCATTTTCAGTGGATTTTGTTTTAATGTGCACAGTAAATGGCGTTAATTAATTGAGCTATTTAACAGAGGAATTTAATAAATTTAAATATATATAACACCTCCAACCGATATTTAGAAAAATCCCGTTTAATCGTTAATCGTTTATCTTGATTTCATTTTATGAATTTTTTTCAGGACGCAGAGATTTTACCCGCACTGTATCTGCGTAAAACGACACTTTAGCTAATTATAGGCAGTCCATTACCTAAGAGATCGCACATTTGTTTTGTGGCGGATGAGGGTGAGATAACAGTTGATGCCGTAATAAGCTGGCTATGTTGTATTCTAGCTGCTGATGAAATATTTCTCTGCTTACTTCTGCTACGAGCGGCCGCCATCGTTGCCCTGCAATCCGACTCATGCATATTTACGAGTATCTGTATTAACATGCCACAGTTTTATATACGCAAAACCGTCCCTCTCCACATAGATCAGAATCCACCTCTTCTATTCTGAAAGCAATTCACAGTTGTCGTGCAAACAGAACGCATTTTCTCTGATAAAAACACCGGGATAATGTCAAAGACATTTTTCTCTTACACCATTTTCCTCAAATTATTTTAGATTTTTGGTAAATTATATTTTTTTTTATTTGAGACATGCGCTGACGACTTTTTTTTTACACTAAATTAAAATTATTAAGTAATTCAATTTCTTTATCCCTTCCAGACGTAAGACTAATAACTTTGTTTTAAATAAATAACAAAGTAACTGATTTAAGAATTGAATACTTTTCTGGTATTAATATAGTCCTATATTTTGTGTGTGTGTGTGGCCAGTAACTACGGTTAGCTATTTTTATCGTTAAAGTTTTATTGTAACTCAATGGCTACGTTCTTTAAATTTGAAAAACAAAAGAGAAACTTCATTTCCCCAGTACCTGGCTGATATGAATTTTATAATTATATTTTATTTATTAGATTTTGCTTTTCAAAAGAAAGCGGCTGAACCGATTTTGAGGAAACGAAAATTTGTATTGTCCTTAGATAAAGTCAAAAGAAAAGTTATCGCGATTTCGAAGTACCAATCGACATGTGGAGACTAAAAACTGATTCTAACAAATTGGGGATTTTTACAAATACCGGCTTAATGGTACTATTATTAAGCAGTAAATAACTTTATAGATATTTCAAATTGTGAACCACAACTAAAAAGTTAAACTTACCATCCAAACAAAAGGTTATCAGAGAAATTGGATAATGGATCAATTACAAGTAACCAGCTAAAGGGAAAAAAATAGTCATATGACAAAACTGACATCTAACGGTATAAACGGTGAATAATGTTTTCATTCCGTAAGAAGACACACAGCTAGTTTTAAAAAAACTGCTTGCTATACGAACGACACTCGAGTAAAATTTGTCGTGGAATGCTTCATTATGAGGATTTCGCTTACAGTTTTAAATTAAAAAATGCATTATTTATTCCTAAATAGAAATTAGCTCGCATTATAATGATGTAAGTGAGTCAATTTATTACAAGTCTTATTGTTTGATTTTGTATTGGTTTCCTAAACACTGGTTCTTTATTTTAAGTCCGAAAATTCACCGTTCATATTTAAACGGCAGGCTGTTTTGCTTACGTATATAAATTCAATTGTGTTTAGTTTGAATTTTCTGCCTTAAAGTAATGACCGGAGTCTTTCTAGTGGGAAAACATTTGTTTTTGGTGGCTCTAATGTGTTGCCTGCAGGTAGGTTGGTTATCTGCTATTAATCGGAGCGTGTGTAGACGCTTATTTATAGTAGTAGGTGCGCCTCCGTTTCGTTTGTTTTCAGGCAACACAGTATCTTTTCTTTAGATGGACAATGGTTTTAGTTTCGCGTAAGAATTTAATGAAATTTTGTGGTTATATAGCGTTTAAGCTACCATCTAGTACATCCTCAGCCCCAACTGAAATTTGACGAGTTTTATACGTATGTACTAGTAGTTATTAGCAAACTCGAAGAGCCTAAATCCAGCGTCCTCTATAGACGTCGTCCGATTCAAGACAGGTAATTAACGGAGCAATTGATCACCTTGGGACCCCAAGCAGTTTGTATCGACTATACAATTAGGAAAATGAACAACAAAAACATTAATTGGTTTCATGTCGCATACGAAGCATTGCTCACATCTCAGCGGGCATTGTAAATAAATAAATAACATCTCGTTTAAGGTTAGTTTTTCTATTTAGAGTATACCTATTTTAATGTAACATATTGGTTAGAAGCTTTCGACTTTCCATTGTCATAGTTACAGGTAGACGAAACGCAGATCTACGATCATTATTAACCTAAATAGAACGATAAGTCCGTTACACTATTTAAAATATAGGTGTAGATTTAACAAATACACAACTGCAATATTTCTCCTACATTTGCAATTTAGAAAATTACGGTAGCTCTGTAAATTAATGTCCACACCATAAGTGTGTGTGCGCCAAACAAATTTTCTATGTAAAAATGTCCCAGCATATCCGAATAACATATACGAAACAAATAGATTGATTCAGAATGAATATAAGAAAATTGCAGACGTTTAGAAACGGAAAATTAGTAGTGATTTTGCCCTTTAAAAATTGTTCTGGACCTTTGCTTGTCATTTTCTTGCAAATATATTTCCATACTTCTAAAAAAAAAAGAATATAACCGACAAAATGAAAAAAAGTGGTATCCTATATCAAAATTGGCCGATGTTTGACGAAGGTGTAATTTTATGCTGTCATTTGCTAATTTCCAACTGTTAACCGAAGTTTATTATTTGCATGAGGATGTGAGAAAATTAGTACTAGATGTAACAACACTCAAACAATTATTTATCTACGCTTACTAGATTTATGGCGGTTAGTTGGGTTGCGTGTTTCAAAGGGGATATAACTTCGTTTCGGCTTAAGAGATGATGCAAGTTTATTCACCTACAATATCTCCCCTTCCTAGTGTTTAAAGTCATTTTGTAATACCAATAAATATATATGACTTCTAAATAAATTAGTTTACGATTATGTGCTACCCAAAATTATGCTTTATTTGGTTTGCTTACAGTGAGATGTTGTCTTGTTTCTCTGAAAACATGTAAATAAAGGACAAATTATAATATTAAAACTGTTTGAGATTCAAATGAATAATGTATTACAAAATCATGTAACATTCCGAATGTTAAAGCGATGAAAGTAAAATGAATAACGGATCTCGTAATATAAGTGTCTCGATCTTATAATGAGTGATGATTATTTTATTTCTACTAATATTCACTCAAAGTTTATTCCTCACATTTGTTTCACTATGGCAATGAGACTAAGTGCAGTTACCAAATTTGTTTTATTACTTATTTTATTTTATTATTTTACGTTTCATTTTATTTATTAATTTATTTCCGTACACTTAGAGCACAAGCATAATAACCACGTTATCTGGGAATCCAAGTTGCTGGTATTGCGTCGTCATTGTTACTTCTATTCCCTGTTCGTTGAGGACATCATCTCTGATTATTTATTCCAAAACTCCAAAACCATTCATTCTGTGGCTATTCGCACAGGATCACTAATCAAGAAAAATATATGAATGAGGCTATTAACTTTCAGTACAGGTCATAAATAATACTTGTTTACCGGGATTAAGAGAATAAAATTGAAACGTCCGTATTATGTATTCTGTGCCAAGGTAAGTGTACAATCGTCTACGGCAAATAAACGATGTTGGCTAGTAATTACTTTTGCATGTGGTGAAATGTCAGCAAGAGGTAATTAGTCACCCTAACGATGTGACATGTTATTTATTACTGTCTGCAATCAATGCTGGCCTACGTTTGGGTTATACGCTCTGGCCACCAAAAGACGTCACAAAATGTTCATCTGAGGGATGACAACGTTTATGCGAATGGAGCGTATGAAAAATTTACAATTTATATATAATTATATAACGTAACTTAAGAATTCTGTGCTTAAGGATTTGATGAGATGTTATTTACGTGCGAAATTTGATCATTTATTTGGCTTTACTTGCTTTTAAGATGTTATCTAATAACATATTTTCTATTTTTAAATGCTTGCAATTATGTAAAAAATTCACATGTCTTTCTGAATAATCGCCCCTAGATTTGAAGGCATCTGAACACATATATGCAAAGTTTTAACGCTGAGTCGAAATAAAAATCAACATCCAGTTTAAGGAAACATTTTTGAATCCACGTTAAATAAAATGTTAGTCAATAATTCATTTCAATAAAGATAAAAATTAATTGAGCTGTCCTATTTCTACGACACTTTAGCAATTTTACGACGCAAATTTACGTTAAATGGGCAGCTAAGCAAATATCTAGGTCATTAATAATTTACTCCGGCGGCTATTTTTAAACAATCCTTAACGAAGAGGAAATTGCCTCGAATGTAGTTGCATTATACAGTTTCCCAAGGGATACTCATAACCAGTTCCTTACTGCATTGAAATGGGACCAGACCACAGATACACCACATGGATTCGATTTCAGCTCCGATACCCTATCCACCAGAGCTGACTTGTCTGCCACTGATTACTCAAATTTACTCCAAAATCTCTTGGGATAATTATCTGCTAATGCGTACTCCCGATCTGAAATGATTGGCACACACTAGTTTTTAAAAACACGGATTCTGTTCAAATTACCACTGAACGTATCAGGATATTGTGTATTACTATCCTACGTCGAAGGATAATTTGATTATTTACAATCAACAAACAAAGTTAATATTTTGTACTCAACTTCTTTATACGTATTTTCAATATAATTCCACAAATATAAAAACTGCAAACATGAAGAAAATATTGAGCAGCAACTGAACTTGTCATTATCTATACAGTATACTAAGAATACAGAAAATTCCTCTGTTCTTGCGTAATTGAAACGAAAACAAAATTTCATATTTTAAGCTAAACAACTTTGGAGTTTCAACTAACTACGGATTAAACTTTGGTGACATACAATGATTAAAAATATGGTGAACATTTTGTTGCCTGTGAAATTGATTAATATTTCAGAAATGGAACCAAATGTGTATTAGAGAATCAAATACTTTGTTATGATAGTCAACCCCAGTTTCACTAGAATTTTTTACCATAAACCGTCTGTTTAAGCTCAGGAATAAAATACATAGTACCCATTAAATGCAAAAAAATCTCGTCAATTAAAGCGATATATTGATACCATATTAGTCCTCTACAGAGGAAATAGGGCAGTCAGAGATGAAAGGAAAATATTAAATTATATATTTAATAAAATATTAATTACATAAATGAGAAAAATAAATATTGAAATTAAATTGAAATCGTAAATCAGAGAAAACTTAAATATGCGGTAGTTTTTAAATTAAAGGTATAAAATTCATATTAATAAAGTACAAAAGGCTTCACATATTTAAATTTTAGTTATACACGTGAATACAAGAACAGTAATTATTACTAATATGATTTCTTTAATGCAGGTTTTATTCATTATAATTTTTATTTAACCTTCGATATGTAACGTAATGTTAACTAAATATAAAATTCTTTAACTATAAAATCAGTTAATAATATATCTATGAAATTTAACTGATAATTAAATAATAAATAACAAGAAATTAAATAATATATATCAAAATATGAAAAAGGAAGAACTTCAGCGTCGTAGCTAATGAAAATGCCTTGATTTTTTATTAAATACGAGACAGTGTGCCAGAATTGGGTGCTTGCATAATTTTACAATAAGATATCCATAGCTATATGAGAAAATATTTTAACAATTATATTCCTAAAAATTTTACCCTGTAATTGGATTTCCACCTGGTTGTAGCTGAAATGATATAATAATTATGCCAGTTAAACAATTAATTTTCTTTCGACAATTTACCAACTTCTAAAAGTTTAAACGTACGTTATTTCTCAGTGTTGGTACAAAAGTGTTCTTGCGCCCAGTTACAAACTATGTTTCCGAATCTATCTCCGTAAGTAGTATTACGATATTTTCCGTGTTGCCTTCAAGCTGTGTCATTATATGGAAGCGAAACATCTTTGGCCAAGCTGAGTTACAACGTTCTCCAATATTTGTGGTTGCAAAGTTCGAAGGAAAGTCATAAAACATAAACATAACAGGTGGCGGAAGCTCATTTATCTGAGTGCCCTGCTCCATTGACTTTCTTATGATTCGAGAATCATGACTCGCCGTGCCACGAAAGATGGAAACAATACCCTTCGCCTCAGAATTGCTGCTGCAGTCTGTGGGTTTGCAAAAGACGCCGGACTCTTAAAGAAATTCTCGTCGCGTTTACATTACAATTTTAAAGGTGACAAATTTCAGATAAATCATTCCCATCTTCTATTGCAAAGTTCGAAGTTATATTTTAACAGGCGCACAGATATTGGTTTACGAGTAAGTAACATAGTTTACATAGAGAATAATGAAGTTTATGTCAACTAATTAAGAAACTTTCAGTGAATTATAGTGGTTTGCTGAACTGAGGTCACTAGTTGAATTAACCGTGAGGGATATAATTATTTTTTCTGGTAGCAGCGAATTTTTTTTGTGGTAACAACGAATTTTTTTTTGCGGTAGCAACGAAACTTTTTTTTGTGGTAGCAACGAAATTAGGAAATTTTGCGAGAAATACGATGTTCTTGTAGAGTCAAAAATTACAGAGAATAAACTGATTCCCGGAAAGAATCATCAACAAATATAATTAAAACATCAGTTTGTGACAGATTTTTGCATCCCATATGGAACTTGGTTGATGATGTGCAATGGTCACATCACGAAACAAACGTTGAGATAAAAGGGTGATCCGATTAATACCCACGTCGCAGTAAAATGAAACTGTGTTTCTCACACTCGGGTAAGTATCGATTACTTAATAACATTTACGAAAAGTAATTGGTTCAGTAATATTTTTTATGCAAGAACATCTTTAAATATCTGGAGTTCTTCAGCAACGGAATAGTTTTTAAAATCTAAACCAGCAACTGAATTGAATGAACCGTCCTCGAAGAAAGGTCTGCTACGTTCGGGGGGAAGCTCCAAAAATAATTCCCGGGAAACGGCCACTTCGGTCAAAGCCGTCGTACACTGTCTCAAACGGAGAGCTTAACGTGAAAGCGAATTTCTTGCTCTTGCTGTTTAACGGTGAGCCATATTGCTTGAGACTATCACCAACGCCAGTGGGTGAACTCCCACGCTCTGAAAATTTCAGGACCTAGGGTTTACACCTAGAAAGCGTCATTAACGTCCAAGGCATCGCCAATTTCTCAGGACTGCTGTTAGAACATTTCCAGGAACCGGAAAGGATTGCTACACCCAAGGATTGAGTGGGAGTACAATGAAACGGAAACTTTATGGTAAGCCTGCACCAATTAATTCCATGTAAAAAATAAAACAAAGATTTCCATAATTTACGTCAGAAAATACAAAGATTTTGACATTTATTTTCGAGTTATTCTTTTATATCGCATCACAATTCAGTAATGTAATATAGATATGTTAAATTTAAAGTTCAAGCTTTGGACCTATATCCAGAATTATAACAACAAATGCAATGAGGAATTTTAAATATTTTTCCTTTTCACGTTTTTTTAGAGAGTATTTACGTGGTGGAAACTCCCCTTTCATAGCATGGGAAGGGATTTTTAAAGGGGGGATGCGGAAGGGTAGAGGAAAGTAGCGAACGGTTAACTACGGCCCCCCGGACTATGGCTTAAGGATCCTACCCGGCATTCGCCTAAGTGATGCAGGACAAACCCTAGAAAACCTGCATCAGGTAGGTCGGGCACTTGCTACTTGTCCCTCGCCCTTCCGATGGCGGAAGAGGGGTTTTCTGTGGGGACGCAGCATTCCCTTCTCCGTGCCTCGGCCAGTTTAGGAGGCAGCTGGCCGATTATTCCGATGGGAATAGCGGACAGCTCTTACCGTATGCCCAAGGTGTCTCGGATTGTGGGAACCTTAGTTCAAAAGCAGAGACTACCCCAAAGGTAGTCCTCTCCGACTCTCTGCCTAACAACCTAACAGCTGTCTGAAGCGTGGTAATTAGCGTTAAAGAAACATATTGGAAACACAATGTATTGACACGAGTGAAAATTAAGGAAACCAAAGAAAGTAAAAAGAATATGTAAAAATAAATTAACAATTGACTGTAATAATGTCGACCATACAAATTTGCCGTACTGAATTAAGATATGAGCAAGAGACACGAGACAACAATCAATTGAACGTCACATCCAATCTGGATTTGAAATTTTCTTATAGCGTGCTGAAAATAATAGTAATATTTTCCGGTACTGTGTTTGATTACAGACAATCCCTAAGAGTATAAAAACAATTCTGATTCTCATAATATCTGTAACTAAATTCTGGGAAGTGTAATTTGGAGCCCGTAAACAAGATAATGAGAAAATATAGCCAGTTTGTCTTAATCACTGGGTTCTCTTTAAAACTTTGAAAATTTGCTAAATTTGCATGATTTTGCATGATTTTGAAAATGGAAAAGTATTTTACATGACGCGGTTGGTTTGTACTGACTTACCTACGACGAAAACTACGTTTTGAGAACTAATTAAAAATTATGAACAAATAAATAAGAATATATTAATAATTTTCAATTATCCACATTGAATTGAGAAAAAAAAAATTCTCTTCAATTGAGGAAACGTAAATAAAATTTTGTCGATAAAGTTCTACAGTAGTATCTTTCTACTTTGGTTCATTTTTCAGAATAGAATGTGGCCCGCAATATTTGATTTTTGCTATCAATAGGATTTTAAATTACATCACATTGGTGACGTTTTAAATTTTGTAATTTGTAACCTCCTACCCAATATATATATTTCACTTGTAAATTTTAAAAATGTCTCGTTAATACCTGAATTACAAAAATTAATTAGTACTAAATAAACAAATTACTGAAATATATGAATATATAGTAACGATTATTTACTAGTTATAGATAAAACCGAAACAATGAACATAATTGTGTATTCTCTTAATATGTATGTCTACTGATTACTAAACTTTAGGTAAAGTCGTGAACGCAAATTTTATCTACTTTTGAAATGAAATAAGCATAGGTTGAAAGCTTTCACAAGCTCAAGCCATAGACGCCATGAAGTTAAAGTGAGTATCGGTATCAGGATTGAAAAATGTCGACCGGACCAGGAATCTCCGATTTTTTATTATTAAAATTAGCAGGAGTACGGATGGAAATTTTCAGTAGTTTACATTATCCTCTAATCTGTGTCATGTAATTGAAATTATAAAAAAATTGTATGTCCGTCACTAGTTCTTTCAAAACTTAAACTGAAATACAACACATTTACGGAATGGAATTCCATAATCCCGTCGTTATTTTTTGGTGGCATACAAACCAACTCGAACTTGCTTTATTATATAATTTTCCCTTCTATTGAACAATAGGCAGAGGCGGTTTAACTGTGCCGGGTCTTCGGCGTAAAAGAGACAAAGAGCGTGTGGAAAAAGAGAATAGTGGTTCGGGGGGGGGGGGGGATGTGTCTGGCGTTAAACGAATTCCCTGATTATGCGCATGGACGTAAAAACGCTAGGAGTTAAATTGTGGCTATCGTTTTAATCCTTTAAGCAAATCACACAAATGCATGGGGCTTTGGGAAAGTGGGCGCTGCGTGTGTATCCACAACACATTCATACACTTTACTTCTTTTAACAGCCCGTTGCGAGCCAATTGATAAAGCACTCATTGACAAGGCCCGCTAACGAACTTTTCTGTTCTGTTAAAACCTCCACGTAAATAGATTAACCAACGCCAGACAGCAAGCAGTCTGCTTCGCTTTCCACAATTGTCACAGGGAAAAAAGCAGACGATTCCTCGCTAAGATTAACTGTGTAAGGATGCGATATAAAAATGTCCATGACGTGGCGTCCGCCACTGGCGTTATAACAATCTCCAGTCCTGTATATTGTAGAAAAGAAAAATTTGAATTTCGTGAAGCAGTTTTCAACAACGAATTAATTAACATGTCTAGGAAGGAGGAAAGACAAATTAGTAGTTAAAAAATACTATAATTCAATAAGACTGACGTCTTATAGAAGAACGATGGTATACATCAAACATACCCACCAAGTGAATAGGTTGTGTCTGCCTAAAATAAAAAGTTGACTCATACTTGAGAATGATTAAATGTTAAAGTAACTATGAAAATCAAACAGAAATAAAGCTAAAGATAAAAGTGTAAAAGATAGAGCACTGCTGTGAGAAATTTAGAAACAAATACGTTTCCAGAGTGAGGTTCTAGAAACATGAACCCTCTTCTTTCAAAGACTAGTTTATTCACTGTATCTTCTTCAAGGTACGGCGATGTGCCTTAATAGACTTGTTTCTATAATTGTAATTATAGAATTACACATGTGAAAGGGTATGTTTTTCTCGTAGGAATGAACATAGGTACGAAGCTATATTTATTATCTCTAAGTTAAACATGCAGTTATACAGTAGTTGCTATGTAAATCGTTATGATTAATATTAATGGGAATAGGAAACACATTTGTGCTAAATTCATATTCTCTGATTTGGTTTAGTCTTTCCCATCCGTGTTGCCTCCGCCGTGGGAGCAGTATGTAAAGACCAACTTAACAAGCAAATCTGAGCTTGCAACAATAAACGTATGCAAATGCAGGCCTTGGAAAAACAACTTCCAAGATAGGCAGAGTAAGCTCCGCCATTCCTCTTGTTGCTTCAGCGTTTCTAAACATGGCAAGAGAAGACTCAAGTGTCACATTCCATTGCCCCTTGAGATAAACATAATTGAGCGCTTAACTAACACAAAAGTGGCACAGTGGTACGAATAATCATACAGAGCTGTAGCAAAAAAAGAAAGACCGCCCCGTTAAAGCAACAAGTTATTCCTTATTTGGTTGAAACATGGTTCAGCCGTTATTACATGTTCTTAGCCTCAGCCTTAATTGCACCATTAAGCTTATGTTCCTACTAAGTTTGGAGAAGTACGATCGCAAATATTTCTGCCTATCTTTGAAACAAATTTTATGGCTTCATTATTGTAAGTTGTACAAAAATAAATCACCATAATGTAGAAAGAAATAGAAAATGTATTTAATACAAATTTATAAACGTATGAAGCACTAAAAATATTTCCACTGCTTTTATTTAAATATTTTAGTCAATACCGATTTTCCGCAATCATCCGTTTTTGTTTTTTTTGTAATTTGACTTGCTACTGAAGACAGAAAGCAAATGATAAATCTCCACCCTTTTACAAAAAAAAAGTTAAAACGTTTTGTAATTTTGTTATTGAAGAGTTAAAATCGGTTTCGAGGACCCAATATAATGTATATTTAATTTTTCATTAATATATCTGAAGATTTCCTTTAAACGCGACAGAAGATTTAGTGAATAATTTCGAGCATAAATGGAACGCGGGAAATTCCATTCGCCCATTGTTTGACCCGTTCCTAGTTAAGACCGTTGTTTAATCTGGAGTGACCTTGTTTGCTACCCATGAAGGTAATTTACTCAGTCCGAACAGAATGGAGCCAGACTTAATTCCGTGCATCCTGTAGCGCATTATGGCAACTTGTAATCAATGATCGACCAGCCTGTGGCTATTTTGCCCGTTACCACCTTTATTAGTTAGGTATATCAAGAGAAATCACTGAGCTGCAACATCCGGGTCCTTGTGATAGATACAGTAATCATTATAATTATAAGTGAAGTGGAGGAAAAACGCGGCAGACACACAGATTAGTTTATCTATGATTGCAAAATAATTAATCTAAAACGTGGAAAAAAACAACATAAAATGACATTTAACTATATTCTTTCCCCAATGGTCGAGACTAAATATATAAAATTTTAACAGATTTTTGTTATATGACATAGGAGTTACATTAAATAGAATTATGTTCGCTATATTGAAGAATTATTTGAAATAGAGCAGAACAGTTTTAAAATTAAATATACTAGGCATTACTCTTTTCATAAGTCAGACAAGCCGTACAGTGTTCCTTAAATGTGTTTAATTCAAAATTAAGAAGTACACTTATTTAATAGTTTTTTTATAAATACCAGGAGTACAAAAAATAAATACTTAAAATCAATGTGAACTGCTATGAACCAGTGAATCTATTCCGTATACCTAAACACTGTAAACTAATACCTACGTTTATCTTATTTGTCTTCTAAGAATGTGAAATTCACCCTAGTCATACTGATGACGTCAACTTAGATAATAAAAGACACAAAAAGACGTTGGTATGACAACTGAACGTAGTTCAAATTATTAAAGACGGCTACAAAACAATTGTCAATATTTATAAATTATCATAATTCACCTATTTATTTGGTAACTATATTAATCATTATTATTATTATTTACAACTACAAACATAAGTGATCAGAATTCACATAATGACCAAGACATGTATTTAATATATAATTTCCTTTTAATAGTCTCAGTGTGCCATAAAAATTAAATCAAAATTCGTTTTCGTCTGTCTTTCGTCGTAGGTACTAGTAGTATTTACAATTAACGCTTGAATACTTAAATAAAAACTAAAATATTTTAAATTACTTAGGCAGATGCTTCAAGTAATATATTATTTAACCTATTGATGTTTTTATCAGTCATTTAAATGGATTTTTTTGTATTTAGACATTTAACTTATTATTAAAATTAATTCATTAATTAAATTTTAAAAAATATTTTGTCACTGATGATAATCGTGCGGGGAAATCTTTAATTTACATTATATCGTTAAAAATTTATAGACATGATATTTAATTGAATATCCGTAGTTGTTACACACGTATTCCTTCAGTTATGTAAGTGGCGTCTTTAATAGAGTGAACAAATATTAATACATTTTCTGTACTAAACAGAAGTATATTATGCTTTATATATATGCTATATATTGCCGTTGTAAAACACACTATCTTAATAATAAATTGGACTGGTGCGGTTAGTGCTTAAATATTTGGATACTCAAACATGTGTCCAGTAGCAAAAACTTTTAAAAGATTTTACATTAATGGATGAGTCAATAAATCTCATTCAGTTTTTACAAAGTTTAACTGGAGGTCTAAAGCTTTCCCTGTTGAGTTGAAAACTTAATATTTCATAGATAATCCCACGAAGTTCTTTGCACTTGGCTTTAGCTTTATTGAGATTAATGGTGTGGTCGTAATGAAAAATTTTTCATTAATTAAAAAATTGCTTTAATGATTTATTGAAAATATTAGCAGTTTATAAATGGCATTTGTTTTTGTATTTTCGCAAATTATACTTCAGTTCTGCAAGGTAGTTTAGTCTTTGAAAATTTATTCGGTATTGTTTATTTGTGCTTTATAATTTTCTATTTCATTTCAATCGATTTATCCAGTTTTCAAAAATTTCTTTAAATTACTCACTATCGTTCAGCAAGTATTCACGGGCATAATCGTGCTCAACGATTGTAAAGGATATTTAGTTTACAACTTAAAGAGTGCGGTTTATGCTAGGGAAATAGATACGTACTTCTAAACTAGTATTTCCAGCGTTTCGCGTCATATAATTACGTTCCTTATTTCAAGTACTCCGATTTACTTCAACTGGTGCTTGTTCCGTTTTCCCTCCAGCTTTGGACAGGAGTCTTCTTTTCCGGAGTAAAGAATTCGTTTACTGACGCTCGAGTGTCGTGTTGACCCACCGAATCTTGTTTTCGAGTATGCGAACGCTGGCTCGATCAGCCGATGCCACGCGTTGATACCAGACCCCTCCATTTTAACGTTCAAGGCATTGACAATTTGTTAAAATAAGTTTATAAGTTGTATATTGAGCAAATACAAAATGGAGAGCACGCTAAAACAGTTTAATATAGTTCTGGTTACGGACATCGTATTTAATTGACCATCAGTTGAGAATATGATTTTAAAGTACATGTTTGTCACTTACCTTTCTTGAGCACGAATATACACGGGTGATCGAACAGAAAGTCTCGGAATGAGTTGCATTCTGGATCCACGCGAGGCTCTCTGCAGAGGCACGTGGGTTTAAAGAAGGGGAAAGCTTGTAGCGTTCGCAGAGCAGCTTGACACTTTGTCACTGTGACTGTGGAGCACGCCACTGAAAATAAAATGAGAAAGGTAATTAGAATACATATCCAGGGGAAATTAAAAACAGTGAAGGTAAATACAAACAAATTAACTTCAAACATTAAAAAATAAATTTATTACAATTTCAACAAAGCAGTTACATAAACTGGAATTTCTTCACGCTGGTGAAGCGTGTTGATTCCATCAAATTCAAATAGAAATTTTATTAGAATGGCAAGTGTTCAAATATTTCGTTATTGAATATTGAAACGTACAGCAACGTACCGGATGGATGGATAATATAGTACATCAGAGTCGTGTGGATGGAATGTAGAATTTTTCCCATGTATTCTCCACGATTTTTCATGATTTAATTTTAAATTATATCATGTTATATGTTATATCGGAATAAAACAATTAAGATATACTTTCTTGAAAAAACTTTTATTGCTGTTCGGCAAAGGTCTTTCAGGACCAAAATGGAAAACATTCCTCGGCAATTGTGCGAAGAGTTTGAGGTATCTAGGAGAAGACGTAGAAACATCGGAACCCTTCCCATACAAATAAGAACCAGAAGTGGATACAAACAGAGTCGATACAAAATTAAAAAATGAGTGTTTTGAATGCTGGAGGAATTTTGCAATGAACACAGTTCCCTTTGTGTAAAGAAAGTGTTTTGAATTAAAAACTTTCCAGTCATATTGACATGTATTTCAAAAGATAACTTGTCAAATAAATCTACTTTAATACCTCAATATAAAATTATGATTTAATAATTTTTCATACTTAAATGTCAAAGTTTTTTTAAAAAATTAATATTTTGTCTTTCTGAAACGATTTATTTTCAAGTTTATCGTTATACATATAAAAGTCAAATATTAGTTAACAGGAGATAACACCAAAAAAATCAGGTCTGGTTCAACCCCCCCCCCCCCCCCCCCCGCGCACGTTATATACACCACTCTTCGCGGGTTAAATATTTTTACTCAATCATAAATATTAGGCTATTTTAGTGCAACATTAACTTTAAATTCTTATGAAATTTGCTTAACTCAGCTTCAATTAGTGTGAAATGCCTCATTGGCGTACAGAATCGAAGTGAAACGTTGTACACTGGTCCATGAAATATGATTAATTTTTATTATTTATACGGTGTCGGTAAATATGGTGGGCAAATATGAGAACAGCCAACGTGCAATAATGCAAAATCGAGCTTGTTGTTCAGTCCTCCAGTCGTGAAAGGCTGATTTGACAAGCAATGTGCAGCGTCAACTGCGTAAATACGGGATTTTTATGAGCGCGTAACGAATAGTAGCCACTTTCAGCGGGGCGAGGCAAATATTTCACCTCCGCAGTCGCTGAAATGGTAGTCGCAAGGCGAGGGATAAATGAGCTAACACGTTGGCAGTAACAGCAACGATTCTGTTAAAAGCTCGAATAGCTAGAATAGTAATGGCTATACTAATAGAACTTGCACTGAAACAGTAATAACAGGAAAGTAAAAGCACTGGAAAAAATAAATATTTCAAACTTGGCTACCCGAAACATATTGATGCCACTAGCCGAGAAATCCATGCTTTAATACTGTGTTACAACAAATATAACTAACGTAAATATATGACAATACAGCTGAGTAAAGTCGGTGAGAATATAAAATTTTTCCCATAAAGTACTTCAAAAACGCTTTGCACACTAAAACGAAAATAAAAAACATGAAGTAAGAAAGTGATCCGATATGAGTCCGCGTCCCCCTCTGTAAGATTTAGTCGTTATTAAATAGCACAGCCTCTCATATTTGAACAGTGGAATCTCTCTTATTATATTTCTCCTGAATCTGATTTTATCAACATTCATACACTTGAGTTTTTATATACTCGGAAATAGACTGTTCCCTCTCAACTTCATTTTAGTAGTACTTTTTTTTGGAGGTTATCAATTTTTTTTATATATAACAATTTATTAAAATTTTTTATTATCATTGAATTATTGAAAACTAGTGAAAAATACAATCTTACGGATTGTATTTCTACAGATTCTACATTTACATATTCAATATAGGGCTATTCTTTGCAGTAAAATAGAAAAGGGTAGGACGACACAGAAACTTAAATCATTTAGTTATAACTAAAACCAAAACATATCTGTGCTAATTAACTTTACCTGTAGTGTAGTAAAGTATGTGTAATTAAACCGGCTTGATTTTCATTTGGAGTTTGGTGAATACAAAACTGGAGAATCAAAGTGTAATAAATTATATGCAATGAAATATGTCAAGTGAAATTTATAAGAAGAAAGTTAAATGATCCGATGGGGCTTATAAAAAGACTCGATAAGTTATTATGGCCCGCTCGTTATGATCATCGTCAGTGAGAATTATTAATCTCCTTCCCATCAAATTTGAAGTTTGAACAGTAAAATCCGCTGAAATCAATATAAGAGTGGCACTTAGTGAGTACCGTAATGTAAGTGTATTCATTTGTAGTTTAGTTATGGCGCTAATGTGCTAATGAAGTATTCATGGAAGAAATCTGGCAGGCAACGAAGATTGCGTCTTCCCTTGACAAAACGCTCGCTCCATCAATCCAGGCAAATTGATTGATATCGCTCCCGCCCAGCATGCCGCAATGCCCCGCAACTTATTTTATCATGCCTTCCAGCACTCCATTCCACAGATAAGTTGACACACTCTATCTTCTTAACGTGCTTTCGCCGATGGTTTGGAAGCTTAGAGTTTCTGCATGCGAATCGTCGCGTGTGCCTGGATAAACAATATTCCCGCTTTTCAAGCCGTAAATGATTCTTATGTCTGATGCTCCTTAAATATCGTTATCAACTCTAAAAATGCAAAAAAATATATATCTTAAAAATAATGTTGACAATCTAATTTAACGTTCATTTCTCAGCGTGGGTAATTAAGATACTTTCAGAGGGAATACTGGACTCAATTATTTGAATTCGGGACTTAAAACAATTTACAATGTTTACTACTTCAACTATTTACAGGAATTTTCATAGAATTAAGCTAAATTTACACCGATTAAAACTACATATTCTCACTACCATCTCCCATTAGCTCCATTCTCCACGAGGAATATATTACAAAAAAATCTCTTCCGGTGAGAGCGAATAAAAAATTTCCCTTAAACGGTTGTACCGTTAAATGACCTCTTAAAAAAATCAATCCAATTTCAATTTTGCTAGTCCAACTGTTTAAACGTAATCTGTTGTGTTTGCAAAAAATGTCACCCAGAGCTTTGCAAACAAATTTCGCAGTTTTAAAGTCCTTAACATTTCTATCCAAAAATTGTCGTTATAAATTTAAGATTATGAGAATTTACTAATGTCGTAAATGAGAGGAATTTTGTCCATAATAATTAATGAAGTTCCCCCCCCCCTACCCACACATATGGGCAAAACTGTAAGGAAAAGGCAAATTGGGTTCTTAAGTATTATAATTTTTTTAAAAATATTTTCACTATAGGGGATACAGCAGTAGCTACATGATTTCTCAGGAAACTGAACATAGTGGAATGAAGCAATGCAAATAATGGGGTTCGGAAGTAAATGAATTATTTTGAAGAAATTTTATAGACGTTTAAAAGTAATTGTACGTTGGAGTAAAAAATATAACGGTAATTGAGTTCTAGAACATAAATTTCTACAAAATACGTACTGATGAAAACTTGTCATTCACTTTGTTTCTAAGTTGATTATAAGAAAATCTAGTATAAAAATGAATTTTCAGCGTGTAAAGCAATCGGGACATTTCTCCGTTAAGGCCTATATTAAAAATGCTTACTCAATATTATCGATGTCGTTGCAAAACTAGAAATTACTGCAAGAAGCTAAGGTATTTTAACTGAAATTCATTACCTTAGAATCTATGATAAGAGAAAATGAGAAACTACAATTATTTTACATGGAAACATTTGGACTTTGAATATTCTGGAAGTAATGGGGCTGTCAGCGTTTCACCCGCTAATGGCAATATCTACATTGTCTGTTCTGCAGGCTGATCAACTCATCTCCACGCACAAGCGAGGTAAAATGGAAGGAAAATATGGTTATCCATGAGGCGGCTGTTGGTGCGCTGCTGGAGGAATCCAACACTGCTTTTACTACACGCAGCACTGTGACAAATTGCTTGTTCACGTGACCTCAAAATATTCTTAGTCATGAGGTCGCACAGCAACATACAAAGCCTATATAGGACCAGTATAATTTAATTTAGTATTCATTTAAGAAGCCAGTATATTCATTGAGGGTAATTGTTTTCATTTAAACATTGTTTCTAAGGAACGGCCTAAAAAATTACAGAAAATTATTTCCACCTGATTTACCTTAACTCCACAAGATTAAATCAAGGTTATATCCAAGCTTAAAGGGCATACTATAATTCTATGATGACGATAATTCGTGAGTTGTCCTGGAATCTATTCCAACGCCTAAACATTATAGATGTTTTCGGTTTAATCTGCATTGCATCGATTGTATTTTTGCGAAGAGGAAGCTGAGAATAGAGGAATGGAAGATATGGATGTATGGAGAACAACAAGAAGAAATTAATAATCAGTCGAATTCCAAATATAAAAATTAAGAACTAATTTTATTATATAGTTACTACACGACGCTGCGATGACTTCATCTGCGATTTAATATCGCTGAAACAAATTTCGTTGCTGAGTGACTGACGGTAGCCACAGATATGACAGGTCAAAGACGAAGATGTAGCAAGAATAATTGCGAAATAAGACAAATATGAGGATTAGAAAATGTGAAACAAAGAAGGCATATTCTGGATTTGAATGTTTGTTTTTCTTGTTTTCTTTGATTTTTTGCCTTTTTTCACTTTTTCTTGCTCACCTATCTACTCCAAGACAACGGAATGCCCGTATAATCTAAATAATAATAAAAGCATAGTAACATGAATTAAGACAACCAACGTTTCGAACAGTAAAGAAACTCTGTTCGTCTTCAAGGTAGGCAGATATTCACTGCATATGCATGAGATTCCGTACACTCTTGTAGGTTTTGTACGTACTTGGTACAGCACAGTCTCGGCTTTCTGCAGGTAAACGTTCATGCAAGATTTTAAGCTTTTTATATGGTAGGAGGGAGCGGAGGATTCGAGTCTGTTCCCGGAAGGACCGGGAGTGAATGGGCAAGGCCATCACAAGGAAGTGGTGTATTTGGACTATTGTTTAACTTTTCCGTATTCTCCTAAATCATCTACTAGTAGATTTGTAGGACTTTCAGCAAAGAAGTCAACCTTGCCTTATGCAACCTTGGATGATCATTATCGCTCGAGAAAGAAGACTGCCAGTGTGTCAATATAGATGGTGCGTCCTGGATTTCAGAAACCACACGTCAAGTGCGCTGATCCCACTTTAAGGGTATCCCACTGTTTACACAAGTGCCGTAAGAGGGACTCAACTCTACAAACATAGGGTTAGAAAACCTGTTCCGATATAGAATGCGTCTACGCTTGGGTACTTAGATATAGTCTACGTGTTCTGGTTGACGAAAGTATATAATACCCCTTTTACTGTGACCAAACCAAACTACATGTTATTTTTGTTAAAAAAAAATACTACAGCAACACTTTCAGAAGTTAAAGTTATATTCAATATGAAGTGTGTCAAAGTCAAATATATTTCTAATTATCGAAGTTCTTAATCCAACAGCAGAAGAGCTACTAATTTATTGAAATTGATGATGTATGTAATTGGAGCAGATTTTTGGCTACCATCAATAAATATAAACGTAATAGCTTTAGTAGATATCAATATTATGCGGAATCATTTTCTTTCTTAGTTGCAACAAAGCATATTAATGGTTCCATAACGGAACAAAAATGGGAAAGAATCAATGCTTACATTGATAATAATGAAAATAAATATACACCGACAAAAGAAATTGTCTTAAAGATGGAATTAACGTGTACTTTCGTTACAGATTTCAAGGAATGTGTTGCAAAGAGACGCTAAATTTCAATATTTTATTAACCGCTTCCCTCCCCGCCGTATACCGACCGGAACTGAACAACTGACATAAGCGGCATCGGGAATGTCATCTTCATGTTCAAATTAAAATTATTTTCTCCCAATAGCCGCTCAGTATTTTTCTCAATTTCCCATATATTCCTAGGAAACTATAATTTCGGGAAATAAGTCTCTTGTACTTTTATAATACGTGAAGATATCATTAATAGCATCTAATTAAATTTTTGTAATTGATATACACGTTAATAAACCAATCACATTCGTTGTAAATGATAAAAAGTTTTTTTCTGAAGAACAGGTTATTTTATATTAAAATATTGGGACTTTTAGTCCAAACATACAGAAGTGAGAGTTGCAACATTGACGGCTGTTAATCTGACAACGGACCGACACTTATCCAAGAAACTTGTGGTTGAAAAACAGAGAAATTGCAAAGACGCATTGAGCAACGAAAAAGCGAAGTGTGCCAAGTTACTAACAATAGCAATTTAGAAGCTTCAATTCGAAACGAGTCCAAGTAACAGTACGCTGTGCATTGTCCGGCCCACACAATACGCAAGCAGACACCTCAATCACATTACCTCTAATTGCAGCTCGATCGTTACTAGACGCACAGCGTCAACGTTGCTAAATGTCTGCTAATTGATCATCGCTTTGATTAGACATACTCTACGACACTAACGCAAGGCGAAGAAAAAAAACATATACGGCTATCAATGTGACGAAACAATTCTGACCACTCTGTTCGATACCAGTTGTGCTCGTCCAATGTGTTACGAAGGGTTGAAGAGACCCTCGAGTGGTACGGAAGGCTCATCATCAATGTTTGATATACTACACCGATATGGACTCCATACCCTTTAAAAAACTTTATTTTGGGCAAAAAACTATGCAAGCGTAGATAAATCTAAATGTATTAAAAAAAATACTATAGCTGCAAAATCACTAAGAATGGAACAAGGTAAATTTCTTTGGTAAATGAAACAATATACCATCTGGAATTTTTGGATTGTCAAATATTATAAATAGGTTCTAATCTAAATTGAGGTAACTTTCAAATAAAATAGTGAGACATTTTATCATGCATACATTCTCAGGTCTGACGTTACATACATTCGCTAATGGTTTTATTGGTAGATTCGCGTGTCCTCAACCTGGGACAGTTCAGCTTTTCAAAATATCGGCCCCGGGTCTTGTGATCGAAATGAATTCATAGTTTGTTAATAAACAGGAGCAATGTTATGAGATTTACATCATGATCCTCCTCCAAATTTTAAGACTTAGTGGTCACAGGAAACCCCTTTCTTGGAAGTAGTTTCATTATAGCGGTCAGAATTTTTCCAAAAACTATTTAGGAATTGCAGAAATAAATATACCTCATCATTACAATGACATTTGAAATTTAATTTATAAAAATGATCCCATAATGAATTAGTGATGAAATTAAGGTAACTTACATATTCATCTTAAATTTTAGGACGGTATAACTATGAAATATATTTATATTTCCATATATTGCATATATCTGGGTTTTGAACCAATCCAGTTAACTGAAAATTCGCCGCTAGACCTCATAAAACCTCTCAAGGTTTATAGGTCTCTTGTGATGGTAGAGAAGTTAAATTAATTACTTCAGAAATGCTTGATTAAAAAGGTTTACCTTGTTAGTAGTTGTTGAAATTTTAATTTGATTGTATCTCTTCATATCCCCAGTTCTTATCAAACCAACAAACAATTTTCCCGTGAAATGTGATACCGCATATGAATATGAACTAAGAATATTTATCGCATAGGAAAATATGAAGGATTCAGAATCCGTGTTACACGAACACACAACGGAATTTGCATATTAGGAAATTATCCAAACCACTTAATGTACAAAGTGATTTCTTTTTGACTATGAAGCGCTAGACATATTATGTAGTTGAGGATGGAAATTAGACAGTTGCAGCATTGAGGGACAAGGAGGGGCGGCAGAAAAGTCGATCCCCCGGTACACATGTAGGGCTGAAGGGCCTCGTTGTTGCCATAATGAGCCCCATAATCGCGCGCCTCGAACATGGGGCTATCGACAAGGCCGTTGTGCCTGTCCAGGGCGCAATTACAACAAGCATTGTGTGAGTACGCTTACTACAATTAGAATCTTTAAAATTAAGCAGAGCTACGCCTACAAAATTGGAAACCACGCTGTAACGCTGCTACTGTTTGCTCACGTAGCGAACTATTGATTTGCACATAACATATACCAATTAAGTTTTAATCGGACGGAAATAGAATAAGATTATTCGGTGAAGGGTGGAAATGAGTAGGAAACTTTCCAACGCATATGTCGATATTCCTAACCCTCAATAAACATTTCTCATTATGAGTAAGTCAGAAAAAATGTACTCTTATACAAAGAGTAAATTAATTTCACAGAAATATTCAACCACCAACGAACAACGTAATAATGTATAACACAGCTAAGTAAGCCGACGTTCACAGGAATCATTAGAGTGCATGACTACTGCCGTCACTCTTACCCTTAAACTGATACTGCTATTACGACAGAACATCAATCATATTTGGAGGTAAATGATGAGTCATGAGATTGGAAAAAGATAAATCCTAATATTTAAAAAAAGATAACTATCGGAAGAGAGATAATTTCGCTGTGCTTATTACATTTTTGTTGTATAAGATATTAAAAAAAAAGAATTCTGCACGGTGCAAAGTCGCAGAAGAATTCACACTCTTGGTAAAATATTCCATTATCTTTTCCACGTTAGGTAGACAATATTCTGAGGTGCAGCTAATGGCAATGGAAAGACGGCTGAAATAAAATAACTGTACAGCCAGAATGCCGACTGCGGCTTATGAACATTAGAGGTGAGTTTGGCTTAAAGTTCGGGAAGCAGAAGAGACAAATCTTTGAGTAGCAGACTCTGTTTCTGACTTTCTGGTTCAACACAATGGCCCGCGCCGCTCTGTGTGTATCTTTCACTCAGCGCTGCTACCTTATCTGAGTGAATGGCTGGGCATATCTATTCCCATATTGAAACCTGACTCAGCACACGTGTCCCTGTGCCTAGGGTAAAAGAAAAATATTTTCAGAGTTACATTTTCGCTCGAGAATTTCATTTAACTCGTCCAAATTAACGCATCCTAAAAGCGAGCGTAACATTCACTCACGTAGCAAAGTATCGCTTCTAATATAAAAACGTGATAATAATAAAAATGCACTTTTCTTCGTCGTGAATATTATATGGAAAAAGAATTAGTGAAGCTCACAAACTCGTTTGTGGGCATATGTAGAGCAGAGGCCCGTTCATCCAGGCAGCTCCTTCGACCGCCCAGTAACTTCGTAATCCTGCCTTCTTGCATAATAAAACCCGGTCCCTTGACAATAGCCAATAGGCCTTCTCTAGTTTCAGACCTCCTCTTTCATTCCTGTGTAGTAAGCTTTGAATAAGTCTCGTGGGAGCTTCTCGTCAATTCTTACGTTTGGAGCGTGCACTTGAAAATGTCAAAGCGAAACAGGCCCTCTGCACACATTCCTCCGCGAAGGCGGCACATCAGAATAAAATATTTTCTTGCTCCAAATATTTGCGTGGAAATATCGGAACTACCTGTCTAACACACAACAAAACAGAAAAGAATGAGTTCATTACTTTTTATTTCTTCTGAAGCTTATTGGTGGATTCACTGCATTTATAAATACGCAAGGCACACGTTAATTTCCTATTTCAAACTGGTGGACCCTGATGTAAAGTAAAATACATTACGTCTAATTAAAATACAATAAAAACAACACAACATACTGGAATGCTTTATTTTATTATTAAAATTAAAAATATTAATTTTTAATTTAACAAATTTTGACAGTCTTTTTGGAATTACAAATACATTATTAAAGAAATATTAACCTAGACATACATCTCAGGGAACTAATTTTTTGGGGAGGGTTACACGATCGGAGCAATTTAGACAAATTATCCAAGATGAAGTTGAATAAAAAATTAAAATATGATTATTTTAAGACACAACGTTTTCAGAATGTGTCACACGTTACTCAAATTTCTGATCCTAGTGAGATGATTTCTTGGGATCGAGTCTGCGGTCGCGTAGAGTACCATCCGCTGTTGACAATGACAATGTTCTCTCCACACTTGTATTCTGTATACTGACTGCTCTCAATACTCTCCTCTATCTGTAATGTCTATATTGAATACATTCTACGCGATGATTGATACACGATCAATACATCTACGTGGCAAGAGAACTCCATTTTATTGATGACGTTATATACATATTTTACTAATACATTTTTCGATCAAAATTACCGCACCATGTGTCATCCACTCCTTAGCTAGATGCAAATGGTTGTTTTCAAAAATACATAGACACATTTCAGCGCAGTTTCAGCCCAGGACAAATATAAATAATGAATTTTGGTTCTAATTTAACTACATTATCGGTTTACTTCAGAGAAAATATTATTCTTTTTATTTACTTTAATTTATTTTACAGCAGTCTAAGTTTATTTATGAACGTATTAAAAGGATTAAAGATGAAACAATACCTATTTCTTTTGCATTAATCAAACTTTAAAATATCAGAATAATTTTCCTTGCCTTCTACATATGAAACTACAAAATGTTAATAATAGTCATTAAAATGTCAAATTATAGGTAGCTCATAGAAACAGGCAATTCCAAACGTTAACATTTTATATCGAAAATGCAACACGCATCGAAGTTGTTAATTTGACCTGAGTTTTATTTAGTTCCTCTTTTAATTCCAATGCAATGTTACAACATGTCAATAACAACCCTCTGTTATTACATTCGTTAAAGAAATTGTACATATTAATTTTTCCTGCCGATAGGATTTTTTTATTGGGAAACATGCTAACATTTTACAATCATAAATATTTTCTTTCACAGATTTGGTTTAATTATCTCTATTGATTGCCTTAGACATCTAAAGCTTTTTAATTTCCTTTTTTTTTTTGGTTTTTAATCATGACAAAACTTCTTTAAAGAGTGAACGTATTTTTCATTATTTCCATTTTTTCTGAACTATGAAAGAAATTAAATATTTTGCACTCTATTTATCGTAGGAATATGTATACGCTCTACACAATTAAATACTAGTTCATGAAGTTGAAGACGACAAGTGTCCTACCGGCCTTAGAACCTTATTAAATTTTATTTCCGACTTTTAGAAAACAATATATCTGTAATTTTAAGTATTTCAGTTTGGGAAACAGTACTTTAAATATGTTGCACTGGAATACGGACTGCACATTTTTGTCTGACGATAGTGTCAGGATGAGACCTGGGATTCGAAATGGGCAGGACTTGGGTTCGAATATCCATCAGATTATCGTAAGATTGAAATTTTCCTGGCTTCCCCAAAGACATACTTAGAGCGGATACGAGCCAACACCAAAATCACAGTGTCTGTAGCTATATATAGATATAACTAAAACAATTTGAATGGAGAGAGAAAGGTTATGGCTTACCTGAAATTGGTGGTCGCCGTTGGAACTAAGAACAGGAGGAAGTACATCAAATTTTCGGAGGCTTTAGCCTCCTTTTTCCTGACGGACTGCGCTTGGAATGTAACTTCTTCTTTCTCCTGGTAAACCATCAACATTCTTTCTTTCCTTTCTCTACAAATTATTTTAATAACCATGACCGTGTCACCCAATCACAGATATATATATATATATATATATATATATATATATATATATATATGAAACCTTCGTGCTCACTAACTATATATCCTAATATATTATTTGTTATTTTAAAAATTTCGTGTTACATAGTAGTTTAGATCATTTTATAATTACAGTTTCTAAGTCATTTGTACTATCATGTACAACATTTGTGTGTGTCTAATTTTTCACTTAACAATAATGATACTTTAACTGAATCGATTATTATAATTAGATTATCTTTATAATATTATCACAGAAGATTAGTATATAATTCGGAAAGTCCAGCTGTTTCCATTAACAGCGTCACAAATTAGAAGAGAAGCTTGCCCAGTATTTTTCCACTTCTTAGAAGTCCTGAAATATACGCCATGGCGTGTTCGTTCCCTCCAATCTTATCGATCAAGCTTGGAAACTCCGAAACTTAAAATGCGTGCACACACACAAGTGGGTTATTATATTCAAAATAACTCTGACACGGAACTCGGTGCTCGCTTACGTGAAACCTCCTAAAGGAATGAGTAAATGATACTCTGTGAAGAAACGGGCTGAAGTGTGCGCCATGTTATCTTTGAAGGACTTTAAGACGGATAACAACAATTACTAGGAGGTCGTAGGGGGTCAAGGTGCTATGCCTGTGCCTGTTCTCCCCTCTCTCGGACACCCTATTGAGCGCGTCACTACCGTGGCCTAATCCATACGGTAAATTGATGGAATTTCCCCGCCGCGAAGAGTCTTTATGGTGGCATAGAGAAGATTTGATTACTGTTGGGGCTAGTCATTTGCTGTTATCAAGATTAAAAAGCGAACTAGGAAAGCCAAACAATTGTGTGGTTCGAACAACAGGCGGAAGCGCATTATCAGACTATTTTCTGGAGGTGTAAATACGACCTATCACGCATTGTAATATGCACAGATACGGTCATGAATGGAATGTGTGGAATTGTGTTCCAAATATAGGAGACGAAGTCATTATTTATTTTGTACATGTGGTAAGGTCAGGGTTACTTGCATAATTGTGGTTTACTATTGAAATGAAAGCAGCGTATATTCAACCCTATTTTAACGTTATACAAGGAAAACATACGGGGATAGGTGAAAAAATCAAATGAATACGAAAATATTATTTAGTTAATTAATTTATATTATTTAACTTAATATCACTTCAGCTCAATTAAGTCCTCCAAGCGTTTGCCAAAGTTTTCCAAGGCGTTCTAAAACTGGGCATTTGTTTCGGAAATTCTCATATTTTGACGAGTATTTTTTTCCGATGAGACATTTTTTTCTGGTTAAGTAGTATGAAACAAATACAGTGGACCAAATCTGATGTGTACGTGGCAACAGTTTCAACGTGACAGTTTATCGCCATCGAAACTTTATTCCGTCAATGGACGAGAACTTGTCCTAATATGGACGTTTTTCCATTATATCTTCGATCAAATGGTCGAAAATGACTCATAATATTCTCCATTTTTTTTGCTCTTCTTTTCATAGTCTGTGCGGATAACTACGCGATCGTCTCAAAAATTTGTGGTCTTCACAATTACAGTCTTCTTCACCAGAGCTGGTTAGCCTGCAAACGGTCCCTTATTTGACCGTTGTTGTTTTGTCTTAGTACAGTAGTGGTTGATCCACGTGAAATCAGCAGGTATGTATCAACGTTGAAACTAATCAGGATTGCGACTAGAAAGCGCCAAATAAATACTACTGAATTGTTTAATCTCCACTATGACTAAGTATTTTTTAAGAGACTATTTATCATGCAAAATTGAAACTAATGAGCTATGATAAATACAGCACGATACAAAATTATAATTTAAAATATGGACAAACAATGAAATCGTTCAAGTTATATCATCACGACTCTGTTCGACTGAGACCAGATAGTTAGCTGCGGTTAAACCACAATTATACATCGAAGCTACCTGATATTTATTCAGTTTCAAATGATGTATAATCGTTGGTTGGCTAGAGATAGACAATGGCACAAAAATGATAGTTTTTATAAACTCTTTTCGTGCGATTACTGGTCTGTATAAAATAGATAGCATCACGTAATTGTGTTTGAAATATAGTCTCAAGATGAAATACTGAAAGGCTGGAGTCGCTGAACTGGAGGGATAAGTTGAAAAATCTGATATCCTGATCTTCAAAGAAGTACCAAGACAACAGAAAACGCCACTTAGTTGGCGGGCTAGTTCAACTAATTCATGGAAAATAGTATGTTTGGTACACGCGAATTCTGGAACCGCTAAATTGTTAATACTTCGTTGTTTGATTTTTTAAATAATTTTTTTTTTTACAAATGAGCTCAATATCTGTTATTTTTATTTAATCATATTTATGATTCAAGCGTACCAGATGGGATAAATCTTTGATTTATTCAATTGGTTATAAATATATGTCAGGATTAATTTGTTCACTAAGTATTTTACAGGTCTGCGAATAAATTAGGCACCATATTTCGTTTGAAGAAAATAAAGGCGCAGTGAACACCGAGGGGACGAGCTGGGAGAGATAGTGGAGCAGCTGATCTATAAAGAACATAACCTCAGCCGTATTTCTTCAGGGAAGCAACAGAGCTTGAAACTGGCTGCGGCCCGGTCAACCTCCCGAACAAATGGTCGGAAACAAACGACAATGACTACTCGACCGGCTGTGTTTGCCTTCCATCGCATAAGACCACGCATCTCATGTGCTATGGACGTGACCGACTCTCATTGGACGCTCTATTTAGCATTCAAGTGTTTCTCTCTAACTTACCAAATATAGTGCCCCATATTTACAAGCTTTATACTCTGTCCGAACTCTTTAAGTTTTATTTCACGCATGGTGGTTTCAGTCGTACGGATGCCTTGAAGTAGATTTATCGGAATTTATGAGCGATTGCAATGTAATAGCCATATACACAGAAGTAAGGATTGATAGTCTGATTAGGTTTCCATGAGTCTTATAAAAAAAAGATTTATGTAGGAAAAACCGACAGGTCCGTCGGACTAATTCAAAGTGGCAATCTTGGCATACTCGTCTCCAATTAAGAGCACCGAACCTAATGATTACAAATCACGCAATACGCCCGGATGATACCAAGGTACTTGGCGGTGAAAATAACGTGGGGCAACATGAATACGGACATGGCCAAATATTTTCATAGAGACACTATAGTTTGGAAAAGCTCCGATTTCGTGCCTAGTCTGGGAAATAGCCAGAGAAATGTAAGATTGAAAGCCAGCGTTCGAAACGTTGTGTGCATTAATAAAATAGAAATTTAATAAGACATGAACTTCCAATTGCAAAATAAAAATGTACGCATATTTTAAAATAAAGAAAACATATTTAAACATAAATAAACTTCTGTAACTTATTTTTAGTTTGCACACCATTTAAAAATATGGTTTAATAATTTTTAATGAAAACATAACACGATTTCTCAATTTTGAGTGGATTGATGTCTATTTTAAGCAAATCCGCGTGTCTTCTAAAATGTGTCTTTAATAAAGCAGGACTCAACCTGTTCATGTGTAAACAACGTTTACACCACGATTCTGCATTTTATAGTAATGGTTGAGTCCTTTATTTCGCAATACTGTATTGCATACTGTATTGTATACAACATCCGCAGGAAATCTATTATTTCGTATTCACATGAGTACATCTTGTTCCACCCAGTGCAATTCGAATCCCTTTCCTTTTATTTCTCCGAAAGAAAGAATTTCAAAGATATGATTTTCTGTATTTTTCTAAGAAGTTGAAAGCGCGCAAACACAGACGAATCGAGAGAATGTCAGAGCAAAACAAAACTAGCGGGGAACTCTCACTGCACTGAGCTTCCGAAGTAAGGAGACAGCTGTGTGGAGCTTCAAAGGTGCACCACATCAAACTGGCTACAACCTTCTCTTTCAAGTTGTTCATTGCTCTGAAATTTACGTCTTTCGAAAGGTCTGCGGTGTCTTCATAGAAAAAGAAATTACATTGTCAATTCAATACATTGAATATTGAAGTGATGCTAACTTTACAAAAGCTGATGGTTAGTCTTCCTTAAAGCGTTAATTAGTCACGTAACATTATCTTCTAAAAAAAGGATCTTCGGTAGTCACTAAATTAAAGGTAACCAATAAAAATATACGTTGAGGGACGTTTATTTTAAAATCATCTCGAAAAGTTGTGTAGGAGAAAAACAAGCAATGGTCGTTCGTACGATTATGGTGTACATCAACATACGAACATTTATCTTTAACGTCCGATTAGTGAGTCATAACAATTATACCAGAGTCATAAAATTACTTGTGAATGTTATTTATTATGCTGCACCTCGAGTTGTTTTTTAATGTGAATCAATAGAAAAGAAAATAATAATTGTTCTCTACAACAAGTTTTATTTAATGAGTATAACAGATTTTATATCCGCGATGCAAATGGTTAATTACCAGACGTCAGCGGCTTAGACGAAACTGTTCAAGCGAAGTTAAGTTCAATAATCGGTGTTGCCTCATGGCGCCAAGGTTCAGAATTCACAACACACAAAAGAATTTTGCAAGCTTAATCCAAGCTCTTGGAGGTTAACAATATGAACATTCAACATGCAACAATGCACCAACTTCCACGTTTCAGCTGACTTTACATAAAACATTCAAGTCGATTCTTAGCTCCTCGGAGCCGTTTTTTTTAACGACACAATGACAGTTTTTCTTGAGATAATGTACACGTGTAGCACGCGTTTAGCACTAAATCGAAGATCATTCCCGAAGTTTCAATCAATTGAGGCAGACTAATTAATGCCGCAAATATGTTCGCAACTTTTGTAAGAATTTTGCCCGATACTTTTCGGTTTCCTTTACCGGTAATTCCCCCATTTTTTGGCCACCTCATAGTTTTAGATTGTTTTGGTATAAACAGAAGGACTAAGTATGCTTGAATAGGTTTGAAAACTGAATAGATATTTGTTTCAGTGTATAATAATTCAGAACGCAGAAAGTTTTAAATTTCATGTGTATTTGGCTTGGGACAAAGGTATCTCTTTGACAAAAATATTTTTTCCCGATGCGAGACATTGTTTATCTTTGGTTTACTTCGTCAGCAAGTGTCAAGGATTAAATATTCACATTAATGTTAGAACTCACTACTAGAGACTCGAAAATAATTATTAGAAGCCAACGTGAAAACCTAGGAAGAGTGCGGCTTAGGGACAAACCTATATAATTGTTTGACGAGGAACTCCAGCTTTCTTGGTACGAGTTTCCTGGTGCGGCTGCTAATAAAATTAAGACTTCAGAGCGGAAGACAAATTTATGACAACTTTTTTGGTTACACAATCCACATTTATATGGATTGTAATCGGTTCAGTTCCAATAAGTCCTGAATGATGAAGTATGAAGCTCTCAGTTGTCTGTCTCTCGAGCACCCTTGACCACCGACACAACATTAAGACAAGTTTCAATATATTCCTTGGTGACGTGAGATGCGCCAAGTTGAACGTAATCAGGTGCAGACTATACAGGGATAGTTACAATAAAAAGTTAACCAAGAGTAGCTGTAGAGTACTACGAATCAAAGGTTCCGTGAACTTTGTACTTTGGGGAAGACGGCGTGTCCTTGGTGAGGTCAAGACTTATCGTCATGTTTGTAGCCAGAACTGATACTAACTTATTTATAGGCCCGATGTCGGATGCAATAAATTTCACTTCTCATTTCAGTGAGACTAAATATTTACTCTTTAACAAGCCAGATGTTTTGTCCCGCACTTTATCAACGTAGTTTACCAGAATTACTAAAAAATATTTTCTTATTTTTATATCACGTGACACTTATTCAAAGACGCATTTATTCTCTCAATAATGTTACTTTCAAGAAAGTCCTACAAATATCCTGGAAAAACGATGGGATAATTATATGGCCGGATCTCAATTCGTAACAGATTTTATGAAACATTTGTGGCTTTTATTTATTTTGCAGCAGACAGATTATTTGACATATTTTTACACTAATGGAAGAATCGTGAACAGTTTCTTACCAAATAGAAAATAAAGTTGATGGTTAATAACCACAGACTCCATTTGAATATTAAACGAAGTTCGTTGTACACAGAACGTGTTGAGGAGCATCGTGTATTTATGAACATTTGTTTGATTTAATCATGGCTGAACATAAAGAACAATAATTTGGACATTTTTTTGTTTTCATTTTCGTTGGTGGTTTCAGCAAGAAATATTTCTCTAGTTACGTAATTAACCATTAGTTTGTATTGATTTTACGTATTATTCAATGGTAAATAGCGACTGCAATACAGTTAAGAAAGAGGCTCGAGTATTAATAATAATTTGAACATACGATATTATAACGAATAATTTCAACCTCAAGGTAGGGATACCATTACTGAATTTAAATTGAACTATATAACTATATAATATGCAGTACATTATTTATTTTCCTTTTCCTTAAAAAGAAGTGAAACTAAAATATAACAATCATTCTACATTACATACATTTGTCTGATTTTTTTTGTTGTAATTTATGCACAAATGGATTGTTATTGTATTATCAAATAAGAAGAAATTATCTTCAAAAATTTCCCAAGTTCCATCATGGTCATCTTACTGTATTATGTTTTCAAGTTTTATAACAATTTGTAGAAAAATTTATTCATTAAAATAAATTTAGAATATACTGAAATTTAATATTAAAAAATAAAAACGCATTGAAAATATAGTAAAGATATATATATATATATATATATATATATATATATATTACAAATTTCGTTCAATTTAAGACGCTCGTTGACGCAAGTAATTGTTGACACTGTATCATAATGAGAAAATGGAGGTTGATATTGAAAAATAGCGCTGCATTAACTTTACACAAAACGCGACAAATTTCTTGAGTGACGTAAATAAATTCATACATTTGTGTATCATTTATAAATTAAATAATAATTTATTAAGTAAGTTTAACCATGCCCACACTTTTAATTTCTCGTAACGAATCCTACATGCGTCTCGAAGGGCAATTTTTTTCACGTTTTATCAAGACGAAGACAGTATTTATATAAGAACGGTGGATCCAGGATGGCTGAAACAGTGGTCTTTGGTCGAGAGGCAAGCCGATAAAAGAGGGGCTTGCCCTTGGACCCGCGATAGCCTCGGCCTTTGGCGCAACAGGGCATCATCATTTCACCGTCCTCCACACAAATTCTTGAAATTATGGAACGTAAACAACCGTGATTACTCGGCAGACTGAACAAAAAGCACAAATCTAAACAAAATATACACATTCACAAATTCCACCACTTCAGGAAGTGTTTAAAATTATAAAAATTTTACTATTCTGAATTATATCTGCACGTTTTTTTTATCAATCCTGAGTACAATTCATGTAAAAATGTATTTCCAATTTTTACTAATACTACAACTATTTTCTATTCTCAGGTTGTTTAATAGAAAAATGAAATTTAAAAAGTTCTTATTTAAGTATTTGATTAGAATTTATCATTATGGTTATATATATATATATATATATATATATATATATATATATATATATATATATAAGTGTGAGAGCGAGGGAGGGAGAGGTATTATAGGGAAGGATGAAAGTGGAAACGAGGAAGCCGAGGAAAATTGTGTTCCCAAGAAATTGGTAACCAAACATGAAATCCACCACTGTTATCTAATTTGAAAGCAATGAATTTACGGAAAAAAATTTCGTTTTAATTTAACTGAAGATGGTAGTACGATTAGAGCAACAACTACTAGCGTCGTAAAGAATAACGGCATCTTAATGAAAGAGTAAAATGAAATGATTGAATCCGCCAAATCGAAACAACACTTAAATACTTCACACACTCGCATCCTCACGTCGAATGCTTCGGATTCAATTAAATTTGATTGTATGATTTCAAGATTGAATTTTTCTTAGTCTCTTCATATTTGTGCATTTTGAACTGTTTTTTTTTTCAATACTGTAGCAGAGCGTCAAACATTAGAGGAAATTCTCCTTATTGAACATTTGTGACATTGGTTATCGAGTTTTATTGACTGTTCATATTCCGCTGGTCTAATCCGAAGAATAGGAACGCAGGCCTCTCATAGTGTTCCAGTAACGAATGCTTTTAATCAATTTATCTCTGGTGCTCAATTAAGTCGAATTCTGATTACATATGGGAATATATTTGAACGTATATCCTTGGAATAGAATTCAGGATATTGATTAACTTTAACTAATCCTTAAGGGAAACTTATACATGTTATCACTACAAAGTTCAAAGTAAACAATTTCGTTATTTGTAAGTAATCTTTAAGGATTAACAGAAAATAGGGTTGATATTGCCTGCGAAACAGTTGCATTAAGGATATCATAGTATCAAAGTCATGTTGAGTGTGACGTCATGAACGGCAAAATGCCGAGTTCATGGAAATATTTGAAAGGAAAAATTCAGTTTCTAAAATTTCTATTAATGTATTTGACTACTGTAGCATACCGGATAGCTGAGAATATTTATTTAAAAAAAATTTAAATCTATATTACAATGTTTTCAACATTAACTTTTATTTCTCTCATATGTTACAGATTGCGGGGGGAAAGTGTCACAATCATTAAACCGTAAAATGTTGTAATGTGGTAAAAGTTTATATTTAGCTATATATCCATTTAACTGATACAAGGCAATTTACAGACGAAATATAAAATTTATTCTAACACCAATCAACATAAGGGTGTTTTTGCATTACATTAATCAGTGCGTTAAATCAATTAAACTGTTTACGCATATAAAAATACCGCCCCCTCCATATTAATTTACATGCGTGGCTGGTGCACAGTTTAAATATATCAATTTAGATGGCGTCGCCTCGTAGCTCGCAGTCCGTGAAATGCACACAAGTTTTCAACTTCGCTTTGCGCCAGGAAACTGTTATTTGCCAGATAAAGTTGAGGCACCAAGCCCAAGACTAATAATCGAGTTAATATATTAATGATCCGATGCATTAAACTATGGCCCTGGGGATTGTAGTAACAAGGATGTGGGAGCCCCCTTTCAACCTCTCCTCTCTCGTAGTAATTAAAGAAGACATATTCAGAGGGCAGGCGGCGCAGCACACTGCAATACCCACCAAAGACAAACAAAATTCGCTGCACTGTAACACCAACCAGATTACATTTGAATTACTTCGCACATTTACGAGAAAGGTGGTGCTTTTACTAAGTTTATTAGTACCCTAGCAGAGCAAAAAATTCATTACTCATGATTTTAACCGCATTTCACTTGAATGTTTCAAAAGGAAATTAGATCAAGTAATATTAGTTATTATTAATTAATCACATTGCATTATATTTTATTGAATAAACAATATATATTATGCCACAACGAGTTTTAAGACAAGCCTGGGAGCATTAATATTTTACTAGCTGGGTTCCCGTCCTACAACGTCCTGCAAAGAAATTATTCTAAACTTTAGGGTTAGCTGTAATACACCCATCCAATTTTTCTTTTTTGGTACGACACCAGAAATTAACGATTCTTGAAAATATCACCAGATCCTCCTTGAATTGAACCGTTCAAGCAGAATTTCGGTACTCGAAACCACATGCGTACCCGTCGTTGACGGTCTATTGATAACATGCACGAATACCCATCATATTCATAAATAAAATGTTATTAATCCAAAGGCAATTCAATAATTCATATGACAAAAAAATTAATAAAAAATATTACGACCATAGTTCTCAGACAAATTTTATATGAGAAAAACACATGAAAAAATTGAAACGTAGGTGGACGTTTCGTATAATTTTTTGTCTGTTTTGACAGGACACCGCTTGGGTTATCTTGTACCTAGTTTATTTGGTTTCATACTTTTGTTACTTCAGGGTTCTCTCTGTACGATTATTGTACGGCTATCTTTTCGAATACTCTTATTAACAAATGTTTTTAAACTATCAATACATGCCACATAAAAAGAAAATGTAAATTGGGCAGACCGAATTCTAAGTTTTAATATTTTCAAATGGTGGAATTCCCTTCAGGGAATAACTTTTTAGTCGCTCACCTGGAAAGCGAAGAAAATCACTGACCACGCTTTAGTTTCAATATGGCACTTCGATATCGCAAAAAATGTTCTCGTGGCTCTGTACAAGTACAATATAAAAGTACCATGGAATGAATCCAACCTTTTTCTTGAGAAAAGCGAACAAAATCGAGTTTTCGACACGTCTGCCTTTTTTCTCTCTCAAGATGGAGATTGGTAGTTTGATATGGCTAAGAGCATTCTTACAGAAATATACAGTTTCATCGAATATGGCTCGATCATTTGTTAATGTCAAAAGCGAACACGTCGTGACAGGCTGTAATTTAGATTACTTCGAATTCGGATCCCATAAGGCATGAAACGTAAATATATACTAAAATCACTCGATACCAAGCAATGTAGATGAAAACTAATTAGTATATTTACATTAAAAACTAACTACACGTGGAACGCGCAGCTTTTTAAACGAATATACTATCACATGTGGATTAATCCTGGTGGTCACTTTCAACCTACCAATGGCAACCGTCGTTGCCTTTGACCATGGATACTCACAGGTGCATGTGCTATCGTGACGTATCGCCTTCTAGGTTATGGCCACGATTTATGTACTTTAAATCTCCAAAATCAAGTAGTCATGTTAAAAATATTGATTAAAACTCATACTTTCTGTCAATGAACAAAATCGTTAATTTGAGGTGAAACTTAGAAATAAATGTAGGCGTAATTATTTTACAAAAAACTAACGACACATGGTACACTAAAATTATTTGACGTTATTACATTTTGGATTTAATATCCGCCTGATAATCGGTTAATTAACGTGCCTGAAATTGTAAAAACTTTACTGTCTACCCTTTCATAGTAATTTGACGTAGGCAAATTATGATGTCAAAGGTGAGACGTTTTATTGTAATCAAACAAAGAGATTTTAAACTTCCTTTTTTGTCGGTGGAATCGTCCTTTCTAAAGAGTAAAGCAATAACGTTGGGAAATTACATGCCTTTCTTTTGTTACCAGAAGATAATCGATTTCTCCCTACCGTATGTATACAAAAGTCTAACAAAACAAATTCACAAGTGTAGTCCTTGCCAATATCTAATGACTTTCTCCTCGCTTGCAGAAATTGCAGTCGACAAAAAATCTCAAAAGTAGTTTTACCTTAATGTATTTTTCCTTCTTCGACGTTATACTTCCTCCTACGCGTCAGGCAATATCAACACAAGCATCTTCATACAAAATAATATGACACTCGAATAAATTAGCGATCCGCATTCTTTTGTATGACGTGATTAAGCATTCTGTGATTATTTTGTAAGCTCAAAACTAAAATATTGGAATATTTTAAATGTATTTTCAACGGAATAGTTAAACTTTTATTTATTTCGTATTATTAAGTCACAACCACCACCAAACAAGTTGTATTTTAAATTTACATTGCACTCGAGGTATTCTTTGATAACATTATCAATTTCTGTTATTTATTTATTACTCACGCGGCCAATCATTACGAAACTTCGAATAAAAACATGAAATGGACATTATTTAAATTAAACAAATTAGAAGCATTATATTCAACCTGAAACATGTTTGTGCAATTATCATTTGAGCTACAAATGTTTTGCACCATCCGCTTGAAATTTATAATCACTTAGCAGTGTTAATTCGATTATTTTGCATCTTCAATTCCTTTAAGAGTATTAGGTCTGTCCATCTTGAGTTTCTCTGTAGCAAGAAACTGATATTGAACCAAAGATCGACAAAATAAGTGTTATCGTACTCGCTCGGAAGCCTTTTTCTATATAGGTCGATGGAGATGGAAGCTCAGTGTTTGTATTGGCCTAGGACCAGGAGAATATAACGTTAAAGTCAAACAATACAGAACCGAAGTGGGTTAAGCACTGATTGATGAAAGAGAAACATTTACTAAATATCAGGGCTTCTTTCCGGACTCGTGTGAAGACACTCAGCCGACAACGAAAAATCACGACCATCTCTATTTACAGAAAGTCCACAACTGAGTTAATGTTTTAAGCCATTCATAAATTTACAAGTTTAGATTGTTTCACTTTTTTTTGAACGATGACCAATAAATGTTAGAGGCGGTATGTGGTCCAAGGTTGCAGATCTAAGGTTCGAGTCTATAATACACCCATACAATTTTTCTTTTGTAGTACGACGCCAGCAATTAACGATTGCATTGAACCGTTCACGCAGAATTTCGGTACTAGAAACCACATACCACTTATCTGATTTCGACGGTGAGACTCCGGGTTTAATTGATCATCTTCGATTTTATAAATTTATGTGTCGCTTTGAAAAATATTTATTAGCTGCGAATACCCGTCGTTGACGGTCTATTGATAACACGCACGAATACTAATCATATTCATAAATAAAATGTTATTAATCCAAAGGCACTGCAATAATTCATATGACAAAAAATTAATAAAAAATAATACGACCATAGTTCTCAGACAAATTTTATATGAGAAACACACATGAAAAAATTTAAACATAGGTGGACATTTCGAAGTTACTTTGCGTCTCATATCATTCTATGTTCAAATGCTGTTAGAGGAAGACGCAAAGGAGCGTCGAAATATCAATCTGTTTAAATTTTTTCTGTGGAATTGTTTCTCATTTTAATTTTTTCTGGAAAGTAAGGTCATATATTAAAAACTATAGTAATATCGTAAAATGTTAATTAACCAAATATAAAGAGCATCGCATATAAAAATAGTTATGTCAATTTGGTCAGGGGCTAAGTATGATCATATGTTAAATCTAATAATATTCTATGTAGTAGTCAGCGTTTTCCTTTCCGTGCACTGACGGAGAATATACCATCCATTCGATTGAGGTTTCTCTCATAAATGCACAGAGACATCATTGTTCTAATCTTATTAATATAATTTGAAAACACGTATATCCTGCTGACAAGTGCAAGACGAAAATAGTGTATGCGGTTCCAAAAACCGCATATCTTATGAAATCCACTGCAGTTTTGACATACATCTTATTCACTTAAAATTCATACGTGTCACACGAGATTATCGGTCTTCAAGTGTAAATCCAAAGACAATGCAGCTATCCGTAGTGAAATTTGTGTATTTCTGTTAACCTCAGCTGTTGACTTGAAATTAGGGAAACTTTATTCTCCATTCCTCGGGAAGTAGCCATAGAAATACGAAAATTCAATGATATCTGATCTACCATTTTTGAAGTTATCTCATTCAAACGGCCCGACAAAAAGGACAAGCTTAGCGTTATTTATGTATTCGTCCATCTATTCTGTATCGATCTGATAAGATGGTTCGATTCGTCCCATTCGTTTACCTTCATGTGAGTAGATTTTTTTCTTTGACTCTTCATTTACTTTTTTAGTTTCAATATCCGGAGCGATTCAAAAATCTACGCAGTGACACTCACTGGAAAGTTACAACCGATATGAAAGAAAGATATTTTAACTAACTTTAAAGTTCAGGAAAATGTTTACGCATTAATTTATAATAAATTTAATACATAACGTTTATTTTTTGAACTGGTAAATTGAATGGATGTGTTTTTGGTGACCACCCGGCGGCCTCAGAAAGATAAAAATTTTGGTTAGCACCTGGTGGGATAGTGGGACATTTCCGAGCGAGACGACGTTATGTGCTCTCTGTTCTTTTTAGTGGACGTTAATCCAGAGATCCGATGCGACTTGCGATGTCGTTGCACCAGGTCGTCAGAAGTTGCGAGGGAGCGAGCCCTTCTCTGACGTCAGTAATTGCCTGGTGGCATCACAGGTAGCCGGGGAAAGCAACTTTGGGAAGTTATAATTACCCGGCGGTCCGTGTGCGAAAAGTAAATAAATGTCGCAAAAATATTCACATACTTACAATGATCCAACTCCGAGCGTGGAAAATATTTTAAGGCATTCTTAGAAATGAAAGGGCTGGGGCGCATGTAATCTGTATAAGCACACATTTTCCCAGAAGCTACACCTGCTATCATCCGCCAGCACAATGCGTGTCAGGGATGACACACGCTTTGTTGACCGTCATTGTTACACTTGTGATTGTTCTCTCCACAACACAGTGCCACGCCCAGGCTGGTCATAACCTGGTGTAGCAGTGTATTCTTCTATTATCTGGCCGCTGGCCTCTTCATTTGATGTATGGGAAACAATTAAACATCGCTTAAACTGAGCAATATGGAATTATATAAACTGGCGTGATGGCGAATAGTTCTCGACGAAGCGGAAACAACGGCTCCATTGACGACCAACTGCTCTTCCCTAATTGGAACTCTACTCACGGAATAACGATTTATTTTTCATTAATAGCGACATTGGTGCCACTTGTGAAGCATTTCGTCCTTAATACCAAATCTTGGAACTTCTAACTTTTAAATTTTGTTATATCCATTTAACAGCGTCGAGGAAAGGAAAGCAATAATATAGATGTGCAGAAAATATAATTTTTTACCACTACACGATTGTCCAAACTGTTCGTTCAACGATCATTGTTGACAGAATTATTTGATAAATATTAAAATAGAGTTGTTCTATTACTGAAATTACGAAAGTGTAATAGCTTGCTGCAGCTAAGTCACCGTATTTCACTATATGGTGTATACGTAAGAACAATTTTATTAAAGAAGATCTGTTCAATGTCCAAAACAATGTAGAATATTATAGATCCTAGTTTATGACGACGAAGACCAACGTGGAATACTACTGTATGGTTTCTTACAGTCTTTGAAATTCGTGTTCGTTTTAGATACAAACTGGTAACCTGGAAGATCTTCTTAACCGTATGGTGGATTAATTGTAGATAAACAATTAATTGCATAAATGTTAGTACTGAGAATCTTGAAAGAGAGAAAATCAATTGCTCGCATATCGTCTCGACCATCGATCGTGGATTAGTTGGACGTTGTTTTGGGATACTCATACACTTCCAACACATTAAGGCTTCGGATAATATATAAAATAAGGCGAAGATTCCATGTGGATGCGTAGAAAGCACTGGAGGACAAACATACTGCGATGCGCTGAAGATGGAAATTGGTTACCAGATAATTGATGAAAGAAAAAGATGTGGAGAATTCCTGAGAAAGCACGAAATTTGTAAAATCAGTGTTAGTAAACCGATATGTAGTTACCTTCATTTTTTTAATATAATGAATGCCACGATTTATCTAATGCATTCGGGAACCTGCACGAAATTTTAACCATTTTAAAATTAAAAAATTGTTAATATACTTTGTAAATTTTTGTTTGAATTATTGATAACGGTTTACCCAAATTTTTACTGTGCTTAAGTATATCACGATTAGTCAAAACAGAATTTCACATCCGTTAACTTTATCTTCTATATAATTATATATATGAATATAAATGTACGAAAAATATAAAAAAGTTAATTTAGACAAGTGCGACAGCCCATTATTTTTTACGTTATGAATAAAATAACATTACCATCTTTTTGCACACCAAACAGGGGATGTCTATACGCTAAAAAACCTGCCACAAGATGTTCCATTGCAAATAAGAAAAATAAAGGTGTTTATTGATGACGGGGGGGGGGGGGGCTCCTGCACATTTTAGTATCGTCGTTCGCTGTCTGATATATACCATGACAGATGGATTGGCCTGAACATTTCCACAGCTCCAGTCTTTGGTATATTTTTTATCTGTGTGGCCAACGGAGTCTTAATGTTGAGGCACTTCATAAAGGTTTTGTGGAAGCCTGCTAAACTTTTTGGTACCGTCTGAGAGTAAATGTAAGTGTCTTTAATTCAACGACTGTGTAGAAAGAATTGGACATTTGACAACACTTGTTAATATGCCGATAAGGTGGCAGTCTGTTCTTTTTCAATAACGTAAAACCGACGGACTATCGGATGTATGATTACGTGACCTTTTTTATTAATCCAAATATATATTACGTATATATAAATATGAACTCGGGACGGGACCTGTAATATATAAATGTGTCTAATGAATATAGGGCATAATCATATTTTCCGCACGATTTTTGGGTCCTAGTAAGGATAATTGTAATTCACGGCGTAGAATATGTTTCCGTGATTTAAGCACTAGGGTCAAGATTATCGCCAGACCCTGATGGCACCAGTGACGTTCACCTGCATTCGTTGATCACCATGGAAACCAACGGCCATCCATCTTTCACGATTCCGGAGCGCTTACTGTAACTCGTGCAGCCTCACTGTTCTTTTTGATTTAGAATACAAACGTGCGTCCATCGTGGTAACGAGTATGGTAAAGTGTGCAACAGTTTTTGTCCCAATTAACTTTCGTATTTCATATACTTAGGCACACATATTGTGTGATCTCCGATGGAGTGAGACTATCCACTGCTTTTGGGGACATCTGGCGAGGGCCTTTCGGAATTTGGTAATCAGCCGTTGACCACAAGCATATGACTAAGACCCAGGGCAGCAGGCGCAGCCGGCATGAGGGGCAAGGCCAGCATTTGTAAATTATTCAAGGTGCTATATTGATCCGAAAGACTGTGTGTGTCTCCGTCTCACTCTGTGAAGCCATTCTGTAGCGTGTTCTCAAGACCCTATTTACAACACTCATTCAATACTCGAAGAAAGATTTTATTTTCATCTCTTATTCCGCATATTCTCCGCAGGGGACTTGAACTCGTGAGTAGAGAGCGATACATTGCACGCGCCGTTAAGCCACGTGCTTGGCAGGAATACGACCGTCACTATTTGTACAATTCTCGATTCGCTAAATGTAAAGAAAAATACATTAATATTGGAAGCAAAATATTCAAGGGAATATTCATTAAATATAAATTAAGTGTGAATATTGTTTTACGGATTTTGATAATGGACAGCATTTTACACGCAGAAATAGAAGTATTATTACGATTAAATTTGGGTATTGTAAATTTTGATAGTAACCAAAATACATTGGAACTCCGTTTTTTCCAATACGTCAGAGTAAAAATTTTCGAATTGACTGTGAAGGAAAATTGTTGGTTACTTAGAGGTTCACCTAGTCTTAATCTTTGGCCGCGTAACGTTGCAACATTAACCGAAATAAATAAGGGCATGGAGGTCATGTCGATTGGCTGCACACGGAGTCATCAGAAAATTTATTTGTAAATAACAACGAAGCTGTTCCTTTGACAACGAAAACGTGGTAGCAATTTTTTTGTCATACATACCATATTCAAAACACCGTTCATCCCAAATTTCAAGTAAACATGACTAATAAACTCGATTTTATATATTTTTTTCGATTTCAAAGTGTAAAATGACTGAAATACCCTTTTCCACAGCATTGTTGTCAGATTAATTTTTTAGACCCCAAAATGTAGAACTATGCCTATTTGAAGCGGAACTTTAGAATTGTTCAACCTCCAAATAAAGTTGTTCCACTCATTTCTTCAATAAATTTACGGAAATAATGTGGCCGGTCCGGGATTCTACACAACACGTTTGTTAGCATCGACGGCTAGGAAACACAGCACGCAATTAACGCGTAAAACGGATAAGTGGAATTGCTTTTGAGCGAGGTGATTCGAAGTTGTTGAACGGTGAAGCTCATAAAGCGTCTGATACAAGCAGTCCGTTGTTATTAACGGCGTCGGCACTCAACTGTTGCAGACTATGTTTTGCTCGACACCGAGCCTGCCTTACTATCAACTCCCTGTTTTGTGGCTAAACAAAACTTCTAACAAGAACGGATTCCTGTCCGTTTCTTGGGTAAATACATAAATCATGTGACCGCGTCAACAGTTACAGGAGTAGATAAACGCGTCTGGATTAGATTTCGTCGCTCAACCAAAGATAAATACAGCCAAAATAACAGTTTTATAAATTAATACGTTTTCCTAACGCTAAACGTGTGAATTAAATTCGACTGTTAAAATTGTTTTGAATTCATTTGTCTTGTATGGTAAGGCGACTTCTATTGCATCAGGAGCGTTTGAAGAAAAAAATTCAGGGAAAAGTGGCTGCGGGCAGCATAAGATTTCGCGAGACGGAAATGGGAACGAACAGACGGAGAAACGAAAAACAATCGTCATCATTTTGACACTCACGGTTCACAAAATATTTTCAAAATCAAGAGTTCCAGTGCCCAAATTTCAATTAAAAGTTGTAAAAATAAATATAGTGTCATGTTATTACGGGAATAGAATAGTATACTACATGGGTAGGTCAAAAATTACCTACAAAATGGAGCTCATAGAAAGGAAAGTTTCTTTCTTTCAATATTAAGCTGTCATATTCGGTGGCTTGGTGATTTTAATTCTTCCATAAGAAATTCTCGGACGAAAAAATATCGGCAAGTTGGGTACCGCGTTTGTTCACAGGGAATAAACGCTATATAGTGGTTGATTTAGTACCTGGGTTGGCGCCTTTATGTCGGGATGCTGAAGATACATAGCTATTGATGAAACATAGATCCACCACTATGCTCCAGAGACGGTTCGAAACAGTTTACATAAGGCGAAAACTGTGAACTCATCCGAGAATAACTCCACCAAGGGTGTTTTGCAATAATTGTTACAACTCCAGATTTTTCCTCCTCTAACCTATTTTTAAATCTGAAAATATGGCTGATTGGGAAAAACATTCACATCGAATGTCATTAATGCCGAAATGAACACCTAAATTTAGGACCTCATAAAAACTTGCATCTTGGAAAGAAGTTTGTATATAGCAAAGTGAATAGAGCTGAAAATAGAATATGTTTTTGAATTGTTTTAAAAGAATTTACTGACCTATCCTAAATAAATTTATGACTTAAGAAGAATCTCTTATAAAGGAATAAATATACGCACACTCGCTATGTTAAACAGTCCTGCTCTTTGACGAAAAAATTAACAATAGCATATCGGTTGATTACTAATATTTTTAAAAGTTGTATCTACGGAAAAGCATTATAAAACTGAGCGAACGACATTTCACTATCCATAAATATACAAGATGTATTTATTAGTTTTATAATAAGGAAACGTAATTGTATCCGGACATTTAGCCTACACTTAGAAAGTATCGATTTACAGTATGAACTATATTATATTTATATTACAATATTCCAAATAAAGCATGTCATAACATGGTAATAATTTCGAGCAAAATTGGTATTTCCGTATGGATGTTGCAGAATACCTACGAATTATAAAATAATTGCTTGACATAGATATATTTTTATGATTTTTGTACAAGACATGAATTGTGCCTCCAAATATTTCACGAAAAATCTTTCAATAACGACGATAAATACCTTGACTTCAAATAATAATAAATTAAACTAAATTAAATGCTACTTATCGCTATATAAAAGTAAAATCCCACTTTGTTATGGTGAGGAAGAACCGAAGTTTATGGATCCGGACTAAATAGACCGGCAACTATTTACCATACAAACTTTGGGGTTTACTCTTTGTAGTTTCTGTATGAGTTTTGACTGGCGCGCAGAAGTACGATGATTTTCATTCCCAGTTGGCGAGGTAAACAATTCGTTGCTAGACATTGTCGAAGGCGAGTTAAGTCGGAAAATGTAATCGACAAGTCTCGAGCGTACGGTTCAATCTGTTATCAGATACTAACCGAACCTCTTGTCTTCATAATTGCTATATTATTCTCCATTCCGCGAACTTTGTTTTTTTAACTCCACGTGGTTAGCCTCCGCATTTCGTGGAAATTTCGAGAAAAGCGTGGCAATGTTGTTTGCACAATCGTTCGCAGAATAACCGGCGGTATTTTCTCGTCCGCCAAACCTGTGATGAACCATACACTGGATGAAGGTTCAATATCTTTTAGAGAAACTGTTATATAAAATTATACTCTTTATAATATGACAGTTTCATATGTTTGCAAGTAACAACAAATATCCTCTGATGCGAAATTATCTATGCATCAGCTTCATGTGAAATAAATGTAGAAAAATATAAAATTTTGATTGTTAAAATTTAATATTACAAATTCCCCGTGGTCATATCCATTCACTTCCAAATTAAGGATATCCAACTCCAACTGATACGTAAACATTAGGTTTTGTTTCGACAAAATTTTTTATTATGATCGCTCCTGGAGGATTGTTTCATATGTAGATAACGCATGATAGTCATTTGAATTCAAAGAATATCAAGTATTTGCTTTCTTTTTAAAATATTTCACGTGTCAGCGATTTCAAATGATCTAATCGGTCCTGCGTCTGGATCAAGATTTAAACACGCAGTCCATTCCAACAGCGCAGTGAGAAACGATTAGGCAATTCGTCATTCAATATGACCACAGTAACGCCCTTTAACTATATTTGTGGACATGCGAACCATATCAACATCAAACAGAAATCGCCCTTCTGTCGAGCATGGAAGAAAAAAACAATGTTGACGACCAGCTAAATGGATCAATGACGCTTGTGGAACCTGACGAATGGTGTGAGGTAATGGTTTATTCCAGGATATTATACATCTGTAAATAATTCCAGAATGTAAAAAACTACTCCAATTATTTTTGTAGAATACTTGGCACAATAGCTCCTGAGAATAGCATCACTCATAGCCAGATTTTTCATTGTCTTGTTTTGTGTATTACGATAGTAGTATCCATAAACCACGTAATCATTAAATAATAAAGCTGCATACCAACCTAACTTTGTCAATTTGATGTAAAAACCAATTATGTTCCATTAGCGCCGGATGAAGACAGAAATGTTGTCATCAGGAATTTAAAGAAAGGAAGTCTTGATTTCAGACCATCCTTTGACTAAACAGTTGAAAAAAATAGTATTAAAACTAGTTCCAAACGTTACCATTCCTAATCATTTTAATGTAGCTGTGCGATAGGTGTTAAAATATGAAAAAAATTAATTTTGAATAAAATGATACGTAAACCGTGACTTAAGTTGAAATATGAGACAATGGGGGAAGTGTCATTTTTGTTTATGATTAGCTTTTCATCTTTGAGAGACCGCAATTTGTTATTAGTAATTAAATTTAAAAACACTTAACTATTATTTCTTCAACGTGACTGTTTTTAATTGGTGCTTGCTCGATCTCTGACGTAAATCTTGTTTCGACTTTCCCTTAAACCCCACTTTTGACTTGAAATTTGGTAAACTATATTGCTTAAAAATATATATGTGGTAATTAAGAGGAAATAATTAATAAACAAAAATTTGGACTCGCATTGTTAGCGGCATAAAACACACAAGAATGCGATGTTTGTGGGTATTGTAGAGGCTGGTTCGCTAAACGAGTATAGCAGAGTCTGTAGGGAGGCGAGCTTCAGTAAAGTCGTCTTGGAAATATAGCAGTGGACAGGCGAAAAGTAGAAAATCCAGAAAGTGACTGGATACATGTAACAACAATTGGAACACTTTTACAAGTTGCAGTCTGTGAGATAACTACGTAACATTCCATGCTAAATATGTAGTGTTGAAGCTAAATTATTATATTCTCGATTCAGACCAGGTAACTGCACCCAGCAGTTAACAATCTTCGGAACGAGCTAATAGAATTTCGTAAACGAACAGTGAACCAACTTTTGGAAAACTAAAAGTGTTGATTAGTCAGTGGATAAAAATGGCTTGTCTATAAAGTGCAATAAGTGTGTGTGTGTACGAACGAGACAATTTCCTTGAGTACCAGAGACAGGAAGGTAAAATTTCAGAGAATTGCTATCTGTAAACTCATAAGTAAAGATATTACCTCCAGATTTCGAATTTAGTTCAGAATTTAAAGTTCATATTTTATGTTTTTGTATTGTAATAATCTATTGATGAATTAAGTCCACGATAGCTTGATAAAATTTCATTGTTAACAAGTATTTGTTTATGAAAGGCCCAGTTAACGATCCTGAGATATATTCATTTTAGAGTAAAAGATTAACTGAAAATGTAAAATTGAAAATAATAACTTGTGCAAATTTATTTTTTTGCAGTTAACAAATGTTAATTGTTTGTTTTAATTGATTTTGCATTCTTTATTGGACATTAAAATACTACAAATAGACGCCTTAACGTGAGTCATTGCTTTTAATTTAATTATCTTTCATTTTAAATTACCACAAATTGGCGCCTCAACGTGGCGATTTAATTGTCTTTCATTACTAAACACTACAATATATATATATATATATATATGAAAATTCATTGATTTATGCTCATCCGGTTATGTTTTTCACCTTCATACGTTACCAATTTTATTCCCACAAACAGCTGCCTCGGAATTAATACTCAGGTTGAAATAATAAATACCGTGATAATTTAATTATGTAATAACAGGTTCTGATACAATTTATGAATTTTATTTCAGAACTTTAATGCAACCCACATTTTTTTCGTTAAAACGGAAAGCGCGAATTCGTGACGACTAAAGTCTAGCACGTGCAGCATATCAGCCACCGCCGAGGTGAATAAACTAAAAACTCTCACGCTAGTATATGTAGCTGAAGCCTATGCTACGAACTGCAAATTTGGAAAAATACAATAGTGTCGTTTAGAAAACTACAATTAATTGATACGTTTCACTTTCCGTGTCAGGGTTGGGATCTATGAACATCGTAAAACGTTAGAAGTTTTATGTGGCGTACAACGAAAGGTTATGAATCCATACATAAAATTTGTATGTTCTCAAATAATATAGACAGATGGGTGTTCTAAATTACTGAAGATGTATAGTATTCGATCTCATTCATCAGGAATACCACATTACCTGTAACTCGCAGATTTGGGAGCAATCTCTTGTTATGTCTGAAATAAACTGTAAACTGGCAAAGAAATTATCGTAAATCATCCTATACCACTAATAAAGTATTGGCTTTCATTGCTCGAAATTTTTCGCATAGACGTAACTCAATGTTACCGCGCTCACAAATATCTCTGGTGCGAAAAATCACCAAGTCAAATTTTCTACCCGCAATCTTGTGTTAATACAAAGTTATTAAGCAGATATCCGACCCAAATAGAGCATCGGTTATGTAATTTAAATTAATTAAAACTGTGGATACCGCACGGCATTTTTTTATGATCAATGTAAGGGATCCTGAGGAATCCCGAGCTTGGAAAGATAGCTACTTGAAGCGTAAAACATGAGGTTTCCCATCGACTAATTACAGTCAGAAAAAACCATTATCGTTCCAAGAATTTATTCCTCGGTGATTCCTCGATGTTATGGTATTGGAAAATAAATGGAGCCATCAAGGTCAGTCGTACGCGACCCTCATAAATCCTTAACCGCTTTCGCCTATTTTCTACCACAGACGAAAGTATTTAATAATTATACTGGATTCTGGCTTCAAGCATTAATTAAAAGTTAATTAACAACTAGCTATTATATTTTAATGTAATCACAAGTTAAAAGTCTCTAAAATTCAAGGGTGATTTATTCTCAATTAATTAAATAATAAAGATGAAAATATAAAGATTTAAAGTAACTTCATGCCGGAAGAAAATAATTCTAATGATGTGATTTTTGACAGAACATACATTCTCTTAATTATCGATAAAATAAAGTTTTGATAAAACATTACTTGCTTGTTTGGTAGATACAAAAGACAGGAAAGAGAAAAGCGACCGAGAAATAAGATTTTATTTGAAATCTTTCCCTGAATGATTTCGTCTGTACATTCCTCTCCAAGATGAAAAATTCTCAGCATATTTTTCTTCTTAGCTAGCTGGGTGCCCGGCGTTGCCAGGGTTGTTATAGATCCATAATCCCCGATTTGACTTCAATTTCGGCCGCTTTTGCGTTATTTTTATGTAACGCCCCACCATCCCTACCCCTAAACGTGCTCCCCTGGAAGGGGTTGAAATTATATATTATCGGCATAAATACTATCAATATGATTGACCCTGACAAATATTTATTCAACGCAAATATCGAAAGTTTAACATGTTTCAAAATATCTACCCCCACAATTTGGGGGGAGTTAACCGCCAATCTGCAAGTCATAATTAAATTCAGTGATAACTATAACCGCGGTTTATGAGTCTATTTATGATCGCTGAAGAGAAAGAATTCATCGATGATGAAGATGGGAGATGAATGTATAACTAGCTTTTACAAGAAGTTTTTAATTATGAAGCTAATATAAAATACGATATATTTCGTTTGTCAATAGGCTTACAGGTTCGGATACAATGGAATTATATTCTATAAGCATACTTTTCTGAGCATAAAAAAATTGATCAAATAATTATAAGTTGGATAGGTTTTTATTTTAGTTGTCTTCATGTGGTAACGTAAAAAGTTGGTAGACAGCTTGTACTCATTACAAATACGACTACAACTTTGTTTATGCGTCTTGTTTTAACAGTAAGTTGATATCTCCGTAATCAAGACAGAATTCTCTTTCCACTCTATCTCCAAAATCTGAACCTCCTAGACACGGAGAGTAATTTTCTTTTCCGTTTTACACGAGGGCGAAGACGACTTTGGCTGACGAAACGTCTTACGAGTGCGCTACGGTAACTTTGCTGGGAGCATAGACAATGGCTTCGTGTGACATTACTGCGCCGCGTTAGGATTTAGGCGCGGAGAATTCCTCACCGAGAAACTGCGGACGCAGTACTGAAGACGTGTACAAACCAGAACTTGAGAGATTCCTCACTCTGATAAAGTGACTATGAATATTTAAACTCTGTGCACTTTGTAGCGTACAAGATTTCATTCTTGTTTCACCGAATTTACAAGCGTTTGTGACTCACGTACGCTGTAAGTGGCTTGTCAATAAAACATAAGCAGCCCGTTGCTCGCACGACACGCCATGCTAGGAGCAGGAGCAGGGACACAGATGATGGAAGAAGGGTGACGGGAGGTGGGAGATGGAGGAAGGAAGCTGTTCATTGAGCACGTCCCGTCCTCGTGGCGCCGAATTAACCCTTCCGCTATACCACCACTCACAATTTTAGTTGCCGTCTAACCTTCTAGACTCCTTATTATAGATTCGATTGTTACTTTTTTGCAGAATACTTCAGTGGTATTTAAAACTAATTTATACTGTAAAAAATACCGATTTATGGGCAGTAAAATAACTCGTAGACTTCGTCAAAGTATTTCGCATTTCTCTGTCTACTAGACTATAACAGTTTTTTTTAACTTTTCTTGTTTTCAAACCAAGCTTCGCCATTTTCATGGTGTATCTCTATAACCATATGTATCGAACTTTGGTTCTCGTTGAAAAGTGCAAATTGTCATCAATCCCTGTAAAATAGTTAAAAACGTTTTCATGGTCTGCGGTTGCTCTCACCTTCCCGTGGAATATATGGCTGATGCCAAAAAATATTTCAAACGAACACAAAGCAATAGTTACTTTTCAACAGGAATGCGTTTTATTGGAGAGTAAAGCCGCATATATCGTTACGGTCACCGGTGATGCGTCACGATAGTACATTTTTTGTACATTTGAGACCATCCTAAAGATTCACATTGGATGATACGCGAGGTTCGTATGTGACAAAACTGACATGATCACGATACCTGTACATTAAACCATATGTTGTGTCGGTATCACCATTGAAAATCTAACCAAGACCAGCATTTCATGAAATCCAATAATACTCACGATCCCATGCCTGAGGCTTCGTTTAAAATTTATAGATCTTTTTTTAAAACTATCAGTACAGAAACCATCGATGGACCCGATTTTCTCTAGCGGTACGAAAATCCGTAGTTAAAGGTAATTTTTTTTTTACTTTTATATTTTCTGGTTTGAATATCACACGTAGAAACAAGCTTGGTCATTTAATAAAACCATCACTATAATATATTGTTTTTCAAATAAGGACTTTCATCTGAAAATAGATTTAAACACTATTACTATTTTATTAGTCCATGCGGTTTCTAAAAATGGTCTGCGAACCTGTCACTAAACAGAATAGTTATTCGAAATTATTTCTACGGCATGAAATTGATTCTAGTGAAATGTTTATTTATAAACACATTAGAACCGAAATAATGATTTTCAGATCATATTTTTACCAAGTCTTCGAATTAGGAAAACTTGAGAAATAAATTATAATACATATACAAATTGCTTCGACCAGCATTCAGCATAAACAAACCACACGAAATTTCCGATTAGTTTCAAATTATAAAATATTGTCAGGTTATATTTTAAAATAGGCCAATTTACGTCCGAAGAAATGAAACAATTTTCTGAATTGGCGGAGAAAACCGCAGCGAACACTCTCAAACATTAAAAAAAGAAATAAATAAGAAAAATCATGAAATGAAGTACCTTGATGTTTATAAAGTTTCATAGGAGGAGTGGCTACTATATAATACATATTTCATAAAATATGGAATGAGGACATTTTAAAGAATGGTGGCGTGGCAAGGAAATCATGCATATTCTTTTCATAAATAGTTGAAGTTAATTTTTTTTATGTCTTACAGATGCTTTTATTGTTTAATTCTAAAATTTAATTCACCATTGATACGATATAATTATTTAGGACAAACGTTGAGAAGGCTGGATAAGACAAATTAAGAAAAAAATCAGGATAAATCTGGAACAATTAGTTTAGATTGTCATTAAATCGTAGATTACTTTCTCGTTTATAAAGTCCAAAAAAATTAATTATCACTTTTCCTGAGATAAGGTTCCCTATTTTTAAATTTAAGTATTTTAGTTTAAATTAGTTACCGTAAATTACATCGATTAATCATATTAGTCTGTAGAATATGTTTTCCTTCACTCATTCAATTCCCTTTCCCATTACTGTGATGCTATTAGGAATGTTCGGTAGCGAATTAACACTGATTTGGGGCAATGCGAATGAAGAACAAGAGCGAAGTAGAAGCTATCTGAAGAAATAAAACAGGAAGAGGGATGGGGGGGTCTGGCGATGAGCGGCCAGAAGAAATACGCCAAGAGCCGATGCTCATCTTCGATTACAGTTAATGAAATGGAGCAACAGATTGGCCAGAAAGTGGAGCATACTCGCTCTCGAGATCACGATAACGAAACAAAATTCTCAAATAATCTCTCTCGGAAAATATCCCGAACACGTATTAAATGAACCCGGATCAAAGATCTTCATTGTGTATTTTTGTTTTGTGCAGTTTGCCGCACGAATGACTTTGATACTCAATTGTCATTACGAAAAAAAAAATCTGCTACTAATATAATGAGAAAAATAATCGAATACAATGAATAAGGATTTCTCACAGCCACAATATCATTTGCAAAATGACACACGCATTACTAAATGATAAATCTATATAACACGAATTTCAACTCATTTTTTGCAGAAGGTAGCTTCTCCTTTTTTTAGTTTCCGTGCTTATGCATAAAACTGGTGTGCGCTGATCTCGTGCCACTCCGGAATGTGTCATGGAAGATGAAGACTGGCAGTTGTGCCGGTAGGTCAAGGCCCCAAATGGACTTACAGAGTTCCGCATAATTACAATTTATTATACTTTATATATATATAAGCAAGTATTTTTGACAACAGTCGTAATATTATTAGCACAATGTTTATTTTAATAGAAACCCGATTATGTAAATTCATTAAACGGCTCGGAAAAAAATTGGTTAGTTAATATTATATTTTAAGTGTTTAGTGTTGTCTGGGAGTAATACCAGTCTGATGGACTTTGGTTTGCCTAAATGACTTTTTCTATAAGTTATTTTTGTTTCTCGTAAATTGATTACAAATCGAAGACTTATTTATCACAATCAGAATTAATACTTTTGTCTAGTGACACGAAAGAGTAAGATAGTTCTTTTGTTTTATTAAAATAAATAATCCCTGCATGATATTCTTGAATGATGATAATTGTAAAGTCCTTTTCCGTTTTTCCTCTTCAGCATAATATTCTTGAAGAAACTTGACACAGGAGAGTAGCTTTTTCGTGTCACGGATGTTTCGAGAGAATATCTAACAGTTTTATATACCAGGATGGAAGGGATATAATAGCATTATCACATATTTGGTATGTTAACTACTGAATTAAGCACGAAAAGGAAAATGTTCTGGTGATGTCACAAATTTGTTACACACCAATATCCTAATGGAACATAGACGACACTTTTACAAACATGTAAATGACGGTAACAGTGTTGCTAAAGTAGGGAATGTGACCAACAGGAATTTTTGTGTGATGTCTTCAGCGGCTGTGAAAGTTCACGTCAAGGCGTCCACACTTTTTAGATTGGTAAGAAGCATTCAATTGGTTCGCGAAAAGCAAGTAGACAAGTAATCTTTCATTAACTAAATTTCGGGACGGGCAGTTACTATGGGGCAATATTACCTCATTGCAGTGACGTTTGTGAGTTACAGGACAGTGTCAGAATAACTACATCTCTGTAAACGGTGATCCGACCTCTCGCCAGATTAACTTACACCAAGTATCGGTGCTGAGCGTAAATTCCTATTATCTCACCTCAATTATGCCATGCAACAATAATGCAGCTCTCCTCGAAATATTATATATATATATATATATATATATATTAAATTAATTAGTATGGGAACGAGAGAAAGTGGTATATGAAATAAACCCACCATTAAATAGGTGGATATTGATACAGAAATATTTTAGTTGAGTGTTTCAACAACTTCATCACTTGTATGATTTGAAGTTGTGTCCAGGCAAACACACAAAGAGTGGAACATGTAATGTGCACGGAGGAGAGATTCAGGCTTTCAGTGATATATAATTAAATAAGCCTTAATTAAATGAAAGGTACCCGTTATGTCATTAGTTTAAAAATCATGCAAAACATTTAAATGATTTCGTGGTGATAATATTTAGGAAAAAGTCTTTCTTAAGTATTAAATTGATATATAATTTTTAGATATAAATTTAATTAATTTATGAAAGCTTGAACGCATGTATGCGTCAGAATTCCTATGTTCAATGCCTATAAACGGATATATGAATATGCATTTGCATCTATTCAGGGTGAATCGTAGGCGATTAGTTTGTGTAAGTGTGCATTAATGATGATAAAGATTCAAGTTATGTTAAAAATTTATACTGAAGCATCAATAAATTAAGGTGTTTTCTCAAGTCCAATTATCTCACATTGAAAACAAATATAACATTATTTTCATTAACAGGAGCAAAATGTTGATAGAATCAGTTTCCGGATCGACTGAGAGAGTTCATATCTTCCGCAATGCAGCAATCGGCTACCTGCGCGTTGTAACTGCCGCTTTCACAATTTAATATAACTAAACTTTCTAGAAGAAACGTGTCATTGATTAGAAAGTGATTTATTATTTTAAGTATGATTCAAATTTAATAAGATTTATTCGTTATGTTAAAAGCTTAAAAAAATGTTTGCCTGCCATACTCTAAAAAATTAAAACTTATTTTTTACTAGGTATAAAGGACCATTATCGTGAATGTAGTGTGTGTGAATAGAAAACTTAGTGAAGTTGTGATTAGCAACAAATAAATGGGAAATGCTACAAATGATTGACTTAGGTTTGTTGATATTGGTTTAATACATACCATTGCAGTGTAGCTGATGTTAAAATAAATACATATCAAGTTTAGTGCTTATAATGTAATACATGCAAAGTGCTTAAGAAGAATGTAGTTTCATAACCCTCGTTAATAAGTACGATAAAATATAAAAATTGTGTAAAAACTTAAATTTCTTTGAAATACAATATTAATTATAAAACTAAAAATTATTCCTGTAATCAAATATTTGTAATGAAAATAGATTTATCGATCTAAGAATTAAATATTCCCACTTTAGTGAGTATTATATCTAAAATATTGTAATTAATACCTGTAAACGTTTGGGAAATGCATTTAAAAAAATATGGTTGGATTAATAACTGAATTAATTTACCAAACGTTCGAAAATATTTTGTTTTATTCCTTTAAGAAATTTTTACTGTCTAATTTACAAATGAAATTAAAAGAAAGATGTGAAGTTAACGTCTTGTTATAAAAGAAATTAATGTAGGCTGGAAAATTAAAGTAAACTGTCTTGGTATACTTTACAATTTAAATTACATGAAGATTGAATATGAGCTGTAAAATAGTATTTTCATATTTACTTTAAATTTAAACGATTAGAATTATTTTATCAATATTTTATAGATATGACCTAAACCAAACTTAGAAAAAATTACCCGAGTAACAGAAATTGTCAAGTTGTGATTTAAAGCACATTTAATACGGTTGCATTAAACTACGTGGATATCGATGAAAAGGAGCAGGTGAAGTTGAGTTCCGTAACATTATCAAAATAAAAATTAATTTAAAAACATTAATATACCTTTCTCACATAAAAGGCTGTCTAACTTTCAGGAATTGCTGGGGTGATCATTGGTAGCCGCTGAATATCCTCAACAGCAATCACCCGCTTTCAAAATACAATATAAGTTTGAGTGGACCGAAGATACTATTCTTCTGGGAACTAGCTGGAAGTTCTTTACCTATGGTCAAAACTTTTTACAGGTGATTCTGCCAAATTCTAACTCGACAAATTTACTTGTTGTATAACTCTTGTGCCAAATGGAGGGAAATTTAAACAATAATGCATTAATAATCAATGTAACTTTGGTGAAGGGGCTTCCACGTTTTAAAACCTTTAATACGGGTATAAATCGAATGGAAATATATATATATATATATATAAACATATTAGGAATGCGGAAAATACAGACATTAAATTACGTGTATAAGGATTATGAAAACTATAAAAGAATAATTTTTAAATGAATTAAAAACTTTCATTTTTGTTTCATATGAATTATATATTACTAACACAGGACCTTGTTTTATATTTTTTTGAAAGTAGGATTATAACTGCTATTTTAACATTGGAAAATATATATTTGTAGCCTTGCGGGTTTTCTGTAAAAGAAACGTGGCAATTATGTTAATTAGTGGGTTAATAGAGATATTTTAACATCTGTAACTTCCTGGAAATCATTAATTAATCTTAAAAAAACACGCGCAGTTCATGAAACCATGAAAACTCTATGGAAGTGATTAAAGGATTTCGACGCACGAGTGCCTCAATTTTGAAACCAAGCGTCCTATTCGACACTTAAATTTTAAGAATTGGAAGACGTATTTGTACCAGGAGAATCTTTGGGTATAGCGTGGAAATTGTTCTTAGGAAAGAATAAAATCAGCTAAGGAAAATAATATTTATTTTAGAATATTTCCCTGGAGAGAAATTAATTTTTCTAGGAAAATATAAGCGTAGTGCAAAATGTGGAGAATCTATCACAAATATTTATCGCCAATACTACATTGCTCTTCTGACATATCTTACATCACTTCGTTATTAGATGAAAAATATTATAATTTAACCCATGGATATGCTGATAAAAAGTGATTTCATTGTGTAATTCAAATTTTCGTATTTCTTATGGCTTTAGTTCCGTTTAATTAATTAATTGATTTATGATGCCGTTTCAGAACTACGTTCAGATGATAGAGGCCCATCAGCTGACAAGGCGACTGCCAGACTGTCTTCACACGTTCCAAATTCGGGGCGGCACGTGACCTGTGTCCGATTTTTCCTCAGTCTTATCCTCGGTTTCCTCCGCCATAAGTCTAGCGCATACTTAATGTTTAATTAAGACCGATGCTGACCCCAGAGAGCTGTGACTCACAACGCATAGCTAGTGAAACGGAAAGCAGAGTTGTAGGCTCTTCTAAAGTGTATAAAGAATAATTGTAGCGAGGGCTGAATTGTGCACATGCAGTTGAACTTCACCATTTACGTGTTTAACCTTAAAGAGGGTGTTCTATATTACGCCCTTTTTTTTGAAAGCTTTAACATATTCACTGTGGCTTTTATTTACAGTTTCCAGAAATCCAACTACCATCCAAAGCTAATACTTTTCCCGTGTAAGTAAATATGCCAGAAACGCTCAGGTCCACAGTCAACAAGAAATTTCAACATTTTTGTTCCGCACACACACACACACACCCCGAAACAGAAAATGTGCAACCACCTTTATTATCGTCGTAATATATATATATATATATATATATATATATATATATATATATATTGTAATACCCAGTTAAAGGACAGAAATTTTGTTCTTATTTCATCAGATTTGTTTACCAACTCAGACTGGGGATTCTTGAGTGGTTTGTATATAAAAAAAGATAATAATAAAATGATGGATAAGCGTCTCATAGAGAAGGGGAGGACTATAATTGGACGTTTAGCGGCTGTTAGAGCTAATGGTTTTGACAGACATCGGGATGAAACCCTAAAGGCATAATAACAGAAGTTTTGTGGACACAAAATTATATTAAAAGGAAATGTTTATTTCAATTGTATTGAGGGGCTCTCGGAGCGTGAGAAAGCCAACAGTTGGTGTTTGTTTGGCGAACATGGAAACTCAAAAACTGTGAAAGAAAGGGAATATTCTGGAGAGGGGGAAGCAGATAAAATTTAGTTTGACAGAAGACCTCAAAGGAGATGGAAGTTGGATGTCAGAGAGCAAGGGAGGAGGACGTGGATGAAAGTTAGTGTGGTGCCAGAATCTGAACGAGAAAGACATAGGAGTTGAAATGTAGACCGCAAAGGAGGAGGACGTGAAGGCGGTGATAAATATTCGGTCAAATTGAATGGTGGCCGTGCTTAAAAATAAAATAAACATTTTAGGGCATGCAAGCTGTCAGAAGTCGGGATATCAAAAAGGATAAAGTGAACGTGTCTGTGAAGCAGAAGGGCATTGTAGATTAAAGTACATTCCTGAAAAACCCCAAATAAAATTGTAAGTAGACATTCAGTAATAAATTCTGTAAATTGTCAAATAAGGGTAATCATTTAGATTTCGTTTTTCATTTTATTTAATTGCATTGTTTAAATTGTAAATTTTAGTTTTCCGTTTCCTTATCAACCCAGTAAAGACCCTGGGGTACAGAGTCTGATTAATAAAATGTAACTGGATTATTAGTGTAATTTAATTGTTGAGGTAAAAGGATGTAAAAATATACAGAGATTTCTTAAGTTGTATTCTAGATTAATAAAATTGTTTTGTTTAATAAAATTTAATAACTTGTTTAATTTAAATTCCTATAACAATAATTATCAACGAGACGGGTATTACAATATATATATATATATATATATATATATATATAAATAGAAATAACCGATTAACATTTTCACTATATATATATATATAGCTTACGGGTGACCGCTTAATTTTATGTTTTACGAATTGTGAAAATGTTAATCGGTTATTTCTATTTAAATTGAAATACAAATTTCTAATAATAATAATAAATGAGGTTTACAGAATTACTGAGTGATTAATGGCGATTTAAAAAAGGTACTCGTGGTAGATGTCGCCTACTATAGCGACCAAGTTCCATATTTATTAATTTTACGATTCCAAGTAAAAAAAAATCCAGGTGTTTGGTGTGAGACCGGTGCACGACTAACGTTTCAGAAACAGAAATTTTATTGTGAACGACGACTATTTGATATTAAAAACGTCAGCGACTGTTCCTACACTCGCGTAACCCTGAAATCCTGCTTCCGCCTACTTTGAGAAATGTGTTACGACTTTTTAAGAATGGGAAATGCAGCTGGTCCAGGAAGTAATGAAGGTGAGCACCCCAAGGGCGGAATTCCAGTATGTGCGGTAATAACAGTGGCCGGGCTCCCTACTTTGTTGTAAAGATGGTCGTAACAGCAACGGAATTTAATTTGCCTGGAGAATGTTGTTAAGGTTTCTCTACTTCATGATATCAGCTGGGATCAAATCCGACCCATTCGGCGTAAATCTCAGAGAAATTAGTTTCGAAAATACGCGCGAATAAGCCAGTTGTTATAATGCAAATGAGATTACGTGTCTTATTTGCTCACTGGTTCTGTAGGGGTGCAAACAGAAACCAGAATTCAAGCAGATATCATACCCTCTTCAAATATAAGTAAACATATGTAAGTATTGTTTTACAATTGAAAACTTATACGTTGCAATCTGAATATTTTATGTTGATATTACAGCGATTTATAAATATAATTGTTTTAATATTTCGTTACATTTTGTTTAACATCTTTATTGAAATTCATTAAATTTTATAAATATCTGGAAGAGTCCCCGACGTTGCCCGGGATTTTATTTTAATTAACACGGAGTAGGAATTGATTCGATACTAACTTATTGGTAAACATTTCATTTAACCAGCACCAATAGCACCAGTGTTTGGAACAGTTGCCTATTTACGGTCCTCATCCCGACCTAACCTCTCGGTATCCATCTTCAAATAAGCAACGATGATGACTAACGGTGTTAGGGAATTCTCCTACTACATGTCAAAAAAATCACGACTAATAAAAACTGAAAAAAATACTCGATAACTTAATAAAGTCTTAAAGGAGTAAAGGAATACAATAGTTAACTAAATAGATACAAAAATATAGCGGGTAATCTAAGAAAATCAAAACTATACCCGGTACCTTAAGAGGGTCAAAACTACTCCGGGAAACCCTTTATCAGCCACGTAGAGGAAATAAAATTTCATCAACCACCATGATTAATGCGAGAATTAAACTCAGCGACTCCTATAACCCCGGAATCCACACTAATCTCGGTCTTTTTTGCATTACAAAAATTAAGTTCTCTAAATTAATTATATAACATTTTCAATATAGTACTTTCACGTATTAATCCCTAAAAAATTTGACTTCATCCTCGAAGGTGTCATTATTCAATTTCATTATCGAATTAATGATGTGCCGGTTGATCCTTCAGTATCGAAAAACTTGAACATGGGAACTGATCGTTTTGGCTTTGAGAGTCACGATTTAGGCCTTCTGTGGTTCGCATTCGCGTGCACGCAGCTCAGTTTGTCTTTGTGAAAACGATGTGTAGTGAGTCATGAATAGAGGCGGTGGGTAACGTAAAATTTAACAAATAAGAGACGTGGCAATTCCTCCTGCTACACTGAGCGTAACTTGGTCGATGAATTTGCATAAGAAAAAAATTTTCAAATATGCATGCACACATTTAAACAACACGAGCAATAATAAACAATTCCTTGCATGTTATAGATAGAAGAGAAAATAAAATAATTTAAAATTTCTGAGTAGTAACAATATTTTTTCATCCATTTAAATTTTAGACTACATCGCTATTTCCTCGTTTATCTATTAAATTTCTCAGTTTGATTTTCTGAATAATTTTCTGTATGTATTTTATTAATTATGAAATATTTGATTAATTTATTTTCATTCATGTGGTTTCCTCGGTATGTATGCTACGACTTTTCTGTGCTCGTTGCTTTTGACTTCTCAGAATGCCGCACAAGAACAACTAAGCAATAAAGAATTGGAAATAAATATTTCTGGGCCATAAACGGTAAGAATTAGTAAGTGATTTTCAACGCGCAAAGGTGAACATTCATAATCTTATACAGTCAGTTATAGATATAGCTTGTAAGGAGATATATACAGTATAAACTACGTGAAATGCCCGATAGTAACGAATTTACTTATTAATTTGTTACAGAGCAGATGGTGTAAAAAATATTCCTGTTGACACTACTATAATTTTATGCAAAATAATTTTTTTCATTCGAAAACTCAAAGAGACATTTCCGTGTCGGAAGTGAGGAATGCATTTTCTGAATTTATTTAATATATAAGCAAAATAATAAAATAAAATACTTTTGTTTCGTCACTTTCATTGAATTTAAATTCGATCAAACAAATTGTAAATGTCATACAACGTATGTCATCCTTTCTATACAATAGATAGAATTTTTTAAATGAAAGTATTAATAATTTTAATCCTATAGATTATAGTATTACGATTAAATTGGAATATAACTTTTATATTTGCATGGAATATTTAAGTTATTCAAACATTTTAATAGATTTGCATTTAAAATTGAACCACATACATCTTGCTTTGATATAAAATTGTCTCCTCCATTTTTGCACTATATTCATACGCTTAACAGATGGGTGGTCTGACACATGTTTTTCCGTTGTGAAAAACAAATGTATGCAATGCTCAACGGTTTTATTTCCAAGCTCTATAACCAACGACTTCAATTAGAGTTGGTAACAGGCTAGTGAGTTCGTGCAGCCATCAGGTATCATTTAATACTCCACACAATATAATATTTACGAAGTAAAAAGTAATTAATATTTCAGATATATACTTCAATTTGGAATAAAATAATATTTTTATACAATATAAATTATTATTGGTCAGGAAGACAAATAAAAGTTATGTAAATATAAACTTTCAAATTCTAGTCATAGTCCTGTATTGATAAAAAAATCGGTCTTTTATTAGTTGACTGTTATAAATCACTGGGTGTGACGGAGCCATGATTTTCATATCGATAATTAACTATTTCGCCTGATGTGATTTCAAGTAGACGTTTAAACAAACATATGTGAGTTGCTGGCAGTAGGAAACAAGGGGCATAGTTAGACGAAACGAATTTTTAGTTAATAATAATAAATATATTTATTTGTTCCCGTACTGTAACATTAATGAATTAAATAGTACTTGTGTATTCCTGTATTTGAGAACTATCTACGTATACCCGACAGTGACAGAATAGACGTAATTATTAGAGAACGAAGTATTTCACGGTGGAATTGAAGCATAAACAGTTGCTACCGGTAACTGTTTATAGAAGTAATTGTATGTCAAACTAAACGGCATATCGAAAATTAACAGTTAATTTTTAAAATGTATGTTCACGTTCCTATAAACCCCATCTCTTGACTTGTTCCCTGAGGAGGTAGAAATACAAATTTGAGAATTCATTGAAATCTGTTCAGCAATTTTATGGTTTATCCAGTTAAATCGTCTCGACAGAAACACAGTTCCGTTTTATTTATATACATGCAAATTGAGCCTTTAAGGTATTCGAGTCACCCTATGGAAACACTCTTCACATCTCTAACATGCATAAATATCGGAAATGACATAACATTGGAAACAGGTGAATAATTAGTGGAAATAGAATATAATGATGTTTACGTAGAGAAATAAAGTGAATTTCAAAAAATTAGCAATGGAGATGAGTGACGTAGAAAATAAATTTATCAAAAGGCACATTATGAATATTAAAACAAGTATTTTCTTGAGTTTTGTCTGTTTGGAGTATACGCTGGTTACAACTGGAAGTGTAACACATCGGAGCAACGAGTTAACTTAATTCATTGCATGTTCCATAGCTGTCTCGAGAGGCAGCGAAATATTGGATTTTCCCTGCCATTAAGGGAACATTAAATCAAAGATAAATCAAGCAGGAGATATAAACGGAAGAGATAGACTGGAGGGGTTGGAAAGAGACAAGACAAACTGAAGGAATATTAAACAAGGCATGAGCAATGGTGATATATGATGTGGATGCTGCAGCTCGGAGCCGTATGAATGTTGTCATCTCCGAACATCGGACTGGGAGAGCGCCGCTCTCCTCAATGAATAATGCAGAAATCTTTCAGCAGAAGGCTCATGCCACACTTCAAAGCCGCAGGATCTGTTATTAAGATGAAAATTGGCTTCCGTTTCTCTGCCAAATGTCATCCTATATTCAGAGTCCCTTTGAAGCAATTATTTCGTTTTTACCGTTGTTTCACTTTGAAAGGATCTTTCCTGCGACCATATTAGCGATTTCGCACCATTCATTACTGAACCTTCATTTGTCCACAGAAGTCGCCCAAGTGAATGTGCTCGAAATTGAGGCTAGATAGAATTTTGTTCAACTTCCAATATATACGACACGTGTCACCCATGAGTTCATTCATCATGACTTATTTATAACAAGTCAATAAAGTTTTGGGGATTAAATAAATCTATTACCATTATATTATATTTTTTCACCAACATTAATAGTTGTTAGATTCTCGTAGTTAAACATTGGGCATTATTAATATAATTTTACTTAATTAAGAACAATAAATACATATTTTGCATAAATTTGTATGTCTATTTTTCGAATTAAACATATGACTGGTTTCATGAGATTTTCCATGTCTTTTCCCACACTAATATTTAAATGTGCCATTTACTGAATTATCATTGTTTACATGAAGTGATTTCTGTTTCTCTAGATTCATCAACATTCACCGTTTGCTCTAATATTCGTCAATAGTCCTTGGTACGTATAGTGGATGGCAGATACGATGGTGACTTAGTTTAGTGTCCTTCCTCGCAGGAGCCACCCCTTCCTGTTTGCAGCCAATTAGTCTCAGTATGTGCCTAGAGCTTGACAGCGTTAGATTTTTGTGATGTATGTGTTTATTCTGCGCTTCCTCCCCTCCCGTCCTTTAATCAGCTTCACCCGCCATCCTTCGCGACTACTTCTATAAATATGTATCGAAAACTACATCAGTTTTTTTTAAGTTTGCTGTGAAGACTGGTTTCCTCGTAGTGATCTTTTGAAACGTCCTTGTTCCATACTTTTGATAATTTTGTAGAAAATAATATTTTCCCTTGAAACATTGCTGTAAAATCTGAACATCCCTATAATTGCTTTCCTTTCTCCTGTGAAAACAAATGGAAATATATCATTTTAATCAAAAAATCTTGTTGTTGTTTCGTGTCGAAAACAGTTTAGTATCCGTTTTGAGTGGTTTGTTTTTAATCTGAATTATGTTTTTGTTTTTCATACAGACCAGTGGAAAATTACTACTTCTGTAATTCTAATTATAAGCATAATAACTATAACAGAAATAAATTATTGAATCCTAATAAGAAGTGACTAGTTGTGTGTTCGGATGAAAAATAACCAAAAACTTTATGAAAGTGTTGTAGTGGGGTTTAATGGGAATGTTACTCGTCGACTTGTAAGGAAGGTTTTAATCACAGCACCTCAGGTAAGTCATTCGTTCCAAAATTACTCGAAGCTCTGTTGGGTTAAACGAGAGATCTGATCTAGACGATGTCGGAGACGTTATAATTATATGCTGCAGTCCTAGCACGCGAACGTAGCTATAGATTCTGAATTTCAATGCATGATGTAATTGTTTTACACGTTAAAATATCGCCGCGAACAGTAGCCAGAGTTGCACAAACAGACAAAGTCAAATATCTAATTATAAGGAAGGTGGGAATAATATTTCCATAATCATTGAAAAAATGCCAGTTTCATGTTAGAGGTTGCATCTGATCTATTATTTTAAAGATACGGGCTAGGATGATAGAGAATGAAGCACAAGATTTGGTCAGAATCATCGATAATTCTCTCGGCACAGGAAGTATAAACCACAAATCTTATAATAGGTAAACGGTCGATATATTTATTGGATATTCCTGCAATATGACGCTGAAACATTTCAGTTCAATATGGTACAGTAATAACGTTCCAATCTTCACAAAAAAATTCGTAACTACAACGTTTCGACGTCTGTACAGAAAAAGTCAATTCATTTGATTCTGACTGTAATACTTTGAACGCAATTCATATTTATCACAAAGTCCCTCTTGCTAAAGCCGACAATTTCAAAACGTCTTGTCTGAGAAACTTGTGCGTTTGACAATATGGACAATAAATCTTATAAATTCAAACGTATTCAGCAGAAAAGTTGTAACCAAATAATTAGCATCAATGAAATTGGAGGAACATTGTTTTAGTTATCTCGGTAAACACAAATCGGATAAGTTGAAAGACTGAAATTCGAGTGCTGCCTCGTTAGTTATTTGAAAATCATGACTATAAAGACAAAATTTCTCCCAAACCTTTATCATCTCACATGTTTCCATTCTTTTTCCCCAACTTAATTTCAACTTTGGCGAGATTCGTGTACATTATTACTTTTCCCCTCTCTGGGAGAGAATATTAAATTTGTGAACACTGCGCTGGTTTCCAACCGTATACACGTCGCTGAAACTGATTAACATTCAAATTGAATGTGTGCTTTATGTCAAAGGCACGTCAACCTGCGACATCTCCGAACTGTCGGATGCAACTCTCAGCTCGATGGCCAAGTGAGTATTCCGTCTCAAATTATTCACACGATAATATACACGAGAAAATCTTATAAAACTTGCAAATTAATTCTTATGCGCGCGGTTTCCCCAGAAAGATTCACTTTATTATTAAATTCAGGGCGACTATTAAGATGATGCAATGGTTACGAAGGGATATTCAGCTGCAGTATCGCCTCCGTATGAATTCAGGGAACGTGTGCACTGAAAACAATTTGTGCTGAATGAGAAGACTCTATATAACGTATATGGAACATGTGGTGTCTGAAAATCAAGAAACTCCAGTTTCAAGTTAGACACCAAACAATAGTTAAAACAATTTTCTGGTAAATATATATGACAAATATGAATTTGGATTCGACTAAACAGCTCAGTCTTCACTTGAATCAATTTAATGTGTCAATAAGAAAACAACTGCAATGGTTCTTTACTCAGTAAGGGAGTATTATAAACGCTCCTTGATCATCATTTCCTCCGAAACATTGTTGAATTTTCGGTACATATATAACATTCTAATTACATCCTTCCTATAAAAATTTTATATCTTACAATAACGAGTTTTGATGCATGGTGAGATTAATCGTCATTCAGTTAAGACGAAGAAGCCCGTCTTATATCTCGAGTATTTGTGCTTTGTAGTGTTGTACTTTTTCTGTTGTGTTAAACATTTATGTATGTAACGTAAATTATTAGCCTTTATTTTGACTTTCATGTCATGAATATAATAAAAAGATGTTTGAAAAGTGTTTTAGAAACATGCATATAATTTTTAAATGAAGTAATAAGACTAATAATTGAGGCCTGGAGCTCATAATATATACTTTCAATCGTCAAACAATATAGTATTAATCAACATTTTTACATATTTATTGAATGATGTCTTGAGAACAAATTTTTTTTATTTAGTGTGTTTTGTTCAAAATCAAAGTATTTCATTACATTAATCGTAGTTATCTTCGCACGAGTAGTTAATTATTTTATTTATTAATTATAAATAACTGTAATATTCGTTATATGTTATAATACGAGTTAAACGATAAAAATGAAGGAAATTATTAGTATCCTTGTATCAAACATTGTATTTTTAAGCATTCATAAAGATTTTGTCAAATTAAGTATTTATGTTTTGTAAATACGAAACATAGCGGGGCCTACTCCCACGAATTTATTTTAAGTCATACAAAATTCAATTTTGTCCTTCTCCAGTGGTGTAGTGGTCGACGCCACTTATTCGCATCACAGATGTCCCGGGTTCGAATCCCGGCATGGGCATATATATATGCTGTACGTGTATGTTTCCATACAGAAATTTCCCGACGAATTCAACAGTACAAAGTCAGATGACCATAGCAGTTGATGCAACTATAAACTAAATTTAAAGAATAATTAAATTTTCCCAGGAACAGAAATGGTTTTAGTTTATTTAGAATAAAATACACGATTGCAAAAGCATATTTTTATTTTAATCTTTATTATTAATAAATTCTCAACCGCTATTGATTGCATATTGCTTAAAAAGGGATTAAATTTGCAATATTTCGTACGCTTAATCGTGACTTTACATGCCATACTTTGGGAAAAATTTCAATCTAAAACTCCAGAGTTGTTGCTTTTGTTTCCGGATTAAAATGTTTCAGAACGTATAACAGATGGACTGGTACATTATGGGGACAATATTTTACAAATTTTATTATTTTTAAAATGATATACAAACAATGACCGTAACTCTACCCGTTAAGGAGTTAAGAGAAAAATGAATAAAAGAGTTTAAAAATATTGAGTTTATTTCAGGGGCACTAGAGTTCACTGCTGAAATATTGAAAATGTAGGGTTTTATTGCCACTGGGATTTGAAGACATAAGTTTAGGCCAACGGACGTATTACGATTAGGAAGCGAATCAACAAATATTAAAAACTACTAGATTTATGTAACTGCCGCTTGCAACACTATTTACATAAAGCAGCTCTAACCCTGGCGCAATTCTTCTAACAAGTAAAAGTCAAATACAGATTGTATAACTTTATCGAATCTAGTTGGAAATAAGATTTGCGCGTCTCACCGCCTTGACTGGACTGTCTGTGGCAGGTTCCAAAGTCCGAAAAAAAACGTAAGAGTTGGAAGGCGCAGCTAATAGCCGGCACTGCTACAGATCAATTAGGAAAGACCTTTATTACAATTCAATCACAGAAAGTAGGAGAGACTGAAGCAAAATCTCCAGCTCAGAAGTTAGAAAAAAACTCGTGTACCACACTAATGTGTATTTTTATAATTACGTTCGGTAAATATATTCAGAAATTCATCTTAACAATATTTTGTAGAGAAAAGTGCAAGTGAGTCACGTATGGTAAAACCTTTAAGGTTTTATATTTATTTACGACAAATTAAGAACTAAATAAAATTAAATCTATTACTGCGTCATTTGATTTGGGATTATTGCCCGACACATGCACAAGTATAAATAAAAACACATTATTTCTAGGTAATAATTCAGAGCGAAACAATTTGTAGCACAACGAGTCAATATTATGAATATTTTAAGGGGAAAATATGGGAATTATTAGAAATGTGAAGGATTAGTTGTTAATATAAAATCTTCCAAATGATAAAACAAATGGAAAAGTAAGGTAGTGGGTATAATAAAACTTGAAAATTTCAATGAAAAGGATTTAGGGCGTTAGGAAAGATACAACGATGGATTAAGATGTCGAGGGACATCTGTGTTTGACCAGCAACATGGCCAGAGAAGCAGAGATGGCAGAACATTACTTGAAACGTAACAGCAAGGGAATTTTGCTTCCAGACCAGTCAGCAGTGAAATTGAGAACCATCAAAGTAAATCAAGTAGCATAAGATAAATATAGACCACGATAGTGACGTTTGTCAGACAAACTTAAGGATATGATGAATAAAAATAATTTCAATTTCGGGAACAAGAAATTCTGAAAAATGTTTTTTTTTAATGGACGTTAACATAAAATTCTGCCCGTTTAACCTTTTGGTGCACAAGAATTTAGTTAATATGTAAATTAATAGTAAGAAGAAAATTAATTTGATGAATCAAATCATGATTTAAAAATTTAATTTTACTGACCAACTTGTCAGGTTGAACGAGATATTATTCGAAAGTATGAGATCATTGAATATGCCCCATAAATTAATTTTTCTACGTAAGCATGATTTTAAATTAAATGAGAATTATAATTTGCAACATTTCATACTAATTTTAAATTAAACGTTTGAAATAACGAATTCCATTTTGCAGTCAGTTTAGTGAAGTCGGAAGTATGACATGGAAATTTGAATCAGAATTTTCCTTGGATATATTTTCCATACAAATTAAAGATTGAAAAGAATATTTCACTTTTATTTTATTCAAAAATATTCTATTGTTCGAAAATTTAGTTATCATTCAATCTAAAGGTAACAAAGGTCTCAGAGATCGCCGGATGGAATTTATTATTAGTGTTTTTATAACAATTTGACTGAAATTAAAAGTATTTGTATACATTTGTAGCAATTGTTTAACGTACAATAGACTATGTTATTTCAGCTTACTTCAAACACGTAAACGTACTAGCACAATATATATTTTTTTAACTTAAGTTCATGACATAAATTAATACTTAAAATAAGAAGGAACCTAATTCAAGTATGTGGTTTGATAACCGAACTACGTAATTTAATATCTTCTGTGAAGAATTCCCACAGAATACGTACTGGATTCAGGAACGTTTTTCCTGTTGCTTATTTTATCAAAATATATTTGACTTTCGGATGAAATAAAGTCCCTGGGATCTCCGGGGAAGCGTCCAAATCTTCAGACCTGTCCTATTTCACAGATATTGACTTCCCTTTTATCATATGCATACAGACACACGTAAACATTTTCTGGAAGATGAATATGAGATGTTTTTTGAGCAAATTGAGTTTACGCTGTCCTAATACGTTACGAGGTTTAAGGTTGCTTGTGCGAAATCTTTTCTTTTCAACGAAATAACACACAAAAATACTATAAAATTTCCTACCTTTCCTCAACAAAAAATAAATATTTCCAATAAAGTAACTTTTCTGTGATAGAGGTGCTACTGTCACATAATTTAATATGATTTTAACGTCATAGGATGAGATTTAACGTTTGAAACATTCTGAATGTAAGTTTTAAGTAATTTAAAATTTGTTTAACGACAAAAAGTAATCAAATTATTTTCACGCTCAAAAATAGAATTGAATTTGTAAATAAGGGCTACTGTAAGTGTACGTAAAATGAGCCAAGTAAAAATGTATTTGCACATTGCTTTAAAATAGCATAAAAACTAATTTTAGTCACATTATTTGTTATGTAATATTTTTTATCTCATATTTCGTCAATTTCCGTTAAACACAAATTTGTACCCCTGGAATGTGATACTCCTCTTGTTACTATTCCAGACATTACAATAATTTATATTTGCAGGGAGGACGCGACTTAATAATTTTAACACTCAAACACGCATTCCAAATCATAAAACGGAGTGACCGTCTGAGAATAAAAGCGAATCTTAAAATAGACGTAAGAAAGGCGTAGGCTTGAAACCGAGAGATGAAATGTTAAACGACAGGTCGCGGTCGTGGTCAACCATCCCGCACGACAACGCTTGACCCTCAATGTCGGGATTCAATTTTTGTAAGAACACGCCACATAATTACGTACAAATGGAAATTTCCAGAAATTTTAACTGCCTCTCAATTAGACGCCCACAGAAACCACATCGATAAAGAGATCTGAATTTATATACAGCCCAGAGAGATTTGAATAGGAAAATAATGTAAATAATATTAATTCCATGATCAATTTATTTCTGAGTTTTATATTCTTAATGTCATTAAAATTTAGTATAAAACGTAAAATATTTATATGCATATGCTATCTGCTTATAAATTTCCAATTAAAATGGCTTATGTATAAATTAAAAGAAAATGAGCCCGTACGATCAGAAAATATATTAGAATTTATTTAAAAACGTACTTTACCTTAGGATAACGCCGAGGGTAGTAATTCTGCCCATTACACAGATAAAACCGATAAGGTGAATCATTTTCTGTGATCAGACCCGCACATTATAATCATATACCATACATTTTCTTTATAACGTATTTTTGTTGTTTATGAAAATAAAGTCGTCGTTTCAGCAGAGATATTTGATTGCAATATCTTTACGTAATCTGCTGCAGTTATTTCTCGGATAAATTGTGGATATAATAAATACATTTTGATATCTCCAACAAAGAAAACATGCTCCATTTCTTTATTTACTCTCGTGAACAAAACCTTTCCATGTTCCAAGAATCATTCGATCAAATTCTATATTTGAATTGTTAAGATATGCTGCAAGTTATTTGAGATTATTCCCTTTGTAAACATTTACTTGTCGGATTAAACACAATCATTACTACAGTAAAATGTGAATCAGTACCAAGCGGTGTAAATAAGCATTGTATTTAAATTTGGAACTGTTCAAAAAGCAATTAATAAAATTTGAATTGTAACATTTTAAGAATTTTCTTTAATATTTGTTATTAGGAAAATATTTGCATGATATATTCGACAGATTTTATAAAACATTAGATGTATTATTTTTTGTAAATTTTATTTGATAAAAATTTATAAGCTTATTGTATTATTTAGAAATGTCGTCGGCATCAATAACTTTAGAGGAGCTACTTTTTTAAGTCAGGAAAATGTGCACCTTCGAAGTCAATTATCATATATTTAAATAGCTGCTTTGCAGTGGCATGTGAAACGCCGAAAAATGTGTTCACATTATTCAAAGTCTACGGGAGTCTCAGCACACAGACGAGAGACGCGCTGACTTGACAGAAATTTCCTTTACATAATGAAGTCAATAAAATTGAGTTGGTCTAGCGTATGAAATTCGCAAGATCGTGGTTAATTAATTCAGAAATTTAAACGGCAGACAAGTTAAGAAAACTTGCTAAAACGAGCTAAAGACACGCACAATGCACTTTATTCAGAATGTAAAAGAAGACTTTCACTTCGAAATAAAGTAGTTGAAATGGGAGGGAATAAAAATGAACACGGATTCTCCTTGAAGGCGTGCGGCATTTGCTGACGCATGAAACCTTTTTCTTATTTTGGGATTGGAACTTCTCACTTTTAGAATAGGTAACAGTTAATCAGCATGACCTATTATAGGTGGAAATAATCAGTTTGTATTTAAACACGATATTAAGAAATTTAATTTTAATTAGAAAAGATTTTAATGTATACTCACTTTTGCAGGAACGAAATATTTGATGCAATAAGCCACTCACCTATAACAAAAAAAAAATGTCTAGATTATTCATTTCAAAATAAAAATTTAACATTATTTTAAATTGACGTAAATAGAATTTATAAGCATACACCTTCGTTGACTAAATATTAAAATAGTTTTAGTAATCTAAGAATTAGAGTTTTAGAAAAATCAGTGAGCAATTATATGAATCGTGTTCTTTAGGACCAAAAATCGAGATTTATCATTCGTCTAGTAATTAAATTTAGACTGTCTTAGGATCAAATTCTTGCAGAATTTCCAGTTTCCGACCAATTGGAGATTTAGCCCATGTTGTTTTTGTCAATTTAGTCATAATAGTAGAATGGCGAAATGTTATTTATATGACCAGATGTGATTGAATATTGACTATAGCTGCGGCCAAGCAGACCACAAACCCAACGAAATGGAATGTTGGTGGTGGTAGTAGTGGTTGAGAGAATATGTGTATGTGTGTGGACGGATAGGGATGGGTTGGAGGGAAGTTATTATATTTCCGCTGCGGGAGGCCTATCTTCAATCATGTACGGCTACGGAAGCTCAACTGCAGATAATATGTTGCGCTAAATTGAGGCACACAAGCATAATGTTCAAATGAAACCGCCAAGAAATTCATCAATCCACCGATCGCTTATTTCCGTGTAATGTCAGTGCCGCTAATGAATGCGAAGAAAATCAAAGAGAACCTACAAAAATGGTTATAAAACTGGAAATTTTGGGGAATTAATTCCACTATAAGAAATTAATTTTCCGGAATGAATTTATAATTACTATATTTCCAATAATTCTAATTTTAGTAGTAGTAGTAACCATCAGTGAAACGTCTGGTGTCTATACATCTTCATACACTTATTATGAACGAAAAAGGGACACATGACAATTTCAGAACTATCGCCATTGCTTCAGAAAAAAAAGGGATTGGTGTGAATCTCGAAATTCTGTGTCTTGTAAAATAGATACTGTAAGGGTTGGTAAAAAAAATAATAACGGGTTATGGTAATTTAGTGAAAATGAATTATAAAACTTTTATGGGAGAATTCATCAACGTTTATAACTTTGATTATTCTCCATGAAGCCGAGTACTTCGATTGAAGCAAAATACGCACTAGTATATTTTGAAAAATCCTTCTAATTACTTGTTACTGAATGCAACTTTGACAACACAAAATAGGGTCAAATTGTAATAGCCTACACGCAATTTTAATTATTGTATCGTACAGCGTAAGGTGAATTAAGGCAGTCTATGAAAATGTCACCTCCATACAGCACGAGCATTCAGTTTTCTCCCTCTAAACGTATTAAAAACAACTATTTTAATTTTACGTTGTTATATTTTAACAAATAACTTACAAAGATATTTGAAAGAAGGTAATACTTTGCGTGACAAGTTTGGGGGAGCAGCTAAAACACAGAAGCAGCCGTTCCTCTCAATTCAGTTTAAAAATAACTCGAGAATCCTCCAGAGTATAGGAACAACAGCTGCATTGATGCAGTTTGTTTTCCCAGGAACGGTGGACTGCTATTTAAGCATCGGAATCAAAAGTGTTTGAAGTGGAATACCTCTGTCGGGGCCATTGTACGCATCACTTTGATGTTTGCATTCAATATTAATGACCCGGCAAACCGATTGTGTGGACATTGCTTTGTTGAATTTCAAACTATTTTCTTCTTCCTGTGGAACGGTTGCTAGAAGTTGGAATCTAAGCGTCAATAACGAATACAATGCGGTCCTGCATTCGATCATCATTACTTGTATTACAGTTGTAGACGAATCCTGTGTGGATTTAACAATGAATGAAATACCTTATTTTCGAAGTCTTTTCAACCACACAATCTTGATATAGAACAAATTAAAAGAAAAACGTATTTAATTATTGTTAAATATAAATTGAAATTCATTATTCACATCTAAAAGCATGTTTTTTTTAGTTTTTTTTAGTATTTGTTAGGTTCGTACATGAATCTGAAACTGGAGAAGGATAGTGAGGATACAAGGACGAAATTAATGAAGGTGTGCCATAATTAAGGGTTTGTAAATTTCAAATACAATGTGTAAGCTATTCAAGAATAGAAGAAATGCTTTCAAACGAAGCTCAGCCTCAAAGGTATGAACCTGAATTAAAGGATCAGGACGGAAAAATCTTGACCGGACTGGGAATCGAACCCGTGACCCCAACTTGGTACGCCGGTGCTTTCCCACGTAACATGCGAGTGTCTCGGGTTAGATTCCCGGTCCGGTCGAGATTTTTTATCCTGATTCTTTGAATAAGCTACTTTCAAACTCTCATAAATTAACTGGACTTGAGTAGACCACTATCCTCACTGTTGAAGTGAACTCTTGTGCTTCCTTGGCAAATTTCCTACCCAGAGACTAGAAGACAGGAGGAACACACGAATTACCCATAAGAGAAAGTACACATTCTACGAAGTTTCAGGTACTCCAATGTAAATGAAAATTGTTTTACATACATAAAAATTTAGAGGAATATGAAGAAACTACCTGTTGGAATAACTTCGCGCAGGTACATCAAAATTAATTTTAGCTGGATAATTCAATACCACACACAAATTTTCCTACCTCAAGATTTACATATACGATATTTTCTTCATTTGAAACTACATCTTTTTCAGTTCTATCGAATATTATTCCAGTTGAAAGTAACATAAAATTCACTAGGCGTAATGCAATGAACAACTATAAATAAGAATTTCCTTCGGTGGTGCGACTAAAAACGCTATTTGTAGGTCTGGAAACAGAAGAAAAATTTTCACCCCACTGTCATTATGAACTGAAATATTATAGTACAGAATTTGTAAAGTTTCAGTGGTATATAAAATTTTTGAAAACTGTTCGTAAAAAATAGGTATGTTTCCCTAACAGTCAAAGTATTATTTTAATATCATTTTGGCTTCATGGTCTATATCAAAACAAACGGGATTTATTAAGAATTGAGTGATATGTAAACTAACATTAATGACACTGATAGAGTTGAAACTCACTATTTGACATTGAACCGGAAAGGTAGATTCTCACATGTAAATTAAATTCTACTTATTATGGTTCCTTTCAAAATTATATATATCATATTTATCCGAGCTTTGAACTGTCATCGCAGGATCACGGTGACCGAGACGACTGTCAACCTGTCAGCTTACGTGAAGCATTATGGATTTGTGGAGGTTCGCCTATTGTCCTCAACCGAATGCCTCCATTTTCTCAACCATTTTTATGGAACAGTGAATGTGTCGTACAACTGTTCTTGAATTATCTGTATCTCCGGAGTAAATTAGAATGACCGTAAATGAATTTGAGCATTATGGAATATTTGAAATTCACTTTTCTTTATTCCTAATATTTATGTCGCACTTTATGGATTATTAAGTGAAAGCGATGCAATTGTAGTAAAAATACAGAAAACAATATTTTTATGGAGCAAGTATATTCATGTGCTACATTTGGTAACTCATATTTTACACCAGGCAATTGTACTATAATAAGTAGATGTTCAATCAGAGGAACATCTAAGGATTTGGGAATGGATTTTCTTTTAAATAATCGCCAAGGATTGTTTGGTACAACCAGAAAAATTAAGTACTGGTTTAAATAAAAGGCGTTATATTCAGAAGCAGATATATCAGTAAAGAGTTAAGAAGCTACGGTCTATAGTTGGTTTCTATGCTTTATCCGATCAGTACATCAATTTATAAATATAAATTTATTTTATTTTCTGTATGTATTCTTCACATAGCTTCGATGAACAAAATTTATATGAAGAGTGTTTTATGTTTATAGATTAATAAAGGGGGAAAATTGTGCAAGCGGGATTACTTAAAAGTTCCATCCGAGAATGTTCAATCAAAGTGCAATCAAAGTGCAATCAAAGAATCAGAAAAAAATGTAACCTCAATATTTCCTATCGCGATGGATAATTAATAAGCCCCCTTAATGCGTCAAGTATTTCTTCTACCTACATTTAACTACTTCTAACCTAAAATAAAAGTAAATCACTTAAAAAACACACACTATTTATTTATGCAGAACATTGCCGAAAAATAACAATAGTGAAACAGCTGATAAATGAACGTTTTGGCGCATGATTTTATCTGTTGGTGATCTGTACACGTGGGGTGCCTCTGGTGAATGCGCCGTGTCACAGCGTTCAATGTCAGCTGCAGGTAAACCACATGTAGCGGGTAGCTTCCCAATTACAAATTTATCATGTTCATTGTCCACGGATCCTCTCACGTCTCATCAGGAGAGGCTATAGAATCTCCTTCAGATTATTAATCTCAGCAGGTCCGGCATACCTGATGCGAATCATTTATCCGGATCATTACACTCATTGATCCAAACAGCGAGACTGGAGGTTAGTTGTAAAATTAATTATCTCCCTAATTAGTCAGGCCAAAGTTTTGGGGGCCTGCAGCCGTGAAAAGCGATGCTATTATTCCTCTCTGATCGGCCATCCAATAGTTGATGAGAATTGATGAGCTGTACCTGTCATTCATATTACGGCCAATGGAATTCGTGTAGGAACGACTCTGGCAAAATCCCGTATAACAACATGTTGTCAGTTTTATGTAATTTTTGTGGGATTACAGATTCTATTCAGAAAAATCAGCTTAATTTTTATTAAGGTAAGGAAATTCTCTCATCGAAAGCCATTTATAATTTAATAAATATATTTAACGTGAATTATGTTGATAAATTATTACTTTTACGTTAACAAAGTTTAAATAAATTTAACATCGGGCCAAATTAAAAAAAACAGACTATTCCAAGTAAATAAATACTAGCTTGATAAATAGTAAATTTTCAACAATTCATGAAATGCATTTCATTCGGTCGTTGCATAAATAGTCATTTTAATTAAGCGACTTTTATTTGAAAAAATACTGAAAAATCATTGATATTTGTGCTGTATTGAGATACATAAAACAGTGATGTTTATTAAGTTATGCTGCGAATCTTAGACTCTATTTCCTATAATTGCACTATTATTGCTACTTAATAACACAAAACGCATTATATTTTCTGAAAATTTATTAAGCTTTTCTTTAACACGAATGCAAATATTAATTGTTTCAAGAATCACAATTTAGCTTGAGATGAAGGATCCAGGACACGTGCTTCGTGTGAAATGTTTAGCAACTCCTTGCATATTAAACTACCAAGGTCAGGCTCAGACGAATTAAGCCATGTTTAAGAATTTATTAGGATTTAGCCTTGTCGGGGGTGCTGATTACTGCAGTATTGTTGGCAGGAATAATAACCCGCCGAATATCAGCCAGTTGTGCTTCATAATTTCTTCGTCTCTATTCTACCAATTACTCACTTGCTGCGTCATCAAATTAAAAAATATTAAATTAATGTTACTATTCTTTGCAATCTTCTATTCACTTCATATATTTTATGCATTATTTAATACAATTTTAAATGATTTACTCGTATCTCGAATTTTTCTACGAAATCCTCAGAGAATAATAATGCAATTATCAATTATTTATTTCATGTTTGTTTTGTTTCTATTCAATAATAGCATACGTTTGTTCGCCCGGTAAACATAGATTTAAATTACGAACGAATACACTGCCTTGACGATATATAATGTAATTAAATAATTTGTAGCTTGGAGTAAGATATGATTTTTTTCATTCATAACAATGATATTAAACTATTCATTGTAATTCTTCACATTATTTTGTTACAAGATAAAAATTAACATTATTTTGCATCTAAGCATTTAAGACGATTAAAAATGATGTTATAGATTTTATGTTCTAATAGGAAACATTATTTACGTGGTTAAAGATAAATCAAGCAATAAGCAGATATTAAATTTTCTCATTTAGGAGAAACTATTTTCATTAAGATATTAAATTTATATATATATATATATATATATATATATTAAATTGCCTAATTTTCATTTCAGTTATTTCATTTATACATTAATTTTTTCTTATTACTTAATCAATAGTAATTCATTGTATTTAAGTTTGTCATTCACATACCAATGTTTACATTCGTATTTTCCATAAATTATGTAATGAGCAAATTTTGACTTATTCTACTTCCCCAGTAAATGACAATAAATATTCTTGTAGACTGGGGTGTTTTATATTAAAAGGATTTAGAGCAGAATGTCATTCCTTAGCAATTGTAGCACAGAATAACAGATACATATCGGAGTATAGGAGTAAATCTGAATTGATAGCCGGGCGGGAATTCTAACCTCGCTTCTCTTCATTATTAATCTAGTTACAGTCCTGTAGGGACCAGACATTACAGAGGCAACTGCAATCAGACTGAAAATTAACTTCATATAATATGGAATCTTAACTGTCGTTAGTACTAGTTTGTGTATATATATATAATACCTGACAACATTGAAAATATGAGCTTAAATATTTTAAACATTTTTAATTGTTAAGAACACTGACAGATCTGGAAATAATTGTTTTATGTAAAGTTTAACAAGAATTCTTCTATAGCCAAATAACAATGACTAGTTGTTGAATAAATGAGTTAATTTATTAGCCTTTATGATGACGACTTCAACGCCAAATGCAGATAACTGATGAAATGGTTCAGAAATTTCCATCTACCGTGCCGATGAATATAATCATTAGCATATACGAGTATGTTCCTTCAGATAAATATTTCTCTTTACAATAAATGGGGTGTAGACAATTCAAATGCATTTAAAGTGGCTTCGTGCCTCATCCGTATGATGTAGATTTGAAATTAATCAAAGTAGATTTAATTTGTGTGTTAATTATTTGGTTAATGAGGTAATGTAGAAACAAAACGAATAAAGTATTAAAAGTAGAGATAGAATTACATATGTTAGTAAAAACGAAAGTTATCATTTCTGTTGTCTCGATTGATATCAGCAGTAAATAATGATATGAAGTTTCTCTCATTTTAACAGAAGAAGACTACATCATTATTAGATAAAAAATGTATTCCGAAAAATCCATACAAAATGTTAACGCTTTAAATGTATCAGATCGTATGGTTCTTCAAGCACACGAACGTAAACTATCTTTCCGTTAATGGTGTAAAGTTCATTTCGTCTGGGAGACACGTAAGGCACTGATAATATTAACGATAGATTTGCTGTATGTTATATGGAACGTTGATAATATTGTTAATTAACGAGAAAATATAATTATAAGACTTCACTTAAACATTCCAATTCATACTTTAAAACTCTATTCCGAAGTATTTTACATTAAAAATAATCTCACTGGTCACACTGAAAATCAAAGCAGCTTTAAGGAAAACCAGCGCACACATTGAGAGAGGAAAATGGCAGTTTCCCGCCGCAATATTCGTTTGCAGCTTGATTTCGGCAGCAATAACCTAGGCTGGGAATGGAATTGCGGAAAAGGGCACCAGATGTCCAAGCAATAACTATGTCGTCAACACACCGGTTACTCGATCGCTCATTAGGAATTTACAAACATGACAGCAGCAGTTAATTTGCTGACCCCGTCAACACGTGCGTGACGCTTAGCGAAGTACTCGAGGCTGCGGAATTGTAATATCCACCACCATTTTCCTTTCTGTTAAACGATTCATGTGGCTAAATGCGATGGACTTCCAAATGACTGCTAACACAGTTTTGCTCCTAACTTTAGAAATTATGTATGTTATCTGCAAGTCGTATTCCCTTTTTCCCATCTCACATGCATACACCAGTAAAAAGGATTCCGTTTCCAAGTTGGTGGGCGTCGATATAAATGGAATGTTGAAAAACTCTTACAATGCACACATTCCAAGAAAATGCCTATAGTATTGGCAGACCAAAGTTGATTAAGTCAAACGTAAAAAAAATATAACTTTTATAAAATGACTTAATAAATTGCTCTTTCGTTTCTTATCTGGATTTACTTCAGCGAATTTTATTGTTAACGATATACCTGTTGGTACATTAATTTAAGTTACCCTAAATTTTATATGATAAAAATCATTTGATAGAATATATATTTTTATATATCTGATAGAAAATATACTTTTAGTCTTACCTTTGAAAGTAATTCCATGTATACATCATAGAAAGCACAGATTTTTCAATTGATTTGCTTTAGTGATACTTTTAATTACCATTATAAGTTTTATGCTTTCTACTCAGACTCACGGAATTTTGAATTAATGTAGGCAAATAATTTCTGTGAATAATAATGTGTTTCGGCTAAAACAGATTTCAATCGACAAAAACTTTCTGTACGTTTAAAATATTTGTTCCATCGGATATAGAAATGTAAATATACGCAAATACTGAATAATTTTATACCGATAATTATTATTATATTTTAATAGCAATTAAGTTTAAATTTTGTGATTACAATCCCATAATTCTTTTTAATGGATTTGATCACTAATGCGGAAAGTTAATGTTACTGCAAGATATGTAATGTCATCGCAGACTCGGATTCAAAGTACAAAGATATATTATATATTTAAATTGACTGCATTTATTATCCCATTGCTGAAATTGCGTAGTGAAATCTGAATACTCACGATTGCATTTATTGTAGTTTTAAAATCAATTTATGAATGAATGAGTAACGGCTGATTAACAGAACTAGTTCCTTTTAGAAATATATTCAAAACAATGAACGTCCCACCGTAAAGGGTACACGTAATCTCAATTGGTCCCCTTGTAACTATTTGAATACTAGTGGCAGAAAATGGCTCCTCCCATCACAAGCAGCCTAACGAGTCTTTCTTCACATAGTTTATCAATTCAAATATTCACTTCACTTCGTTGTTATTAATTTAAAGATATGCATCTTAAATACTATGGAAGAAAACTAAACAAATATCTAAAAAATGCAGCTTGTCACATAATGATTTGGGCGTCTCTAACTGGACAACTAATAATGTTCTAAAAATTAAATTCTTATCAGACTGTGAGATTTAAAGGTACTAGACAGTATTAACCTGTTCACCGGTTTGATTATCAATTCTAGAATAAATAAAATAAGTATACATGTATTGGCGAAACTGAATAACATTTTAGGGACTTACAAAACTAATGGTCAAGGTAATAAAGAACATTAACCAATTGAAACGATGGTATGTTGTTTGTTGATAATGTTGAAATATTCGTAAAGAAGTTATTGGGTGTTTCATTGTACATACTACAAGAAGTTATGATATTGAAGTCAGGAAAATAACGAATTCCACAACTTCGTTTCCGATAGGTAACACACTAGAATATGATTCTTTTATTTCTTTCGCCTTCGACGCTTCGACTACTTGTGCAATTATAGGCAATGGGCCACCCAATATATATAGGGCATCGCAGAATAAATGAGCGCCCCTTCCTGAATGCAACACTCATTTAAATCGAAATTTATTTTAAATTGTTAGTAGAACGCATGATGTGTATGTGAAAGTGTATTTTCTCGATGTTTTCTGTTCACCGAAAATTTCAAATTAGTTACCACAACTTAAAACCTTTCATCAAAAATTGTAATATTAATTTCGCGAAGTAAAATTAGTTGTTAGAATTCTGCTTACGTGATGTATTAAGAAATAGTACCACCAAGTCTTTTAAAGATAAACATGCTTATTGAACAATTTTTTTCATTTTAACGCCAAGATGTTTCGTATAAACATTTCGTGTAGTTAAATATGATTAAAATAAAGTCACATTTCCAGTTACAGAGATAAATAAATTAATAAGTATTTCGTTCAGCAAAGATTGAATTAAAAACTCATAAAACAGATTTAGTAAATATTAGCAGATTGTTTCAATATTGATAATCTTCGAGCTAGTATTCTCTTACCTTGAAAGCATGAAAACAGCTTGGAGAGAGTTAATGTTTTGTTTATTAAAGTTTATTGAATTCTTTGAATAGTAATGGCTTACAAGTATATTTATCACGAACAATTTTATGATAAAAATAATAGTACGGCCTCTGCCAGAATCAGTGTTAAAATTTTGGTTATTTATTCTTACAAAAGTGTACGCTAGTTTCGCATGCGTGCGTTATATTATAAATTTATTGTAGAGACATTAAGATGAGTAATTATTTTGTTTTGGAATCTACTGCGTCCTTTGAAACATTTCTAATTCATAAACTGCACATGAAAACCTACAATGCAGTTGTTACACAAAACAAAGTATTCAAATTATCACCAGCGCGGAACTATTGATGCTAGGGAATGTTTTATGAAGTTGAAATACATAAAAATTCAGGAGCGTGTGCGGAATATTTCACACACAAACGGGCAACGGGGTACGGTGGTATAGTCCGGACACTCTAAACAATTATTGGCCAGTTGTGATCTGCATTATGTAACGGTACTGTCACATTCCAAAAGAACGGGAACGTTCGCCAGCCAAAATTACTAGTTTCCATTTTTTTTAAAATAAATATTTCATACTTGGCGAAAATCCGAAACAACAGAAATCTACAAAAGCTAAATACTTTTTCACCCTAAAATTTTCATTTGAAACGTAATTACTTAAAATTCAGATATATTGATTGATGGCTAGACTAGAGGACCTCAGTGAAATCCGTGCAATAATCACAAAGTTTATGTGACATTTATTTCTACCCGAAAAGACGAGTCTTAGAAATTTCCTTTAATTTTGTTTTTATAAAAACCGTACTCTCTCATGTGGAATATGATGCAAATCACAGACAATAGGAAATACAGAAAAAGATTACTATGTTACATGAAAATTAAAGATGCTACGCAAAATGTTATATGGGACATGAAATGAAAACATTATGAGAAAAATTAGGAAATAAATGTGTTTTGCTGTCGCGGGGAACGTTGAATTTGAACCAAGCAGTTTTTAAAAATCCTACACCCCTTACATGAATAACGGTACAGAGCGTTCATCTTGCAACGATTTTAAATAGTTTAATAACTACACTACTCAAGAAACATACCGCTGCTCCATTGTTAAACATACATTTTCTCCTGCTTATAAAAAATACGCTTGGATTTTAATCATTCTTTAAACAAAGCAGATTCTCTTTAATGTAATTAAAGTAATTAATTTCCACAAAAGTATAAAATCTTTTTCTTCCGTAGAATATCCATGGCCGGAATAATGTAATATTTAGTTTCAGCTAAGTAAAAGCACTTGTAATTTACAGTTAAAGGATGAAAAATACAAATACGTGATTGGGTATGTTGTGTGTTATGTGCGTGGAATACTGATATATTATTCGTTACGATCCTCAAATATCAGTAATCTGCGCGTATAAAATAATGAAAATCCCAGGCGTGAGCACTGTGCTTGTATGTTTCGACTTAACATGGAGCTGGCCATTTTAGCTGAATCTTTTATAATAATTTTGAGAATATAGTGGACAGCACTGCATCGCAATGTGATTAACTAGTTTCAATATTTGAGCATTCACTTAAATTGATGCTTTCAGTCGATTCTCAATTTCCTGGATATATGGACATGTTTAATTCAGTCCCTCTCATCACTTTGTGAATTATTAATGATCAATTTTAAGTTAAAAGCATAGTATTTCTGAATTTCATATATTACGCAGAATTATAAAGGGCTAGATAAATGATAAATTGTATATGATGGTTGCCAAAATTGGATGTAGGTCTTTTCACGCCAAAGAATTAAACACGCCTTAACTTTTTCAATTACAAGTTTATAAAAAATAGGATGTATATAAATATAAATTTTTTTATTAGTCCAACACGCAAAAAAATTCTGTGAACAGAACAAAATTGAAAAAATCATCGTAATCTCATAGAATATTAGTGGTATTTCATTTATCAAGATTGAAAATGAAATAAATAGGTTACTTATAATACTGAGGTTTCTAAGTTAACTATTTTATAATAAATTAGAATGAAGTTCTCGATTTTTGGTCTTTTTATTGATTTATTTTTGCTTGATACTCCTACAGAAATAAATTGAAAAATAAAGCATATTACAAGAAGTATTTGATGACATTTATGACTACATATGAAATTAATATATGCATATATATAATGTTCCCGTGGATATGTGGTTGGTTACGTTAAAATCAAATTTAAGAAAAAAAGCAGGAAAATTTTGGAATATTTACAAGTAAACAACTTTTAGTGACGGTTTCTTACAAGATTTACGTTCCTCCATTCAACTTTCTAGCGTAAAAAGACTTGTATTAGTTCCCAGGTCGTCTTGAGATTATTATTCAATTAACCGTAAATCAATATTTCAAACGGGACTTTTATTTGCTAACAGAGCTCAATATGAAAATTAACTTTAGCGTAATTCTTCTAAAATAAGAATATTAACTGAAAGAGCTTTGGAAATCGATGATTGAGCATTTCAATTTGCAAAATTGAAGTGTTGAATCGAAATAAATAGTGTCGACTTTGTAACTAAAAAGACGTAGGCGCGTGAAAACGGGGTAATGATTTTCTGCCACTATGAAATATTCAAAGTGGAACTTATTATTTCAATATTAAATTAGGTTTACAGGAACTTACAGAACATGGTTAATACTAAGAAGAAATTATACTTTGCGTTCGCCCGGAATTACTGATTTTTTTCTTTTTGTTTGCATATCTTATTCATCACTAATCGATCAAGTAAATACAGGGACGCTTCTTTTGAAACATCTGTCCTTTCATACTGAGGGAATAAGAATTTGTAGTTCCTTTTGTCCACAAAGTTTGAAAACAGGAAGCATAGCGTGAACTAAACATTTGAATATTTATTTATATGCTGTAAGTTGGCTGGTGAAGGGCGAGGCTGGATTAGCAGAGACTATGAATGTGCAATCAGGACCTGTTTTTGTCACTCCAAATGGAGAAGCCTGGAGCATGATTTAACGGTTTGTTGCTGGAGGCAGAGGCACGCGGCGCAGCTGACGCCTTTCTGATATCGACCTCTAATGATTTCAGCAATGAAGACTGCAAATGAACAAAGATGCCTGGCACATCGCTGGTTATCTGCAGAAAGAGTGTCGAACGTAGTTGGTACGATATTACACTTGTCGAAGAAATGAAACGAATTCGAAAATGCACTAAAACTTGGAAGAATTTTACAAGCAACATTATCGTGTACCGCAAAAATGTTAAACATACTGAACAAAATAATTTCAATCTCAACATTCTATTTACAGACGATATGAAAAATAGTGTATTGAAAACATAAAAACGTGTCTAAATAAATTTTCATGATTCATCCTTAGCATGGTGTGAAATAGTTTTTAATATCTGAGGTAGTTAAAATACTATCGGACAACCCGCGAGGAATGATATATCCATTTTTTAGGAATATTAACTACGGTTTCCAATTTACCAGTTTTAAAAATCACAAATTTTGGATACTACCGATGACAAAAAATGCAATCACATTAAAAATACCGAACAAATATAAATGACGATTTAGAATCGGTTCATAAATACATAAATTAGTTTATGTATACAGATTCACTTGAATTTCTGTCGATACGTCACACTGATTTTTTCGATTTTCAGGAGGAAAAGGTTGTTCCTATGTCCATGGAAAATTATATTGTCGTTATATAGAGGCGTTTCAGAGTTTTATTTCCCTACACGTGTGTTTATCACATTAATAAGTTCGTTGAAGAAAATAGTTAATAGAAAAAAAGCATGAATTATGCTTTTTCATAAACTACACTCTCCTTTCATGTCGAGGGGGTAGTGATCATGTCTCGATTAAACGCTTTTAGTTATTATTTAAAGCCGTAATAATATTTTTAGCAATATCAAACTGCCATCCGTCGTCTTGAGACTAAATGTTCCAAGCCCTTGATTTTGTTTGCTTTACAGAAAACGGATGAACGTATTTTATCCGAAAAGATAATTCGTTATCCACGACTTGAAACAGTTAAAACTTAAAATTCAGTCTGGCTTTTCTTTTTACGAGCCTGTTACCAGTAGTAAAACAAAATATTTTCTGTCAAGAGTGGCCGAGCAATAAACTTATAAATCGATCCACGACGTAAGAAACATAACTTTATACGAGAAGAATGAATTTTAAGCAACGCGTTAAGAAGATAATATAGGCCCATCCAAAAAATACACCGTAGTCTGTCTGTGGTAGAAGCCAACCATAATATTAAGAACTGTGCACTGTTTTCATCTGCGTATAAAGGACGGATAAACTAAAATGCAATGGAAATAATTGTTCCTAAATATACATACAATATCGATTAGTGATCAAATAATACATATACATTTTTTAACTTTACAGAATTAACAATTTGCAAAATTAGAAAAAGTTCTTTAATTTAAATTCAATTAATTCAACATATTTCTCTTCAATTTAACTTTTTTTTGTATTTCAAAACTTCTTTTCAAATAAATTATAAACTTTGTCTTTTATTTCTGACTTTTATATTTCTCAATGAAAAAATACTTGCCGTTTAGAACTTTTACTGCCAGAGGATTGTTATTTAGTACCTACATAGTAGTGTAAATTTTGCGAGTACGTTTGAGAATTTTGATCCCCTAGTGGGACCCTGACGCTGTGAATCGAGCACGAACAGGATTCGTATAATATTACGGATCGAGTAATGTCGATGTCCCATAACTGCAAGTAGCTAAGAGCCTTCAAGTTATTGATTGGCATCCGATATTAAGTTACGGCATCGAGTAGATGGACGCTGGGTCACGGATTCCGCCACGACAAGAATCTGTCACAGGAAGCTTTAGAAAATCTGTGCACTCTACACACACGTTGTTGGGGCTGATTCTGGAAGCAATAGTTGGATCATCTCCACAATAACAATAGAGTGTCAGATGACTGCTTTATTGATGGTCCTGAATTGGAGTGTCTCGTCGCCAAGGAAAGAACTGCTTCTCCAACAGAAGTAAATTGGCCTAAGATCAGCTCAGAATTACAAAATTATTTTTCTGTTCACTATGATGGAAAAATGGAAAAAAAGTTTTCATACAGTAAAATTAGACTTGTTGAAATTAATATAACAGTTTTTTAATGTAATGAGCTTTAAAACAGACCTTGTTGAATAACAACATAGTTTTATAGTAGTGACTAAGTACCTATAGGTACTAATACTTTTTAAAGTTAATGTGATTTTAATTATAAGACCAGAAGGATGATTATAACAATGAGTTGAAAGCTTCCGACCATTTATTTAATAAAGTTATAAACTTGGAGACTGTTTTTGGTTTTTTCTACTCATCAATGAAAACATAATATGTCTGTGTTAAAAGTAAATTTATTAGATAGAAAAAGCCAAATAACAGGCAAAATGAATTCTTTTCTAAATTATAGTTTCCTCAATTTCGGCTATCATATTTATTCCAGTTTTTTTGAGTTCGTCGCCTGCATTTTGAGGTATGTCTTGCGTTTTTCAATCACCTGAAGAAAGCAACAAGGATTATAAATATATATTTGTCTATTATTTGGCTATTTGTTTTCATCTGACAGCAGTTTTTTGTATAAATGCTTAGTGTGCGCAATTATTTTGGATTGTTGAACTAGAATAAATTTACATGAACTTCAAATTTTGTCAAATATTAGTCCATGAATAATATCTCACTGGACGATATATTTTAAATTAATCCAAAGCATATAAATACGAATTCAATTTAGAAATATGTTTAACATCACTCTACAAAGGCACTGTTACTGAATCGATATTGTCAATTAGTTGCTTAAGTACTGCTACGTAACTGCGTGTGAGATAATTAGGGAAAAGAAGTAAGAAGCAATTGCCAATACATTTGAAGAGTTTCACCACTTGCAAGGAAAATGAAGTTAATCTTATAGAAGAATAATGAAGAGTATAACAAATACATCAAAGGACGCTTTTTATCAAGGGCGAACAAAAATTGGAGAACGTTCGAATTCAATCCAACGCTCTCATTGACGCGGGAATAACACATTTCGAATTCTATTTCCTTTAAAGAAGTACAAACTAAGTCGCTAGTGTACGCCTACACCAAGAATTTCCTTACTCTTGCAACAGGGTGAAGTGGACGAACGCTTTGGCGCTGAAACATTAATAATGCGAATTACAAAACCGCACGCTTAGCGCATGACAGAATTTCATGTGCAATATATTTTGTCCCAAAGCATTTAAATTCCAGGGATACCTTCAATTTCCAGCCGCTGGAAAGCATAAAAATGATTCTATGAAACGCAGTTCCGGTATGCAAAATTAATAGTATAAATATTTTTAAAGCTAAATCATTGTTAAAGCCGTCAAAGGAAAACGTAAATATCTCGAAAAAAAATTACATGACACATTGGCAACAAAAATCTTCCATGTTTAAAAATATTGTTTATAGGTTCACGGAAACGTTTGGAATATACAAATCTTAAGTTTTTAATATTCAGACATACCTCGTCTCTCAACGCCGTGTTCCATTTTTGTAAGAACTAACGAAGATTAAATGTGCAAGTGTTTTGAAATGGAATCTGACAGTAACTGCACTCTGTTACTCATTATACGGCCACAGATACCTTTATGACAGAGTTCTCAGTTTATAGAAAGACATTTTTCTTATTTGAATAATAAATTGTAAAAAGAATTTTTGTTACATTATTACTAATTATTTTATTGCTAGTTAATTTATTTCTTGTAGAAAGTCATCTCGGGAAATAAACCCGGTGGTATCGTTAATTCGCCACGACGTTTCAGCAACTGACACCATAGCCATCTTCACGTCGTGGCGAATTAAAGATACCACCCGGTTGATTTCCCGAGAAGACTACACAACAACTACACTGACAGAGCCTGTGATCATTAATTTATTTTATGATATTAAATTTAATGTTCGATAATTAAATGTTCATATACTGTTCAATTACTTTTTAAATATTGCAGTTAATGAGTCGTCAAAAATAAATAAAGTCTGTTCTCATATCGTAAGAACGAAATGAAATGACCTATTTAACAGAAGAATGCGTTTATATGAGAACTTATGGCGTTGATCGTGTCACATCTGCAATCTTGTTTTCAACCCGTTGTCATCCGTGACGTTCCTCAAACATATCTTATTTGTGAGACAAGCGTTTTCATGCCAGGTACAATACACCCGCGGCTAATACCTGGAAACTGGCTCGCCAGAACAGCCTGTAATTGGCACAACGTTTGAGCCGTGTTTTGTGGTTTTAGCGTCCATCGTACATCGCACTCGCATTAGTAGCACATGAATGGCGACCACACGTGCGCCATATTTAATTCTTTCTTCATTTACTTTCAGTCATAATCACGTACACCTACATCCATCAGTAATTTGGAGTTTAGGTGGACTTTTCCAGTAATATTTAGTTTATACGGCAAATGGTGCCCTTGATGTTCTTATAAACTGCTTTAATAGCGTCAAACCAACGACCTCCATAATTCAGCGACTTAGTGTCTATTCGCGGGACGTTAACGCTTATCGGAAAACATTAATTTATACAGTTTGTGTACTTTTAATTTATAGTGATTGTTATAGTAAACTGATGGAGCTCAGTAATCTCATAAGATTCTTAAAGAGGTAAAATTACCAAAAAACCTCCTCCGTTTTGGTCCAGACCCAAGATAAATTGCAAATAATAAATCCACGTACCATTTTTATTAAATTAAAGTCGAAATTCTCATTTCAACCATTTTTTCTCGTTGATTGTACTAGTTTCTTGTTGTTTTGACATTTCTGAGGGATTTATTGGGGAAAGAGAGTCACTGGTAAAATCTCAAAGAAACTGTGGGAAGATGCTTTGCTACCTGCCCAATGAACGAATTTCTATTATCTTTCAAGTCTAATAGTTGTTAATTGTTGATCCCTTATTATGACGTTAAACCTTCTGTTTTCTCATTGCCGTTCTTCCCTTATTGTTACGCCAAACCTTCCGCTGTCGTTACGTTTTCGTCACTTTTGAGTGTCGTCAACTGACTAGGCTCTTCTTAGCACCTGACGAAAGGAACAAGGAACCCAGAAACGTTGTGTGGTATTTTTATTACCATTTTTATCTGTATTTCTTATTCATTATTTTCAATCAGACGTAATTTTTTTCATTCTAATAATTGTTAGTATATCCACCAGAAATATATAATGTTACCATCATCTGATCGTTATTAAACACGGAACAATTTTTTTTTAAAAAAAATTAAACATTTTTAAAAAACTACCATTAGTATTACATAGGATTTAATGTGTGTTAATAAAACGTTTGTAAAAATCTTTAACGATATATATTTAACACTTTATATCACTTGATGAATTAAAGTAACCGTGTTTCTGTGGAGCTTGGTACATACATAATTTATTTACTGGCATAAATGCATACTACCTAAAACTACTGAAAACAATACAAATAATTCGTTTCATAATATTCAATTAATACTTATAGTGAAATCCAGAAATGTTTGTTCATTTTAATTAAGTAAAATATAAAGAAAGAATTTATAGTAGTCACTAGGACATTGTTATTTTAGATTTATACTGTCCTAAAATTTACTTACAAACTGTTGTGATTGAAGACACCCGTGTGCGAGTGTATAATATACAAAGTGTGTACATTAAACAAGTCCGTCGCTCCTCGAAATATTCGACAGTAACCGGGAATCAGTGCCAGTCGACTAGTGGACGTAATAGCGGTAAATTGGCAATAATGGGAAACGCCAAATAGCCATTGTTTATCGTACAGTATTTCATTTAGCATGATAATAAAGTTTTTATTCGTTTCTTAGCGGAAATATAGCATTGGACAAAATTTAAAATAGAACATTAATGATATTGATTATTGAATAGTATTATTAAATAGTCTTTGAATTTGAGCAAGATACATGAAGTTTTCTTTTTCTCAGAGTAGTAATTAATTGGGCCGAAAATAGCGCATCCTACTGCACAGCGTGTGAAAGGTGGGCAGTATACGAAAAACGTGGGCGAAAACCCGGTGAAATTAATAAGAGTCGAGTTTTGAACTTCCATAGATTAAGGTTCTTCCTCTAAGGTGAGTCAATATCCAGTCGTTATTAAAACTCTTATCATATAAAAAGTACCAAGTTTGAGTTCCAACAAATATTACATCTATTCAATTTCGTTTGGTCTTCATTTTATTTATTGCTGAGCCGGAAACTTTTTGATCATGAAGCCTATGTAAAAGGCTGTTTTTTTTTCAGTACAGTGTTGCACTTACGAAATGTAGAATGAACCGAAATGAAACAAAGTAATCCTTTATTTTGGTATCACCCAGAATAAAATATTTGCTTAGCGTCAGGAATATAAGTACACTCTTTTCGAATGTTTTACAGTTTTCTCTACTCAAAATATGACATTAAAGTCAATCAAATTTAAAACAGCTTTTTAATAACACTTGACGTTATTTCTCATAAATGAGTAATGTTGAAAATCAATTATGTTTTAAGTTAATATATAAAGCCGATGAACCAAATAGTTTCCCCGTAAGGATATTTGCCAGAAGAATTTAATTATAACTCTCAACTGCTTGAAATTGGGCCTTATAATAACTATAGTTATCAAGGATATATCACACAGAAAAAAACAATTTTTGCATAATTTCTAAAATGAGTATTCTTTAACACAGAGATGAAATTTTAAATCCTTACCGAGGTAACGCTTCTGAAAGGTGACCGAAAAAGGAAAGTTTTTGGCAGCCGATGCCTGGATTTGAGAATTAAGCTTGAAACGGTACTCGAAAGGACGGGGAAAGGAGGGGAAGTGAGCATACCTGGATGCGAATTACGAGAAATTGAATACAAACGTGAGTGCTTACCGAAAAAATAACAAACGCAGAACATTCATCAAAGGGCCAATTAACAGGCGTGAGAAAATTTTGTATGAACTGTAAATGGACAAAATTTACCTGTGAGAGTACTGGATACTTTATAGGAATGTGAATTCCATTCAGGTTAAAACAGTTTAGTATTTACATGTGCATTCGTTCATAAATTTAAGCAGTGCGCAAAGTTGTATGGAATTACTTTATTCCCTCTCGTAAAAGCGGAGTATAGTTTCCAAAGTGTACCAGTGCAGGAACTCGTTAATATTCAACAACTGGTAACAAAGATTCTTTAGCAATACAGTTTAGTTTCTGTAGTAAAAACCCTGGTTTTAAAACTTCCATTTTTATTAGTCGAAAATTTTTCTTTCTTATGGTAATGTAATTTCAATACAAATATCAATGAAAATATTGCTATTAGGAGAGTTTCTTAATTTTTCCAAATCACGGGCATTATATAATGATGAAAAAAAGGAGGTGTGTCTTACGAAAATACTCTATCGGTTTTAAATTTAACATGTTAAATATTTCATAGATAAAACGACTTTAATTAATTTTACACTTTGAAAGTAAAAAAAAATTATAGTCGACCAATATTCTTTTCAGGAAGTTCGTTATTTTTGTATGTCCACTTTATACTTATGACTCTTTACATCTGCACCAAATTTTCCATTCTGCAATAGTCACTGTAAACATCTCGACATTCAATTACAGGGGACAGATATTTGTGCCACATAAAAGCGTAACAGCATTATCAGTGCTACGGAAATGCAGTGTGTGTAATGAATGGTCATTAGCGGGTTCATAGGGAGAAGGGATCCCACCACCATTCAGTTTAGTTAATGCAGAAATTTCACGCACTCAACTTGTTTTACAATTTTTTTTCACAAAGCCCAACCTCAATTAAGAAATTTCATTAATTTTGAAGTGTTTCAGAGGAACAAGATTCGTGTAATCGCAAGAGACGTTCGGTTAGTTACCCTGTACCACATTTCGTTCAATAAAAATTTAACGGTAGTTTTAAAATGCGGTCAAAATAATGCTTGCACCACACATAAATAAGATAATCCGGTCCGTTAGGAAAGAAAAATTTCTTTAATTTATGTATCATACTGAAGAAATTGAGTCGATATAATGTATTTTAATCCAAGTTAGATACACTCTAGATTCCGAAAGGGATCCTGTTTAGACCTAATTAACTGGATATAGACCTCCAATTATTAAATTAGTAGACATGCAGTTGGGTCTGGAACTAAATACATTAATCAGTGAATGATTATGGTTTCTAGCTTCTTGATTTGCATTTCGGGGTAATGCTGCGGCATTTAATTACGATTGTAAACAAAAATTAATTTAGAATTTTTCAATCCAAATTAAATAAAAATATGATTATAAAATCATACATAAAGATTCCATTTAATTTATTTAGTTCTCCCAGCAAAATCACTTTTTTAAGTGAATTGCGGGTTCTATAACCGTGAACAAAATTTAAAACAATTACCAGTATTTTAATGTATGACCCTTTACATTTTAGAAGTGGACATTGAAGACGTGAAGGGGTTTACCGCATTTTCTTCGAGTAGAGGTTCTTGTCCGGTTGTACTGATGATTAAACGTTCACAAATATAGATTTTGTTCATTTCTAATGTCTACCATGACATCAACCTCATCGAAGCTTTATTAGTTGTATTTACTTCAAGAATCCCAAATTCACATTATATATATTTTTGCGATTAACAATGTGTAATGTAATATTTTATTAATTTTTTTTCTTTTATATTAATATTGGTTATATTAATGAGGTTAGAGCATAGTAAAGAACAGTCGGTGTGGAGCAAGAATGCAGAGACTAATGGTTGCTACGGATTATTGTCGAAAAGCGTACGCACACAGAACTTTGACGTAAAACAGTGAGTGTGTTTTGGGAGCCAGAGCAGTGTGTTACGAGGGCGTGAATGGAGTGGTTACGGCAGTCTGTTGTGGCGAACCGGCCAGTGGTGGTCGCATTCAGCGTATGTATTAAAGGGTACAGTAAAGTGTTGAGGCGGCATATTAAGTGAAACCGTAAAGTAGAAAGGCGCCGAAATTGTTGTGAAGTGAAACTATACAGTGTAAAGTAAATTATTTTCTTTAAAGTTAAAATAACCACGAGTGCACAAACCGGTACCAGATCAGTTCTGAATTTGTAGAAACCTGACTTTCTCTAGTTTTTGTTGTTGTTAGATACTTTTTATAAAATTTTGTTGTTGTTAGATACTTTTTATAAAATTTTGTTATTGTAGATTAAATTTGTATATTCCTTTGTAACTTTATAGGCAATTGTAAACCACTATCATTATTAGAGGCCGTTTAAGTGGCCCTGAAGTTTTTGATACTCGTTAAAGCTGAGGAACTTATTAAAAACATAAAATGTACAAAATTCATGGTAAGTCGAAATTGTAATTAAATTAGCTTTTGTTATATGACTCTCCAACGTGGTGGCTTATTTTATTTAATTAATGACTAGTTTACACATTATATATATATATATATATATAATGTATAAAATAGACATTAATATGCAAATGGAATCTAACCGTAAATTCGTATTGAGGGTTACAGTAAAATGACAAAATATTTTCGCTTTCCCTCTCATCGACGTTGCAATAAAAGTGTAAGGCGCCTGTGTTTACGTCTTGAAGATTGCAGAATTGGATGTTGCCGGCAGCACAGGGATTCCCTCCCAGGAAAACTTTATCTGGTCGCTCGGTCGTCTTCCCTAACCCATAAAAACTGAGGAGAAACGAAAACTTTTCGAATTTTTAACTATGGAGTGTTCCACATTGCACTTCGTTACACTTTCAAAGATGTAATTAAGATGTAAATTGAAGCTATAAAATGTCACCGCGGTGAGGGAGAGCATTATTAAGTGCGGGAGAGCGGCGCGGTCATGTTTCAATCAGGACGACAACCAACCACCAACGTAAATTTACATGGCGAACCGGCTTTTGCATACAAATGCCCCGCTGCATACTATCTTACTACTGCTACTCACACTTGAGGTATCAAGGTATAGTCTCCATGATCACGAAGGCACCCTCGACCTCACTTTTCATAGGAATCGTGATTCGTACACGTGCACCTTATTCATGATCACAAACGCATATAGATATTATTGGAGATGTTTACATGGAAGTACTAAGGAAAATCTGTTAGGTAATTAGTTGTAATACAGCCATTCAATGCTCTGCAATAATTTCATTTTATTTTATAAAGAAAAGTATTCTGAAATGATTAAATACAAATTTTTACATGCTGAATCTTTTAAAGCTTATTTTACCCACGTATAAATTATTTGGAACGATTTCCATCGTAAAAGATGCTTAGAGGAAGGTTAAATTGTTTCAGTTCATAAGAGGATTAATTATGAAACAAGACATTGAATATATCACCAAACTTAAATAAGCGGTGTTGCTCAGTAAATATTGGTTTAAAATTTATTTAAATAATTGTTTAATATATAGTTGATAAAAAATCTGAACGCTGATGGCGTACTGAAATTTCCGCCCAATGTAGATATATTTTGATATTTAGACAAGTTAAATATTCTGAACCTCATCCTCCGATATAAACCTCACAAGTTTACTTCCTAATTGTATTTACGGAGAAAGTGTAATTGATTTTGACATACAACGAAAAATTAGTACACAGTTATAATTGTTACAATTCTATAATGCATAATATTTACATAAAATGATATGTAATATTTCTTCTTTGATACTGTCAGTGTTAAACTGGTTATTTACTAAATGGTACTGTTGAAATCTTCAGCTTCTATGATTTTTCCTAATCGACAAACAGCGCAGTTTGCGTGGCGTTAATCGGATTTCAGTTCGTTACTCGATCACAGCGCAACGGAATAGAAAGTCCAACTGAGTCAGCAGCTAACTATATCTACTATTTCGTAGGCTGAAAGGTCAAATTTACACATAACCTAACGAAAATTCCGTGAAGGCTGATGTTGTCGTTTAGAAAATAACTAAAAGGAAATTAAATAAATGTTCTCATGGTGAATACGAAATTGATAATTGCCAATGAACGCAGAAACCTTATATTTCATTATACATTGATGGAGAAACGAAACCACAGTGATCCTTTTCCAATTTCAGTAATATATTCTACGTGCACACTATTAAAGTTCTTATAAATTAAATTTCAGTTGCCTAATTACTTAATGATCCAGGTATACAGCCCAGGTCTGAAAAATTAACCGCCCCTCCTGAATGCATCAATCCATAAACCTTTGGTACGGAGGACATATTAGACTTTTACTAGCTCAATTTTCAATGTAACGAGAAATACACATTTTGAGTAGATTTCTTTTCCAACATTGACTTGTCTTTACCATATTTTTAGTGCATCATAAATACCCGAAAAATGCAGGATACAAAAAACAATTCTTCGATGTACAAAAGCATGCGCAAATTTGTCACGTTTTAATTATTTATATAACCTCCTTTGAAAATGACGCAAAAAACCAATTACGATTAGTACAAAAATGTTACTCCAGTACCTGATTACCCTTGAGCTCATATGTAAAATAATTTAAATTAGAATTGTCATCGTGTGAGTCATAATTGCATACATGTACCACTAAATTAATTGTATTAAATAAGTTAAAATAGTAATTAAATTCTTGTGACGAATTAAAATTCTCATGACTAATGTAAGTGAAGTAACCGTTTGAAATTAATGCGATCATAAAAACAATAGTTCATGTTAATATAATTAGAGCCTATGATTATTTTCCAGTTGGTGTGAAACATCCTAATCCATGTGGCGCAAAGATACCAAAGACAAACAGTTCAAAGATGCGAAAGAAGCGTCACTGTTTATACAAGCAGCTCCATGAATTTTAATAGGTATAGTTACACATTTAACCTACAACTTTTAATGCCTTGGATGACTTAATAATTAAAAAGTTCGCGACAGCTTCAACTAAAGTTTAATTATTGCAGTAGCCTTTGAACAGATTCCCAAGGCTCCTCTGGAAGAAAAGATAATTTCTTTAGTAATAAAATTACCAAATTTTTATTTATGGCTTCTGAGTGCCTGTCATTCCTCGACCATTGTTGGCTGAAATTAGAAACAATAATATGCATTCGCTTAGAGACGCAAGGGAAAGTTAAGGACCCTTAAATCATGAAATATACTGGAAATGCATAATTTAATTTAATATTTTTTTATAACAGACAATACGTTTTTTACAGAGAAGTTACAACCAATTAGGTAGATGTGGATATTATTTTTATTCAGGATATTATGGGTTTCAGTTAAAATACTGAATTTAGTCTGAAAGGTGCGAGCGCAACAATAATAAATATTAGAACTTACGGACAATTACGTATGTTGGCATCGAGTGTTCCCCAGTAGCCTCCAGAACCCTCACCCTCTCCCTCTCCCGAGGAATTCCGTGCTATCACACCGTCGCCAAAACTTTACTGTATCTATTCTTACCCGTGATTTCTTTTCCGTCCTGCATAAAACTTGGTTGCCGCCAAACAACCGACTGACTCCTCCGTCTACACGTGTCCTCTCTCCCTCTACTCCAAACCCACCGTTCTCACTCACCCTATTCCGTCCACTCACACACGCACATCATCTCACAGAAACTTCTGTCCCACTTCTTGGATCGAATAGGATTTCATGGTTCAAAATGAGGGCTCGCCTGTGGTGAAATCTTGTCGCTATTGGGGTTAGAGACTCATTCTTTGAGGGAAATATTTGCGTTCACTGGACGTAATTAATAAATTCAGCCATATTCGTCTAATGAGTATTTTTATCATAAAGAAAAATTAATTACAATGATTTTATGTATAAATATATTATTAATATTTCACAAAAAAGATAAGGGTAACATTTTGGTGTAGGAGCTTGGCCATTAAACACTAAACATGTTACCCTATTGAAAATGATATAATGTGATATATAACCATGTATAAACTGTTTGCGTAAAGAAATATTTTAATTAAATTATCAGATGAATATGGATAGTAAAAACCGAAAGCTCCTGACGATTTATTTAATATCTTGATATATTAATGTAATTTACATAAAAAATATTAATATGTAACTATTAATAAACCATAACATTAATAATATTAATTATTAATAATAATATATTTTCCAAATGAAGAAAATAAATCTAAACTTAATTCTCTCTAAAGCTGGAATTGCGCGAAAGTAATTTTTACACATTACTGTAAGGGATCTGTATATATATACACAAAATGATGAATTAATTTATAATAAGTAAAAACAGAATAAAATCACAACGAAAGAAATTTTCTTTCAATAAACAATTCTCTATCGTCATGGCCATCGTCAAGTAAGTGACCTCCGTCGTATATTGCACTGAATCGTATACTAGTTAATTATTAACAATTGCATAAATATTCATTAAATTAATATTTTACTTCTGATACATTGAGAATTTTATTTCTATTTATTACTGTAGAATTTCGGAATCAAATTATTAACTAGTAATCATATTCTAGTAAACTACAAAACAAATAATGTAAGATGTACTTCAATTTCGTTTTACGCGGCATATTTTACTTGTTTATATTCCTATCCTTCCTGGACACTCGTATTTACTATACAAGTATCACGTGTTAATGTAACATGCACCAATCAGCACAGCCGGAAATGGATAAAAACTGCACAGAATTCAGGCATGATTCCGAAATTTCACTATGAGCTTTTATTAATTTATATATTGCAACAAATGAGAGTCAATAGCAAATAAATTATGAACATAAATAAAACAACAATATTTTGTTTACATCATATCATAACTGTTTCTATCAGTTGTCATATATATACATAAAACCTTGAATAAATTCCGTCAAGATAATTTACATTAGAAATTAAGTAGAATAAACCGATGTACTAAAAATTTAAATACACAGAATAAATTAAAAATACCGAGTAGCTTGAGGATACCATAATGTGTATCTAATTATTTAGTGATCATTCGAGACGTCAAAATAAAATAATTAAATGCCTGTTATATAATTAAATTATATGAACTGAATTTTTTTTAAGATTTTTATGATTTAGATTTCCGACACCGGAAGCTGTTACTAAATTCTAAAGAAATTAAAGAGTTTCTTATACATTTATGACATAAACAAACATGATTTATAATATAAACATACTGCAATAAATATCTGTCATAATTATAAAATATTTTTGGGAAAAAATGAGTTTTCTTTAACACAGCACTATAAAATTTGATTAAGATCTGTAATAGTCTAACATTACTTAAAATGGCAGTTTATCTTATTATAAAATGATAATAGTTTAGGAAAATTTTTTTTTGTCTATTCCATCCACGTAAAATATACAATTTTGATCTCTATTCCTATGTGGCAACGGTTTTATGGTGGCGTGCAGTCAATTCTTTGGTAGCATTTCATTATATAATTTATAATTTTTATTTATAGTAAATACTTCTGAGAGTATTAATAATTTTAATTTCTTTTTCCACATCACACCATAGGGAAAATATATTTAATATAAAACTGGCCCGTGTGGAAACACACCGCAGCCCGCCAATGAGTCAGTGATATTATATAACAGCCAAATATTAATGCTGTGGTTTGTCAGATAATCTGTTCACAACAGATGAGAATCAACTGTTCTTGACTTTTCAAAGATTTTGCTGATGAAAGTACGTTCCTTGTCAAAAAGCGACGTAAGATAAAAATCTTCCCGTTATTTACAAATTACTTGGGGTTTAGGTTGTCAAAATTTACTGGTACTTAATTTTCCGCAAATTCCAGTAAGTTTTCTGACGATGATTCTGTAACAGATATTTCAGTAAACATTTTCCCTTTTGAACTATTACTTCTCTCGCCATTTCTATATCGACTTCGTTTCTAGTACCTGCCCCGATATCACGTTCCTCCTTCGCAACTTCGCCATCCTTATAAAACTTTTGCTTATGAATTTGCTCCGTGGAGCCTAACATTTCCATTTTCCCATGTAACTAGTTTTCTTCCAAGTTTACGTTCTGTATACTTTCCTCAATATTTATTTCCTTACTAATTTGGCGGTCCTTGCCTTTAACTTCTTCCACTTCCACTTTCATCCGCTTCCACATTTTCATGTCTCAATCCGGAACCCAGGGTTCGAGCTATTTAAGTATTTTCTCATCAATTTATAAGATAAATTGTATTCGTAATTTTTGTTCTTGTTCTGACCAATGTCAAGAGCTGTAATTTTCTGTGAAGTCAATTCCGGACAGCCTCAGGTTACATCGAGCTTTAAACGTTCACTTTTCCTCAAATGTAATTTGTTACAATTTGCCCCTATATGACTTATAAATCTAATATTCATCGATAGTCGATATTGTATATAATTCAGGAACGAACAACATAATAGTGCCGTAAAAAATCTGCATCGGCCAATATTATGGAAACAGGTCATGATTTTACGCGCCTCCCGACATCCTGAGGCACACTAAACCACACACATAAACGGTCATTCAATGCGAACTTCCACAAAATAAACAGAAATATTCATCCAAAAAAATATAGAAGGAACACACTAGTGCTAGTACAATGTTTCAGATACATAGATATCATTCAATCAGCTAGCAATTATTAACAATAAAAAAAACAAAGGAAAAATCACTTGGTTTCAGATACAAAACATCGGGCGAAACTTTATTTGGATTATTTAAGATAAATTTAACATACAGAACAACAATCACAAAAATGACATTCAATTAATTGATGAAAAATAACATCATTTACATTTATGTTCGACTCGTCCTCTTGAACTGTCCTGTGATATAGTCTTAAATTTTATTATTATTATATGCCACCCGAGCGTAGTGAATGCAGAAAAATGAATTTTAACAACCGAGGAGAATTAATTGTTTAGACGTTCTCTGATTAGTTTCATGGTTACTTGAATTTACAATCTATCGGTAATGCGTCAAACTTTTACTGGATCGCTTGTGTTTTCCATGATTTATTTTCTTGAATATGAACAAATCACTGGGTTGCTCCTCTGCCTACGTGACCTGTTACCGTCCACCGTCTTAGTCACCCTTTCAATTCCTCGCCAATCCCTCCAATCGTTTCTTTGGGAAATGATCGAATAAGTTTTTACTTTTCCGGATTTTCGTCAGTAAGCAATTACGTTGCTTTGCCGGATTCTTGCTGACTTTTCAAACTGCCGAATGGTGTTTATGTTATCCCAATGTCACCGTTTAATATTCACCAAATCAATTCTCCAAATCGCCACCGCATCAATAAGAAAATTATGTAGTTAAACAATTTTTATTTTTTTTAGGGCAACAGGCTACATGAGGGTGATCCACATTGGGCAACTCTCCTTTAATAGCATAGGAAGGGGTTTTGAAAGGGGGGATGCGGAAGGGTAGAGGGAGGTAGCCAAGGGTTACTAGGGCCCCCGGGCTATGGTTTAAGGATCCTACCCGGCATTCGCCTAAAGAAATGCAGGGAAAACCCTAGAAAAACCTGCATCAGGTAGGTCGGGCATTAGGGAACTTGTCCCACGCCCTTCCGATAGCGGGAGAGGAGTTTGCTGTGGGGACGCAGCATTCCCTTCTCCGTGCCTCGACCTGTTTAGGAGGCAGCTGGCCGACTATTCCAAGGGGAATAACGGACAACTCTTACCGTATGCCCAAGGTCTGTAACCCCGGAACATACACCTCTCAAAACAGGCCGAGGTTCCTCGGCTTGTGGGAACCTTAGTTCAAAAATGGAGAGGAAAAGGCATCCCCAAAGGTAGCCCCTTCGTATCTCTCCTAAAAGGACACTTTTTTTTAGGGCAACAGGCTACATGAGGGTGATCCACATTGGGCAACTCCCCTTAATAGCATAGGAAGGGATTTGAAAGGGGGGATGTGGAAGGGTAGAGGAAGGTAGCCAAGGGTTACTAGGGCTCCCGGGCTATATTTTAAGGATCCTACCCGGCATTCGCCTAAAGAAATGCAGGGAAAACCTTAGAAAAACCTGCATCGGGTAGGTCGGGCATTGGGTACTTGTCCCAGGACCTAAATAAATTGTTGTTAAAGTTTAATAATCATATTTACCCAGCGAGTTTTAGTGCTTTTTTTAAAACAAATACTTATAAAAAATGGTCAACAACGATAAATAAAATCGGGTAAATTATATTCTACAATGACACTATTACTAACTTTATTGTAACAGAATTAAAATACTTCTCTTGATTACAGCATTTTATTTCCCGTTTGGAACAGGGTCGCTTACATCCAAACAATTTAAAACGAGTCCGACTAACGCAGAAAGCAAGTTGAAAACTTTTCACTGTCGGATCTAAAATTCGAACCGATGTGACGTTTCCGAATATAATTGTCAGCCGTTATGATATAGTAAAACAATCACAAAATTGATGGGAATTGGGTCAGAAGCCCTCCTCAAGTTACGCATCCATAAAGCAAGAGCTTTGGCTGAAATTACTGAAATCCGAGATCCTGGTCGGAGAGCTTTCATTGGTGAAATAAGTAAGCGTAATTGAGTCAGTTCGTCACGCACATCAGACTAGCATGTGTCAAACAAAATATTACCCATACTCTACTAATTCACACACATTCATACGCATTTTCCTATCTCCTATATTTTCCGCAATGTTTAGAGAGTCTTTAAAGAAGGTTGATTTCACTGCTCAGTCTGAAAAATACTCTTCCGTCTGTGTTCTCCAAAATACTATTACAATAATGCACACACTATTGTTGGACGAATTTCAAAATATTTCTGCGCGTGGCCCTGTCATCAACTGTTCCTGAAAGAATAAAAAAATCTCGAGATTTGATTACATAAGTCAATTTGTATTATATCACAACAATGTTTTTTATCGTGGGACTAATTCTGTTTTAATTAAAATAATTCATATTTCGCTAAGGGAGTACTATTTTAACCCAACGTGACTGAAAAGACGTAGTAGGAACGTCGATAACAAATTTATGGATTAAAGAAGTCGCATAAAGTGCTTACCCTTGGATAACTCATCCCTGTAGTGACAAAATAGTAAAAAGTGATAAGATAATTGAATCAAGTGCGTTGCGAGACAGAATATCCCCTTCCCTGCGCCGCCTATAATTCTATCAAAGAGTTTCAGCAGCTCCGCGTTGGGTTAATTATTAAGGAGCACCTGAAGAAACTCTCATACTTTCAGGCTGGCCTTTTGCACAAGTCATTTTGTAAAATGATTTGTGTGTGTTTGGGAGTAGCGAAATACAAGACGGCACAGAAATGTGTATTCATAATTCATATTTATGATTTCCATGCTGAGAAATATACAAGTCTAAATTAGGAAACTAATTGTGTTAACTCAACTAAGTCATTAGCTTTCGATTTTTCAGGTTGATCTCTTATCAGTCCCGCTTTAAGACCATATTTCGGATAGTCATTTATAAGAACGAAAGAAAATTTAGGGAATTTGAGAAAAGTCACGATTTTGTGAAAAATTGTTCAAAAAACAAAGTCATTCAATTTGGTCGGTTATACGTTGAATTAAAAAAAATTTCAAACAATATATGGAAAACAAGGGAAATTATATCTAAAATAAATCACACGATTTTCCTCATTATACTGAAATTTTATTCTCTCTCAATATTTCTAAGTATTCATGATGGTAAAAAGGACTTGACGTTGACGAGCAGGAAAAACCAAAAACAGTCTCCAAGTTTTTAATTTTATTAAATAATTAGTTGGAAGCTTTCAACTCTCTTGTTATAATCATCTTGAATGAACAATAAAACGTTACTACTTATATATACTTAAAATCATAGATACCTTTAGGAAAAACGATATTAATTATGTTAAATTAACCGTTAAACCCAGTTAACCATATACAAAATATATTAACGAAGGTTAAGGACACGACAGAAGAACAGTATAAAACAAATCGTATACAGCATCCCATGTCTGAATTGCCCAAAAACATATATAGGTTATACCACAACAAACATTAAAACTAGAATGTATCATCATAAACAGACATTAAAACCCACAGCCAAAAGCAACACAGCGCTGTCCACCCGCACAAAATTGACTAACCACGAATTCGATTTTAATAATATTAAAATATTACATATTAATATTCATAAAATAAAACTTAGAATAGCAGAAGCAATAATATTAATCTAAACAGAAACAATATTGTTAATAATAGAAACGAATGTTTAGAAATAGAAAAACAATATGCAGTGATACTTCAATATTGATAAGTAGAACATCCAAAAATAATAAGAAATTGTAAACAATTATAAGTTGTTGTTTTAGGTATCAATGTTGAGGTGTATATGTTTACATGCATGTATAATCATATATATGTATGGTTAAATAATAACTAACAATATGATAAAACGTTTCTATAGTATCGATTTTCGATTGTGATTCTACACACTGAACCACCTAATGGAGCAGTTTTAGAACAGACCTTGTTGAATAAACGACATAGTTTTATATTACTGACTAAGTACATATAGGTACTAATAGTTATTGTGATTTTAATTATAATACAGGAAGTTATGTTATGCTGAAGATTTTGCAATGTATTCGTAACTTGATGTTTTTTTATATAGAAGTAGTAACGATTGATTGTTCATTCAGGATAATTATAACAAGAGTGATGGAAGCTTCCAACTAATTATTTAATCAAATTAAAAATTTGGAGACAGTTTTTGGTTTTTTCTGCTCATCAATGTTCTAAGTATTCATAAGAAAAATTGAGCATCCTTTCTAGAAGATGTTTGGCATGTAGAATTGAAAAAGGTGTTTATAATTGTTTTAAATTACTATATGCCAAACTGCATGAACATTGAATGTGGAAGTTTATTTTTGTAGAGATTGTGTTGCGTTCACAATATGAAACAAGTGAGTATTGTTTGTGAAATTACTCTCAAATCTATGAACTTCTTGAATATATATGTAGGTAACCGTGAAAATAAACAGCACTCAAATATTAGTAATACACACAATATGAAGAATATTTACATTCACGACAGTTGAAGTGTAATATATGAAGTGAATGTTATTTTTCCGAATACTAAACGAGTATTATGACTTCCTTCAACTTGAATATTAGTTACATATGAGACATCAAGGGTGAATCGAGTTTCACACACAACATTCGCATTGGAATATGAAATAATCTTTTCCTTTAGCGATTATTTTTAACTTAGCTATACGCGAATTCAAGTCTCAGTCACAGTTCCGGATCTTATATTGAGCGTTATAAAACCTATTTAACTTAGGCTGCAACTATTTACAAGAATTTTTCGTTTTCTTACCACGGCAAGAATAAAATCATTATTCCACGTCAGGGAGCCAGTCACCTCTGAGCCAATTAATCACGCGTCTCTCTTCCAGACAAGGTCACCGTATTTCGCTCGCTCTTAATTTAGCTTACAGCAATTCTTCAGTTCCCTATTCTTTAAAAATAGGACAATAAACACCGCAGTAATATGTAATAGAATTGGGACTATGTCGAGTTCTTCGTATTAGAAATTTCAATATTTTCGCTGTTCGTAATCAATAGATAATTATTTTTTATGTACTCGACGCAATGGAATTGCTGTTTTTGTGGTACCTAGTGTGCTCCTAGGATTAGATTTTGTCTCGTTGATATTCCTGTCTATGTATGTAAGTAAATATTTTGTTCATTGTTAAAATCTAAAAAAAACGCTTTTTACGATGGAAATAACGAATAAAAATAGTTTCTTTAAGTGAACTCTACATTAGCTTGCACAAAGTATCAAGTGATTTTTCCTTGAATAAACTTAACATGTTTCTAAAATAAGCTACAAAAAAAATCTCTTACGTAATTATTATAACATTAATTATATTCTTTTTGTTTCCGCAATATTTCAGTTTTAATATATCACACCTATAAATAGAAAGGATTTACATTTATATATATATATATATATAAATATATATATATGAAATATATGAAAATACTTAATAAAAAACGAGGACTAATATATTTGTTAGCATAACTGGAATTGATTTAAATATACGTAGTTAAATATATTTTGTCAGCTCACGCCACTAAGTAATTGTCAAATGGCTTTTGTTTACACGAATTTAAAAGTTGCTGATCAATACATCGAAATTACATTTTTTTCTCGATTATGTCTCTCAATATTCTTCATTAATAATAACGATCTATTTCATTTCATATTTTTATCACCACATTTTTATTTAAATAAGTTGTTAATGTCTCCTTATAGTTATATTTCAGATCCTTTTAGTTTACAGTTAACGAAATTACTTCTATTACAAATTGCTTAGGGAATCTAATTTTTTTTATTTGAACTTATCCATATGTAGTATTTTAATATCTTCAAAATTATATTCATGATACAGAGCTTTATCATGTGTAAAAAGGGGGATATTACATTTAGATTCTGGCTTGAGGCTTAATATATGATAATATATTCTCGTTTTAAGGAAGTTTTTGTAGAGCCAACATACTTTTTATTGCAAAATAAAAATTTAGAAACATAGACGAGGAACAAAATGTAATTTAGATATGTTGATCAACAACTTTTGAGTACATGTAAACAAAAGTCACTTGACGGTCAGCTTGTAACGTGATCTGACAATATATTTTAAAAACTATTTATAATTGTAATTACTGTTTAACGTATATATTGTAAAGCCATTAAATGCAGGTAAATAAAAATAAATATTTCAGTTCTAGTTTTTTTTTTGTATTTTCATATTTTAAAATGGTATAAAATGATCGATGAATAGGTATGATATATTAAATCCGAAATATTACAGAAGAAAAACACAATATAATTAATCTGTTCAACCACTATGTATAAGATTTTATATTTGACCCTATTTTAGAAACTTGTTAAGTTTATTTAGAGAAAAAAAACATTTTTCACTTTGTAGAAGAGAAAGTAGAGTTATGAATAAGAAAGATAGCCAATAAAGACAAAAAATGGGTAATATAAATATCACACGTTTCTGGGGCTCTTCTTAGCACCTGACGAAAGGAACAAGGATCCTAGAAACGTTGTGTGGTATTTATATTACCCATTTTTTGTCTTTATTGGCTATCTTTCTTATTCATTATTTTCTATCAGACGAAAATTATTTTCATTTTAAAGTAGAGTTCGTTTACACAAAATGCTATAATTTTATTTAATAGATTGAAAATGGCAATTTTCGAAAGCAATTATTAATAGCCCAATTACCTTCAAATGAAAAAACAATAGTTACCGAGTAGTAACTGAAATTAAGTATTTTAATCGTGTAAAAATATTTCAATATCCTGCGGTTCGTTACGTGATTATTCAAAATAGACGGCGTTATCAAGTAAAATTTGAAATAAGTTTTTAAAATTTCTTCGCTTCCTGTTCTATATAGGAACTCAGAAGAGGTCTGTTCTCATCTAATTTCCGGTGTTGAAGACTGAAGGAAGAGGAGTATAGTGTGTATTTACTTAGAATTTTTGTGATTTTATATATTTACTTGGAAAATTTGTCTCAAGCTGTGGAAATAACTTATTACATATATCTGCAGTGTTTAGTTAAGAATCACGCATATACTACGTTACATTTTCTAAATTTGTAATAATAAATGCAAATTTAAATTAGTAGATAGATATTCATATAATACGAAATTGTTCTATTCATTATCAGGAACTGTTACAATTATAATAGGGAAAACGTTAACTATTTAATTTAATTATTTTAGCAGCATTAGCAGAAAAAAATATATTATTCGAAAGTGAATCGCAATAAGGAATATTTTCTTTATTAATGGAGTTCAGTGAGAGGTTAAGTGCTTTAATTCTTTGCCTCAGTATATAATATTTCAATGGAACAGTTAATCTTTTGTGTGGTTATATGTCTACTGATCGCGTCACCACAATACAATCACGTCAATGTACAACTACGGCTTCTATTCAGTACAAAGCAGAAATGCAAATACCTTGATAGTTCCGATTCACGTATAGACACATTGTGTAAAGGAACAATCGACCTAATATAAATTTGCCAATTTTGCCATTATGACAAAGTTACGCTGACGCGTATTAATGTAAAAAAAATTCAGAAGTTGATAATAACAGGCATTGATATTGAAATTAAATGGAAATTATAATTTTAAGTTTGTGACAATTACCGCGCTGGTAACATGAAGTACGAAACCGCGTTCAGAAAACTCTTAAAAAATAATTTGGTCAGTCAAGAATCTGAAAGAGGTAAAACATTGTTTCTTTGGAAGCGAATGTTACCAAGTAGACGATACAAAGACGAACCATTAGAAATCGGAATACGGAAACAAAACAGTTTTAAAATTCAATAATAACTAACACATTCCTTGATTTTGTACCACACGTCAAAATAGAACAACATTTTGTGGTTATTGTAACTCAAAAATGAAATTATTATTTGACGGGATAAAATTCCTGCAACAGTGTTTGATGTCTGATATTTAAAAGGGAGTAATATGGTTAATTCGTCAGCATAAAGAAAACAATTGAATGAAAGGGGTATAAAAATAAGAGTGAAATAATTAAATATTAAAGACGCAAATCCGACACTAAATTCTTCCCAGTAGCTACCATTTTTAGGTCATCAAAATTTCTATTTTTTAGCATCCTTACTGTCTTTAGCGGTTTTATAAAACTTGAAAGGACGTAATAATTTTGGTATTTTAAGTTTTATGATTAGTGATATACAATAAAATATTGTTTTTTAATAATGGACGAATTTCCGGCTGCATGAAATTAGTCAGGATATTGTTTCTAATATTAAAACTGTATTGAATAATCTTGATATTATTTATTCAACATTGCGATGTGATTAGATTTTCGTTAGATTATTGTTTCTCATAATTTGTAAGGTGTATCATTTGCCCATAATCAAATGAAAACTAAAAGTAAGATTCTTTTGAATTAATATTAATAATTTCCCCTTTACTTTGAATAAATACCGGTTGACATTACTACTTAATTACTTCTTAAAATTAATATTTTGAAGAAAAGTGTTATTCAAAGGTCGATGTCAGTCTCCATAATGACAAACTATGCAGTATCTTTCAAAAGTAGAAATGCAAATATGGAAATTCATTCAAACTGTTCAGCTGTTTTCGAGTTTATCACGTTCAAAAGGATTAAGGGGCATGAGAGTGATTCAGGTAATACTTATATTCTTACTCTGCCTGCGAATTCACTATACGAATGTATAGTTGTTGAAATAAGAGAAACCCCCAAGACAGGAATTTTTTACGTTGATTTGAACGTTTCCTAACACAAGAAAAATGTGTAAATAGTCGTTTATAATCAAACTGAGAATACCTTTTGTTTATTTGACATTATTTATGCCACTTATGATTTATTTATCTTAGACCACGAACGAGAATTCCGTGTGGCTCCACGTGCGTTTGAGGGTTGGGTTGGTTAAGCAAGCTGAGTCTCATAGTTGTTCTGAAGATTATGAGGTAACCGCGTCGCAGCCTTTAATACTAGTCGGCTTGTTGGAACACACCGTCCGGAATCCCGTTCTCTTAGTTCGAATGGCGTGTTCACTGTAAACCCTGAAGCCGAGAACTGCCCAGCTTAATTTTGTTTCTTACTCTACAGTACTCCAACGCAACCACGGAACGCGTATAAAAGAAACTTGACCAATCATAAAATTTTTCTTAAAGGTTTAATTAAGGTAATTATAAAGTGCCTAGAGTGAATATAATTTTAAAGTTCAGTCTATAAATCGTTTTATAAAATAATGTGACAGGAAGAATAAAAAAATTGTACGGTTTATCGACGGAACGCAACGTTTAAATGTGTTTGTGCATGTTAAATACAAACCACAGAATTAAAAGTTTCTTATAGAGAAATTGAAGTTAGTTAATATGTGTCCTCAAAATTGATATAAATAATATTGAATTGTAAAAAAACGATTTAATTTCATCATCACTCCCGAATTTGTATTCTATCATTGTAGCGGTCATGGCAAAATATTCCTATAAATGAAAAAAATACTAACTTGTGCAAGTATTGATAATACGTGAAAAACTATAATTCAAATTGATTATAATTAAAGAAAATTTTTCTCACTATCTTGAAAACTTCTTTACCACATTTGATTCATCATATGGGGATACAGTCAGAAATTTAATAAATTTATTTGAGCGGAACCTATTATTAGTAGGGTTTATATTACGGATATTCTTAATTGGTAAGTAATGAATATTGTCATTCTCATTTGGAAAATTCTTTAATCAGCTTATCACAAATAATAAAATAATGGTGCACTATTAAAGACAAATATTAAAATTTGGACATTGTTGTCTGGTATATAAATATTTTACCTATATTGCATATTAAAACCAGGGGGGGGTCCGAATACTTCGCCTATAAAAGCCTACATAGCATATTCGCAAATCGACGAACATATTTAAAAATGTTCTATTTCCTCGTTCGTTCAAATGTATGCTAAAGAATTATTCAAAATAAACTGAAATTTTCTTTGAAACTATGAATACTTCAAACACTAGACTAACATGTATATGTTTCAAACTGATAAATAAAATCAGTACAAATATATTCTTCTCTGCAAGAAGTCCTCTATAATAAGGTATAACTATCAATAGAAAGTTGCTGATTCATTTAAATTTTCAGCATTGATTAACATTACAGTATGAAAGCTAACTACGACCGTGAACGCACTTCATGAAAGTTATTACTGGGAATCTGGAATATCCGATGTATTCAAATTATGTAAATTTCGATTACTGGTCTTGTTAAGTAAGCTTATCTTCATGTTTCCAGTACATGCAAATAATACAATATTCCTTTATATGGGGAGCCAAACAACATGTACTGGAGAAAAGAATCGGTTAAAATTTATTTTTCAACTATGCGAAGTACTTGGAATGCGTCTCCGTACGGAATAACCAACCTCCATTTCCCTCTTTTCCGGCATATATTTTAACCTACTTCCGTAACAGTTATATGCATGTGACATCAGAACGCCAGTACGTAATGGTCACTGAAGTCATTAGCAGCACATCTCCCTCTCTAATTAGAAGATGGTTAGGCTGGACATGCTCCTTCCTAACAACTGAGACTTTTTCAGGGCAGCAGACACGTGAATATAACAACACGATATTCTACAAATGTATTAAAGGAGTGTTATATTAACACCCCCCCCCCTTGCTCCTCCCCGACAAGAAAGAGCATCCAAAGAATATTTCTCAATAGGATCTTTAATTATCAATATATAACAAATCTACACCATTATCGTAATTAATGTTTATAACTACAATTATTACAGCTTATTAATTTACTTACATTTTAAATTTAGCATATCAAGGATATTTCAGTTGTGAAATGAATGTGATGGACATCAAGAAAATATACAAAAAAAGTTTGCCGACGTTATTTCTCGAAATAAACAGCAAAGCTTCAGTATAAGAAGCAACTTAGTTCGTAATTAATGGTTAGATATTTATAATTTACAGGTTGCGAGGATCTCATCTGAACGCGGAATTTTTTTATCCTTAGGTTTCTTTGTATTTCAAACTTTATGGTCTATAACACTACCAAAAACTATGACGTCAATAAAATTATGGGTCATTTTTACTGTTATCTTACTTCAATAAGTATTTTATTATTTGTATATGTATTTTCAAATTTATATATTTTTTATTTATGTATGAAACAACATAGATCAATAAATATATATCTTAAAACACCGATGGGGGTTAAAAGGTTAGAAATAGCGATAAATAATAATTTTTACATTGAATTAAACGCCGTAAAATTGAAATAATTTCACACGATCTTCAATCATAATAGTCAGTACACTAAACAATAGAATTGTTTTTGTAGACAACAAATATAAATTTAGAATGCGCTGCAATGATGGTGAAAGAGTTAACAGAAAATTTTGAGAGACTTTGCTTTCCATAAATATTCGTTACTAATTACTGAGGTTCCGAATGAATTTTTTTGATAAATAAAAACGAAAATCCTGCTGATCTGACTTTATTCGTAACGGTTTATATATAAATACATTTACTGCACGAATTGAATGGAATTGTTGTCAGGCTTGTTTTCCCAGCTAATGGTCATAAACCCGTGACACTTAACTCAAAAGCACCTCAATCCGGTTTCCACGGTTGTTAAGTTTGAATAAATCCATGATTAGCTTTGGAAATACAGGCACGACAATACGAAGCGATGGTGCCTTTCGGGCTGACTCAGCCACTTCACAATCTCCGTAAACATTTGAAGAGCAGAGATAACAGCTAAGCGTCCCAAAATCGACCCTATCTCCTGCTCTAGCGATTATTCCACCCAAGTGAATGGTGGCTTCGTCGTCGGCGCCATAATGCAGCCGTCTTTCGAAAGTGATTTGACTCCGCACAACGCGTTCGTCTTTCAAATATGGAATACGCAAGAAAATAACAATGGCTAAGATGTAAAAGGAAACCTTCGCATTCTTTTCGTTGCATACTCATTAAACAAAAGAAATGCGACCTGTGGACGTGTGTACGTACATAGTGCAATAACTTTCCCAACTTTCATACATAATTTTTTTTATAAATAATAATAATAATATTAAAAATTGAATAATGAATAAGAAAGATAGCCAATACAGACAAAAAGGTATTATAAATGTATACCACACAATATTTATATTACCTTTTTGTCTGTATTGGCTATCTTCCGTATTCATTAATTTCAATCGGCCGTAAATTTTTTCATTTTAATAATAAAAATTGTAGCAATATCTAGGGGAAAATAAGCGTGTAAAAGTAGCCGGAAAAGCTCAAAATTATGAGAGTAACAACCAATTTACATGAAAATTAATGCTTTCGACGCACTGGTGAAGAGTTATTTTAATACACTTGTACGTTTATGAACTAACCATAACAAATATAAAGTCAAATTTTGAGCTTTCAGCAATAATTTATTATTTAATCCGATATAAAACCAATCTGACACAAAAATTCTAAACAGCGGTAATGCACTCCTACTAGATTAATTAATTTGAGAAATTATATATATGAAAATAAGACATATAAATAAAATTGTATCACATGGCAAATAAAGTAATTTAATTCATAAGGTAACACAATTTCTGTGTCAATCTAGACTCATTCTACAACGTTAAATACAAAGCTTCTCGTAGGGGTCCAATTAATGACGTAATACTAATACACAATATCAGCTATTCTGATACTCCGTTTTATAGTGGGCGAGAGGTAAAAATTATTTGCCGCAAAAATCCCTTACAGCAAGAACTCCTCTTACTAGTATAATATTGATACAAGAAACTAAATAATCAGATTCCTACTAACAAAAAAATTTATGAACCAGTCTCACTAAAACACGAGTTTTTTTTTCTCGAGAAAAGTCCATCAAAATAAATTCAGTTTTAGTGACAGAGTCCTCCAAGTATATCAGAAAGCACAAGTAATTTCTCGTAAATTAATTCAAACCACTGAATACGCATGCTAAGTTCATTCACTGTTGAAAGAGATTAAATCTATTGATGATCCCATTTGCGAAAAATAAAAAGGTGAATTAGAAACCACCAAAGAGAGACATGTGATTTTAGATATTCTGGGGCGGGAACCACCAGATGTCCGTTGCGATATTCGAATAAACTTTGTGGCGCTGATGAATTATATCTAGAGGTTGAGGAGCGTCGTTAGTTTGGGATTTAAGCAGGTGTATTTTGTACAAGGAGAGGGTAAAATTAATTGTGGTGAAAAATTCGATCGGCTAAAATTTAAATACCTCATATTCATTATTTGTACGTTTCACTGGCTTTTGCATTATTATTTTTGTACGAAAATAGTTACATGAGGCTTATATTTCTGCATAAAATTTGCTCATTTATAATACAATTTAAAATCTCCTAAACAAAATTAAGAATAAAAAATTCATGTCAATTCATATGTAGTTATCACTTATAGAAATATGATACTACTGCTAGGACCCAATTGCACCAGGAAAGTATTTTATGAAGAATGTGCTAATTGTCACTATTGACTGTAGTATTTTGGAAATTAAATTTGGAATTTTCGGGCATTTATAATACATTTCTTTAAAATAATATAATAGAATGCGAATTTACGAGTAAGAAAGCCGGAAGAAAAGTTAATTATACGCTATGCACCTTGTATATAATGTTCTTTCATAGACAAAAATAGAATAATATGTCCGCTGTACAAACGATGTATTGCTGGCTGTCTTCAGGAAGGGGCGCTAAACTTTTCTGAGTAAGAGTGGACGTTCATGTCTGTTCTGTTGACACAGGTTCTCAACAACGCTGTTGAACAAAATAATTCCCTGCTCCTGGAAATATTGTTTTCTCAGTCTGTATTTTGTTCTACAGACTATCGAACTTGCAAATTATTTAAAAGAAGTTCCGCAAAATTTCTACAATAAAATTAATGTTTTAATAAAATTATACTTCCGAAAAAAAAAAATATTTTCGCTTTGTATAGCGGTATTCATAATAATACTCAACATAAATGTATTGACTTTGGCTAAACTACTGTTGCGAGTATAGCTCCGAGCTGACCGGCCAAATTACTTGTTGAATGTGACGTATTAAAGTTTATGCAGCAGAGGCAAGGTACAGGGAAGATAGCGCACAGATAACTGCATTGTGTCGTGTACATTATTGTTACAGCAGGCAATGACTGATATGAGGCAGCGCTCTGACAGGCTATCACCCCACACACATGCCTCCTGCTATTATGCAAGAGATATTGCGGCCTTCCTGCCTCGAAGAACTGATGCATTAGTCGCCTTCGTCGGCAATTAATGGACTGTGCGCTATTGTGCCTAACCAAATTCCCCACCAGTCACACAGTTTCATTCGGGACTCTTTCGTAAATGGATTACATGTGATGCTTTCTCTTTCTACAAACACAAGACGTGTGAAATTCAGTCAACTCCCTAGTGTTGATTTTTATTGTGCACAATGAACTATTTTCACTACAAAATACCTACTTTTGATTTCAGTGAATATTACATTTACCTTATGCCCCATAACTTTTAGAAATTTACAGTTTCTCCGATTGAAACGTTATACAATGACAATGTTTTAATAATGTATCTGCTACATTCACCAGCTATTTTGGTTTTGTAATAAGTTCCTAACTTTTCTCAACCTTGCACAAATCCATTTTGTGAAACAAGCATGAATGTCATAGTTTGTGCCCACATGTTATTCACATTGAAGCTACATCGTGGATGATATTTAAATACAGAATTGTAAACAGTATAATGCAATTTCAAAAAGGATAAAAGTTTCACAGTTGGTTCAGTAAAAACTTTGTTAATTCATTCAAACAATTGAAGCGTTGGATGAGAAACCATGCAATTTGGCCTATCTAAGAAGATGAATGAATTGAACTGTTGGAAGATTCGTTTGAAGCCCAGCTGACCCTTTTCGACATAACTTTCCAGAGTGATGGTTTTTGTGCCCCTTGCCAAACACTATAAAATTCCCAATTAATCGACTATGATGATTCGTTGTAATCTTGGAGGCGTCGCGAACAGTTCTGTCTTGATGTTTGACAGGCGAGAAACGATACATCGGCAATTAGGCATAAGAAACGTGCAGTATGTTGGGCTGCTGGTATCTGTTATGGTCGACATTTACTTCGCGGTACATTGAGACTGAAAGGAACTTCGAGGAAATTAATTCAAGGACGAAAACACACGCGGGTTGGACACCAACCAAGTACGTTGCGTCTGCTTAATATTATAATTTGCATATAAATGTAAATAGATCACTTGGAACGACGACGTGATTTTAAAATGATGAATAAATTAAGTAAAACATAAATGCTACTATTTTGGTATGAATCGTATTTACATAGTACAATAATACCTATCAAAAGGTGAGAACAGAAAACTTAAAGTAGTAGTAGCATTTATGATCTTGAAGAACAGGATTCACTAATTTCGCTGAAAAAGTGACAAGTTATTCTAATGGATGAAGCTATGAAGCTTAAATAATTACCTATATTAACTTTGGAGTTAACATACTAAGTTGTATTATCCTGTTGCGCGAAATTCAGAATTTATACTTGAAGAAATGACAAGAGCTTTAGTACTAAATCGTTCTAGGGTGTAGCATTGCCTAGTAAAAATAAAATCAATTCTTAGTTATTTTCAGCGACATTCGGGTATTTTATAGTGTACGTTTGAGTATGACATTTACCTGCTAGGCAGTTTTACAGAGACATTGGTATAAAAGATTAAATGAGTTCTGCTCCGTTTCTGCTGCTGGAATATAATGTTCATGCCTGGGTGCCTGTAGCACTGTTCTACCGAGACGTGAATTAAGTTTTGGCTCTCCAGGTCTCAAACAAACGATGACAGCAAAGAAAGTTGAATAGATATGACAAATATACGATACGTATGCAACATTGCATACTGAATTTATTCATTATGGAACGTTCACGTTCTTTGAAACAAGCGTTTCTTTAATAATTTTTTTCTAAAACTAAATGCCCCTAATTTAGGTCCGTAAAAACTTGCACTAATTGTAAGTTAAGTATTTAGATTTTAAAAATATACCTCGTATGAAACATTATGGTTTCCAAGAAAATAGTTCTTCACTCTAGCCAGTCTCACCGAGTTTAATAACCACCAGATTATAAATAATCATTTATTGATAATTACGGAAAAATATTAAAAAATTAAATTTATGAGGAAGATTTTACCTGATAAAACAGGACGCATAAAACTTAGGGAGCTTCAAATACAATGTTCCGAAATAAATATTTGGTGGAGCATAAGAAAATAATTAAAATGTTATTACAATTAATGAAACTTGCATAAGGATCATTGAAACACGTTCTTTCATGAGATTTTTATATTTAAAAAAATTACTAGGATCGGACATGTGTAAACCATGGAATTCATCCTAGTCGACTAGCCTTAGGATGGTGTTTTCGTTCGTAATGATTCTAGCTGTTGGCTGAAATTAAGAATTTATTTAAATAAAAACAAGAGATAGTTATCCGTGTATAAATACTGCTCCCAAATTTAAAATGTTTTAATTAATTATTTGTTTGTTTCAGATATGTATGTTCATTATGATACGTATTTATTTTAATTTAGAATTCGTATTGTTAAATGTAAGTGGATCTATATACGTTCGAGTAATGAGATATCTCAATGTACTCCCTCTACATTAGATGAAAGCAATCAAGGTAGAAATGTATAAACAATAATACGTTGTCTTTATGCGAAGTATTATGTAAATGTAGGAAACAATAAGAGCAAACTTGTGTCTGGCCAGAATATGTCCATATCATCTTTAAGCTCGGCTCCTACGGAGTCAAACTCTGCGGTCACATAAAGTGCAGGATTTGTACGGAAGCTAAGTATCGTAAAAGTGAGATGCTTTCGGAATGTTCAATTTCTTCTCAAGGTTGGCCACAATTTCGACGGTGGAAGGTACCGAAATCGTGAACAGTTTTGTAATGCGCTCTGCAGGTTTTAATGTTTTTAGTGAAGAGATAAGCAAGCCGTAAACCGGTCAGATATTTATCGCAGTTACGTTTCGATTTATAAATAGAAAGCGGCATGAATAGATAAGTTTCTGAATTTCCGGTCAAAACACGAAGTTTAGTGATAATTAGACATTTTTTCGTACATAATGTTCATATTTTATAAACGAAAAAAATTGGAAATCGTAAAAAATTCACATTAAAAGCTTTAATATGCAAATAATATTCAATTTTCATAAAATAAGATATATGTATATTATTATGTTTACTGTCGCAATTTATTGTGTGTTTGTGTTTTATTGTAGAATTATCCAGGCGATAATGGTCAAATAAAATAAACACATGCCTATGTGATAAATTATTATGACAGTAAAAATGGTTATTTTCCTTTTGATATATAAAAACTCTTCATTATTTGTTCTATTAAACAAATAAAAACTGCTAAAAACTTTAATAAACTTCCCCTTTCATCCATTTTGTTTGAATATTGGCTACAACATGCAATTTATGACTCTTGCAGAATTTAATAGTATAATAATTTAATTGGGCACAATAAAAACGTTGCTTGAGACTTTAGGTTGTCGACAGGTTAATTTTTTAAATTAAGCGGTATGGAGACAGGCGTTAGGCCATTGTTAAAACACACCATTTGGTTTTCATTAATACTAATGAATTTTTCATTAGTCTATTTAATATCGTTTAATTTATGGTTAGTAAATAATGGGAACGGTCAGAATAGTATTGCATTTCTGCTTAGGATTATGGAATAAGTTATTTAATCGGACTGAGATTCAAAAGAATCGCATTACACAATTGTTCCCAGTAAATATTTAAGGTACCTACGCTCATATATTTCTTGTATTAATAGAACAATTACAGAATTAAATTAAAGCAATAAATATTATTGTAAATATTTTTTCGACAAATTCATGGAATACATCGCAGCATTTTTCTTGAACAATAAAATAATACACAGTACCAAATATGGCATAGATTTGTTATAAAAATTCGGAGAATTTGAAAATATTCTTAGACGTCATAGTCTATCGAATGCTAAGTCGTTTCTAATTAAACGGACTGACATGTTGTATTTACGTAACTTTTCAGTAAATAAGCATAATAAGTTATACCTTCAAAAATATCTGTACAAGAAAGGAAATCTGATTGTATAAATCACCTGATTTAAAATCATAAATCAGACTGCTACAAACAATGTTCTAACACTTACGAATGACACCGCAGATTTAAGTATCCATTGTGCAACAATCTTTGTTGAAACGAAAAGTTTAATACAACAGTAAAGATCAATAATTTACATTACAACTTTAATAAGCTACGCAGTAAACCAGTTTAGATAATTATGAAGCGAGTATGTAACGATTAAATTGCGTAATGATTTAACTGTGGTATTTGGGTTCGTATATTGAGAAAATATCTTCATATATTAAAATTATACGGAACGAATTGTATTCAAACATGTTGAAATTCTAATTTTGTAACTAATAACTTAATATCTCGTTCAGAGCATGTAAACTTTAGAAAGCGATTAATATTTTATTCACGTACTATTAATTATTTTCGCATACAAGTTCTAACCGCGTCATAACTGCAAATAAAATAATTAAAAAATTTAATGGGATATTTATTCATGAAAATGAGCATGATTTAACATTTTAAGAGATTAGTGTCTCAGAATTTTTCAAAAGAAAAAATGTACAATGGAGTAATGTTAATGTTTTACGTGGAAATGTTTCACACACTTTTGACGACGTATTGGAAGTTATTTTGTATTTCGTTTACATTGCTCTACAGGTGATTGATTTCTGAGTCTGTAAATAGCTTAGTTATATCTACTGATATATGGAAGTGAAAAGTTGAAGTGCGAGGCCCTTAGCTGTTGTGTTGCCACTAATCGCCAGCCATTTGTTGTAACTTTTGTTCGGGTCAAGAGCATTCTTGCTAATGATTTACATCACTGCTACCAGATTACCCACTCATCGATAAGTTTTTCTCCCTTTCCTCGTTTGTGTTGAGACAAATATCTACCAGTCCCACTGTGATGGTCGATTTATCGAGAATCATCCCCTTCTCCATCAAGCGCTCCCTTTCACATTGCTTCGCCCTAACGTGAGCCGTATATCAACAATTGAATTTGCTTCAGACATCGTTCCGTTCCTTTGCTTGCACCATAACATTTTATTGCTAGTCCCACGAAACTCACGTGACAAATAAAGTGTAAAATTAATTTCTTATAAACTGTATGCATTAATCTGTTCATTATCTAGTTACCTTCAACCCTTGATATTTCTAATATAATTATTTTCAGCAATATTTAGTTTTTAACGTTACTTAAGTAAATCAATGAATCACGGTTTAATTGCCACGAATTTTCTTTTCCTCTTGCCAAATACATCGTTTAAGTATTCGAATTCATTAAAACGTTAACAAAATAAAATTCCGGAAGCTGATTAATTTGTCTTTGTTAATGGTATATTCGAGTACAAACGTGTCTGACTATGCATCTGCTACAGATATGATTGTAGACAATATTTTCGGGAAACACAATCAAACGAGAAAATGTGGATTGAAAGACACAAATCATTAATTGTTTAACTAACCATGAAACTGCCAGTTATTTATTCCATTTTTCAAATTGCTAGCAAGGCTAAAAATAAAAAACAACATAATAGACATAAAAGAGTTTGAGAACGGCATTGCGAGAATTATAATTATTTATAAATAAAGCAGTAGGATGTAATTTCTAGAATTAAATAACTTGTTTTGTTAATTTAATATAATAAAATGTTCGCTGCTAACAGAATAGCGCGACGAACCATAAATGTACTAGCTACGCATATTAACACGTGGTTGATACTTTTAAACATCTCTCGTAGCATGATTTAACGCAAATTTGTATGTTAAATATATAAATGAAGCGATGAATCAACACCACTCAAATCATACATATCAAAAGTTATCAATGTTTGCGCAGGTCCAACTTGTTACAGAATTCTAGTAAACAACATTGATTTTGCCTACTGTCGATATGTGGCGTAAATTCAATTTTTGGCTTCTATTAGCGTGTGTAATGTGTATGATAAGAATTATGTGAATTGAATGCGGAGTTGTTTCAGACGACTGAATTTATGTCTGCGACGTAATTAACACGCGTGAACTTTCATTTAAACGGGTAATCGTTGTCAATTATGAATATTAAATGGATAGAGCCGGAATACAATCACTGGCGTGAAATTCAGGAAATTTTCACATCAATAATTCAATTCATCATGTGGTAAAAGAAACCTGCAAAATTTACAAACATTTTATTTTACTCCGTTTATGATAACACCGTTAAAATACTGGACAGTATAATCTCACCTTATTTAGTTTTAATTTACGAGCAAATCAAATAAACACGAGCCGTAAGGTATAATGTAACTAAGTTTGACTTGTTTTAAGACAGAAGAAGGGGTTGGACGTGAAGTGGGAACAAATGTCTTATTATCATTGTCGGAGAATGAATTTATATTTGAAGAATTTTTCCGATTTTTCAGTTTACAATATTACCACTTAATCCGTATTTAACTAATTTAATACATGTATTACATTGTAAGGATGAATAACGGACTGCGTCGTAGACTGTATCTGGAACGATATACACTTATTATGAGTCCTTTCGATGTTGATATTGGTGTGGATCTAAAAATTTTTTATGCTCTTGGCGAAGCGTAGACTTTTCTGACCCTTCTGAAAGCGATCAGCATTGATTGAGTTCTTCAATATAAATATTACAGCGGTTTTATCATTCCTGTATTTGATGGCCATAGAATTAAATATTTCCGCAACGTTCATCCCAGTAGCAGATCTCCACAGATATTTTCTTCTAAAGTTTAAATGTTGTATTACCAACTAGTCTGGTAACTAGTGCTCATTTTGCCCAGAAAATTAGGAAAGGCCCCATTTATTCCTTATTACGTATCTAGTGGACTCTGTCGATCAAACATTGCATTTGTTTTATTTGACATTTTATTTTAAAATATTTAATATTCATTAATACACAATTTCAAGAAAATGTTACTGAAAAATCTATAATTTATTGAATTCGATATTGTTGTATAAAAGTTTAATAAATTGTCACTTACTGTATTCGTAACATTCTTTAATTAAATATCCAATCTATAATATAAACAATAAAAGTTTATTAAAAACAGAATATTTACATTTACAGGTTTTTACTAGTAATTTATAAAAAAAGGTAACTTGTCTCCAATCATAACTAGTCTGTTGGGCAATTCAGTAAACTGTAGATTCATTGGTTTCATTTTTGTCATACAATTGATATATATTGAATATCTTAAAATAAAATAAATAAATCGATGTTTGATGGCCAGATGTCCACTAGGCAAGTGAATACGACCTTTCCTAATCCTCTAGTCACTGATAGAGAAAAACTATATCAGATCAACCTTAATTGGATGTAATGTATATTTTTCTTTGTTATCGCAGACCACTACTGAATTTAATAACACTTTTTTCTCTTTCTCAGTCGAGTCGAGTCCATATCCTAGTAAGTTGATTTGTATACAAATTAAAACAATTTTTTTTATTATTTTGCGTTTTCTTAAAATGATAAACTAGCTACCAATTTAATTATCTCTGTTTAATAAATCTGTGCAACGTGTATTTCTACCGAGTAAAGAGGAACCACTAAGACAGGGTCAACTATGATCGAGTTTGAGGTACACGAGGGCCAGCGTGTTTATCACAGTTGTGTCGTTTCAATTAGCGCCGATGATGTGTCTAAAACAATAATATCAATCAGAGCTCACGGGTCCGTAAATGGAGGCGCATAATTCCATCCGCAAACACCCTATTCATGGCTAAGGTCAGCTTTGTTTCCGGACCTATAACCTCGTAAGTGTCGCATTAAGCTGTACGTGGAACGGTTGCGCGATATAATTTGCGGTCACTAAATAAATTAATTTACAACTACAAAATTATATCCACCGTGCATTTGTAGATTAAATACATACATATATATGTATGTATATTACATTCTTTACTGTTAATATAACTCAGCTAAAAATTATCACAGCAGTACATTTTACTATTAAATAAACTTGAATATTAATGAATAGAAAATAAAAACAAAAAATAGATAAAATTATCCTTCTCATATGCCAATTTTAACATTTTCGTATATATTTGAGCTGCTGGATGATTGTACTCAAACGGTGCTGTAGGTAACTTTTTCCTATAATTTATTGACCTGTTTTAAATCTGAATATTTCGCTTCATCCTGATTTTATGGTGTAAATTTAAATGTCTTTCAACGCTTTGTTTCCTGTATATAATTGAGCTAGATCACAAGCGCATCTTTCTGCCTTATGATTTCCAACGTTCCCAACTAACTGAATCTATCCGTGACCATGTACCAGAATTCAAAATTTCCGCTTGTCATTGATTTTGTTCTAAGCACTATATTTTGAGTTTCTGACAAGAACAGCAACAAGTTTCCCCATACTAAAGTGCGAAGCAGTGATTTTCAAAGTAATTCTCTTTATTTCTTATCTATTGTAATATACAGGGAAAAATTATAAAAATCTATTAAGTGCAACCATATTGACAATAACAACTTGAATGTATAGTTAATATTTTAATCAGCCTAGTAACAGAGTCCGTTGTAAACCATTGGGATATTCAGCCCAATTCTCGGTTACTATGGTTCAAAAAGTTCGATGATCCTGTAAATTTTTGAGCCTCTATCACGTGGTTTCTTATCTACTAATCTTGTCCAAAGTGTACAAAACATATTTCCTTTTTATAAACAAACATTCTAGATCGACGTAAGTCTTCTGTACTTATCGGAATTTACCAGACAGCCAACCCGAATGCACAAATTCACCTAAAACGCATCTTCTAATATAGACGTTGTAAATGTTTTTTTAAAAAATGTAGTGTCTTAATAATTTAGAAAAAAATGAACATTCTAATTGACTGAAATATGGGTTTCTAAAATGTTTTGAATTGTCAAAATTTATTTTCGGAATACCAACATAGCGATGTATTACGTAAAAATCGGTAAGGTTCGAATAAGAACAGCACTGTAAAGACGGGTATAGATTTGGTACATATTAACGACTGGTACTTGCAGCATTTTCTTGTGGCGGTGGGAAAGAAGAGGACCTGTGGGTGATACTTTGTAACACGGTCCCAGACCATCTGCCCACAGGAAAAACCAGGGAGCGGTCGTTAATCAATCCGCAAACCTCAAAGTAGCAGCAGGATCAGCTAACCGCTAGACCGTATTGGTTGTTACTTGCAGAAATAGGAATCCAACAAAAGAAATTACATTTCAATAGATAACTTGTCAACCGTGCTCTAGTCTTATTTATGCTATAACAATAACACTAATTTTATGGAAGACTATGCTGGAGGGAATAATCTATAAAAAAATAAAATATGAATTACACTTATAATAAGTAACGTGTATTTGCGCCAACGAACAAATGATTATGAAAAATTTTCTTTCACATCTCATAAATAAAAACGAAGATTCTATCGAAAATAATTAAGTGTAATAGATTCAATTGATTCAAAATAACTGAATAAATATAACAAATTTATGTAAAATATTCTCGTGTATATATTACGTAATTGAATTTAAACGTAGGTAGTAAGTATTCGTTTAATAGATAAATGTAATTGATACATTTCATCATTTTCGAAATTTGAGGAACTATAAGTTTTGTGGATCATGGTCATGAGAAAGTGGAACAATTAGCATACGAACAGGTAGAAAAACGACCACATAATTTCCGCCTCAGGAACTCCTCAAATGTATGTAGCCCAACCATTTTGATAGAAGCGAATTACTCCAATTGATGCGATCACAACTGAAAAATAGGGCAGAGAAACTTCAAAACCGGTGTTAAATTATAGCTCGATTTAGAAACGAATATTACTCATTTAAACAACAGATCTTCAGAAATTTGAGACATTTCTTCATAATGACAAAATTGTAGAAGGAAGTGATTACAAAGTGAAAGGTTGGTATAATTGTCAGGTTCAACAGTCAGAACTTTAATCTTATTTACCAAGAAAATCATAGACAATAGTTAATATTTATAATATGTTCCTTGTATTCAATAATTCCTTGTAAGTGCCCTAGAGCGTATCTCAATTGTAGCAATAATTCATTACACCATTTGTACAAATTCCTAATTGATGGTTATACTAATAGGTTGTGCCGTTCTACGTAATCGTTACAATGCTGACTGTTTCCGTTCTTAAGAAAGGAATTTGTTATTTTTTTAAGTAAAATTTATTAGAGTTAACTCTACAATTGAAACAACGAAAATTTGTAAGTCGTGAAAATAAATTGAGTTAAAAACAGACGGAAGCCAACTTTCTGCCTTTTTATTTAGGAAATTAAGATTACGTACGATATTATCTGGAACCCAGTCAACGAATACTACAAGTTTTTCGTATCGCAGCCGACGTGATGAGGCATTGAACGTAAACAAAATTTGCTCTTGTATTTCTAAATTACTTACTTGTGAACATTCATTTAATGCAGAAATATACGTGACTTTATGTTTTCACTCTTCAGTTTTTAATTAAGGCGAAATATTTCAAAGCAGCCTCCTTCATCAACTACAGATTGTTTTCTGTAATTAAATTCTACAGCTTAGTTAAAGTAACACATTTATCTCGAAGATAAACGCACGATTCACAGACTGGGACACGTGCTATTGAATGCAATCGATATACAGGTAGCCTCCCTCCTCGCCTTTGCAGAACAGATGCGTTTTCACATACACACGCACACATCCATGCATGCACATACTCATAAAAATACTAAAAATCGATTAATCATTTAAATTTTTAGTTCAACATTCATGTTTAATTCAACATGACTAGAAACTACTAGACTGGACGAATGGTACGTTTACTAACCGTATGACGAGATGAATTTTTTTTCTTACATTTTCCGATGGGGTGATAATCGCGGAGAAGCCCTACAATGTATATACAGACACAAAGATTACAAATCGTAGCACACGTTTGCCGGATGTTGAGAGTAACCGATCCAGCCGGAAATCCAAGGCACAGTTCAAACACGAACCTTAACCATACGCAACGTGATTGTATATGACCGAAAGGGTAAACGTCGTAAATATTTACATACGGTCAGTATTTTTGCAACGGAACGGTATTCCAAATCGTTAAACATGTTCTGAATTTTCATTTTCCCATTGATTCAGCTGCACCGTCAGTGTATAAATGCTTTCAAACAATCGGAATGTAAATATTATGTAAGCTCATAATTATTAAATCTCTTTTGTACTGTTATTAAACATGGTTTTGAATTGTACGTCTCTTTGTTATGAATAAAAAACCAAATTGCTATATGTTTTGGCTTTACCGAGGTACGACTATTAGGAATGATGTCACGTTGTTAGCTCATCGGCGTATTTCCAACAAAGTTGTTTGATTTTAAGCGAGTTACATGGTTGTAGCAGACATCACAATGCATGGAAAGTTTTTCTGGACTATTAAGTTTTGTTCAATCACGTTCCGAATTTATTCGTAATATTCGAGGATTGACGCTTCACGCAATTCGTTTCCAAGAGAACCAACTATCTCAATCCCGCGACTTAACAAAAGTGTGTTTTTTTGGAACTGCGATGAGAACCCCATAATGTTTATGGAAATTATTTGCAATAATTGATCCTAGAAGATTAGCAGAGTATTATTACGTGCCAGTGAATTTTAACTGTTCAAAAATCATAAAACTACTATGTTGGTATGGTTATTAGTTTATATGTATTCCAGAATAAAACAATTATTATTTTAATTTGTTTTTGTTTACATGGTTCCTTCTAAGTCTAAGTCTCAATCATTTTTATAGGAATGACGTTTTTGCATGTCAATGATATTTAATTTATATCACTTATGAAACGAAAATCTTACGTATCAACTAACTACTCACATAATTTTAATTGACGAGGATTACACCCCAACAATCAAGACTTTAATGTCATAGTGTCCAAACATTATTTCCCAGTTTACTGTTGATAGTACAGTGTTACAAAACTTCTATAATATCATTTTATTAGAAAACACACGAAAACACGCCCAAGTTTATTAGATTAATGCCTTGTGCATATATTTGCAGAAAAAAGCTTTTGAAATTCTCAGTACTGACTATGGGAGCCAATTTTTTTCTGAGTGGTTATCGTTTAATAAATATTTTATAAAGTTTAACGCCACAAGGGGTGCAAATTGTTCGTTAGAAAATTTAATAATTTAACATTTCGCCAATATATATTCTCTCAAAATGTATATTTAGTGTCGGTCTAAAAATTATTAGACAACTTTGTCCTGTGATTTATACTTAAATTATGTTGCATCAAATGCAGTCATACTTATACCTACATTAATAACAATTACTAACTTCACTTAATTGAAATTGAAATTATATATTGTAAAATCCTTATTTTTGGATGCATTACCTAATGGTTACATAATCTTCAATTACTGTAGCTGTCACTACTTCTATCAGGATTTATTAACCAGCTATGCGCAACGTAATAAAGTTGTAAAGGTATTTATATTCACCACATAATTTTATTTGGATATCTATTATATAATTCAATGTTATATTGTATGGTTAGTACCAAATGACAGTTTATAAAGTTTTTATATTCAGACTTCGTCACTACAGCCTTCACCATTTCATAAACTTACTATAAATTACGACATAGCACTTTCGGTAGAACATCTCAATGGTCCTCTGAGCTACAGTTAGTGCAAATCACAGTATTATTTAATTATTAATTATGTTAAGTTGTTTAAGAGATTTTGTTATTAGTTTCATTACTTAAAGCGCTTCGAATTGCGATATTACTTTCGATAACATTGAGGTGTTTCATATCGCAGTGTGAAATAATTTAATATAATTTTTAAATAAAATTTTAAAATATCACTTGTTAAATTAAATTGATTTTATATTTGTGACTATGGTTTATGTTTAAGGTGGAAAACAGTAACCTTTATAAGCGACTGAAATGAATAGATCAAATTAATTAATGATCAGTATACTAATTGTTATCAGTTTAATTATGAAGCATTTAGAAAGTTGACAGTGTGAATGGTTATGTAATATAACCTTGCGTGAAATCTATTTTTTCGTGAGTAAATGGAAAACGAATCCTGGTAGTAGCAAGGACGTAACTGAATAATTAACACGATTTCTTTAATAGTTAATGACCGTACGTTTCGCTTATTTGGGCGTATATTCCTGGCGCGAAAAAACGGAATATTGAATTTTTACTAAAAGCCCTAAAGTGAAATAGCGACGAGAAACGGCGAATAATTTTATCTACTAAGAGGTGAATTTTGCGTTAGTCTTCCATGTGTTTTTCGATACTGGCTCACCTTTTGAAAACGCATATTGCGCCCGGGGCCTAGATCAGTGGGTTTTTATGCAGATAATAATGGCAGATCATTTCGCAAAGCTCTCCTCCGAGAGTGGCTGCGGTAAATCTCCTAAGCGACTTCATGGCTGCTTCTGCTATGACTGCAATTTCATCTCGAGTCATGCGTCTTCATTCCTTTGCATTCTGGAGAAAGTATCAAACTCCAGACCCTGATTTATTACAATTAATATTGTCTTCAAGGACACACTAAACCACTGACTATTCGCTTAGGACTTTTTATATTAAATGATGAAATATATAAAATGCGCCTGCAACACATGAAGGAAATAAAATAATTCATGAGTCGGTAAAGATATCGTGAGTCCTGTATCTCGTCTCTAAATAAAGTATTTCGAGACATTCAAGGTTATATTTAGATAGTCTCTTCGGTAACAGATGCAGCATGCAATAACTCTGTAAATTTCAAATTTAAATCTTAGAAATTGTGGAAATAATCTTTTTGTATTAATTTTGCTGTACAATATTTTATTTCATAGATTTTTTACCTGTATTACAAACTTATTTAGTTTACGCAAACAGTAAATTAACAAATTATTCTGCATGGCTGAGATTAGAACAGTACTATAATATTCAGTATATAGGCTAGCATACTTTAAGTAATATATTGCTTTAAAGTTTTTATTTCATCGAAACAAAACCACCATAACTGCCTGTATAACCCTAACTTTTCAGTTATAGTTTTCTTACGCGTCTATATTTTTTAAATTCAATACAGCGTTACCATCAGTTACGTAAATATTTGTTGCCAAACCCGTGTCAACAGCAAGCAAGGTCAGAATACCTGGCGTCCTGACATTTTAACAAGTCAGATTCATTACGGTACTTTCAACAAAATTTAATTCAAGCCATTTTAAAGAAATTAAGGGAGCCTAGAAATTTTTGTCATCCTTATTGAATCCGCAGTTTTTCTATCAGCGTAATTGTTACAAACATAATGCGACTCCAAAAATAGTGTTATGTAAAACGATATTTTCTTATTTCCAGTCGCAGCAACTGTCCAAGACCTACGCTCCACATCGACAGAGATCACATGCCACGAGTGGAAAAGTAAAGTCTTAACCACTCCATATATCAGCTACAAATTATACATTAGAATTTTCAGTATTTTCTGTAGAATCATAGTCCACGTCTCTTTCTCCTAACCTTAAATAACATATTAAAAATAAAATAATCACAGAACCTTTACAAATTTTGTATCGAAGTACCTGCATAACTGCTTGAATTCTTGCGTGTTTCTTTATTTATTATCTATAAGATACTTTAATCGGATATTTTTAAATGCTATTTGAATCGTCAGACCAAATATTTTGTTGATTTGTATTTTTTAATATTTATACGAAATTTTCAATTTAAATGTACTGATTTATCGTTAGATTAATTTTGATTCAATGATTCATTTTTTAAAATTTTATGATTTTTTTGAATACTGGGGCTTGTTTTTTTTTTAGAATTTCCTTTTTCAATTACTATTCAACGGTCTTAACGTCACGTAAAAACGGAATACTATATAAACCATATGTAGCAGCATAAAATCAAATCTTTCGGTTTTTCGTTTATTCCGAGGCGTGGAGTTCTCCTCCACTACGAGAGTTCGAAGAAACCTGCCACATCCCATTTGTCAAAACTTACTTCACCTTGCGTTGTGTTTTCATTTATAATACGGGTGGGGCGTATATAAGTTTTGGCGAATCAAGAGGTGAACGCTGTAAAGCTGGAGGAACCATCTCAGAGAAGATGAGAAATTATTTTTCTCTTTCATCTAACGTTGGTATCCACGATAAATCTGCACGTGATTGATCGCTTTGTCTTACATACTTGAAATTTTCACACAAAAGTATCATCTATTTTCGTGAAACATCACAATTTAAATTTTTTTTCCAGGATAAATGGTCCGTACGTAGAAGAAAAATGAACTTTATCACATATATCTTACGAGTCTTTATTAAATATTTGGCACTGGCTAACACGTTAATTATTTTCTTATATATTTTGTTATCCAAGGAATTTAATTATATTACGTATTGATAAATTTAAAGTTACGTATTGACTTACTTTTGGTGACAAAATCGGTATTGCATACGTACAAAATAATATTCATATGTTTGTCAGAAACGAAGCATATTTCTTGTACGCAACATTTATTCTTAAAAATGTTCAGTTTTCCATTAAGCTTCATGGTGAATATTTTCAGATAAATTGTTTAAACAAATCTGGACTTGACCATATGCGAGGAAAATTTTATCAACGTACTAAAATATAACTTCGTCTGCGTATCAACTGTACTATCATCTACACGCGAAATTCGGTGAATTTTATATGATTAATATTCAAATAAACGGACTCAAGAAATGAAGTTTTTGTATCCAAAAGAAAATTACGGAAGAAACAAATTATACATTGAAATCAAAGCAAAGTCATCATGATTAATTATTATTATATATATATTATTCAATAAATTCATGTATGCATATTACAAACAGAAGGAATAAAATATTCTAATGTACGGTAGAAAATTCTTAACCGAAACACAAATATTTAAGATTGAAATTTTTTACTCGAAAAACCCAAAAACCTTCTTTTACGAAATTAAAACAAACCTGATATATATTTTAATTTTAAATGGAACGAAATCAAAACAAAAAAGTAGTTAAATTCTGACGCCCCAATAACAAAAACGAATAAAAGGAGGAACTGGTTAAATATTGTGTAATTTTGGAGCTGTGATGAAAGCATTTCTATATGAGAAAGAGAATGCCGCGATTCCCGCTGGAAGAAAGAACCCTTCTGTGGGCGTAACATCTATATATTCAGAGGTGGCTTCCGAAGCGCCGACAGCAATAAGAACGACATTATATCAACCCAGTAAGGACGCCAACAAACGTGCAGTATCTGAAAAGTGTTAAATTACTTGAGTGGCGTGAAATCTGAAGAATAAGTTGACGCCAAATTTTCTCCGGGACTTGTCAAACGGTGGAATATTAAACCATAATAATACTCAAGTCGTAACATTAGAGTTCTATGTTTAAGTAATTATTTATAATAATGATTTTTTTCCTCATTTAAAATTAGTACACAAACTATACTAAAATTACATTTTAGTTTTTAATTATGAACAAACCTCTTGCTCTCACTGTCACGCTGAGATTAAATATGTATTTATCTTATATATGATGCGTTTGTTCTGTGATCTCTGAGCTGTGTTCCCTGGCTGCTATGTCTCAACTGAAAACCGAAAGTGCCCTTGTTTCCGATTGCATCGTTACTCGCAGCCTGGACACCACATAAGTAATATTTTAAATCGGCCAGCTGCCTCCTAAACCGGTCAAGGCACGGCGATGGGAAAACTGCGACCCCTCAGCAAACCCCTCTCCCGCCATCGGAAGGGCGTGGGACAAGTACCTACCTGATACAGGGTTTGTCCTGCATCACCAGGGACCCTAGTTAACCCTTGGCTACCTTCCTCTACCCTTCCGCATCCCCCCTTTCAAATCCCTTCTCATCATATATAGCTGCAACTAAGTACCAACTAGACTGACATATAAACAACATCTATAAATTTTCTCCAAATTCTCGATTCTCTACAAACTACTATTCTTTACGATAACTAAGAATTTTCTATTCTTATAATTTTAATTTTTAATTTTTCCTCCTCTCCGCCAAAACTAAACAATTCAGCCGCCGATTGTTCTCATAAATTTTTCCTCCTCTCCGCCAAAATAAACAATTCAGCCGCCGATTGTTCTCATAAATTTTTCCTTCTCTCCGCCAAAACAAAGCAATTCAGGCGCTGATTGTTCTAATAAATACCGAAGATATGCTTTCGCGACCTCCTAAGTGCTCCCTTCCTCACTTTGACAGCAGTAAATGATCTTGCAACCTCCCTATTTCAATGATTTCCAGAAAAATATGTTAACTTGTGACAGAAAACTGACTAAAGTGCGTCACTTTATATGATCCAACGTTTTTCACAATATTAATTTTAACTGGTAAAAACAAATGTAGCTGGTCTTTCTCTCTCTCTGTGTGTGTGTGTGTGTGTGGCTGCATGTCTACCGATAACCTCACAACAATTTTTCTGACGTGAACAATCAAGTCCATAGATCTGAAAAGCTTACGTGTTGACATTCTGCGGTGAAACATGCAACAATTCCTTACCCTCCAAAGAACAATAAATATCCTTTGCGAACGGTCTGCTTCTACGACGTCCACTTCGACGCCTTTATATATATATATATATATATATATATATATATATATATAGAGAGAGAGAGAGAGAGAGAGAGAGAGAAATCTTAGGGTTTAAAATACTGGTCCATTACAAATTAAAACCATTCTTTTGAGCAAATATTGAATGAAATGCATTGATCGTTTCGGCTAACTTTCATACAACGTTTATATTGTTACTTAAATGTAAGACAGTACATTAATTTATGACTGATAAATAAATGAAGGAATTCTATACTTATAGTCGAGTACGAGAAGCCGTAGTGTTGTACGATTACACGGGAAACCGTCCGTAGAAGAGTTTTCTATATTTAGAGTTACTTACGAGAGGGCGGTAGTGTTGTAGGATACCACGTGAAACAGCCCGTAGAAGAGTTTTCTATATTTATAGTTACTTAAGAGAGGCGGTAGTGTTGTAGGATACCACGTGAAACAGTCCGTAGAAGAGTTTTCAAGTAGTCGGCACGGAGACAACTTTATCAAAGGAGCTCTACAGCAAACGAAGCTGTTAAGTAGAATAAATGCTTTAATTGGGAAGTCTGATGCGAACGAGGGATTACAGGCGATAAGCCCACAAAGGCCAGCAAAGCTTATCGAAGAGCGGCTCTCGAACTTCTGCGAGTACAACTTGTATGGCTGTCATTGTGAATGCCCATTGTTCTAATTCGAAAAGCACGCAAATGAATTCACGGTAAACTCGGATACTTTAAATTTGATTCCGCTATATCAAGAAGGCTTCTCCGTAGTTTGAAATTACCCACATCTCACTCGGCATTGCTCTTTAATCAGCATTTTACAGAATTCCACTGTCGCCACTTCCCTGTGATGTAACTGGAATTATGACTCCATACTGTAATAATTCAGCTCATTCTAGACGTCCAGCTTTCATTGCTCTGTCGTATAAATTATATCGGGCTATAAATTTGAGTTAGCAAATCGTGACTAGCAAGAGTGATTGGCGTAAATTATTCGTTTGAAAGCTGCCGTCATAGCTGAATATTCGTAGCCTTAGTTTTAATGTCCATTCTTGCCAGATTCAGGGCAGGTTTGGTTCGAAATGTTGCGTGCTGATCCACTACGCGCACTCAAGTCCTTTTGAATGAGGGTGTGAACCATTTCAGAGTTTTGGGAGTACGGCTTTAATCTCGTGTAGGAATTGTATTCTGGAGTATTTTATCAATTAAACTGAGTGCTGAATATTTTAGCATTTCAGCAACGTGTGATGGTTTACAGCGTAATTTTAAATAAGTTTTTATTAGAGTTTAGCACAAGCAGCATCGCCATTCAATTACTTGTGATCTGCGCCTGGAACTTTTTAATGATTAGTATTAGACAATTTTACCGTACGAGGTTGTGCCGCGGCAGTCTTGGGTCCAATAATCGGGAGGATCGGGTCAAACCGAGAATTTTACCCTGGTCCACAATTAATTCAGACAAATGCTCAGATTAAGACTCGATACACGACCCGGATCGCTTCCTTCCCTGCCCGCACAAGACTCGGCAAAAATCAAAAAATTTACATTTCTCCAAATATTTTGGCACTTTAATTCAGAGTCTAAGCGTTTGTCTCGGTGGCTGCCGACACCCGTATCACAAACTGGTACAGTTGTAATAATATATGTATTTTAATGATGGTCAAGCGTTAACATTTAACAGGTACAATGCTTCGTAAGAAACTGATAAATTCAATCAAAATCAACGATCCTATTATATTTTGAATTACAAATTGAAACCAGAACTGAAGAAATGCTTTCACACAAAGCTCAGCCTTTAAGTCCATGAAACTAAATTAAAAACGAAGTAATTGATCGGGAACTGTACACAACACTGTGCGGAGTTGTTCACGAAAGCCGGTACCAAGAATAAAATAGTTGTAGACCTCAATTATCGAAATTGTGACGTTGAACTTTGCACGTGGCACTATAAAAGGTCTTCAGTGTGTTTGCGCTTTCGTAAAAACTTAAACACTGGTCGTAAATTGGTATATGTAGTTATAAATTAAATAATTGGAACATCGAACACTTTTAAAAGTGATATAAAGGAGACAGTCATTCTTCCGTAGTTTTCTATTACGTTCGTAATAAAGATGTAAAGGCCAATATTCTCTCTCTTTTACACCGTATTTATTTTGGAATCTATATGAACACACAGAACTATGCAAACCTATTCCTTGAAAAATTTCTAAACCACATGAAATCGTTATAAAGTTTTTTTTAAATATCGTAGGTTTAGTATCATGAAAATTATATATAAATGAAAGCAATATCAAAAACTTAAAGGAAATATAAATTCATCTGTCATAATTTTTCTTTCAGAAAATAGTAGTATCCAAATTAAACGACAATGTTTGCTAATATAATACACGATAATAGGAGTGAAGGGCTAAATTCAGAAAATGATAGTGTGTCAACTAATATATCCTTCCACATTACGAACTTATGTAAGTTTGCAAACATAACAAAATTGAGTACAAATTTCATACCTATTTTACACTGCGCTAATTTATTTAAGGAAATTATGTCCCACCCAAATGAATAAAACATTCCATATGTAAAACTCGAAGCGTGGAAGGCGCTAGAAAGGTCAAAAGCTGTTGATGTCAAACTCCAGGTTGCTCGTTCATGTTAAAATCCTACAATTCAACTTTAACAAAATACGTGATATTATTTAATGTCTCACAAAGTTTTCCATTGTGTTTAATTATGGCATTCAAAAATGTTTTGTTTCAGAAGCCATACATTAAAATCTACTTAAGATACACGATTATGATTGATTTTCCTGTTAGGTCATCAGCGAAAACTTGCAGTAAACAGGAAATTCGCAAAAAGAAATAGTGTGGATATGCCTCCTTTTTTTGTACCTCAATAATTATTAACCTGTTATTTCCATTTAATATCGTCCGTTAATGACAGCACACAGTTGACTTTAAAGGAAGGCAATTATATTGTTGAAATACATTTCCTGCGATCATGAAGCTATAGTTACAGTAGCTTACTTGAGAGTTAATATTTCAGTCAATATTAAGTCGCTAATCACCGTTGTTATTAGATACATTTTTTATGTAAGTTAATGTAGCTTTCTTCTTGGTATTTATGATGCATACCCCTAAAATAAGTGCGCGGAAGGTAAGGAAATATTCGATGTGAGAAACATAGCCAATAAATTTACTTTAATTGTTGGATTCAGAAAAGAGCTTTCAATTCTTCTGGCGGGATGTGGCCTGTTTTATTGATGATCCATTTCAAGAGACTTTGAAAATTTTGTTGCCTCTACAATTTTATGACTTTCGCAATATTTTTATAAGTTGAGTTGAACAACACAATCCCTTGCAGTTTCTTACTCAAAATTTAGTTCAATTCCTCATAAAGCCTGTGGCAACACTCAAATCGATGCCTAAAATGTTTGTTTGCGACCAGGGTAACCGCCATTACTGCAGTTTTATTGTACAAGTTATGTAATAAACGATCGGAACAAAAAAATACGTATTAAATATTGTTTTCAGTGCTATTCAAAAGCCACTCAAATCTTAAATTAAAGTTCTCCTTTTTCATTTCAGGTCAATATTTTGGGGCAATAAAGTGATAATTGTACACCAAATCATGCTTTTTCCCTTTACATACAATATAATTGAGGTTTCTCGCTCTGAAAATAAACCGTTTTATTCCCATTTGCAAACGTTCATTCCCCCGTTTGTTATCTGTCTCACATTGAAAAAATATTTCGAAAACGCTGAATTGCTTCTTTACGTCAAGTCTGAACCTATAATAAAATGAGCGTTTAAGATTTCAAATAAATTCCCCACTCTACAGACAACACCCAGTAGTATTTAAAAAATATACAAGTTGTTTTAGTATTTTTCGTCCAAAGCGTATTTCTTGAGATGCTTAGGAGTTCCGACATTTAGCACTAGATAATTGTGTATGAAAATTCTTGTGGTTATATCCAAGTGATCATACACGAAGGAAATGCGTCCAGAAGGCTTTTTGAATGTGGCGAGTGATGTTAAAATTTACTACAGACTCGTTGAGTTACCTACAGAAATTGTGACTCCTCACTTTTTCCTCCTGATTAGTTAATTTGAAAGCACAGGTTGTTTTGTTGATCTGTCCCAGGGCAAGCTGTTAACTGAAGGAGTCGATCGAAAGCTGGCTACAGTGTGTACTGACGAGGGCTTAATGCTGTACTGAGTTGTTCCACATTATTGCGGTGTTTATGCAGTCCCCGTGTGCGCCGGCACGTTCGCATCTGAACTGGGTCAGCGTTTATATAGCTATAAATATGCAAAATTTTTACAAAAACTGGCTAAGTTATTCCACGTATAATTTCCGTTGCTATCTTTGGGTTGAATCCTCTTCTGAAAAAAAAGTGGCAGGAAGTGATGTACTCATCATCGTCCCACAAAAGTGGAACTCAATTAAGTACAGATTTCACGATTTTTATTTATATTTATCAGATTTATCGTGGATCCAGGCCTCGTCGCCTATTAATTCTTAATCATTGTAAACTAAGCTCTCATTACAAAGGTAACAATGTTTAAATTTATGTACCAATATTAGTATAGTAAGTTCCAAGGACAGTTGAGTTTGAAAAAATTCCAAATAAATATTTTGATAATGCATTTGAAATGAAAGTAAATCTGACTTACTGTGAATCATAAATCTTACGTGATCAATGTGTTCACGAAGTGAAAATTAATTAAAAGCTGCGACGTTTTTCTCAAGTATTATTTAATTTAATTTGTATATATTGCAGTAAGTTTTAAATAACTTTAAAATATTTTCAGCACTAAAAATGCGATTATTACAATATTACATTTATTTACAGCTACGTAACAAATAAGAGACTGATGAATGAGTGTCGAATGATTTAATTTTAATTTTTTTTATTATATGTCCACAAATTTCTATTAAGCTAATTCTTTCGCGATTTTTTCTTAAGCGTCGACCCTGTAGTAGTTTTTCTCCACAATTATTTTAGTAATATACAGTGTACTGAATATTTCCGATTTGTGTGTTTACAATGTTTTTTATTTACAATGAAACCACGGTTTTGTGTAAAATTACACTAACACATTTCAATATGCAAGCTACATAAATACCTGATGCATTAATCAACACAAAAACTTGACGTATTCGTATATTTAATAGTGTATTATATTACCTAAACTGTTCAGAGAAGTATTTTCCGATACCTGTCATCTACTTTCTCATTCAGGTATTTTTAAATTGTAATACTTTTATTTTATTTTCTCAATTAAATGAACTTTTTTTATTCATTATATTAAGCAGTTGCATATAAAATTTTAATCGTCGATATTGTCCAGGTCATAACTTTATTTCTCTTAACATTTTAATTTCGCAGATTTACAACTGCTATAGTTAGTTATATATTGTTTTGTTACATATGTCGTGTAATATTTCCTCAATATAGGAACAAATAAAATCAAATACATAGAAATACACTACGACCTTTTGCTAAGCGTGTGCTTCCTGTGGGCAAAGTACTTGAGGAGAGTTGCGGTATGAAAACAAACTAAAGGGAAACTGCAGTTATGGTTCGTAGCGCACATGAAAATGTTGAAAACACGATTAAAAAAAGTGTGTGTGGAAGGGTATGGGGGGGGGGGAGTATACACATGCAAGCAGTGAGAGTTTGAAGACTTCGACTGTTTAGAAAGCAAGTTTGCCACACATGAAAGAAGAATCTGAAAATATATTGAAGGAATAGAATCCTCTTCCTTGGAAAATATAATAAGTATACCGGGCAAGGAGTCGAAAAACAGATTTCTCAAAATGCATAAACCAAATAAATTAAATATTAGGAAGCCAATTTTACAAACTAACAATGAACAAAATGCGTAAACTGTTATGAAAACATTCGACTTGTAAAGTTACCTGGAACCCGTTACCGATTTTGGTACCAAAGTACTGTGCTTTTTATATCTTAACCGATTATTCCGTCGTTCTCATTTACCTCGGAAGCTTTTTAAGATCTAACTCTCTGCTTTTCGTTTTCCAATAGCTCCCTCCTTGGCGTGGTATCTTTTTCATTTTCGTGACCTGTCCGCCATCCCTTCCCGAATCATAAATTTTCCTGCTCTCATTTGTATTCCTACTATCGCGCGTCTTTGACTTTCCTCCGTAGGAATCTGAACAAATGCAACCGTACTTCGTTAAACGGTGTTCCAACGTCTGATACACCAGATCTTTATACTGCTTACAAACAACCGCACTATAAATTTCAAGCAATAATGAAATTCATTCGATTTTAAAAACTTCTTAATTTCGTATTAGTGAATAATTTTATCGTTAATAAAATTAATTTTTACACCTCGTTTCGGCAGTGTTGTAGATATTTATATTGTTTGAGAGTGATGCTACGGGGCAAGTGGTCGGTACCTGCATCTCGTAGCCAGACTGACTTACCACTGTGGAGATGCGGGACCGAGAGAACGCCAGTTGGCATGGCAACTAACATTCTCAAACTTTGTCTTACGGCTAATCTAGGCCGGCTTCACCAACACGCCGTTTCGTGTCAGGGCCAGCACCACTTCAATGGGCATAGTGCGGTGATTTCTTCGGAGGAGTACTAGGCTGCAGGAGAATATTCCCGCCGTACCTCTCCACGTGGCCTCCACACTCAATTCAACAACTCTCATTAAAACCGATAAATCAAGTCGTATTAAAAGAAGAGCTCTGCAGAAAGATGTATAATATACTGCGCTATTCAAGCAAGATGTAAAGTATAAACATTATGCCTCGAATTTTATGTTCTGTCATGGATCTCTGCAGATAAAGCTATTCTAAATGAGAACCACACTTATTTTGTTAAAAAATAGTAAGTATTTATGCCTCTTAAAATATTTTAAATCATTGTATATTGTCATAAACTCAATATCTGAATAAATACTTCATTTTGTATCACTTATAACATTACGTTTCAGGTATGCCCCACACGAACAAACATTTTCCTCTACGAAAAGTATGAAAAACTTGTTTCTCTCGAAAGTTTGTAATATTAAGAAATTTTGTCACCATTTGATTTATATTTCATTAAATAATTACAAATTTTTGTATGATAATAACGCTCCTTAATCATTTTTCATTAGAGCATTTGCAGTACACTACATACTGAAATAATTAACATATTAAGCGTCTGTAAATATTACAACAATTTAAGTATGTTTTTGTGTTTTTAATATTAAAGATACCAGTAATGAGGCAGGAATAATATAAATCAATTTTTGGTGTTAGTTAAAACTTGAAGAGTTTTCCGTACCACATTCTAACACACAGAAATGTTTATCACAACCAACCAACACACGAGATTTTTGTATTCACTTGAAATATTTGTCAATTATACATAATATTAATAATAATAAAGGATGTATATTTGTATGTATGTATTTACGTTAATTTCAATACAAATTTAAACGCGTGGGCAGATTACAAAAAAAATTGGTACACACATTCTTCAAACTCCGAGGAACGGTACTGTTAAGGGAGGGGTGGGGGGTGAGAAACCTGTAGCATAAAGGTGGAAAGAATTATAATTTAAAAATGTGCTCATTTTGTGTTAAATTACTGCGCATCAAGAAATCATGACGTCACAGCACACGCGAGAGAGAGACGTTACTACGAGACACAAGAAAGTTAATACATCCTTTTTTCGTAAGGAAATAAAGCAGAAATATTTAGATTGAATAAATAGTATAATTATATCCAGCAATACTCCATCGAATGATAATATAAAACAATATGAAAGGTTATACGATCTGTGGAACTAATTTTCTTTTAAATAACTTTACTTTTAAGTGACTGACTTGGCATAAATATGGTACTTACCATGATTTTGTCAATTTTTTACGTACTGGAGGAGACAGAATAATGGTAAGATCCATACCTAATATTTTTTAATCACAATAATTAAATAGACTAATTTTCTAAAACAGACGAATTGTTTCAAGAGAGATTCTGGAATAATTTTGGTTATACGAGATCATCATTATAATTTCACATATTTTGTTGTAAATGTGTAAAGAAAGAGCACCCGTAAAACGCGAGGCACCCAACTAGTATATATGTATATGTATATGTGTATATGTATATATATATATATATATATATAAATGTATGTATATAAACTTTCATTTTATCCTGTCTAACACATCAGCAAACAATGTGCCTACAACAGATTCACAGTTTTTCTTCACGAGAAATATTGATAAGGTGGTTTTCAGACAAGTTTAAGGGGTTACAGCTAGAGTTATGTCTATGTTTGAAAAATTTTACTTCAGTAAGTGACCGAGTTAATTCAAGGGTATAAATATTTTAATAGAACATAGTTCCCTTTGATAAAGTGAAAAAACGTTCCTTTTTTACAAGCTCTGTGATAAACAAAAAATGGACCTGTTCGCATTGACCAAACCAATTTCTCGCTCGCATGGATGCTTAATTACGTGACCAGTAGGATTTTAAATGTAGCAATTTCCAATTTTATGATTACATTTAGTGCTGTAATTTACTAGTAAGCAACGAAGATAATTTTTAATAGAAACGATGAAAAAATTGGTGGGGATAAGATTCAACGGGTCATTAAATTAGTATTATTAATTTCAATCATACTCATTTATTTCACTCATGCCGCCTGTCTAAAATCGGTCATACGGAAAAATGTATAGAAATATTAATTACAAATTGATATTTTTCAGCTTTCATTGTGTCTGAGTGAAAACATAATTTACGATGGAGCAAAGGAACACGAGTCGAAATATGTCTGAATAATTGGAGCTTCGTTAGTTCGCAGCTGCGGGACATGGAAGCTGAACGCGCTCCAGCTCTCTTTTGTCGCTGGAGGTTATGAATTGCAATGTTTGCACATTCAGGGGAATTCTTTCGCCAGTGGCGCCATCTGACAAATATCGTACGTTACTCGCGACAGCGCGATTTGTGCAAGATGGATACGCAGATTTTCGTGGTTTGACGTGTGCCTTCGGGGCCCCGCGGACAAAGTGCGGCGCTATCGGCTTCTTACTTTCGTACCTGTTCAAGTAATAGCTTTACAATGGTCATTTGCCGAGGGAAATGACCTTGTTAGTCTAGATTTGACTTTTCGCCCAGGCCGATCCCGCAGCGCTGAGTGGGACCCAAGAGAAAACGCTGTCTTCGCAGAATGGCTGCCAACTTTCACATTTGTCGCCTCCCTCCCGGTTCTCAGCGGGTCTCCACAGCAAGAATAGGTATTCCGAAGACATTCCCCTTCCGGGAATGAGTAACGGGGAGATAGATATCCGCCAAACGAGAACTATATATCAGATTGCAGCCGACCGTTGCTAACCAGTAAAGGAATGCGTGTTTACAGTTATTAACGTAAATGAAACATACTCGAATAAAGTTCACTAACATACACAAAATTTATTTGTTCATAAATTTGAAAAGCGTTATTAAAACCACATCAGCACAAATATAACGCACACGAACAAACATATTCCTCTACGAAAAGTATGAAAAACTTGTTTCTCTCGAAAGTATGTAATATTAAGAAATTTTGTCACTCTTCCATTTGATTTAAATTTAATTAAATAATTAATTTTTTTTTATGATAATAACGCTCCTTGGACCCTTTTCATTAGAGCATTTTCAGTACATTTTTCACGACCAAACCCGTAAATTTTTAACGCATGAAATTTTTTTGTTCTGACCTTACCGACATGCAATTTTCTGTCGTAGAATAAGGTCGATTACAGTTTCCTTTCGCCACCAGGGGTTACTTTAACATTCATTCCACGAAGTGTGAAAGACATAAAAAAGTTGAAATACTTCTGACTCCAGGTGCTCTTAATTTTTACTGCGGTAATAACATTAAAAATCAGTCATTTTTCCCCTCTGGCGTATTTTAAGCTCAGAAATCACGTAATTGGAAATTCCATATTTACTATTGGTTTTCTGTTACTAAAATATTAACATAATTCTAAAGGATGTTGCGTTGAGTCGTTTTTTACTCCATTTCTAACGCGTAATCAGAATGTATCGAGATGTAATATTTTATTAATCTTAACAACTCACATTTTACGCTTTGCAAATAATTTACATGTTAAGATTCGACTTAATTAATACATGATTAAAATTAACTGAAGAATTTGTCATAATTACACTAGTTAGCAGTCATTGCACTTCCACACAATTGAACTATTGTATGTTTAATTGAGAATGGAACAAATATTTTACGCATGCTTATAAAACATGAAATATTTGCAGATGCATATTTTGTAAACCACGTTAATTTAATTGGTAAATTGTTTGTCATTCGGCAATATTTTTTAAAAAAATCCGTTTGAAAATCGAGACAGATTTTTAATTTTAATGTTATTTCCAGTGACCGTTTCCGCTTTGTAGCAACATATTGTTCTATTGTGGCATAATGATTACATTTAGCCGTGAAGGAATAATTCACAAAGTCCAGTAAAAGATAACGACTTCATAAAGTCGAATATTACGTTGTTGAAGTGGCCGATGTACTAGCTCAGACCCGAGGAGTATTAACGATAAGCAGAATTTTGATGTCTCCGGGAAGCAGCGACGTCTGTCCGGCGTTATCACAGACGATTGTGAGAAACTTGGCGTTGGTCGTCGGCGCCTTGCAGCGACGCTACCTCGAGCCTCGGGCCCGACGGATTACGGTTATCGGGCTTTTAAGCATTTATCCGGGGACAAAAAAATAAAACTTCAGCTTCTCCCCTCCTAGACTGGAATAAAAATATGCCAATTATTCACGGAGGCGCTGCACTCAAATTCCAAAGGCTTTGGTGAAAAATGCTCGACCGTACGAAACAACAGTGACTCGGAATTTATTTTGGTCCTTTCCCCCTGCAAAATTTTAAACTTACAAAATTAGTTGCGTAAGTTATTGTAGGTAAAAGTAAGACGTATGAGGGAGAAAGACACGTTAATCACAGAGTGAGAAGTTTCCTTTGTGCTCCTCACATCACCATAAATCATTTCACTTTAAAGCCTGCATGAATTATAATATTTCAAAAGTAGAGTGATTACGAATTAGAGTATTTTAAGACTTTTTAGAATTTCACGAAATTAATTCCGGAATCCAAAGTTTGTAATACTTAATTTTATGAACAACCAAGACGAAAATTTCAATAAATGTTATCACAATTATCGGAATCAAATTTAAATACATCAAGTATGAAAATAATTTAAAATTAAAAATAATTTTCAGTGTGTAACGTTACACAGTTTTAGTTAAAAATGCTCTATTGTTTTTAGACAATTAATACGAAAACATTTGTTACAACAATTAATAGCATAAATCTGAAAACAAGAGCAAAAGTGATTCAGAAATTATTTTTGAATTTTGTACGCCGCAAAATTTGAAGTTATCAAAATTACTACTAACTGCATTGTATAGAATATGAAAGAGTTAAAAATTACACGAAAAGTTTTACCTATAACATTATTCATGTCGCTTAACAAATTTTGTCGTGATATTGAACACAGGTATCCTTAATTTCGAATATTTTACGACGGAAGGAGACGAATTTATTGTCTTTAACTGTTTAATTTGAATATTCTGGATATGAATACTTTCAGAAATTAGATGGTTTATCGAATTGTTCATGCGATTATAACAGTCTCTTAGAGCATATATTACCTTGAGATGCACATCAATTAAAATATAGATAAATACAGAAAACTATGGCGATTAGACTAACACTCCCATACATATATTCGTTTCATTTTCATATTTATGTCTCTCCAAAATATCGTTCATTGTCTAAAAACTGTAGTTAAAAGTTCCGTCCACTGTGTATATTTTTCATGCTGCGTTAAGTAAAGGGATTATGTATTAATCTTATATGATTCGATACTTTATTCCTGCAAGTAGCGGGAAGAATTATTCCTTTCAACAACTTGCTTAAATATCGGAAAATTATACATTGACGGTTTGGGAAAATTTTTTTAATTGCCGTTTGGTTTCGATTTTAATTTCACCGTAACTTTGGAGTGATTTTGCTGCAAACTTATCTTAAGTGTAAGTAAGTTGTGTAATACACCGGTCGGGGCTCTCTAGTGAAGTGCATTGCGTGCCTTATATCATTATCGGTAATTTCAAGATTCCGAAAGACTGATGGCCCTCAGTGTACAAAAACAGTCATCATTATATGTCAAAATGGCGAGTTTTATTGAATGAGTGTCTGAGAAAGTTAATATATTCTAGTTATTTATGTGTGATTTACTTGCAAACAATTTATCCAACAACATGAAGGTACGAGTCTGTCGCAGTTTCATGACAAGCCTGTGACAAGGATTTCTTTGTGGTGTTGCAATTTTTACAAATATATATATATATATATATATATATATATATATCTGTGTGTGTGTGTGTGTGTGTGTGTGTGTGTGTGTGTGTGTGTGTGTGTGTGTGCGTGGTACGTGCGTCCGTAAATAGAGAAAAAATAGTTATTATGCAACAGAAAGTGTAATATATTTCGATTTAGACACAGGGCAAGAACTGATGTTTAATTTGGTGTACTGAAATGCAAATTCCAATCATTAGCAAGTATACTACATTCCATAATGACCCGTAGTAATTGCCCACTGCCCTATAAATAACAGCCCCAGGATCGTCTCCAAGGTGGATGAATTATGTATGACTGGCTCAATAACACAAATTTCTTAATTAGCATACATGCCTTCACTATTGAACATTTACAGCGCAACTCAATTATATTTACAAATGTATTCTTGTCTTCTTTATAAGTTTCAAAGGAAATGCTTTTAAATATTTATAGCCGAGTAAATGCGGGTGGTGAATTAATTTAGTATGAGAAAATAGTGTAAATACTCCTTTCTCAATCAAAATTTTTTTCGCGTTAGTTGAAGCATGTTCTACAAGATACGCGAGAATTCTCAATATAATATATCTACCTTAAACATATTTACGATAGAAGTGAAAGCATAACGAAAGTATTCCAAGTATGAGAAAATCTTAATTTGAAAATTATTTAACAACAGAAATAAGATATAATAAATATGTAATATTCCGTTGGGTGTAGGTTATATTTAAACGTTTTAATTATTGAATTACAAATATAGTGCTCAAATTATTGCAAGGACAAATCAAGTTGACTAGATTGAATGTCAGGATTAGGCTAGAACTCTAATCATTTCAATTAATTGCTATATCGGTTTTCTTTCAACATTTCAATAAGCAAGGAGTGGGGATATTTTATATCTTGGAACATAACATATCAAATAATAAAAATAAGCGCTTTTACTATTTTTTACACTATGTTGTAAATAATCAATGCGTCATTTTATTTTGTAACGTTTTGTAAATATTTGCATTATGTGTCTTGCTCTCGGAACAGTAGTTCTTTTGCCCATATCAATAAATTTCTGCTTGGTCGTTATTGTTTACACAAAAGTCGATGAGTCTTTTCCCAGGGAAAAAGAACCGTCACAATGTATGTCATTAATATTCCAACGCATACTAAAACTTAAGTTGCACTTCATTCGTATGAATAATGTAATGCGGAACATAAGAGAATTTATCTTAGGCGGTACACTCACTACACATATTGGACATTTTATAACAATCTAAGCAGGTTTAGTTGAAACATTTCAGGAACAAAGAAAACTTGTTTCTATTGATACATATGAAAGAGGAGAAGTAACTTCTTTATCCTTGAATATATGAGATTATTTGGAGAATAACAATGAAAATTTAAAGCTATTTTCTGTTCTGTATTTTATTAAATATCACACAAATAACTATCAACTATATCATGCAAATGTAATTGACTTCAGAAAATTAGTGATTTTTTTCCAGGTAAGTAATGCAACTAATTTGTGAAAAATACGAATTTTAATATAGCTTTGAAAATATTCACGTATTTTTAAAAACATTAGATAAATTTACAGACATATATTGAGCATCTTACTGCAGTGTCTTTATTTTCAGTCCTTTAACATTGCTTCTCATACAATGCGGCCGAAATTTAAAAGTTGTTATTTAACCAATTAGCAATAAAATAGAACTTCAAATATGTTGTAAATCGACTAATTTATGTATGTGTGTCTGCCTATAAATTAAAATATTGTGACTAATAGCCCAAAACGAAATTGATCCCCATTTTAAGTAGCCAACAGACCTAATGAACGTAAATGTAATATATTTCAATCGATAATTTTTAATTTATGACCGAATTATTATTTTTTCTATACTTTCGTGTACAATTAATAAACATTAGTTAGCGGTAAGAAATTAGCGAACTGCTTTCGGGGAACTTCGGTCAACTTCAGCAAACACGATACACCTGAGGGTATAATATTTATATTCCCTACATATAATGAGGTCCGGTTAAAAATTACTCCGTTCTCCAAGAGAAAAATCAGCGTGATTAAGATTCTTCCACAGTTTTTTGGTTTCTCGGAGCTGACAAAAATAACCACAAACGTTTCTACGTAGGTTAGTTTTAAACACCCTCAAAAGAAGCGGCAAAAGGATTAGGTTGTCATAATAAATGCATTGCATGCAGTATTTTAGTAAAATAATAATTAATAAAATATTATACAGGATGGACAACAATACAATATAATCTGGCAATAGTATAACACCATTCATACAAGTGAAAACACTCATTGTGATCCTTCTGCAAAAAAAAAACCTAAGCAAAATCAGAAACAATTCTCATGGCGAGGAGCTTTACAGAAATTCACATTCATCTCAGTTAATTAATTTAATTAAAACTCAAGACCTACAGAAAAATATAATGCCTTCAGCAAATTATCGGAGTGCGAATGAAACTCTGTGACGTTGACTGACGTTAGGGTTTCAAGAAACACCGTAGCGAAGAACGGATAATCGGTTCTATTACAGGCATTGTAGGGAAATACACATTACACTGAGGATGATAAAATAAGTTATTTTCATGCACCAGGCTTATGCAATATAGATATATCGAATGTAAGAGGATTCCAAAGTAGAGTGTGAAGAATATAGTTTGTACAGCTTCATATATTACAAAATAAACAATTCTACTGATGAAATATAAGTTAAATAATGTTTTAACTCACTAAGAAATAAATGAATATTCAGTTTATTAAGTTCTATATAACTAACAAAAAATTTATCGTTCCCATAATAAAGTTACGTTGATCATTTGAGTGCCTTATATCTGGGTGCGTGTTAGAAAACTTTGGTGGAGATGCGACCCTGTAATGTGTTTGCGTAGAAAGAGTTCCACTCAGGAAGCGCGGAATGAGAGTTTGACGACATTGTTGGGTTTCTCAAAGACCCGGAGACAGAGAGAGAGTGACAGTGAGAGAGACGGAAGGAGACAGATTGAGAAAAAGAGTGTGAGTTGGGGGAGGGGGGGGGGACAAGGGGGCAGCTTATGCGGGCAGTTCGGCCAGTTCGTCCAACTGATAGCTGAGCCGTGTCCACGCCATGGGCAGATGATTCAAGGAAGCTCGATTAAACTGCCCGATCGTATCAGTTAATGCAATACGAAGTTTAAACTAATATATTCAGTCAGTTTAAATAAGTTAGTAGGAACTTGGCGAAACAAAAGTTTTGTCTAGAAAAAATGGATGAACCGAAGACTTTATCAAATCCTAGTATATTTCATAATCGTACCTTTATTGAATAAAAGTTAGTTTGTTCTCAACTTATATTCATTGTAAACTGCACGTCAATTTCTTTTCATGTAACTTCTTTCTGTTGGACTTATTTTCACAATGAATATGTATTTCACCATGTGTTAACCTAATTGAAGGAAATATCACTAAGAATTTTCCATAATAAAAAGTAAAAATATTCTTATCACCCTCTGGTTAGCATTTTCATTTCTTATAATTACGGACCTATCGGATATAGTTAAAATATAGGTTGGAGGTTATGGAAGTCAGTAATTAGAAGTTGGTGGACAATCAAAGCCGGACACTGTTAGTTCCCTGGGGAGCTGTTTGCCGTCCACAACCAGGCATAAAGACACATTAACCCTGCAGCCTCGGCAGTCATCATGTGTAATAGAAGACTGCGAGCAGAATTCTCAATGCCGACCCACACCTTCCGCAACAATTACGGAAAAATCTACTCTCGAGACTCCAGTCGCCACAAATATCACATTCTTGTTACAACGCGAAATTTCTTTAAATGATATGGTGACGATAAACTTTTCAAATCTGCATATTAGACAGTTATATTATCAATTATATAATAATTCAGTGCCATATCACTTTCTGCGTGAGGGAAATGAGCGAGCTTTAATTAATTTAATTGTAATATTAGGAGACCGTTTGGAATTTCATCGTTGAAAAACATTGCGTAGTGATCGCAACAGGTCATGTCATCACAAAGCATATCGAATTATATATACGTGTATATGTATGTGCATGGTATATTTGAAATAATATCTAAGGGAGTATTAAAATTGGGTTCTATAAACACCATGACATTTTCTTCAGGACTGATAAGGCTTTATTTTACGCAGATAAAATGTATAAGAAAAGTTATAATTATGATTCAAAAACCTATATTCTTATGTATAAGTATTTATACATCTGAAATTTTAAGTCTTACTATTCCTTTTCTGAGCAAGAGAACCAGTCATAATTTGAAAACAAAAGTACCAACAATAAAATTTGTAGATTCAAACTATTTCTGCATGTAGATGCAGAAGGCCTCTGCGAACAATATACGTTTTTAATAGAAACAATGTTGACAAATGCGCATGACACGAATACCGTATCTGCTGTAATTAACCATTCCTCAAAATGTGGCAGTTTTTATGCTAATGTATCGTCAAGAGTATACTGTGTATTACTGCCGACTGTCACTATTCCTACGTATAGTATTCCTGCGAGTCCGTCCTGAATACTAACAGGTGAGATCGTGAACTGTAACCAAGAACACAGATAAATAAAGAAAATCACAATGATACGTGTAATGCTGGTATATCTAACCAGTTAGGCGCTACATCAGATAATTTTATATCACACAAACGCAAATATATTATTTTGTAGAGCAGTATGCGTGAAACGATTTAATCAGTATGCCACAAGCAATAAAATTTTATTTTCTGTTGGGCAATGCACTGAATGAAAGTATTTTGAATTAAATATTATGACAACGTTTAAGGTTTTCTGCCGTAATTTTATAGTATTTTTATGGTAAGTAACATTCTTGGAATAATACGAGGAATTTCCTTAGAGGAGGTAAAAGAAACCAATTATTTCAAAATATCTATTAGCATTTTTATTATAATTGTGCTAACGAGGCAAAGACGAATCTTTGAAGCTAATTTTTGCACACGCAGACCTCAGGCCTCCTCCAGTCAACGAGAAGAAATTATTGATGTGGCTTTCGTCAATTTTATAGAAAGCGAGTTCGCAACGACCTTCTAACTTCACGTTTCAACTGCTGATTTCATCACGACGTCGGCCAACCTTATGATTAGTCAGACACATTCCATATTTGAGTACGTATTACGTTGTTTTATTCAGTGCAAACTGATTGCAGGTATACGCACCGCTCCAGAAAAAATTTCACGTGGTTAATAATTTTAGAAAGCAAATTGATTTTAAGGAAGATATTTTCATTTGTTGGATGGTGTCGATATTAGTAAATTAACTATTTTCTTATTTTATTTACAAAACATCTGTTTCAACGACGATAAAGATAAATATTTTAGTGTGTTTATAATCAACCTGATTTCAGAGTAATTTGAATGCTCACATAATATTGCCTTTAAGCTTCCAGTTTCCAGCAAGTCATAAAATATCTGTTATAGTGAAGTGGCCTACCTTGCTCTGTTCCGCAAACCCTGGGTATGATTTGCACAATGGCATTGCAGGACGAGTCTTCGAAGCACAACTGCCGAGCGATTAAGCAGTTCAGGTTGGCCACAGCAGTCTTTATGTTCGGACCTGAAATGACAAGCATACATCAAATCGTAACTAAATGTATCGAGAATATAAATGAAAAATGTGTACACATACTATAAAATTAATACAATACTTTAAATAATTGTTTAAAAAACGTATATATCGTCACACTAAAGTAAAATTTTTGTACAGAAAATGGTTGTATGCAGCATATCTGAATTTATTGTGTACTAAATTCCATTTAAAAGGGTCGGAATTCTAGTTTAAAAATCTGGTTTCATCAGCTACGTAAATTTTGGAATATTTTAAATAAGGCCCAATAATTATTAACGAGGCTTCCGACCTGAATTACAATTTAAAGATAAGAACACTTTTTCGACGTGGAAAGTCCTCAAAACAATTTCATAAGTCCTCCTAAAACCTATTTACTATTAACACTCATCAATGCGAATAAAAAGTGAAGCCTGTAAGCACGATCGTGCTTGATTCCTAGATTTTTTCTATTTATAATACGTCCAGACTACCATTGAACGTAACCAAGGTGTCATTAATTTAACCTAAAAATTTTCCTTTCGCCTAACATTGAATCCGAATAATAATTTCATAATTCTTTAAAGCGAAAAGTTCAATTATCTGACGTAGTATATCAACCTCTCATTAGAACTGGAATAATGTTTGTAGTTAAATGATGTAAAATTATTTTGCCAAATATATTGAGTTTTTTTAAAAAATAACATTCAATAATATTTATTAATAAAATCACATTTTCGCATAAAAGACAATAACTTTGAAACGTACACCATCAGTTTCTCTTGAGTTTATAACAAACTTGAGGTTTTTTAAAGATCGCCGACGAAACTAATACAAAATTTTAAGCTCTTAGCCTCTTAATACAATGGCGAAATAACATACATTTCTTAAGATACATGTAAAATATATTATTACGAAACAAGTTAAAGCAGTAACATAAAAAGAACGAAGTAAATAAAGCGTCATTTTTAATTCATATAAAGTTATAAAAAAAATAAGAAATCGAATGACTTCTTGCTATTTCCGTTAAATATTCAGTACAAACTACAAAAATTTCCAAGATATGAAATAAAAATAATTTATTGTCTTTTCATGTCATGAATACAGATTTAATGTAATATTGTACACAATTTCTAAACTATGTTTGTTTACGTATAAATAAATGAAGTTATGCAAACTTCTGTTGATGTAGTTTAACAAATATTTATGAGAAGTTCTGTAAGTTAATTGTAATAAAACGCCGAGACAATTGAGCCCCAATCGTTTCAATTTTCATTTGTGCTCGATGATAGCAAAGATACAAGATTCCATCTTGGCTGATTGCTTCAATTCTTATAAAAATGTTGGGATCGTCCTGGAATCCGAACTGGAAATTCATTGAGGAAATACCGCTTTCAGGCCATTCATTCCTCTCACAGACTAAACGCAGAACATCTTATTCCTTAATTTTTTAGAACCTGAATGGAAATAGATCAACGTTTTAATATTAGAGAAACTAATTACCAGAGTTTCAGTATTAAAGAAAATGCAACTCATAAGAGAATGATTAGAAAATTATTGTATTACTTTTGTTTGTAATTGTCAAGAAAGCTCTTTTCGACAGTTGTGTTTCCTCAAAAACCCGAGTATGAACTTGTAAATACTTTTCAGTCGATCATATATGAATATTGTGAAACTGCTTCAACTTTGTTATTACGCACCATCGTAATTTAAAAGCAGCTTAATTGCGGCACAACGCAAGTATCATCTACGAGGAACTCTTTATTGTGGACTTTTCCCGTCAATTTAAATTTCAGTGCACAGAATGGGGTAGTAAACAATAAATTTATTTCATTGGCATATGCAATGATTATTGAACACCGTCGCAATAAAAACTATAACTCGACAATTTTTCGTTTATAAATTCAATATCATTGACATGAATTTCAAAACCGCCAGTGTATTAGAAATTTCATCACACTTTCATTATATGCAAATATAAAATAAACTCGTTTGTATTTATGACATTTCATTACACAATATTGTGGTTATTTTGTTGCAAAGAAAGAGTTGTTCATTAGGTACTAGCCAATGTTTCTGAATAAACTGCAATCATTCCACATTCATTCCTTTACACATAGAAAAGTATGAGATAATAATTCAAAATGTGGTAATATAAGGCGGTATTATTTTATTATTTCAATATTTAATGTTAATAATACTATAGAAACAATTTTTTGTTCGTAATTACTGCGTAAATCAGAATAAACTTGAATTTGGCCACATTCAGAAATAATGGTTCAGATGGATTACTGCATTCAATTTCCAGTTTCTGTGCGAGTATGGGAAAGTGAGCATGTGTTGCGTAACGGTAAATATGTAATTACCGGATGGAAAAAGTATGAGCATTCCGCATACATTTTATATAGCATAAAACAGGGACGCTAGTCTTACAACGAAAGGAGGAAAAATAGCGCTGGGAATGGAATGAGAAACAGGGTGAATACGCAGTATTTGTGAGGATGAGATGGGCAGTGTAAAGAGGAACGCATCGAGGGCAGCCTCCAATAGGGGCCGACTTGAGACACTGGGATCACGCCAAATTGGGGGATTTGTGCGCCATAGCCTCGAGCCTCGTGCTCTTTAAATTTCCATGTTTAAATCATTTCACTGCATGTTCCTGCAATAATCTTACAGGAAAGGTGGCCTTCCGTTTCTGTTATGCCCAACGACTAGTCCGTAGCCTACATTCTCACGAATCTGTTACAATCTACAAGCTTAGCACGCTAATACAGCTCAAAGTGAGGGCGTGACGTTATTCGACTCATTTGGACAGTCGTTCTGCTGGATTCCCATGTGACTACTACACGAAACCGCTTCAAATGATTAACATCAGTGACAATATAATATTTATAAACTGTTCGCGCTCTAATAATTAACTACGTCAATTGTGTTTTTTCAAGTGAAATCAGTTTTTGTGGAAGTGTATTTAATTGGAAAAATCTGAACTTACGCATATACCCTTGATGATTTTTCAATTGCTCAATTCAGGAAATTATTCTAAAACTTACACATAAAACATTATTCTTTTCTTATAAATTATTTTAAATACATACTATTTTAAAAATTGACGAAAGTCTGAAATGTCGTCGGAAAAAATTAAAATACATTTTGAAAATTAATATTGTGATTTTGAATATGACAACATATATGTAATTGTATGTTAAATGGTTTAAATTGTGGATTTTAGATGAAAACGACTTAATGGAAGTATTCAGGAAAACTGAAAGAAAATCTATAATTAAGTAGAAGTCGATCTGGTTGTTTCTTTATCAGTGTAAGTATTATCAGATTTTTAAAATAAATAATTATTATTCAACTCAATTTTACTTTTGGTTCGTTGCTATTCCTAAATATAACAGGAAAAAGAAGCTATTGAAACGACTTCAATAATGTTGTATTTATTAAGAACTAATTTCGGATTTTCAAACTAAGGATTAGCACTTTTACCGCGTACGATTCAGAAAATACAGCAATATTTTCAAGAAAGTAATGTAAGAAACGAATGAAATTTTAATTGTTGCTAAATCGAAATCTTGTGAAAAATTCAGTGTTCAAATATTCAATAATTATTGTATTGCTTGAATAAACTCTCTTTCTCGACGTATATTTACGTGTAAGGCTTTGTGGTACTCCACGGTCGGGCCTAATCAATGTAAATAACTGTCGATAAATTAAAGAATATTTATATGTATCTGCGAATAAATAACGATAAAACAGACGATTATGTTAAAAAAAATCCTTTAGCCTCATTGCAGATATATAGGATTTTTATAAATTATTCTGAACCCATTTGAAATACGTTCTTCATCGATGATTGTATCTCAAAAACACCAATGTGATGTTCAATATAATGTAAATCATTTTAAAGTAAAACTTTGGTTACAAATCTTGATTTGTAAGATATTGATTGTTCGTAATAGTAAATATATTCTGGGATAAGACATCTGCATTTCCAAATACACGTAATGTTTTTTTCCAAGAAATGGAATATATCATATAAGCAGCAGGTGTCGAAAGAAATTTTGAGACGGAAAGGGAAGAGTGAGACCGTCTTGAAAGCCGTGTTTTGCTTGCCACAGAAAGGATGAGAATGCAGGGAGCGCCACTTGGCTTACGTATCGTTACAGTTTCAAAGGACTCAAAAAGAAATGCACACAACCACAGGCAGGCCGCACAATAATTATCAGGAGAAAAAAGGAATGCGCGCGATGGATGAAAGAAATAATTCTCCCTTTTGTGTCGTTTTGTTAACATCAATGTATCCGAAACAGCTATGATATTCCAAGCGTAGATTAATTATGCAGTGCAGAAAGTCAATATTGTGCCGACGTCAGGCGTCGGGGCGCCCTTCGCAACTTTCTCGCACTGAGGCGCTAGGAGGTGCAATCGGCATTGTCACTTAAATTACAGTTGTTTCTCATTTCCAGTGTATCGAATCGACGACGCACGAAAAGAATCGCGATAAAGGGGCGCATTCAGAGTCCGTGCCGAAGTGTATTCTCTGTCAACAATGCTACAATATTTAATGTGCACTGCACAGCGACTTTTCCATAAATAAGAAGCAAATGAGTTTCTTTTTTGCAAAATTTTACGGAAAAGCTCAAACTTTCAACACACTTTTCATTTTGCGCTATGAAACGACACTTTACCTGGTGACACCGTCATTAACGGGCACCTTCATCCACAAAAAAAAAACACTTCTCCGAAAAAGCCTTCCTTATTTTTCTGCAACACAAATTTTAGTTCTGTCTCAGTTTGCTTTTAGAGATGCTAGATATAAAATCATTCATTAATAATTATTTATTGTACAAAAACTGATACTACTTTACCTCGTTACAAATTTATGATAAGTATTAAACAAATACAGTTTCAAGAGTTGATATCTTCTTTACTTACGAGCTTTCGACTCTGCAGTCATATTCATGTAAAGGTTTATAAAATCGTCTTTCACAATGTCAAGAAGCTGAAATTAGGGATATAAGACATTAAAACGTATGTGATGTCTCAAGCCGTTCGGTAAAAAATATTTTCATACTGGTAAACGGCTTGAGACTTTTCTAAATAACTAATTTTAGCGTTTTAATATTGCCGCCAGATGACATACCATCAGATGACTAGATTCGAAATTTTCAATATAAAGAACTGTTGAAGCTGTATGTGGATATTCCTTCTTATTTATTGTTGAAAAGCGTTCCATCAAAAATAAATTAATTTCTTGATATTAAGAAAAAATATTAACAAAAAGTGACATTACACAGGAATTAGCATAAAGAATACATTTAACTTACTTCTGTTCCTCAACTGTAGTTGATCTTTAATTCGAAAAAACAAATTCCCGAAAGAAAGAAAAACTGAACGCTGTTTCCCTTGAATCGGTTGATTCAGAAACGAAGCTGACACATCTTACATAGACATTATAAATCAAGCACTACTCGATTAAAATTAATCCAAGCCACAAAATAAATTGAATTTAATACTTTCTTTTTACCTGTATAATATTTTTACGTGGATTTAAAAATCTACTGTTTCTGCGTAGAACCTTAATAAAATATTAGTTACCCATTATAGAATTTTGTATATTATAATTAAAAACAAAGAAAACTTGAATTATAGGCCTTTCGAGTTCTATTAAACATTATTTATATGCAATTCTGTTATATATTTACTTTGAATATTACTTCTTATATTGAATTAAAGTAAAACAATTATATGCAAATATATAATCCGTGTTTTAAATAATATTTTTATTTTAATAGAAATAATTTCAAAAATTCTTCTGAACATAACTTCTGAGAATTAAATAGTACGAATTAGTTTCATTATATGCAGAAAGGTTCTTTTATTTTAAGTATATTTCGAAGATTGCCAAATAAAAGTGCATAAAAATATTAAAAGTACGAAATTTGTTATTTTGATTATAACGTGACTATTGTGATGAGTTGAACTTTGAAACAAATTGATCCGGAGTTTTATCTAATTTTTAAGGGTAGTGAATTTTAAATATACTCCAAGATGTTTAATAATTTGAAAAGTAATTATATTTAAATCTACTTCGTTATTAACACATCATAGAAGGTATTTCTAATTATAACAATAGACAATTTAAATAAAATAATTTGTAATTTAATTAGAAAATATGTCGTCTGTCGTAAGACGTAAATTCTTGTTTGTACCAGTGATTCTGTAACATATTAATCACATTCGGAACTATCGGCTTTCGGCTGAAGCCCTTGCGTGAACTTTTCCGATTATAGGAGGAGCTCAAAAGGCGAAACTGGGGTTATCCATCAGCTGATCACCACCAACCCTCGGAATATGTTACGGAGGCGTAAACCATCAAAAGCCAAAATATTTTCACATCATGATTCGGTTTTAATTTACTGAAATATATATTCGTTAAAACAAAAATAAAAATTTTAAATAAAGAATTCGTATGAACGACATCATTAAATTTCATTGATTCAATATTATAAAAAGAACTAACGGTTTAAGAATGCAAGGAAATAAATAAAATACTAAATCTCTCAAGCATGTATCTATTATTATTATTATTTATTGAGGTCGCGTCGACATCGTGGTCATTGGCGTATGTATATATTTTGTATTGTCAAACTTCTAAATTTATTCCTAGATTACAAATAAAATATTAGATCACTTTCCTGGGTTATGGATACTTCGGTATCTCCTTGTGAATATTTTCAATAGTTATTACACCGATCATTATATATTAATAGTCAGTTAACTTTTCGTACCGTGAATATTTCTCCTCAAATTGAAAGTTTCTTTTTACAAAATTTGATAATTAATTTTACAATACGTGCGTGGAAAAGAAGTAATTATTTTTAACTTATATTTAATAATGGAACAATTAGAGTAAATTCATAAAATATTTTTAGTATTACTGTGCAATTGTTAGTACGAAATATGGATTATTATTTCTGTAAACGTCGTTTAGGTATCCGTGAAAAATGTTTAAGATATATAGCGTACTCTGTGATTTTACTTTTATTACTTTTATTATTATTATTATTACAACTTTTAGTCGAAGGACTTTACATAATTATAATTTAAATTTAACAAAACATTTAGAAAATTTTAACTTTATAATCAATTCAAATAATTTATGATCAGTAAAAGTTTCATTCCTCGCAACAAAATTCTATGAAAGTATATAAAATTTTCCAAACCTTATGAGAAAGAGGTACATCTATGATTTAAATTTACAGGTTTCTACAATGTAACAAATCAAATTATTTGAAGTTTTGCATTTGTAAGAATTATGTCCTACAGCCTATTTCGTATTGCAATTAAAATATTTTTGGTACGATCATATTAATTATAATTAAACAGGGTTGTTGTGATCATGCAATCCCAAGCCAGTTTTTCTCAATGTAGCAGGTTACTAGGATTAAATTCGCAATTCACGTGGTTTTCAACACGCGTAGACATATTTCCTCTGTGAACATTTTATGGTTGTTTTTACGTCATATTACATTTTGAAACACAATTTTGAGTACTCGGTGATGAAAATATATTGAGATGTAAATGACAATCCGTGAAGCCATATTTACTATTGACTGCAATAGAGAGCAATTTAAAGTCCACAACCACTCGTTGCTCATCGCAAGGGTATATTTCAAGGGTAAATGTGGTCAGGCTTTGACCGGTCTTAAAGTGATATTCCTAGTAAGGTAGACACTTTAATATATTCTACAAACTTGGAGATGACTAAATGATTTAATTATCTAAGCTCGTTTGTTGCGCCCTCTTGTTATTTGCAAAGGAACCACACGCACGTCCTGTCTCTTTGAAATTACACAGCACGCAAATTTTCCATGGAACAATAACCTTTGAATCCAGGATCAAATGCAACGGACCACAGAGGTTTTCTTACTCTCGATACTTACAAACAGTGACCGATTTCTTTTCTAGAAAAACCATTTTTATGAATACTCTAAAATCCGTCAATTAAGCCATTGAAAGCACAGTTAAACAAGTTCCAGAAACGATCGAGACATATCGCTTTCATATTCGTACGTTTCAGTATTAATTATTAAGTTTACTGAAAAATATGGAAATGTTACTATGTTGTAATTTAAACAATCGACAAGATTATTTGCTGAATAAAATTAACATAATTGTTTATTTACCTTCCGGCCAAAACGGTCTACACTAAATCTTTAAAAATAAATCTCTATTTACGAAAGCAAAGAAAAGTTCTTAATTAAAATTTGCTTTTCATAACATCATATGCTATCTAACAGTTCAAGTTCTATATACGTAATCAATATTATATTTAAGTGTCCTGAATCATTTCAATCAGAATCGCCAATAAAATAATATTTGATTTGTCACGTCTGTCTAAAACTTTTATAACCGTATGAACTTAAAAGTTCATAAATATTTCCGATTTGTGGTTAATTAGAAATAGACGTTTGATATGAATAAATGTTGTATTTAAATGCCACAAAAAATGGAGAAGACAACGAAATAAAATTTTAGTATGCTACAGTGAATTTATATATTTATTCTTCAAACTGAAAAAATCTCCGAGTTTCGTCTCAATTTTCATTCATTTGTTTAGCCGGTTGTTACGGAAAAATGGAAGAAATGTTTATTTGTTGGTCCAAGAAAACGTTGCCGTTTATAGAATATCTTACCAATCTTGCTTTCTACTTTTTCATTATTCTTACATCATCATGCACCCAACAACTGTGTGGACAAGAAAAATTCAAATTATTTTAATAGTTTTAAGAAAATTTAACTGAAGTTGTGTAACGTGTGGGGATTGTAATAGCTACTAATGATGCATTAAACCTTAATAATCAAGATTTCATCGTAGAAACAGCCCAGAACTTTGAATCAGTGTTTTAAGTTTTTCATTCACATTTCCTATAGCCTTTTGAAGAGTAATTTTTTCGCAATGAATAAATTACCATATGTTTTTAAGGACATAAATTTCTGAGGCTGAAGGGAAAACAGTAACATTAAATTCAGAAAGGGAAATAAATTTATTACCCAATGACACCTGTTTTGTGTTTTTCTGGAGCGGGATAATATCCTTAGAAAACAGGGAATGCGTAATGAGAAACAGTGTTTAATTATCTTAATATCAGCGCGCGATCCATCTTCGAAGCACAATTGGATACATCTCATATGCTATTCTAAGAAGTTTTCTGCAGCGCTAGGTGAAGTGATAATCTAATTAAGAAAGTAATATGTTAGGGCTTTACAATGTAGCTCCAGTCCACATTTCCACACAGGACAAAGAAGGAGCCGAAGGGGATAGGAAGAGGTGAGTGAGGATGGCTATAGGGGGGCGGCTATGGGGCTGTGGCGGGGGCGGAGCTGGGGAAACAACTACAAGAGCCAGAGCCAGCCACGAGACTCTCCCCCAAATAAACAAAACGCAAACAAGATAGCATCCACACGTTTAAATACAAAGTATAGCTTGGTTCTGTGTAAGCAACGTCGAGCGGCTGTAAACTCCAATGCGTCGTTTAACTGAACTATTAACCTCTGTATACCACTTGACTAATAAAATAGCTCATATCTCTGCAACTCAACGGCTTCTATACTCACTAAAACAAATATTTTTTTCAATTCTTTGATTACGAAACACATCAGGGTTGGTACTCCTATTCCATATATAGACCGAAAATAACCTTAGTATTAATAAAAAAAAGTACGTCAACAAAGAAAAATAAGGCGGCAAAAATTATAATCAAGGGGACTTGTCCCGTGATCCATTCTTATTGAACTTTGACTCCTCAAGGTACGGACCCGAAACGACCAAGTAATTTTCCCGGGGTGAGAAAAATAATGTTCGCAAGCATTCTCTCAGATAAGATAACTTCAGTAAGTCAGATTGATGTTCTCTATAATTTACAGCTTTATCTTATTTTACGCCGGATTCTGAGTACCTATTTGGAAATAAACTTGCTAAACATATACTCATTTATTTGAGTGGCGCCTCAAAATTTGTAGATTTGAAAAGCAATTTTTTTCCCACTGAACGGTCCACTGTACACTGTTCTACGCGCTAACATTTCATCCATCCGCTATTAGTATTCTATCAAAACCCTGAATGCGTTTATATCGGACACATTATCAGGTTTTGCATTGCCTGCACTATGAATGAAAAATAACAATAAAGCTGAAATGGATAGAGAACGGAAACCGTTGGAAGGGTGAAATGATATACCACCGTCGTCATCAAACATCAACCCATTTCATTTATGGATACCGCTTCGTATTCCAGAATCATAATACTGAAATATATTTTATAAAAACATCAGAGAAAATTACTTCGGGATAAACAGGAAGGTACTGGGGATGCCTAATCGACAATTCGGGGCCTGTTTTGATTCTAGCTTTGGAAACTCGCACCCCGTTCCAATGTCAATGAAACAATTCATGCTGACGTACAATACTATAATAACCGTTATTCTAAATTAGATTAAATATTGATGCAATATAATGTTTTCAGAAAAAAAAAACAGGCGATAGTTTTCTGAATAAGAACTATCTGTAGTATCAGGCAAAGAAATGGACACTTCAAGATCGAGAATAATAACCCCATCATTAATACTTTCATACATTCCCCACTATAGACTAAAATATCCTCACTATTAAGATATGAAGAGAATTTCAATTATTGACCATCCATATTAGTTAATATTTCGACACAATTTCCCTGTCACTATTTCTTTGTACCACAATATTATTAATAATCTCACTTTGTACTCCATTGACACTAATAAATACGGCAAACTAAGAAAAATTTTATTTAATCGAGTTATCCACAGTAAATAACATTATTGAGCAAATTTTAAAAATGAGGACTTTTGATGCTTCTAAATTAATTTTTTTTTGGCAGTTCTTGATATTTTCCATATCAATCAACTTTCCAATTAATTTTTTCTTTACATCAGTGTTTCAAATTATGACGACCAAAGCCGATATAGTGTAAGGTGGTCAAGTTTGTAAGAAACATTTAAAGTATGAATTTTCGACACATTTGCCTCATAAATCAGAAACAACACACATAAAATAATTAAACATGAGTTCCTGACTGTTCGTTTCAGCAAAGAAATCTCCTTTTCGCATCAGCTGCGGTGGGTTGGATTTCCCAACTTTCATTTTGTTTCTGAACATCTTTTAATATCGGAAAAGAAGGAAGATAGAATATTTCATATGTATCTTCTGCCATCCTTTTATAGCTGTAGAAAATCTTTCGAGCCCTTTAAATTTTTCATATGTCACCGTCTTCTCAAAGTTTTCGTTCATAATGTTGCAGGCCCATTCGTTGTGAGAAATGATTTTGTTGCTCATGTTTCTTTATCCTTATAGCAGCAGGAATAAAGTTGGAGAAACGCCTGTAATAACTCAATTACACAGCTTCCTCCGGCCTGGCGAAGTATCTTAGATTTTCAGCTCACGTGTGATGGACTTCGTTGCCCCTCAGCTTCCTTGGTGATGGCGTTAACCTAAACATACAAACATGGACCACTAGAAACACTGGTCCAATCAAGACCCCTTGTTGCAAATTCTCACTCACTAAATACTCGTTTCGGAAACACTGCTGCTGAATTGATTCATATGCATCACAGACGTATACGTTCATTCACAGACATTTTCAAGCAATTGTATTAAGACTAATCAGTCACATACGCACATTAATCTCATCCTAATTTAATTACTCTTCAGTAGTATTTCCTTCCGACGTTCACTGATATTGTCCAGCACTCGTGTTAGAACATTATTTTGAATTTAAAAAATCAAATTCGTATTTTATGTAGTAATGATCTTTCTGCTTCAATTAGTTTCTCATTGTTGGTATACAACAATTACAAAATATAGTTGATTTAAATTAAATTATCATTAATCTTATTTTTTAAATCAAATATATGCACGTTTCAGAACACTTCAAATATTAAGTTGACGCATTTGTAGTATTATAAAAATAAAGGAAAAAATATATTGCTGTTTGAAATTAGTTCCTCTATTATTGGGGAACATTAATTTATTATTTAGCCAATTATGATATATATTTTGGCAAATTTTAAGATTGCTTAAGACCATTTTTCTGTTTGAACAATCATCATCAAATTTTTTATTTCAAAATAATATACTCTAATTGGTATTAGCAATACGTTTCATTCGCTTTACATATCTGGAAGCTTGATTCGTCATTTGTGGAGTAAACGGTGGAATTTGAAGACCTGTAAGTTTCTGTGTACACTCAATCAATTTTTCACTCTTTTATAAATCCAAATTTCTGTTTTTTGATTCTATGAAATTAATAACAGTCAGATCTCCCAATTATTGGGTATTTATAACGGAATGACTTCAATTTTCAAATTCATTAGCGTGTCTGTACCATATACCTTACGTTGAAGGCATCCCTAACGTTTCTGAGATTTGTCATTAAATAAATAAAAAGCACCCTCTGATCTGTTCTATTAAACGGGGTGTCGTGAGCGGCATTTCCGAAGATAACAGACATTTAACGAAAGGAAACACGAGCTAGCCACGGCCAGAGTCCATAGTCGACCGTTAGTTGTTTTCATTGTGTTTTCGTACTGGGTAATCATTTGGCAGATAATTATATTTCTTTCAACTCTAAATATGAGTTCCTCAACTGACTTTGGTTGTGTTGTCCTTCAGTTTTACTGTCAAGATAATTTATCAATTTTTTTTATTTAATTTGTGATTAACAAATACTTAGTCTTGTTAAATTTTCTAGTTTGTTATAACAGAGATGTTTATTATTTATATTCACTTTCATAACATGACCCAACCTCACATTTACGGATATGATCCCTATGGTTGTCATGGAGTGGGAAAAATGTTTTCAATTACTATTATTGAACTATACGAATAATTCTGAGAGAAACAATGAAACAAAATAAATCTAGTTTGTTAGCAGTAAACCATAATTTACGCGAGTGAAGGCGCGAGAAAGAACTAGTCAGAATTAACATAAGACAGTATATGCGAACAAATAAAAATTTGTTTCATAAAAATTAATTCAACGTATATGTTTGGCTTTTAAGTTTATCCGTAGAAGTCATAGAAAAGTATGGCTTTTGGATTCTGAGCAACAGTAAGTTATTGATCAGGTACGTTTCTGGAGAAAAACGATGCGTCCTCTTGTTCTTCACAATTTACTGCTCCTTTTTATACCGTTGCATATCAGATTCAATCTCCGCGATTTGCAGTTTCCTTTGATGATTTTTTGCTAATAGATCACTGGTAGGCTACTTATTTCCATCGCTTATGGCCAATCGTCTCCCAATCTCTAATCAGCAATAAGTAATTCAGAAAATCAGAATAAGTTTAGGAAATCAGAACTTTCCTTTTATCCTGAAGAACGTTATTTATGAAACTGTTTGTGTTTCTTGGATCAAGAAATTTGCTCTCTTATCGACTATTTTCAAAGAGATCGGCTTCAGCGGAGTGAATTTCCGCAAAATTAATTTGTCCGGAAAGGAGGACTCGTGATTAGTATAAACATTGGTAGATGTATTGGGGTCACGCGCTGGGCTCGGCGCTAAAGTCTTTAATCCAGCTCTCCTCGACTGATTGCGAGGAGGGATGAAGCAACTCTTCATCGATCTTCCAATCTAGGCTTAACAGGGAGTTCAGCGCCGTACCACGAAACAGCTGGCCGCACGCGTCTATGCTCTTGCACTTCTATTGTGCACATTCATTCACAGAGCACGCTATTTAATTAGACACCCTTTCACCCACTTGAGCGCTCCAAATATGCCACTGACGCCATCGGAATCCATTCTCCTGCGATTGCAGCAAACCGTTCCGCATTCTCAGTGGTTGTTAGAGACAAAATAGTCCATGAATAAACTCGACTAATAATATTAATACAGTGTATATTACAGCAAATATGAATGATAGCGAATTATATTCATCTTATGATATCCCTTGTTTAGTAACATGTCATCTTTTCAGTGCCAAAATGCATGTTTTTAAAAATCGGTAAACTTCTTGTACGAACGAAATATACTGAAGTTGTTGGTTAAACAAGGTGAAGATGGGAACGCATGGAGCAGATTGTTTGGAAAACAATCTGGATATAGTAAAAAATAACAGATCTTCATATTAAATATGAAAAAATAAATATTCTAAACAAATAAGCACCTAAAGTATAATTTCAAAATATATAAAAATTCAAAGAGAAAGAATTTTAAAAATAAACTAATTGTATGCAATAAATAGTAGTATTTATTTTAAAAATATTATGAAACATCGAAAAGTTATTTGAACGGTCCAACAAAATTTATTTTTATAACAAAAATTAATAATTCTATTTGCTTCAGAAACGTCATTCATTATTGTGTACAATGTAAACAAAAATTATACAATAGAATACTTAATAAGAAATTACTCTATCGACAATAAGAAATTAAAATTAGAATTTATTATTTACGAGGCTGCTAAAGATTATACGAATCGTATTAGAACTACTCATTCTGAAAATATTGTATAAGTAATCAGCATCTAGAAAAATATACTGACATGGGCAGTAATTTTTAATGAAATTCTGTCCCGAAATTTGTTTTTTTTGTAATCAGAAATATATAAACTGAAGACTTGTTAAATTCAAACGATTTAATTACTAACCAATTTGCATATCGTTAAATTACTACTTAAAAGAGTATGTGACGATGTTACACATAATAATTCAAGAAATATGTTGAATAAAATCTGTACTGACGATTTGATTTACAATACGAGGTTTCAAAAGATCTTGCGTGAATGTTAAATAAGTTGTTCTTAAAATTTATTATTTTGGTTCATCATATTTTACTTATAGAAACAAAGTATTTCCGTGGACAGAATTGAACCTCCGATAATGTATCCGTCTACTAGTGGACTTAAGCCCTGCGAAAAGTGAATTACTCCTTAAAACACCTAAAAATTGGAAGGAACGATTTTATTTGACGGCCAATGAGAGACAAATACAGTACCCGAGTCCAAGGTGTATTTCGTGTTGTATTCTGGATGTGACGCTCAATTTATCTGCGAGGATTGCAGGTGATCTGATGTCTGTCAAATTCTGTGGGATAAATTTGAAAACGCTAGTGTATTTAACATATCGTGTCAAAATCAATCCGCCAATCGACTTAATTAAATTCGCTTACGGCAACTACATATCAGTTAAACACACGTCTGTCAACATTTTTAAAATGTGTTGCTAGGCATTTCTGTGTTGCAAGAAACAGAATCCTCTGAATAAAGCTTTTGTATCATCTGAACTGAAAATCACTAAGTATAAATATGTATTGATTCATGGAGGGTTCTGTAACAGTTGAACATCGCGAATAATACAGATTACGTGAGATTTATATTAACATTAAGAATAACTAAAAATGTGTACGGAATGGAATTTATAATAATCATTCAAGTATTCTCATTTAAACGTTTTAAGGATAAATTTGATACAGTAGAAAAAAATTCTGAAACATTTTTAAATACCACTTTTATTAATGTATCAAATTATTTTTAATAATAACTTATTGGAATACAGTGATGAGGTTTAAACATTTTGAAAGAATTGTTTTAAAATATATTGAGTTCTGAATCTTTCCGCAGAGATTTCGTTTCAATAAACAATTATTATAACAGATTTAATTTATGGTAAGAATACAAATTTGTATAAACATTTCTTAACTGCTGAGATCTGCTTAAATTTTATTTGTATTAATGCGTAATTTCCTTTTCTGATGCGTGTCCGAAGTGCAATGATAATGAAGAGACTACAAGACTTCTGCTGTAATGCAAATGGGCGTTAAGTGCATTTGAATGTGAATAGAAGTAACATAAATCAACTGTGATTTTGAACCAACTGTCCTGTCACCGGGTGTGATGAACGATTCGCGTAGACAGGCTGGCTAGATCATGCATTCATATCTAATCTCGATATTAGCCAGTAATTACAGAGGTTATCAGCTCAACTTGTACTTTCCAAAAGCTTCCCGCGCACTACACGAGCGCTTCAACCAAATTCAGTTCGTTTCGGCACATCGACAAGACTAAATGTGTGGAACAATGATTATCTTCATTACTGCCAATAAATTTATTTTGAGAGAAAAACTTATTAATCAACAACTATGGGTTCAAACAATTATTAATGTTCCTACCAACGAATTTTAACAAAATTTGCGTTTGTTTAGGATCATAATTTCTATATTTACGTTTGCAAGAAAAACATGCATGAAATTTATTGGAATAATGTAGTATGATTTCGTATATTATGATAAAATTGAAATATATTCACTATTAGTTCATTTAGTGACGGTAAAAATACTAGATTTAAAATAACAGCTTGCGGATTACGTAAAGTATTTGTCTTTCACATAAAAAATCGGAATCCAAACATTAAAATTACTGTTTTTTTGCACCGTCACTTTTCTACATTTATTAATAATTGTATTACTCCTCGTTCATTAAATAATATAGGTCACTACAGGAAATTGCAAAAGTTGTATAAAAGCAACGTTTTTCTAGTCTATAGTTAAATAGTATTAATATATAATTAAATACCTCTAATGTTTATTATTCTAATTTTTTTAAATTAGTGATACTAGAATAAAATTTTTTAAATGGTTCATAAATAATTATATTATATTAATGTAGACATTTAAAATGTTATATGACTCAGTAAAATTTTCTAAATCTCTGACTAAATTGAAAATATTTATTTGAGAAATTAAGTATTTTTTTTTTGTAAATTGACGAATGATGAAAACCGCTGGTGTACGAAATAGAGACAATACCTCTAAAGCGGAAAAGAAAAATTACACCGAAAAACATTTAAAAAATATGTCCTATGTACCTGTATTTAAGCAAATAAAATTCCTAATAGAATTACTTTTACTTCCCAATTGTTTGCATAATCGTTTATTTAATAAGTGAATATTATGAACATTTAGTTGCCTTACTGTCAGCGAAATTTAAAATTCGCACTCATCTGACAGTAACAAATATATTTTGTAAATAACAAGCGACTAGAAACCAAACTCATAAAATAATCTGCGTTGAGAGATAGTAGTTCCACCTGTCTCGAGTTGCGTTAGTTCATTTTTCCGTAGGGTAGATTTGTTCCCCTGGGCAAGTGAAGGGTGTAAGTATACGGGGCGGCCGTAGAGTGAGTTCCGAAGGCCAGGAGTGGAGAATTCGTTTCTGGGAGTGTGCTGATGGGACGGTTCTGCAGGTGCTCCCAGGAGACAGGCCCCTGCCCTGGGAAATGTTATTTCAAATGGTCAATCGACAGACTTATCATTTAAACTCCTAGTTTGGAACGTGAAACAGTCTGCACAATGTAACCATTAGCTGCAATCGGACCTCAGAAAAAGTTCGCTAGATTCCAGATTTCTCAAATAATAAAACGGTTTCATACTATTGAATTCGAACGCAACACTTATTCTGCCTCTTTAAAGACTTTACAGCTGATTTGCTATGTTACGTAACTGTTTTGCTAAATTTCCAAGAATATCCTCTGCATTAAAATTTGAACGAGTGAAGATAGAAGAAACAAATTTGAATATATATTGTATAGAACCGACCAGACTTCGAAAAATGCTGCTCGGAACCAGGTATTTTGCTATACTAAAATATTTTCGTTTTTCTGAATCAAACATTAACTGTTTCCGTTAAGTATTTAATTTAATATAGCTTTAATTTTTTTCTTTGTATTAGGTTACATCTAAAAGAAATTAATTCGATAATAACATCTTACAATTTCAGTATTAAGCTCGCGTGAACACTTAGCAAGCGTCGGGGGCGTCACTGTTCATCTCAAAGAGCCTGAAAAATATGAATTATACACTAATACGTACCATTTTTTGACTATTCTTCCCTTCTCACTCTACCTCTATGTCGAGGAAACGGAAGGTTGACCGGTGTAGTGAAAGTCAGCATTGAACTCGGTCTCCTCAGTCGTGGAATAATGTCGCATTAAATTTCTGTCACAACTATTTAACCTCGACAATAGGGAATATATATTATTTTATCAAAATTTACTTTATCATTCAATGTTCAATGTGCGTATATAAATACAAAAATCCCAGGCATTTTATGTTATTGTATGCAATAAGTCAAAAAGTAGTTGAACTTTTGTATTAAGTACGTAGGTTTGCTGTACCATAAGTTTCTCTCGCAATTGTCTTCGCTTTCGATAGGTTCAAGCGACATCACTTTAGTTAGCTCACAACTGTTGCAATTAAAAAATTTCTGTGCCATTGTCTGTTACCACCATAGAAGAACAGGGTTCCATAATGCGTTTTTAGTGTACTGAAACGTCCGAGGTGTCGATCATGGAAACGAAACAACCTGAATTTTTCAGTGGAAAAGTAATTTAATCGTGAAAACTGGGTTGATTCTCACCCTTTAGGGACACACAAGGGCAATTTAGTGGGCGTTACGTGGTAAATATAAGGTTTAGTCGGATTAAAGTTGCTTTCAGAAGCCTTCGATTCGCCACTGATGACTAGGTGAAGGAAGCGTTGTATACGTTTATTTTTTCTCTACAAGAAGGTTCTCTTGTTGGTGTTTCAAAAAGCATGATAAAAAATGGATCAAGTATATTAAAATAAGGATGCCTACGACGAAAAATGTCATTGCAAGTTTCCTATTAAACTATTAAAATTCATACATCTGTGAATAAAATGTTTTCGTAAAAAAAATATGGTGTTAGTAGATATTGAACAACCGTAAATTTTATTGTATATAGTAAACGATTTGTATTCTGCAGAAGTAAAGTACCACGCTTAAAGTTGAATGCTTAAATGTCCCAGAGATACATAAATTTGAATTAAACTGTAATTATATTATAATAATTCAGGTTTATCCCAGATTTGCTGCAAAGATTTTATGATCGTTTTGGGACCGAAATCGAAGCACACATGGTGTCATGGTGTTATTGAAGGGAGTCCGAGCTGCAACGTGTAACGGAATATTAGAAAATCATGACAACTTTTTCAGTAGGTTCGGAGCATCTAGTTTTTAACATTATAACTAAAATAAACTGTACATCAGTGTGAGCAATATAAATTTAAAATCGTCCAGTCAATGGTATAAAATTGTATTTAGCAGGAATTATAGTGAAGGAATATTTGAATAATATTTTTAGAAACACTAACACGTTTTTATTGCAGTTTTTATTCAGAAACTACATGGAACTCATCGTATTTTTTTCAGTAGTCGAAAGTCTTAGAGTATGTAATTTCATATCGAGTATTTTGTGTCGCGAATATATTGTATAAAGCGGGAAACCAAATTTTATAATTTCCAAAGAATTCTTCCCGATAAGTCAGCATGTGGGATAAATGATAATTTACTTGCTGTCAAATTTTATATAGTCGTCTAGAGACATTTATCTAATTTTCACAATAATTTGACTTTTCCTACTGCCTAAACTGTGCAAAACGTTTGCAGTTCTTGAAATTCTGAAACATCACCAATTGATAACTATATGGAGAAACATATGGATAAATAAATTAATGACTACCTAGTAAAGCACAGTCACGAAAAGCCCTAGCGTTAATAAAACTGGGATAGCCGCATTTTTCAAAAGGTGGACCTGATAAGAGTTTAAACATCTTCGTCGGAACGGGGAAATGAATTATTTGTTTCCTTTCTCAGAGGGGGTGGAAAAAGAGCATTTAAGACCTTGATTAAAGTCCCTGTGCTTATTCAAATGAGGTTCGACGGTGATGTGTCTTACAGGCGCCGGAGATAGCCGAGGAACCTTGAATATGTAAACGCGAAGCCGCACTATTAGACACCTTGTCATACACTACAAGAGAAGGGAGACATAAAAAGCCTAACGCGTAGTCCCACAGAAGAAGAAAGGGAATGCAAGTTCCTGATAAGCTCGCCGCAGAGGTCCAATTTGCGAAAACCCCGCCCGTTTTTTCTAGTGGAACGGAAGTAAATTCTATAGGCTCTTTGGAGGCGCTGTTCTCCTTCAATACTGTTTCCCCGATTCAATGAAAGGCTGCTTCAGGTCTAGGCTCATTTGCACAACACTGGCTTGAGTGCCGGTTAACACCGCGCTTTTCAAACAGGTTTTATGAAACCCGCGTCGCTAGCAAATCACATTCGAGGACGACGGGAAAGGTATGTTTCCTTACAAGGACTCTGATAACAAACTACTAAATGCATTATATAACAAACACTACCGTATCTACATCAGTTCCACGTACATATATTTACGAATACATTATAAACGAACACACACATAGTAAGGACCATTTCGTAGCTAAACATGAAACCATACAGTAAATGAAAGTCGGTAAAGGAATAAAGTATTAAAAAATATATCATAAAGCACTGCTACGACTTGTTTGTATTTTAATAAATTCTTTTAATCACGAATTATTTCGTGGGCTTCCTTTATTTTATGCTACACATGATCAAAAGATTTAAGTTACGCGACTTAAAATGTCGCATATTTAAAGTCACGAAGTTACTAAATATTTTTAATTAAGTCTCTTTAAAATAATTTCCTGAAATAATTTATTGGTACCATCAAAAACCGAGATCCAAAATAAATATTGTATATCGATTAAAAAATTGACTGATTTAAACTGTAATTATTTTAGTGTTGTCCGTGTAATTATTTATATAAACCAGAAAAAGTATTTAATTCTATATTAATCTTTGGTCAAGAACTGACTAAACCTAAATCTAACTGCTCCTAGATCCGTACATACTTTTGATCGATACTGCATTAATTGAACAGCTTTAAAATACATTGAATTTTATTGCATCAGTCAAAACAAACATACGTTCGAATTTCTTTACGAATAGAATACTTAAATATACTCTTCGAGTATTGCAGGATATAATTGTCCCTCTGTCTTCCGACATTACGAAAGTTTAAATTGTTGATATTGTTAGCTACATTCACTATGTAAACAAATTGACGGCATATTGGAGTCACTAGTATGGAACGAAAATTAACTTACATTTTACGTAAGGTTCGTAAAATATTTCGTATTGTTTTTATTGTCATCAATCTATGGAGTATTTCTGGAAAAAATTTTAATTTTTATTCAATAAAAATATTTTTGCTTTATTTCATTACGGAAAAAGGAACTATTTCCTTTGTTCGTCGCGTAGTAACGTCTCTATCGCGTGACGTCATGGTATCTTGGCGCGAAGTAATGATTTGTTTTTCAATTACAATTCTTTCTGCCTTTAAGCTAAGGGTTTCTCACCCCCACAGTACCGTTTTTAATAATAACTGTACCAATTTTTGTTGCAATCTGTACACGCGTTTCAATTTGTAAAAAGATTAACGTAAATACATACAAATATACATCCTTTTTTATTATATAGATAGTTCTATTTTTGCTGGAGCATTTGAATTTTTTTCTAAGATACGGTAAGCATCCCGTGCGAACGTGTTGTTTCATATAAAAGTACTTTTAAAGACCCAGAAATTTATTTTCAAACGGTAATCCTTCCACTTCAGAGTTTATTTGGAATGTATTATTAGCTTCAAGTAAATTTCATATATTATATTTTGAACGTCATTATTTGTGGCTGTTGGAAACAGAGCACCCGGAGTTGGTCTTCAGATTACAAACATGTTATACCTGGGGGTGGGAAAAGTGACCACTTGTTTGTCAAAGTTCGCTAATGGCGCCATATAAATCGGACTATCAAGCAAAAACAACATCTGGCAACCGACAGAGGAAGTGATCATTAGTGCGATCATGGGAAAATTCCGACGCAAGTGGACTGCAAACTATTCACGGACGATGAATGTAGGTCATGCCACGGAAGTCGTGTAAGAAATGCCATTGGACATGCTCAGTGTGGGGTCCAAAACTAGCAGTAAATTAAGCGACGTCATGGGTTGTATTAGAGGTGATAGGAAAGAGAAGAATGCAATTAAATTCAATCGAGTTTAGTAGAGAGAAATGGAGTGCAGATAGAGCAGAAAATGGCTGGCCCTACATGGTTTGGAGATGAAAATGAAAGTTTAAAGTCAAATACTTGAATTTCAGAGCTCAAAGAACTGCAACCTGGATATTCCTGAGACCTCATGACGACGAAGCATACATGACATAGAAATGTAACGTGAATTTAGGCGCTCAATAATATTTCAAGAGTAACATTATTTGCCAGTTTTCCCTATTCTTATTATTATCAATAAATTGACGAATAAATTATACAAGATTTAATATCAAGAGAAATTGATAATCATGCTGAAAGTTTAAATGGTGGTTTCTGGTAATTCAAATTTGTTTAAATTAATGAGTACTAAAATAGAGAGACTGAGAATGGAGAAGGACAGAAAGTAGGGAAGGTTTTGTGAATAGAGAGAATGTAAGGATATTGAAGAGAGTTGTATCTTGATAGAGCAATTCACAAATCTAGGGTGAAAAAGTTTTGAACATTTTATGCGGATACTTTCTTCTGAGGAACGTTATTGAAGTGTGTATGCATATGAGTTTGTTTTCCGATGGACGTCGCCACAAAATTATACTCCATTACACAATCACCTGTTCTTCAATTTCTACAGAAGAACTATTTATATTTTTTAAATAATACCTTTAATTCATTTGTTTTTATTTCTTGTGTTAACTCAATTTATGTTATTAAATTAAATGTTAAATTTATGTTTTGTTTAATATCCTCTTAAAAATTAAATTAATAAGTAAATATAGGCCTATATTAAATAAACCCTTCAAGAGACTTTATTTCAATATCGTATAAATGATGATAAACATTTAAAACCTATTAATTGTGCTTGGATTTTCTCAATGAAACTGTTCTGGCTTTAAGGTTCGGCCACCGTTCCCATTTCGTTTTAGTATGCCGAAATATTGGAGATCAATTTTAATTGAAAAATCAGTCAGTTTGTATTAAGTTCAACACAGTACCGCATTCTTGTTCTGGCAGTCTGTAAAACACACCAACAAAATACTACCGATGTGAAGATACAGCTGCGTGAAGCGCAGATCGCACTGTGAGATTCCATAGGTGCAGCAGGGCTGAAACGCGAAATCGAATCTTCCTATTACGCTGATTCGTGGAGAGATGGGATTCTAATTGTGGTGTCACCGTCGATGGGGTCGCAAAGCAACAAAGGCCAACATTTTGTTTCTTTTGGAGAGGAGGGCGCCACGAGAGCACTCGACTCCGCAACCCCCGCTCTTTGTTTTGGACCGCGCGCCTGCAGCCAGAGCATGTATGTCCTTCCTATCTCATGTAGTCCGTGAATGGAATGATACTTTCAATATACTGTACTTCATCTCAGTATTTTTGGCTACGCTCAATCTCGGAAATTACCTTCTCGAGTATCAAGAGAATAAAAAAAATTAGTTAAGAATAGATGGCAACTACAATAAAGTGCAACAGGGTTGCAGAAATTTAAAACATTTTATAATAACTATTTTAAAAAACTATATTCAAACACTTTGTCATAAGGCGATTATACAATAAGTGGTACTAACTAAGTTTATCACCACCGTAAAAAAAATTATTTCAGCAATGTAAAATCATCGCTCAGAATACATTGCCTATTATTTTTAACCAATGTAAGCATTTTCTATTTAATGATTCTTTACCATTTTTATAACTATAGATATACTATAACGAAACAGAGACAAAATATTACTACTATTTTATTAACGAATTCGTATAACTAATGTTTTTTTTTAAGTTTACTATTTTGAAGGTAACGAAACTGTAATGAAATAAACTTAACGGACCGTTTCTAAATTATTTCATTGAAATTTTTAAATAAAATCTTCTTCTTTTAGCCCGATTGCGATCACATATTGGCGCAGCGAAATTCAAGCTGAGCTGAGTGAAGTACAAGTCAGCGGCTTGTGGCCGATCACCGTATGTTCCGTGTGCACCGTCACACACGGTATTGGAAATACTCAGTGCTCTGAAAACTGATTGTACGATGATTTGGGGTTCTCCAGAAATTTTTGTTGGAGACTGAAATCGCGATTCAAACTTCGAGCGGGTCAGTGGCTCCTGGTGCTATCGGCCAGATTTTCTTCCTTCAACTGTTTTAAACATTAAATCTTCTTTACTCTTCATACAACTCTTAATTGACTGAAGTGGAACGAAACACCTAACAATACGCCTAGGTTCAATTATTTGAAGCCGAACCCTCACGTTACCTATTTCATATTCTGAATTCTTCTCTATCCTCTGGATCGTTAGCCATGTGAGCGAATGTAGATGAACGATCTAGCTGGAGTCCCCATTCCCAACGGGTGGAATGTTACATGGTGCCAGCACGTTTGGATCTTCCGCTAGTGGGTGTTACGCAACACTGGTCAGTCGAAGCGAACGGAATGTGAGAATGGCCAATTCACAGGCGTGACGGACATTCGGTTGCGCGTGTTGTTGAGCGACGCAGGGGGCATTTAGACTCCAACGATTAGCTAGAACTGGTAGCTGTTGAGTTGAAGCAAGAGACACAGTCTGGATTGCTGTTCCAGGTCCAACCGAGTGTTAACGCGGAGGCTTCAACAGCTGGGCATTTGTTGTAAATAATTTTTGTGCAATAATAAGGAATTGATTACCCAACTAAATTCCAGATTATGTTGTCTGTGGGTACCACAGGGGAGAAAGGAACCATTTCTAACTAATCTTAGATATCCTCCACTTCAAAATTCTTCAGGTTGTAGCATAATTTAATAATTTTAAATAAATAAAGCGCGTCGGCTTTCAACTGTTAGTTAATTATTCTCGGTATGTCAACCGGGTCAAATTTGTAAGAACACAATGTTTGGGCGACTATCATCATCGCAGTCATCAGCTGGACTGACGATGATAGTCTGGTTATGTATGGTATGTATGGTATGTATGGTATATATGGTAATGTAATCGCTTTTTTGTTTGCTATGAATAGTTCATAAATTAACAATAAAATGTTATTTCTCATAATTCATATGTATTTTAATTAAATAAATATGCTATAATTATAGAATGAATAATTGAGAATTCGCATACCTAAAAACAATAGTTAATCATCACATCCAATAATACTATGTTGATGTTAGTCAATGCTTTAGAAACCATTCGATAACATCTAATTTTACTTGTATCTCAGGTGTTTATTTACCTTCAGAAACTATTTGCCGTCCCCACATAGCCCTCGGCAGGATTTAGCCTAAAATTAATATTGTTAACATTTCTACAAATCAAATTTGATTGCATATTTTACTCGTGGTATACATATGTGACAAAAGGCTTCAACTTGATCTGATAATCCTGTCTCGTAAGCAGTTACGAGCGTTCTCTTCTCGGAAAGCATAATGTGATCGTAAAAATTTAATGTTTTACATACAGTTTACGCATTAGGGGAACCCACTTTTGCGAGGTAAGCGAACATATATTGCAGTCACTCCAAATGGAGGTTATACCGAGTCGTGTAACAGTCTCTCTTTCCGTATATATTTGCACAATATCTTCATTTTTTTGTTGATAAGAAACAAGAAAATGCCAAGCTACATACGTAAATTTTTAAGTAGAAAATTATTAACAAAAATTTTTTAAATTCCAAATCAGTTTTTAAAACTAACGCGTGCCTAATTTGGATGTAAACCACAAGCAAATAGAAATTTAATTGAGTCGAGTAGTACGGCTACAATGTAGACTAACTACCTTGCATTACATACTTCATCTACACTGCCGATATAAATACAGCTTTAGTATATATATATATATATATATATATGTACATACATACATAAACTTCCAACTACCGTCCGTTATTCTGAACTTTAAAACACAATACAATATAAAAGAAACTTACTAATAATTTAGAAAAGAATCTATGACATAGAGAATGACATCATTCTAATGATATAATATCCAGATATTAAAGTGAAATAGCATACAAACTATAAATATTGTTATAAATATATTATGAAACAAAATAATAACAATGTTAATGATAAAAAATCATCAAAGACGTTATAATAATCTGAAAATTAAAATTTTCACCAAATTTATACGGAAAATTTAATTATATCTATAATTTTTATTGCAATTCCTCGGATTATTTACTTAGTGCCCGTTACGTTGGTTTAAAGTTTTGTTTCTTTCAATCTGTATGTTGTAATTGTTTAAGAATTTGAAACAGACATCTTGACGTCCAAGTGTAATCATATAATTTGGTTTAATGAATGTTTAAATGTTTTGTCTGATAATATTAGGTCGTTAATATATAACATATATTATAGACGACAATATTAACAGTATTCTTGTACGTATATGTAACCAAACCATACAATATTTTTCTCACGCTATTAATTTAAAAAGAAAGATAATTCAAATATCAGCCTCAGAGATTTTTTTAAATGTTTCATTAAAGCCTTTTAGATACGTGTTGTATACCAATGAACACATTATTTTTGCTGGCTACACGCTAATTCAGCAGAAATACAAGTTGAGATGTGAACGATTCGCTACCATTCCGTCTTTCATGATTTATTTGATCATTAATCATATTATTTTCTTTCATAATATATATATATATATATCAATATTTATAGTTCGTATGATATTGCACTTTAATGTCTAGATATTATCATTACCATAATGATATATATATATATATATATATATATATATATTTAGTATCAACAAGTGATAAACATTCAGTAACACTCATCAGGGAGTTAAAATGTAAATAAGTAGTAACGTGAATTGTGAGAGGCTCCATTGTCTCCCTAATGCGTTGTGAGAGACTATGCAAATGGAGGGGGAGAAGAGTAGGTGCTCAACCGAGTAGATAAACTACGATCCACAGAAAGAACTATAATTAGCGGACAAAAATCTAATGAGACGCGAGAATGCAAAGGTGTTCTCAGGTCCAGTCCATTGCTCAGATCGAAGGAGATTAGGGGGGTGGCATGATGCCAGTTGGAGGACCAGGCGTTCCAAATGGCGAGAACAAGAAACTCAATAAGAGCTGATGAAATCAGAAGGCATTCACGACCCAGTTGGAGGTGGATAGCCATTACTACTGACGCATAACGGTTTAATCTGCAGATTAACCTACCCAGCTGAATTCCGCGGAACTTATTCAAAGCTTCTCTTCTTCGGTTCGAACCACTTGTTCCTCCAATTTTACTTCTCCTTAACTCTTGCCTGCAGAGAAATTATGAAAGTGGATTTTATGAACAGCTTCGAGAATTTTCATTAAGTTGTCTGTAATCTTAGCGCAACACAATTCAACCGTTCACAGTATTCTGAATAGGTTGGTGCAATTTTTTTTTGAATGAGGTTAATTTTTCCTTTGATTTTCTTGTATATTTTTTTTTTAGCTTATTTCGATCACACCATAATGTTTAGTAAGTAGCGCAATTTAATTAATTGACAGACTAATTATCCTTATAAAAACAATGTATAATATGAATATCAATTAATATAAAGCTTACATTTGATACAATAAATGTTTGTTTAAATATAGATATAAAAGTATTATACAATATATTCAAATTAACTTTCACTATAACTTTGCAAATAGTGCGGTTTAATTTATTTAACAAATACTTTAAATTATTATTGTTATAATACAGAAAAGTTGCTTAATGCTAGTGATTTTTGACATTTGACAGTAACGTATGTATATAGAGACGAAAACAAGATTGTTACTGTAGCATTAAATAAATGTTTTAAATATATTTTCTGGAGCCAAGTCTCACAGTTCAGTTCTTTATTGCCATCATCTTAAACAACACCTTCATACATCGGTAGTCAATACATTAAAATGCACCTATTATTGTTTTCCCTTTATTTTCACCAGAGTTTACTAATCGTGAGTGTCTCAGTATCAGTTTCTTGAATTCATGATTTATTCCCCGGCCAACATTTTCTGTTATTATATAGTTTTCCGTTTATAAGCATCCATCTTCTTTTAATTAAATATTTTGTATCGTCACTTTTCGTAGTGTCCAGGACTCACTTTTACATAATCCTGCATATAAAGTTAATAAAATCTTAAAAATCAATGTGCTTTTAAATTCCTTTGGACGAGGTAGGAAACTGATATTGCAAAAGTAAACAAGTATGTACTTGAACAAAATATTGTCAGGTTTCTGACCGAGGATTGTAGTTGTTTATTGGCAGACATATTATACAATTAAAAATATATGTGGTGGCGTGAATGATTGGTTTGATCATTTTAATATTTGAATTAAAACGCGTCGTATTCTGATTGGAATGAATTCTGATGTTTTTATGTCTTCAGATTTTTATGAATTTTTTGCATATGTAATGGAAATACTCATCAACGTGAACATTGAATCATAATAAAACTATGTGAAATAGACTTAGTCATTCTACTCTGATTCGTAACGTCAAGGATCCTGAATGTAGATGTTTGATTTTGTATTTTATCAGTAATTTTGTGCAACCGTGACATCAGCGGCTACAAACACACACACACACACACACACACACACACGAGGAAGAGATGGGGAAGAAGGTTGGGTTGGGATAATAAGATAGAATATGCGGTGGAGGAAAGGTACATGCTACTAGAGGTGAAAGGAACCACCCTATCGTATTCCTCTTCAATTTGAATTGAATAGAATCGAAACCAACAGATCTCGTTACGCATAAGAGGAAAAATATTCACACTTTGGTAGTTTGCATTTTAAAATATTTTTTTTTCGGGCGAAGATTATCGATCGGTATTTGAATACGAGCGTGGACAGAAGGCGGTGAGCGTTAATTTAAGCACAATGGTGGAGCACAAATCAAGCTGACCGCCACCACTCACTCTGGCGAAAAGCTTAGCGCCGTTTGAATTAAATGTGGGCGAGGCCCTGTCCATTACTAGTGCACCGCGGATTTAAAACCATTAGTGTTCACTACACAGCCAGATTATCCCCTCGCCATGAATCATTCGAGACCAAGTCAGCGAGAAATTGCCCATTAGCAGCGTGTAATACTTCCCCTCAGTGTTTCACTTCTTCCTCAGCGGCTGCTCTGCTACATCCACACTCTCTTGCAGAAGGTCATTCTTCGTTGCTCTCTGAACCCCATATCTTTCAGAGAGCACACGGTTTTGTGGCCACATCCATTATCCAATATTAAAACTATCTAATCTCAGTAGTTTGTTATATGCAAGACTTCATAAAACATTTCAAACAAAATAGTAACGAATATATTGTCACCATAACTCACAAATCCTAATCAGATGGGGTAGAGCAGAAACTCGCACATATTACGAGACAGAGTTTTCTGGTTTTAAAGATCGCTACATTTGGAAGGGATGTTTTATTAATTTAAATGAATTTATCTTATTATTAGACATAAATGTGTGTTTAAAGACAGAAAATTCTGGAATCTGACCACGCGAACCGGAGTTTACGGGACCGTCAACCTGAACATATTCGAATGCCCAAATTTCACACATAGGGAGTAGTGAATTACAGATTTCTGATATTTTCAGCAAATACCTAAAATTTAAGGACTGAAGATTAAAAATTTATAGAAAACGAGGATAACTCTGCAAGCGTCCGCATCGTTTGCTTAGTCAACAGCAAGACTCGTTAGTATGAAATTCTCTGTTCCGTTATGAAAATATTTGAGAACCTTTCCTTTTTCTGAGGGAATTATTAGGGTGATCTACCGTTCCTTCAGTCGATTTGATGCAAGGTAGACCCAATATAGCAATCAACCGAGCGAATGGCAGCGAGAGCACCTCAATGTCTTTCATGATTAATAAATAAAATAAATAAATATAAAAATGAAAATTCCCGTGCCATGATTTGAAACGGACCTCTGTATGCACGAGAACGACGCTGGCCTAAGTTTTTCATCTTAATAATTCCTTGAATTACATCAAAGTTTTACAAAAGTAAATAATTCCACGGCAGATAATTTAATTTAGTCATATTAACTGAGTACTCATATTTTCGATCTTATTAATACGAAATATACGACTGATTGGCTAAGTAGTGGGATTTATAGACGAATGAAAGAGTGAATTTTAACAACAGATTTTAATGCATACGGACTGTGTCAGAAGAAAAGTTAGCTTGATGTGTATCGGATTTAAAAATGCTCCTAAGGAAATGCTTCTAAGGAAATGTTTCAAACCAAAACTTATTTTATTCGAACACAATTTCTGGTGCAACTCAAGGGACAAATTATATGTATTAGTTTTGACGCTTTCTCTATATTAAACTGGACAAAGAACCACAGCATAAAGAATAATTAGGAAAAAAATTAAACTCCCACTGGCAAAAGAAATGAGGTAAATTAGCTGCTTGTGACTATACTTTCCACAATCACACACGACGTACTACTGATCGATGTAGAAATGACTGAATTGCTGAAAATTCAGAAAAACTCCCACAGATCAAGAAGCTACTATCCCTGAATATGAGAAAATGTTAATTATAAGGAATTTTATGGGAAAATACAAGTATAGAAAAGTTATTTGTGAATTTATTGCTAATAACAGAAAAGTAACATTCACGTACGATTTTGTTTTCTCTGAAAGCTTGGCAATGTAAACGACGTAAATGGAGACAAGTTCCATTAAGAAACACGCCAAATGGATACTCGTTACCAGGGTGATTTGTATCCAGGAATGTAAGCGATTATGAGGAAGAAAATACTTTTAACATAATAAGTAAGAAATTTCTCGACATATACAAGTTTGGGGAATACATATTTTGGGGAATACATATTTTTAATTTTAAAGTTTACAGCTATGAAATAAATATTAGTGTATCTTACAAAAATATGGATTGCGTTTTGAAGAAAATTGTAAAAATTAATAAAAATTAAAAAATTAAAGCCGTAAAAATAGATATGTGAAATTTCTGTAAAACGTTCGTCACTAAGTTAGTGAATTCGAATCGTTCTATACTCAACAAAGATTTTAAATACCGCAATAATGTTGGACCACAAGAAATTTTACTCCAATTGTTCGCGACTCGACTCAATTATCACAATTTTTAAATGTGCTTATAAAGTTCTTGCAGAAGTCACATGACGCCATCAGCAGTTATTTTATGGTGAGGCTTATCAAGGACTTACTTGTTAAATGCACGGAAAGCTGCATTAGCATTACATCTGAGATTAGCTTGAACGATTTAGTGAAAAAAAAAAGGATCTGCTAATTTGGACTGCCAGGATCATTTAACCGTTCAGACGAATTTCATGTGAATAACTATTCAGGTTACTGAGAGTGTATGTATTATGAGGTGGAATTATTTTTTTATAATTTTCAGAAGGGCTGTGACAATTATTAGTTCACAGTCTTTTAACAAAAATTAATAGATGGAGGAATCGTAGATAAACTAATTAACATTTTTTAGAGTGATTAATGTATTAGCAATTGATTGAGAAAAATCATTTTGAACAAAATCTGTCTCCAGTCTTCTTGTTATTGTTTAGTGTACGGAATTGAGTGTAAATTTTATATTTTGTAAATATTCTCACAATCCGTCACACACAACCCTGTGCTGAAGAATTAAAATAATTTTCTGACGTCTGTGTCAAAAGTTTTTTTTACATCACCTTATATTTTGAATGACGCATTTAATTCGTTTCATTGTTTATTTAGAGCCATAGTGAATTTGTTATTATTTTTCAAACAAATGAATGCCCGAGGTTCAATAATATCCCACAATTGACCCAGTATTCCAGTTTAAATCCGTCGTTTAGTGCACACGATAGGAATTAGTTTTTCTCCTTGGTGTGTATTTCCAGCTATCAGAGTAACTGTGTGCATTTTGCAGACTGATGGCCATTAGCAGTTTTTATTCAGCTGGGCTGGCTCCAGGAGATTGATGAAATGTGAACGTGCCGACAATTCGTGCTCGAAAACTCTTCCTTCGGGCGAGGATATTGCCATGGAATAACTGGTGACAGATTAACAATAATAATCTTACAGCTACCCCTACAAGTATTTTCCCTTTAAAGGAATATAACGAAAGTATTTTTATTACAGTTTTTTTACTTCAAAAGCTCCTAATTTGTCAGGTAATGAATGCAAATACAAATGGGAAATAGTATTCTACACTGATTGACTTGTAAATATCTAAGGATTGTATATGTGACGTAAAATGTTACCCTCCCTACAACAACAAAAAAACAACCAAAGCAACAGTATTAGTAATACGTTGCAGAAATATTTTTTATATTTATTGTGCAAAGCTGATTTTATCTACGACCTTTTAAAGAAATAGTTTCAAATTTTTATAAATCAGAGACATGTTTAACTCCGTAATTAAGTTTCATGAGAAAATTTCAACTTCAAAACTTGCAAAAATAGATTAGAAAAAATTACATTTAAGATGAATTTTATTGACGGTTAACCATGAAAATGTTCCTCACACAGTTAGTTATTCTGCTCTTACTACACTGCTAATACAAATTTTTATCTCCATTTGAAAAATATATTTAGTGACGATATATTTACATATGGCCAAATTTACAACAATTTGAAGTGTCTTAAAATTCGATTAATGAACTAATAAATCAGTTTTAAATTAAATATTATTCATAGAGTGTTAAAGATATTTAATTGTTACAATATCGGAAACTTGATGAGAATATCACACATTTAACTTATTAATTGTCTCAAACACTCGAGATTCTCCTAAGACAGTAAATAATCGAGAAGGTTTAACGGACATAAAAGCGGATCGCAATATTTGAAAATATTGTGACATCGAGAATGAAGCGGGAAGTGAATATTAAACTAACTTGTGGCCGCCCTCAAGTTATCTCTGGCTGCTGAAGCACTAGTGGTGAAAGTCCACAAACAAAGTTCGAGTCAAATGTCCAAGATTCTGCATGTGCGTGAATGTAAATTTATGTAATAAATTAGCCAATTTCCGTACCTTCACAAAGGAAAACATCATTTTGGGAATAATAAATTGTTCTAATTTTGCAACAAGTATGTTACAAGACAAAATAAAAATGAAGCAATAATCAGCTAAAACAATTGGAACTATAGATCATATGAGATTATTAATTTGTTAATTTTATTAGTACCCTACATCATTAAATATAGAAATAATAAAATGCGTGGGATAAAATATATAAATTAAGACAATAAGTATATATAAAAATTAACACTAAAATATGCGATATAATACATAACTTATAAAATTAGTATACACATGAAATATACAATACAATATAGAAATTTAGAAAATATAATCGACAATAAATCATTTATATAATATTACTGATGATTAATAAAAGATTTACGAATTTAAAACCTGTCTAACCAGAAATCATTTTTGAAGGTCTCATGCACATTTCCTCGCTCTAACGGAATAAAATGATTTTATCAAATACAAGGTTTAATAACCAAATAAATCATTTAATTAACTTATCCACTAACAATATTACGAAAATAACTCTGAATAAAATGTGCGACCATAATACGAGTAAGTAAAGTATATGTAATTGATAAAATATTACTTCAAGCACTACAAATTTAAGGAAGTACATTTTTATATGAATTTATTATTAATTGCCTGCCGAATACGCGGTAACTGAATAAAATCGTGTTAATGGCACATTGCAATAAGTTCTGTGCAAAAGTTCATGACCTTTCCGCTCGAAAATCGATTTCTAGAATCCTGGATAATAACAGCGGGTGTAATTTAAATTAATTGAATGATAATTCATAACAAACAGATATTTCAACAACGTTTCTGTACTTTTTTGAACTTTCACCAGGTGAAAGTACAAAAATGTACAGAAACAACGTTGTGTTGAAAAAATATACGAATTGTATATTATAATGTTTATTTGATGTGTATTGTTAATGAGAAGCAGACAATGTATAATATTATGATAGATTTGGTTTCAATTAAGGACAAATCGCCTAATTTTAATGTAATATTGGTTATGTTAGAGGCACGTGAATCTTGTAGTAATTTAAAATCTTCAGAATACAATACGTTCAATTATGTTAAATTTTCGGACTAAGACGACGATATGTCTCAGCTGTGCTATAAAACATTTAAGTGAGAAAGTACAAAAGCGTACAGAAAGGTCATTGGATTCAAAAAATATTTTTTCTGTTATAATAGTGGTCCATTTAACATAAAATTTTATTTATAATATTTTGTTTGCTCTTATTGTTAGTGTTTCTTTTATACTATTGTTAAGAAAAATAAATTTTCAATGTGAATGCCTTCAAACGTATTTCGTCAGTTTTCTTTCCCCTTTAACAGTATAAATTTAGTCAGGAACCCGCCGAATTTTCAGTTTTTTTCTTTATTCGATTCATTATTCACGGGGATGAATTATGTTATGAAGGGAACGCGGTGACTTTATTTTCACATTTAAAACATATGATACATGATCCTGACATATACGAATTTTATAATTCGGACAGTCTCCACAATATGTCTAAGTTTATTTCGTATTTACTACTATTTATATTTCACTTTAGGTTTTAATAACAGTCGACTGTACGGAAATTCTTAATTAAATATAGGAAATGTTGGACACACTGCAAGGTGTTCTATTCCGTGAAGAAGTTAAGCGTGATTAAAAACAAAAAGTGTCATTCATTTAATTTTCGTATAATGAATAGATACGTAATGATGTAATTACTGGCCCCTGATCTGGGATCTAGGTAGTTTTGTGAAGAAAATTTCTTACAACGCCAATCAAACGTATGTAATGAAAACCCGGGAACAGCAGTAAAGCCATTCTCCTGACTGTAAAGATGGAACCGTGTAATGAAATTACAACACTGCCGAGTTAAACTCGCAATTAGGGTGTGGTAGGGTTTAAAGAAGCTGATATTTGTCACGGGGTAGTTTACACGCCGGTAAAGTTTTCTCCCGAAATCTAATGCTTGCCATCCGAAGAGAGGTTCTACAAGCAAAGGAAGGAATTGCGAAGAAATTAATGCGAGTGCTTCCAGATCTCGTTAATACAGTACGAGAAAGGCATCCAATTTCAAACATCTTAGTCGATGTTCTTCGCTAATTTTTTTAAAAAAATTATCAATTGCGAAGCTAGAAAAATTTCAGACACACATTATGAGTTAAATATTTATTATATAGAAATAAGTATATCATTAAAATAATATATTTTTATTATATCTATATCAACTGGCTTAGAGCATGTATAGAATGTACTAAAATATTATTCTAATTAATTCTTTGAGACTTCCTAATATTTCTATTGATGGCGGTAAAGAATCAAAAACTATAAAAACCTGCAACCAGTTTCATTTAAACTACACTCAGATGTTTATTTTAAAATCTATTTTTATTATTTTCGTAGATAATAATAAATTATAGTATTAACGTACTAGGAGAATACCAGTGTTTCCCTCCGAAGGTGAAAAGTAAAACATTATTCTGCCAAGCAACGGTTAGAGTTTTACTTCGTTCCCAATTTATAAATGATTACGTAATAGTGTCGAGCTCGTTGATATACATTGAATATATTTGTACGCGTGAACGCCGACGGAATACTATAAGACTTCACCAAGTTGCTTTCACACTTCGCCAAAGACTCGAAAATTGATAACGGTAACCTCGACAGTATTATTATATAACATTATAGGTTTATTTTACTATATTTTAATTTTAAGTTTATAACGCGCACAACTTCAGACCACATGTGACAATTTTCATACTGTAGTCTGCTAATTTCGTAGTGCTAACCCAACCCTATTATTTGTTCAGACTATCTTAGAGAAAACGAAGAGCAGAGGCAGAAATATTAAAAAAAAACACCTATCCATAGATAACGAATTTATAGGGCTGATTTTTGTTGCAATTTTAAAATTGGAAGAGCAATAGTTTTGAATTACGATAAATAATAAATTTTAATTTTGGTGAAGTCCATTTAAAACATATTTAAATTAGGTTTCATTTTTAATTTAACTAATGAGTTCATTGTTGATATCAATGTATACTATTACAGATAAGTTGTTAATAAATTAATGAATCGATTTAGTGACAATTTAGAAATTCAACTCAACTTAATCCGGTTCCATTTAAAATTTTTCAGTTGATTGCAATACTATAAATATGCTATATCACACAGCACTGGAGGAATTCACATTAACATTGTCAAGAATTGATCGATCTGGCTGCGGTAACGATTATTCACTTTGTTAGTAGACGTTTAAAATAGCACTAAATAAGTGTCTATGTACTTTATGTATGGTTCCTTATAGTAATCGTCGAAATCTTTAAATAAGTAAAATAAACTTGAGTGATAATTTTAATCATTCTAAGCGTAACCACTTTATTAAAATTTACATTTAATATCCTAAAAATTTAGATATGCATAGTACATAACGGAAGACTTATTCACAATAAAAACATTTTCAACTTAAAAACACTTTTCTAAAAGCGTGACAATTATATTAGAATTATTCTTGAAGCTCAGACATACACATTAGTTAAGAAGATAGCGAATCTTTACATTAACTTATTTAATCTGTCCGGCACAGATCAGAGCCGGTTCGCTAATTAGTTTACGGAGTAGTTTAAGCCCGGACCCGGTCACCCTTCCAGAACAAAGGTCCGCTGATTTAAATCCGATGGGAGTGGTTGTGAGCCAGCTGCCGGCATTTTGCGCCGATAAAACCGAGCAGAATGTGCGCTTTTAGAGAATTAAGGAAGCTCTTGTCCGCGACGCGTCTTACCATACTGACTGAACTCACGGGCTTCGTGACATTTCTGAGAAGCAAAGCGAAGGAGTAACACGCAAGTCAAAAATACAATCGTTCCTAACAGTGAAGCTTCTTAGTCGCGTGTCTGAATTATTTTCTGATTTATCTAACCTTAGACGTTGCATTATTCCAAACAAACTAATATTTTCAGTCTTGAGTTAACACAAATTTACAAAAAAGAACGCTTTTCTCCCCATAAATTAGAAAAATTAAAAACAGCTGATTATAAACAAGGAAATTGTGAAAGTTAAATCTGATTAATAAAATTATCACGCCTAATTTGGAAGCAAACTAACACAGCCACTTTCAGCATCACTGACATCTTGATATGGGGGGCAGGAGTTCTGTTGAGAATTGGACATGTCATCTTCACCGGTAGAAGAAAACAGTTGGGGTGGACAAGACAGCGACTCGACTTGGCTACAGCGAGCAATCTGTCCGGCATTCACCTGGAAACTGATTGAAAACATGTGGCGCCGTGTATGACACAAATCTGTCCAACTGCCACAAAATTGGCTTACCAAATATCACAAACACCAGGTTCAATATTAGCGATTAACCATTCGAACTGAACGCCATTTTGTTTTATAGAATCGGTGTTCGCTGAAATATCTCAGCATTCATCACAATAAATTTCCAACTGATTTACGTGGGGCACATTCACCTCTTGGTTAAAAAATATATTTAGCAACAATGATGTTTTTCGTGACAGCCTGTTTCTACCAAACACACATTTATCAATAATAAGTGCTCATGGGTAGCTATACAAACCTCGATGTACAGTTTACCACGGACTAGAAATAAAAATAATTTGAAATTCGTTTCAGCAAAGCGAATGAACATATTTCGTATTCACTTCGGGCATTATCGTTTCATTAAATTCAATTGATGGACATTTTGCTTATCATACATAAGCTTGATAATTTTACACATCCGCCATATCCTGACATTTTTTTACAATGACATTTCTATTACCTTCGATCCGCCAAGAACCATAATGAGCCGGCGTGCAGTATTTCATAATTAAATTTCACTATATTAACGGTTCCAATTAAGCGAGCATCCAAATAAAGCTCTCTCGGAGGTATATTCGTCAGCACTTCTACCTCCAGATAACGCAACACTACGAGCCGTAAACAAAACATCACGATTTTAATAAGTAGGAAAGAAATAAGTGTACGAAATATATATGGATAAAACTGTAATAAAGGAATTAGTCATATTTTATACAGTCATATAACCTGTAAAAATTTAATTTAGTATTCATTAGTTGCCAACACCCTCGAAGTAATGTCATTTAACGATATGTAGACTTATCATGTCAGATTCGTGTGTCTATAAGTATATATCTCTCATTAAATTAGCCTCACAAATATCATTATGAAGATATTCTCTTATTGTGATATGCGAAAAATGTAATCAATCGTATTTTACATACATAGGTAAAGCGCACATGCTGAATAATATTCGGCCAGTACTTGGTACCAGAATGCTTAAAATGGCGGATTACATCGTAAGTAATACTGTAAAATTGAATATAGTCAATTTTGAATAAATAATATCAACAGTAACCGTTAGGGAAGAATTCTAGTATTTTTTTTAAGATTCGATCTGTGTTCACAGTAACTTTTCTGTTGCCATTTTGTAAGGCTGTTCTTTTACGATGTTATATTTAATTATGAAGACCGATAGAAGTTGGATGTACTAAAAACAAGGAAGCGTCAATTCCATAAATAACTAGACGGCATTATATTGGCTATCTACTGTACAATAATATTAATTATAACATCTTATTAATTTATTGTGAAAGTCAATTTTCATTTTATTTGAAGAGTTAATAAAATGCATGAAGTTGTGATAAAATAACTGTCAGTATACAAATAAATTATTTAAGTTACATTTGTAAAACTCACACATCCATCTAATATTCCAGTATATTTAAGAGAATAAATCTGCATTGAAACATCAAACTTTTCGCTAAATATATTTTTCAATCCTACAATTTTCCACGTTAGATATGGAATCACAGCAGGGGACGACTACAAGCACGTAAATGCAGCAGATACCTGGGAAGTGTTGGTTAGAGACTGGTGGTTTATGATGACTTTCTCTGGGATCACAGAAGATATTGTGGCGTAATCCAGGAGCTTGGCTTTCTCAGCGCGGAAAAGTGCGACCTTTCACCGAACACGCGAGCGCAAGGTGCGATAACAAGGCAGTCCTTGTCGTTATATTCTAAGGTGTCAAGCCTCGGAGAAGTGGCTTTGCAGATATGAGAAACGAACTCGCAGCCTTTGAGAACAAAATATAAATATTCACCGTCAGAGATGAAAGGACAATATAAAAACATCCTCAGTTCTGAACAACAATTCCTGGATTCACTGAAACTGATAATAAAAATTGAGTCACTGCGAATGCCATTGCTTGGATCGTACAAAATTTTTCATTTCATGAAATTTAATTCATCACTCAAAAGTTTTACTCCTCATTACGTTCATTGTTAAACTACGACTCATATTTTAATCAGTCCATTCCTTTCCAGTGCAAAATGTCAAGGCGCCATATTAATCCATGCAATGGAAGAGTCTTTATGCTTCACTAAGGAAGACTTGTCTTTCCAATGTTAAGTGTTTAATGAATACGAATACAGACAAAAAAGGTAATATAAATACCGCACAACGTGAGTGTTGTCAACATACCAGTGCAGTTGTGTTTCTCTTGATTCTTCTTAGCACCTGACGAAAGGTACAAGGATCCCAGAAACGTTGTCTGTATTGGCTATCTTTCTTATTCCTTATTTTCAATCAGACTTAAATTTTTCATTTTAAAAACTGAATCTGTATCTTTTTTTGTAAGGGGAAAAAATGGTATTGTCCCCTTTCGATACTAACATTCTATTAGCACCGATTTTCCGATTCACAACATATATTAGAACTCAGATTTTCAGGTATTCTGTGAACGGGTAACTTACCTCCGATCCGTAAAATCTGAATAATTACAAATTTTGACTTGATTTTACAAAGGTATGTAGAAACAAGACAGTTGAATGTTCCTAGTTATTTGCAAGGTGTTACATTTCATCAACCCGAGTACTTGGATATTGTATTAAATATAAGATAGCAGCGGAGTTATTATAGATTATATCTTGATTTTCCGTTTCTGCTCTCGTGACTAGTTTCTTCTGATGAAAATAATTTCTGCAAACGGTTTCATAATATCGAATGATTAGTTTTCATTGCCACTTATATAATAATAGAATTTTTATTTAATAATAATTAAAATAGTCTTGCTGTATCTTTCATGGAAATTCGGGGTCTGCGATAATCGTTTATGAAGACAAAACACATTTTCCTGAGATATCTATGATAAATTACACTTAAGAGACGGTAGTGTATTTTGGGACATTGACTTGACGGACAGGACTGGGTTGGGGTTGGCACTGGGAAATCTCTGGACGACTTCAACCCGGATCCCTGTGCTCAGTGCTTCAGGTCGCTACACTGAATTACGGCTCTAAAACTCTAGACGGGAAAATTTACAGAGCAAGGAATTCACCTGAAGTACGAATTTCCCTACTACGCAGATGTGACTCTACAACAACAGGACAAGCGGACGAAAAGCCGACAATCGTTTATTTGTTTTATAAAAAAACGATGAGAAATGTTCTCATTTAAGTTTCCATCATAAACTTTGACTAGTAATGTATATTAAATTAAGAAATGAATAGAATAAAATTAAATTATATTAATAAACTGGCTGTCCTTTACCGAATCAACGAACAGAATCTATTTCCGCGAAATGTATTATTCATTAAACATTAACTTTCGCATTTCAGAAATATTTGCATGTAATGACCCACACTAAACTGTCACATTAAATTGAGCCAGCATAATTATTTTAGGAGCTAGATTAATTTCATTACGCCGGCCCTAGAACTATTTACTCGATATGACACACAATGTCGAGAGAAAAAAAATGTCTCTTATCAACAGTAAGATTTACACACCATATGTGCTTATGTGATATGAATATGAGATCGTGCACAAGTGACGAGTAAACATGTTGAGAAAATTAATACTAATGTTTGGAAATAAATACCTGACGTGAGAAGAAAGACAGGAAAACTTTATTTTTGAATCTTTGGTTTATGTAGCTGATTACAAGAGTAAAAAGAAAATATCTTATACTTTCAGATAACATTAAAAATTATATATTCTCTAGTACCATCATATTTAATCGTTCTAAATTGTTTTGGAGAATATCGTGCTATATTAAATAGTTTAATATTTAGTTAATTTTGTTCAGATGTTTCATTCTCTTGTTTCAACAAAATGATATATATATATATGAAGAGAAAATCAGGGAAGGACGAAAGTGGTATCAAAGAATAAAGCGTGAAAGAAACAGACGTTTGGAACAGTAAATATTTGTTAGTCTTCAGCGAATAAGAGCATCTGTTGAGAGTATAGGCACGCTAGTCCGCAGCACTCTTAAGACCCGCCCATGGACACGGCTGTGAAAGACTTTCTGCATCTCAGTTTTTTGTATTATATACGATGTAAATAAATGTTCTGAATGCAACAAACAACAATCCTTTGGTTGAGTTAGATATATTCGACTATTTTTAGCATCTAAAGAAAATAGCTCCTTCAAAACAAACGATAGGAATGGTTACGGCAGGTCGAAGAAAGAAATGTTTGCTACTTCAATTATTACGGTGGAAATATTTTTTCCCCAAGTGAAAATTATTCAAGTAAAATCATTGTTTAAAAGGCAAGTGTGTTATATTAACGGAAATATTAAAGGGAATTTTTAGAATACTATTCGTTTGTATTGTATTGTAAATAAAAACCCAGAAGACTGATTTCTCATATTTTTAACATTGATACAAATTAATGCAATTAGTCGGTGAAATATTGACAAGTTTTCATTATTGAGTACATAAATTTTATTCTATTTACGATTATAAATGGTGAACTTTACGATTTTAGGATTACTTGGTCACCAACTGTTTATTTTTCGCCGCCAGTATCCGTTTAATGTAAAGAGTATATTCGTCGCTACCCTTAAATATTTTTGTGATCCAAAATTACACCTTGAAAGCGTGCCTGGTCTGGGAAAACCATACAGTCGTTGATACGTGTTTAATAAATCGATATTGTACATAAAAACACTTTTCATCAGCGCATGTTACTTGGTACAAATAGTTTCAGCAAAGCAATGGCAGAAATATTTCACTAAGCATCATAGATTCAGTTAATAATTCTCTCTGTGCCCCAAACTCCATTAAGTCAATTACAAGTAGGTTCACAGAACTTCTAGAAACTTCAGTCGTTTAACATGAATGATATTAATGAATTAAATACTACTAAAGCCAACCTATTGAAATGTTTAGCTACACTATACTGGGTGCAACGTCTAGTAAAGACATTTCCTTGGGGAACGCATCACGTAAAGGAAGGAAAGTCATTAAACTCTGTAAGCAACGTTCTAAAGAAAAGCACCAGAAAGCCTAAGGCAATCGTATAGTTCAGTGGTTCGGCCAATTCTAGAGTATGAGACATCATGTAGGAACTCTCAAAGTGGTTCATCTTGTCCAAGCACTGGATACAATTCAAAACAAAGCTAAAATTTATATCACTTACTTAAATGAAATTTTTCATACAGTTAAATATGGAAGACATTGTGATTTTTCTTGGATCTTGTAAACGTATCTTCCGGGAGAAATGTGTACAGTTGTTTAATGCTTAAATTTTAAACACGTATTATTTGATTGTTTGAAAAAAAAGACCTTAGTGAAAAATTTAAAGAACATTAAGGGACTAGAAGCCTTAAAATACTGACAACTAATATAAAGTGTTATAAATTGAAGTAAGGCTTCATGCGATAGATTTGTAGTCTGAGAATAAGTGAGTGAAGTGTAGTACAAAATTTCTTTATTCGCCTTTGTTTGACATTTGTTTCTGACGGGCATTGAGTTGAATGATTAGATATTTAGCCGTAGAAAAAATGTTACGTTTTCTTGTGGTTAATACACTTTTTATACTGTAAGCTTCCTCCAGGTTAGCACAATTTAAATGAAATAAACCTATTTAAGACCAATTACGCAATCCGTAGTTTGGTTTTATTAACGTTACCTCCTATCATATTAATACGTCCAAGTCTTACTCCGGGGTTTACATATGTGCAGAGATTGCGTCAGCTTGGCTGAAATATTTGCCCCCCCGACTTGTTTCTGTAATGAAAGAGCTCATTGGGCGTGCAATTTGCTCGAGAAATAAGTCCCCATCGGTCAGTTTCCCCCAGGGACGGCAGCGGGTAATCAGGGTGAGGCAGATGCGCCCGCGGTTACCAAATTGATGGTGGCAGGTAGGGGCTCATATTCCAGCTCTCCGCCCATTACACTAACAATTTATTTACCACTTAGGGCATCACATCGTCGAGGACGACAGGACCACATTTCCATCGAGCCCTTATGATTTTTATGCTTTGCGCAAATCTCGGATAAATCAAACAGAATCTCGACCTACGAACATTCATGCAGACACCAAGCTTGTGGCGTACAATAGTTACCACTTCGTAAATGGAACATAGTATATTTCATGTAAAAGTTAACCTTTAATCCTGCCAATAAAATTTTCAAGGATATAAGATATTAATTCGTTTAAGATATTTACAGAAGCTTTCGTCGATTTTCTTCGACAATCATCTGTTTTGGATGTAAATAGAATATTTAATAAATTTCATTTCCTAAATTGTAATAAAATTTGTGGCAAACTGAATTTTTAAGATAGTTTTCGAACAATTGTAAAGGAGTTCCAGAGATTTTTTTGTATTAGTAGTAGTCGGACGCGTCAACTTACACGCTATTGACGACCCTCTAATGGGAATTATATAATTAGTTTGCGGAGTATGTTAAGTGTTACAGAGAATTATAAGCTCTGTAAACTGAGATATTCGCGCCGCATACTTTAAAAGCAAAAATAGAAAATAATTCATTAAATTTTTTCATTAAATGAAAATCAGACACATGGGCTCCGTAGTTCATTATTAATTAACAATTGCAGTATTATACCACCAATGTCGCCTTAGACTAATTAATTTAAGAGACTGATAACAATTCCCAGGGGAAGATTGTATTCACAATAATAACCAATGAGCCGCAAAAAATTAATAAAAATGAAAATGTATTATATTATAGTTTCTTCAAAGATTGAAGACTTTTCCGGTGTAATTGTTGTATAAAAGGGTATAATATATTAGGACGCGACGTTTCGACGACTAAACGCTCTGTCGTCATCTTCTAGACTTCGCCTAGAAGATGACTACAGATCTTTTAGTTGTCGAAACATCGCGTCCTAATTCATTATAGCTTCTTGTTTTTATATTACTCCTTAAAAATTAGATATCATTTAATGTTTGACAATAGAAACCCAAGAGGTAATAAAATGAAATACGAAATATTCGAACTCACCATCTGTGTATCCACAATATCCGATTACAGAAATTTCTTTTGTGAAAGTTCTTAATACAACAACTTTAACAAAACTGGAAATACAAAATCTCACACCAGCTTATCGCTGATAGCACTTTAAGAGCTATTGGAAAAACAAGTGATTAAAATAAAAACTTACTCGAGAGACTGAGAAAAGCAAATAAATCCGCACATGACACAATAAGCAAAACTTTTACATCAATGTATATTACCACGATTATTCCACAGAGATAAACCAGTACGAAAACTTAATTCATTATCAATCGAATTGATCTCACAAAGTCCTTACAGAACCTGTCACGTAATTAGCATTTGTTCAGTTTTATAAACAATACGAGTTCAATAAATATATTTAAAAAATTCTAGGATACACATCATTATGATCTGTGATAATCCTTGAAGCCGTATTTGAATTTTTCAAACTACAATGAAGCGTTTTGGGAGTGTAAGGATGAGATATTTAACATTTCAGATAAACACTGTAGAGATTTTAAAATCGCAACGAAAATTACATCCATACTTTCGTGCTTCGTAAACAAATTTTATTTTGATATGATACTTAAAGTGTGTTATTTATATTTATTCAAATTATTAGAAAATTTAAAATTCCGAAAGATTATATTTTTGAAAAATATCGTAGAATAATAATGTAGAGATTGCCTTTCGAAATGACGTTAAAGAATTATAAAATTGAAAACCTTTGTCAAAACGTTAATTTATTCATTCGTAGATAAAAGTAGTTACCTTCCCGTTACTCTTGAACAGTGTTAATCTGAAGAGCAATCTTGTACTTTATAAAACGTTTTATATTTTAAGATTTTATCTGCCAGTAGGGAAGATGAGATTCATCTTGTATCTTCGCTATTTATTCTCTGAGCTGCACAGCGGACTGGACAGTGTTGGCTATGAAGCTTCCACTTGAACATGTGGTCGATAACTCCTGCACAATGCACCTCTCTCAAGCTTTGACCTCCTCCTGAGGCTTTCTTACCTTTTTTCTTCACATTTTGCCAGATACATGTTCACAGGCGAGCTTTGACACACAGTGCAATACGTTCCAATGGAGAGTCGTCGTCGAAGTTTCAACAAACGGCGGGCGTCTCGTCTCAAATAAAATACATGAAAATGCTTGATTAATTCACCAGTTATTAATAAAGACAGATTGCATTATTCAAATAAATAGTTAGTAATTGAATGTGTAAAAGTCTAAAAATTGTTTACATAGAATTTATGAATTTGTATATAAAAATAGGAACGTCTCATTTACGGAATATAGAATCAAATTTATATTTATGTAGACATAATTTATACATAAATCCATGTAATAAATCGTAATTCTTAAGATACATATTGAACATGATTTAACTTACATATATAAAAAAATTAGCTCTGCTCTCTGTGAATTCGGAGCTTCTTTGTTAGACAAAATATATAAGCTGGATAGTTGTTGTTTGTACGAACATTATGTTTCAAATATTTAAATATTTTATTGGGGGTTCAAATATTTTGCCTTTTTAGGTAATTTACAATAAGTTCACTTGAGTGAAATATTCGCTTATTTTACATACTTGCATCATATTCTAAAATTACCTTCTAAAATATTGTAGCTTGATATTCTAAATGCGAAACTGTGATACCCTTTATGCACCTTGTCTTGGGAGAGCTATTTTCTGTCTTATCGAATCGCAGTCGAATAAACATGAGGGGGAAAATGTGAATTGCGTGTTGCATTTAGGAAGAGACGCTCATTTTTCCAGACGACGAGTGTGCATTACGTCAAACTCTGATGGGATTAGTTTCCAACTTCACTATAGGATGGAAAACTTTCAATTGTGCTAATTTCCTTGTAACAGCTTTTCAGCGGTAATCCACAACTTGTATTGTTGAATACTGGTGAAAGAGAGTATAGCTCGCTCTTGTTAGAAGTTTGAGGTGTTTTATTGTTTGATCAGGCTGGCTGGTCCGTCGTATCACCGCTAGTAATCACCCTCAATAAATTAACACACAGCCGCGCAGATTTTTACCTTGCGAAACCACAGTCGATAAATTAGATAAAGGCGCCGCCGCTATGGTGACAAATTAGGTTCCAATGAGCGGAAGGCGTCAGTTGATTGTAATTATTAATATTCTTATAAGAATATATTATTTCACTGTAAACCATTATAAGACATAACCAAGATGTGAAAAGTAATAAAAAAATTTGGAAAATTGAAAATTACATAAAATATACTATCCCATTTATTATTATGGGAATAAAAACTAAATCCATTAATGTAAATATTTAAAAATTCCATTCAATGTAAACTTTAAAAAGCTGAAAATGTGTTTCGCCTGTGAATATTGTTAGGGACAGCCTTCTATTTTCTTTTTTACTTTGATACAGTAACGTAAATATCGTGTGTGTAACGACTACTTTTAATAGGAGAATCAAAACTATTAGCAAAGCTTTGAGGTGCCACGACTTTCTCATCATTACGTCCCGATATTATATATATATATATATATATATATATATATAAATAAAGACATTGTAAAACTTATCCTTCACTTAAGCTCTAACAACATTTCATAAAGATTAATTAACATTATATGAATTGATACATGTAATTTATAAAGTATATTTTTTTGAAAAATGTATGAAAGTAATACACAATCATTATTCAAGTTATGTTAACGGATATTTTTAACCAATTTCAAATTGCAGTGAAACCTTTTCCTTGGTTGTCGTGTAGGATAAAGATATGGAATTCGAATTTTCAAGCAGCAATCCTCATTTCTATTTCATTTTCAGAAAGATCAAAGAGTCTTTGAAAACTGTATGGTAAACCAGAGATTTTTCCCAAAGAATTTTCAGGCTCATGTATGCCATCATGTGAAACAGATACTCGTGAATTTCAACAGACGTCACCCAGGCTTTAATAATAAAAATGGGTCTAGTTGAATTTATTTAATGACGTTTTATAGGAACAGTTTGGCATTGACTTATTTGTTCCTACAATGTCACAGCTTCCAGGCTTCCGATAGTGAGGAGACGACCGCACTCGTCAGCCTTGCGTGTTCCAACACGGTTGGGTCAGGTGAAATGTATGTGTGCTGATAGAATGTTGACCCGGGGTCAAGAGTTGTTCGTGAGGTCATTCCTCATGTCTAATGCCAAACTAAAGGCATGCGAACTTCCTAGATCACGGGAACTAATAAAATTAAAGTAAGAGTGATATAATTACCAACCTACCTCTTCTTTTATAGTTCAATTTACTGCTTCCGGTTTCAATATTTGTGTAAAATATGAAAATGTAAACAGAACATCGGTAAGGGTGTTTTACAAAAACTCGTCACGCATAAATGTTTCATTGAAATCTGACAAACATTAGAATACATTTATAATAAAATATCCTGACAAAGTTATACAGAAAGAGATTTCGTTGAATACGTTAATAAAATTCAGTTTGTGCAATGTAATTTTATTTAATTGGATAAGTTTGTTACAATTAATTTTAACAAGTATTTATAATTTTAATTTATTTTTAATATTATTTTAATTATTTTAAGAGGCGTGTAAGGTCTCTAAAGACCTAGATGTTACCGCGACCTACAATATAATTATTATTTTTATTAAAATTATATTTTAGGTCGCATTAACATCTAGGTTTTGAGCGACCTTACAATGCCTATTAAATTAAAGAAAGGTATTATTACAATAATTTTATATTCATTTGCATTTTGTAAAGTACACTAAATATTTTTTGAAAATCTAATTTATTACACTCATTGGAAAAGTGAAGTGAAAGGGAAGATTCAGTAGGGAAATTTTTTTTTGTAAAATAATGTAACATACAAAACTTTTAAAAATAATCTGTACTCATATTCAACGTAAGACGTATGTGCGATTTTTATTTAGATCGTAATTATCTTAAAATTTTTGATTAGCCTCGCCAAAGATTAATGTATTGCGGGTTGCGGTTCGAACATCACTTCGCCAACTTGATTTACACCTTTACAGGATTTCCATCTATTGATCAACGATAATAAGTAACAACCGGTTCCATCCCAGTATAAAATATTTCTTCCTGGCGAGGTAACTATTCAACAGTGGTGTCATATTCAACAAAATCACCGCTTAGTCACCAACTTTTACCGCACATGCATTTGTATCAAAGTTGGGCAAAAAATCCTATTCACTAAATAATTTGATCTAAACCATTCGTAAAAATTTCGGTTTCTCCGCGACAATACCTATTGGTATTTTCGGAATTATTTCATCGGAACGTGTATGTAATATTTAGATTTAATACTGTCTGAAATATAAAGTTCATACTTTAAATAGAGATCAATTTTGTTTGTGCATAAATAAATATTGATATCACATTTCTTGTTAATTCGTACAGCACTATAGAAAAATGAAACGTAATTTGGATACTTACAAAGATTAGTTTTGTAATAAAATGCAACGAATTATTTTATCTCTAATAATTTTTTATTATTCTTAGTAGAAAATTTAATAAATACTAATTGTATCTATTTACAGATTTAAACTTATAAACAACATAAAATATAGCTGTAAGCTGATAAATAAATCTTTTATTACCGTAAAATATTCATTAAATTCTCAAGGCAGAATTCCATCCTCAATTTTGTAAGACCTGTCGACCATTGTCTTCGAAGTGGGACACTTTACATAGCGCCTGGAAGCAGCTTCCAGGTTTAGACAGTGATCGCAACAAACATCACGATATCGTTTGCTGTATGCTCTTTTATAGCGGTAAAACATGCTCCCACTGTTTTTCTACTTGCTTTCCATCTATTGATCCCGAACAGTTTGGGAAGTGCCACCTGCTCGGGAATCCATTACAACTTTCACTCCGTCTGAAACGATCCCATCTAAAATGTGACTTCTCACACAATTTTATAAATTTACATTTTAATGAACTGTATGGCGTAATTAGTAGTTCGGCAAGAATTTCGCGTTTACAACAATAGGAAAACCGGCTGCAAACGTTCCAAGTGATCGAGCTGATATTTCGTTCATACAAAAAACCTGTGAAAAAAAGAATCGTGATAGTAAAATGTTGGGGTTATTGCGACGTCCGTTGTGAACTCTCCGAAGTATGCAATCCATTATAATTAATACCATTATAGCTGATGCATTTGATGTCAATTTCACTGTTCATCGACTCCAAATGTATGGCTTGTTAATCCTTTTCCCAGGAAAAAAGCGCAAGCTTCAAAATCACATTAGACAGATACAAAATACTGCACCCTGCCTGTTTATTCAATTCAATTTAGCAAATTAAATTCACTCAGAGGTGAAAAAAAATCTTAACTGTCAAAAATTATTACTCGTAGCTTAATTTTGATGAAATGAAATAAAATACGCGTCAATTCTCAATTTCATGGCTCTGATATGTAACAGTATTTAAGTCCGTATTACCAAAAATAGTTTTGGGTGAATACAAACTGGGGCTTTGACAAGTGTACGTTTCATTACCACGACAGCTTTCATTAGTTTTTCAAAGATTCCATTATAATGGTTTTAGTAGAAATGCATATTATACAGTCCTGTAAAATCGATTATAACAATTTATATTAATAAGTTAGTAACACAAACATGAAATAATTTCATTTTGAATCTGTTATGATTTTGAATCAAATAAATTAATTGCAAGAAATGTGTATACCGAAATCAAGATTGTTTTTTCATTACGCGACAGGATTAAACAATTCTTTTCGATCGTAGTTAGAGGTTACATTTCAGATTCAAAGTATTATTATCGAGAGCGAAACAATAAGTAATAGAACACTATTAAAGTTTAATTATATATATAAATATATATATATATATATATATATATATATATGCATTAAACATTATACTTCAATTGGAAGAATCGACAGACCTGGTCTCATTAAATTCGCTAGTTTATTCGTCTCTCGTTCTGGCGTAGTTTCTTTTCCACGTTAGGAAAGTACTTTTACAGGAATCGTCCTTGTATTATGTGGTAATGAGTGGAAAACTTTATTTACCATAAGATCTTAATTTTTTTAAAAATAAAATGTTAGCATTGTCTTTCACACACGGTTATCAAAAATAGTTTGAAACAGTTTATATCAAGGTTAGTATACAGTAAAATTCAACTATTTATTTTAAAATTCATTAAATATTTTACATTAGTTAATATGTGATTTGAAACCCTTATATTAGAGATGAATACTTATTCTTTTCATATTTTTCTTCAAATTTTGACTCAAGTTGGCCGAGAGCGTACTAAACAAACATCGTATATTGAATGCACTTTTGAAGGCAGAGAGAGATAGAAAACAGAATGAAGGTGGGAATGTGGGAGGTAAATTATTTAAAAATTTGGGGGCAAATACGTAGTGAGATTGAAAGTATTGACTCGGAAAAGTCAAGAAAAGAGTGAGAGATATCCTAAAGTAGGTAGATAAATGGAAGAGCCAGGCAGAACGAGTTGTAAATCGATGTGGTTAGTTGAAGAGGCCAGTGAGTTGAAAATGAGATAGAACAAATAATATCAAGTAGATTTTTCTATTTCAAACGGAGGGAGAGAGAAAAATAGCGTGGTTAAGGACAGCCAGTAAGAGGGATACATATGAAACTGGTAGGTGGGAAATGAGTAGTAGATGAATGTGGTGAAATACTGACAGACCGTGATTGGAATAAAATAATTTTCGTCTATATAGTTTAAATTATTTAAAAGGCCAGAGAAGGTTTTTAAAAATTGTTATTAGAATATTTGGTCAGCAGAAGAGTGTTGGGAAAACCAGACGAACAGAGTAGGGGTATATTGGATGTATTTAGCCGACAAGTTGGTGAATTAGTGTAGAGGACATGGGAGAGATCGACAGTTCCAGAGGAATTGACGGTGAGATAAGTTGGCGAAGGACAGACGGAGAGAGAGTGAGGGAAGAGAAGGTCTACTGTCATTTACGGTTCAGAACTATTCAATTCCAGGACAACCGCGAAGACGCTGCAATGGGAAGCCGTAAGTACTGTGACAGGGAGGAGCGTGTTTGCCAAGCTAATCAACAACCAGACCACGTTATCCAAATAGTGTGAAGTAACACAGACAAAAACAAGTCAGTGGTCCCGTCGTCAAATTAACAAATCAGTTCAACGCCCTAATGCAATAAGCAAGGTAAACTCAACGTCTAATGAATCCTCACTTGCAGGTTCGCGACTCTTATTGATTCGAGCCTGAGCTATAAAATTCTTGCTATCCAAGGGAAGGAGCAATAAATAACTGCATCTAGCAACTTACTCGAAAAAATAATTGGCACTTTGTGCTCCCACATTCCAAAACACGTGCGAGAGATAAAAGGAAACGCAATTGGTTCTTCGAATGCTATGGCCTTGACTTTAGAATAAGGTTTAGTAAATTCGTGTTTCATTACCTTTAATAAGTATTCATGAGCGACAAGAAAAGAGGTGATGACGCAAAACACACCATAGAAGAAAATATATGTTTCAGTTACATTCAGTATCACAAAAATTACTGGTGTATGGGAAATTCCATATTGTAATTAATAATTAAACTTCACGTATAAAATTGGGATCGATAATTTACTGTTAATGGACTATGCAATGGAATGTTGAAACTATTCCAAGTTAAGCTGCTCAATATTTTTAAAACCAGGAATGATGCCATGATTTTGTCGTACATTCGTAAAATTAATAGTTATGAGAAAAAATATGTCCAAAAGTCAAATGTTCAGTACATCTACCACCGCATTTTCTTCTAAATAATATATGCGAATCATTTTTTAATCTGTAGTTTATATGTTAATTTTTCTGCAATCAAAAAACCCTTGCGGATATATTTGTTAACAATATAGTATATAAAATAATGTGTACATGAACGTGAATTCAATTATTATTCAACTTATTTATTATACCTTATTTAAGTTTTACTTAAATTTAGTTGTGATAATGTTGTTACTCTTAAATAATACATAATTTCAGTTAAATGTAAATCCAACTAAATGAAAATATAATGCATCTGTGTTAAAATAATGTTAAGATAATAATGAGATAAAAAAGTCGAATAACAAAATGAAGATTTCACTTCAGTTTGTGTGTCTTTCGGATATTTTATTTCGTTATTATAATTCCAACGACCACAATAAGAAATTTACTTGCATTCATTTAGAAAATGTCACGATGTGATAATTTCTTAAAAGGTCAAAAATACAAATTTAATTGATATTAAGAACAGGCGGACATCATAGATACAACATAAATATGTTCAGTATCCAAAGGAAAGTCTGAAATTGGAATTGTTATTTAATCTTGGCTTTTAAGGCAAGTTTATTCTATATAATACTGAAAAATCCTTACTGAAAATTTTAAAAACCACATTACTTGTTTCCATTTAGCCAGTACGTTTAGGAGAGATAATGACACACACACACTTTTTACGGTGGAAAATATACTCCACGCCACATGGGAAATTGAAGATTTATTTGTTGAAAACGGTAAATGTTTGGCATAAGATGCATTTTAGCATCCGGTAATGGATGCAGAAAAAATTAAATTCTCATTTTTACCCTTCAGATGTAAAACTTTGTAAATAATCATCTTTACATATGTATACACTTTGTTCAATAATTTAGAGAAGAATCTGGTACCTGAAAAACGATTAATGATTAAATCGACATATCTGCTTCCTTTCGTTAATATCAGATATTTAACAATAATCAAAAGTGACTATTTTTACTTGAGCAAAGGCCCTAGAAAGAGTGATGTCAAATTTAAGGGCAATTGCAATACCGTGAAATATTAACTTCTTATATATAAAAACGTTAATTTGTTAGGAACCTGAATTTTTAGACCCAACTGCCTCCGGGACTTAATCCATTCGTATTTATACACACATATGCGTGTTGACTAAGATAAGTACCTTAACATTTTTTACTTGCCATGTATCCACTTGGGCTTTACACGTTTTCTGTGTCATAGTTTTAGCTTCCTCCGAGGTCTGGTAATTGAGAGAGTAAACATTCCTTCATCATAACTTTCCGCCTTACCGTAATAACGGCGCACCCATATCGATTGCACTAACTCTTGTGAGAATATGCTTTGAGACATCAAAGGACCTATTCGTAAAAGTAGCAAGAGATGTAACTTTTTCAGTAAAAAAATCTAAAATTCAGCCTATGTTGAGAGAAATGTTTTTTATTTATTTAGAAGGCGATATCATTTTTTTCAAACATTGCAGTGTGACGTGGAATTTTTATTATCCTTTTGGATATAATAGAAATTATTTTTTCATATAACAGAAATAGGTATCCCGTGTCCCTGGCGTGGTGCTTAATCTTATCTCGATGCCGTCTGTGTGCAGGAGATACGCCTGTAACAATGCCGAAGGACCGCCCCCCTCAGGTCCTTGATAAATGGTAAAGAGCTGTCTGTCGTTGGGCGGGTAGCGCGAATCTTAGTCTCCCATGGTTTCTTTCAGGACTCTGAGAACGCTGGAAATACCGCTAACCTAAAACTCCGGGCCGTTCGCACCAACATACTCATTCTTAAGGAAAAAGTAATTCCAGAGACTTCTTTGCCGTTGTTTATTCTTAAGTTCGCTTTATTTTTCAAAATATCAGTTCAACAACGTACATCAGTCTAACGATAGTCTCTTAATTTAGCCTGATATTAAAATGTTAAAATAACTATTCACACATCTATTTCTTGATTATCTTTCAAAGTATTTGATCAATAAGCATTCACTTAAAATATTTTCTTATGTAATAGGATATACCCCAATGGGTCATTTATCTCCAATCGATATGTTAATAAGACAAGGAAGTGGATTAATTTAGAAACTACCAGACTATTGGTAAATAATAGGTAATTTACTCGTAAATCTCTATACAAATTTAGTTAGATACCAGAAAAGCATACCACTTGTTTTTTTAAAAAAACTAATATATATATTACTTGATAAAATGTAGAAAGTTATTCTGTTCGCGTTTATTGTACAACAATTGTCAGACGGTTACATTTTGAAAATAGGTTTTTACGCTCCTAGTACAATGTGCGTATCCATTAGTTTGAAAACTTAAGGTTCTGTATTCAGTAGTTTCGACTCTGCGATAAAGCCTTTCAGTTTCTAATACATACGTAAAGAGCAGATCCGAGTTAGTATAATTATAGAAAACTTTTAGGCTGCAACACTTAAAATTTACGCATGGAATTTCAAAATTACTTGTTTATTAGTGAAGAGTCCATTAGAGGTTTAGTGGAGATAACATTTTTTTTTTCTATTTTACAAATCGTTTACGTGGCGAAATACTAATGTAAACCACATGTAGACTGCCCCGCAATGCATACTCTTATTGCTTTTATAGTAATCAGCTCCGATTTTGTTACACTACAGGGCATTATGCATCCATAAAATTAGTTTCAATATAACTTAGAAATAAAGATGGTGATGTAGGGGACATTTGTTTAATGGTACAATTGCGGTTGATTTAATACAAGTACCCATAAGTATTTTTTTCTGAACTTCAAAAATGCGACATAAAGAAAATCAAACTTAATAATCGATAATATTTTATTACGTATTAAAATAAAATCTTTGACATTAGGCTTTAGTCAATGGCTTCATTAAAATCATATAATGTCTAGAAAAGATACGCTGTTACTGTTTAAAGTTGCCACAGATTAATTGGTAAGACTAATATAGAAAATATTCCATTCCAATTATATATATATATATATATATATATATATATGTGTGTGTGTGTGTGTGTGTGTGTGTGTGTGTATACTGCGAAATGTGAATATACGTTATGAATTAATAATAATCATTTAAATGAATAAGGATTATTACCAGGAAACTAAAGATATTAGACAAATATTGCATGACTTTTAATTTAGCGGACAAGAAAAATCATTCTTAAATAATTTCCGCAGAAAATGACATGATTTACATTTTTATTATCATTATTATTTAACTTTCAAGAAGTGAAAGATGGAAGATGAAATGATATTGAAGAAATAATTTATCTAATGATAAAGCAGAAAGGAAAGTAGAAGGAGTAACTGTTTCCCCTGTAGCAATTGTGTGTTAAGTGGGAATTTACTGGGAGAACCAAAATATAAATTGATGTAGCTTACACTTGATCTCACTGGATGGAGAATCTTCCATATAATGACTTCAGCACGTTTAACAGAATACCTGACAATTTCATATCGCGATGTTTTGTCATAGAACCGAGCTAGCAATAAGAATTGAAATGTTAATAAGCAGTCTCCGGCGCACAGACATTCGAACTCCCTACGTCTGCGTTGAGGAGCCATCATGCTCAATATTAAATATCTGTTATTGAGGTTCCGATCCGACGTTCCCATGCCTCTTGTAAAAACATCTTGCTAAGCGGCGGGACGTATTCCTGGCTACCGTAATGAGGTAAGGATGGAAATAAGCAGTCACTCTGCAATCTTAGAACGACTATCATACTCAAAGCACGTGCTTGGAAATCGCGTAATACAGCAGCGACACCGTGAACAAAATTGTAAAAAAGCGTTTATGAACTGCGGAACACAAAACCCTTGGGTCACCGCTTCGTTAAAAGTGTTGCTTCCATTTATTTTCACTCCTTCGCAATAGGGCACTCTAGCAATGAATGAGGGAAACGTAAACGAAGAGGTATCTAAAGACCGTCTTTAAATCATTAAGACCAGAGCTTTAGAATGTTTTAAGAGATACAGCATTCGTAAGCTTCAAGAAGTGTCACAATTAAACTTAAAAACCGGTGAAAGAAAATTGACATTCTAATCAAAAGACACAGGACAACGTCAGGAATATGCGTAGTATTTATGACTTTAGAGTTTTAAAATTCACCTTCCTATCACAGTAATTCTCATTTCCAAAACTCCGTAACGCCTATTCGAGTATAGCTATGTTTTTCAGCCAGGAAATTATGGCACACTGGAAAGTAAACTTTATAGACTATTTATCAGAAAAACAAAAATACAACGCAAACTTATATAAGCTATGAAAGTGTCCGCGTTCATTACGAACCAACGTGAAACACGTGGACGTGGCTTAATCTGTGATTTTACGAATGGATGTCACAGATACACTTGACATCAGATTCTTCTAGTAGCCGTTGCTTACAGATCATTTATAAATCTTTCACTTTATCGCCTGCAACCCATTGTATATTATTCCTCAAACTTATAACTGTATAGTCTTAGCAGAGCACCGAACGCTATAAGATCGTGCTGAAGTTATGACCACAGGTAGAGAACCTAAATAATATATATATATATATATATATATATATATATACATAGAGAGAGAGAGAGAGAGAGAGAATAAAATTTATTAAAGAAATAAAAAAAAGTAATAAATCAAAGACATTGTCAATATTCTTATTAAGATTAAAAATTACTTAATATTAATAATTGAGTATAGACAACTACTAATTTGATGGAATTATCGTCCATTGCAAAATTCATATTATAATGATATTCGGAGTAGAAATATTTTACCACTAAACTATTGCCAGTAATAAGATTATCTATAATTTTTGGATATGTAAATTTAATTATAATGGTTTAATATAGCTGTAAATGTCTGGATTTAATATAGGAAACTTAGTCTTTCGTAATAATATATGAAGATATTTTTATCAACAACACACTTAAAACCAATTACAAGTCCGCAAACCTTTGATGTTTTTATTTCGTAACATAAGATACCGTATAAAAATTACACGATCTATCGGTATTTCAACCATAGTCAACTGAAAGATTACGTAACATCAATTATATAGATGTTTTATTTTAAAAATCAAAAATATTTATGTAAAATTATTTTTTATTTGCAAGATCGATCATCCGCACTTTCTTCTGTGATTTTTACATTATATTTCTGTCTAAATGTGTTATTTTAATAAGGGTTCAGGCATTAGATAACATCATGTGTTATCTTCCGGAATTTTACAAACTCGTCGAACACCTAGGTTTAGGACCTAAGTTAAGGTCAGTTATTACAATTTAATTTTTTCAACATAATGTAATTTAGTGTAATGAAAAGTCGTATAAATAGTGACCATGACTGAATGGTGCTTCACGATAGTACACTTATTTTTTTAACGATAATACAGTATATATGTAAAGCGAAGCATTATATATGGCAGGATGATTTTGGCTTCGGTTATATCTAATTTTATGTTTTTCTGTGCAAGCGACGTGTTTATACATATCTTTAATTTGATGGTTTCCCTAAGACGAGGATTAAAGCTCGCGGTTGCTGTTGCGACTGCCGATTCTATTGGTTTGCAAATGCATTATGAATGTGAAGCATCTCCGTGAAGACGAGGCGCAGGAAGGAATTTGAAGGGCAGTAGGCGTGGTGTTTAAATAAAGGCTGTCGGGTGGCCACTGCTGTTTGTTTTGCAGCCGCGGCGCTTGGTGGTGGCCGCTGGGTGGGGAGGCCGTGTGCGTGTGGCGCCAGATGCTGCCATGACCAATGTCCACACGGTCCACCTGTGCATGGAAAGACCAAATGAGCGAATTGAGGCGTGAGGCATTCCAGTTGCCACAGCCGCTGCGCCTTGTCGCATTATTTCGCTGCCATTACTGTCCAGATGTACAAATTATAAATATGAATATGCGTCTCCCTCCAAACCCCCCCCCCCTCCCTGGAGACAGTCCCCAGGCCCCGACTCGCAAAACAGCGCCGTCTTTCAAAATAACTATGAACGCCATATGCACACAACGCTATAGTTCTATGCAGCCTGACCTTTACCACTGTGGAAAATTCTTTCCTAACTTTTAGAGAGAGAGAGAGAGAAAAAAAATCAGGTTGAGAAACTAGCATCACCCAGACCCGGTGTAACCCTAAGTCCTCAATATTGATCCCACGACGTGTATCTGTTCTGGGAAATCATTGGAAAAATTAATTAAAAATTATATCTGAAATTGAAGCAAAAACGCTTCTTAAAAAATTAAGTAAACAAATTTTGTTTGAATATAGATACAACAACAAAAAAATATCCTTTCCCGCTGTCCCTTTCAAGTTGAAGTTGGTTTCAGTCATGTTAATTCCATATTGCAGACTTCCTGTGGTCAGCGTCAAGACCTGTCATCACAGAGGTCACGGGTTCGAAATCCCAGCGAGGACAGTGATGTGTGCTTGTGTTTCAATACTAAGAAACCCCACTCGTTAGTTCCCCAACAGGTACTATAGATTAGTTCAAAGTCGCTAATGACCTTAGCAGTTGATGCGACTATAAAAAAATAAATCGATATTAAGCAAAAAGAGAAATATATTTAACGTGGCAAGCTCATGCGATTTACGACAGAAATTTGCTAATTTCGAACAGAATACTAACGTGGATAAGTCCATTTATGACGATAATACTGTATCATAGAGTGATTATTTATTAGTAAATTTTTCGCGGTTCAGATTTCTCGATGTTGACGTTTCTGCGGTCATTTTCTACCGCTGTCTTCGGACTACAGTTGACTGCGAAATTTTTATTAATTCTTTACACCGGGAAAGCTTACATTAATTAAACATAATTTAAATTCTAATTATTAAATATTATTTAACATGACCAAACTAGGTTTTATCATTTCTTTAAGTACTTAACGGAACCAACCCCTAAAATATTACTTTTGGCTATACTTCACGACATAGCACTTAGTATTCAGTATTTTTAAATAAATAGTCCATTCACAGTAGTGCGTTATACGGAATATAATCGTTTTAAAATCCATAGTCATTTTTATGACATGACACAATCAAAATTTCAGCACATTAATTTCGAAGCTTAAAGTTCTATTGTGGAATTATTTTGATAATTACCGTTCTGTGTTACGAATATTTACAATGTACAACCATTTCAAAACTACTAGATAATCAATACAACTCTAGTATTTTATGGGAAGTTAGGATCGTGATACCAGACGGCCGCTTTCTCACCATTGACATAGGTGTAGGCAACTTAGAAATCGAATCCAAAAATAGTCTGCCATGGTCCGCGTAGAACCATAAAATTAATATTTATAATTTAGTTAATTAAGAATAAGAAATTAGAATTCCTTATTTGAAAATGTAGTGTTTTAATTTTACTATAACATGCTAGTTTTAAAATTGCTCGTCTTTCAAATGAGGCCGTTTCACTTGAATAAACGCTGCACCAAATATAGGGCATTTTAATTACTCGTCTGGCCGGCGAGACCAGTGATGATAAAGTGTTTTATAGCTCGTAATGTGCTGCAGGATAAGAGGCTTGTTCGTACACATGTGCACAGACAGGAAGTTCTCCACTGCCACCGTTATTACTTCCCAGAAACTTCCTTCCACTACGCACCGGGGCAAAGATATATAAATAACACGTCGAATTACTTCGGAAGTAGAATCAGAAACAACCAGGGCTGAACGGAATCAATTTTCCACGGATATATGAAACGAGTTAGTCTCCTAGAAGCAAATAAACACGAATTTACTTTTCACAAAGATGGTACTAGTTTTTTCTCTTGAGACAGCTTACAACGTTACCAATTCAGTTGCTAAGTAAGAATGGTTGTGCCACTGTCAGTTTCGGGCACAGTACAGCGATTCTTAAAAATAATGTGTATATACCTTTTGCATTAACATAGTGATATTTTATTTCCTTCTTAATATTTATGACGATCATATTTTATATATTTTATTAATGTCAATGCCATTTATTAATAAATGAAAGAAACTTACAATGAGTTCTTGGTTACATAAAAATTTAAATATAATATTTTTACTATTGTTAATTTACTAGCTATTTTACATAAAATAGCTCGTGAATAATTAGAGTTTCAGGTAAAACAAACACACTGTTATATTACGTTGTAATATGATACAAATAAAACATTCCACACCAAATTATCGAATAAATAAATAAAAATTTTATCGTATATCACATTAGAAACATTTCTATTCTCCGACAAATAAATAATAATCTTCCCAATAATGTTCTTCATAGACGAAAATCAGTTTAGTTATGTTTAAATATTTTTTAGAAGGTTAGTTAACGTTTAAATATTACACGTTAACCAATGAAAATCGGCACAATGAAGTTATATATTACGAAATGAAACGTGTCGTTCAAGATAGGAATTATGCAGTCCTTTACAGTGGTCTATCCGTTCCAAACGTCTTGGGGAAAAATCAAGATTCATCACTAGATTTGGAGTAACGACTTTGTAATCAGGTTTTATTTCACCACTTTCACAATCTTACAATAGTCACACTCGTAAACCTTAGTTTTACGACATAACTGTGCTCTGTATCACGAAGGTTAGGATTATCCATTTTGTTTTTCAATCTCATCCTGTACCATACCGCGTACAAGTATTGTTATATAAATCAGATTAACCACACGCCGCTCAGCACACAAGAATAATAAATATAGCGTACAACAGTAGAAGTATAAAACCTCATATTTGTATTAAAATTGTGCATCGATATTCCTCAGTGAATTAATTCTTTCGGATTATTACAGAAATAATTTTTCAACAATACAACTAAATATTAAAGTGTCGCAAATAAAAAACAAAATTGCTAAGAAACGAAACTGAGAATAACTTAACCTTTAAAAAAGTAAAATATATCAATTCTATATGTAATTGATACATCTACGCAAGTTCTGGAAAGTCGCGCCAAACTGACAAGCAGAGGACTTATTCAAAAATGAAAATGTGATTGAAGCAGCCAAAAGCGCGGAAAAGGTTCGAGATTTTTAAGAACCGTAAAAATTTTCCTTGGTTGAGGACAGAGACAGAAGGAAACTTTGGCGGAGGACAGTCAGTAGCGGCGGCACAGTGAAAGAACCTGGAACATCAGAGTGAGAAATTGTCGTTTCAATGGTGAATTGCTTCACCTATATTTTGAGACTAAGTGAAATTTAGCCGCCGCCTTGAGAATTTCCCGCAATCTGTAGGTTTTCTGCAGTCCAACTTCGACACACTAGACCTAGATCCAGATTAAGAAGAACACTACACAATTTATATATATATATATATATATATATATATACAAACACGCGAGGGTGGTCTGAAAAGTTTCCGACATCAACGTAAAGAAGGCAGCACTAGTAAATAAAAGCTAGTGAATTTACAGGGATGGGAGCATCGCTGGGAGAAGTGTAGAGTAGTTACAAGGAGACTATATTGAAAAATAAAAAAAAATAAATTAAAAAAATATATCTTCCATCATTGTTGGGTCGGAAACTTTTCAGACCACACCCGTATATATATTATAACGAGTTTTTATAATTTTTGTATAATTAAAATGTTATATAATACATATTATGTTATTTAATCCAAATAATATAAAATTCTTCAAATAATGCGTATACATAATACATCCTATTACAGTAATCATTTTCATTGAATGTTTATTTAAATTAGAAACGAATTGAAGATCCTCTGTTTCTTAAACTTTTTTGTAGTTGTTTTTTTTTTAAAAAAAATACAGTTTCCGAGGGTATTAATAAATGAATTTTTAGAAATACTTGTACTACGCGAAACATCTAGCTACCCAATATATAAAATTACATATTGAAGTATTCTCCTTCAGGAGTGTTCAGGAATTTCTGATTAGTGCAACTCTATTTTCCATCAATACTTAAATACTGGCATTATTATTCTTTGTTCTGTTGTTAGAAAGTGGAGAAATCCCGTGATGCAAACAAATTTAAGATATTGAACTAAAATTATACTTATCCATATATTAGCCCGTATATATAATTAATGATAAATGCACATGTTTCACTAACATGACGTAAAAAGTTCTATTTTATTTTTCATACTTTGGTGCCGCTTTAATGCTTCTTTGAGTGTTATGCACACGAGTCTCCTTTACTCATAATCTGATAATGGGATAATTACTCCACACATAAGCTGATAATGGGATAATGATATGGTATCATTAACAGTCTAATCCTGTTGCCTTATTGAATTTTATTGCACAACCCTTATTAAGCGTAACGTAGTACACATACACGCAGGTTCTGTCCATCTGCAGTTAAGCGTCGTGGTTATTCGAGGTCAAATGACCTACTTACGTTGCGTGATTACAATCTGTGCTCCCTCATGCGTCATTGATAATTACGGACTTGTAATAATAAACGTCGTTGTAGATGTTATCAGCGCCAGAATAAAAGAAATACGCGCGTTTGTGCAGGGCTGCGTGGCGCTTATCGGCGCGTTATGGAAAGCCAAATTAATTGTTACGGCTCCCAATGAGTCAATGTTGGGTCGCGCTCGCTTCGTGCTGATTCGCGACTCACATCTGTCAGCTAGTGTCCCTCCTATTGCTTAAACACACAGGAGATTCATTCGTAATCAAAGCCGACCGTGTTATCGCTAAGCTCATTAAACATACATGCGCCAACATGTGCGTGCACAAGGTGACCCGCTGAAAAACTGTTCCTTCAGAGAGTCTCAGGAGTTTTCACGTAGGCATAAGCTCACGGAAACGAAACGAAAAAGAAAATATCTTAAATTGGAAATTCCAGCCTATTTCACAGTTCCTAACAAATTTCCATTTGTAAATAGCTGATAAAAAGATACCGAAATAAACTGCATACGTAATGTTTAGTTACGATTGTTTCAGAGATTTGCAGAATTACAGGACAATCTTTACGAATAATTTATATTTATTCAATCTTCGGGTAGTTTCCGTTACATAATAATAAAAATACAATTATCTACTATGGAACATGTCCAATATTTTCCATAATAAACCCATAATTGCATACTGTGATTACATGCTAGATATTAATTTGCCAAATATAGTCCCCAATAAGTAATTGATGCAGTGTGACAATCATCAACCACATACTTAAATTATGGACTTAATTACCTCCATATGCCAGATATTGTAAAAAAAAACTAAATTAGATCATTCATTAACTCTGTTCCATGCGTAATTTTATAAAAGGAGTTTAATTATAAAATGGTAATATTTTTGGACGATATATATAATACTATAATAGTTACAAGTAGGTCAAAAAGAATAAGTATAAAATCATATTTTATAGACCACATAGAAAATATAGACAAAGAGTTCAATAGTTCAAATTGGGAAATGATAACATTGGTTAGTTTAACATAAGAAAAAAACCACTATCTGTAATACAGTAAGCCCTTCATATGAATTTAAGCATTTGGGTATATTCGAGTTGGCGGTCGAGGTAGATCGGGTTAGTAGGGAATTCATACATCGATTTTGATTTTACTTTATAATAAACAGCTATTTATGAACCATATTTTCCCGTAAATCCAGATTTTGGTTTATCAATAAACAAATCATCTTCACACAGAATGTGGTATAGAGAATTTCTTGGAAGTCGAAGCGTGCGGTGCCTATGTAGACGTACAAAACACTTTATAGAAAATTATCAATAACTATGTAATATAATACTGTTGAGAGAGGCGAGGTAAATGGAGAAGGCAGGAATTTATAAGTTCCGATACAATTCTGTGACGTGTGACGTTAACTCTACACTTAAACAATAGTTATCGCTAATTGTCCTACTTAGCAAGGTGGTTGGACACTGGTTACCTGTTACGTTACATTGTATTTTAACGCAAGAGCATTTTGGAATATCCAAAATTGTAAAAGAAGTTAACTAAAACGCAGTTTATAGAATTCTTGAGTGGTTTATAGACTGATCAGACAGGAAGTTTATGTCCTACTCAGCCTTAAGAACTTACGTGTTCGGACAGTCAATGTCGGGATGTCACAAATGAAATTTAAAAAATAACATGAAAGGGGCTATGTGAAAGACATTTACTTAAGACCCGGTACGAGGCTATGTTAGCGTCATGAGGGCTCTGAAAACAGGGATGGCATTTTGAAAGTGCGTGTAAAAACACATTGAAAAAACCCAGCTCAAAATTAAATTGGAGATTTATTTTTGGACAGTTTGTGGATTTCAGTGATGAAATTGGCGAAAGGTTGTAGATATGGAGTATAATGAGGCTTACAGTTAAGCAGTTATTCTAGTAGCTACGGTATGTCGTATAGTCTACAGTTTCAGTAATCTGAAGAGTACTCTTGAAATTCACACAATTACTGGATTTTCTTTATAATACAGAATATATAAATATGAAGAATGGAGCACTAATTCTTCAATCTGATCAATTTTAAAACCTGAAGTTTTAGAATATTGTGAGGTCCATCACGGGATTCTATTATAAAATTAAAATCTATAGCCCCTTAAATTGTTTTTTTAATTTTATTACTTTTCCTCAAATCTTTTAATTTTAATTAATTTATAACATAATACATTCAAATAATATATCAAATCATATTTAATCTAAATTAATTTTAAGAGGTTCAGTATAAAAATAATTTCATAAATACGGTTTCACCAATTCTTAACTGCTTTATTAAATCTTCGAGTTCTTAGAAACAAGTGTCATAAGTCTACTTTTTCTGTAAGACACAGGTTTAGTCTGTTTTTGAAAGGTATTTCCTCTACCTGTTAAAAATTGGTTCATCCGAATTGGATATTAATATATGGCTGTTACTTATCGTAAATATAGTTAATGATAATTTTAAGTTACGGAAAGTGTAAATTCGTCCCCATTTTGGCGTGGATGGTAATCCCCTACTGAGCAGAGACTTATCATGACAACATAACTATATGTAATGTCATTAGCGACGAAGAAATTTTCAATATTACATGTTCGTAATCTACACACAATAAGTTTTGTATTTTGTCATACACATTAATTTTGGTTAGATATTTTAAGGTTTTAATTATGGTTTCTTTTGATGAAATTAGTTATTTGTTTCATGAATAGAATCCATAATTAAAAACCATAAAATATCTAACCAAAATAAATGCATAGTGCTCTATGCAAACATTCTGGGAAAAGTAAAAAACAATAAACGCTAAGAAGACCTTCACATCAGCTGCACGTACTCACGTAGTTACTGTTGGATGTGAGAAATAATCATAGTAATTGTCTGTTTGGACATTCCATTTATAGCACCTCATTTCGTTTTTCATGAATTTGGGAATTAACCTCGGCAATCTTTTATTACGACTCCTCCTCCACCCAAGTGTGGCCACACGTGAAAAAATTTAAAAATGAACCAAGTGTTCCATGGAACCTCTAGAGTAATATTAACCATTCTGTTACCTCTTTGCTGTGATTTATTTTCGCGAATATGGTTAGACGTATCGCGCTAGTTGGAAGAAACAATTGTTGGATTATCTATTTACTAAAATAATAAACTTAAATAAGGAGGAAATTTTCTTGTTTTAAGAAACTTGGAAAAGTCTGAAGATGTTATATAGAAAAAGATTTATTTTCATTCCAAAATTGTATTATTAGCCTAATTTTAGCAGTTTCTTTGACAAAATGACACGAGGAATTAACCCGTTGGAAGGAAATTATATATAAGCATACATAAATTTGTATGAATGCAAAGTTATTTTCTGATAATTGCAAAATTCTATTCGTATATGAAAAATATTTATCAATAAAAGTGTAACTTTCTTATTTTTCCCTTTCTTGAACGGAAAACAATTTCTAAAACTCAGCTGATTTTTAAAATCCTAAACATATTTTTTTTTACTTCTAGCAATTAACAATGTTTTAGACTTTTACTGCTACTCATTATTAAAATAATGGATATTTTAACTCAATTTTTTAAAAAAAAATATTTTATTTTCTGAATATTTATACAATCAAAAATTATAAAAATAAGTTACTAATTTATATTTCTTCTTCAATTTTTTCTACATATTTACAATGTACCTGTAAACTCGACAGTATTAGAAGCAATGCGTAATATTTTGACAAATATGCATAAAAAATGAAGTCGTGTGCGATACCTCTTTCATAGAACCCAGGAAACCTCTTTGAAAGCACACGATGAAGGAGTCTATTGATTGAGCTGATTGTTATATTTTGCAGGTGATATCTCGTGCCATGTACGAGATTCTATTGATTGGCATGCAGGCTTTGATATTCTCCTATTAAGTACATACTCAGAGCTTTAGATGCGTGTCACCAGGTAAATTTGCCACAATCTAAGATTAATTTTTTTTCCTTTCCGTAATAGTTTTGAAGTGGTTAGTCTCTAAACAAAACAGTAATATAAACATGGCACTAGTTGTCCAACGATAATACTGAAATAAAGGTAAGGTTCCAATGCATAAAAATCGTTATAATTTCATTTAAGTACTACTTTACTTACGTTATTTTTTTTTTAGATATGCGCAGATCTCTTGCGTAGAATATTTAATATACTTGCACATTCACATAGGCTCTGCCGCTTATTTTTCCTTTGGATCCTGTATTGTGATTGTCAAAATAAATATGTGGCACGTGTCACACGAATTCTATTTTAATTTATTATTATGTTTGTACAAATCAAGAGTTTCTTAGTAAATTCGTAACTAGGTACAGTTAATTTCATATTAATAATACTATATTTGTACAATGTCCTTTTCCCAGACCACATGTGCAGTTTCCTCTTTCAATTACCGGTTGTTTAAATGCATCAATCACCTAAATTTTTAATCTGACTTCGAATGAAATCCGAAGCAAATGTTCACCAGTAGATTCGGCAGAGGGGTTAAGTAGTTACCATTTCCAGGGTCACGTTCTGACTACGGCAAGAGCAGACTGCACGGCGTTTATTTGGGCGAGGGTGATAGGGTGGTGATAGGCAATCACATATCCGTCCGTCCGACACGTCACTCGTCCCTTGATACAATCGAAATCAGACGGCCGAAGCTGGAAGAATAGCGTTAAGGAGATACCTCGGGCAACATTAACTTAAACCAGGCTGAGAAATGGGAGGACATTCAATGCGCCAGAAGAATTACCCCATATATTGCTGCATAAAGACGTATAAGTTTCAGACCAACGGACGTGTAGAAAAATATTAAACTGATTATGGAGATTAAGTAGTAATATCCTTCCTACTCGTGCGACTCGATATTTACATTACACAAACTGATATTCGTAAATAAAAACAGATTTAAGTCTGTTTTCTTTTCACGAATAGGATTAACTCCAATGCGATCGCGGTGACACCGACCTCTCCCTGACCCAAACAGAAATCGACACGGCATAACAAGAACTGTGCTTATATTATCTGCCTAACTTTATAACTGCGTATGCTTCTAACGAATTTTTCTCAAAATATTAGTGTTGTATCATCAAACTCCAATTGGCCAACCTCATAATTTTTATGAATTGTAAAGTGAGATTTAATCGAAGTTTCTTCGACTAAAAGTCTAGATTATACTATTAACCTGATATTTACCAATTCGACAAAAAACTTCTTGACTAGCGCTCGTTGACTGGAATTACGGTTGAATCAATTTTGATGAACTGGAGCTATGATATATATATATATATATATATATATATATATATATATATTCAATTTAGCCTTTATTCCCCGAACTTAGGGCCTCAAAAATGTATAAAAAAATGTATTCAATAAACAGAGAAACTTACATATACCGGAGTTCAACTTAAACGAACAATTGAAAGGATTTGAAAGAGGATTTTAAAGGTAGTAACAGTAAATAATATAATCCCATATCCTTACCGGTATCAAGTCTTTAGTATAGTGGTTTCGGATTCGTTTCAACTTCATCTACCAAGTGGGGAAAAATTTTAGTTATTCTCTAAATTACAGTGCATGACTTTTTCAATGGGATTCAATAATCCACTAATTAAAATTAATTTATGATAAAAAATACATCAAGTAATAACATTATCTGATATAATTAGAAGAGTATGATTTAATCAATATCAAAGAATCAGAAATTGAGAGGGCACAGCCTATTCAACAAGTATCTCAATTTCTGTAGTCGACATTGATTAAATCATAGAGGGTAGCGGTTTTTCTCATTACATCAGATAATTTTCATACTTAACGTGTTTTTATTTTTGCTTATGTGCGTACAGTGCAGTGGGAATAATACTTTTGAGTTTATTTTGGAAGGTTCTACTTACATTTCTATGGTTTAGATAATATATTACAAGCAAGTGTGAGAAATAGTTAGATTTAGTCGATAAAGTTATTTATTACTTTATGAAATCTAAACATGTTTCACTCTTCCAAAAATTATAATGCTTCAAGATGGGTATCTTCGAGCACTATGTACAAATAACGTGATTAATGTGTTGGGAATGTACTATTTCTGAAGAAGCTAAACCAAACCAGGGAAACAAAAGGAAAATAAATTATAACTTGACCAGATCAATAGATGATTTCTTTAATTAAATATTGTGATTTTATATACATATAGTACTAATTATTTGGAAATAGCCTTTCGATATCGTTTTATACATTACATTACAATTGTAATGTAATAAATGTATGTTGTTTCATTTCATATCGGACGTTTTACTCTTATTTGATTGCCTGAGATTAAGCATAATGGGCGGGGGTGGGTAATAGTGGGCGGAGGTGGGTGGGAGCCGAAATTTTCAAACATGTTAACTAGCTGATTTTTGCGTCCAATACGTATTTTTCGGGATCAATGACATTCATAGTATTTCTGCCGATGTTGTTCGTGTATAATTTCCACCTCTTTTTGCATGGGATGGTAGCACGCTTAGGGGTGGGGATGGAGGGGCGTTACATAAATGAACGCAAAAACAATCAATATTGGAGTCAAATCGGCTGTTATGGACATATGACAACCCAGGCAACGCCGGGCACCCAGCTAGTTGTCAAATAATAAACCGTAGCAATTTCAGTTCATGAAGAAATGAATAATTCTTCTTAGTTAAGTTTGTAATCTATATTTGTGCACTATTCTTCATATATATGTTATTAATTATACTTACAATTTATTTTATACATTAATTATATCAATGTAATAATATCTGCATTCAAGAATAATGATTTGTAGATGCGATATATAAACCTTAAAAGTAATTATTCCTATACATTTTATGATTGTTATTTATGGAAGGACAGGGCTGGTTGTATGAGCTGTTTGAGTATTAAATTCAAAATTTAATTTATAAACTTTTATATTTTACTGTAATAAATAAAATCTCCTTGCATCTCATTATTGCTTGACGACATGGTTACTCTGCAAAGATTGTGTTGAAGCTTTGTTTTCGTACTTCCAGAGGGTCCTGCGTCAGATGACAAAATGTAAAGTTTTGATGATCGTTTCGAACAATTATAAGATATAGAGCACTGTGACGGGATGCTGTTAAGGGAGCATCAATCAACGGTCTCGTGACAAGAAATGATTGAATAAAGTGATAGCAAGGAAAAGAGGTTACGCCCTAACATATTAGATGATTGCTTCCAGAATAGGTTCGGGTCAAGTAGCCACTAAAAAGTTCGTCCCTCAGGCGATATCAACAAGATTACTCCGCTACGTATAACAGAAGCAATCCCGTAAAATGAAGGACGCATTTCTATCCCTGTAGACATCAAATACTTTCAATTCGCGAAAAATATGTTGTGTTTTATGACTGTGAAATAATATAATGCATTGCAATAATAAGAAAGATAAATACGTATACTGGACAGCGGGAGTGGGAACTGGAAATACAAATGCACTGACTTCGCAGCAGTCTCTTGTAAATAAGTAGCTTTAAGTATTGCCTGCTCGGAAATTCTCATCTAAAAAAGTAAAAAATTATACACTGTTTACGAGAACAATATTTTAACCAAAAATATCCAATTTCTTCAACATAACGCATACATTGTTTCAACAATTTCTGAAAGGAGATAAATTTGTAAGGGAATTGAGTACTATCAGAAGTTAACATTGGTGAAACGAAGTTAAGTGAAGAGAGAATCTGTTATTAAAGGGAGTGGGGCAAGGATTCAGCTTATTTCCTGTGTTTGTATGCTGAAAGGGCAATAAAGCCATTAGGGGGAAAATTTGCAACAGTAATTAAATTACAGGTAGAAATAAGAAAAATGTTAATATTGGAAGGTGGTATTGTTCTGTTGTCGGTGAGAAGGAATATTTGGAAACTACTTTAAAAAGGATGGGAAATATACTCCAGTGGAAGTTGAGGATAAATATAAATAGACGTAAAAAAATAATTTTAGCAAAAAAGACAAATACGGACCAGCATAATGTAGGCAAGGGGACTCTGGTGTGGCACAAAATGTGAAAAGAAATTTGTATTTAGTGAGGAGGATTCCCAATCACGAACAACGCAAAAGAAATCAAAAGCAAATTTATCAGGTTAAAAGGTAATTCTTCGAGAAAAAAAAATTGAATTTGGATTGTTTGATTTTATGGCGGTTAAAATTTTTCAAAACCCGAAATAACTAGATTGAAATTGTGGATTGTCAGCTCAGTGATGGGAAGTACAGGGGGAAGGCAGTTATCACATACAATTACCAGATAATAATAAATCATTAAAGTTGAAAATAGTGTGAACTGTAGAAGTTGGCGCGGAACAGATTGAATGGGCTTAGAATTGAATTAAGAAATATAAACATAATATTTAATAGATACATAGAGTTGAATCATGCGTGGACCTTTAGTGAAGTCAGACGCTTTTAATTAGCAGATTTCAGTAAATATCAATATTTTTTAAAGGAAATAATATTAAACTAAAACGCAGGTCAGGAGTTTTACGGAGATATTCTCATAGTGTCGACTTCGGGTTCAGACTTCAACTATATACTCAATTGCACAAATGTTATTTACTTCAAGAACTCAGGAAAGTGGCATTACGCCACAAAAATTAGAGCGAGCGCTACAGATGCACATGAATGTATAGGCAATGTCGGACGGACGGACGGACAGTTCTCAACTGGAACCGTAGGCATCAAGAGGACATAAGTGGAACAAGTACATTAAGATACGGCAGGGACCGCCTAGAATAGACAAGGATGGAGAGAATCTCTAGCTGTATATAATTTAAATTATCATTAACACCGTTCTTCAGAGGACGCTATAGCAATCATAAGTAACCATATAAGTTTTTATTTATCTTGTACTCACAACCACAATAGCGTCTTTTAATCCACATTTATACAGCTTAAATTGCGTGTTTCACATCTGATTATGTCAGTCTTACTTCCACCACATTTGTTTTTATATAAACTCAAAATCAAAATCCGAAGTATGGCTTAGAACAAGAATCGATGATTCTAAACATTTTTTGGAATAGCGGCGAAGAAATTTACACATTTTGATATTCATTAATGAATGTATATTTTTATAGTTTTCATAATTAATTTGCATAAAATTTGAAGCTTTTTTTTTTAAAAGATAGACTGTTCGAAGCAGAGGTAGGTAGGTTATGGCTTGTGCTGCCGGACGATTAACTTGACACGATACACAGTGATGAAGATCTTCCATAGGTCAGCTTTATAATGCCGCAAGAATGAATTACTCGGGTGACGGACCAGAGTATACAAAATCCAGCTCTGTCCATACGCGCCGGACGCGCCGTACATCAGTGTAGTGAATCGAACAGCAATAAAGCAAACATACGCTGCCTCGCTGTTTCATGCGTCACGCTCTTGGTGCACGGGACATTGGGCCCGATGTTTATTCACAGAGATCTTGTAATATGCTACGCGCTGCGAATTAAAGCGTAATCGCTCATACATAAAACGAACATCGCACTTTTCATTAACAATAAACACATTCTTTCTAACTCATCCTGGGACATGTCGACAAGTGTCCACACCAATTCTCCGTTGTTACGACCAAATCAGTGACTAATTGAAAGTGAACAGATTTAGCAAATACGAATAGGTCGTTATTTTATCAAAAAAGAAACAGGTTATGCACCAAACGTTTCCGCAATAAATATACAAGTTTTGTTCTTTAATTTGGGCATAATGTTGTCGAAACATGATAGTATTATTTTTCACTGGTGTAATAAATTTACGGTTCCTCCATAATAGGTCTGAAGCGAGTAAACATGTACTCTTTAAAATTTGTCACTGTCCCACAAAACTAGACTGCGATGCAAATTACTTGGTCTGGCCGTTGGGAAACATCGGATGTCTGTTAGCCGACCGTTGGACAATAAATTCTTGTGCGCCGTCTATGTGTTTGGGACGGGGCACTTCTGGCAGGAAGGGAGAACACCTAGTACAGCACTTTTACAGTTTTAAATACATTATTACGTTTGTTAGCTGTCTGGATTTGACCCGTAAACTGTGATTAGGATTGGAAATATCTTGGCGCTGTTTAATAAATTGGATATGCTAACATTTATTTTCGAACGTGATGTCACCTTTTCATGAAGAAAGACATCCGTAAAATTTTGCTTTACTTTAAACGGAAATACTAGACATTAATATTTTTTTTTTCACACAGTCTCGTGGCATTTGGACGAAGATTTATCATGTTTTGATAATCGGTTTTGTTCAATTCCTTCTTCAGCTCCGGGGTGAATCTCCCCGAGAGACAACCATGCATATCACCTGGCTAACGGACACTTTTCGAAGTCCTGAGAATAAAAACATTTAGCCAAAGATTCCTCATGTTTTGATCATCAGCATTGTTCAATATTGTGGCGATTCCCTCTTTAGCCAATAAATTTGTAACGCAGTAGCACTGCTGTCTACGGCAAAATCTATGTCTAGAAAACCTCGAGATCAGTTGAGAAAACATACGTGACTGACCTCTCTATTCTTCACTTAAGATGTTGAAGGCGATCGTCATTAATACTTGCTGAACGCTTTGACAAATATCTCCAGAAAGTCTAAAATTCTGATTTGTAAATTAATCTGCAATTTATCTTCATTCACAACTGCACAGTTCTGGTATTTGCGTTCACCAAGAAAATATTCAGTGAGAAATAAGCCTGCATTCAATAGGATATTGGAAGAGAGAACTTCTTTTGGATATCAGGAGCAAACAGTTTCCCCTTTTATGTCACGATCCACCGAGATTGTATCAATATATCTAGATGAAGATCATGAAGGGGTTTAATCGCTTCAGATACGATTCTATTTCAAGTTTTCTTGAAGCTTCTTTTTAACACACACTCATTCCAATGATCTGTAAGAAACCTTTAGAAAATGAGAATCTGTTTCCAATTGTTCATCATAAATAAACTTAATAATGGCACGGCCCAGAAAAATTCGGGAACTTCAAAATCGAAATTTCGCAAGAGTTGGAACATAAACAATCGCGTGGTCTCTACAATCTGTTGGAATGTTGAAACACTTTAAGAAGATGAACAACTGTCCATGTGATATAGTTTTCCAAGTTATTTCAATTAATTCCTTTTGTGGCTAACTGTTTGTAGCAGATACGTTGGGAACCATTTTACAATGATCGGGCTGTCGAATTAAATTTTGGGTATGAACGAAAACTTAAGTCGCATCAACTTGAGGTTAAATTTAACCGACGAAAGCGTCATACTTTACACGCAATTGTCTTTACACGTCTGCGTGTTGGTGAATGGAGGTCTGGAATTATTGATAGCTGTGCAGCTGTAGTAAGATTTCATTATGAAACTAGTGCGCGGCACGCTAGGGCAAAATTAGACCAAGGCATGCCTCAGTATCGCACCGCCAGTGGGCTGCTCAGATTCAAAGACCGTGACAACACCTATCCACCGATTTGTAATAGTTTTTTTGGAGAGATCGATATTTATATGGAATGGAACTTTTAAACTTAAAGACAAAATAGTCATATTATTCATTAAATTAATAGAATGACCGGTCTAGAACATCGAAGCAAATGCTCCAGCGACGTAATCCTTTTCGTGGAATATATTTACAGAATTTACTTATATATAGTATAATCGTGGAAGTATAATATCATCGGAAATTAATTCTACTAATTTCCAACAATGAAAACATATTCATTTTCATCTTCGCGACAAGAGTTTTTAGTGTACAGCCGTAACTTAAAATATATGCAGCTTGTGAAAAAACTTTTAATAACACACGAGGAAACGTTTAAATTTCTTGATACAGGAAAGAATCCTTCCTCACTTAAAAATAATTTTGTAGCAATGAGGAAGTGAGTAGAGTCCTTTAAAAACATTTCGTCTTAAATAGTTGTTTGTTCAAACTAGCGGCAGTGGTCTTGAGCGATTAGTTAAAGTGATTCGTTGTCATTTCTGATGTTTGTGTGTGTGATTTATGAATAAGCCTTTATGAAATGTCCGAGTTTCAATGTATTTACAATGACTTTCGTTCCCAGACTGTTAATACGTACCAAGGATCCCAAACAAACAGACTATTCCATCCGGAAAATTGTTATAGACCATAAATATTTAACTTGACGTTTCGTTAACATTTTATCTCACGTAATCCTAAATGTATCAGTTGAAGAAAAGTTTAATGTATTTAATTAATTTTATATTTGTTTTCCCAACTATAAACCTTAAAAAAGTTTAGTGATAAATTCGAGATAAAAATCAGGCTAATTGATGATTAAATATGAATAAATATATAGTTTTATTGAGCCCTCATAAAAGTAATTAAAAACACAAGAATAATTTTTTAGTGTTAGGAACTACACTTACGGAAGACATACTGCAGTATATAAATCTGAACAGGCTTACCTAAAAAGTTTCCATAAATCTTCTCTGATCCAAATTTTATTGTGCAACTTGTGAAAATCGTATTTCAATAAAAGCAATAATTTTTTATTTTTCAATTAAGTTTCATGTGGTATATATTACGATTGAATTTCGTTTTTAACGGAATTTTTTTATCATTTAGAAAACCTCTGCTCAGAAGTGAAAGCATGTTAAAGACGAACTAGTACTTGCTACTGTTAGACTGAATAAGATAATTTTGTATTTCATTCTTTCTCATGAAACGTCTTCTTTAAGGTGTTTACTCTCTCAGCCAGGAAGAATTTGTAAGTAAATACAATTTGTTTCCATTGGAGTTTCAAATCACCTGCAGCGTTGTGTATTTTTCTGATTTCAAATTTACCTTTATAAAAGGGAATATTGTAAACAGTCGTAGTAATTGAGTTCACGGCTTTTAGACGGGGTAATTTAGTTTGCATGCCGTTTATATAAAATATTGAGTCAAATTAATGAGTAGAATAAACAATCAACAGTTAAATAAGCTCTTACAATTTTTACTATCAGATGTCTCTATGTTTTCCAAATAAGACAGCGTAAATGTTATTTTTAGGACTTAAAATATCCAGCTGTAGGGATTGAATATTTTACCTGACCTGAAATATTGAGTACTTATTGAATGCGAAGAGGCTACTTTGTCAAAATTACATCTCTCTGCGTTTTTGCTTCTGTAAAAAATGCAATGATGGCATAGTTCGTCAGAAAGACGACAAACCCTTTCTTGTATGAATTAATATATGCTAATATGATTTATTACAAACCAGTCACCTATATATTATACACGTGAAGATAATTGGAAACAGAAGCTAATATTTTAGAATGAACACCCGTAATCAAAGCAGAAATGTATAGAGGGCAGGTTAGGTTTGCAAAACGTCGGAAATAAATATTCTTGTTTGCAGTTTCTGTTCTCCGAGAGGTATAATAGTAGAAACGCGGAAATTAAGAGATGAGAACAGTGATGTAAAAGTAAGAGGATGAAACAACTACTAGACTCACCAAATTACTACTAAAACAAGGAAGATGAGAAAAATTAACGGTTTCAGGAATACACAAACGGTTTACGCCTTCAGCGTGTAGCAGTGAGAGTATTAGCATGAAAGTCTGTATAGACGTACAGAGACGTGCCTACTCAGTTTAGTTGAGCACTTGAAATACAATATCTCGCAATTTTACATTCAATGTTACATCTTCTCTCCCTACTAGTTTTACTCCTGCATTTATGAAATTTTACGAACCACAATAACCTCCAAGGCCATTAAATTAAATTTAGCAATATTTTTTTCCAAAACAAGAAACAAAGCTGCACATGTCAGGTGACAAGTTAAGGAACAGAATCTCTCAAAGATATTTCACAACTACTTTTGCCCGAGAATTTTAAAATCTGAATACATTAAACCGATTATATATATATATATATATATATATATATATATATATATGCATGTGTGTGTGTGAAATGTTATTAATTTACTTATAAATTTATTTTCGTGTCCGTATAGAAAATTCATAGTGTTTTACAAGCTAGAAAGATGTACGAAATAGATATTAGTTGTGCTGCTGCGTAACACACAATACAATATAGTAAATTACAAATTAATGAATTTGTTAAAAAGCTTATAAATATTTTAAATCTATACTTATATGAATTTGTACTTGTACTCTGTATTTAAGATACACGTCGGTCCGATTTACAACACTTTAATTTAATTATGATACAAAATAAGGGTTGGAGAGCGCTTTATTTTGTAACTTTTCCTATCGTCCGTGAGCTCTGTTCTTCTTCTCCGGCCATTTTTTAACGGAACTTCCCGTTTTAAACTGCCTCGGTTGAAAAGCCAAGAGATAAGTTAGATCAGGAAAGCGTAGATTTAAGCAATGTGCTAAGTGCTTTTTAAACCGGGTACTTGAGATACGCTTTAACTAAATATTTGATTCATTGACACAGTCTTTCGATTTAATTACCAGTCGTTTACACAACCTTCACATGACATGTCTAATGTGAATGCACCCGGTGTCGTAACGCTTAAAATATAGTAATATAATTATTCCATTGCTGTCCTCATAAGTACTACAAATTCGCAAAATAAATATAAAAAGACGGATAAAATCGTAGAAAAATATACATTTAGTCGTTCTAACAATTTTTTGATTTATTTATAAATAAGTCGAATGAAGAAATTAGAATGAAATTTATTTTTTACTTAATAAGAAACAATATTTTCATTATATTATAAAACTAAAGAATTAAGAGTTTCCTTCAGTTTTGTACGTTAAAAGTTCCCTTACTTCTATAGTGGTTCACGAAATATAAAACGTATTTTTATCAGTTTCACCATTTATGTTGCAAATTTTTTAATTGTACAATTATATTACTTTAAATTTATAAAAATGTGTGTACTAAGGTGGAACCCGCGTAAAATGTTCCAGAAATGTATGGGGCAATATCCAGAAAATCTGTTATTTGAAGTTAATAAATCCAATCGTTATTTTTTAATATTTCCCCGAATACCCTTATCCATTTCTCGACTTGAATCCTTAAGAATATTTATTCTGCAGTGATGAATTGGATGGTTTGTACGATAAACCTTATTACTGACTTTTGCGAAGCTAGTCCCAGTAAAAAATGAAACAAGAAAGTTTCTAGAATTCTATAAAGTTTTGCATGGTATTGTCCCTGAGAAATATATCAGATGGCTGTAAGAAACCGGTTCTTAGTAAATGAAAGTCCGCAAAGTTCCGACAAAGAGAATTATTGTGTACGCAACACTGTATCACGGCGCACCTGATTCTAAGTTCTTGAAAACATTCCGTTTAAAACAACACAAATATAAACCGTTTTCATAGCAGGAGGAAAGGCAAATAAATTATATAATATTACTACAGTAAACGTAGAGCTTGGACAAATTAAATTTAAATGTGAGTCTCTCCTATCCGAAGTAAAGCCGTAAATTATGACAGAGTTAAATATAACGTGTGTCTGCAAATAAATACGAAAATAATTGAAAAAATATTGTAGTAAAACGTTAATGTAGTCGAGGCGTCGACAGTGAGCTTATAATTAATGATATTAATGTGTCACAAATATGTACGGTTTAAAATTGTTCCAAAATTACGTTAAAACGTCTCCACTTAATTATGGTAAACAAGCAAGAATACATGTGACAGATTGGAAGAAAACTGTAAATTGGATCTATTAGAAGGCGCTTCCGCTGTTGGTCGAATAAAAATTTTACTTTTGAGGATCACAAAACATGACTAAAATTTGAAGTTAATTTGTAGTGTGATAAATAATCAGAAAGATACGACACTTTATTAGTATAAAAAATAACCAGACAGATTAAAAAAATCGTTGATGCATATAAGTTTAAAAATTTAAGAAATAAAAACATTATGGCAGAATAACTAGTCGAGAAATAGATAACTGAGCTTAATGAGTGTTCGTTGTAATGGCTTTTAGTAATTTATACGAAGTAATGCAGTTATACTTCTGGGATATCTCGTGATAACAGGCTGTTCTTTTACAGTTTAACATATTTTAATGTAATGAATTATGAGCGGGTCGAACCGTAATTAAGAATATTTTGACAACCATAGGAAAAATTTGGTATGTTGCAATCAAAACACAGGGCACATTTGTGAGACAATAATTTGTTTCGACTAAGTTACCTCTATAATGCAAACCAACGTTTGCACGCTGGGTTAAAGCTCTTTCACAGTCAATTAAAAATAGTACTGTTAACACACACATTAGAATTCCATCCTTACAATGCTACACGAAATAATGTGGAATTTAATGGCCATAGAAATATTCCAACAATGCAGAAATGTTCAATTTTAACCAATTTTTGTATTTGTAATACTTGGCTGAATGTAGAAAGGTGAAGAAGTAAACTATGAAAATAAGTTATTAATCAAGGGTGACACTATGTTTATTAAATTTCAAAACATTATAAATATGGGTGCAAATATTATTTTATTGTTGTTCAGTTTGTGTTTCAATGTAGTTTGAGTATTTGTTACCAAACAAGGAGTCTTCCAAGAGATTTGGATAAATACGATTCGTGAACAGTGATACGTTACTTCAGATTACAATCCATGGGTTTTTTACACAAATAAACCGTTGGTTTTATAATTTTGCTTGTAAATTTTTCAATTTAACTTTGCATCCATGCTTGGATGGCAATTACTTCCGACCCTCTTGACACAGAAGCAAATGAGAGGTGCATCCCTCCCTAACAATCTAAGAAGTTATTCTTATTAATCAATACAGCTCTGAGCAGACATTTGGCTTTGACTTGAAGCTGAGATTGGTTCAGTGGCCTGGAGGGCGTAATTAGCGTCGCAAACCGATTACTTAAAGGCAAATTTAGGATGCAAGCCGAACAAATCTAGTTACAAACTTTAATTGGCAGTAGTGAAGCCACGTACTGCCATAGTGGGGTAATTCCGCAAACCAACAGCTATCCGCCATGTAACCCTTATTTAGAAGTCAATAGTGTAATCGGATTTCATTTACAGTTATGTGACATACCTATATGATGTTATGTATTCGTAGACAGTTCTGCAGACCGGTACAATACAATTACTCCGCGACCTCCAATTGGAGTAGCCTATTATAATAATAAATATAAACATTAATTGTAGGAGATTTCAAAGAGTAATTAAGAAAATTATTTTCAATAGAAGAATGTGTGTTCAAGTTTTGTAAAAACACTCATCAAAGATAAACTCAACTGATCAAATTGATTTTAATCATTTCAATTTGTGTGTCCGAATATTTATTTCATTATATGTACATTGAACATATACATTCAAATGGAAAATTCCTTGGATTAATTTCCACTGTATTAAAATGAAACGCTTGAAACAACTCCTTGCAAGCTTGATATACATTAATAACATCAGATGTACATTCCAGGAAACTAAATAGCTTGTGTTGTAACTTTGAAACATGAACTCGTTATTAGCTATTGTTATAGTTAGTAAATAAGTAGTCCAACCCTCTACTCCCCCCCCCCTTTTTTTTACTGGGTAAGTTCTCCGTTGACCTCGGCTGACTGCTTCTCATTTAAGAAGAATGAACAACTCAAGAGTTATGCAAATTTCATAACTATCAACCTGCCCCGTTACTTTATGAGAAGCACAGCTTGTTTAAGGTGCATCAAACCAAGCAGGGAAATAATTCTGGGGGAACAAATTTTGCTTCCATTCACGCGGTCGAGGAATGAATTATTTAATTAAGAAGTCGTAAATAATACCTGGCACCGTTTCAGGGGACCATCGAATTTCTTTTAAGTATTATTAAATTCGGTAATTTAATTTAAAGTTGGAGTTTTCCGTGAGGTTACATCTCCTTTACTACGCCGAATAAATTCAAAGTCAGCGAATTGTGCGACAATGTTATGTCGTTCTTATGAGCTAATTTATTTCCTAGACTAACTTAAAGTCTCTAGAGAAAAAAAAAAATAAAATAAATATACTGTCAAGTGTGATGTTGATTTAAACTAAAGCATGTTAAAAGACATGACAACCAGAGTTTGCTAATATAGTAACCGAATATTGGCGGACGATAAATTGTATCTTCATGTCGTCACAATTTACAATATTTTAGTGAATTAATCTTCAAGAGCCTTAATTTTCATGTAATATCACTAATTTTTTTCGGTTTGGACTGCATGTAAAGGCTAAACCACATTATTATATTTCGTATAGCATTACAAGTTTAAAAAACGTCACTTCACAATCAACTAATTTTTGTGTCACTAAGTACCACCCTATGCACGAAACAGCCATCAGATCGACAATTGAAATGACCAACGTAATTATGACATTTGTTTTCCCGGAAACTACGCTTCAAGAAATGGTATATTGAAACTAAATTTGTTTAAATTAATAATTTGGCGGTTTTCCGTAATTCTTAAGATATAAAAATATTAATTGTGACAAGTTACTCAGACGACCGGAGTTGGAGAATCCATTTTTCTGGAATGTTTCTGGAGGATTTCTAGAAATATTCGCCGACGTAAGAAATCGCTCACAAAAGTTGGTCAAAAAACTGTCGTACGGAGATATTTATCTTTCAAAAATGCAAATTGAAGCTCAATATCCGTCATTACTGCACCGAAGTGTACTCGAATGAATTTTTCGATAAAATGATTTTTTTCACCTGTCAAAGCTTTAATGGAATATACAAGAGTTGACGTGCTGCGCTAAATGTCCTCAGTGTTACTCAAAGCATAGAAGTCAATATTACCTCGGATCGCGAAGCTTAACAGATGTCAAGATTGTGAAGTATCTTGGGTGAAAGAGAAGTACCGTTCAAAGTTTTAATGGGTACTAGAGTTTACATTTGCTGAGCGATTGACACGGCACTGCATAGTAATTAAAATTCTCCTTTGCGCCTATGGATTATGAATTGGTATTGTTATATTTGTCAGGCAGGCATCGATTAGTGCTAGCGTGCGAGTGTATGGCGTGTGCAGAGCGCAATAAGAACAAACCTTGCGTGACGAGCCCCACCTCAGAATACATTATTAACAATCTTTTCCATTGGAGAGCCGGCAAGAGGGAGCCCAAGTGTTGATCTTTTCTTGCGGAATGCCTTAAATCTGGCATAAGCCTCGGCCGACCATGACTGATCTGACCGGCGTTGGTCAACATGAGGATTAATGGAACAACTGATTCGACTTAATGCCACTAGAGTTCAAGGTTAGCCCGACAAAAAAGCACGAGTAAAGAATAGGCCATTAACACGAATATGTTTTTCTCAAGGCAAAAGTCACATAAATCGCGAGTGACCGGCGGTGCGTCACGATAGTACATTTATCTCAATTTCCGACGATATTATAAATATATCTAAGTAAAAATCTAATAAAACATTAAATTCTCCTATGTTATAGGTTTCTCTCAAACCCTTTTTCTTTCAACTGACAACCCGTCATTTAAGACGGATTGTGCACAGAACTAATTTCGTCAGTTTGAAAAATACTGTCAATTTAACTACTAAGGGCGATGTTTTAGAGTCTGTCTTTTGGGTTTCAAAAATTGGAAATAATTAGATCTATCCCACAATAACTTTTAACTTTATTTGTAAAATTTATAACTCCAGTTTCATTCAGCATTTCCTGCGAAAAGGCAATATTTTATTTTTCATTACAGTTTACATCCAGACTGACAATCGAAAGATTACATTTTATTGGAAGACAAAAAATAATGTACAAAAATTTCATTGTTTAATATTAAATCTTAATGATAAATTTATAATTAATGTTCATAATTTCATTAAATAATTATTCTGAGAGCGAAGACAGTTTCTACATAAGGGAAACCATATTTTTGTGATTTATTCATTTATAATTTTTTATAAAGTTGCATGTAATGTGTTATTCACACTTTCTATTTGTTTTGAATTTTGTGTCGTACGAGGGGCTCCGAGTTAAATTTTGCCGATCAAGAAATTACGGTGCTTCAGGTTGGAAGCCTGTTCATTAAATGTCATGATGTTGCAAATCTTTCATTCTCGGTTAATTGTCTGTCAATATTGGAGTAGATAATGTCCAAAAACTTAGATTTAGAGAGTGACTTATATCCGAAATCGCGGCTCTAAATATACTGCCGAAATTTGTTTCTACGTTCACGCATGTTTTCCGGTGATTTTAGTCTTTTGAACTCAATTAAACTTTTTTATCCAATAAAATTATTTCTTTAGTTGAAAATTTAAAATTCAGAGCTACAATTCAATCTCACAAACGAAAATATAAAAAAGTTTATCTGCTTCACTTTTTAACGCATCAACTGTGTACCAGAATATTTCGTGCTAGTTGGATGTGTGCCAGTTGTATCAGCCTGTAATGATAATAAAGTTGATGATTAGGGTACATAATTTAGGCGAACATGGTTGGATGATATTGACTTCTCCGACAGCAGCAGGCTCAAGGGAGCCACTTACGTTCCTGCACTCAGTAACGCTTATAAAAAGACTTACGTTCTGCATTTTAGATGCTTTCATCATAATTTTTATAAGAGTGGTTGTGTAAAGTTAACGAAAGCGCGTTATTATTAAAAACCAAAATTATTAATTTGCTTCATTATTTTTTGATCGATCCAATTCCTAGCTAATGTAGAAATTAAACTCGTTTTACATACACAATATCGTGTACAATTGCACGCACTGATTTAATAAATCTATAAATGAATAAATAATTTTAATAAAAAGGTACATTATATTCATCTAGAAACAAATAAATATAATTTAATATAATTTTATTGGTAAAATGATTTATTTTTAAAAATTGCTTTTTAACTGACTCTAATTTCTCTATCGAATGAACTGGTTAATAAGGATGTAAATATTAACTCTCGTAACGTACATAAACCTGGGTGTAAAGAATGAATAAAATCTTCTCGGGCTTCGGGCTTCTAACCCAGTTAAAAAGTGTAGGAGTGAAATTTTGATGACGTTCAGTGTCATCGTCCACTAGCAAAGCTAGCGAAGACGATGACAGTGATCATCATGTAAACGTCGCCCATTTCATTCGGTTAGAAGCCAGAGAAGCTTTTTTATTCGTACATAACATATTGAAATCACCCTGTAAGCCACATCTTTGGAGTAAGAAAACTAATTTTACGTTCCTAGTTGTAGCGGCTAAGATGTAAATAAAATAATAATCCTTCACCAACCTCATCGACTCTTAAAGTGGATATGACTCTGGTTACTGTATCACATAGCCTGAATGTTGTTACAGTTCAGCTCCTAATTTTTCAGATAACACAGGGATTCAACTATAAACAAACTATTTTAAATGAATACATATAAAGGTAATTAAAGTACATAATTATTTTAATAAATGTTGAGCCGTAATTAAGACTGATGAAATAAAAATACTGAATTAATTGTATTTAACTTTTTACCATTGAAGTATCGATCCAGGTTACATTTTCAAAGAAGCCCATAAATAGTGCATTATTCACACACACTCACACACACACATTTCATTATGTTTTACAATTTTAGATTAAAATTTTGATACTTTTAAGTTTTATGTTTCGTTGGCTTTGGGAAATAATTATACCCGATTATTGCACACGTTTCTTTATCTTCACAGCAACTACTGGAATACAGATAAATAAAACTGTTGCCGCTTTGAATATTAGCATTTACCGCATTTTTATTTCACTTATTTGAAATGAATCGAACATGATCGTCAACGTTGCGTGTATTGTGGTCCACCGGTTAATAACTATTACAAGAAATTTCGTGTTTGCAGCGACTAACAAACTCAATAGCCATGTTGTATGCAGCGTTAAATACGTTGGTTTCATTATAATCGCAAAACTAACCAAAGGGGAGTGAGATGGCCAGGGATAACGCAACCCTTTCATTTTAGTTGCGGCCGGTAATGACCCATAAAATACTTGCGTATTATTCGCACTTCACTTGCAACAAAGAATAATAGGCGGGATATCAAATGGTTCGAGCCGGCAATTTCCGTCCGTGTCAACGTGGAAATACGGATGACACCCAAAATTATCGGCGGCTAGAGAGGCCCTTGATTGCCATTAATTTCTTCGCATTATAATATAGATCGCTATGATTAGTGTAGTAATTGTTTCAATCCTTCATATTTGTTGTATCAAAACGATATTATATTTAAAAATATATTACTTCATAAAATACGCCCTGAATCACATTATTACAATTCAGCATAATCAAAATATTTCCATAAAGTCCACAATTTCATTATGGAAATCTTCCCAGAAATTTTACATTCATTATTTACTTCACATATCGACAAACATTCATACTGGTTTGGCTCTAATAGGAATTAACGTGATTTTAACTTCACAGAAACATTCACTTTCCTGTAATTAACATCAAACATGCTGTTAAAGAGATATTCGGAGAGACTAACATTTTTAAATTTGTTATTAATTCAATATTGGCGTCGAAACGTGTTCTGTAGTGATTGTCTCAGTTTATTTTATCATCAATATCGAAACCATTGAGAGGAATTGAGAATACAATTTGTTTTTGTTTCGTAATATCTAAAAATATTTAATTATTTGATATTTTGTATATTTTTCAGTTTTCCAATTATCACAAATCTAAATTTCAATTTAAATATTCTCATCAATTGACAGTTATAAATTTTAGTATTTATACATTTAAAATACTTCAAAGTTTATATTGATAGAATTATTTTGCCCTACGTAAACTTCAAGCGAAACAATATTAAACTCACTAATTACTAATCATCCTAAAATAAATTCCATGAAAAGCAAAATATTAATATAATAGAACTAGTTTAATATTTTCACTTAGAAAATGATTTATTATTTTACTGTAAAGCTATATTCACGTGGATCTACGAAGGAAAATTTATGTGCCAAATACCAGAAAACATAAGTTCTTCCAAATAAATATTTTCAATTATAGTAACTTCAGTAATAGCCTACGTGATTTAATATCTCACAATCGTAATTTAGTGAATAACAAGTTCCAGGAAATTGGAAGTAAAATATACTTTACGTATATAATGTTCCGCTTAATAGTAAGTCTTTGGATTCCTAATATTTAAATGAATTGTTCCATAAATATGTGAAATATTTTTGCCCCAACTGCCAGAAAGTATTTATAAAACATTAATTTATTCACATTCATAAACTAAAAACGTCAGTATGGCTAAAATGAAAAAATAAAATAGCATACATACCATCGCAAATATTTTTTCAGGAATTTTACATTTTTACTGCAAACATAAGAAGAGTAAATTATTACGATAAAATATGGTTCCAGTGAAGTGTTGGATTATGAGGAATATTTAATTTCTAGAATTCGCTAAATATAGTTATTCGGCAGAGGATGTCGCAAAATTCGGTCTTTACGTTGCAACCAAACACGTGGTAAGATGCTCCCAAAAATCCTACACTTTGACATTTAGAATAAAAAGCGATGAAGCAGTTTCTATTATTTTATTGAATAAAGTAACAGTGTAAGTGTTAGAAACAATGGATACCACAATTATTCCACTGTGACAAATCAACCCAACACAAAACGTTCATATAAATGACGCATTACTTCCTACACTATGGAAACATAAAATATGTCAGATTAATAACCACTTTTTCCTCCTAAGCATAACTTGAAATTAAAAATTTTAATTAGATTCTAATTTAAACCTGCCTTTGATCAGTAGGAAGAAATTCCGCATTATCTGAGTTAAAATGTAAATATTCGTTCATTAATATATGGGCTTTCACCCTTTCGGTATTTCGATACATTTGTCTAAGTTTTCATTTCATGGATTGAATAATCTATTTGTTATTACATAGAATACTGATAATTTGATTGCAGTTGATTATTTTTCGACTTTGTACTTTTTAAATTATAAACCACGCTTGGGGCGAAACGTGGACCACAAAACAAACTTTTCAATTACGGGAGTGTCGATGACACTACGTACTGGGCCGGGAACAGTGACGTGACTTTTAGGACCTTTGAGAACGCTAGAAAACTAAATCAAACATGAAATTAATATAAACTTGATTAATGAAATAACTGTATTAAACGGCTACCTTCCTCTATCCTTCCACATCCTCCCATTCCAATCCCTTCCTATGCTATTATATGTGAGTTTCCACCACGCGGATTATCCTCATGTAGCCTGTTACTAAAAAAAAGTTTTATGACTAACAAAACAATTATCATTCTTATCATTAAAATTACAATTTTAAAGATCTTAAAAAAATTAAGGAAAAAATATAATAGTAATTTATTTTAACGTTAGTGTCTGGCATTCGTAAACAATTTGTGAGATTGTGATCAAAATATTAATGATTGTGATGAAATTTGCACGCCAGAAAATATATAAGACAACTTGCGTGTACCGACGTAAATTTATTTATATTGTGTATATTTATCTTTGATGAGATATTTAATAATTGATTAAAGATGTTTCACTTCTGCTGTATAACGCACCGAGTATGTTCATTGTTTACTTTGTCTAGCTATTTTTGGAGAACCATAACTGCCAAATTGATGTCAGGAAATCAACTTACTGGCACTTTGACAAATTTCGTAATGTTCACCTTAATCACATGACTCCATAATTCCATATATTCACGTCTTAGTAGCTATAAAAAAATAACTTCTCTTAATACCCCCCCTCTCCCCGAATGTAAGTAAATCTGATATAAAATATTTTTATTATTTCTTATGAAAATGAAATCATAGGGTATTTAAATGATTAAGTTCATTAATGTTTTTTACACTAAAGAAATGTATCGAAAATATTTCCGTTGAATATTTTGCGTTTATGTCAGAGTACACCAGCGTTTCAGGGAAAATAATTATTTTGCTACAATCTTTTTTTCCTTGGGAAAGAAATAAACATATCCGTGGTAAGAATAGGATTGCCTCATAGTTATCTTAATCTAAACACATATATTTGATCAGAATAGAATTTTTAGTATTAATTGTCACAAATAACGGCTTTGTAGAAAGCTACAATGTTTTGGAGCATAAAATCGTATTTTCTGGGAATTTGTTGTTTTTTTAACTGATTTATGGTCGCGTCAACCTGTTGGTTATTGGCGACCCTCTAAAAGTATTTACATTTAATTTATGTTACATGTGTGTATAATAAGAAAAGGGGAAAGAAGTGAAAATTTGATTTGGGAAACAGAAAAGTTAGACACGTCAAAAAGACTGTGCAATTTCTTTCACAGACGGTAAGACTCAGTACCAAAGATGAATTGCTTTTTGTAACAAGGAGAAATAATATTTTTAGACGAGATATGTAATTTCATATAAGGAAATTTGAAATTTTATGGACATTCTTGGCGCTGAAAGCATAATTAACAGATTCTCTCTTCAGGTCTATAAATGTTAAGCCAATTTCCAAAGAAATTAAGTGACGTTTTTAATAATAATTTAAATCGTGATGAATGTTTAAGGTTTTCTCCTTTAATAAAACAGTGAAAATGTTCGCTCTCAATGGTTTGGCTCCGGTAAAGAAGCTGTCTTATAAGACGCGTTCTTGTCCCACGAAGACACTAAACATTTCCACGAAATTGTGACAGCCAGCCGGAAGCGCACAATTAAACGACGGCGGTTCGTCCTTTGATACCTAAGCGAATAAATCTAGACGTCTTGCCGTTAAAATGGCTGAGACAAGACTGCGCGGCTTGGCTTGGCAGCTAGCATATGCGAAAAGACCTGTCGTTCACAAGCTTCGCGACCCCTCCAATTCTTAACGCCCTGCCGAAACAGTCGCATCGTCTCCATACCGTAACAATCCACATCTTGCATACACAGTTTCGGGTTATTTTATCCCCATTACATTTATTTTCCACTGGGGTCTTGCCTATCGTTACATTCTGCCCTACAATTCGAAATATATATTACGCAATGCGCCCTTTTCATATACTTCAGCTACATAGAAACTTCATATTAAGCAAATTAATTGTAACCTATTAATGTTTTTCATCTTTTTATCTGACGTATCATAGCCATTGATGTTTCAAACATCGGGTTTAATTTTGTCGATATCTGCGCATCGATGAAGTCTATGGAGTTAAATATGAAAATTTAATACTACTGAACAAATACATTAAAACATAATTCATTATAATTTTGTATAAATCTTCAATGAACCGCAGAGGTCATTACTAAATAAATGTTTCTTCAAGGACATAAACATAACTAACGTGTCTGTTTGTCTGTCCGTTTAAACAGGACAATTCAAAAGCGGCTGACCACATTTAAATTACTTTTCATATTACGTAGTATTTCAACTTTCTACAGGAACAATACAAGCTATATAGTTCACAGTCAAGAGTAGGGGACTTAAAAGGAATTCAAAAGATTTGAATTATTTGTTACGGACAATGTATTTTCTTTTCATTAATAATAGTTTCGTGAATCAGGGGTTTTTTTCATGTAGTAAACAGTCCGTCAACGACAAGAATAACCATCAACCATATAAAAAGCCATGCTTTAAATAATTTAAACGAAATAGAAATATGCTATGTTTTGAATTGTTTTATAGCGCCTGCCAACAGAAAATGCCAAATGTCAACGATTCTTTGTACATCGTTGGTTGAACGGCAATTTTCCTAACATTCATCAACTTATTATTTCTTACTGAGAACTAATTTCAATTATTTGAATCAAGTACACAAAATTATGATTTGTTGGTTTCAGTTAAAGTCAACAAAATAACATAGTTACTGAATTTAGCTTAGGAAAGGATGTCTAAATCAGTGATTATTTTTATAAATATTATTAAAGTAACAAAAGGATAAAAATTTATCTGTAGGAGAAATAATTTATTATAAATAGATTAATGAAATCAATGGAGAATTTCCTATAAAATTACCCTTTTCTTAGGAAAAATTGTAAGAGTTAACTAAATAAAAGAATTTCCATTAGAAGTATTTACAGTAATTGTTTAAGTTTCTTATTGACTTGTTTTACATATACAGAAAGAAGATAAGATTTTTTAATAAATATATATTAATGTTAAAATGTGTAGGACTGTGCTCCAAAAGGAAAATAAAAATTCTCTTCTGTCTTTGATTCCTTCCGCAATTTCTATATACCATTCAATTATTTGCTTGCAGATGACCGTTTTATTATAAAAATTAGCATTAAATGAATACTTATTTTCATAACTAACGTCTCGTATTTGAAGTTTTGTTCTTTATAACATTATATGACCTTTCATCGCAGGATATTTATTTTCCGTTTTACTTTTGTTAAGTTATGACCAATTCCGTATTAAAGTACTCGCATTTTTCCTCGATTATGAATTAATTTTTGTTAAGTAAAAAATATAAGAATTTTAAAATAATTCCGAAGACAATTGCTAGCTGCCGAATTATTTTTTAGTCCTATTTGTAAATTTGTTTTCCTTATAGTCTAAGAAATGTGTATGTCAGATTTTTCAAATGACCACGTGAACGTCTTCTTCGGATATGAAGGTAAAACTACAAGTCTGAAGAATTATAAGGATTACTGTTAAGATAGCCGTGTAATTTTAACTTCCGGTCATTCGCTCACTAAACTGACTATCTGAAGGATGAATTTTGCGCTAAAGCAATGCATCGAGCAGATGGAGACTTCGAAGCAGCAATTTTCCTGCCTCTACGAAAATAACCGAATTATAAAACTAATTACTACTCTAAACAACCAATTAACAGCAGTATTATGATTTGAGTGTAAAACAGAGCGTTATAGGCCCTTCTCCTAAGAGAGCCTAATAGGTCTAGGAACAATGCCGACGTAAGCGACGCTGAAACAACAAACTAGTTACACACGCTGGACCCTCTGGCAGTTTCAAGCTTATTGTGTGTTATAAAGGTAAGTAGATTCGTGCAATGATTACAATCGAGAATCTACATCTTAAAGATATTAAGTAGCGATTTTCTTCGTACTGGAAACTGACACGTAAATTAAAATTCCTCTGGAATTGTTTAAGGCCATGTGGCATCGTAAACATAGTTCGATGGAAATAACATAACTAATAATTTTATTTTGTGTAAGTGCCTATTAAATATAAAATTATATTTCATTTGAGTCTTGTGCCTATGGTTCAATTAAGGAAACATCTCGGAGTTGTATTGGTTAAGCTGACGCAATCGGTACCAATTATTTTAAGTAGAAATCTGGTATGTCAGAAAGAAAGTTAAATCTGTGAATTATACTTTAAACTTTTTTCTCAGATATTAAAAACAATTTGCTAAGAAATATATTAACAAGAACGGTCTTACTTATTAACTAATTAAATTAGCTCAAATTTTGCAATACCCGACTTTTAATTAAAAGTAAATTTTATCCAAGGAAACTAAGTTACGGGGTTTCGTATAAACATTGTTATTAATAGACTTCATATGTTTGACTCGGATCCATTATATAATTTCATATGAAATATCATAATTGACGTCTTTATGTATGTGCAGCCCTTTCAAAGGAACATTTGTTGTATAATTGTGTATGTTTTGGTGTCTCGTTTTGTTAATTAGAGCGTAGGAAGTTCATATTTGGCAAAATGTGATCCACAATGTTTCAGAAAGTGCAGGATATAAGCAAGTAACAGAAACTTTATTAATTGTTTATGAGGCAGTTAGACGTAATCCAGCTTACTGCTGGCGCACAAACACCGGAAATAAGTTGGAACGAGGGAAAGAGTAATGTGTAGAAACTGGTCTGTTCCGTTTAGAATTCCCTCTTCACGCTAAATTACTCACGGTGCCCCCTCTTCACACACGGCCAAGTAAAATGGTGTATTGTAAAAAGGAAAACACTGCGACGTCTCATTCATACGAACAAAACGAAAAATATTGCAGTAAACCTGGAGCTCACAGATATACACTGAATTGGTGATAACATTTCCACAAATGAATAAATAATTTCTTCAATCTGAAAATATTCTATAAGAGATCATCGTTGAGCTGTAAAATATGATTAACCACTTTTTACAGAAACGAAACTTTGATACCAAACCAATTTATAAGTGACAAATTGTAATAAATTATTTTTTTTAAAAAAAAAAAATACGGTATTTACGAACATAATTACAATCTGAATATCGCAAATTTCAGAAAATTTCCACTCTCGAGGAATATAATGGAAAATCCAAAATTATAAAAATTGTAATCATTGAGAGGATATAATATAACTCAAATAATATTTCTGCGTTATAATATCTCTTCGTTTCTCTGCGTTTACCTGTACGATATAACAAAGCAGCAGGTAGGAGTCAGGAATCATTGCAGGAAGAGAGAATCTCGTACAATATTTTCTGCAGCTTTAGTAAATTGGATACAGTCACATAAAATATACATAAGAACAATTTCAATTTATACATTCACAACTATCATTGGTGAAAAAATATATTGATCATTAATGAGTTAAAAAATAATTTAAATATTTGTCAAATAATTGTGTGACTGTATAAATTGAAATTATTTTATTATAATAAATTATGGCAAGTTGCCGAAAGATCCGCACAAATTTCAAAATTAATTAATAAAGGAGAAATTTATAAAAAAATTATTTTAATAAATTAGCGACTGGTTAAAAAAAACATTAAGTAAAGATATAAACATTAAAAATCAATTTCAATCAATTATAATATATCTTGAGGAAAATAATGGCAGTATATATTTTATGCTTTGTTATATTTATGCGTATTAATTCTTATATATTTATTTTACATATTTTATGGTATGATTTATGTAAGTCATTTTTCCGTTGGACATTGTTAAGTATACATAGAAACCATTTCGTTTTTTGTTCCAATATCAATAAAAAATCTGAAATCTTTACTATTCAATTATAAATCTTTTTTTCTGTAAAAATACTATATTTTTTAGTTAATTTTAATTTAGGATTTACAATTATTTCTTCAAAATAGAATCATTTTTCAATTTGCCTTTTGTTTTAGGATTCATTGAAACATATTTTGCGGAAAATATACGTTTACTTTTGAATGATTTACATTTCTGAAACAAATACATTACACCTCACAGTAGTGTCTATGATTCGTTTAAATAATTTAGGTTATTTAAGAGACGGCTAGCTATCCTTTCTCCACGGTTTATAAGAGACAGCCGAAAGCTATTTCTTTGTGCGGGTCCCTGCAGTCCTCCCGTACGCCTGGAATAGCAGAAGTGTCTGTCTTGACGTACTACTGTCTTGAATCGATACAGTTACTGCGTACGTAAGCCCCAACGAAGCCACGCAGCAAATTCCGAATGACCCGGTACCGCGGCGCTTCTGTAGCTTATCCTCGCTTAATAAATTAGACACAGATTTATATGTTCTCATTGCCAACTAAATGTGTAAAAACAAATTCCATACGAATAAAAACAAATTTTAAAAACATAAATGACATTCGTAAACGAGTGCGAATAGCGAACCTCGAAAAGAAACAATGAAATACAGCAGCGATACAAAACGGAGTGAGGAAACATTATTAATTTTGTTCTTAATGTTATATTTAGGTGAATTAAGTCGAAGGGTAATTATTTATCGCTTCAAAATGTTCTGAATTTTGAAATTTTTATCTAAAGGGCAGAATTAAGGAAAGTGACGCAAAATGCAGGCAGGAAATCTGTGAACACTTCGGATTTGTGGTATTTTTAGTTTCGTCCAATAATTTAGCATAAAAAACTCCTTAAACTTTTATTAAATTTATGTAATAAAAAAAATTATGTAATATAAAAACTATAAAATTTATGTAATAAAAAAATTATGTAATATAAAAATATATAAAATTTATGTAATATAAAAAATATATAAAATTTATGTAATATAAAAAATATATAAAATTTATGTAATATAAAAAATATTATATCACTAATAAATAAAATGTACATAAGTCCAAAAGGGAAGCAACCAGAAAATAAGAATGTTGGAAAGTAAAAGTAATAATTTATTTCATAAATGAAAAATAGCCGCGTACCATGAATGATCCATGAAAACATCCCGTCACTCAGTGGCTGAGTTGCGTTCGCATTCGGCTCAATAGTTTTGAATTTCGTCGGATATATAATTTACCGTAAAATTCATAGCATTTACAGCTTTGTTAAAGGCTGAATTAGATATCGGTTTTCGACTGCCATACGTTGACTATGGAACGCATTATGCCATATTTCTTTTAATTAGACGAATTAATTTCATCAGACGTAGATAGTGTTGCTGCTGAGGTTGATTCAAACATTCACTAAGAAGTTTTCGAAAAGGATCACTATTCGCCCTCAATTATATTTAATTTACCTCCACGAATAATAATTTTCTACTTAATTGTTTGAATTTTTGCGCCGATGTATTAATTTTTAAAGTCCTACAAAATCAGACGATCTTTTTCCTTCTTGCCGTTGTTGAGAAATGTTTAGAACCAGTTTAGAAAAAATTTAGTAAACGGTAACAAAGTGGCAATAAACAAATAATGAAGCAATCAGTCTGATCATATTCGAGTAAGAAGTAATTAATTTTTAGCTTGGCATAATTATATGTGCATACCCTCTGACGTGTGTGTTTTACGAAGGTGTCAGAAGTTTTGTTCTATAGTCTGCTAATTTATTCGCGATAACGCAAGTTTTCTATTTGTAAGGAAATTAAGGAACATAATACCAGAAATAGCGATGCTGAAAAATTTAACTACCCATAAATACAAGTTAGTAGATAGAGTTCTTGTGCGTGCTCAAAAATCGGATAAAACCCCGTTTAGGTCCAAAATAAATGAATAAGTTGATACCAAAATTCATAATACGTTCACCATTTCAATGTAAAAGTTTTACTCGCATTTTTGTCTGGAACACCATTCCTAAAATTTTTATATAGTACAGTCATAATAACAGTATATTTTCATAATACTTATGGATACGTTGCACTACAAAGTGCGAAATATATCATTCGGGTTTACCGAGGATTGTTCATAACTTTTCACTAGATAATTAGTAGATATTTCGTAATTAGTAGAAGGCACCAACTAATTCACGAACTTTTTATAAGGAGCAGAGCGTGGAGCTCTTCTGAATTTCGTAGTGTTGAGTGTTGCCTACCCTCGATGGAAAACTATAATAATGGTAGTTTTCGTCGGAAATATCAATAGTAGTAATATAAGTAGGATTTATGTTGCCATACCAATCAACCAATGTGAGCGCCTGGAATTAAAACTAACTATGGGATGCTATTTCAAACTTTACGTGATGTTGCTCACTTACATAAATATTATAGTGGATCATAACTAGGGAAGAAAGAGGTCTGTCTCTCTTAAAAACGGGACACATGGCAGTTTGATTTCATTGTGACAGGAATTTCTGCGACAGATTTCAATGTTAGGTGTATCCTTATACATGAAAATTTAGATGATATCCATATAAATCTAGTATTAACACAAATAACACCGTAATTAGTATTATATGATAGTTCTGTATTGGCATAAGATCTTCGAGATTTTTCATTTTTAATAATAACTTGTCGAAATTAAATATAACGTTATCGATCAATCGGTGAGAAATGCTATCGCAATTCTGATTTTGAAACGCATTCATTCAGGAATTTTCTGCTGCATTATTTTTTAGAAAGAACTGGAGGGCAGCCAGATTTCGGGCTTGTCATCGATACGCCACACGAAACCTGTGGGATTCAACTTCCGCTGTAACATTTGACTATTTATCGGTTCGACGGATTTAAATGTAGATACAGGTCAATACACAGGTCGTGTCAGGCTATTAGAAAACCACAGAATATTAAAAGTGAAAAAGAGAGCTAAGTGCGATGAACCATTTTCAAATTAGTTTCGGTTTTTTACATGTGTATACCATAAAAATTATTTTGTTATACCGTCAACATTCTCGATAAACTGTACGACGATATTTGACCTTTTTATAGTCAATCTTCACATACTAATGTCTATTCGGGAACCTTGTAATGTCTGTGGTGCCATAAATTAATCCGTTTTGCCTGATTTTGTTTTGTGGATCGGAACGTACAATAGTAAAACTATACGATTCTATTTTTTTCTATATTTAAAACAAACAAATAAGAATAGTGGATTAGAGCAATACAGAAAGAAACCATTTATTCTAAAACTCGATTGAAACTGGTTGTCAAATATTTATGACGACTCAAAGATATATGTTGGTAATAGGCAAAAACAGATTAATCCATGGATTTGACAATATATAACCTACTCTATGTATATTGCGAACGTGTAACAATGTATGATAGTGTAATGTTAGGTAATAACATGTGAATATAGTTGAAGCGACCGTAAATAAAATAAAACATGACAATTTTCCATGTCTAGACGCTGTTAGGATTCAAACTTATCAATAATTGATTGAAAGAATATGAAAATAGATAACATTAATTTTCTACACACAAACTAAATCTTCCTCCCTGTTTTTTTCTGAAAATTTTATTAATATTTTAACTTTTGAAATATTTCAACTTAGTACCTATAAAGTCAAAAAATATTTTTTCACTCAAATATCCTTGAATTATTATCCTGTGTGAATTGTATAAAAAGTGTAACACCTCACGTAATTTGAAATCTAGAACATAGAATCGTAACAACAATCTTACAATTACCACAAAAACAGGACTTGTCTCACATCAAATTAAAACACCATATTAATTGACAATATTAAAATAATTCATAAAATCAATAACACAAGAGTGAAAAGTTTTAGAAGTGATTATATATATATATATATATATATATATATATATATATATATATATATATATATATATACAATTTTTCGTAAGAACTACATCGTGTTTGACCTGAACCAGATAAATATTTCCCAACTTAATTACACTGCAATAGTTGACACGTCAAATTACAAATCTTATTCACAGTATATTTGATCAGAGGATTTGTATGTTTACTCTTGCCATTTGACAAAGTTTCAATTGTTGAATTTTAACGTTTGAAATTACATGTAATCACATGAATGAAAAATATTTTATCACATCTTTGTCTAATACAGATGACTGTTTATTTAATTTTGTGTCATTAAAATTTACAAATATAATTCAGACACTAAAACAAGTGATTAATACATAATAACAAAGCTATATACATTTTATCTACAAGTGTATGAATTGTTAAAAAAACAGTTTCAGCTGTCAGTATTTATATACCGGACTGGAATACTTAGAAATATGTTAAAGCGATATAGAAGTTCAGATTTTTATGGAGTTAAAAAAAACAGCCGGAAAGACAAGTCACATTATGGAAATGATTATCTTCTAAATTATTTGGAAAAAATATTTTTAGAATAAAATAGTTTAATTTTGTTCGTTAGTTGGAGATTTAGAAGTATTGCGAAAATAGTGAAACATAAATTTGCTTATTTTTGAATTTATTTTAAATACCTTTTACCAACACGAAATTTAATCTTGAATGAGATACGCATCTAAAGAAATTATTAAATTTAAGTATGGGTGAATGTCAAAATTGATTAATTAAGTTTTAGTGAGAGTGTAATGAACTCTTTGATAAGGAGATGTGGGCAGCGCGACGCGACTTATCGAAGCTTCTAGCGAAGCTCACTTCCGCAGCTTAGCAGCTACACACTAATTAGCCCAACGTCTTAACGACACCACGAGCGTGTCATGCAAACCGTTATTTAATTCCGTCTCACCAAGTAATTAGCCACGTGTCAAATTTTACGCCCAAGTGAGATTCTCCCTTTAAATTGATATACTTCGCAACTATGATACATCATGGCGCCCAACTCTTAACATTAATGTTTATGAATTGCAAAAACGTGACTCTACCCCGGAACACAAAACTTAAAAGTAACGATGGTCGTATATAATATGTAATAACAAATTGAAAACTCAAGTATCGGTAAATCGAAATCATCATAGGCAAGGAAACCATTTACATTCGCGTGATATTTATTCTACGGAAATATTATTAATGGCAGTGAAAACAATTGAATCCCTTGTTGCGGTAATAACAAGCCTTATGGATTTCAGCAGAAAAGAAAAATGGTTACATTTTGTGCTAATACAATATACTTAATATACATCAAACATTAAACTCCCACTAAAGAAAGTAAGAAAACAGTCAACAGCTCTAATTTAGTTTTCTCATGTATGCAAAAACAAAAACAAAAAAATGATAAAGATAGAAAATTAATCCCTTAGCGTTCAGTTTCGACTATTACGATGTGCTGACAGAATCCTTTACGTAGTTTTCTCTCCACTAAACCTTGAAAAATTAATTCCACATCAACAATAATACATCATTTGTAATCCTGTGAATAAAATTAGTCCACGACTCACACATATTGACAGTGTTTCTGGTTCGACCTGTTGAATAAATTATTGGTTTCCTTATTTTAAACATTCCAATACAAAAATTTAGCATTCATTCATCAATGTAAGAAGCAACTTAACTTTTATATCGAGGACCTATTCAACTCTTATTGGCAATTAAATAAACAAGCTCTTCCCATTTCAAGGTTTCTAACGAATAATGCACTTTAACTATAGTTTTTCAATGCTATAATTCAGTTGCCTTTCTTGTTTTTATTTTAAAGGTGTATATTATAAGCACTCAACATTTTTAATTTCTTAAGTCTTTATTTTTAATTATAAAACATTGGTATAAATTATTATTCCTATAGCCGATGATATTCCATTGCATTTTCTTTGCATGTTTATGTTACAAAATTTCACTGAGAAAATGATGTGTGAACAAGTGACTAACGGTTGAAACTTTGTTGACCTGTTTCGGCAATTAAATAGCAGAATATATAATTCTTGCCTTTACTTTTTTTCAGAGATTTGATTACCCTAGTACCTTTACAAACATTTATTTTCAAGTTCTCCTTGAAGTTCTGATTTTCTAAAATTTTCATTTCAATCCGTTATTACCAACGCTATTTATTTTCTAATATTCTCTCTTTAGATGTATACCTTATAGTCGGCTTTCATTAGTTTTTAATATTATGAAGGTTTATGTGATTGTGTGGTGAAAAAATTATTGTACACACCGACGTAAAAATGTTTAATAATTAATTACGCAAATATTTTTATTTTTCCCGCTATTAGTTGATAAAGGCTGAAGTTATTTCAATAGTTTATATTTTAAAAATTAAAAGGTTTTAACTGTCATCTCAATAGCAAATAAACGGAAATTGAAGGCAGAGGTTTAGAATCAAGTAAGCAAGCAACATCTTAAATGGGATAACGCATTAGTAACTCGATCAAAGTACTCCATGCAACTCGAACGATAAGAAAAGCTATTTGCCGGAACACAGTTTACAAAGTAATGTGTCACATCTGGACTGTAGGAATCCCTCGGGTGGGTTTCTGGTGTGTAGTGATAGGAAATAAATCAATGAACAGTCCAATACGCCCTTCTGGAAGAAACATAGACACGAAAAGGAAATTCAGCGATTCCGATTATCTCAAGTTAGAAGAAATGAATGCAAAATCATAGTTCTGTGGTCCCGTGGGTTAGAATTCACACAAGGAATTTTATACTTGGGGACAGATATGGCTACATTGATTAAATACCACTTTATACACCTCATAAGAATTTTAACAACAGTTTGAAATTTTTGATTCGAGCATAAAGTTAAGTTTCAGATGGTGTAGTAAATAATTGCCCCACATAACTATTTATTAGAATTTTATATGGAATAAGAGAAGTTAACTTATATAAATTGCCGAGTCGTATTTTATTTAAACAGCTTCCGTGCCATAATATTTTAAACAATCGATTAATAATTTGGTATCCCTTTGATTAACACACACTTGCAAACAATAATGAGAATTTAGGGCAGAGGCAGTTCTCGTGAATTGCTACACACCTCTAGTTGCAAGCTGAAATGTATGGAAATCCAGGTCTTGCAAAGGTTTCATAACTTCACTGATCTGATGAGTGTATTCTTGGACGAGGAGACGTGACCAGAATTTTTAGTACTTTAAATCTGAAGTCCCTTGAATAAATTGATTTGAAGAAGTTTCCTAAAATAGAATTTCTGTGCTTTTCTTAAGGACTCGTGGCTTCAAGAGAAGAAAAAGTAAGCAGAAATCAGCCGCAAATATCTTCAAGAAATGCAATTCTGTTGGGTTTCAGAAGTAATATTGCGGCTTATCCATTACGTATATTAATGTAAGCACTGAGAGGTCTTCAGAAGTACAGCAAGTATCCAGATTCTAATGAACTGTGTGTGATTACTATAACGGAATCAATATTATACAGTCAATATTCAATATATCTCAAGGATTATATTTATTCTATTATACGTGTGTTCTATTTATGCGTGTTTTTAATTATATTTTTCACAGTAATTGCTGATAAATTGGAATATGTCACTAATTAAGCAATTAAATGTCATTAGGAGATGAATTTCGTAAAATAACTTTATCAGGCGAGAGCACCATTCGAATTTTGCCCATAGTTTGTTCTTAGGATTTTCCAAAGGAACGGCCATCGTAACAAATATGCACGATTGACTCAGACGAACGTAAATTTAAAACCCTGATCCAATATCCGGATTCAACACACGTATTACCTCACTTTATAGAAAAGATTTCGATAAACTGAATCATACCGTGCACAGAAACAAGACGCTTCCAGATACGAAAACTTTCTGATTAACTGCAACGGTTTTACAATTCTCATTTAAATGCATTTCCTTCAGCACTCTGAATAAGCTTCTTTTTTGCGCTTTTAAAAATGCGTTTAAAGAGAAAACATGTGTTATCTACCAATGATGGTTTCCACTACATTGAGCCTTTCGGCGTATTGAAATGCATAGTAAATGTAGCTTAAAGAAGTCTACGTGAGGGACGCCCGATCACGTAAGGAAATTCTTTTGAGAGAAGGAAAGCTTCTCTTCCATTTCCATGTAAAGGAAAGGTACAAAGTGGGCAGCTCTCAAAGTAATCGTAATTTGTCTGCCGTACGCATCAATTCCAGAATATCGGAAAAATACTAAATTTCCTCCACACATTCGTCTTGTGAAAGAAAATTTGTCTTCGCATTATTCACAATCATTAGCTTGATCTGAGGCAAGGAATTTTACTACGAAAACATACAATATCAGGGTTCATAATTCCAACTTATAAATCATTTGAGTCGTTTGTAAAAATATAATAACATAAAATAATCAGAGAAATTAATATTTAACTCTCTCAACCCACGAGTTATCTTTAAACGCTTATAAAAGTGCCATTTACTCATGGCATAATACGTGGCCATTTCAATTAAACGGACGCAAGATCGCTACATTAATTAAAAATGAGACTCCTCCAGACTTGGAGCCGCATTAACTTTAAATTACGGTATTCTATCATTTCAACGGAAACAGGCTTGTATTTTTCCCTCCTCAAATACTGTGATCGCAGACACAGGAGTCAGACAAAGTTTCATTCTTCAGAAGCAAGAGTTTTATGAAGCTATTCAAGAATCTGTTGCAAGCAATTTTTGCGGTAGCTGCAGGCATATGGCCGCAGAACATTTGCAAACTCTAGAAATATTGTTAAACACTTGTTTCTCCCAGAGAAATATCGGCTACAAAAAGTCTGCAATCATATTTACTCATTTAGATATAATTTCTGAATATATATATATATTTATATATATTACATTTCATATATATATATATATATATATTTATATATATTACATTTCATATATATATATATATATATATATACACATATGCAGATTTCCCTTTATAAATATTTATCCAATGCATAGCCATGATACTGAAGAATTTGTATAAAACCGGAAATAATATTTTCTGAAAATAATGAATTTTCTTTATTTTACGTTTAATCAATAAGTTTATGACGTTTATCATCATTATTAATTTTCTCAGAGCTTGGTAAAATTTAAAATTTTAATTAATTTCACTATTAGGTTCATAAGTAAATATTCAATTTCGGTTATTGAACAACTGGTTTTACATATGGATTCATTTTAATGTTACTTAACTCGACAGAAACTGTTTTCGACATATGATTTAAATTAAACAGTTTGTCCTGAGACAAAAATGTAAGTTAGCGTTACAAAATAAATTCAGTAATGAAATTAATCTAAATGTTACATGATTCTAGTATTTTGAATTAATTTTTTGAAAGCCTTCCATTTGTGAGAGCGTTTAGAAAGCAATATTAATAGATTTCAGATACAAAAGTAACATTTCGGATTAAGTTACAGGCAAGGATTTATGCAAAAATTGGTTGAACCGTCTAATTTACAATGTTGTTTGAACTTATCACTAACTTAGCTAAAGGAATTTATTGTCCTACTGCTACAATTGTATTTCTGCGCTCAATGATCAACGGTCGTTAAGGAGCTTAAAGGTAATTATCGTTGTTGAAATGTAAAATTGTTCACCTTTTCGGCAGTCATTGTATGTATGTATATATATATTTTCGTAAAAATAATCACCAAACGTTTTTCTCACTATCAATTTTCAATTTATGGAAGTATTAGTGGTATTTAAAATGCTAAAATGTATCCGAATGAGGATTAAATTACGTAAAAAGTTTATTATGCAACGAAACACAAAATCACTAAAGCTAAAGCTAAAAAAGGTCTTCTCATTTCAAAATTTATTTTATTAGTTAGCTGATGTATATAAAAGATTTCGGGCTGTGGTAATTTGGAAACGAAATTACAAATCTTGTTTTTAAGCAACAGAAATACTGTATAATTTATGTATTTATAACTGTTGTCAAAATGTAATATATAAGGCTGTTTTTCTGGTAATTGAAAAATGGATGGTTTTGTTAAAAATTCAAATTCTCGCAGTGACTAAATTGTTATCTCCAATCATTACATTCTGAAAATATGACTAATTAGTTAAGTAAGGAACGTATTGAAATTCGTCTTTTATAATTTCAGAAAAAAGTGTATTCTTTCTTTCTTAAAAACTTATTGTTTTTTCTTAATCCCGTCACCTGTATTATTTATATTTTCTATTTATTATATATTTTGTAAATTCCAAAATATTCGTCGCTTGATACAAAGTAGGTGATATGACAGAGGTGAGTAGCGTGTTCAAGTTGCTTTATTCTCTCTAGTTGAACATCGGTTTGACGTTCTGTTACGTGTATAGACCTTTAAGGTTGTGATAACATGGCATCTATATATGTAATAATTCCGTGTCAGTAATTACGTGGTGCCGAATATTGGCATTTCGAGGTCTGAACGAGGCAAAGCTTTGCTGTTAACGTGAGAATTGTAGTTTGTAACGGCGTAAGCTCTTACGCTGTTCGAGGTTATGATAGGCTTCGTAATTAATCTAATCGCATTGTGCTCGAAGATGAAGATTTGACAAACGACTCCTCCAGAGCGGAGCAATGACTGCTCCCAGAACGCTCATAAAGCCAGGGAAATAGTGCGGAAAAGTGGACCATTTAAACCTCGTTTTATGCATCATTTTTAAAACAGACAACTTTATTACCGAGAATTAAATTTAAAATTATAATCATTATAGTTAGAATGTTGTATTAACTTAATATTTTCTCTGACTTGCAGTTTATATTTTTAAGAAACTGGCACTATTGCAGTGAGTTACATATTCTAGCGTAAGACCAGTGGGTATTCACATTCGTAAATTCTACCAATCTAGGGTCTCCGAGATAGTAGCATTGTTATAATAAATGGAATTATTCATGCACTATATATCCGGAATAATGCCCTGTACCAAAGAATATGGTTTCATATTTTCCTTAAACAGAGGTAATACTAGTTTCAGTTATGATGTAATATATATAATAAGGTAATTATGTGATACGATCGCGATTGTGAATGAAAGTTGTAGGATGTCATTGTACGTCAGGTGAGAATTGGTTGGGTTCCGTCTTGTGTAATGTAAGCACCTCAACAGTATAAATTTGTTTTAAATGTGAATTGAATCCTTCATATAAATATATGATTATTTGTATTCTTTATGTTTTATATATATTATAAATTGCAGAGTGGGAATTTTCTATCGCTGTAAGATATATTTCGGACCAATAATATAGTTCAATTAATTTTAACTTTGTTATGAACTGTTTTCAGTAAGATAAATATACTGAAGATAAGATAATGCAAATTGTCCAATACAATATTTTGTAGATTACTAGCGTGTGTTAAATTTTGAATGAGACGTTTTCGAATTGGTGGAGATTTCAGAACAAGGCTGTCATTATCCAGTAAAAACTTTTGTTTTTCAAAGCGTGTATTTTTGGAGAAAAGGGAGTAAAATCTCCGCGAACGTATTAACGTGCAGTTAGAGCGTAATCAGCCGTGATGAGATCGGGTCTTCAACGGGTACATTAGTAAATAAACTTTCAACGTCCTGGATTACTACCCCAAACCGATTTAAATAATTCCACACTTTCCACAATCACATGTGAAAGCAGTGAAATCTCTTTCCCTTCCGTTAGATTCAACTGCGTACGTCTGTCTGTACCTATTAGCGTATTTCAACTCTAATTCAATAATTCTGATTATTTCATGTCTTTAGCATTGGTTTATTTCTCCCACATAATTTTTTCTTCACCAAAAAAAAACAAAAAAACACGTACTCAGATTCTTGTTCGCTAGCTGGGCCATTCAGAATCAGAACATCTATAATCAAATGTTTTATATCCTTACTCATTTTGAGGTGCAAATTATTTTAACAGGGAACTGATAGTGTTTTTCACCGAATAGATATTGCCGTATTCAGCTGTGTGCTGATAAGTGCACCAATGTAGACCATATGGAGAAATACTCAAACAATTTAACCGTTTTGAAGTGCCAAGAGACAACAATTACTAGCCACAGAGACGAGCGAAACAACCTGACAATTAAGATTAGAGGTGTCTGTGTAGGTCTCCATGGACAAGGCCGCGCACGCGTCACAATTAGCTTGATTGCGACCCGCCAAAGAGGAGTAAAATAATACCCGTGAAATGAACGAGAGAGACAATTGGAAGATAGCGCCAGATGACAGGTCGGATCCACGTCGACGGCCGCGTAGCTCGGATCAATTCGATGAATAATCATGAGTGCCATTCCACAACAGTCTTTCGTATCGATTGTGCCGGATACAGAGCCACTGCATGAATTAAAAATGCGCCACTGTGTTTGCTTTCACGGAGGTGTTGTAGCTGCAGACCCACAATTGCAGTTAACGATGACAAAATCGTGAGTAGCTGATTGTCTAACTTTTTCAGAGGGTGGACGGGTTGGGGACTCGGTAAAGGGCTCGTATATACATTTGCGGCGATAAATAAACTATGAATTGCACGTCGAAAACGACCGAAAATGTTTCGTAGTCCATTCACAAAACTGAGAGGAAAAAAAAGCCGTAATTAAGTCATTTTGTATTTAAAGGGGCCGCCTTTTACGTGTAGGGATCCGTGTAGTTTGTGGATGCATCGGACTTGAAAAAATCTGACCTTTGCAAAATCGGCATTAAGAATCTTCACTTTCACGTGAAAAAGATGTCACGAATTTATACTCAGTAACGAAAACTTGTTCTCACTTCTCCATTAACAGTGTCATTCACATTTTAAAAAAAACTAAGGTAAATATGGTATGCGTTCAGAAACACTCAAATTTTGTGGTTTAGTAAATGATTATTAAATTATGAAATACTATAAATTTGATGCTCCTTGTACGTGACCTGATAAAGAAAATTCACATTTTGGAATAGTAATTTATATAAACGAAATACTATTTCTGAAACGTGGCACTCTTTGGAAAACAATTAATTGAATTATACATTTTCTTTTGAATACCTTCGTACTAACTGGATTGTTAGGGTTAAATGAAGGGATTATATTACGTCGCTATAGTAAAGGACTATTAGATGATATATACAATAGCTCTTGTCGGAAACCGCACATGTAGCAAACACTAGTTCAGGTGATTCCCTTTGACCATGGCACTAATGCGTATTTGCTTAAATATGTAGGCAAAGCTAGTAGCTAACACGTGGGTCAATCTCTAATTAATTGCAGACAGTGCGTAGACTCAAAAATTCCTTTGATCACTGCATCTCTTTCCTTAGCACCTTAAAGGGAAAACACAACGAGCCGACAGCGCAAATATCAGCGTTGTACGTTTATGTTGTCAACATCTATACAGCGGTGTAGCAAATTGTGAAGACGTACTCTACGAGTAGTGATTTTCGAAACGCAAAAACACTTGTAATTGCCAGATAACTCTCCAACTTACCGGTTGCAACGCTTTTGTGGCAAATATTCAAGCACGCGTGATGAGTGAATCAATTGCTTCTTTCCATTCTTCTGTTTTAGAAATCATACCAATATACTTACAGTCAGTTTGCTTTTTGCATGAAACATTGAAAATAAGTCGCACAGTTGCAGAAAACTCAGTCATCAAATTAGTATGAACAGTGTACCCAATGCTATAGAATTTTAAAAATCCAATTTCAATGCGAATTTACTTTGTTCTTGAATACAAATTCGATAAAAATATTCTCTACGAGCTGGTCCGATCGGTTTGTAAATTATTCTTTAGCAGTTAATCGATTGCTGTTCTATGTTTTAAACAGAGTTACAGTAGCATGAATTCCCCATCATCTGAACAATTCAAAAGAGACCTTCATGAATCATTAATTGTGAAATCTCGCTCACATTTACACACATTATTTTGAAATCTTGTTTCCGAAGTAGGTCAATTTCTCATAACCGACACAACTCATTTATTTTTCCTTTTTCTGCCGAATACTACGATTTGAGAATACATTTCGTCAAAAACTTTTCGGTTAGAGGTGGAGTCTAGAAAGTATGTTTAAATTGGCAATTATCTGGCCACACGTCCAAACTTGGAAAATACGTCGAAAACTTTTATTTTGTTCCCAGGAAAACGCTAAAGAAACAACGACAGGAACGTCCAATTTGCCGGCTGGAAATCCAGTTAGAAATAAAGTCATTCCCCACTAGACTACGAACCAGAACCGACAGTTCTAGCTACTACAAAATATGTGCCAGTTTTTTTGCGTTAAAAAATACCATAATCCACCAAGTAGTTAAGAATTCCTTAAAGTTTTGAGAAACTTGACACGATCCACGTTAGTTTCTAATTTAAGTCCCGCACAATTACACAGATGTGGGTCCAAGAGGTACAACCCCCACGACAGGGTTACGTGGAATTGACCGCACCCCTGGGGTAGCCAGATGCATGTAATCTTAATAACCCGATGCGGAGGCTGCATCTCCCAGGAAATGCTTTCATATTAGCGATCATAAACTTGCTCTGAAATCATTCATCAACCGCTAGGTTACAGCTCTGGTGCTCATGTCTGTAGCTACCGTAACATCCTATAAAATCCTTACATTACACGTCATATTCTTAAACCATAAGACAATTTTAAATTTTATTCAACTTATATGTGGAGTGGAAGTTAAATAATAATCAGCATTTTATATTAAATGTAGATAGAAAAATTAACTGCAATAGCACTATTTATAAATTCTGCTGAAACAACATCGACGTGAACCACAAATTAACTTCCGGCGACTAACTGATCAATGCCAAATCGATTAATGTACCGCACGAAGCGATTGCTGATAATCGTAATTCCGAAGTTCCTCCAAACTCCAAAGGATTTTATTAACTTGAATGTGTCAATTTAATCATACCGTGATTAACATCGTAATTCTTTGAATCATTTATATTTGGGGATAACGCTTTTCTAACGATTCTAATTAAATGTCTGGTAGGTGGTTATGTACAGTAAAATCTACTACACAATTAAATTGCTTGCACATTATTCGATAGCTGTTTTCTCTGTAACGTAATTACTTCACTTCATCCGCGTTGAATTCGTCGCTACTTTCGTGACGCGACGACCCTATCACGAATCATGAGCAGATATACTAAAATACTTAAATTGTTGTAACTCGCTGCGACGCTATAAAACGTCCACGGAACATCCTCATGGGGTCACATGAGCGTTAGGCTTATCCCACTAACAGCTAACTTAATTGTGTTGTATCGTTTACGAGCAATGCCATTAAATAAAGGTTCCTGGCCGCACTATGGGCTTACCGTTAATCAAGAAAACCGTAGTGAGCGCCGTCAAATTTAGAACGCAACACTGCAGAAAGCATAAATGCATACATGTCTTATTTTTCTTAAGAAAATAAAATAAATAAAATTAAACCTACGGTTTGTACAAAATTCTTTTTGTGGCGGCTACCAACCTGCGGTGCTCACACTAGCGTTTCATTCATCTGGGAATGTATTATACGAATCGCTAAGTGAAAAAAATTTGAATCAGCTTCAAACCAATACTGAACCTAACAAATTCACACTCCGGAAGATATACAAATAAAAAATTGAGCTTCTATGCTATGCGGAAAAGAATAATTTAATCTTCCCAATAAACTTATATTGCTTTCGGATTATTTTCTTAAAAATAAGGCATTTAATTTTCATACTTATTTTTTCGATTGTGTCAATATCATGAAACTAAAACATTTTAATAATTCATAAAACTTTTTAATAATTTCATCATATATAAATCTTTTATAACTATAGTTTGTGCATAAAACGTTTCCTTATTCTATCCTTATACATTTCAGCGTAATCATCTTTAATTTCAGGGTTATGTCAACTCAATATCTAACATATAGTATTGAAGATCCTAACCGGAATAGGACGGAGAAGTGATTACCTCAAGGCAAAATAGCTACTTTGAAAGTCGCTACATACACAATACGAATTATATTTACATTTGAGTAGACGAAGAGTATGAATAAATTAAATTTTCCACTTTTCATTACTTTACGTACACTTAAATCGCTTAAGTAAAATAGGTCTACTATGATTTTCGCCGCAGAAGATCTCATTCATAGGCGTGTATTGTGCCAATCGCTAATGATGCGGTTTTTGGGATATATTGGAGTATGGGAACGTCGCGAGATGTTTATTTACCTGATCGGCCCGTAGGGGTGGCGGCGGACGGGTACGGGGTGGTGGACGCTGGCGGAGCTGGCAGCGGGTACACGGGGTCGCAGCATTCTCGTTCAGGAAACTCGCTGGCGTAGGTCAACCCGCCTAGAAGGCCCAGGACGAGTGCCAGAGAGGTGACACTAGCGGGGCAGCTCATCGGGCCAGCACTCAACACCCCATGCTCCCCTCGCACCAACTGAGCGCCGTGGGCCGGCGTCGCGACGCTCACTGCGCTTGCGTATTCTCCTCGTGGCGCGCGCCGTTAGCCCCGCCCGCAACACGCGTCCGCGTCCGTGGTAAACACAGTCCTCCACCTCTCTTACCCCTTCACTAGTTATTTTATAAAACTCCCTAAGAATTTCCTTAGGCTGAAAAATTTTTTTTAATGGAACTACTCGACAAGAGACGTAATGTTAGTGGTTTAAATTAAATCTCAAGATTACGCACCTAATATGTGGCAGTTAATTTTATTCACACAATGAATTTTTTAACCCCGTGTACCACTGACCTTAGAATATCCCTGCTTGGCGGCACCATAATCTAGTATATATCATACCTGCTGTCCCTGTCTTTCAATCTTTTTTCCCGCAAATTATTATCAAATATTATTTTTAAAATATTACTGTATCTTGAGTACCGGCAGAGTATTTAGGATAGGGCCCGGTGAACAACTGTCATTAGGCAATTTTTTAGCGTAGCGCAATTACGACTTCAAGAAAGCAGGCCTACAATACATTTCTTAAACATCATATTTTATGGAAGCAACAAATTGTGGTATATAAACAACAAAATGGGACTAAAAATGGCCTGAGATATGTTTATTTCGGCTGGAGGACGTTGCACTTTTTTTGGGGGGGAGGATGTTGCAGCTTGAAGGACCTGAACGAATGAAGACGTGAGAGTAGAAGGTCTTGCATTGAGAATGGAGGTTGAATCACGAAAATGTATACGTGCGTTTGGAGAGTAACAGAAGGAAGTCGAATTTTTAAGTGTTAAAACTGGCAGATTAATAGAAAGAGTTTAGATCTCATGAAAGGACACAAGTTGTTGGATAGATTGAATTGAAGCTTCTAAAATTATGTAAATCTTTTTTTATGTCACCGAAGAAGGCACAAAGGCGATAATCGTTGAGGCATCACCCTTGATGGAGCAGGACCTGCAGAATCTTACCGGTCGAGAATGCATGCGTGTCAACCTAGAATTTGCAGTCCCACCTGACTCAATCATGCAGTACGTATGAATTAACGCCGAATTAAATGTGTATTCGAATTGAAGTTGCCACAAAACTTCACTCTTACTCAAACGCCCTCAATACCGTAAAGAAAAAAAATTGTCAATTTATAAAATCCCAGAGATACTTTGAGCAGTTAATTTAAATAATTTAAAGATTACTAGTATTTATTTCTCTATGTCAATTTAATTTATACTATTAGATTAAAAATATTCCAAGGTGGAATACATACTCTTTAATTAATATCCATAATTAAATAGATTAGTAAATTAAATAAAATAAGAAAAACAGTTTGAATATTTGGAGGACAGAGTTTCTTGATGTTAGAAACGTTGATCTCTCCCTCGTCTATATGACTGTGTACCACATACTATTTTAGTCAGTTTTTCTTTCCCCTCCCACATATATTTTTCATTTACGTTTTCTCAATACTATACAATGAAGAAACTATCGCAGAATTCAAGTCACAAATTTCATTAACTTAAACATTTTGCAGACATGTTACGCCGTTAGAACTGTATTATTATTGGAAAAATACCAATATACAATTCATTTTTATCTCTACGCAGCGGAATATGTTCAATCATTTTGACACATTATCAAGTTTATCCTTAAATAGGATCATCAATTTGACGAGCTCTCAATCTCCCACTTTGTCATATTTTCCAAGAATCAAAATCTCTAATTGTCTGATTTAGGCATTTCAATCACTATTTCCTCAAATGTTCCTACCGTCCTCAGCCCGTACACTCGCGTATCTATCCGTTCAACCCACCCCCCCCCCCTCCCCCGCCCCCAGAAGACGGCTATCTCGGCTTTCTGCGTCTGAATGATGACCGGAGGAAAGGGTTCAAGGCTTTATATATGACCAGTTGGTAGGAGAGGAAAAGGAAAAAGGATTTGAGACTTCTATGGCATCTCACTGCTATTGTTGTTTTAAAAAACGGTTGGATTTATCGCTCTTTATGAAGTTCAAAGTTTTGTAACGGGTCTCCCGTGTGTTCCATTTTCAATATCATTTTCATTTTCAAGTTTCTATTTGCATGCGTTTACCCAGGCGTAGTTTCCAAAATGCAATTCTGGGGATTCAAGGAGTAGTTTCCGAAATGTTATCCTGCAGCTTCAAACTAATTTCTTACTTCTCGTAAACCATATCAATTCACATAATTAAAGAATCACAAAATATATACAAAACTAAGGACATTAAATGTGTTTTGATTTAATTATTAAACACATTGATTTCAATCGACATTCTTGTAACCTAAGAATTTTTCATTCATATTTTTCGAATACTGATACACATTACAAGCTTTAGACCAGAAATATAGTCATCGACAATTTTTGTATATATATATATATATATATATATATATATATATATATATATGTGTGTGTGTGTGTGTGTGTGTGTGTGTGTGTGTATATATATATATATGTGTGTGTGTGTATATATATATATTATTCAAGAAGACAATCTGAAATTAGAAACGATGAGAGTAGCTGAATTTCCTTCTCTCATAATTATTTTTTTCCGGAAAATGTTTAACTTTACATATAAGCTGATACTCGAAAAATACATACAAAATCCGTAACTTAATCATTTCTCAGAACGTTACGGTATCAGAGTCTGAAGTATTTGGTATATTGTATATTATTTAAGGAAATTGAATAGTTAATACGTGGACATAAATGTTTCGTGAAACCTAATTGTTAAAATCCGTAGTTTGGCGATATGTTTACAATTTATCATTTCCACTACAGCCGAAAATTGTCATATTTATAAATCAGGCCTGATCTCACTCCAGGACTCAGAATATCTAAATACTTTGCAGCAGTAGCGGTCACAGTAATTCGAGGATTTGTACGCGGCAGAGCTCTTCGATGTCCTGCGGTCTGCTCAGGACGTGATCTGTTCAAAGATACCAACTTCCTCCGTACCCAGAGTCTTGGAAAAAGTGACGATGAAGAATTCACGAGGTATACGCCCCAGTCTCTCCCGAAAATATGAGTTCAAGCGCAAGCTCTAAGGCCAAACTGTTAATGCATGCTAAAATTTTTATTAAAGGGTTGGTTACATTTACGGATCACATGCATCTCGTGCTGGAAGTTATACAACTACCGTAGCAAATCTACTTTCCTTCTGAAATAAGAGTATATATTAGTTTGATTAACTGCTGAATATTGCAGAACTTTCGCTTAGGCTTTAACGATTGTGATAAAAAGTAATCAAAACTTGGATCAGTTTTTAAAAAATCAGAGTGCACATAAATTTTAATGTAACAGAAACGTAAAATGACTAATACTCTACCCTGAAAACGTAATATTTAAAACAACTATAAAGAAACTGTTCATGGTCGTGTTGTATTCGCAAATAATGTATAAAATAATTATTTGTATTTCTTTTGCGTATGTGTTATTTTCCATAAATAAATTTGATTTATTATGTAAAATATTATAAGTTTATTTGTAACATCTACTTAGTATTACGTACGGGACAAACTAATGAATCTTACGAGTCTAATATAATTGATACAAAGATTATGTTTTCATTAAAAAAATAGGTCATGTCACTGAAATTATGCACATTTATTACCAGAATTGAGCACAATATCGATAAAAAAAATTACGTAAATACGAAATGTACATATCAGGTTATATTTCAAGGCAAAACAGAAATGAGAAAACTGTCTCACTGTATTATTTACAACCTTATGTTTGGTGAAATTAAGAAAAAATTAAATCAAATCTTTTGGTATTGGCGCATAAGGATCTAAAAAAATTCATAAGCAGGAAAAACAGAGTTGAGATTGTTTCGTAAAAACAAGCTATTACAGAACATCGAAATTATATTACAAAACAAGGAAGAGTAACTGTATATTTGTAAAACGTTCGTTTGGGAACGGGGAATTGTTCACCTGCGTTTTGTTCCACATATTCACTTTTAAAAGTCCACGTATCTAGAGAATTATCCAGAATTGTGTCTCTGAAGCGTATTTTCAGTACTTTAAGAGTTTGGTGTAGAACAAGAGATATTTTATATTTCTGATTTTATTAATTTTTTAAATTTTCTTAGGTCTGGAAATAATGCTACTTTTACACATAATTTTTATTCCCTTTTAGTAAAAAATAAATAGTATTTTCAATTTTTCTAATATATTTGGTTTGTTTGAGCGTTTCGCCGCTTATAAATAAGTTTTATGTAAACAGTATATTTGTTGTAAAATCCGTAAAAATGGTGTGATAAAAAGTGTGATATAATTGTTATATTTTGTATGTTATAATGTGTAAGTGCTCCGGTATATTAATTAGAAATAGAAATTTAATAATGTAGTAAAGTGCAATTTTTTTATCTACAAACGATAACGCGCAACTAAAAGCACATTTTCAATTCGTATGCCTAAAGTGAACACAAAGTGTTGTTGGTGACAATAAACGAGGAAAGATTCGGTACATATAAAAGTTATTTTAAGTTGTAATGGATACTGAACTTGGGAACTCCAACTCCCTTGTTGTATTATGTATGGCTTTAATGGAGTCTAAAAGAACTTAAGATTAGGATGTCTAATAGAGCGCTTTAAGTAAATGCTCTTTAAAACAGATTTCTTTGGTTTCGACAAAACATGCTCTTACTTCAATTGAAAGTTTGTGAAAGTTTGCCGTTCAGAGATCAATTCCTGTGAGTAATTCATCTGGCAGAAGGTTCGGCGTCCAGAAGTCTATCAAATATTTAACTATTGAAAGCGAGTCCTAAGCTGAGAGCTCCGCCAGTCATTCAGAAAGAGGCGTGAACCCGACCGTCCACATCCACACAACCCACTAAAAAACTTTTGCCTTTATTCTCAGTTCTTAAGAAAGATTTCACTAACTCATTTTTAATGTCTGTGCGTTTAAAAATGCACAATTTCAGTCATCAAAACAATTAACAGGTTTAACTTCAATACTTATCAATATGACTATTTAAATCAGGTAAGCATTTATTATTAAACTCTTTCTATTACCAAGTAATTTCAAAATATGTACATTTGGAGCAACATATTTAACCTGCTTTGCAGAAACGTATGGAACAAGTAAACTTTCTCTAAAAATCATCATTTAGATTCTTTCCCTGGAACATAAATCCAATATATTTTCTGTACAAAGGAAACGTGCGTCTAGAAATATGGCCTTTAAAATTTTGAACATCCAAGCCGAGGCATTAGTGTTTTATTAAAATATCAACTAGAACATTTAGATAGAATTCCTCTATCTGCATTCTGTCGAATCGTGTGCTTGATTTATGTTTTACACAAAGTTTGGAGACTTTCAGAGCGTACCTCAGATAAATCCTTCAATTGTTCACGTACACTTAAAAATATGAAATATATGAATTAATAACAATTTATGAACCTTAATAATGAATGGTGATTATTAATTTAAATTGGAAAATTTTTATCGTGAATAGGATTTTGAATACTACAGGCGTTTTGGGTCTATTAAATTTCCGCTTTAAGAAAATCGAAATACGATATAGATATGCGCTATCGTCAGATATATAAAAATTTTGAAGTAATGTCCCCACTAATTATTATATATGTATAATTTTAATGGAATGTGTTCGTAATGTCCGCTAGCTATAAAGAGGGCGTTGCATAGAAAAATTTAATATTTTAAGATAATGAGGATTCCATTAATTTTGATATAAAAGATCAAATTTGTCTACATACTCTTACTCTTAAAACACAATAAGTCAATTTCACTTTTAAACAAAACTCCTTTTGGGGTTTTATTTACGAAACGTTTATCGATCAACGTTTATAAGAATTAGTCAGACGAGGGAAATGTTACAATATCCAATTAAGTACCAGGAGTTTCCTTAATTTGTATTGAGAATATTCTCAGCTATTATGTGATATACAAGTTTTAAATATTATAGATAAATACATATTTTTACTATAAAATAATGCCCCTAGTATTATCTACGTGCATCTGATTATTTAAATGAATTTATTAATAAAAATTAGTGCCACGATTACAGCAGTATGTAGAAAACTTATACGAATAAAATATTTTGGATCTTCTTCTGCGGTACATAAAATGAGTAAAAAGTACTTCCAAGAATTTTCTAAGAAAAAAAATTATTTGTAATTGTTTTGCAAGAGTAATAAGCTATGTAAAGTAACGCAAACTATAACATTACTAAATATTTAATTTCAACAAAGAACTAATATATATTAATCGATTTATTTTGAGGTAATGACAAACAATAAAAATATAATCTTATCACATTCTAAGCTTCATAAAAAGAAATATAATTGAGTGTCCTATTGAATAAAAACGTTCTTTTGGACATCTGCATACATTATTTCATGCGATATAATCCTAATTACAAAATAATTGTCATAACATGAATTTAATTCATTATTAGTTGTATAGACATCAACGTTTCACGTTTGATAAACAATCTGTTTAGGAACGTACTGTTAATTGTCCTACTATTGTTTCAGGTATTTTTAATGCTCATTTTGTAACGTGGAGTAATTCTTACCTATAAAGTAGGTAATGAGTGTTTCTAAGGAATCGCGGCCGTCATTTTCACACTAATATTTAAATCACTGCGTGATGCGATGAGCTTGGATCCTAAATACTGGTAAATAAATTCGTCAACGACGCGTAGTGGCCGTTTTAATATTATCTCATTCATTTTGACATTCTAATAGCAGAAACAGCGTCGTTGATCAATCGCACTTACGGCTAATAGTTAGCGACAGTCAGGTCTTAGAGAAATTAAGGGAGGAGGAACCAAACCACTTTTTAAGGAGCTGAAATTGATCTGAAAGGAAAGCTATCAACGCAGGCATAAATCGTAGTTTGCAGGCCCCGCACGGCGTACTTGGTATTCAAGATACCTGCAGAGTTATTTATAATGATATATGGAGCCGGGCCTAAGCCCAGCAGCTTACTTTCGAGTGCTTATCTCGCGGCTGGCTTGGAATAAGCGCGCCTAGCGAGAAAGGGACTCTCCATGTCAAAGATATTGAAAACATAAGAAACTGCTCTTTACCACCCTCTCAAAATAAACTGACAACCAGTGTAATTCTTAAATATTAACAGAGCAGAACAAATGCGCCTCAAAAACAATTTTACAACTTGGTCGATTCATATTTCAGATTAATTACACTTCCTGAGTTTCTGAAAGCCGGATATCATTTTAATAAATTTTGTGCAAAATTAAGTTTATAATTTATTTTTCTTAAGTTACCTATACATTTACTGTTAATGTGATTTCGAACATAATTTTCTGTATATTTATTCTAACACCAGTGGGCAGTGCAGATACATTTCAGGGACCACTGAATAAATGTAAATGAACGAACGAATGAACGCGAATGAATGAACATGTTGAAAAAGCTGATATAAACACAGGATCAGTGAAATCATGGATATGGAATGTGTACAAAATTAAAATTCTAATTATACACTTTATTTCCTTACTTTGACGCTTCGAAGAATTTTTCATTTGTAGTAAACGACAATTAATTTCACACACGGAACACACTGTTTTGCATTTCGCTGCGTTATAGAGTTACGACAAGTAAAAACATTTCAGGCGCAGTTTCTCACATCACAGAGCTGCTTAATATAATAAACCGCGCGGCATATTAATGCTACTATTAAACAACAAGCCGGTTAAACTGTGATGATGATGTGTTAAATACATTCAGCTATACTGCCTTAGATAACGAATAATTAATCATTTCTTATTATATCGAATAAACTGTATCCACATTTATCATCTCTGTTATTATTTTATGAGTATAACATCGATCTTATATTATTTAGAAATAAATTTCATTTTAATTCAATCTAAATAATAAAAAAAAATAATTAACTGGCCGTTGACAAAGCAATGAGTACAATAAAAATATATCATTACGCTTCGTCCCTAACTTGTACTACCTCAGGTTAACATTAATTGTGAAGAGAAATATAATACCTTAATTAACAATTTGAAAAAATTCTATGATCTGCCATTAATATTTTCCAAAAATAAATTGAGTAACTTAAAAAAAAGACATGGTCTTGCTTCCCTGCGTGTTGTAATAGAAAATCTAACATGAATACAGACTAAATTCAATAAACAAAATCTATGTGATTGGAATGGTAAAATGAACTTTAAAATATATATATATCATATATGAAATGTGCTATTGAAATTAAATTTTTACTTTAATTTAATGCATTTTAATGAAAAAATAGCTTTAAAATGCTTTCAATTCATCACCCTACTAATTTATACGTTCTTGATGAATGAGAAGTTTAAAAGTTTATTTGTGGCTCATTTACGAATAACTTAAAAACTTCCAAACATGATTTCTAAACTGCATGTCTGATTATTTGGGGAAACACTTCAGAATATTTTTTAATAGTGGAACTTATTTAACTATACCCGTTTTAATTTGATTATAACAGTCGTAAAAAATTAGTTTAGATTTAGATTTGTCTTTTAATTGTGTGAATATCATAATGATATGAAGTCAATTTAGCTTCTGTTTCAGACAAATTCTGTTGGTCGTTCCAACTTTGATTGAATTAATAATATTATATTCCTTCCCCCTTCCCCCCCCCTCGCGGCCACGAAGTTCTGTATTAGTACCGCAACTATAGTTATTTTAATTAAAAAATTAATTACATTTCAGATTTCGAATTTGAAAGTTTGTGTTTTGATACGGAGTCCGGGAAATTTAACTAATTTTTTTCCGGAAAGCCCTTCCACTATTTCATCAGGAAGCATACGAGAAGCAATCTTCCCTTACTCCTGAGGCTACTGCCTGCGATTTTTTCTCCCTCCTGACGTACGCGGGTCGAGGAATTGAATCCCAACGTCTCCGCTAATAGCCTGCTTCCCTCTACCTGAAGCAGCGTTTCTTGTTTTAAACATCCTTAACCAGGGGAACAAATTATACTCGGCAAACGTCAAGTAATTAGCAAAAGGCCGTGTTCCTCAGTTCCTAACTAAATGGAACATTGCATTTAGAAAGAACAAACAATTGTAAATGTAATAACATTTGAGCTACCGAGAAGGAGCAAATCTTTAAGAAAGCTGTTAAAATTCACCGAGAACTTCAAGCAAGGAAAAATGTAGGAGAATCTATTAATAATATTCTTCATACATTTCCATACACCTACAATTCTTAATTTGAAGCAGTACCTCCTTTTATATTAATACGCTTGCACAATTCCATGCACGTCATTGTAAATGTTACAAACCTATGAGCCACAAATAGACACATTTCCTAGTTTCTCAGAACATCAAATTACACAGTAGTTATTTTCTCAACTTTTTTTTTGCGTCTAGGAGTTTCAGGTTAACAAAATGTTTTGGAAACTTAATTGCACCTGAAATCAGTGGTGGTTTTGAAATTAACACTCCGGACACTGTTTTACACAGAAAATTAGTAGCTTTTATCTCAACGATTGTAGGCAAATCGTAATTTCAGTAAAAGCCCAAATAGTGATCTATAAAACCGACGTGAGATTATTTAGATCAACTTTAAATGACAATTTTCAAGGAGAATTGTATGTGACCAATTCACTATGCGAAGGATTGATATAAAATTCCAGCGATATAGTCGAATCAATTAAAGTTCGATTTTTACGAGGGGTGTTACCGTCGTTAAGCCAATTTTCATTATTAGACTAAATTTCTAATTTAGTTTAATATTTAACATGAAGTATTCTGTATATGTGCAAATAATTCATTGCGATTAAAACGATTTTTAAACCTTATTCGTACAAGTCTGCCGCTTACAATGATATATATATAATTAATTAACTTAGTTTTTTTGGGGTATTTTAAAACGATGATAAATGTTTATTGGAGTATGTTTCTTGTCAGCAGGAACCATAGCCTGGAGATTTTTATTCCCGAGGACATGTAAAATGTTTTTCGCCCGATCTACTGATATTTTTACAATCAATCGGGGATTATTCTACTATGAATTGTGAAATTCGATGATAAATACCTGGTCGTAGCAGTCACTGGGCGTCAGGAGTGTTCATCCCCAAAACTGGAAGTTCTATCTCATTCGAATTTAGTTGCCAACTTTTTTACAATTAAAAGCTATGGTGAATATTCGTAAACTACGAAATTTTAATCTTTAATATCTGTCGGTATAGTTTAATTTTTCACGTAACAACTACATTCATTTACTTCTCTTGATTACAAGACTCTTACCATTGTTCATGATCGAAACGTAGAAACAAGATTATACTTGACCTACCAAACACGGTTAGTGCCTACTAGCGTCATATATACATCGCCCAAATATCTTCTTGAAACACCTTTGTACATTACTCTACAAACCAATGCAAAAAATGGCATGGAATCCATGTATTGACACAAACAGTACGTATTTCATGGGAAATTATGCTTTAAATAATTCACGGATCAGAATTAACAACAAAAATTAGAGAACCTTTTTATACAGTTAAATGTAACGTAGTAGATGAATCAAGTATTACGAAATGTATGAATGTATTTTATGGTTTGTATAATTCGATCATTATTTTGAAATTCGATGCGTATTCCACCCTATAACTGATAGAAACATATTGAATACGAAAAATTGGTCTGAATTCGTAACGTTGAAATTTTATGTAGAATCTGGTTTTTAAATGAATCGGTTGCACTATTATTTATTCTCTACCGTTTCTCTTGTATAGGTTAATTTTCTGAATACTCCATTTGCATTTAATTCAAATTAAAGATAAAACTAGTATTTTTATTTCTAATACTTAGAGAGTCCGTCGTTGAAAATTGTATTGAGTAAAATTAAATTCTTAGAGGTGCTTGTTTTATCCACATTACATTAAAAATCTAATAAATCCAGAAGCATCAAGTAGAAAACGCTTGCTTACCTCGTTGTGAAAGTTAGCTTAATTGAGTGTAAAACTATCTGTACAAAGGTAATCGTTTGTGAGCACCTCATTAATATCAGGTGTGGAGCATAATTAAAAGTTTCCCCTTGGCAACCTGAGAAAATAGTTCAAGCATACACATTTCGAATAAGCTCTACAATATACTTGGAACGACATCTGTTGGAAACGCATCTTATGCGTTTTAAAATATAAAATCTTAACGCCTAATAAATATTATATGACAGAATTACTGTGTGTCATTATAAATTAATGACGATTTGTCATTTATATACCAACGAATTTTGGCAATTCTTTAAGCTACAGTCAATAATGTTCATTGAATTTTTTAACAATAAATTTCTAACCGTTTTCAATTGTAGATACCATCAATAATCCAAAAATATTATCCAACCAGAGATAAAAGTAATTTGTTTATATAATCACGGTAGAAATTTAAATGAATTATTTTGTACTTAAAACATTTTCATATATCCCTTGAGTTTTAATTTCTTCCTCCATTTGATTTACAAATTGAAAGAATTAAATTTACTTTCTGCCTAAAATATAATATAATTTAATTTATATGGTATACTAAATAATATTTATAGGGTATTCTTTTAATTTTTTTAAACTCGTTACTTATTCCACATTGTTTTAAGGCAGCTTCATCACTTTTATCGTATACGGACTGATCATGTTTTCGATAAAAGTATAAAAATTATAATTTAACAAACGCATGGATTTATTGTTTATAAATTAATTCCCTTGTCAACAATTAAAGATTTCTCTTCATGACAGGAATTAGATTCTCGTATCACATAAATCCACACAATTCAGATCGATGAATCTAAACAATAAATGTCGTCATGGAGTTCTCATTACTAGATAATTCTTCTGATTACCTCCATTAATTAGTGTAAATTCCACGATTTCAGAGTGCGCTGAAAAATGTAATATCTGTGAACGATACGGGCAAAATATTCATAAAGTAATTAGGCTAAATTAGTACTTAATTTTAAGGAACATGCCTCTGCTCCATGAAACAGGGAGAAGCGAGTGTAAAATCAACGAGTAAATGAAAATTAATTAGAGAATTTCATAAGTTGCTAAAACCAGAGATAAGAAAGTTAGGGCCTTGAGTTTTTATTTATTAACACTTGACAGCAATTCGGTGCCGGAAAGAACTTACTTACTTTAAGGCTTTCCGCAGTCGCTCCACACGAGATTGGGGTGTGGATAGAGAGCGTTTGGGAATGGGAGTTGAGTGCAGTATCAAGGGTGTGGGTTGAAATGTCCCAGATATCTCACTTCAACGTGACATTTTGCCACTGTAATAACATAAAATATTAAGACTTTTATTCGGAAAATCTATTATATTTTGCGGAACATTTGCAAACAATTCTTTACAACAAAACTTAAGTCGGAAGTCACACAACCACTGTGTGTGATTTATTGTACTATTAGGAATTAAACAATTTTACACGACATAAATCTGCTGAATTGAAACACCAAATATCCACATATCACGAACAGTTTATTCTGCTTCTTTTGTGCAACGAAACAACTGAATAATTACATTTTTTCCTCATTTACTCCCAGACATTTAACGATTTCCTTATCGATAATTGTTCACAGCGATAGAAATTGAATTATACAATATTGGAGAGCTTAAAAACTTCGTTCAATATCACCAAGTATTTTGATTATGTTCAATAAAAATGTTAATTATTAAATGATACATTTTACCTTCTACGGATTCGAAACAACTGCAATTAGTTCAATTTTATACAGACTGTGCTTCATAATTTTTCAAGATGTTTCTAATATTAATATTAACTCCTTGGATCATATACAGGCAATAAACATTTTTAATTTCGAAATTATAATTGTGTTTGTTTTGGAAAGTTAATAACTTAAGGTTATTTCTGTCACCCTTCCACTCGTGATCCGTCCAAAATATGAATATGATAACGAAACAAATTTGATAAAAAGTAGACTTTTGGAATTCCGGAAATTATCGCCAACATTTTCATTTACTCACAAATTTTCTAGTTTGGTACACAATTTCATTTGTTACCCGCGTAATCCTTTAGCCAACTACATGAAATTTAGGGATAACAAATGAGATTGCCATTCAGTTGCGACACACGAGTGTTGAGAGTCTGGGAAGAAACACACAGCCAATAGAAGAGAAGAAACTATGTCTGGGTAAAGACGATGAGTAAATTTGGAGGTGGAAGTAGTGCGGGAGATTTAGTGTGTGCTCCAGGAAGGAGAACAGGGGACGACCACTTGGCCCGGCTCCAGAGCTCTCATATCCTCACAAGAGGGTCTGTTGCCCGTGTGAAAACTCACATGGACACATGTTTCAATTAGTATGCATGGCCTCACTCTGCTCCCATATAAAACTTACAGAATACATTTTACGAAATTACACGTTTGAAAAATGAAATACCTCACCAAAAATTTCTACTCTGGGAACAGTGTATAACGAAACCAAAGCTTTTACAGCGTTCACTTTAATAAAGAAATTGATTATGTCAGCTGCAAACAAACATTTATATGGAACTTCATTACACTGGAATTTTTCAATAATTATTAATTAAATATTTATACCAAATATTACTCTAAAGCAAATGATGTACTACTGAAATAAAAAGTACTCGATTCATTCAGACACTCAAATTTAAAATTATTGTAAATATGAGAAATAATGTAGAATTTATACACAGTGGTACCTCGGTTAACAACGGTAATATACTGTAGGATGAACGTCGTTAAATGGATGGAATTGAATGAAAAATAATTTATTTCTACTCCTCCAAACAAACACAGAAACTTAATTCATTTGTTTTATTGTACGGACTGAAGTAGTCACCCTTAAGTTACCGATTTTGAGGATCCGAAACGGAGCAACCAACAATGGTAAATGCGAGAAATTTCAGTGTTGCTCGCTATACAAAATGCCACAATACTTGATGCATACATTTATTTATTATGATTTTTCTAAAAACTGAATAACATGTATCGATGAACCAAATATCTGCAAACGTTAGCAGCAGCCACACGCTCATACATCATCATATTGGAATCTATCTCTGTAAGATTCTCGTGTCAGTAAATATTAAGTTCAATAAAAAAATGGAAAAAATAATTTTATAAACCAAAAATGCACTGAATTCGACACCCTATAAAAGACGTGTGTACCAATTTATGTCTAGTGTAAAAATTATTGCGAATCACCACTGATGCCTATTTAAATTATTAATGCTTATTTTTAAAGTAGCTCTTTTATATTCACAAAGGTATTCACGTTCCTAAAAAATCTAATAGTACAGTATGGGAATTATTTTCGATATTCATTGAGCCGTATATATTTCACCCTGTTTAAAAAAGAAAATGTCAATTACTGTATTATACTTCAGAATGGAATCGCTGAGAGATTAAAATTAAATATTCTTCTGCCTTAGGCCTGTTCCGGTTTCACCATCTCTTCAATGGTCTTCCCACATTCCTGTCGTCTATTGGGCTATATTCCTTTGCTTGTTTAGGAATTCTTTGCGGCGGCATTCGTTGTGCGTGTTCCCTAAATTTATATTTGAGTTGCCTCGCCTTTTCTGTTATTGGTTACATCCCTTAATCGTCTTTTCTGGTTTAGTTTCCGATTTTAAGTTCTCCAGAGCAGCCTTAATCTGATCACAGAAAATTCATTTCTGAAGATTTTAATTGTATCAATTCTTTTAATTTTCATCGTCAAACTTGCTGCTCATGATAGTAAGGGGACTGCCAAAAATTTATAAAATCTTAACTGAGTTTCTTTGTTCTTCCCTCTAATGTTATTTTGCAAAATACACATTTTTTTCGTTGTATTTTGTCTTGTTCATATGACATGAACGTATATCACAATACCAATAGCCTAGAAATGGCTTAGTATTGAAAGTATTTTTTGTTCTTATTTGGTAAGCGGCTTCAAATGCCAAGGAGTTAGTTTTATTCGGAGATATCTTCAGATTATTACTTTGTATTAGTATATTTAATATATTAAAACAATTTTATGGTAACAAACTTTCAGTATACTTCCGTCATCCGCAACAGTTTTCGTTTAGCAATGCATGTGAAAATTTCGAAATATCTCGGTATCTTGCTGAGGAAACCGGAATGAAGAGTAGAGTTCAGAACTACCATAATAAAAGTTACAACTTTAATACGAATAAATTGACCATAGTGTATGATATATAGATAAAGATTTCGTTTATTTACAGCTGCTGTGTGCGGCCTGTCAACGTTACTGAAACTAATCAGTCAACATTCAATAAGAACACTACTGCAAATCTGTATATAAATTGAATTTACTAATATTAAATAACCATGTTTGCTTTGGGTTACTTTGTACTATATTTTCTCTCTTAATCACAGAAATATAAAGATCAGTTACGATTTATGGAGTGTTTATTTCGTGTAAAAATGATATTTTGTTGGTTATAGTAGTTTTACAAAGCGCTTCACGCAATTTTATACATAAAATAACATTACTGAAATTGTTCGTCACAGTTCCAAGTAAATGTTTTAAATTACATACTAGATACAATCAATCTTGAATGAATAGCGTGACGAATTACTTTCTCGTTGAATCGATTCACAGTCGTTTGCACATCCCTGGCTATGGAGGTCAGCAGGACAATTATTCTACGATCGAAATTCTGAAGGAGGTGAGCGATAGGATCTAGTTTCTTGAGAACATCTAAGCATTAAGCACCCGTTGATGTGGAGAACAAAAGAAAATCTATTTGGACTCGACACACATGAATAAACTACAACTCTGCGATTGTCTTGTTCGCAGTACAAGCTCCGCAACCGTCACTAATCACGGTAATACTTGCTAAGAAATATCTGAAACCATTTCTTCAAAAGCGAGAAGTCTCGTTTCCATATGCTCCAATTGAGTATTGAAATTTCAGAAAGCATTCAGTTTGGTTGCAATCAAGTTTCTCAGGATAATTATTCTAACAACTGGTACCGAAAAGATTAACAAAATGTTAATGTAGTAAGCGTTATCCCGACTTAAAGAATTGCTGTTAGAAATTATTGTAGCCACTTGCGCAAATTAGTAAAATCGTCATTTCTCTGATCGGCCGTATAACTATATATTTTTCCGGTTCAGTAATTTTGTATTTAATCATCTTTGAATAATAAATTTTTATTTATAGCTGATATAAAAGTCTTTGCATGAAATCGGCAAAATTTTACCGTAGATATCAAAATATTTATGGATTATTATATATCAAAATATGAACATGAATTGACAGATTATTTACGTAGAAAATTAAATAGAATGATAGGGCTTTTATAAAGAATGGACAAATTTTTAACAATCATCTAAAAGGATATAGAATTTTGTTGTACGAATTATCTTAGGTAAAAATGAAAGATACAGTATAAAACTTACGGTGGGAAAAATGAACTGGTTGTGCTTTCGAGAATTTTTAAAATATCATGCTATAATACTGATAATATAAATTCATTAAAAAGTTTTTGCTATCTTAGTTCAATAAATATGATTGAAACCCATAATTTTAGAAATAAGCTAGAGCTGGACATAACTGAGGTTAAGTTATATTTAAAAAAATAGCATATTTGATAAGGTATTTAGAGAATTAGAAACCAGAAATTTGGATACAATTAGGAAAATTTAGAATAGTTTAGATACTTTATATATAATATCTTTCAAGTGGTTAGAAACTTGTATACATTGTAAATAAGTGGCTTATTAGTGCATATATTACTTTTTTTTTGTTGTTATATCGTTTCAAAGTTTAGATTGTGATAAACTCATAACATGTGACTTACTGTGAACAAACGATACGGAATGCAAGACACGAGAAACATTATGAAAATAGTTGCTATCTACATTCAGTACAATTCTTCAAAGTAAAGTGAATTGTTTGTTCTCATTAAACAAAGTGAAGTAGTAAAATATTTAGATAGACTGAGCTGACCGTACCCTATTAAACTTAGATATTCCTTCAGAAGGACAAGTTATCTCAATTAAATAAAATTCAGTTCACCCAAATATTTCTATGTAGACTAAGAGAGATTTACTATAGAAATATAATGAAAATATTGCAGTTTCCATGTCCTTAAATAATTACAAAACGATTGCGTTTGGGCACCGATGCCGGTTAAGTGTGTGTTCAGGCAGGTGAGAATGTGTTAATTATAAAATTTACATAATGGCCAAGAGATCAGTTTCCAGAGTATTCGTTTTCACTCTCATACAAGATTTGGATAAATTAATACTCATAATCGCTGGGAAATCAGATCGTATTCAATATATGAAATTTTTAAACATTGTATGGCAATTATCCACGTTAAAATCAAATTAAAACCACAACCCACAAATAAATAAGTTTCCATTATGATTCTCATAAATATTAAAACCATATCGAAATGTTTCACTAAATTTGAAAATTTTATATTATATAATTTAGTATCAAATACAGAAGTAGTATAATACATAATGAACTCAGACAATTTTAATGTAAGAAATATTTTAAATAAATTACCAAATTGGTAACTTAATTTTATATTTTTATCACAATTTATTACCCACCCAGAATTTAATGAATTCCGAAACTGATATAAATATCAATTTTTAGCTAATTATTCTGCAATCTATAGTTTATTGCTGTATTGTTTTATACAATGAAAAAATTAAATCGTCCTGTACAATTCAAACAACCGCATTGTGACAAAATCGATATCGTGATCCATTAATTTAAAACCATGCTGTTTAATTATGGTGCTTTGTGTAAGTCGATCACTGTGTTTTCTGCACTGATGTGTGCAGCGTTTCGCACTCGGCTGTGCAATGGAACATTATTAAAACTCATTACAAGCTGGTGTAACTCATCTCCGACACTTACCACTTCCATCGCATTTAACAATTATTCAGCCGATTTCATCTCCACTCACTGATCTTCATTACTTCTACCTCTTTTTACATAAAAAAAACTACTCGTACATAATATGAGGTAATGATTTTTATAATGCTTACAAGTTAATGGCCGAAAAATAAAATAATTCCAACAATCATTTCCGTTATTTTATCATAATTTGAATGTATTCATAGTTACGATTAAATTTGGAAAAACCTTCACGATTATAATAAAGTGATATTCTTTGAATAAATTATTTCTTAAATAATCTAGGATATTACTAAATTTTCATTTCAAGTGACAGATTAGTCAAAGTTACTAATAATCAGAGTAATTAGAAAGTAGTAGACGTTGGTCACTTATCGTTATTTACATTTACATTTTTAATTGTGAAACTTATATTTTCGTGAATTACTCAAACTTGATGTTAATATAAATAAAACCAACGGCAGGAATGTAAATATTAAACGTGCCATTTTTCATTAAAAAATTCTTTCCATATATTATACACGAACTTAATCTGCTAATAATAAAAGTGATGTTTAATAAGTAGTAAAAACTAGTAATACTTTAATGTTAACAACTATGTTCGAATTATTAGTAATAATGTTCTTTTTCGACGACTGTTTGAATTGTTATACCACAACAAATGACTTGCATACTACAATAATTGAGTGATATTGTACTCCCCTTTTGATGCAATCATTGCAATTTTTATGTTTCTTATAATCTGATGAAAATACGGACAGTAATGGAAAAAGAAACACTTTATTGGAAGGAACGGGTTTACAGCACATTTCTATCATGCCAGTGTGTTATTAAATTCTTGATATAAAAATATGTACTATACTTGAAATATCATTTAAAAATAACCTGGCTGAGTGACTTAATTTGTTTTCAAAACAACGTTAGTTTGCAAAATTGTCCATCGTGAAATGTTACGTTTGAAACGAAATCATGGAACTGAAAGTAAACACATTTCAGAAAAGAGGAAATGTCCAGATCCGAAGCAAACACGCAAGCAGTCTAACAGACGTAGAAGGGCGTTTACAAGCTCTCACAATTATGGATCTATTCTGAAACCATTTATGATTATTTTCAAGAATCATCTAAGGTTCAAATACTATAAATATGCTTTTATTAAGGTAAACTGATGGAACTTTCTGAAAACAAGTAAACTTATTGCGTTTATTTCGTGAAAATTACTTCCTTGTTCACAGTTTTAGCTGGCAAGAATTTTTTGTTGCAAATACTTGATAAAAAATTGGTTAACAAATAAATGTCATGGCAAAAAAAATACCAGGTTTAATTGTTGTAAATGTAAAGAAAATTCCTCTGCTAGATTCCTGGCATGTGTCACTGGAGTCCAGAACGTGACGTAATTAATGGGGGTTGGGCAACTGCTTTTGAAGCTTTGGTCGATATCTGATTGTGAGGCAAAACAAATTGCGATACAGTTATTTTGAAGATTTCCGATTGGAGTTTTACTGAAAGTAACAACGGATTATGGTTATATACCCAATAATAATTACTATAGTATCTGAAATTTACTATAGAAATTGAATATTGATGTAAATTATTGCAATTTATACATTCAATCATTCCGTATTGTAATATTTCAATAACATTTGCGTATAAAGGTATTTGTTACTTAGATATTTTCTTGAGTTTTCATATGGTTTACCTGTTCGGATTTCAAAACTGACCGTGACTTATTCCGGAAGTTCTTGTACTGGAATTGCAATTCCTCTACTTCGCCCACGATTAGTGTTTCTTATTTGCGTCTCTCATTAAATTATAACATAAGTATTTACTTTGGTCAACGTGTATGAATTGACTAATAAAAATTGAGTTAATTTTAATCTGTTGTTCGTAGTAGTAGAAACCTTTAACAAAAATTTAAAAATTTAAAAATTGTCTTGATTTTTCATTTTAATGTCAAATAGTCTGTCACAAATCCGAGGCATATGAAACTTCAGGTAGAAAAGCCACTTATTTTTACATAAAAAGAACTATTCCACTCGTTTGTGAATCAAATATAATTTGAATTCACTGTCTACTTCTGTATGTCGTAATTGTAACACTGAAAGCGCTCGCCGCGGGAGGCCGGAATTTTCTGCCATCCACATTCTATTCAGGAACAGTAATAATTTCCAAGAAAACGCCTTAAATATTGTCATAGACCATAGAATTTAATTCGTAAAATAGTTGTCAATCAGGTGAAAGATATGAGAAATGCACCTGAAAATGGGCTTCAAGCGGGTGTTCATTATTTCACATAATAATATGCCGTTTTTTTTCATATATTAAAGGCAACACGACATTATTCACTGTGCATGAATTATAAAATAGAACAGATATAAGGATATGAAAACTCTATTGAGAGCTTACTTATTAGGTTTTATGTGAACTGTTTAGAAATTTATTTCCAATATTGAGTTATATTTGGTAGTAATTTTCCGGGAAAATTTTTGTCAAATCCTTTTAACTGTTCATCAGGTAAAGAGAAAATTGGGTAAACGTATTGACTTGGTTAATTTTATAGTCTTTTAAATTTCTTTATTGTTACGAATATTTATGTATTTGAATGTTCCCACCAACAGAACGCGTCTGCGCCGTAGTAGTTCATGTTTACCTTTCACAAATATCGCGTTGGCAGCGTAAGAAATTCGTGTGATTTTTAATTTATTGTGGAATTATATTTATGTTTCAAATATCAAATATACGAAATTTCATACTTAATAGTGATAACAATTTTTCCAGTTTAATATTCACACACTTGTCAAATTTAAAAATATTGCGTATAGTCATTTCGATTAAATTAATGGTGGCTAAAGACCTAGTGTTACATAAAGTTCTGATGTTGATGTCTGAGAAATTGGAAACGATTTTGCAGCCCTTATTAAATTTCCTGCGTATGACCTTTACGTTAATTTATTTGATTAGTCATCAGTAGTTAATATCTGATGAAATACTTTAATCAGTCTGTAAGTAATCACTTTCTTGGAAAACGACGTATAGTGACGTGATACCATTAACAGGATATCTTTTATGGCTTTCGTGTTGGCAGCACTCACCTTCGACTGTTTACCCTAAGGTTCTGCATGTTGCACTTGAAACATAGCAATATAAAGCGAAGCAACAACTGAATGGGGATGCGTTAAAGGCACAAGACACAACAACCCACTTCAGCTTTCCAAACTCCAATCATACATGCGTGTTGCTCCCACAACTTTATTTAGGAGTATAATACAGTTAAAGTTCAGCAAAAAAAATGTTAGGTGACGGTCCATAATGATGGAGTAATATTAAATTATATATCTTTGGTTGACTTGAAAACAATTTTTTAAATCAGTTTTTTGGACATAGTCATACTTAATAACCTTGGTGATAAGTGTTGTCGAATAAGGACATTGGTCTGAGGCAACGTGATTGATTAGTTTCCAACATAACCACTTAGCACGGAGGTTTAGAAGACATCGTAGAACAATTATTGCATCCAGTACATGTTGGTGCAACTTTTGACAGTTTAACAAATTAAATAATGCATATATTAACTAATTATAAGTATTTATACTTGAAAGACGACAATATTCTCTCAAAGCAGTCTGTTCACTAAAATGGTAAGTAATGCATACATTTTTATAATTTAATCAGGGCAATATTTATAATCGTACTGTATCGACTCACTTCATTGGGATAGACAGTTGTTTTTATATCATTCACATCCTCAGCCTTTTAAATTATTTTTTTTTGGAAAATTGGAAAGGCCTTGGTCTTGATTTCGGACTTCAAGAATTTTCGTGAATGAGTTAGAGAAATAATAAAAACCAGGATGGTCGCCAAGCGATTCAAACCCGTTACGAACCTAGGAACTTATATGATGAATCAGGCGATATTAGAAGTATGGTGATTATAATTTCGACCGACAGACTAACTACTGCGCCAAAACGCCCAAATCAGATCCATCTGTCGTTGGCTAGAAGGAACCGTCTTGCTCGCGTCGACCTGACCATGACGGCCGCAGTGTCCTCTTAAAGTGACGCCAAGCACCAGCTGATGGTTGTTTAACATAATGTTGGATGTATATGCAGTAGCACGGTCTACTCAATATTGTGTGACGTTATCGGGGTTGCCAGGCGACCAAAATCCAGAGTTAATTGTTTAACGCGTTTAGTGCATCTGTTGGCGATTCCCAGTGTGGTTTGCTGCAGGACCACAATTGATCACGCGTAATGATCTGACTATCTAAAATATTAAATGGCTGTGTTACAAAGGCAGCAAAAAATTATTTGTGCGCCATGTGATCAACTACTCGCTTGTGTGAAATTCTATTTCATGCATTCGCGTACAGCTCTATGATCCAAAAACAGTTTTCGCCAGTCAAAGGCAGCTTCTTGCTTTAAAGCGGCCGTCATCATCTGTTCTGCATTTGTGAAAATTTTACACAAAAGTTAAGCTAAATATCTCCTTTATCAACACACAGTTTAATACTTCCCTTTATTACACTAAAACGATTGTGAACAAATTATTTAGTTTTACAGAGACGAGATTGACTAATTGGTAATAAAGCTGAACACTTGTTTAATTAAATATTTCTTTAGTCCTGTTGATTCTATTTATATTATTAATTAGACAAAACAAGATTAAAGTCTCGATTTTATTTATTTATATGTATTTACACTAAATCTTTTTATATCGATTATATAAGTAATTTAATATTATACAGGATTTTGGCACACACTATTGTTCGTCTCTCATATTACAATATATTGCATCCCTATTTGAATTATGTTGAATTGTATGAGATAATAGCTTGTTCAGGAATATAAATTACAGGATTATTACTTCATCGGATAGCTTTGAAATTAAATTTTTTGCTATGAAGTACGGTTGTCGCGTCTCTGAAATATCCGCTATCCGATTTTTACCGAATCACAGTATTCGTGGTCCATTCTTCTTCCTATCCTATTATCTCTGACAAATCCAAGTGCCCGTTCTGTATTAGGCGTGCTAAGATTCTGGAATTGCTTCCCTGTGGATACATGATGAAACAGTTCTTAGCCGCTTCTAGAAGGAGCTTCCATCCTCCAGCTGAGGAAAGGAATATATATACCATGCGGAGAAAGAACAAATACTGTAAATATTTTATTGAGTTTCCTCCAAAATATAAGGACATATAAAATAGGAAGGTTTCAATATCCATACACGCGTATATATCAGAGGCGGGCTAATAATACGATGGAGACCCCGCCTGTATGCGAATGAGGCTTTCCTCCAAGTTCCGACCAATACGTAATAAAAACAAGCCTCGGAAGCCTTAAATCTATCATTACATACTTTATCCGGAAAAAAATCAAACAAGCATATATTTTCTAAAGACGGCTGTGCCATGGAGTGTATGAAATAATACACGTAACTTTTTCAATAGAATCCAAAAATTATTTACTTTAAAAACTGGTTCATTTAATTTCATAAATAATTTACTCACTTTAATGGAATAATAATATATTAAATCGGGTGGGCATTGTAAATAATGAAACAATTTTTAATAATAAATAATTTTACGATGCTCAAATTAAATATCTTATAATGGGTGCGTTAGTGCGAAAGAAAATATTTTATCATTAATTTATGTAGTTTATAATTCGTAAATATACTACTATTACTTTACAAATATTTTAATTATGAATGTGATTGTGTACTAAACCTTACGATAAATATAAGTACAGGTTTCCACAGAGAAGGTACTAGAAATAAAATCCTTAAAATGTTCATACGGCTACAGTTATTACATTATATACTATATAATGAAAACATAAATACTATAAGCATACACAAAAATTATGTGAATATATTTCACTTCAACCCGCATTGACGTCCCAAACTGACCGTGAGGGAAAGTTTAAACGACTTTGGCAATACTTTTCCAGCAAGACTTAATACATTTTTTATATATTTTTACGCAAAGTTCCCAGGTAAACCGTGGGCTGATAAATTATTATACTCCAAAAGATCAAGTAAAAAATATCATATACAATAAATTGTTTTACATACCAGAATTCACGTAATTAATTTCACTTTAATATTATTTAATCTAGATTGTGCTGAAATGGAAGACATTCAGCTTCGAGAAAGCAATTTGTGATTATATAGTGAAACATTTAAATTTTGCTCCTATACTGCGTTGAATAAAAGTAAACAAGGTAATTTTTCGTAGAACTGAATTACATAATTTACTTACTCGAAAATTTGTGACATTACATTTACCATTTCGGGGTGCTGAACAACTACTGTTTTGGTCATCAAGCCATATACATTATTTGCAACATTTCGTTTCCAGTCTTTTCAATCCTACACCAGTTACCGAACAAAAAATAAACAATACAGAATAAATTTAACGAAGAACAGACTAGATATAGCTACTCATTCAAATTCACCCTCTTCCATTTCCAGGTTTAAAATGATACGTTAGCAACAAATAAATCCAATAAAAATTAATTTTCCGAGAAACATGTATGTTATATGCGAGAATATTGCTGTTTGTCAGTAACGACCTTTCCGGGAATCCGAGGAAAGAGGAAAATATTGTAAACAGTTTTCGTGACAAAGAAATTCATTTGTGACAATAATTGTAAAATGTACTTCTGTAAGTAATATTATTTATTAATCGCTCCTACTATTCAGCAAAGTGAAAAATTGTTTAATTTTTTTTTTCAGGGAGAGAATGTTTTATATTGGTCACATCAGATTGAAGTGATCACTTGGTCGATGAATATACTATGTAATATTGGTTTAAATATAAAGACGATTAAAACTGGAAAATGAAAAGATTACTGTACGGCTAGCCTTATTTCTTTGTGGACATGATAAATCTTTGGTGAAAAGTCTCCTTTAAGAGGGCAAAGGCCATTAGGACAAATATAAATTGAGTGGAATAGCTGTTTGTGTAAGGCGGTAGCCACCTGTTCAGAATGGCGCTGCGCATTTCACATTCCGGGACGAATTTGTTCCGTGTGTTGCAATTTATTGGAGTACCTCATTAAGCCACACTCACAATTTACTAGAGGCAGAGGATCGTTAGAAGGGAGTCATCGATTGGGTATACGCGTTCACTATAGCAGAGCTTTCGATGACTTGGCGACGCGTCGTGAAATACACGGCCATTCACGAGCTCCACTGTGCCAAGAAATTCATTGCTTCATTCCGGTACTGAGCTCTAAATATATAATTAGGTTTTTGTAACGTAAATGGTACGCAGGAGGTGTAAAAGGGAAAGGAGTTGTAATTATTCAGGTCCACGCACAATGGGTCCCTGTTTTTCTCTTTCCGAAACAGTGCGATAGGGAGGCCGGGTGTTGTGTACGGGACAGAGCTTTCATTATCACATACACACATGAGAATAGATATATTAGTATCTGCGCAAATTGCGGGAGGTTACCCTTTTGTCTGCAAAAATTGGTTTATCTTTTCGTGAGAGGAGAGAGCTCCACCGTTCTTGATTCTGTCTGTTGCGGAGCTTTATCTACCCACTAACACGTTAAATAGAGACAAACGTAAATGCATCAAGGTTCTGCACAGTCCTTGATATTAACCAAAGTAGTTTATTGACAGAAATTATATAATCACCATTTCCATAAATACATTTTTCAAAATTTTTGGGCAAACTAACTAAGTTTAGGTAGAAATTGATAACACCCGAACACAAATTTAGGATTTTTTATTGAATATATTATTTTGTCGTTTCATGATTTGTTTCGTTTAAATATTTGTAAATTAAATCCATGTTTCGTAATGTATAACAGATTTATTTATTGCGATTATATTAATCACAGATGAAACGTTACGTGCAAGTAATGGGGAATACGTTTCACTTACAATTTACACAAAGCCTTTTAAATATTCGCAAATAATAGTCGCCCTCCAACAACGAACAAAATTGCGTGTATTTAAACGTATATATATATATATATATATATATATATATATATATATATATAAATTAAATACAGAAAACCGGTGAAGTATATAAATAATAAAAATGCAGACATAAGATAACTACATAAAATATAGGAAAATACGATTAAGAATAAAAATTCAAAAATAATAAATAATCAAATGGTGAAAATAGATTCAATTTAAAAATGAGAAAAAATCAAAAGCATGAAAATAATTCTGTTGAAAGATTCGTACAAAAATGTGATAAAACGTCGTTTGAACATATTCACATACGGTGAGAAATAAAATTGTACAGTGAAAGGAATTCAGCAGATTTGAAGAAGACAGACATAATTGCATCTCATCGTAAAAGTAAACTAACTCACCATCCAATGTTTCATTGAGTAATTCATTTAAGTGTCTCAGATAGACATAATGTAGAGTTCGGCAACGAAAGGCTAACAGAAAATTTAATAGCAACAGCAAAATTGAGGAACCCGGAATACTGCATAACAGTGTTTTAATGATTAACACTTCTTCTCAGTAAATTTGTTGAGAAAATTTGAAAATCTTTTTAATTTGACGAGTCGCTTCTTCCACGTCTTTGATAGTATAATAGCAAGTGTACTGTATTTTTCAGTGATTTCCAAATAATTAGCTACAGTAAGGGATGGAGGAAATACCCCGTCATTCCATATTAGGAGAAATCGGCGAAATAAGTCTACCTTTGGTTAAAAAAGCCGTGGAAACCTGATAAAGACTGCTTTTCGTAAATTGTAACAAGCAGTTAATGTCCTGTTGTAAACCGATACAAGTCAATATTTTTAGAATGTTTTGAATTGAATTAAAGTTAGGGGAAAATATTCATATATAATAAAAATTTATGGTTTAGTAAATATTTTAACCACTGGTACTTTAAATTTAACTGGAAATTTAAGTTGGAGACTATAAATCCCACCTCCGTGAACTCAAAGATGAATCCGCTATATTTCATATATGGAATCAAAGACAAGCCTAAGCTACTTCTGGAAAATTAAGAATTGTCAAGTCATCAACTTAACGTTTTACTCAATTAATTGAATGAAACTTGATAGAAGCTGAGAAATTTCAATATCATCGATAAACTTTTTCTTGCACATAAGTTATTTGCATAAAAGTTGAGAAATTTTCTGATTTAGAAACCGAAAACGTGGGTCGTAAATAAATTTCTTACTCTGTAGCGACAGAATTTAAGGGACTGTTCCGCAACTTATTATTTCTCTACTGTAATATGATGCTCTACTGCTCTTAGGGAAATTGTAAATTTCAGCGTGGAATAGGCACGTTGTCGGGGCAACGAGACCGGAACCGACTTATCTGCTTACACTAGCTTGTAATGTACGTTTCATATTGTTCCAATTTGCATAGGACGCATTTAAAGGTAGTGTTTCGGTGAGGTGAAGGGGAAATGCGCTACAAATCGTTCGGAATTCATTTCAGTTTCTGGGATGTACCGAGCCGTCCACAGCCCGAGGGACCGCCAAGGTGGAATTGCCTAGCCAATAGCATCACAGGAAAGGGCAAGGGCAAGTTTTATAGCCCAGCCTTCGCCTCTGTCTAAAATTTCAGCGCAAAACGCCTAGTACTTGGGGGGAGTCTAACTTCAACGTGTTTACCAAAGGAATGACTGCAGCTTGCTTCCCTCCCAAAATGAAACATCTTGATTATACGTTTGGTAATTTTCGTACTACACGTATTTATATAGAATTTAAATAACTGATCTGTATTAAGTATTTTGCTTCTGAGTTTAGAATAAATGTGTAGTTAAATAATTTCACAAATGTCTGTGAATTAGCACATGATTGACAAAGCAATAGTTTGGATATTAGTTGTCTAATCTCTTCCGTTTAGTTTCACGTATTGGTCGGAAGAACGAGTAAATTCTGCGTCTGGAAAAGCCTGGAAAACCTTACATTTTGTAATGCGAGAATTGAAATCGGGAACCGGCAAAGTTGTTGGGATCCTTATACAAAACACTACATAGAAGGCCTATAAAAACTTCAGACGAGGGCAAGACTATTTGTAATACGGGGACCTGGTCGCGGGCGAGATAAGGTAGAGAAATTAGGGTGGGAATCTTTGGAAACCAGACGGAAGAAAGATAGACTTTGCGCTCTATTTAAATACATGGGAAAAAGAATGGAAAGACATATGGGATAAAATCGAAAACCAACTTACATTGGGACAGGTGATCACAAATTTAAAATCAAAACGAGACCGCAAGAAACGGGCGTAGAGAAATTCTCATTGTTAACCAGATCGATAGGAGATTGGAACAATTTACCTGCAGCGCTGTTTGAGGAGAATTTTCCAACCGTAAGGAATAAGAACAATGTAAATAGATCCTGAAATTAATTATTATCATCATTTTGCCCGTGGAAATAACTTTTATATCTATATTTTCCTTTAGCGAAGAAGTGTGGACAAATTTCTAAAATTTTTAATTTATTTCATTTTTTCAAAATTGATTTATTTATAGTTTTGTATATTATTTGCTGCGATTGGGATCGATCCCGGTGGCAGTTTAAAAACAAATATAGAAACAACTCACTAAAACGTCCACAGTCAGCGGGCTCTAAATTGAAGTTCGTGTATATGAATAAAATCTGTGAGGCAAGTGAATCCGTAGCTGAGACATGCAGGTGGATGTGCTGTGGCCAGCATTGTCCGTGGCTTGTCTCGGGAATCGATGACCTGCACAGCACCGCCCAATAATCTCTCCCCAACCGATTTGAATGTACGTCCTAACAGCTCGTTTTATGACGCGCCCTTCAGTGCTACCGTCGACGAATATGTTACGCGGAGTCAGGAGGAGAATTATGAAAACTTCCACGGCCAATAATGTTCACCCTTTCTGTGACAACGTGCACACGAGGCATCCCAAAACTATCCTCGGCGAGTAATGATAAGTTAATGAATTTAAATCATTTTAATTAGTTATCATAAAAGGAAGAGAATGTTTTTATTTAATCTACCAACAAAAATCAAGCAGTCAGTTGTAGCACGAAATGTACATCAGTTTGTAATACTACAATCATCCAACTAAGTTTAAAATAATAACATTATGGAAAACACTGTGTGCATAACTTGTACTTCATGAATTATAATCGGCGTCATGTGTCTGTCAAACACAAGAAGAACAAGGAAAGCATATTTGTGTCGGTCCAGAAAACGCCGCATCAGCCACTAAATGAAAAAAGATCTACAGTCTCAATTATAAAAACAATAGAATCTCGTCTTCGCCTGTCTTTTTATCAAACTCATTCTTCTAAGGTTACTAAACTTGACGATAAATTTTTATACTTATAATTCTGTTACCAACGCAATTTTCAATGTTTATTTTCTATTGACCGATGCTTTCTTTGAAAAACACCATTTTTATTTGTTTTAGTTATAGTTTGCTGTTTGGGAGCCACAATCGTGATTGTCGTCAGTGACCTGATAATGTTCTTTTTGTTTGAATTTTATTAATTTCCAATGTATGTTTAAGACATTTAAAATTCTTTGGTCTCGGAAAGAAAGGCTCGCAGCTGTACCTTCATTCGGCCTGTATCATAATTCGCGCAGCTCTTTTCTGCAGTGTAAAATATTTCGCAGCTGCGACTCGCACGTCCCGTGTTCTCTATTCGCTACATGGCCGAATAGAATTAACTGCGGTAAGCCATCAAGACCGAACTTATATCAGCCCCTGTGTCGTGGAGTGACAGAATCAGGTAACATAACCAGAAAGCTTAGAAAGGTTTCAGTCGAATATTCGTCTAACATTCCAATAAAAAAGGATCGTAACTTTAGTAATATATTGAATGTGTCCGTAATTACGGATCTTTCAGGAACAGTGTAGTAAGCTAATGGTATGAAATTTATATTTTTTTCCCCCAAAAAACATCCATGGTAATTGGTAAGATTAAGGAGTCAGTTAACTACTGATTTTACAGATAAAATAATATAATACTTCTCAAGTTATATAAATCCGTTTTTATATGGTTATGTTTGTCAAGCTACGATTTAAATAATACGAAAGAGAAACAAGTCAGAACAATTGAAATATTCAGGTCGCGAATGGACTAGATCATATAACGTCCTACCTTAATGATGTACAAATAAATAATTGATTTTAAAAAGCTGTTAATACTTAATGATAAAGAATCATCCAAATCTGCGTCAATTTAATTATTTTTCGTAGTTTCACATGAGCTTTCGACTTCGTAATATTTATAATACCTAGCCTATTAGTATAAAAATAATTCACAATATTAAAACGTGACAATTATCTGTAAAATTATTTGAATTGTGTAGAACTGCATTTCAGTCGCACGTAAATTTCAAATATATCAAAATTCAAAGTCAATATGTAGAAAATAATCATCAATTTTGTTTCAGCAAGATAACCATTTTTTGGAATGATTGTCAACACATTTTCCAAATTTAAATCAATCTATATTTTTAAAAATAACATTCTACTATGTATAAAATTATAAATAAATGTTTCTATACTTAATTTTTTTTTACATACTCACATTGAAAGTGACTAACGTCCAAATGTCGCCTATACAAATACAAACAGGTATGTGTGGTATTAGTTGGAGATTGATGTTATAAGAAATTACCTGTTTGAAATGTTCACTCTGAACAACTGAAAGAAAATTATGAAATTTATCCTGATTTTGTTGATATTTCAGCACAAATAAATTGCAAAGACAGTTTGATTGAACCGATTTATTCGTCATTACAAGGTTTTATAATCTTTCTTGTTGATATAGATAAAAAATTGGACAGCTAGTTGCGTACAAATTAGTCAGTATTCAGTTATTCAATAAAGACGTTAATATCATATTCTCCTCGCGAGTTACGCCTACATAATTCAAAATGTTAGGTCATGGCGGACCTTTAAATTTGTTTTTGCTAAATGGCACGTAAGAATCTTGTTTTGTTTTGCATGCCAATGAGTTCGATTAACATATCTTCGTAAATATGCATTATTGAAACTCAGATCGGAAAGTCTTGTGTTGACGCAAAAAGCAACATTATACTTATTTCGGACTAAATTGCAGAGAATGCAATCGATACAGGTCGATGAGGTTAAAGAGCAGGGAAGGAAAGGCCGTGGCACTGTATTAGGATTCACTCCTGCAATTTCCTGAACAATTTGGGGAAACCGAGACCAGAATAGACGATCGAATTTACGATACGGGACGGCTCCCTGCCAAAATCTCAATTTTTTCTTCTACTATATTTTTTTATATTTCTAGCTTATTTATCATGAAAGTGTTTCTGGTTAAAAATTTACTAAAATTGCCTTATTCTAAAAGCATCGACGATCATAATAAGCAGTTTGTAAAATATTAAAATTTTGCAAATATATAGCTGCACATTTATGGCCATTTAGTACTAAAATTCACGATGCCGAAACATTGTTAAAAATAGAAGTTCCTAAATTTAAAATGCATATTTGATCCACATGTACTAAACATTTAGTTTTTATAGTAATTTCTCAATTTTCCTTTCATTGAGATGATTATCTTTTTAGCCTGGCGCCAATCGAAACAACACGACTCGCCATGACGTCACATGAAACAGGTGTGGGGATTACTGATAACGTTTACACGGTGTCAGCTGCAGATATCGTGAGCTTTTCCATGACGACCTTGAAAGTGGCTATGACAACATACTACATACATCTTCAGCTCAATGACTCAAAACACGAATTTAACTCAATTACTGTAACTTTACGGTTGGTGTTTCAAAATACTCGTACATATTAGCTGCCATAATGCGGTTGAAAATTAAATAGTGTGTAGTTTGTCATATTTACGGTATACCCAGTCTTAACTGCCTTATTAGTAATAAAAATTAATTCCAATAATATTTTTAATAATTATAAACCATGAGAATAGTTTATTAAAACACAACGGTTCTACGAAATTTTTCATTTCAGATATTTAATTTATATACTTTTAATTTTCTTTATTTCACTTAACATATAGATTACGGTGAAATATTGCTAGAGTATAAACATAATGTAATGAATGCCAACGTGCGTATTTGATTCAATCTTTCAAGACAAATTTATTAATGAAATTTGACTGGTTTCGTTACTTACAGAATTTTAATTTATCTTCGGAAACATAATTTAACATCAATATGACATCACTTATGGTAATAGTGAATTAAGAGATCAAGTTTTGGGACATAAATTCTATGAGTGTGTACCTTTATAAATTACGAGAAACTTCTTGAACAAATTGATTGAAAGTAAATTTTTCTGTAGAGAAGAATTTTATTTACATCAATAGTATAAAGGGACATATTTATAATGTTCAGATATATGGAGGGGGCCGGAATTTAGTGATGTGAAAAGCTATAGTAATCAGTGTTATTAGCCTGTTGATTAAGAAAATCATTGTGAAGTGCACAAATTTAGACGGTACCAGAGCAGCTCTAAATAAAATGGTACGTAAGAAATATAATATTGTAAACTTTTATATAAATATAATTACCGTCAGATTTCTCTCTCCTTAGATTCTTTTATATATAATTTGTTATTGTAAATTTAATTAGTAATTCTTTTGTAACTCTTTTGGTGCTAATTGCAAATCAGTATCATGAATAGAGGCACAGTAAGAGCCCCTGAAGTCTGGAGTCTCGTTAAAAGCTGTGGTATTTATTTAAAATTGTACAAAATTAAATTATAACAAAATTTGTAATAAATATTTTTCTTTTATCTTTAAAAAGTTTTAATTATTCGAACATAAAATCCTGTTAATTATCTTTCCTTTTAAAACTTCGTTTTCTACTTAAATTGCTCGCAACGTGTTGGCTTATTAATTTTCATTATTTTGTATACCATAAGTGATATACTTTCTCTCTCATAGCGAAATATTACAAGGGATGGTAACGACAAACAAAATTTAAAATGTAGGATGGAGCGAGATAAGAGATACGGATATGAATACGTTAGTCCGATTAGAGAACATTGAAAAAATGTTGTAATATAATGGAGGAAAAAGGTGAATAGTAATTTTACAGATAAAGAAGAAATATGCCGAGGAACCCAGTGGCTATTAAACACTAATTACCGCAAAATCAAGGAAAAGAATAGCATTCTAATACGGCGGTCACAGTGGACGAATCCGACGATGAAGTATGTCGGATTTATCAAGAACCACGGCACTGAGAAGGACATGGTGTCAAATTGCACTACACCAGCCACACAAACGAAATCTAAAAAAGAATTGGATAATAATTCCAACCTTTTTGAGTAAATTTAGGCAAATTGGCCTCACGGTTAGCTTTCAACGCTGTAATGCGGTCGCTGGCTTTGTTCTCCAAATGCTCTCGACGTGCTCTCACTTTATTTCTATTCAAACAATTTCGATATTGAGAACAGGCTTCAGGGTATAGAGTTAAAAGTCTTATTGCATAGTTACTTCATTTCAGAACATTATTAAATATTATTTCTACTACCGACTGCATTCGAAAGTAGCCGCTCCAGTGTGCCTCGAGCAATCACGGGCCGACCGACTTATGAACAACGATGTGAGAATTGATTTCAGCCGCCAGTGTACGTCAAATATGAAATCAGAAGAGATCGCATTAGGAGCCACGGGACACATGATTGGGTGGATAAAAACTTTACTTCAAATTCCAATTTGCCCAGGCTCCGCAAAAAAAGAAAAACCGGATTCCTATTATTTCATATACTCCTTTGTTTTCTTTTTTCTCTCTCAGAAATTACTTACACCTCAGTTTATTACGCTTTCTGCATTGAACAACGAGGTAAATTAAGTAATTTCTTTTTAGTAGTGGGATGGTGATAAAATTGATACATTATCCGGCACACAATTGAATTATTCACTAATAATTTTATTGTAGGTTTTGTCTTATGGATATCAAAAATTCATATAGTACTTGTGTTATGTTCAAAGAAAATAGGACCAACAGGCGGGTTCGTAGTTTTCTCTTTAAGGATAATGGCAGTCTGTGATGAAAGTAAAGAAAAGACGTAATTCCTAATTATTTTATGGAATCCTTTCTCCTTTATCGTATCCACCGTATTGTCGCCATATATAAAATATATTTTCATTATCCTATATTAAACTTAAGTAGGAGTTTGTAATAATTTTAGTGTACAGTAAGATTGTGGATTAAGGTAAAATGGTTCAAATAGGCTTCTGTCTGATAACTCCTGTTATTCCTTAAAATGATCTATATTTCAAACAAATTTTGGACAGTTAACTGAATTTTAATTTGTGGTTCTAACATTCCAGGTTGGTTGGGTGATTGTCCAATAACACACTTGGACCACATGCTCATTATAATAAAATTTGGTTATCAGTTTAAGTGTGTTAATATTAGTAGTGCAAGACGAGGTCTTTTGCTGGTTATTGAGGTTGTGTAGGCTGTCGTGGGGCTCGGGGCTGTGCAGAGAGCCTGGAGCACTCCCACGCGTGCTCAAGAGTCAACACGAGCTCGCTGCAGCCTTATGGATTGACTCCAACGGCTAATTAATCACAAAGGGAGGGTCGAACGCTGTCGTCATGAACACGAATTAACTAGGAGCGTGTCACCCAGCCGTCGCTATATTAAAGCTGTCACTTGTAATTGATGTCTACAGCCACCGCCGCGCCTCAAAGGCCGTCTTCTCAGAGCGTCTCTAATTCAATCGGCGATTCACCTTTGCAGCGTATTTTTATTTATTCGGATAAACTGTGTCGTGGGGAAAAGAGCATCACACAGGAGCGTCCACTTCAGTGGTAGTAATATAGCAAAATACAGCTGCTTCGAACTTCAGAGTGGGCCACAAAGTAAACGTCTATTTCCAAACCAACCAATACCGAGTTCGTATCATAAATGGTCGCAGGTAACTTTTATACACCACTGCATACATTTGCGACAATAAATACCGAGTATGTAATATTTATATACCACTTCATTTATTATTCCAAAACATTCTAACACTCACAGCTTTCTAGTTATCTGTTTTAATACAGCCTAGATGTATCTTCTCGTGAAGGTTATATAGGCGTATGATTAATATCTTTATCATTTATCAGCCTTATGAATCAAGAGCTATCCGACATATCACCAATTTGGTAGACACGTAGATTCTATTCACTAATCATTAAACACTCCATAACATATTTATGACTTGCGAACTACATTTATTATTAGCGGGTAACGGATGTATTAATGTTCATAAAGCATAAGTTATATAGTACCTAATTTTTTTTAACACGGATGATAAAGTTTTAGGATGTGGAACTCGTCAACTTAAAAATTCGTAAAAAAAACTGCGAAAGCTGTAACTTCTTTCAAAAGACTTGAATCGTAAAACTTTTAAACAGTCGCCAGTTTCACCATAACATTAGCGATCTATCAATGTAATATTAAAATTGTAATTCGTCTACGTTATTTGCTACATTCATATTTCTGGCTTTGAGAAGAAAATATCGAAAACTTCAATTTGGTCTTAAATATTACAACATGTCAATTTGCTTATTACAACGACAGTACACTATTTTGTCGTGATATCATTTCGCCTTACAATAGTCTGAAATTTGATTTTAGTCGAAATATTATAGTTAAAATTGAATTTCCATTAAAAATGTTTACGGTCAAAATAAGAATAATGAGAGTTTTCAAATAGTTTCCAAATAACGGCCCACATATTTTCTCATTAGTGAGCGAATCGTGCTGCATTTGAAGGCTTGGCTTTACAGCCCCCACAATGAGTATTGACTGTAACAGAATATCATAATGTCATTCACATAATGCAATAGATTCATTTAACATACGTTTTTTAAGGAAACGAAGTGGTTTGTTTTAAAATTAATTCAGTTATTTCATGAAACTTTATCCTCACTAAGCGCTTGAGGTGTATAATAATTCATTCCGTTATTTTTGTCTACTTCCATATATAAAAAAATTAAATTTATCTGTAAGTTTAAGGATTTAAATTATGTTATTAAATATGATGACATTTAAAATTTCTAAGCTTGCTTTATCCTATTAATATCATATTGTTCTTTTCAAAACGAAAATAATAATAGATTGAAATGAGACACGTGCTTTAATATACTACCACAATTTTTTGTTAGTCCAATACTGCAAGTAATGTTTTTTTCGTTATCCATTCTTTAAAATTTATCTTTCTTCGAAAAAAAACACTTAAAATATCCACATTTCATTAAACTATAATACTGAATTAATAAAAATTAACTACTTAAGTTCACGTGACTTATTAATATCGTGTAGTATGATTGAATTCAACATCCTATACATGGTGTACTTCTCCAGCAAATACGTCTCCATAGTAGCGGAACAACAGGGATATGCTTTAATCTCCCGTAGATTTGGAAGATTTATTTTTGAGAAGCGGGGCCAAGGAACTTCCACCGCAGAGAATATGCCAGTGTCACGGTCAATGAGTCTGACATTTCTACGACATTTAAGTCCTGCCACAATGGCGCCCATGTCCACCGCCCTTATTCACACATTAAGTCACGTCATACAGGATCGTCAGGATGCGGAGATGTGACATTCTTACTTTTATAAATGCATATAGTTTCAGCCCCGTCCCACACGTAGCCATCAAGCACGCAATGGATTGGCTCATAGAGTGTCGTCGCGTGGGGTGGGTGGGGGTGGAGGGGAGAAACACCAGTGTATCATTAAAATGTTAAGAACAAGAAAAATTAATTATTATTGTTCGTCCATATTTTTAAAAACAAGCATCTGTGTAAAACGTGTTAAAAGTCATACGCTGCTACAAATTATGACAGAGCCAACTGATAAATTTATACGTACTAACATAATTTATTGGTATGAAAATGGCGTACGGAAATAAAAAATCGAACAAAAGAGGAATATGAAATTTTACACAGTTATAATAAATCTGAGATATATATTATCATGATTATATATATATATATATATGTACACATATGTATATATATATAAATATGAGGTTGTTCAGAATTATAAATAATTTTAAAAATATGGTTTATCACAAAACAATTACATTTTTTAAAACGAGTTGACGAGAAAGCTGATAAAATAAATGCCTGATTAGTGCAATTTATCAAATTGTATATCATATGAAAGTATCTAGAAGAATGATAATTGCCGAATTTCGTTTCCTCTATGCCGTTCAAATGTTGGCCCGACGGTTGAGAATCTTTCCTGTCTTTAAAGGAGCATTATTTCATTTTCCTCCATTCAAAGGCAGTTGGGGGTGAACTATAAGAGAAAAGGTTCTCCTTCTGCAAAATCTTGCACCTCCCTGGATATTCTTCTTTGACATTCCCATTGATGGGGAAAAAAGGACAGACGTGCTATTTCCGCAGAAGGAGTTTATTAAAAGAGTTGATGTGTGTCTATAGGTCGCGCGCTTTGCATTTCACTTTTGACAGGATCAAATTCTCATATAAAGAGAAATTCTTGAATTTCTTGTTGCTTTGATGGCTTGTGTATTCTGTTCGACGTGCTGAAACTATTAGCAAAAGTGAGGGGTTTTCTGCGACATTTTTAGCGAATAAATTTCTGTCGATTCAGAACACGGGAGTTTAATACAAAAACCATTTATACAGCTACTATCTGAAATTAACAGATTTTATGCAATTCTTCGCACAAAACTGTGGAGAATATATTACACGTTTTTAGTCTATTTTTTAAATTCTTGTTTATCAGGTTTTTTTTCTAAACCAAATAGAAGTAAAATCAAGAAAACAGTATTAAAGTCCTGTGATAGAAGACTTACCTACAATTTGTTGAAGTTAAATGGCTTTAATAATATGAGAGTCTTAAGAGAGAAAACTTTATTTAGAAATGGAAAATTCTGTCCTGAAGAAGTTTAAATTTATGGGAGAACGATTACAAATTCTAAGATTTCCATATGAAATTTTTCTGTTGCCCAAGAAGAAGGATTGTTTGAAAATATATAGATAATGTACAATTAACTCAAGGAGAAGGAGATTAAAAAATACGGCATTAGTAGAGAGAACCTTAAATGGGAACAGCTCAGCATAAAGATTGTTATCTGACCGTTGGTTGAATTGAAATATTTTTGTATTGGGAATGAAATTACAGGCTAACAACATTCTACAAGAAGAGAACGTTTCGTCTATAGTATAGGAATTTTACAGTGGAAAATTATCTTGAATTTTTTTTTTTAAATATCTAATTGTAGAGATGTGGCACGTGGCCAGTTTTGAAGTAGACTAAGCATTTGCAATGCGGTCAAAGCGACAGGGGTCATAAGGCTTTCTCACTTGCTCGTGTGATATGCTAACATATTCAAAACCATTTTGTTCATATAAAAATACTTCAGAAGCACTAGAGTCTATAGTGGAATAAACAATCCGAACAAAATGTGTTTTTGCATATTGTATTCAGGATGTGGCGTACAACTTTTGTGACGAAGTCTAAGAATAATCGATATTGAATACCTTCTTGCTGAATTATGAGCACGAATAAATTTGAATTGATCGTATTTACCTTGCAACGGGAAACAAGGCGTTGACTAGAAAAAAAATTATATTTTCAGGAAAATTAGATCTGGATTATACTATGAATTATTGATGGTAATGTGCAATTACGCAAAGTGATGAAGTAAATGATTGGGTAAGATTTATACGGCGGGCACAGTAATTCTTGTCTTGCCTTTAAAGTTAGTGGTAAGGATTACATGTCAGGTGGACCAATATAGTAGAATAAGGAACCCAAGAGATAAGAGACCAAGAGGGCGGTGAATCGATGTGGGACCGAGATGGAAGGAAGAGGTGGATAACACAGTAGAATTGAGCAAATCAGCTGGATTAGGGAGGGCGTAGAAGTGGAGTTTTCAGCGATGTGCAAATTAGTGTAATTGAGAAATTGATAATATTGATGTTATATACATACAGTTATATATATATATATATATATATATATATATATATATATAATAGCATCGATTTTCGTTGAGGCCTCTTGATTACATAAAGTAAACTCGACAATTTGGAAGTGATAATGGCAGTAGACTGGCTGATATGGCGATGACTTGTCTGTTTCTTAGGGCACCGAGCCACGTGGTCTTCTGTAAAGCAGGGATCACAGTTTTACTAAGCAACCTTAAATATATAGCAATACTGCTCGAGTATCTCCTAGAAATAGTGTGTGCAACAGACAAATCGTAAAGCACTTGTTTCGGATAAGTCCTCGACTCTTCAATTACGCCACACTTGAATGCTTTCTCCGGAGACGTAAAATGTATATTTTGAGGTATGACGGTTTTGACACATTGGGGCTAATGGCCATGTAGACACGCCCCCTGCCGCATTGCAGCCAGCCACAAGACTCACCCTCCCCTACCCTTTCTTCCAGCCACGGTAATCCCTTACAACTTTAATCAAAAAGTCGGGCTGTGCCTTAAAGGCTTACTGATCTAATGGCCGGTACACAAAATACAAACTTCTTGAAGGACTTTTACTCTCTCTTCTTTGTACGTTAGAGTATGTTAGTTTTGAGAAACAACCTTCGCTACAAAATTACTCAAATGACCACTCTAAAAAACTGGCGAGGTTCTCTCCTTATAATTTATCATTGCCCAATAATTATCGGAAAGTGGCCATACATACCTTCATTATGCTCTATTATGAATTTCAGATCATGTACATTGTTGAATTATAATGTTACATATTATCTAAAAATAAGCGATTAACACACTTCAAATAATTTTATTCTTAAAACAATCCTTCCTTGTTAGAACCCCAATTTCTCATTCAAGTGGAAACGTAGTCCTGTCATATAACACTAACTACTCGTCATTTGTACTAGAATAAAAACCTTACGGACGTTTCTTATCGTTGTGCTAGCTATGCTATTGATAGGATATGGCTCCGTTCAATTCGTGCCCTTCAAAACAAAATAAGAATTTTCGTTTAAACTTTTTAAAATGGTGGACAACTGAAAAATTTATTTACCCATCAGAACAATCCGTGCTGTAGCTTTACTGAAAGGCCAAGGTATTTCAGGTTTTGGAAAATTCACCATTTTGTCTCAAAACGGAGGATAGCAGTTATAAGGAATGTAACGGCTCTACATAACGAAAAGGTTTAGTCGAAATCAGTCACACTTTCCATGTAAAATGCTATCTAAACTATTGTGACAGTCCGTAATTAAGATTACGTTGCCTCTGATTACTTAAGGATGATTCGAAACAAATACTAAAATCACTCGCAATGTACAGACGAAAGAAATTCTTTTTATAATTATTGAAGTTTTTTTATCGATAAAAAACTATCTTTCATTTTCCATACCATACACTTGAGATCTCAGTAGATTTAACGACAAGAATAAAGCATCTTTGGTTTACACCCTTTTTTGTACGAAGGACGTATACAGGAAGGTATGAAAAAGGAATCCTCAGAACATGATGGCAATAATCCTTTGATTTCGATTTGAAGTTAACTGTGATTGGTGTGTATACTGGAGACGTTATTAACCGGGACTGTGGCTCTTTCCTGCTCCACTAATATCACTCCCATTGACTTCACTCACGTTCCCCTTGTGTCTTCTGCTATCTCCAGGTTTTTTTTATCTCAACAACACGTAATGGATCACCTGATAAATAACGTCTCATATATCCCACAATTGAGCGCGTTGATATCCAGTGTTTGAACGAGTGGTACGCGGAAGAGAAACCGTCGCTCAGTGAAATCCCGGACGTATTCAAAACTCCAGGGGATCAAGCTATGTCGTCGTCAGCGCGCACAGGCGCCAAATATAGCAACAAGAATAGAAAATTACATCCATAGCGTTGTTCACGAAAAAAATTGATAAAGACGCAAGACTGACTCAATTTTTTTTATCGCGTTCATGCTCCCCTCTTTTAGAATTCGTGGAAGCACGTTTCTCAATAGCAACATTCATAAAATTAATTTGATGAAAATAACATGGCGTAACATGTAGGATCACTAGCATAACCTTCAGGAAAATGACATATCCTCTGCGATACATCGATTACTATAAATGGTTATTTAGTAGTTAATATTTCACGTTATACAGTGTGACGATCATAAATGATGTATTCCTCAAATTCTTAAAAACAGTACAATTAATTATTATAGGTATTATCACTTGCATTTCGTAAGCTTCGTTTATAATCGGGAAACCGATTTTTGTTGTTTCAATCTAACACGCTGCAATAATTTACATTGAATGCTTTTTTGGGGAACGAATTATAGAAAAGGTGCAGCGCACGAACTGAAGTGATAAGGTCCGACATTAATTCATAGAGCTGTCATATTCCGAGTGACAGGTGTGACACTTATTGTCCAATTTTTTTAAAATTACTTCATAGCATATTTAATGGTATAATGTGGTACTAAACAATGCACAAGGGTAGGAACATACGTAATCCACAAACACAGTACAAAAATCGCCAGGAATCAATAATAGGGCCGGAGCGTGAAATTGAAACAATTCAGTGGTTAAACAGAGATACATTTCGTCCAAAGCCTAGTGAACAGCACGTCTCTAATAAACACTTTCGTATATTAAAATGTATTCCTGTGTCGGCAGGCAAGGTTCCGTCGCGTCGCCACTTTCCGTTCTTATTACTTTAATCCACCTCTTCTTTCTGTCGTTGGTTGAGTTCCAATTATTATATCCATCTCCACCCCGCGTCTTCCCCCGGACCTGTAACACGGTCAATGGAACAAGCTGCCCTCCCCCTACCCGTCTTCTCAGTTCCCCTTCAAAGCGAAGGGGTGCTCAAGTGACTTGGATCAAATGATCGTATATTTTATAAAGATATTTCCCGGCGCAGAATTTAATTTATCATACAGACAGTAGACTGCATTCAGCTGTTAAAGAAAGTGGATTTAGGTAGACAAGGAAGAAGGTAAGAGGTGGAATCTTTTGTCCAATCACATCATTACTATTTCCAGGTCGGCGAATCATGAGAACCGCGTGAAGAATTACTGTATTTACAGTTCCAATAACGAACTGAAGGGAGGGTTGGTGTAAAATAATGAAATGAACCGTTCTCTTGAGCACGAAGCTAATAAAAACGCTACGGCAGCTATAGCGTCGTCATTTGCAGCTTCTATCGGACCGCTTTAACTTTAATGGAAACTCGAAACTGAAATGAAACGCCGCTGAATCGTGGGAAAGTGAATCTTCAAAATTTAAACACACTTCTGTAATGGCTTCCAGGTTGAAACGTTGCTCGAGCGTGTGTGTAATCGTAATTTATAGCCCGTGTAGTTACTTGTTTGTGTGTGTGTGTTGCAGGTATGCCGGCATCCAGATTCGAATAAAAGTACATCATTTGTGCAGTTAATTTCTCGGTTTGTGTCTAATTGAAACGCGAGCAAATAACCGCAGATGTACTGGTGTGTGCACAGTGACGCCGAGTTTACAAGTCTGCTAACTAAACTTCAAACTGCCGTTAATTTAAGTTACATTTATATTGCACCACCGCTGGGGCGCGCGCCCGTTTCTTCGTCTGTGGTCCCCTTCTTTGTAATATTCATGCAATCCAGAGCCGCGGGCGTGCGGAGAAGCTATTACGAATATCATTTACAGACCAGCGGCCTACCCCGGCTCTTTCAACACTTCAAGCCCTTCCTCGCCTATTATCCATTACATCTTCGGAATTCTGATGCGATTATGCTATTTGGTCGAAAACGGAGTTTTCAATTTCTGGAACTATAGAAAATATAAACGTATTTAAAATTATAAATGATTGGACGGATGAACGCTTCAAATATAAAGCTAGTTAGAAGTGAATCATTTAAAAGGCAGAGAAAATTTTTATTAGAAAATAAAACCACGGTGATAAATTAATAATAATAGTTATTAATAAATCAGTTAATGACCTTTTACAGACACTATTTATTTATAGCGTTACGACGTTTCGATACGTGTTCTTCAGGTATTATCCAAATTATTATAACAAACTAGTACTACAAATAATACAATGTAATAATTTGGATAATACCTGAAGAACACGTGTCGAAACGTCGTAACGCTATAAATAAAGTGACAGTAAAAGGCAATCAACTGATTTATTAATTCAAAAACAAACGTAAAATAAAAACTTTCACTAATGCATATGTTTACAAGTTCCTGACATAAAACTACTTATTCCATACAATGATGTTAACGAGTGAAGAATATTTCCAGTAAACTTTCCTGCGCTTAAACTTTAGGTTGAAATCTACATTTTAGCTATTATATATGTAGAAGCTAATTAAAATTTAATTATTGCCATCATAAAGCAATGAAAACTTTTCATAAAGGAATTTACGTTTTAAATTTTGTTTCTTCCTTCATCCCATGGATTCTTTTCTGCCGTCTCCTTCCAACGACTGCTGATGTTTTCTCACAGCGACCAACTTCTATCTCATAGTTAATTTTATAGGAAGAGGTTCGGTATTTTTTTTTGAAGCATAACATATCACTGAAGAAAGACATTTAAAATTTATATTTATTGTCTGCTCAGCGATCTTTCTAAATTAATTTTCGTTTCTATATTCTATATCTTCTTCTGAATACTCTAGTATTTTATCTACTAAACTAAATATTAGATATAATAATTAACGACTGCGTTATAATGGAACCCATTTCCATTATGTTTGCGGCTATTCAAATCTCGCGAGGTTTGGTTGTATTTTGGAAAGGGGATTGATGAAGTTGTGAATGTTGCGTACTACCGGCGTGCACTCTCCAGATCAGCCATCTCAGGCCCTGGTCATCGAGAACCGTAGCAAAGTTAAGGTGTCTCCGTTCAATAATTGTAGTCTATACAATGTAGTATTACGGAACAATCGTTAAGAAAAAACAGAATTGACTGTACTTGGAAAAATTCATTTTCTGAAATGATCCTTCCCTAATAATCCAAAACATAATTACAGAAAGAAGAAAAAATAAAACTTTACTGTGTCATGACGAAAATAAAGACAACTTTATAAAATTCATTATATGTGGTACATATTTGACCATATTCTTAGATTTGTGAATATATAGTGTATAATGTCGATTTTAGAACATAAAAATCTTGAAAATTATTATTCTATCCCAACATAAAATTTCTTTGGAAAAATCAAAAAGTTTCGTTAAAATAACCAAGTTTACCTTAAATGGTTATTCCAGAAAATTTTAGGAATTATGAATAGTCATAATTATATTTTTCTTACATTAATCTATAATCACGTGTTACAGAATTCTCACTCATTTTGTATTTGTTTCATAACACATTTCTCAATGTAAGCAATTAAATAAGATAAATTGTGATAAAGTAGTATTGAAAAGTCATGTACGAGTTATATTTCGAATTAAGTACACGTCTAATGAAGCGTTCCCTTGCATAAAAACGCAAAATTCATAACAGTGCCTCGTGAGCGCGCCTCATATCTTTTCAAAGAAAATAATAAACTCTTTAAATGTGTTGCCTGTTTTCAACTTCGCAGCTGTGTCAGACTGAAAAGGTGAGGGTCTGCAATATATTTTTTTTTTGTAGAGATGAGCCAGTCCCAAATAGATTCCCTTTTTTCCTTTACCGTTCTTTGTTTATTCGGCTGTGGAACATTCGTCTGACATTGCGTTCCTCTACATGTAGGCAGCGTCTCTAATCTTGGCCATCAGCACTTATTTTTGTTGTTTTTGTCAGTATTAGACAGCTTTTCAATTGCGTATATGTGGCTAAATATATAACGATCTCAAGGCAAACCGCGTGTTCAGTATATACGCATACATACAGGGAAGCCGAAATCTGATATTTGTATTCTGAAAAAAGATACATATTTTTACAGGTATAAAATAGTGAACTACAGTAGGACACTTTAAGGTTTAGTTAAGTTAGCAATTTGTATATGAAGTTGCAAGATAATAGTGTTTAGACCAGGGAAGGCAAGTGTTGATCTCACAGCGGTGAGAGAAAATAGAAAACAAATATTTACTAGAGCGCGCGTCGGATTAGATAATTGTGGTGTATCTGTTTATTCCGCCCTTCCTCCCACCCAAAGCCACCCTCAATCTGCGCCACAGACCATCGATGCAGGAGCGTGCTACAGAACTTAGAGAAATTAGATAATTGATTGTTGCATACTACGTTCATCTTCAAAGATAGTTAATCAATTATTTCCTTAAGTGTCTGAAGTCATTAGCGACATGGTTATGTTCATATCTATAAGTACTTAAGACATAACTGCGTTAGCAAATTTCGCCGACGAAGCGGTCTGCGAACGAGGAAGATGCATTGTTCATTCAATCTATATAATTTAATGGGCTATACTGCGACATTATTATTATTATATATATTTATTTATAGAACAGTTCGTCGAGACTATAAAACGTAAGTATACAGTTATTTTTAACAAGTTTTAATTAACGTTGTGGAGTAGTAGATTAACTTTTCTAAGTTAATACAATCAGTTACAGAGAGAAAATATTGCAAGTCGTAAGGAAGCGATGAAAGAAATACCGTAAATATTAGAAAATATTTACTATGAAAAGCGACAGGAAAATTAGTAAGAGAAATTATATATACATTAGAATAGCAGTGGACTGTCTTTCCAAAAACTCTAAGAATCGACGTAAACGCCAGAAGATTAATTTTAGGCCGAGTGCTGTAGTGAAGAGTTGTAAAGGTATTATTACGTAACTGTTGCAGTATTCAGCCCACCGAGTTTCAGGAATAGAATTGTTTCTTAAATTAAAAATACAATTATGAATAGATTTAAGTTTTAGATATAATATTAAAAATAAGATTATCTCTAAGTTATTAATAGACAAAAATGTAACATGATTTGTGACAACGTGTAACGAAATTTTCAATTCTGTAGTGAGTAAGTTTGGAGTGTCTACGAGTTCGCAGCGTCGTCGGGGTTCACTGAAATGCACAGCTGATTGCATATTGAGGTCATTCAGTCTGACGGACAAGTTTTACTGAAGAAGTAGTAAGAGAAATAGATAACATAGAAGGCCGTATTTCAAGTCGCCGTGAATGCAAGTCTGAATATGTTACGCTGTCCTGATTCGCAGTATGTCTTTCACCTAAATACGCGATATGTGGACATTGTTCAATTTCCTTATCTGAGATACTAACTCGCCTCGCCTCGTAATTATTCAAATTCATATAAGTATTTATAGTTTTCACTGCTGTAGTTGTTTTGCATGTCGGATATGCAATTGCAATTGGTCATAAGACGCTTGCCACTTTCAATAATTTACAAAAACAGGATTAATCATAAGAAAACCATTCCTACAAATGCATGAAATCCCGCTTAATGTCGTCAAACTGATAAAAATATATGGGAAAAATCTCAAAAAATAGCAAGACACTCTGATAAATTATTAGTTTTCCCTTTCTACTATATTCATCGCAGCAGCATTTTTATCGATGTTTTGGATGAAATCCGAAGAGCTCATGAATGAAAATTTACAGACAGGGGTAACCATTTTCTCAATTTAAATACGTGAATGGATCTATATAAATATCTTAAAATTTAGCAACTATTGGTTTATTGCTTTGAAAAACGATTTTCTATTTCGTGCCGCCGTTTCCCTCATGTCCCCAAAGTAACTAAACTACCCAGTCCGACCTCTGTTTAAATTTCACAGCATTTTTCTGCTTCTTTATGAAAGATAAATTTAGGATTTCCCATGTGTGAAACTCACCAAAATTAAAACTTTATTAAATAGATCACGTTGTAGTTATTAAAATTAAAATTTTAAAAAGTGACAAATCTAATTATATGCAATCAAATTTAAATATCCTGCAATAGTTTTGCAGATTGAAACATGTAGGGTGCACCTTTTACTTTGGTCGAAACAGCAACCTCTTTTCATTTTCAGGACCCTCAATGATAAATACGCATTGAAGTCTACCGTAAAGTCTTACGTAAAATATAAAGCAAAATCCCGTAGCAGAAGGATCCTCTTAAACAATTTAAATCTCAAGGAAAGCATTAAGAGTATAGAAGGTAATTGTGAAGTAAAACACGTGAGAGGAAACGTATGCGACAAAATCAGATATATGAAAGTCTAAATTTGGATTTCAAGTTCACAAGCTCTGAAGAATTAGCGTTGTCGTCTTAGCAACTCAATAATTCAGGTACGATTTGCAGTAAGAAAGACGTGTACACATATACCGGCCGACATTTTTCAATCCACATACCTTAATTAACTTAATCAGCTTGAGGTTTATATAAGCTTTCTTTCTATATCTCTTTTAATATAAATTTGTAATATATTTTATAAGTAACACTCCGATATTTGACATGAATTAATTACAATTGGGAAGCAGGGAATATATTTTAAAACAACTTGAATCGGTGAGAAAAAGTTTGTTAGAGAGAAACTTTACAGTTAGAGTGAATAGTTTAAAAAGTTAGTTTAAGTATAAACTATGTTCGGATATAGTGATCAAAATATCATCTTGATCGTAAAAATTTAGATACCTGCTTTTTTCCTCGTGAAAGATAAATTATGGATGTTGCATAGTGTGTTACTTAATTCTTCCAATATAGTTTGATATGTTTCAACAATTTGCGTTTTTTTTATTCATCCGCTAAAAATCCCTAGAATTTTAAAATTTTTCAGTAATTTTTTAATCAGTTCGTTCACCCCTAAGTATTATATATATATATAATGAGTTCAAGTTCAAGTCTAATTATTTCCACTCGTATCATGAGGGAGAACGTACTATCAAGCATTTCATAGTTTGCGGAACATCGTCTACGGCGACATAAAACTGATATTGACCTACCTTGAAGTTAAAAGCCTACAATCAGCTGTCACTGGCAGCTTGAGTCAATAAACTACATAAAAGGACTTTAAACAACGCTCACGAAGGGAATCCCTCGGGAAAAACTGATGCCTCTCCGCGTACTGTATTCCTTGCCAGTGATATTTCTACTACGTTTACTTTGCGCATCTTCCGTGACACTTCTGTGAGAATGAAAGTCTCTAAATTGTCTCACCTTGCTTCAAGAAAAATCTTATGCATCTCTGTTCGGAAGTGATGCATTATGTCAGACGCTTTCAATATGTATTATCAGTTCAATACTTCTACGTTAAAGTTACATTTTCAACCAAGTATTTTAGTTATTTGAGACGAAAATATATTACTTGCGCAAACAGTGGTATAGTGGTCCTGTTTACTTTATTCTGGTATACATGTAATGCAATATATGACGTTAAAATATATTTATTTGCACCTAACTGTCCGCTTTGTATATTATACAAACTTATATTTAACTGATGAATCGTAATTTCTAAACTACAATGCAAACATAATTAGTCTAAAAAAATCTCAAATGATAGAAGTATTTACTTGTAGAAAGGGATCGGTTGGCGAAACTGCTAGGTAAATACTTAATACTATGTTTAAAAGTTTTGTTCTTCACACAGACTGAAGTGAAACAATAAATAAATATAATTATGGTGAAGGATGAAGGGGTCAAATGATTTCATCTTAATTACTAACAGCTTGTAAAAATTTTAGTGACTTCAGTTTCATTTATAATTTGCCTAACAATAATCTATTATTTGTTCCATTTATAGGTATATATGTCACAAACCTAACTTTTTGAAACACTTTCACCAAACTAACATTTTTCTCACTAAAATATAACTTTCTCTCTCCACTAATAAACTTATACTAGTCCTATGCAAGTTGTTCTAAAATATTATACCCTGCTTCCAAATCTTAAAAATGCGTTTCCCGGATATTTATTTAAATTATCCTGGTGAAAGAATTGAATTGACACTAACCACTTGGTAAAAATTTCATCAATAGCGCCAGTTTGGAACATTTACTTTGCGTTCCCCTCCCTGACCTAAGCCGACGTCGCGCTATCAAAAATACCTCCGCTGCATTAAGAGTCAATAATATTCCCATTTCCATTCCAAGGAGTCAAAAATACGTCTGATACTTTATTAGAACTTATTATTAACTTAGTGGTCCTATTTTTTACTCATTTAAAGTTCCGCGTATCTGAAAGGAGTAAAAATGATACAACTTAAAGTAAATAGGGACCATAAATATAACTGGTATCCTAAGAAAAAAAAAATACACCCAATAATTTAAGGGGGTTAAAAATACTCATCGAAATCGTATGAATGGTATAGAAACGCACAAGTGAAACAGACATACAGACAGACGTTAATTTTTATATACATAGATATTTGTATACCATCTCCCGTGACATTTTATTTGGCTTTTATTCGCTCTTTTATATATCCGCGTGCAAATTTGTAGTTACAAGTGTGTTGTGATGTGAAAATAACACATACAAAAGTTCATATTGAAGGTGACGTAGACTAACGAACGCTGTCTAATCTAAACTCATGTAAGGTTATGTCGATCTGTCACCTGTAGATTTAATTTAATTTTTAGAATGTTATGAAACTAATACGGGGATAACACACTTCTTGTCGATATTTGCAATCAGTTATGAAGGTAAAACAAGTTTTGACTGTACTCCGCATACAATCAAGTGACTAATATTACGCTTTAGATAATTCGAAACAGACTTATCATAATTCCTGACTGCAGACCTTTATCGTATTTCACAAGAAAAAGATTTAAAGATTATTGTAGTTGTATACTGCCGTAAGGAGGTTTAATTAATATAAAGCTAACATCCTCCATCTTGAATTTTGCAAACCATCATTTTAACTGCAGTAGCAGGGATTTTGTTCGCTTTGCAGCGAAACTGTTGAACGCTTATTCCCGGAAGTGGTAAATAAATTAGTATGCCTTAAATTGTCATCCATCATTTGAAAAATTTAAAACTTAAATCTTCCTGCTCAATTAAATAAAATATTTCGTGTCACGTGGAGGCAAGTAGATAATATAGAGACGAGAAGTTAACTGAAAGTAATAAATGAATAAGATATATATATATATATATATATATATATATATAGAGAGAGAGAGAGAGAGAGAGAGAGAACTCAAGAGTTGAATCGTTAAGTGACTACAAATGGGAAATAAATTTTGAGATAAAACTTCCCATTTTTCGGGATTACCTTTCCTCTATATATATATATATATATATATATATATATATATATATATATATATATATATATAAATAAATTGCACAATCCCTCTTTCCTTCAGTTTTTTCGTATCGGTGCTCCGTTTGTCTTTACGTCACGTACCGATTGATCTCTCTTAGGCTGTTCGCCACAATGTTCCCTTCTTTTTTATTAATCAGTCTTCTCATCTTCTTGATATCTACAAACATTTCAGTGAATATTTTTTACTCCGGTCTCATTTAATAGTTTCTACAGCTCATTGAATCGCTGTATTATAACGTATTACAACGAAGATCACTGTCGAAACATTAACTATATATAGGGGGCCCTAGTTATCCCTCGACTACCTTCATCTACCCTCACGCATCCCCCTTTAAAATCCCTTCGTATGCTATTGCCATCATGTGGATTACCCTAATGTAGAATGTTGCTCTAGAAAAAAACTTTACTATCATGGTTTCGACGACCCGTCCTTTTTAATACTTGAAAACATCTCCGTAATAAAATATAAAATACTGTTGTTTACTTACGCACGATATATTTAATACCTATCACTTTTAAGTTCTGATTTAGCAACTGCAGATTTTTACGTATCCGGGTCGCTATTTTTGCTATATACGAAAAAACCGCCGGCTCAGTTTGACTTTAGAGACGGAAAATTCAGAATGTTTTTTCACATCCGGAATTACTCTTTTCCCACGTTTGAGCAATTAACATTTCGCAGCGCCAACAAATGTCTTAGTTAAGTTATATAACTTTGAGCCCCTCTCACAATATAAGAATCCGGCGTTAACTTGTATTAATCTCCTGTTTCATGGCTAAATTTAGTTTAAAAATATTTTTCTAAATTATTCACGAGTGTGTATTCTCTCTCTGCAATTACACAGAAATATATAATTTTAATTATATAAGCAGATTGTTCCGATAGTTTTTATTTACGAAAGACCGTAACATTACTACGGTTGAAGAAGGTGAAAACCTAAAAAAAACTGTTACAGTTGACCTGTTGTGTAGGAGTAAGAGTGACTGTTTCATATCACAGGAGTCCCGGGTTCGAATCCCGGCTAGGGAATGGATGATTGTGTGCGTGAGTGAAATTCTAGTCAAATCAGTCCTTCAACAATGAAAAATGATTTTCCATACTGAGTCGCTAATAACCAGAGCTGTTGATGCGACTGTAAATAAATCAATATTAAAAAGAAAAAAATTGCAACGAGTTGTATGTACAATAAATAACTTTCATGCGTTTCGGTACTAATTTTAGCTTGATCTCTTAGTAGGATTTGAGGTCACTTCTGAGGCGGAAAAAACACTTCCCACTGTTTAAAAAAGTTTAAATTTTTTATTATTTTTTTGATCTGTGAACTTTTCGATCCTCTAAACTTGTTTTTTCTACTTTCCGTATGAACTCTCCCGGTATTTTATCTTATGACTTCAAGACGCTTCAAACGACTTCCACCTGTATTTCCTGCTACAGGAGTTACATTTGGAAAAATTTTATACATCGTAAAATAAACCTCTATCAAGTTTCTGGCTTCAATATTTTCTGCTTGCATTGTCAGTTTCTCCTAATACATGTAGCCGAAATATTGATCATCTTTATTGTGTCAATTTCTGAAATATAACCGATTTGTGGTTAGGGTATCGGTTGGTCCACTTCAAACCTATATCAATGAGAATTTTATCCATTTGTCTAAATTTAAACATTTTTCGAAAGCGCTCAATTCAAATGACTTCTACTTTCTCGATAGTTATTCAATTTAAGATTAGATTCCGTGTATTCCATGTTTATTTGAGAAACTTTGTTTGTTCTGCGGTAAAGGAAACAATAAGTTTGAGGGGACGCGAGAAGCGCGCCCGCAACACACCGCGATTATTGTGGCGCGCGCCAGTAATTTGTTGTCTTCTCTGCGTTATTGACTCGCACTGCTTACGAAGGGAGCCCGACATAATGAGGAACCTCTCAGAACACCGTAACGGGTGATTCCCTTGGCCTCACACGCTTTCTGTGTTGGAACTAAGAAACACTACAGGCATCCATCTTCGCGACGACGCTTCTGGTTCACGGTTCGTCCGCCAGATAGCAGAGGCGCCCGTGACCGACGCCCAACGCCCTCTGGTGGCCAAGAACGAATATAGTCCTCACCTCATTTTCGTATTGAACTGCTCCCGCGTGTTCGGGGTACAAATTTAACAACGGTTGAATCTCCCATACAGCTTGTCTCACACAAACGAACGAGAGCCATACATAAAGCGTAAATATTTTCTGCGTGAGCCGCCGAACGTGCGCTGTAGGCGGCACATTTTAAAAACGGAAAAATGACAGAACATTGCGCGAACAAAAAATTTGTACAGTGGAAAATAGAATACTATGAATTATTAATATACAAATATTTGCATAAAAATGGTTTAAACATGACACCAGGAAGTTTAACCGTAACCCAAAGACAAGCGACAAAGAGTATTCACAGACCACAACATCCCAAATACAAAGAAATGTTACAGAACCGTTTGAGAAAATTTATTGACGATAATTACTAAATTGACGCACAGGTTTATTACACTCATATTGATATAAGGTAATTAGACGCCCTTTTTTGTTTATGGAGTGTTTTATATTTTGAAGTTTCAGGTTTTATTGAAATTTTGAATATGACGGCTGATAATACTGTTATATCTGGTTCGAAGATACGTATTCTTCGTTTTGATTGGATTTCTGTAATATGAACATGTACCTGCTAGAAAATAATGCAGACATGATTTGATAATTCCAAGAGAGAACAAAAATTTTAACAAGTTAAAGGTTCGCGCTTTGATTGAGTCGTTTTGAAAATTGTAGTTTTTAAAAAATATTAATTTGATAATCAACTTTAATATATATATATATATATATATATATATATATATATCTATATATATATTATACTTGAAAATGAAGAATTAGATTTTTCGATTTAATTTCCGACTGATTATAAAATTTAACAATTAATCAATTATCAGTCGTATAATTTTTATATTTTTTAAGAAAATGTCATATCTAGTGGTACTATTTTATTATTTCAAAACAAGTTCTTGTGTGGTACTTATTATTCTAGAAAAGCGTTCTAGTATTTAACAATTTATTTGCCGAAGAACGACTGTGTAAAAGTTTTATTTAAAAAACAATGAAAGGGTAATTTATTAAAATGTATTTAAACTAGAAACCGTTTAGTCGTGGGAAAGAAAAATTCAAGCAAAAGTTGGTAAACGAGTTAAATTTCCGGTAGAAGCCAATTAAAAGCATAAAAGTGTGATTCGGCACACGGACTCCAATAAAATTTATTATAGTAAGCTTGACGTCTATACCGGGTTGCAACAGATACCTGGAAGAAGAATGGGCAGGAGTTCTGAAGCCTTAACCAGGCTTACTGAGCCACTTTAGAATAGAAAGGTAAAGATGATTTCCATTGTATTTGGAAGAATGAACGAAGTAGCAAGAGATGACGTAAGTGTTCAGTCTGAATAAATAACCTAACGATAGACTACGGAGGGAAAAGTTCTTTAGGTTCGTAATATCAACATTAAAAAACTATTTGTAATTATGTCTTCGCACTTTGTCATTCTTTTATCAATAAGTTCTACGCCAGTATTGTTTACAAATAATTTATTTGAAATCCATAAGTAGATAAATTTTTACTGTAATACAGAACAATTGTCACATCAGAGTGGAAAGCAGTTGGATAACACGTATTCTTATTGTATTTACAGATTTCTCCGACAAATATTCAGACGGTAGTCAGTTTAGATAACTTATACTTTTTAAAAAAATATTCGAATATAATTGTATGTTACAAACAACGTCTAGTTATGAATAACGCATCCTCGAATCTAGCCGGGTTAAATATTCGCATTTAGTAATGCACAATGTTTCCCAAGCGTGCAGGTGAATTGCGTTTACTTCCGTTAACTATGTACAGTTATAGATTTTAACTTAATGTCGTCAATTTACGTCCAACAGAAGTTCAAATATTTAACCGCAAATACTTAACTTTAACGCAAGTAACCGCAATTCACCTGACGATGATGGCTGGGCACACAATGAAAACGCTGTGTTTAATAACTGTTTAAACCTGTTTGGAAACGGAATGTTTTATTAATCATTTATATCGGTCCTCGCTCTCAAAATTTCAAGGCTTAACAAATATTACTCACCCTACATTTTACAATACTCTTTTGGAAATACGACAAAGTTCAATTACTACAATCGCTATTCCAATGATAATGCGAGACGTAAATCAAAACAACAAAAAGTTTCGTGGGAAAGTAGGAGAAATAAAATATAATTTTGATGGATGGAACAGACTAATTAACAGTTTCATGTGTGAATTACAAAGAACTAGTCCACATAAACAGTTATTCTCCATGGATAAAAAATGTATTCATTACTCTGCATTGAGAAAGTAATTAGCCCACTAGTTTAACAATACAATTATTTGGTATGTGATATATATTTATTATCAAATTTTCAGGTGCTCTGTTATGTTTAATGACAATAATAATCGTTTAAAAGTATAGATAATAGGTATTAAAATTACGTGAGCAATACCGTCGTATTCCACTAAGAGAATTCAGATTAGAAGATTATCATCCCTTACTCCGTAACATTTCTACTTTGTGATTTAACCAGCAAAGAGAAATTTGTTCAACTTCAATTAAAATGAAAACATTCGTTTTACATTTTACAATAGTGATGACAAAATTAATACTTTCAAAACTCTTACATAGATTATTAATGACAAATTTGTAGAAGTGCGTGAAGCGATTATTCAGTTACTCCTAGAATGAAGTCGTGTTTGGAATTCACTGAAGAAGCGCTTCGGTTGATACTGGGGTAAGAATTCCTGTGACCAACTCGAAACAGCGAAAATTCGAACCTTCACTAAGTGTTCTTTGAAAGGCCTCGATATTCTCATGGATGATGCGATCCCAGCCAGAAAGGAATCTACGTGCTCTGGTGCAAGCTTGCATTAATTTTGTTGGATCATTCATCTCGATTATACAGTGCATCAGTAGAGCTACAGACTTCGGTTCCATTTTGTGGCGATTCCGAAATATTTTTCGAGACCATATGACAGCTGTTGGTTAGTGGGAGTCTCCTTGGTTCTTTCAGGAAGTGGTTCTTCTGTTGGAGCTCCTTATCGCCGTTTGATTATCTCCTAATGGATCATTTTCCAATCTAACTTTGTCGCCTAAATAGGGCAGGATGAACTGCAACTCATCTTCGTACTTGTATTTATTGCAGAAGTCAGCAGCAGTCTTACACTTCGGAAATGATCTCTTATGTTCACCATCGAATTTGCAAAGCGTATCTGAAAGACATCAATCATAACTGATTTATTATAAAATCCAAGTCATTGAATAAGCTAAAATTGGTTTGTAATTTTTTTCCGACATTTACTTAATATTCTTAAAGAAGCACTATGAAATAGTTTTAAATTCCCGTCCATATTTAATTGTATTGTTGCTAGATATTCGTTGAAAAGGATGTTTCAGTTGTGTGGAAAACGCCGTGGTTCAGAAAATCTCGTGTTTTTAAAGTCTGAAAATAAGGAAGATCCAACAGTTTACGAATGGAAAGAAAGAAACACTCAATTTTGGACATGTTCTTTATTGCTTAACTACACGGAAACCAGAGATGGAAAGTCCATCATCTTGAGTATATTTATATTGAAATTACAAAATTACTTTTTCAGATGTACTTCTAGGTATAGCAGACTACTATAACTTTATATCTGTGGATGTGGGAAGAAATGCAAAGAAAACTATGTACCGTTTTGAGAGAATACAAGTACTTTAATAGTAATAATACACTAACCGAAGCTAATAATGGATTAAATTATTTGCTTAGGTTGTTTTCTGTCAATGACGATCTATGACTCAATAATAGTACAACAAAATTTATAAGAATTTCTAGCCGCCCACGTGTCATCACTGACTCGCATCACAGAGGTCCCGGGTACGAATCCCGACGAGGGTATGGATGTTGTGCGTTTGTTTCCATATTGAGAATCCCTAACAAAAAAACTTTCTCAGACAGTTAAATGCAACAATGTTATAAGTAGCTAATGACCTTAGCCAATGATGTGACAAATATAATTAATAAAAAATGAATTCCGAACATCATTGTAATCTTTAAACCTAGTAAACAATTACATAAAATTATATATACTGAATATTTAGTAATTTCTGTAGACAAAGTTAATTGGAATGATCATACTTTTAGTTAAGCTTTCCTCTGATATTTATGATGTAAAAATTAAATGCAGTAACCGATAATTAGAATATGACGCTACATTCATTCTTTATTTCAAGGGGAAACACCGCGCATCTAAGTTTCCAAGATCTTTTCCAACCCTAAGGTTATTTTCATTGTATCCCAGAAGTGTAATATCAGAAGTGTTCTTATATTTAATGTTAGAATTAATGTTAAACTGCTATTGTTACTGTTATTGTTAATAATGCATAGAACAAAATTATTTAAATTACCTGTCATGTTCATTTCAGCTACAATTGATTTCCAAACAGACATTTGGAATTTCGGATCCATGTATTTAGGACACCACTATGGGTTGAGTCAATCAGGTTGTCATCATCCAATTTACGGGTCTGTACTGAACGCTTCAACTCGGCGGGAGTTTTACGAGAACCGTAAGTTTTTAGTGGAAGTGTGTGTACAACGACGAGACGTTTTACACACACTTCCACAGAGAACCGAGGAGGAACGGTTTGCGACGACTGATTCCCGCTCGGCTCGGACCCTCCTCGAACTTGCGCCTCGTGCTGCTACCTAACGGTCGTTTGGTGGAACTACTAGGACGGAATAAGCAAATCCGACGTCAGATAGCGTCGAATACCACTATAGAGCGAAAATGAAATTAAAGAGAAATATATTTTTTATTAAAATAAAAATTCGGAATTCTGTGATATTCAGAATTCATTGTTCATTCGAATATTGTTTGCATGTATTTGGAATTCGGTAAACACGATTATACACGACTATTGACTTTTTTTTTTAAAAAAAAAAAAGGTTGAAGATAAATAAATGCACGATTCAATAAAACTCTCGAAATCGTTCTGTTAATACAGCAGTTTATTAAAATATTTCATTACAGGAGATTAGAATACGGTTTCAGTATTATAATTTCATTATAATAAAATATGTCTGAAGAGGAATGTGCATCTGCAGAAAATGTTACTTAACATATTTGTGGAATTATCTTACAAAATAACCACAGATGAACTAGTTAGAAACCGTTTCTATCAAACTTATAATGAAATAAATGGAATTACAATTAATTAGTTGAATTAAGTGAGAACAATTAGGCCGAAATGTATGAACAAACCATATGTTATAAATGTGTGAATCTTAAGTTTCCTATAAAAATTAAAACGGAATTTAATTGTATTTGTACCCCTGAAGAGACCCCAATCAAGGATGAAACGTTGTTTTTTTAAGATCATGCTTTAAATTTGTTAATAACATTTTTCTTACTGATAGGCTCGTGATTTAACAAGAATTAGTAGAGATTAACTCAAATTTCTTAATGGAACTCCCAATTGTTGGCCATCGCCGCTTGTAGATAAACATGAATACATTCCATATATCAAAATGTATCAATATATCAAAATGATATAATGAACATTAGATGTAGATATGTGAACGCACAGTCTATATCCTGCTCCATAACAAAGTCCTGTAATTTGCACTAAATACGAGAGGACTCTTCAAGTAATAAAAAAATCATTATTTCGTATTTATAAAAACATTGTATGGGATACAATAGCAAAAAGTTACCAGATTGAAAAAAAATATATATATTTAGATCAGAATATTTCTGTACTTCATTCACACTTTGAGTAAACTTAATGCCTATTTATCCTGAAGCAATGTGTGTGTACTAAAAAACTGCAATCCTCATGTCAGTTAATGATTCATGTGTAGTAGTCAGGAATTCAAATTGACCATGTAAGTATCACTGCAACTAAAAGCGTAACTACAGGACTCTTACTGACAGACACTCAAAACTCAATTTTACTACCAAGATCCACTGTATAGCCAAATATAAATCCTTCAACTTAATAAAAAAATATTATTATTCCATAAATCATCTCGCGTCATTCTTTGCTGGATTTTTATAAGTTTTTCTATCCCCGCTTTTCAATTTTAAATCGTACCACATCAGCACTGTCAATAATAGCTCTCGACGCTTACAAAAATCCAGTAAATCACTTTTACAAAACACACAAAATGAAACAAATCTCTCAGAATAATTATGTACATCAGCGGTAACAATAAAATCTAAAATTCAGTTTTTCCAAACTTTGTTCGAGAAATCCTATCCGAGCCCTTGTAGATCTTAAACGCCTCCGCCTACACATGAGGGATTTTCTTGGTCTGGAATCCACTCAAACATACATGTAATTTATTTTGGAATGTAATTAAATTAGGCTATCAATTTCCATTAAATTTTATGGGAAATCGTATCTCGAATAATTAAAGTTTCTGAAAGTGATGATCGTTGTTAACCAATGTACCACTGAATTCATATTACAGTATGTTTCAGCTGTTAGATATCAGAAGGCATGACTAATTGTTATTCTATCTGGTTAGTAACGGTTAAGGTCAGAAATACGCATTGATTTTATTTTATTTTAAATTTAATAATGGTTACCAGAGGGGTCTAAGGCGGTGTTTGCCAACGTAGGGCCACGCCTCACAGGGGGTCAATTTGAATATTCAGGGAGGAAATTCGAAAATGAGCTTAGAAATTAACTTATAGAAAAGGAAAAATTGTTGACATCTCAATTTGAAATAAGCATCTCGTAAGTTTGTTGCTTTCAATAGTCACACTTGAAAGATTGGAGTAATATAACCTATGATTTGCTCAGAGAATATTGTTTACTATGTATAGTGAAGGAATAGTACGTACTGTGCTAAGTTGTCTACAGTAGTGCACAGCCAACTCCACGTGTTAAATGAAATAAGAACTTAATTTCGTACAAATGCTTGAATGGGCGATAAGTTTTGCGATCTCAGATTAAAATAAATTATCACTTTTTTCCACAGAATTATTACTATAGAAGAACCGTGATACAGAAGAGGAAATTAGGCTTCTTTAGGAAATAATTCTATTTTTTAATATAAAAAAATGTTACACAGGGAGGGGCATTAGAAATACTTACGTGGGGCATGGTAAGGAAAGGATTGGGAAACACTGGTCTAAGGCATTTGTTACTTCATGCGTAATTAGCATGTTTCGCGAAGTCGTAAAATATAATTCAATAACCTGGCCAGTTATTGTTAGAAAATCTTGAAATATTTCAACCACAGCACCACAAAATCAATACATACGAGAAATTCAACGTTAAATCTGTTCGGATCATCTTGGATATTTTTATAAGCTTTGTTATGTGTGGGTAATGAGATTAATATCATTGTGAACAGATTTGAATTATAGTGGCTTGAATTCCTGGAAGTAATAATCGCAGTTTTAGATGCTAACAATTTCGTTGGTCGACGTTAATCCACTCATCTGCAGCTATCCTGGATTGTGAATCGAACTGAGGAAGATGTGTGGTTGAAACTTGTCAGACACTATTTTGTCGACCACTTTCTGCTTGAGGTTTCAAATATGGCGTGTAATTTGTTTCGTCTGAAGTCACGCTGGAGGCAAGAGCAGTGTGGTTTGTTATCAGAGGTAGGGAGTCGGCCCTGGATGGCGTAATGACGGCAACGGACACAGCTGCGACGTTCCCAGACGCAGAAAACCATGGCCGAAAAACACTGCACGCTAGCCATTAGCAGCGCTGTCCATTCCAAGGAAAACGGCCCGTCAACGCATCGATCACGGATTCTCATTTGCAACCCCGGCGGTAAGGACTATCGGCTTCTTAATTTCAGAGCTCTTCCATTAACACTTCATTCGTTACCAGACGAACCACTTTCACCGTCAAAATTCTTAAAATAATGGGATAGAACGAAAGTTTGTAAAATGGTAAACGTTTGGTTTAAGGTGAACACGAGTTCTATGGTGGGTGGGTGGTTATAAAAATATCCACGTGCAGTTAAATATTATATAAAGTAAATGATATCATGAGAAAGAGACTAAAATTGCAATGGCAAAGAATGCTACCAAGATAAGGAATAATTTGGAATAAAAATTTAACAAAAATCAAAATTTATAAGAACATAATACAGAAGATTCTATGCTGTGGACGTGAAACTTGGCCCATGACAGAATTACAAAAGAACAAAATTAGAACAGTAGAATTCGATTATCTGAGGAGAAGTCTTCAAAAAAACAGGAGAGGATAAAATTAGAAATGAGCTCCTTTGGAAAGAAATGAACGTAACCACGTCTGTCGTCAAAAGGATTGAAAATCAAACCCTTAAATCACGTACAAAGAATGGAAAATGGAAGATGGCCAAAAGAAATATACCAATGGTCACCTCCTGGAAAAAATAAACGGGACAGACCCAGATTAAAGTGGAAAACCCATGTGGAAACCATAATGGAGGATAGGAATTTGGAAGAGGGAGATTGGAACGACAGAGAAATGGAAATTGAAGACGGCAAACCTATAAAAACCGAAGAAGAAGTGAATGAAACTGGTTTCCACCTCCACCTAGACCTATTCATAAACTTGAAACAGTAGTAATTTCGAAGTATTATAGTCAGCATAGATACCTATTCTAGTGGTTCTTTCTTTTCTGTTTCAGAGATGATCACAGGAAAAACCACAGCCTAAGATTATTACATAGAAGAATAAATTTAGTGTTGTGTGCGAATACATTAATTGGCACAGTGACCATGCGTAGTTCCCTGGCATTGCTGTGCATTTTTAATTAAATAAAATCATACTCTTACAGTTTGTGTATTTAAATGAATTAGGTGATTCTAGTTTCAATTTTAAATTAAATAAAATATCGTTAACATTATTATTATTATTATTATTATTATTATTATTATTATTATTATTATTATTATTATTATTACATTATTTATATATTGCTGCGAAACTAATACCTACTTGGACGCTTCTTAATTTTTTTTAATTAACATCTCACTTCTTAGTTAATCCAGTTTAATTGGCACAGTGACCATGCGTAGTTCCCTGGCATTGCTGTGCATTTTTAATTAAATAAAATCATACTCTTACAGTTTGTGTATTTAAATGAATTAGGTGATTCTAGTTTCAATTTTAAATTAAATAAAATATCGTTAACATTATTATTATTATTATTATTATTACATTATTTATATATTGCTGCGAAACTAATACCTACTTGGACGCTTCTTAATTTTTTTTTTAATTAACATCTCACTTCTTAGTTAATCCAGTTTCAGTTACGAATTTCCACCTTTGTACATTTCAGATTACTTTCCACTACTATCTGTAACAATTATATATCCCACGAAAGTCATAACGCAAACACTTATCTTTCTTGTAACGCAGTTTTCTTATGGAGTACGATCGCGCAATTTATCGTTCGTTTTTATTATTTGTTTATAGTAGGATTTTGTTCTAACAATTATAATTCACATCTCATACTGTACGTATAATTTGACATTATCAGACTATATTTGTGGGGAAAGATGATATCGTTAAGACTATGGTAAGTTCCGCACGAAAGGAAGACCTAGTGGATTTCAGGAGCAAATGCCCTTAAGGATTCCGCGTGAATAGCTGCGCTACAGAAGCAAGCTGTGTTTAAACTTTAAATTTCGACGGTGTGAAGCAAACGCAGGTCTCATGCGGGACATGAAGGTCTTGCTGCTCGGAATATCAAGGGTTGGGTAAGAGAGGGTTGGCGGGGCTCGGGTCGAGTTACGCTTCCCCTAGGAAATCTCTCATAGAAAGTCGTATTGACACGACGGAAGGCCCGTTCTCCCGCCATCACGCAAGTGCCAATGTTGCCTGAATTCGCCTTCAAATACATCCATTACAGAGACGCATCGGCGCAGAATTTGTGGTAGAAAAATCTTTAAAGACAGACGCCGTAAAGCTTAGAAGATGAATAGAATTACAATCACTTGTGTTCTATTAAATAGAAATTAGAACATAAATGAAATAAATTACAGGAATGAAATCTAATAATGAAACATAGTACAAATTAAATGTAATAAATGCAATATGACACCGATTCGTTCTTCGTGGAACTATCAAAAAAACATTAAATGTAGATTGAATTTTATTTTGGCTTCGCCACTGTGAATGAGGTAAACGATAAAATGGTGAAATTGATTTGCGGAGAAAAAATAATTAGAGTGCGTAAGTGAAAACATTACACTCTCTTTGCTCATAATGAATTAAGGAGGCCTTCACCATTGAAGATATCCCCAAATTTGATTCTCTAACACACATCCATGTATTATCTTTGGTCCAATCGTCGCCAGCCGTCCTTAAATCACGTCTACGAGGCTTAATTGCTGATAAACTTTCATTTTTGTAATCAATGTGTTGCTTCGTGTGTACATAAACAAGCAAAGCGGGCTGGACTATCAAAGTGTAACTTAATTTTATTGTATTAACGCAGTAGCCTCAACAATTCAGTATTTGCGAATTTGTAGGGTAAAGTTTAAGAGACCGAACCAGACCAGGACTACGTTTTATAACGTTGCATTATATTTCAAAAATATATGTGAAAACTGTTCAAATAAAATGATGATAAACAAATCTTCAGATTGATATATTTATTCCATGTCTGGCATGTGTCGCAAAATATTAAAGGCACTGATAAAAAATAAGGTTGAACCGTGTAATTGAAGCAAATAAATATATAAGAGTGATTGTTTACAATCGGAACTTCACACTGGATTGAATATAATAAGACATTTAGTATTTTATGAAACCATTATTAGAGAAATTAAAAAATGTTATGTACTTTGAACATAACATGTATTAAGTAGAGTATGTGTTATAATTTTTTCATTAACAAGAATTCTGTCAAGTTGCAATGTCTAAAAACACTGAATTTTTATGGATCAATTTTGAAAGTAATTATTCGATTTGTATGATTTAGAGCTTTCGATCTTATATTTGAAATGTGAATTAAACTCACTTTTTTAACAATCGTAGACTGGCTAGGAAAAAATCCTATTTGGATGAAGGCCGACGAAAGTAAATATCTTTGCCAAGAGAAATGCAAATAGTTTCTTTCACTCTAAATGTTTTGATTCTGATGACAAAAGAAAGGTTATGTTCAGTGCCCAACTAGGGTGAGGCGCGGAATTGTATACCCTTCCCAGTCATCCTAATTTGGGCTTTCCCTGGTTTTTCATTATTATTCACATAAAATTGGCAATAACTATTGGAAACGTAAAAATTCGACAGCTGTCTCAAGTCAAATTAAAATTACGTCGTGTCGAAGTTTCCAGGTGAATTTGGGGTAGTAGAACAAGACGTGCCTGTCACGGTTGCCTGTAATCTGTATGTAATGGTGGGCCCTTTACTGGTCTTGGAGGTTGGACGTGGGCAGGCATCACACGCAATGCGAATTACGCGCTTGTCCAGCCATCAACATCGTCACTCAGCTCATCCCAGCCACAAACCATGCTGTTCGACATTTTCGCTACACAGGTCACATTGTATTCAGCACATCTCATCAATCTCGCTAGTAGTATCTCAAGTTGGCGCAGATGTTCAATTTAATTAACGCGTGTAATATCACGGTCTAGGCATATATTAATCCAACTATTATTTTGTGTTATGCTAACACGCAAACATTATTTTAACGTACTTTCTTTGGAAATTTTAAAAAATCACTGTTTTTTGCATGCATTTGTTGATTGTTAGTACGTACCTTAATAAATGTTCTAACATTAAGACTCAAACTTCTCAGTCCAATTGGGTCGAAGTACACTTTACTTAAATACTAAAAGATTTAATATAAACAAGTTGGCAAATTAATAGTTGGCAATTTCAGTCAGATTTAGTTTGCGGCCCCGTAAAAAGAAATGTGATGCCATTCTCACATTAACTTCAAAATAAAGATTAAATTAATCACTTTTGAAAGGTAGTGGCGACTTTCTGCAGATATACTAACAAATATCCTCAGCAGACTCGTCTCAGTTATGGATCATTTTTTAAATTATTCGTACAATGTTTTTAGTATACCACGCATTATTCTTGTCCTAAAAACATGGATATTTGACGTTTTTATTCGGTTTGCATTTATTTTCACCTCGTATATGAAAATGAGAACAGGGGAGGGGGATTCTAAGTTTAGATTCTTAAATTATAATTATGACAACATGTGAGGACAAGGCCTAAAATCAAATAGCCATAATGGAAGATAAAACGAATAAATTAAAAATTCTCACTAACTCTCCTACAGGTTCAAAAAATATAAATTCATAGAAATATTTCTGTTTCAATTGTAATCGTTCGGCAACCCGTAAATTGCATTATTGTGTATTTCTGAACTCGAGGCATGATACAGAGATATTTGGACAGCATAATCCTGATGGTTGCAGCAGAAGTTACCTTCTTTTCGGTCCTTTGGAGGAACACTAAATTAGTTATGGAGCTCAAAATACGAACCTTTTGTTCATTTAATCGTTCGCTGCAGCAGTCTGCGATAATTATGATTTAAACGCGGCGCGGCGCTCCACATCGATTTGGCGCAGCAGTTAGCGGACCTACCGCTAGGTGGAGGAGGATTATTTGAATAAGAACGCCGGGTCTTCCACCTTATCTGCAAATATTTCCCTACGAAAAGATGCGCCCGTGTGGGAAATGCATTTCGTTGTCTCACAACCAATTGAGTACTGAAAATAAAAGACTAGTTATCGTAAGCCATTGGAATTTATTCTCCGATTGCGAATTTGTAGCGACGACCTTAAAAAAAGCGATATATTTGTGCAAGATGTTATTGGAAACTAATACCGCTTCACAGAAGCGAAAAACTAGTCATTTAACTGAGATAAATGAAATTATTTTCAGCCATTGAGTTGATTGACTGCAGTTACAGACAGATTAATGTTTTTACTACACAAGCTTCAAAAAATTTAATAAAACCGTAAAAAAATAAAAAAAGGCAAAAAATGAGAAATAGATCATCCAAATATTTATAATATAAATATCTTTCCAAACAATTTATTTACTAATTATACTACACTCCAAGCAAAGGTGCATTGGTATACTTCAAAATATTTACCGAAAATACAAAAATATAAAACGTGACAGAAGTTTTTCCAATGCATTATCACGTAGATTACGATGCTATTTTTCTAAATGTAGCTGTTTCATCATCATTTTAAAATTAAATATTTTTTTAATTTTATTTTTAGTCCCATCAACATATATGGTCATTTGTTTACTCTTTGCATTTCACTAGTCAAAATTGAAGATCATAAATAACACACCAAAATAGAAAGATATCCAAAATGTCAAACATTATCAAATTGTTAATTTTCCCAGACAACGTTTATTGAAAGTATTTCTTATTCTGGTTCCTAAACAGTGAACAATCCTTACACTACATCGTGTGCAGATTATGTATTCATTGTAAATACTTTTAAATTTAGGAACAAAACTGTACAATCCACAGATAATTTTTTAATAATATTTTTTAAAAAGTATTCAGAGTGCTCATGTTTTAAATGTGACATTACGTCTCGTCCGGGGGCTAAAAATATATTCCGCACCTCATATAAAAACCAAAGAGAATATTTATTTTAAAAATGGTAGATTTCTGGTGCTACAACCTCGCGTAACCGTTTTCATTTCACACCACCAGGGTTTCGTTTTAAATAATCAGTGGCTACATACATCGTAATAGGGATGTTCCTATTTTAAAGATGGATATATATATATATATATATATATATATATATATATAGGGACAAAAGGGCAGTGATATATATATATAACTGCCCTTTTCCTCTATTTCTTTCTATTCCCATGTATGTGATACGAACCCCTGCATCGTGGGGACCACCTTGGGCCCTTTGCGATTGACGAATACCACAGTTCTGTTTCTGATTTAGGGGCGGAGTGGTGGTGGTGGGCCGGGGGCGGGGCAGTAGTGTTTAAACACTATGATATTGTGATGTGTGCTACACTGTAATTTCATCTTTACGCGTTTCTCTGTAATTCATATTTGCTATTGCCACGTTTCGCATCCGCTCATTCCTTTATGACCCGTTTGCGTGATTCGTACCATAATCCCTTCCATACTGTATATATGTGGTTCATTTTATCTGCAGTATAGTCCACGTTATACGCCCTTCGTTTTAGAGAGACTTACTAAGTTATCTTTCGTGAAGCTGCTTTCAAATACTATCCAATTGCCTCATATTTTCCACACTAACATTTTAAGTGTTCTATAAGCCATGGAACTAATCTACAGTTTCGAGCTAGACGTTTGAAAACAATAGATCGTAATAAATTATTTACGTAACGGAGTAAATTCCAAATTTAATGTCTGCCTATGACAATTTATGTCCTACTAGGAATTAATACCAAATATATGGAAAACATTTTTGCAGAATACTCATGGAATGCAATAGTTATATAACCGGAATAATGAATACAGCGTGGCTCTAAAATTAGAATGTGGGTGTCCAATTAATCCCCTGGTTAACGAAGTGTTTTTTATACTCTGTATCGGATTCCAAATCGTTGACACCAGTAGCGGAATTAGGACGAGAACGCATGATTTGAATTTAGTTTAGTTTTATTGGAAGGAATTGAAAAATTGCAGTGAACGGAGCACAAGAAAATATTCAGATATGTAATTGGAAGATAGCATTAAATTCGACGTATCGTGTAAGATTAAAGTATAATGTATGATTACGACCCATCGAGATTCAAATTTTGTGTGCGTGTGTTAAATTAAAAATTTTAATTGAATTTAGCTGCTACGAGTAAATAGCAGGTGAAAGAGGAAACGAGAAAAGTGCAAACGGATTATCGCAGCACATAAAACTCTAAAGAAATTCATAGTTAAAGTAGAAAGCCGACAAAAGACACCATCTCTTCTCGCCTATAAAAATAGTTGAGAACACTTTATGTAAACCCAGAACCGACCAACAAACAATTTCTCAACATAGCCTATATCATGTATATCTTGTGCATAATACAATTCAGGTTGAAAACTTGGACATAATAAAATTAGATGTGATTTATTTCCAAATTACGTTGTGTTACCGCTTTCAAGATCAGTATATATATGATCTATAGAATTGTTTCTCAACTTAAAAGCACCTTTCATATTTTTCAGGGCTGTTATATTTTCTTATAAATTGCCTACCCCTGCTTCGCTACCAAGATCAGCAGCAGCAGCCTCGAATTTAGCGTGCTAATCTCTTTACGCACAAGTTCACGGCAACTTTCAATGGTTTTGAAGACAAGTTTCGACTTAAACTTTAAAAAATAAATAACATGATGAAATATTTACTAATGAACTTTCGTCCTAGGGTTGTTATTCATGTGTCATGCTGCAGAACCCGGCGGCGTGTTAAAAACGCCAGTTTCAGCCTTTTGCTCTGAAAGCGTATAGTCTCGTTCACTAAATATGTAAATCATCCGAAATTTATTTTGTCAGTTGAAACATATTAGCAAACGTATTGACCACTTAAAGCTATTTCTTCAATTTAATATCATGGTTTTTATGTTAGAGATTTCCCGCGGAACTTAGCTGCACATTGAAATAATAGCTTCTTCAAGAAAACTGTTTATTTGGTTGAAGTCCGCCTATATTAATCACTACTTTTCTATGTTTTAGATTTTGAGTTATTTCAGATGGATATACTAAAGTTCCTTGAAAATTTAATTACGCATTCCTTAATTATAAAAAGTAGGTTCACGTATATAAGCAAACAAATCAAATTTTAAGAGGCAAAGGAGTGAGTATTATATTTAACGACTTAAACCAACCTTTACAGCAAGATAGATTCATCGCGACCTATCAAGAGTAGAAAAATTGGCTTTCTGCAGAACGAGGCTATAATTGAGAGTTTCCGCAATATTTCTTATATCCACTTTTCTTATTGTAAAGAATGAGTTATAAATTTATACTGTTTTGAAATTTCTGAATTTAAACATAAAAATTTTCTAATTAATGATACTACAGTTCTTGTACTATTTAATCATAACAGTGAGTTGTAGTAATCATTGTGGTAGTATGCCGAGGATTTTCAGAGATTTCGTAACTGGTACTTATCACAGCAAGCACACAAGTGATCTTAACTGCTTACTCATGCCCGACTCATAACTGATTCGTGACTGCCTTAATATTTGACCTCCTTTAGTACCTATGCCTCCAATTGTCCATATTTTTACTCGCTACCCCTTTGGATTTTCCAATGATCAAACTACTTACATAGTATTTCTATTTTCCTAATATGTGTGCTTACGTTTACCGCCTTTATCTAAACGTTTTCAACGAATAACACTCATACGGTATCAATTTCTAGGTGTCTTAAAGGGTCCTCCATTTATTTGATCCTTGATTCCGCTATAAATACCTCCTGGCTTGTGCATACCATCCCCACACGTGCACCAAACACAAAATTTAACATTTCATATTATATAATAGCAATATTGCCATTACAATAGTCATTACACATAGCTTAGTGGTTTAAAAACGAGTTCTAATATTTTTTGACTAGAAATATAATTATATTACGATAGTCTATTTTCTTTAAAATATTAATCACTTAAATTACTTAATCACACATTGTTAAAAATATTTTTATATTGTGCATGTGTGCGAACTTAAACGAAGATTTAACGAATTATTGTCTGGATAATGGATAAATGATTTCACGTTTTTAAATTATAAAGACACACACCTTAACGGAAAACCTTAAAATATTTACTAGACAAACTTTGTCATTTAACCTACGGTCCACTGATAGCATGAAACAAGTACATTTATGGTGATTCGAATTAGCGTTGGTTTCATTCGTTTCATATATTACATTACGTATTGGAATATCTGTTATATGTTGTAAAAATAATCGTGTTTAGCCACAAATCAGGCTTAAATGACGAGTCAGTCTAGAAGGCGATGTTATTTTAAATTATACTATAAAGTTTCGCCTATTTGGTCCTTGGACCTGCCAAGTATAATTCTGCTGTTGAACAATATTAATATTATTTCGCTCTCTTAAGCCGTTGCTAAAGTATTCTCTGAAGTATCTGAATTACAAACAAACTGTTCCATGATTGGCAACAGGTAACATCATTGTTCCTCGAATAGCCGCTTGGGCTCTGACATTATTTCTGCAAAGTTCTGGTAACTAGCACTGGAAGGCAGCCGGAGAATTTCACATAAAAGTTTTACGTGGCATTAAATCTCGGTGTAATGAGCTTTTTAACTGCATATCAAGTGCTCCGGGCGCTCCCAGGTAGCTAAATAAAAATTACAACCCTATAGGCCTGCGTAATTACTAAATGATATTGAAACATTGCGGCGAAGCGCGCTAGACCATTTAAAACATGGATTACATTGTTATTAGAATTAGTTCTTTAGGTCTGTCAGACTATATTTTAATGCAATTGTCTTGTCTTGCAAAATATTCTAAACATCTCTTGATCCAATTAATGCTTAATCTCTTTTTTTTCTCGGTTTTACACGTCTGTATCGTCCGATACAAACTTTGGAAATCGTTAGTTATATGAAAAGTTTCAGTCTAGTAGATCAAGCTATAAAATAAATGCCACTACCTTCCCAAAACTAAAGTTTAAACCCTTCCAAGTTCAATAATTTCACCCCACAACTGAATCATAAGGAAACTAATGAAAATGCTTTTGCAGCATATTCTCAGCATCATACAATAATTAAATTAACTAGATTAAACTTCTGAAACACACTAAAAATCAACGATAAAAATATACTACGTACCCAGAAATTAATTACATACGAGTCAAATATAATGTTATAACAATAAATGTCTTCCCGCAACACTTGTGAACTGAAACCGTAAAGATAGAAAAGTTATTTTTTAAAAAATTGTTCATTAAAACTACCTGTATTTAACTTTTACGAGTGAATTGATGAAATAGGGGGAAAAGTTCTGAATTATTTAACTGAAAAATGTTATATATTTAATTAAATATTTTAAGCAGCTTTAATATATATAGGAATAATTGTATATATATTCCATTTTCCTGACAAAACAACACGCTGACAATCGGAATTCAATTTTATAGTGTGTAATGCCATCAATTATTTATATTTTTATATAAAAACTAGCTGAGTGCCCGGCGTTGCCCGAGATGTCATTTATCCATAACCCCACGATTTTTTTCGTTATTTTTATGTAACGCAACTCGACCTCTTCCCTAAATGTGTTATCGGCCAGGTTGCATTGTTTGAAAATTCTCTAAATTAAATTAATCATGTGGTACTTAATTTAGTAATTTACAAAATTAAATAATTAATTTTTATTTAAATTAAAAACTATTTGTTAAATTTTATTTATTTTTCTGCAAATCAATTTTTTAAGCGTAATGATCTTGGCGTTCCCATATTCATCTTTTTCGTATTCCGTAATTATTTTTTTAAATCAATAATTACAAATGTAAAATTCTAGTCAATCATTTTTTTATTCGTTCCATAAGTTTTCATATAAAGTCCCATAAACACAATTAAATGGCTTTCTATAATATGAAGAAAAAAGTAGGTGTCTAATGCAATTTCCGCCCAGTTCCCAATATTCATGTGCATTTATTTTTCTCATTTTAAAGATATGCATCTTAAATAAAAACATTGATTAATTTAATCCTAAATAACGCACAGACTCTCACAACGGAAATAATTTTAACAATAAAGACAGCTTTCCCGGTGTAAATTATTTACTAATATTTTCACGGTTACGTGCCAGGTTCAGATTTCTCGGTTCTGATGTTTCTGCTGGTCGTTGTTCTCTACCGCTGTCATCAGTCTGTGTGGCGCTGCGTGCGTTTGCGAGGTATATATAGTGTCGGACATATGAGACCTGATTGGCCGTTGAGGATCGACTGGCATTTACTACCCTACATGGACAAACATGTGTCCTTGACGCTGGGGTCAGGCGATTCTCAACGGCCAATCAGGTCTCAGCATGTCCGAGCGCAGCGCCACACAGGCTGAAGACACGACCAGAAGCAACGTCGGCATCCAGAAATCTGAACCTGGTGTGTATCCCTGAAAAATTTATTAAACATATAAATTGTTACATTAGAAGACGATATCAGCACTCATAATATACCAATATGTCACATAATGTAGCAATATTTAAATTCGAGATGAATTACACTGTGACCAAGCAAATATATTTAACGAACATAAACATAAAAATGAAATCAAACGTTGAAAACATCAAAACAAACCTTTCTTCCACTCACACAGCCTAAGATTTTACAAATATGTACAGAAAGTTTTTGTGTTGTTAAAGATTTTATGATTAATAATTATTTTGAATTATAAAAATCGTCTGTTAATGGCCGTTAAGGATATTCATTGTTAAAAACAGACTTGAAAATAAAATATGACTAATATTTCAGTATAAAGAACTGAAAATTTGCAGAAAAACAAAATAAATTATTCCATTTAAAATAAATAAAGAATATTTATACAGATCAAAACATCATAGTTACATAGGTTTTTAAAAATATATATGTCTGGTTAGACAGCTTAATTTTTCTAAATATAAAAATGTTAATCGTAAATGGGTTATTGTTTCCTAAACCCTGTAACTTATATTACAATTTTCCTTCTAAGTTGAACTGGTTTCCCTCTTGATTAATTTATATATTAATTTGGTTTGAAAAAGGAAAAAAAAATTACGTCTGATTAACGTAATAATGAATAAGAATGATAGTCAATTCAGACACAACGTTTCTGGGATCCTTGTTTCTTTCTTCAGGTGCCTAGAGCGACACAACTGCACGTGTCAGTTGACAAAACTCAAAAGCGACGAAAACGCAACGACAAAGGGACAGCAGACAGTTCAGCTTAACAATAAGGGAGTAACGACAATGAAAAAAAAACAGGTTTAGCGTAACAATAAGGGATCGCAGCAATTGCTGAGTTTCATAGTATCTCTTTGTACATTAATTCCTGTGTGATCTTTGATTTAATGTGAATCATATCTGACATGAGCCTGTAATTTTTGTTTTATTTAAGAACTGTTTCTTTCTCGTCTTCCATACAACAAAATTATTAAATAATTCCCTTTTATTTGCTCTTCAGTTGGGTATTTTATTTCTGCCTGTCGTCACTAATTCATATCAGTATTGCAGTCCTTTTAATTCTATATTATTAATTAATATAATATAATTAATATAAATTATATATAATTAATTTTGTATTACCCTTTTTTGTCTGTATTGGCTATCTTTCTTATTCATTAATTTGGTTTTATTTAGTCTCTGCTTTTATGAAAATCTGTATCTTCAATATTTCAACTTATCTGTTTAATTAAGTTTTTATCCTTACGAGATTTTGATCTTTTCCTCTTGCGGGCCACATAATTTTGAATAATGTACTATTCATCATTTTAAAATATTTATATACCTCTTTCTGCAATGGAAAATAATGGAATTTGGAACGGAGAGCTGTTGTGAGTAAAGATATTTATGAATTGTTTTTGGATCCCGGGACTACTGGTCCGTCCTTAGCGGAACAGTTGCTCTCTCGGAGGATGACCAGAGTGTAGGTGTAGGATTACTGATAAGGCTGTCCTTCGCAGGAAGTTGGCAGATCTGATAGTCTACAGCTCCTCCAGATCCTCCAAAAAGTCCAGCGCCCTCGCAAGGTCCAAGAAATCACAGTGACTGTGTCCGTAACAAGGGGAAAATCATTGCTGTAGTACAGATGGTCATAAATAAACTCAGCCATATCCATTACCTTCCATTTGACTCGAATCTCGGTTGTTTTCACGTTATTTTATTGTGAGTCCCCTCACCCTTAACCATGCTCCATCCTCAGGCCACAAGAGGGGTTGAAATTTTACACACACAACATAGATAGAAATACTATAAATCTAATTACCCCTGGATAATATTTATTACAAGATTTGATAAAGGAGTAAATATAAAATACGTTAAATAAAAAATAATTTAACATTGAATTTTAAATTATTTAACAAATGTTTGACCTCTTTATAATAATTTAATTTTCAAACATATTCAATAATGAAATTTAATTTCGAATTTAGGATGAAAAAAAACTTTTTTCTCGATTTGAATCCCTTTCTCAACTCTTCATAACGAAACCACAGCACTTATAATACACAAACATTAATTATTCTTACTATAAAATATCCTTAGGGTTGATGATGCTCTTAGCTGCCTACATTTGATGTGGGCAAAACATCGCATTGCCTTACATAGGGGCTGTTCTTACAGTGTGCTATCAGATAGCAACGTCTCCGTGTCTCGTTGATCCGAGGTGAGATTGATCGGTTCAAGAGTCCTACATTCGCGTTCCTAGGGGCCATTGTACATGTACTTATCTCTCTTTATTTGTCTTAATTAATTTTTCATTTACTTCTCCACATCACCTGAAGTATCTAACATCTCCATTGTTCTGAATTTATCCTTTCCTAAACGACGACTGTTCATTGCACGGACTTTTTCATAGACTGCTGACTCCTCTCTAATCATTCACTCTCATTACTACCTCCTCCTCTAACCCCCATCACTTTTAAGTATTTGTACTTAAGAGTTTCGGACTTGTTGAATTTCGTAGTAGGGCTTAGTACTTATTTTTAGTTATAAAACAATATTGATACATTAAATAATTAACGTTATTAAAAATATTACAATTTATGAACATAGTTTTAAAAGTATTTTTATGTTTTTAATAAGAGGAACTATTAATGCACTTCGTTTTCCATGAGAAAAAATTGGTCACTTAAACGATATCTCCTAGTTTTAATCTTCCCAACCATGACTGTAGCCATTTATTTCTGGATGCAAGCTCAATAGAAATAAATACGTCACATGACGAAATAATTGAGTGCAATCCCTATTATTTTGCGATAGGCACATTACACGGAATAGTCACACTTATGAAAATCAATTACTGTCGGGCCCCTTGTTTTCTTACCATAATTTTATACTCTTTTTTTTCAAGTATGAAGATAGAACAAAACATCACAGTCGTGGGTAGATACCATAATTGGCTAAATTGAAGCATTTGTGTTAGTGTTCCTATCATAAAATTATTTTACGTAAACAACTTTTGCCGGAGAACCGTATCAAATTCTGTATGAATGAGATATGCACAATAAAATTGTTTCAAAAGTTGAGAATAAATTAAAAATTATTTCAGAAATAGTACAATTCATCTTATAAATTAATGGAAAATTTATATATCCTTTATTTACTGTAAACTCATTTAATTGACGGAATGCAATTTTTCTTAACACTGCACAAACTCATAATAGCATGTAAATTATTCTTTATTATTAGAGAAGACAGTGAGAAGTCCATTGTAACGTTTGCTCATGAGAGGTTGTAAACCATAATTACTCTCTTTTATATGAGTTATATACGTTAAATTGAACGTAGTTATGTTTCATAAAGGACTTATCAAAGCAACTACTTTTTATGTTGGCTGACCTCAAACAAAAATGTTTTGCTGCGAAGGCAGACTTTTAACAAGACGGCGCAAACTACAGTAGTAGAGCGATATGAATTTTAAAAGCAGCAGTGCGGGCGCTCGGGGGTTGTTTTCAACACTGCAATGCAATTACAATGAACGGCACAAGTTAATTAAGAGGGGTGACTGAATCAACAACCAACTTAAAACTACTTGGAATCTGCAGCGGAGCTCTCCGCTTCTCACCTTGCCGCGCGCAACGGAGAACGTTTTATTCCGTGCCACAAAGAGTTCGCATTGACGAATGCTTACCACGCAGCTACCATACCACGAAAACACGATTTATGAGGAGGAATGATACCATTTCTGAGGCCGCAGCATAAAATGAGGTACATTTATGAATTGTTCACTGCAACACAAAATCGATTAGATAACTTAACTAATCATGTTCCACAGAAACTATGAATATACTTTTAGTAAAATCAAATCAAGAAAAAAACTTTTCAATGACGCACACAAATATTCTATTATCATATGAGAACGTGTAATAGCAAATTTCCCTTTAGTCACGTATAAAGGCTTTTATGCAGCAAGTGTGAAGTTTATCGAGATTCATTATCCTGCATAACTGTAATGTTACACACTGTGTGTTGTTGCAGGTTGTTTGGCTCTGTAGGATTCCGTAACAGACACAATCGCTTCCTCCAGCCTGCTGCAAATATTTAGCTACCCAGTAACCAGTCGTTTGTTTGTCCAGCTTGCTTCAAGCCAATTAGTGTTTCGGAGCAGATCTGACGCGTCGCGTGTACATTCGTTACGCGACACTAGAAAGGACCGTAATAAAATAGTGTAGCAATAACACACACACACTTCTCCACAAAATTTAACTCAACTTGCAGAAAAATGACGCCGTACAACACTGTAGTCAGGAAGGAATTAATATTAAAAATTTCACCACCTCCCCCGTATTCCTATGACTTCAGTAAATGACTACCTTTCCTGGCGGCAGATGACTGAAAGCTTAACAATCAAGTGAAAATATCAGAATTATGTGAAAATATTTACTAAAATTAAGTTTTTAGTCGTCTGTGTTGGTTGCAGAATACGAACCTTCAAATTAAAATCTTACATTCGATCTTTTTCTGGAAGAAATTGGTTGTAATCACAAAATTATGGACGTATTCTATGAAACATTTGCTACTATATTTCTCTGTTTCTGGCTAATATCGTAACTAATTTCACAAGTTTCCAGGCGAGAGAGAATTTTTTTGCAGAAGTAACATTCAAAAGTTACAATAACAAAACACTGATAATTGGTATTTAAATTATGTGGCAACAACGTGGAATCATTAATAGACATCGTAGAGTTTTCCACTGCCTAGATCTGTATCAGTTAAGTAAGTTTAAGAGTAACAAGTTGAAAAGGAATTCTTAATGAATATTTAGTAAAAATACAATATATAGGCTGATTGTATTCCAAACGTTGGTTTCCTAATTCTTCTTGAACTGTTTTCGTCTTTGGCCTATTTATTTCACACTGTCCTTCTTTATCCGACTATCCTTCCCTAATAATTTCTATTAAACTTCCGTTACCTTAACCTACTTAATTTAAATAGAACTAGGCAACGGAAAATCCGACAATAACATCAACTAACGTTTAACTATTGCATTTGAAACGATAAAATTCAATACTGTTGTCGAATTACATCAATTATTGCTTTAATCTTAGAAATGTAAACAGTAGTAAGACAATATTCTTTGAAAATCTTCTAAAAATTTTTTTAGCCAGTATCTAGTACGAATATTTTAAACTATTTTTAATTTTAATTTCTTTCAGAGTCCTCTTAAAATATTGTGCCGCTTCGGATGTATTCAGATCAAATCATTTCCTAAGTGTATACATGGCATTTCTTGCATCTGAGGAATTTGGATTCTCATTTTCAATTCAGTCAACACGTTGGCTGAACAGGGATTCGAACCGCAAACTCTCCAATATTAAGTGGCCACTTTACCACGCAAATTACGAAAATGGTATATTACAACATAATATATGAATGTTAACAATAGCCACAGTTCATATTGGCACTTTGAACAGATGTACAAACACTATAATGGAAAGAGATACCCAAAAAAGAGAAATTGAAGTATTAGGAATGTAACTGAATAATAATTGAACCATTTATAGTACATTTCTGATTCTCTTCTTCATTATGTCCGTAAATTTTCGTTAGTCTTCATAGCGGACCATATGAAATAATAAAATATTTTCTGAATCCCACACTCTACAGGCCATTAATATTAAAAATGTTTGAAGACATCAGGCGAAGTGTCTGGCTAACACACAGTAAACATTTTATTAAAGTTTTAATCAAATTGACGAATTGCAGATATAACTAAATGGAACGTTACAACGATACTAAAAAAAATCAACTATTTTACATTACTTTCTGTGAAGTGGCATTTTTTTTAGTTCATAGTATTAGATGTACTGCCAAAATAGAAAATTTTGTTTATTATAATGTATCGCACATGGTAATTCTATACGTGCAATAAATTATCGACCCAAACATACTAATGTCATCTCAATCCCTTTACCAGTCTTATCGACTTCAAACGAAAAGACTGAAAATAAGACAGACTATATTTCAAATAACATTACAAATATTTTTTTACTTATCGCGTTTGGAAAGTATTGGGTTACCTGACTTAGTGGGGGTAATTATTTTCTTTAAAATATAATTAATAAATTCTTAACAAATAAATGTTTATCAATTTATTATTTACACGCGATAACGTATGACGTTTAGAGAAGGATTTCGTTCACGATGAAAATTTATACTTTTAATTGATTTGTGGCAATACGTACAAATGAACTTTACGAATAAGGCAGTGTCGAAGAATGAATATTAATAAAACACAAAGTATGTATTTTTTGTGCGGGAAACCAAAATTGAATCGAGCAAAGCCTCGGGGAATTAAAAGTCATCTACGTCAGTGTCGGAAGTCCCATTATTGCTATGGATGTGCAACCTCTTCTCGCTCAACAGAGTAGCGAAAAATAACAAGATCTATTGGGACACATTTATGAATGCAGTTCTCGAATTTGCTCATCGGAAATCAAGAATTAAATTGAGAAATCACTTGGTACAGAAATATTTCACTTTATTATAAAATAGATTCATGCATATATAACCAGACTTAATTAAACCTTTTTTAATGAATGATGCGAAGAATATAGCTAAAACAGCTGTAACAGTAGAAAAATGACTCATTGTACGAAGAGCAAGAATTAATATTTTCACTTGTCACGAAAAACGTTGGCGGAGATAGTCGTCGAAATGTTTGATTGATTACAGGCAGCTTAGCAATGAAGAGGTAGAAGTTCGAAAACTATAAAATAATAAGTGCTTTCCAACGCTTCAAAATAAGTTTCACGATTACGAATTTTAAATCAAAATCTTCCATCACAGAAATCTATTTTAGATAAAAGTGTAACCATTACTTAAATTACAGGATATCAATTTTACGTAATATCTGAAGTTCAAAGCCATTGTAAATAATACGAGGCATAGTAATCAGGCGCCATCAATAGTGGGCCTCATAAATATTGCAACGGCTTGTAGATGTTTGCGTTTTCATTAGTGTACGCTCATAAATCAAGCGCCACTGATGAAATCCTTGTATTCCTCCGTGGTGTGCTGTTTTACGTTATTTTGAGATAAGATCTCGAAGTTGTGCAGTACGTGCATTATGCAGGGCGAAGAGCTGCTGCTGCTGCTGCTGCTGCTGCAGAAAAGGCACGTCACCTGCCCTGAGCCTGTTAATTGCTCTTTGAAGGATCCGCTTCCTTTGTGATCAAAGACGCGAAGCTGGCTATCGGGTGGCGAATTACAATTCTCACACGCCCCGCGCAAAGCAGCTCGCCACAAGAAACACCATAGCAACGCTCCGTCGCCCTTTTCTAGCCCTATTTCGGCAGTGTACTTTACCGACCCTTGTCGAGTAAAACGAATGCAAACTACATGTACCACCACTTGTTTGTAAACCTAATGCTCAGAAACGCCTTCGATATCGACATCCCAGCCATCAGAATTGCCCTCATAACTGTTATGTTAAACCTCACGCCACAACCGTAGATTTAAACAAGATTTTAAGACGCGTAGCCGTTGAAGTCATTGGATCAGAAAATAAGTTTTCAAAGAAAGTAAACACAAAGTTTTTAATTTTACAGCCTGCTAACTTTGTTCTTCTAAAGGTGCAGGAAAAAGGAAAATAAATTTTCCCAGAGATCTGTGAAAGATAAAATATTATTCCTGAACATAAAATACCATAGTTACTATGAATTTAAACAGACATTTTATATTATTCTAATTATTGCCAAACCAACCCTTATTAACTATTCACGATTCTAAATGTCCTAAATTAATTATAATGTAGGACCCTTTGTTATTATTTTGATTTTCGCCCCTATGCGTTCCTTGAATTTTATTCTTCTTATATTGGAATGTGTGAAATATTAACAGAGCCTGCGAGAGGATTTTCTCTCGCAGGCAGAACCTTTTAGGAGAGATACGAAGGGGCTGCCTTTGGGTATGCCTTTTCCTCTCCGTTTTTGAACTAAGGTTCCCACAAGCCGAGGCACCTCGGCCTGTTTCGAGAGGTGTATGTTCCGGGGTCGCAGACCTTGGGCATACGGTAAGAGTTGTTCGCTATTCCCATTGGAATAGTCGGCCAGCTGTCTCCTAAACTGGTCGAGGCACGGAGAAGGGAATGCTGCGTTCCCACAGCAAACTCCTCTCCCGCTATCGGAAGGGCGTGGGACAAGTACCCAATGCCCAACCTACCCGATGCAGGTTTTTCTAAGGTTTTCCCTGAATTTCTTTAGGCAAATGCCGGGTAGAATCCTTAAAATATAGCCCGGGGACCCTAGTTAACCCTTGGCTACCTTCCTCTACCCTTCCGCATCCCCCCTTTCAAATCCCTTCCTATACTATTAAAGGGGAGTTGCCCAGTGTGGATCACCCTCATGTAGCCTGTTGCCTTAAAATAATAATAAAAAAATATATTAGACGAATAAGGATATAGTAATATAGAAATTAGTCAATACAATTTTACGAAGATTAAAAACAAATTACTATTTCTCAGTTGCAAGTATTACACATGAAGACCCCTTTATAGATACTTTCAATCGTAAAATGAAAAAATATAAAAAATGAACACAAGCGCTAATTTTTTGTGGTAACATTTTAGAATCATAAAAATATTAACTGTTGTATCAGTGTTGTCAACTGACCAGTGCAGTTGTGTTTCTCTAGGCTCTTCTTAGCACATGACGAAAGGGACAAGGATCCCAGAAACATCGTGTGGTATTTATATTGCCTTTTTTGTCTGAATTAGTTATCTTTCTTATTCGATATAAATATACAACAAAAATATATATTCGTTATAGCTTGAAAACGGTTTGAAGTACTGGCTACCGAGTTTAAGACTGATTCAGTTGCCTGGAACTTTTGCTATGTTCCGGCCTGCCAGCAGGTTTAGATCTGACCATCCATGCAGATAGGGCAGACATTTTCTGCAGAATTGACTCGCCGAGAATCAGGTCAGTCACTGTACATGACAGCCGCGACTTTATAGACCGTAGGAAGTGATCATTTGTAAAATTTAGAAAGAACATAAAAACTAATTAATTTGCGAATCACAGATTTTGATAAAGATTCATGCTTTTATCCGAATGAAATAAAAACTTCAACAAAACTCATTCCCCAAATCACAAATATAGTCATTATTCCTGAATATAAAACCACGTATTCTTTCATTACATTGTATGCACAGTACGTCGCTCATATGCATACCTCATTACATTATAGTCCTTACCAACAATTACATGCATTAAACAGACTTACTCAGCTATAGGTCATCCATCTTAAAAGTATCCGGAACACAATTCTTTTCTGCGTGTCGTATAATCCCTTGTAGGATTTGTTCACTCAGTCATTCAAAACACACAGCCATGTACTAGAAAATAATTCATAACACGTCCATTCACTTTCTGCTTTATACGAAGAAAACAATTTCTCGCAGGAGTCTTTACATTGTGGGATTCCATTGTTACACACTACAATGAAAATAAATTTGATTTTTAAGCAGGAATTTCATTTACTCAGCCATAAAACATGTATGTTAAACAATAATTACGGAATCTGATAGTTATATAATATTGCGGTGTGGAATTGGTAGCCATTACAGCCAAAACGTAGAGACATCTAGGAGCAAATCAGCACCACTATAGTTGTGTAACGACAGCCATTGTTTCCGTAAAAACAACGAAATTAGAACTTAAATTTGTTTAACTGAATACTTTGTGTAAACCTAAGTTATTTTGAGGTAAGTAATATTGGTTTCACATTTAAAATCTCAAATTTGACTGTGGTTACTCACTGTGGCCATTGCCCTTATGTGTAATTGTTTTAAATCTTGCTAATTTCTCAGTTTCCGAAGTGGATCAGTGGAATAAGTGTTCACCTCTCATTCTACGGTCTGGAGTTCAATCCCCAGGTCCCCCAATGTAAGTCGCACCCCCCTGATGTGCTTCGGAATCTTTTTAACTGACTTATTTAGGAATATCAACGCAAAATATTGAATTATACAGCCATAAAAGAATAATGTAGACATAAGATTTTTACTATATTACAATACAATTGTAGGGACCTTCAAAATCTGTATTCTGTCATACAGAACGGATTATTTTCAGTTTGATATTCAATTCGTAATTTTAGAAACTAAAAATTATATCTTAATCGAAATTATTCCTTTCAAAATCAAAAATAAGTTTGTTTTCACCCATAAATAGGTTACCTCACAGACATGAGACAAGCCATCTAAAATCGGTAAAATCGGGATCTGTTTATAAATGTTAGAAATAAATAGTCATGAAATTGAGAATGATGAATCACTAAAAATTTAACAATTCCGTTTTCACCCATTACTAATGAAGATATAGAAACTACCAAATTAATTATGAAGAGTCTAGTGTTACCCATTTAAGAAATAAATCAAATTATTTTAATATTAGATCTATCATAAACGTGATAAATTAATTAGAAAGTGGAATATTTCTAGAACTGTTTTAAATTGTCCAGTTAATATCTATATGCAGTTCCCTACATGATAAAAACCAACTAACAACTAATAGAAACAGAAGTGTATGAAGATGTAATGAATTAGTTTGCTTATGCAGAGAAATAAATCAATTCCTGCAAAAACAATTATATCATTCAATAATGTATTGGAATATTCTGACTTTTAACGTACTAGCATACGTCTTTCTACCAAGATTACAAATTTTGGATAAACACTACTGTACTTATAAAATTGTTAAAATAATTCCACCGAGTATAAGATAAATCATAAGTTTCTACTGAGAAATAAACAAACCTAAAGTACTTTTCCCGATACAATAATGGCCATTCGTTATTGGATAGATATGAATTAGTAAGATAAATGTCTTTACAAACTATGATTTTGAAATGATATATTTTTCTTGTGTTGTGTTGGGTAATTAAAATCGCAATGGATTTAAAAAGTTACTATTATATGATTCAAACAAATGAAGCATTAACCAATTAAGTATTTTTTGATAGTTTGGGTTTTAATTTAAACTGTTCACATATTATGTTTTATCTCGTAAGTAAGACGTTTATCAATCAAAAGTGAAAATAATATTCCGTGTGACGCAAGTCGTGTTTCACTGCAGTAAAATCGGTGAAAACGTTAAATTTGTTTTTATATTACACAATATCGTAGTGTAATTTAAAAGTCACAGTAGACTAATAGGGCGGGTTTTTTTAAATGATTAAAATCTGTACTTTTTCACTACTGCTCACTTACGTCTGTTATTAGAAACAATATTCGCACTCATGTTGAATTCTCAAAAGAAACAGAAAAAAAATAGTTTTGGAAGGTAAATTGTATTTCAGCAATTTTTATACTAAAACTTTCATGATTATATTACCAAAACATTTACTACTATATACCGGAAAATAGCCCCTTATACATTAGCACGCAATAAATGTACTTAATCTTTCGGGTTAATTAGCCATTACCATCTGTAAGAGATAATAAAAAAAAAATATAATTCTAATCTCTCATGCAGATTTATATAAAAATCTAGTAGAATCATTTCACATTTTACATCCCTGTTTATATTTGTAACATTATTAATAATGGCCTTAACACAATATTCAATTATTAATAATGCAAGGAATGATCATTGTGGATAAACAAAGTTTGTGTGATAATGACGTGTTCATATAGTACATTACATTACTGATAATGGTGACGTCAGTGTTGGATAATTAAAATTGCAATGGATTTAAGATGTTTGCATAAAATTTTACTGTGTCTCTACAGTATGCGAGCATTGACCATTTTATTTCTATTTTTTGTAAACATGGATAGCTCCTAATATTCTGAGTTTCTAAACAACATTTAGTTGTAAATTTAATAGCAGTTTCTCTCTGATGTTTGATTTTCTTATACCAATACTATATATATATATACAAATTTTTACTAAAAATGTAATTACACTTAATACCTGTAACGTTTGCAACACACGGTATTCCACCTGCTTATGCTGTTGAAGTTGAGAAGAATTATCACTTACCTGAAACATAAATAATTAATAATGAAGGTAAATTTGAAATTTTTAGGCAATAAATTATCAGTCGATAAGTATATATTACAATTTTTAATTCAGCTAACCAAGTCTTCGAAAACAAATCTACTTTGCTAATTATTATTCTATCTAAAATGTTATTGTAATTCATATTTATTTTAATAATTTTCTTTCGAAGGGAGATTACAAATTAAATATTACTTCATAAATATTTTTAGAATCGTGTTACCGTTAACAAAGTCAGACATGGAGACATTTAGTTTTATTACTAATAAGCTTATTACTTACAAGCCGTATTTTGGTCGTTTAAATTTTCACATAGAAAATTCAATACTACTATTTATGATATTAATCTATATAAAGTTTTGACCTCATTTGTTGTGTGCACTTTATATTAGTGTTTATTTAATTCATAATTGGATTTTATTAAATGTTTATTATCATTCAACACGTTAAATTCTCAGCTTAAATACTAATAAGCAGCAGCAGCAGTTACAACAACACCGTCGTCCAACATTATCGTTAAAACTGCTTAAATTTCACTATTATTAAGGATGCGAAATTCCCCGCATGTCTGAGGGAGTTGCGTCATAGCAGAGAACTTTTTCGGCAATCTAAGAGAAAGGTTGTTTTTGTATTTCACCGTTACGTGTTGACATAACATGCATGTGTAGAGCCAGCTTTTTACTAGCTTCATCGTAACAGTTTCCCCAAGCTTTACCCGCTGTGCTCAAATCAAAACCCTCTCTTGAACACAACGAGATGGAAAGCGAGTGCATCATTGTGTGGCATCCCAAAGGAGCTTTCGGGCGAAGAGCAGACACTTCTTTATGCGCCGTCCAGCACCTCCCTCGACGATCTTTTCTATGTCCAAACGCCATAAACCGAAACAACCTTTCAGTTGCGCCGTGACTAGCAATACACAACAAGCTTGTAGCTATAAAAATGTCACGAAATGGAAAAAAAATTTAAGTTGTTCAAATCCATTATTATTCCCCGAAATCCTCAACTGAGAGAGAATGCGTCGTCGTACAAATGTACTGGAATAATTTCAAAAATAAACTATGCTTTACAGAAATAATTTATTTACATTACCCGTTTAAATACAGTAAAATTAGAAACGAGCAAAACAATCATGTATACAGTATACAAAACCAAAATTTGCGCTTAGCACTAATTCATACTATAGGAGAAAGGAATCACCGCACGACGAAACAAGAACACACTAAACGACTACTTCTCTAAGCAATCTAATCAAGAAACCTGAACAAAAAAAAAAGATGTAACCAATCCGGAAAACAGTGTACATTATACAAGTCAAATTATTGTAATGCTAAATATATTCAACACTTGCTAAAAAAAACTCATTGTGCCTTGCAACTTTTGAGATATTTTCACGTATTCTCTCAATAAGCTAATGCCGTTGATTTTGTTGTAAGACTAAGACAGTCCACTAAAATAATCCGCGAGTGGTGGATGTTTGTCTCGTACAGACCAAGACGATGCTCCATCGTTTTCTGAACTAAGCGACGTCTACTGTATTAGTTATATCAAATGGTGTTAGATTCATAATAATCTCTAAATACATAAGAGATTTATAAGGACTAAAGTAGTAAACATTCTACAAAAATTTACAATTAAACCTATCTGCTTATCAAAATTCTCAAAATAATTTTCAAAACGAGAAGTTTCTCAATAATAATATCACTTCAAATACGAAACATCTACGAGAATCTTAAATTTCAAAAACATTACTTAATATTAGTAACATTAGGTTTTCTCAATTATTTTCAGGCTTTAGAAAATCTCATGTCGACAGTTCTGTAATGCTATGATTCATTACAATTCTATATTCACTCTAAACTCATATCGTACCATTTAAACTTTAAGATCGTCGCGAGAAAGTTAATTATTCTCATGTCAGGAGCATTCACAGTTATTATTCTGAAATAATTAACAATGCGTATTTAAATTATATTTTATCAATTTCTATCAATGAAGTTGGTTGTCCGACAGACAAATTTCGCAGAAAAAATCATTTAAATCAACAGAATTAAATGCTAATATTTCATGGTAGTTTGTATGTTATATATAGAGGAAAATAAATTAATTAAATATTAATATTCTGTGGGAAGTATTACGTCATTAGTTCTGAAACAAAATTTTTAAATTTGTTTTACAATGTTCAAGAATTATTTTTATACTTATTTATCGGGTATCAAATTGTCTGAGTAAAAGTTGTACAAGAAGAGGAAAACACTAAGGATAACAACAGAAAAAAATCAACACGTAAAAAATAATATAATTTACTTGTTGATTTTCTCAGCAGTCTTCATACTGTTTTCCTTCATTTTTCCCCTCTTCCCTTGCTTCTTCTCTTTACAAAGACAGTAGAATGCTCAATAAATACTGACAGCAAAAGGTACTGAACGTGAGTTATTTACTGTCTCGTTTATCTAGTTAGACGAAGTAATATTATAAAGCTGTATTCTGCCCCTTATCATCGGTTTATTTATAAACAAGAAGTACTCTCAACAAACGCATTATACGCTAAATAGCAAACCCACCATTAGTTATATATAATGTTACTCAAACGCGAGATAACATGTACATTAAAATAGTTCAACGTGTAGATACAGTGAAGACTAAATATTTTACGGAAATTCAAATACAAATAATGGTAATCAATTTCACGGGTTTCATAGTGATGACGCAGGTTTATGAATCATTGGTACGTGAAAACACGCGTGAGGTAAATTTTAGTACCGGAAGGGCCACGAAACTCCCTGCACTCTGCAGAAATTTTAGTTAAATTTGACACGTCCATGAGCAATTATATCGCTTCCCACTGATCTCCATTCCGCGGACAGCCACGTCTATTATCAATTCCATTTATGCCCTGTTTAATTTGAATCCTTGTTAAAATTGGCTTGTTTTTACGCTCTTGTACAATACATTTAATTAATTCTGCTAGTTAATTTACTATTTAGTTTTTTCGAAAGGCATAATATGAAAAATAGTTAATTAATATGACACAAGTGCTGATATTGTCAGTTTTTTTAACATTCGTAAATTCAATAGATGCCACATATACATAATTAAAATAGGAAACCTTCACAATGTACCTAGTACGCAAGTCAAGATAAAAATTCTTTGGTAACATCGATTCTAATTTCATAATTGTAAAACATTGTGTTTACTTCAATATGTATAACCACCTGCTATTCCGCTTACAAAACTAATGCCAAAGAAAAAAGTAACAGAAGTTATCGACGTATTTGAATTATTTACATATTACTCAATTCGTTACACGTTTAGCCAACGTAATTGGACATATATTTGTATTGCATGTAGTGTGCAGTAATGCAGACTATATCATGTAGTCCAATTATCAATTTTCAATTATGGTTTCCACACAAGATACTTTTAAAACGAGAACTAGCGGACAACATGCTACACGTAAAGGTCTATGTTTTTATTATTATTGATACAAAAAAAAATTAAACGGAAGATTTTAAAATTGTTATACATTGACGATAACATGATAAAAATAACTAAGAAATTTAGCTACTTCCTGTACAGAGAAATTTTAGTTTGGCGGCGAGGAGAAGATTAAGTAGGAATAGTGGAGTTAGGTTTTTACGGAACTGTTACGGATTTGGAAGGATTGATGAAAAAGATCTAGATGCAACATCGTCAAACCCCAAATAAAAGAGAGATGTTGCGTGTATGGTTGAATAAGGACAACATGTAAAATAGTTTAACCTGGCAGAATTATTGGCACTGTCAGACGAAACGTACAGCCATGTATCAACAAATTATTCACAACACGTCCATTCACTTTCTGCTTCATTCGAAGGGAACAATTTCTCGCAGGCGTCAGCGAATCAATTGTTACAAATGCTTTGTCCCAACAAATATTATTTTTATGCAACAATATGATTTACTCAGCCATAAAATACAGCATCTTATAAGAGGTTTTTCTTACAGCCTTGAAACAAGCCATCTAAAATCAGTAATTGAGGTAACTCGGATTCTGTTTAGAAATGTTAGAGTGAAATAGTCACCAAATTGAGGATGATGAATCACTAATACTTTAACAACTCCGTCATCACCGAAAACCAATGGCGTTACTTGAGATTACCAATTCATAACTAAGAGTTTAGTGTTGTCTATTTGAGAAATACATCAAATTATAATAATATTAGACCTTTATTGAGTGATAAATTAATTAGCAACTGGAACAATTTTGTAAATGTTTCAAATTATCCAGCTAATAACGATAAGCAGTTCCCTACACAGAAATTTTCTAGTTATTTAATATGTTGGTGGAATTGGTAGCCACTATAACCAAACAGAGCCATCTAGGAGAGAAACGCCACCATTAACGGTATGTAACGACAGCCATCATTTATACAAATATACGAAATTAAAGCTTAAATTAGTTCAAGCGAATACTTGGGAGAAAACTACGTTATCTTGAAGAAAATCATATTTGTTTTACATTTCTAATCGAAAATTTGACAGGTCACTCACTGTGCACATTGCCCTTATGTGCAATTGTTTTAAAACGTGATAATTTCGCAGTTTAGGAAGTGGTTCAGTGGAATAAGTGTGCACTTTTCATTCTAGGTTATGTATTTCGATCTGCAGGTCCGCCAAAGTAAGTCGCATCCCAGAGAAGTGCTTCGTAAAAGTTTTAATTGTAATAGTTAGCAAATATGAGCACAATATATAGAATTATAGTCATAAAAGAATAATGTATACATCGTATTTTTACAATATCTCAAAATACAATTGTAGGTAGTACTAGCAAAATCTGCATTCTGTCAATCTTGTGTGAACGGAATATTTGCGATGGTACGACAATATATAATTTTTAAAACTAAAATTTATATACTTATCTGAATTATTCCTTTAAATTTCGAAACTAATTTTATTATTACACTTTGGTTTTTCTTACAGCCTTGAAACAAGCCATCTAAAATCAGTAATTGAGGTAACTCGGATTCTGTTTAGAAATGTTAGAATGGAATAGTCACCAAATTGAGGATGATGAATCACTAATACTTTAACAACTCCGTCATCACCGAAAACCAATGACGATACTTGAGATTACCAATTCATAACTAAGTCTAGTGTTGCCTATTTGAGAAATACATCAAATTATAATAATATTAGACCTTTATTGAGTGATAAATTAATTAGCAACTGGAACAATTCTGTAAATGTTTCAAATTATCCAGCTAATAACGATAAGCAGTTCCCTACATGATAAAAACCAAGTAACAAATGAGACAAAAGTGTATAAAGATATAATGAATTAGTTTCCTACTGCAGAGAAATAAATTCCTAGTACAACAATTATATAATTCCATAATATATCGCAATATTCTGGCTTTTAATTTACCGGCATAGGCACTCCCACTAAGATTATAAATTTTGGATACACACTACTGTATTTATAAAATTGTTCAATAAATGCCTCCGAGAATAAGATTTTGTTTTCTGAGAAATAAACAAACCGAAAATATTTTCTAAATGGTATAGTGTTAATTCAGTATTGGTTATATATTAAGTGATAAGGGTTATGACGTTACAAACAGTAATTTTAAAATGTTATTTTCCTTGATATTCGTAACTACGCTTCAAACAAAACGCGAGCTCCGTTCGGCTTTATATACATCCAGATCTCCAAATAATTTTACGAGTTTTATAATCCTCGGGACAAACGAAATGGACAACACAAACATTTCTTGTTCCTAGTTTCTCATGACATGAAAGTAATATGGAATCAGTAATTTACAGTATTTAAAATATACCTCTTTATCGTTATATTAACTAACCAATTTATAGTTTTAATCATTTATGCCCGATTCAAAATTTCTCAAAATTTTATTTCAGTGACTCAACCAAATTTTTTTTAAAAAAATTATTAAAATATTATAGAAATCCATTGTGAGTAATGATCACGTTTTAACAGTGACCACAATTTTTTTGAGTCGAGAAGTAGTTAGACAAGTGTTAAATTCTAAGTGGATTCGTGTATAATACAGTGATTTGTAGTGTGAAAAAGTAGAAAGAAGCCACGTGACCTTGACAGATATCGGGTAGTCATTAACGAGGCGCAGTGTAAGTCATGTACAATACTAATTATTTTTCTGTTTCAATTAATAACCATTTCAGCCCGCTTAGTAATACGAATGCCGAAACATCGGACGCAACAGTTCGACTGTAGATTGTGGATGAATGGAAGGGGGATGAGATCCTTAGCGCATTCACGGCCGCTCTTGGAGCAGTTAATACGACACGCAGAGTCAGAAGAACCACCAGTAATCTGACAACATTATCCTGGGTGATTTGTGTGTAATAAAACGCAATTAGCGTAATTAGTAGGTGTTATTCAGTGCGTGCTGAAGGGCCGGGGTGATAAATTGGCACTCCGGGACGTCTTGGTAATCCGACAGGCGGCTAAGCCGAGCGGACACAACTTGCAAGATGCATATTTCACGAGCGGGGCCCAGCACTTTGCACAAATTACCACCCAATTTTGAGCGACGCTCCGGCAATACTCGGTCCTGTGTCGTGTCACGGACAAATCCATCCAAACCGCTTTTCCAGATAGGAGCAGCATTCATGACAATGGCTGGTGAAAGTTGCACGCTTCTTGCCCATAACGTTTGTGCCACTGCGTCTTGTGCGGCGCTCTGCTAAATATTACAAGCTCCCCGGGGCATCGCGGAGTGGATGAGTGTAAGAGAAAAAATAGGGGGTGGGACGGAGACCCAGTGTTTCCACTCATTTGTTCCGCGAGCCAGAACACCTCAAGATAACTGCTTCCAAAAATTCAAGCCTCGTCGGCGTCTTTCCCTCAATTGGCTCCTTATTCGTCTTTTTTGATTTAGTCAATGATAGCAAGGTTGTAAAATTAAAGTCTATGCCTACTGGTTAATTTGAATATCTGATATTATTGCGAACTAATATTTTATTGTGTCGACTGGCGGAATCTATTGGTAGGGATAGAGGCGAACGGCTGTTATTCTGTACAGATTACCCAAACGTTAAAGTCCACGAGATATTTTCTAGGTGATTACTGCTTTTAGGATTAAACGTATTGCGTGGTTACAAAAACATACGTGCAGGCTAGAATTTAGACGTGAAAACTTTTTATTTTGGCATGATATGTTTGATGATGTAGCTGTATTTAATAATAGAAACAATAATTGGTCCACCAGACTTCAACATTTAGAGAAGAACAGATGTTTTTATATGGTCTTTCATGGTGATAGCTGCTATAGTTAACACAAGCTGAGAGCAAGAGAGATAACGTTCAACTGAAAGTCATGGGATGGAAGGGGGTCTTACGTTATTTAAATAGAAATTATTAGGAAAAATGTCACGTTCATAATATACGTCAGCAGAAATCATTTTTGAAAGATATAGAATAATAATACTTTAAAATATTTGAAATATATATTATATGTAGCCGTTTGTATTGTTTTTAATTATGTTTCGATTAATAATTCTGTTACATAAAAATATTAACCACCAAATCAAATTTCACCGTATTTCACAATACAAGTATATCAGTATCCATTTTTCTCAATCTGATATATTTTGACAATCAAAGCTAATTACGTTAAAATTTCAGTAATGAATCTATATAAAGAAAATATATTCACGACGTCATTCTCACAATGCACTATTCCATTCTTGCAGTTTCCAACCCTATAATTGACTCGGAATTCGACGGTACTTCGTAATGAACCAAAATCATGTGTTTGATAATTGGGAAGTTAATTTTCTTCATTCAAATTAAATAGAACAGTGGAATATATCTGGGAATCCTACGAGGAACTTTTATATGCAAATATGTCGAAATAATTGTATAATGTACGCGGAAGTCTGGGGGCAATGATTATTTTTCTCAACTAAATGCATTTAAATGTCATTACAGATTAATTTTTTTTGCATGGGATTGTTTCGTGTAAAAGTTGCCTGGAAACTTGTAAGTTTTAAATCAAGATAAACGTGATCTCGTGTGTTCCAAGTAATTTTACTTTTGAATAACCATTTGAATTAAAGGATACTATTTGGAAACTAGAACAGTACATACGTAATCACATAAAGCGACGAACATTTACAGTTGATAGTATTCATCTGTAATACGTAGGAGAAATTGTATAATTACGGTACCAGTTAAATTTGTTTTAAACCGGTATAAACTGAAATAAATTTCTAAATACCACTGTGGGGTTTCTGATGAAATAAATGTCTTCGGAATTTTTGGTTTTATATTAGTTTTGTATCTTATGAAGTGTAATATTACGCTACAGTAGGGCCTACATAAATTAACAGAAGGAATAAAATGTTTAAAGCTTAAGTGACGTTATTTATATAAAAATAAACTCAGAGCTGGAAAGCTAATAACTTTTAAAAAGTTAAGGTGAAAATTTTGAAACTTTACATTTACTGGTTGACATTTTCTTTATGAATGAAACTTTCGTATTCAGTTCATAGTATTCAGTTCATAGTAAACTCACAAAAATTGTCACTTCAATTTCAAAAAATTACAGTAAATCATTGAAGCTTGATAAACTGTTACAATATTATGGTGGAGTTACATCCAAACTTTTATAAATAACAATAAACTTATTTTTATTCATGTGAAATCAACAAACGAAAAAAAGTAATGAAATCATCAAACAAAAAAAAGTAATGAAATTATCAAACAAAAATTGTAATGAAATCTTCAAACGAAAAAAAAGTAATGAAATCATGAAACGAAAAAAAGTAATGAAATCTTCAAACGAAAAAAAAGTAATGAAATCATAAAACGAAAAAAAGTAATGAAATCATAAAACGAAAAAAAGTAATGAAATCATCAAACGAAAAAAAGTAATGAAATCATCAAACCAAAAATTGTAATGAAATCTTCAAACGAAAAAAAAGTAATGAAATCATCAAACGAAAAAAAAGTAATGAAATCATCAAACGAAAAAAAAATAATAAAATCATGAAACGAAAATAAGTAATGAAATCATCAAACGAAAAAAAAATCATGAAACGAAAAAAAACTAATGAAATCATCAAACGAAAAAAGTAATGAATTATCAAACGAAAAAAGTAATGAAGTCATCAAACGAAAAAAAAGTAATGAAATTATCGAACGAAAAAAGTAATTAAATCATCAAACGAAAAAAAGTAATGAAATCATAATACGAAAAAAGTAATGAAATCATCAAACGAAAAAAAGTAATGAAATTATCAAACGAAAAAAAAGCAATGAAATCGTGAAAAGAATAAAAAATAATTACATCATCAAACGAAAATAAGTAATGAAATCATCATAAGAAAAAAAGTAATGAAATCATCACACGAAAAAAAAAGTAATGAAATCATCAAACGAAAAAAAGTAATGAAATCATCAAACGAAGAAAGTAGTCAAATTATCAAACGAAAAAATGGTAATAAAATCATCAAACGAAATAAAAGTAATGAAATAATCGATAGAAAAAAATTGTACTAAATCATTGTAATATTGAATAAAAATAATGTTATTTGAATTACTATCCACTTTCACTTCTCAATAAATACGAAAAATATTCAATGATAAATACTAAAATCCTTTAGCACAATAATTCTGTTTCATCAAGGCTATAGAATATTACCTTATTTGCGAGTGTGGGGGATTTCGCAGCAGAAGCAGCAGCGTGTGACGACCTCTAGTTCCCCATTCATACTAAACTCTGCACATGCGGGTTAAAGCGACGGAAAACAATTGAAAATTGGCAAACGAAGACGCACTTTGCCACCCCAAGTTAAAGGCAGACTAGAATGGGGCAGTTGTTGACCGGACTCGGAGTGTTCACCGACTACCTGCCCCGTTGCATTTCTTGACGCCATCCACTGCATTACGCAATGCATTGTAAACAAATGCCAGCTTTTAGGCCGGGTTAACTCCAGAACGATAAGGACGTGAGCGATATACGATAATTTTCTTGTAATTCATACAGAGACGTACGATATTGCGTAGGGTGACAAATTCAAACAGCCAGGGCATTGGCTTTGTAATTTCTATTATCCAGGAAGTAGAATCACGTCAGTGCTTATGGAATTATTCACTGAAATCAACAGCTCTCTCGTAACTAAGGCTGAACTTTGTTTCACAATAATTAATTGCACCCAGTTCCCAACAGCTCGCAATAAAATATACAGTCTGATCTGCTACATTTTATCGCTGGCTCTTGTATTATCGTTGCGGTATGAACGTCACTTATATAACGATAAAAATATTATATCTAAACCTACGATAAATATCTTAACGCTCAGGCCTTGGAGGACATTGGCAACACATACAATCACTATGCCCGAGATGAAAATTGTATCCATCACTATATCGTCTTGTGCGTTCTGATAAACTGACGGTAAAAATATGAACAATTAGAAAGTCCTAAATTATTTGACACGTCCAAAAAAACGTCTTCAAAATTAATGTATAATGTATACAGTATTCAATTAAAATTGAAAATAGTTCAACGTTGGGCGGATAGAAAAGTTAAAAAAACCCTTTTTTTCAGTCCCACAAATTACACTTCATTTTTAATTATGTATTCATCCTTGAGCTTTCGACTTAATATTAGTTCTATGTTACAAAACAGAAAAAGAAACAAGGAATAACGACGTAATTGCGTAATAATTTTTTAAGAGATTTTATCATTATGTAACCTTTATTTTACATACGTAAAAATAATTTTAGAAACAATTCACTCAGGACCCATTCCAGGTAATAATTAAAAACTTAATACTTATAACATAATATGATTGTCTAAGACCTCTTGCACTGCTTTCAGTCCGGCGTCAATTTGTTATTATTACTAGAGAGTATCAAAAATAAGTCTATCAAGCAAACGTCCACCATTAACTCATCGACATATCGTGTTTAAAATTGTATACTTGTATTCATTCTACAATAATTAATAAGATGAAATAGCGAGATTCAGACAAGAAAAATCTTTTGTCAAGTATTTCGATATTTTATTATTAATTTGTATAACAGTCGTGTTATATTTACATTTCAACAAATAATTAAAATACAATTTATATATGCACGAAATTACCATGTTTTACAGAACGGAATTATATTTAACAATTATATAATAGTGTTGCCATTTTGCAAAAGATTTATGCAAATATTTTAAATTTAGTTTAACTATGAATCATCCAATTTATAATTACCACTAGCACTGACCATTTTCCATAGTTACGATCTTACAAACACAGTTTTAATATGAATAATTTCCACTAGATGTGCTTTAGCCACAATAGTTTATTGTTCTGCTGTTGTAATTATTGTTAGGTTATTTGCAAAAATTGTTTGTTGCAAATGATTTTTTTTACGAATATTCAATGGAATTGAATCTTGGAATAATATGACAGTAAGATATATTTAACCACCATTTTAACAGACTTTATTTCAATAAGTATTTTATTAATCAATAATCAACAAATATTTTGTATTCTCATCAGGTTGGCTATGAATATCGTTATGTTTCTACAGTAACAAAACATATTACATATTTCCCCTCCATTACAGGAAACTTACTAATATTAATTATTATGCACAACACGATTTTGTAAAGGTTAGTAAATAATAATAATTCAGGAAAACGAAAACTGTGTAAAATTTCCAAAAGTTGAATACTACAGTTCAAATTACAAATTTATATAAAAATTTTAAAATAAAATGTGTTAGAAAGTAAAGAAAAATTCTCTCTCCTGAGTTTTTTGCTACAAATGATAAATTGTTGATTATTGATTAAGAAAATATTTTTTGAACTGTAATAAAGGCTCTTAATGGTTGTTAAATATATCTTATTAATAAAAAAAGACCTAAAAATGGAATGCTATTAAATATGACAGGTTCAAAGGAACATTTAATTATATATTATTAAACTATATGGATTGAATCGAACCCCATGACCTTCCGCTTCTAGTCGACATTTTTCCATCCATATGCTTTGATAAATCTTAACCATTTCCCTTGAGTGTATGAGATTTATTTTTTCAATTATATATAATTTATATGTTGATTATGGTATAATGTGTCAAAGTTCAATTTTTAAGGATAAATATGCGAGACTATTATTTAGTTAAAATATATAATAATAATAATTATGAATATAAATCAATAAAGAAGGAAAATGTTTTCTAAAAATAATATAAAATTTTAATGTAAACATCGGCTTGCTGTATATGTATTCTTTGGAAAAATAGAGACATAATATGTTTATAATCTATTATCAAAATTTGAAGAAATATTTACAATAGTTTAGTGAGTATAATATAAACTCGTACACGATTTTCTACGCCCCATTTGGCTATAGGAATTCGGGCAACGCAGTGAAATATCAGTGCCAAGCTCTGTATAGGAAAGAGGGATATTGAGGTAATCCACGCGACTAACGAGCTACCAGTCAACGAGACGGCGGTCGTATAGATTTCTTCCTCGAGAAAAATGTTTTCACTGGCCGCGAGCCACACCTGAACAGTGGTCTGCGGTTGGGCGATACGAAGCCACCGTACGCCAGATAACACCAAAAGTTAGCTGCTGTAAGAATAATAAAACCTAAAATTTACTTCCGTAATGCAAAATATCCAAAGTACTGGTACAGTTAAAATTATGTCGACTGTGTCAATTAAAATGAATCAGAACAACATCCAGCAAAAGACATTACGTTGTCAAGCTCCAGACGCTTACTGAAGCTAAATTAATTTTATGTGATTAAAAATTATATACAATGTTGCTTATTTGCTAAATAAAATTATAATTATTATTTCTGTGAAATAATAGTAATTTTCTGCCCTAACGACAGGTTCTTTCGGAGGAAATTTAGTTTCCTTGGGGGATTGATCATTTTAAGCGACAAGTATGAAGAATTGTAAACAACAAACATTTATTTCGTACTACAATACCATCCTGAGCTTATTTACCTGACATAGATCCATAAAAAGAAACCGAGTTTTTATATTGAGACAAGCTGGTTGTCGCTGTCAAACAGTAGAGGAGCTTTCGTCCATTCCGGATATAATCATCTAAAGGAACCAAACAATGTATATACATAGTATGAGCAACTCACGATAACTCAGAATTTAACATCAAAACACGGACTTTAACATACCTCAATCTTCCTGTGGCTTTATTATGTACAATAAACAAAAAAGCCGGCGAAATAAGACAATTACTACTCAGACGGTTGTTGTTAATTTCTACTCCTTGAATTTGAATTAATAATTTCCATTATATGTACAAAACATATAATAATATATCAATTTAATAAGAAACCCAGTACTGTTATTTACACATGAATAGTCAATTTCTTTAATTCATTACATTCTGCCAAAAATATTCTTTCATAGATTTTATGAATGGAATAAATTTTATGGCTTTAAATTTCACTTACTTTTTAATATTTTCTGAACATTAATAAAAGAAATTTGAAATATACGGTGTTTGTGCGAGTTTAAAAGCCAAGACAATGTTTCTCTTGAAATAGTAAATTACAGTGTTCATAAGTGCCAAGGTACACAAAGTTACATTATTACGTTTTGCGGGATGTTTAATGCACGGCATCAGATTGGAACTTTCCTTTACTACTATCTATGTGGCCGTCCAACACAAAACACATTTAGAGTTATTTATAGGGGAACGAGTTTAGTACATAAAGTGTTCATTGTGTTGGGGCGAATTTCAGAAATGTGAATTACATCACATTTTGTCAGTATTGCCGGGAAATAAAAATTTGCGTTTAATGTAACTGTTGTACGAGTAGTTAATTTCTTAAGTATTAATTAATTATTATACAATGATTATGAAACGATTAATAGCGTAAAATACTAAATACTACGGTTTTCCTATTAAATAATAATAAAACATAAATCTGAAACTGATATAATCGTATTTAAATAACCACGAAAGCTACACTTCAGGGACCAGACGAATATTTTATTGTCTTTAAATTAAGCAATCTACATACTATTTGAACAATTATTTTCCTGCGGATAAGATCCTGTTTCGTCTGGATAATCGAGATTCTACGATGTTTCAGTATTCGATAGTAGTGCTTTAATATCCCCTGCTCGACTTCTCGTCTAAACTGCTCAGAACTGTTTACTTAAAAACTCACAATCCAACTTTTCATAAATAAGTGGACGCTTCTCTCTCAACTTAATTTATAACTCACTTGTACTTAATTGCTCTCGCTATTTCTCCGAAGCGACTGGATCAATCAGATGTTTAGAATTTAATTACAGCACATTTCCAAATTATGTACTACGTTTCTCTATCCGGATGACCTTCAATATCTTTGCTAATAAAATATTTCTCTAAAAATAAGCAATAAAATATTAGGCAATGTAAAAATTAATGATCTAAAAATTAACATGGTTTTTTTATTCTCTAACATTACAAAATTACTAATATATCAATAACATTCTAGAATCAGACAGTATACAGAAAATTTAGTAGTTCCTAATTATTAGTATTCCTCTGGGAATATATATATATATATATATATATATATATATAAATCATATTCAAAAAACGTAATATTTTAATTTAACGGGGGTTTATTTCGATATATTAGATGTAAATAAATAAATATAAATTACAATATATATATATATATATATATATATATATATATATATATCATAAATTATATTTTTTATATATGTAAATATAATATATATTCCTCTTGGAATATATATATATATATATATATATATATATATGGTATTTATCTATTTTAATTTGTTTTCTCATTTTCAAATCGACTACTATCTATAGACCTATAGGATTTAATGGCATATGCACTATTTTGTATTTTCTTTTATGTGTGTTGGTATATGCATTATTTTTGTGTGGATGTGTATTATATGAAATGAATGTCGTGGTTTTTCTCTATGTATTAAATCATTATATTACATGTCAAATTTTCTCATTGGAGGATTCCTGAAATCAATTAAATAAATCTAAACCTAAACGAAAATTAAGCGACCAAGTGTACGTTTTCTAAAAGTATTCTAGATGTTTTTATCTAATTATTTATGTCGCATATAGATAAAGGAGTAACAAAACAATTTAAAGCGTTTAAATAATATTTCAGGATCACTGTTTTTATTTGACTTTACGTGTTTGATGTCATTAAATTCTGAGTACGAAAAATAAATATAATTTTAATTTTATTCAGTATACCTTTAAATTTCCCTTTGAGTGTATTACATGCAAACTAAATAAACCCCCGTTAAATTAAAATATTACGTTTGTTGAATATGATCGACTGTATTTACAGAATATTAAACTATAACCATTTTAAATATTCGGCATGTGAAACATGTTAGTCGGTAATGCGGAAATATTACTTTCGAAATTTCGACTGAATAATCAGGTATTTTTAAATGAAATCGCCTCCTATGGATCCCCGTCGCAGTAATTAATTCTTCAGCGACCTTAAAGAGTTAGATTTTATTTAATTTTAATACCCGTCAAAGAGGATTTACAATTCCCGATCAATTATTACATCTGAATAAATACATTAGATAGCAGTCTAAGAGTTGGAAGAATTCATTGTAGCACACCGCAGCTGCTGTTCCGTTAGAGGAAATTCCACGGAGACATTTTTGCAGTTATTGAAGAAAGTCGTCTCTGGAACGTTTATTAATTTATAATATTTTGCTAAAAAAATTAAGTACTTTATTATGAGTTGAATATTAAATTTTATAAACTAATGTGAGTATGTATAATTTTTTTTTTCAAATTATTTTATTAAAAAACACGTATTATATTGTAATTAAAATATTTCGGAAGTTAACTTATATTGAAATGTATTAAACACAAAACGTTCTACTTATTTACGAAATATTTTGTATTCTTCAACGAATCGTTAGAATTTTTCAATAAAGGATTTCACATTTGGGTGAGTTTAGTACCAAAGAAATTTGGGCATGATTTGGTTCAAATTCAAGTCTAACAATTTGGTTCCCTTGCGGTTACCAAAATTTAATTTATGTAAATAAATCTCTTACGGTTGATAAGTTGAATTTGTGAAATGGTGTGAAAGGTTTGGAAATATTTTTGATTGCCGATATTGTCATACTATATTAAGATACTATCTTTGGTATATCAAGATAAAATTTTTACAAAATAGCTCGGTTATTGAAGAGGGGGAACTTTTTCGGTGTTAATGTTGGGTTTCCAACAGAGTTTTTACTTCGAAAGAAAATATATTCTTAAGTATTTCAAATAAAGGAGGGTTTCCATCAGAGTTTTTACTTCGAAAGAAAATATATTCTCAAGTATTTGATATAGAGGATGATATTAAGTTTCCATTACTTCCGTTTCCTCAAATCGTTCAGGTTAATGCTCGTAGGTTCGTATTTCAGATGAACATTGTGAAACAGGTTTTGTGTGAAATTAAAAAATAATTGAGATTTCTATGTGTGTATTTAGTTGGGGAAAGATTGCAGTTTTTATAGCGCATTGCGAGTGCAGCCCCTTGAGAGCATGGCACGCGGCCTTTAGCACCTCCGCGCGTGTTGTAGTAATGAGGAGCACGTAATTTCCCATGCCATTCTGTGTTTGCTCGTTATTATTTCGAAAGCCTTGTAGTGCCCTCTTTCTCTGTCGGACCAAAAATATAAAGAAGGGAAAAAGGGGGTCTTTAAAGCAGCCATGTAGGGTCTGCCGCTTAAGCTGGTGACGTTGTCAGCCCTCAAATTTAAAAGACTTAGAACGGTCGAACCGATTTGCAGCGCGAAGCAAAAAGACTTATTTTCCTTCAAATTCAAGTGCTCCACTTCGTTCGAGACCTTATATGGATAAGTATTATTCCAGATTTAATTCACGCCAGAAATTTAATGAGGAACCTTGAACACTTGTTTTTTAGAACGAGTAAATTGAAACGCTTGGTTAATTGCAGACACTATTATTAATTTTATTTTAAAAAACACTGTCAAGTGACAAAAGCTTTTTTGGTTATATATACTTGTTACGTATCAAACCCCATATAAGTTCTATTCATATATTTATTTTCTTAGATATATAAACCTCAGAAGCTTTCGGCGTTTGCCATAATCATCTGTTTTTTTAAAAAACAAACCATACATACAACATATAATTATTATTTTTTACATTACATAACATTTCATTTTCATTAGTATTCATACCTGTCATCTACCGTAAAATGCCTTCAATGAATTTTGTCAAGTGCATTACGTCAATTTTTTCCTCGTTCATAACATAGTATATATGTTTTACGTCTATTACTGTATCTCGTTAGTAAATTTCTCATATTTCAAACTTATCACTCTCTTTTACTTAAGATAATCGACTTAATATTTTCTAGTACATACATTCTTCATTACATTATTTTACAATTTTCATTAATTTTTATTTCCTAAAAGATCTTTCAAAGCCTACTTATTCTAACATATATTGTAAACACCATATTTTTTCGCCACTAATTTTAATTTTCACAAGTGTACTGTTACTCTTTTCCCATTCTTTTAATTTTTTCGATTATATTGGCATATTCCCCGCATCCGTCCTTTTATTCACAAGTTCTTCTAAATGCTCAATTAAAACTTAAAAGAATGTGAAAATGGTGACAGTACATTAAATTAGTGGCGAAGAGATGTGCTATTTGCAATATATGTTAGAATAAGTAAGCTTTGAAAGAAGTTTTAGGAAATAAAATTTAATAAAAATTGTAAAATAATGTAATGAAAAATGTATGTACTAGAAAATATTAAAAGAGAGTGATAAGGTTGAAGTATGAGAAATTTACTGACCAGATACAGTAATAGACGTAAACATATACTATGTTATGAACGAGGAAAAAATTGGTATAATGGACTTGATGAAAGTCATTGAAGGCATTTTACGTTAGATGACAGGTATAATACTAATGAAAATGTATTGTGATGTAATGTAAAGAATAATAATAATATGTTGTATGTATGGTTTATATTTTTTAAAAAACAGATGATTACGGGCAGACGCCGAAAGCTGCTGTGGTTTATATATCTAAGAAAATAAAGATATGAAGAGAACTTATATGTGGTTTATTATAAAGTTTTGAAGAATTATGTGAATTAAATCTGAATGTGCTTGGAAATGTAGAAACCTAAAGGAGTGAAGTCTCATAATGGAGAAGTTAGAATCCCCCATCTTTTCAAGATGACAGGGAGGAATACACTCAAGAAGAAATGGTTTCCAGTTTACGTGTGCATTGGCGATAAAAATGTAAATGAATCAATTTGCATGGAGTTCGCACATCGAAAATAGCCAACCGGAATGCATTGTTCTTGTTACCTCAGGTGCAGTGATAAGTGTTATCAGGCACTTTCCAGTGCGTCCAAAGTCGCTCAACACATTTAGGCAAGGAGTCACGACTTTATAAAGTTGAAGTAATCAATTTAAGTCCCGGCTTCAATTATACTAAACGTTTAGAATTCAAACTTTCTCAGTATTAGCTACACAATAATTTTCTTTAAAAAATTAAATTGAGTAACTTTCAAGAATAATTGATTACGTTGCCGGTGCCGATAAAAGATTACGATGGGTTTCAGTGTGCAACATTTGCATTTGTCAGATATGAGGTTTGGCATAGTATTTTTAAAGGCAACACACATAAAATATTGTAGGATTAAAACGCATAATGACGAAAGACACGATGTATATGCTAAAGAGTCCTTTAGAAACAATTCTTGCAGACATAAAATTTTTAATATTTATTGACAATATAATTCTAGATGGCGACTTAATGAGGTTGCTTTAATTAAGTAATAACAATTTGTATGCTCCGTGAAGATAACAGGACACGATTGGATGTTGAAGAAATAAGATTAGCAGGGAAACTTGGTGGAATGCAAGTGCAAACATCGCTTTTGTGAGTCGAGCAGCAGCAGCAGCCGAGTTTGCGCCCTTGTTGTTGAGAGTTTCTCGGTTTACATGTGCAAACACACGGATGTAAATCTCCTTTGTTTTTCAACGTAAATATTTACTAAATTCTGACACTTAAAGATGAGCAATAATAAATCCATAGCGTGTTAGACTCTTTTCCGAAAAAAGTGTGCATTTAATTTATTTTAAACTTGAAATTACCTACGTTTTATCAATTGGAGGTGAAAAGGTGTAATAATTTTCTCGGAAATTGACGATATACGAGGGTGGTTGTTAAGTTCAAATAATGAGAAGAAAATTACTTCTTACCAATTTAAGAAGGTTTAAAACTGTCTTCTTTTAATTCAATACGATTAATCGATCGCTTTTTCAGATTTCTCCAACTCCATATAATGCGCTTGTCTCAACAATGACTTGTCCATTCGAAGCTGACCTTCAAGCAACAACTGAAGTCGTGTGAGCGGGTGAGCCTTTTTCTTGGCCAAATGTGGACGTTAGTCTTAAACTTTATTCTCCAATAATGTTTCTGGATATTCCTTAGTGATTTATTTGACTTCCTCCATATGTTTTGTATAACAAACACGCTTCGACTGTAACATCGAGTTTTCTAATTCAAAAATATTTTGCTTTTTCTCGGTGCACTTCCACTGTTTCAACTGTTGCATCTCTCAGGGGTGTAATAACGACGCCACTTTTAATAAAAAGTTATGAAACATTCAAAACCTCTGTTGTATTGCGAGTAAAAATATCCAAACACTTCTGATAATTGTTCATTCGAGCGCGTTTTCTGGTTGACGGTTAACAAGCGAGACAGCAGCCATCGCGTTGATTTTTCATACCAAAGTAATGATGTAAAATGTTGTTGGCACGGTACCGATCTCTTTGAAGTGTCAGAAGTCTCGTGTATTTTCATTCAATGATCTTTTGAATACTGTACTGGGGATTTCTACGATATTATCCCGGGCCCTAGCGGTTTCTGGGCATCCTAAAGGGCCATAATCCTAAATGGGGGTTCGACAACGTTTTTAGTTCAGCTATTTTATTTTATTCAACAAGTATTATGACAGTATTAGCTTGTATAATATTTTACCACCTCTAAATTCTATCGAATAGACATCTTTAGTAACTCAGTGCCTCAAAATCTATTGTTGCTTAGTAGATACACTTGTAATTTAAAAGTGATGTCTCGTGTTCTACTTAATCTATGAAATCATGAGTACTTGGAAGTTTTTAAGATATTTTAATTCTATTTTCCCACAACTACTTTTCATGGCTCTAAGATTTACATATGTGTTTCGTTTAATTAATTTCAGCCAAAATCTTCATGTGTGAAACATTTTCTGTTCTTTTACTGCTGAATCAATAATTACCGTATCAAAATTAATAATTTATTTTACGACCTTTTTTAACAGTCAGATGTTAACCATTAACAGTCCAATAGCATTTTTCATAATCCGAAAAAAAATATTAACCATGAAATCTTTAATTAACAACGGAACAACTTTTATGAACGTATTTATACCCTCTTCAGGCCATCTGACTGAAAGGTTTGTTTAGATGTAAACGCTTCCATACTATTTTCACTATTACTAAATTTCCACTAATTCATAAGTGAAGAAAACAGTGATATAAACAGATTGAAAACAAAATTAATTACAGTACTAGTTTTCAAATATCAATTGATGTTTTTTTTACCTCCCCTAAAGGTACATATATTATGTAGTCACGAATATTTTAAGAGTATATATACGTAAGGGTGTAGAATAAATAAATAAATCATTTAATTATACCTATATATTTTCTGTATCATGGAGCACATAAAAATTTGTAATATCTAATTAACATTTTACAGGGGGAATTCCTCGTATTATTATGAACACAAATTCTCACAGATGTTACTTATCAACTATGAAGTGCTTGTATGTTTTCTTAAATAAATGTATTTTCATTTGTGTTTCAAACCACGACTACGGATCGCAACTGTTTCTGCAGTTTGTTATTCAAGCAGGGTAAAGCAAGAAACTGCGCGTATGTAAACATAACTGTTTCAAGAATTCTTGCCGTAAATAGATTTATTACTGAAGCAACGTGTCGTATTACACTTACAGCAGGGTAACGTTTCCTACAGGTGAAAAACATAATCCTCTTAGAAATTTGAGGCAAATAACAATAAATAGTTAAGTGCCTTAAGGGAAATTTTAGCATAATCAGAATAATATAAATTTGATTATAATTCATGCACTTCCCTGAATAATGTTATTTACAATTTTTAACTCTCTCTGGTATTTTAAGGAACGAACACTCAAATATCGCAGAAAAAAGGGGGAAAAAATGACGAGTACTTTATGGTCAATAGGTAGACCATTAATAATAAATATAAAATGTTTGTATACAAAATAAAGAAATGTCAGTTTAAATAAGAGTACAATAAAAGAAAAGTTATTTACAAAATTTACACACATTTTAATTAATTTTAAAGGTGCATAAACCCTATTTCTGGCAAAGTTGTACGTAAGTACTGTATAGGGGCACTATAATATATAAATAATCTGATAAAAACATTACTATGAGATTAAAATTATATTTAGACACATCCATATGTAATCAAATTTCAGTGACCTAATGACGTGAAAAAATCTACGTCGAAAAACTAACAAAATTTTGGACCATGGTTACAAGACCGCATAATTTACAATTCACTTAAACCTTCAAATGTGATGAATTATTCTTGCGGCGTCAGTTGTAGATGTAAATGAGTTGCTGCGACTTAGATTCTAGTGCTCGTTGATAGTATTTCTCTCTTTATATTTATATATATATATATATAAAATGTTTTTTTGTATTTATCTGACCTGCCTGCCAGTGATTTACATGGTGGTAACTAATTTTAATTGTCTCTCGGCTCCAAAGAAGGACTGAAATCATTAAACTATCTCTGGATGCACCTGATATATGTTATATTTTTGTTTTCCTGGCAACTAAAGTTCTCTCAGCTATTTTTAGTCGTCTTCTAGGCCAATTATTGTTTTGGACGATGAACCTATTTAACTCCGTGCAGAGACTAATAATCCTCCTTTCATCGGCTCATCTGTCGACTTTGGATTTTCCGCTTTCCTTTTTACCTGTCAGCAGCTCAACTCATTAATTTTAGCATATAAATAATTAAAATTGTTTGTAATACAAAATAATAATGTATTTTTAAAATATATAGGAAATTTCATTTCATATGATAAATCTGCAGATATTAGAATTTTTAAATCAATTATAAGGGATAATAATCCAATAGCATATCCTCCTTGGAAACCCCAGATGAACCAGTTTCACTGTACTGAAGTTTGGTTTAAAATAATTACTGTTATACACCGTTGTTTTAATTTATCAACCTTTTTGTAAAGCACAATCTTTATTTTTTAATCTTTGTTATTGTAATCTTATATTATGACGTGTCCTATTTCCTCGACCGAGGACGAATGGAATGAATAATAAATATAAATATAATTTTACCGCTTGTAATGTTCCGCATAATGTATGGGATTTTCTTATCGCTTATACGTGATCTTCGATTGTTATAGGTAAGGATTAAATGTGAAACAGAAGTTCCGAATTTTTTTAAGCAAAAATAATGTGAGAAATATGTTAAAAAACCTTTTGGGACAAATACGCTTAATTATATATTATCGTTTGTGTTACGAATGTTATACAAATCTTCAAGTTTTAAATTTATTCCACAGTGCAGACAGGTAGCAAATGATTTCGGTATTGGCTATACCTTAATTTCGATTAATACCTTATACAACGCACTAAAGATATCAGCGGGATCTAGCAACAAGAATTAACCTCTGCACTTGTTCGTATTGAGAATACATTGCGGTAATCCCAGACTATCTTCGGACAGCCTAAATCGATACTGTAATTCATGAATACCTAATGGGTAAAACCGGCAAGCAAACTAATGCAGAACCAGCAAGTCCACGAGCCTTCCCTATCAAGCGTAGTCTTTTGCTTTCTTTCTCACAGCTCGCTTTAAATACGGAAGAGCTTAAGTCCTTAACACCCTAATGACCAGGAATAACTGCGAGGGATATTAATTATTACTCAAACGGTTCATTTAAATAAGGCACTTATAACTGGCTAGTTTTTAATCCTTTCTGGCTTAAATTTCGCAAAGTTCTTTCTACCACTTGATCTTCAGATGTAAGTGAAATAAAAACGACTTTGTTTCTTTAAATAAATTTGATTTTAAGATTACATATAATCACTTAAATTGCGTGATATTAACTAGTCTTAAACTTTTATAATTAACTGCAGTTTATAATAATAAATCTAAATGGATACAGAGGAAACTCGCAGATTAAATGATGTTTTATTATTTCACACGCCATTCTTGTATGCTAATCGCGTTGAATAAACCCTACTGATAAGGAGGGCTTTAAGAATGCAGAATAAGTCAAGAATATTATTAAAAACTGTCCCTTTTTCTCACTACTTAATTATGTGCTCTTTACACTAAAGGTTTTCAGAAGTCAAATTAAAAAACACATTTTTAATAAATATCTCCAAAATTTATAATTTTGTCACGACATTCGGCTATTTTCCATAGTTATATATTACAATAAAACATTTACATCACTGATATTTTCAATGCACACATTCATATGAACAATTATAAGACAGCCATACTAAAATATTTATTTTACTATCACTAATGACAAAGATATAATAGAATTAAAAGCGGTCCTAATGAATTTTAATATACCTGTTAGATATTGGACAGTTGTGATAGTCGAATAAATATTAAAACCGTTGGTGTAAGGATATAAACACAACATATTCAAAACCATTCGTCATAAACTTTAAAATTAATTGAAAAATATCACTATTTAATTTTTTAATTATAATATATGCAAGTTAGTTGATATTTTATTGACAAAACGTAAACAATTATTTCGAAATTTTACAATATTCCTTCTATTTACAACATAGAGATATTTCTACAATAAAACAGTACATATAATTCAACCTTCGTTGAGCTACTATGTCTCATTAGATATTTTCTAAATGAGTAATTGCGTTTAACAAATATTATCAATTGATAATATTCACCTGAAATTATTCTGAATAAAGTTCCTTGCGTAGTAAAGTGTGACAACATTGAAATAAGTTTATTTCGTACGTACCAAACATCCGATTTGGATGCAATTCGGTAACGGAGAGAGCATAAACCGATTGCGTTCCCGGAAAATTTAAAATAAAAATTGAATGCCGCATTGAAATCCTCTCTACCTGCGCTGGGGTGCGAAAAATCACGGAAATCTATTAAAAACTGCACAGAATTTCGACAAGGTATTTTGATTTGGTAGGCAAAAAATGACACGTTCAAAACCAGATACTGTCGATATTGATTACAACAGGATAAAGTAGAGTCAGATATCTGAATCATTCCAATTAAAATAGTGGTAATATACTTCAAAATTAAGAGAACGCCTCTATTAAAATATGAAATAAAAAGTATAATGTCACGACTTAATTGATAGTCGTCACGTTGTTTGACATTATGTGACGTCTTAATTGTCCATATTTTAAAAAGTTTTAATTACAGTTTTAAAGTATTTGGTTACAATTAGTACTTATGAAAGTTTTTAGTTAAGCGTGAGACCCTAATCCCAGGTTTCCCGTGGGAAGAACAATTGGCAGTTACTTTGGCATAAATTAAATATTGCCATTGAAAGTTTGTGTTTGGTTATCTGTGTCGTCGTCCTTTGATGATCTGGAACACATGGTTTCGTTTTGAGTTGGCACTGCTAGCAGTACTTGAAATATTTCATCAAATTATGCTTCTGTGCTTATTGGCCCTAATCACTTCACTTTCTCACTATTATCACGTGTTACCGTCGATTCAACTCTAATTGAGGAGTGACTCACTGAACATGTTCCAAGATAGAACACGTGACTTTAATTCCTACCACATTTAATATGCTGGATGACATTAATATACTCGTAGTTAACTTTAATTGCTTTAACATTACTTTTGAAATCTCTATTAATATATATATTTTTTTTATTATATTTTTATTAGCAATCAGATTACTAATGATCTTTTAGCTAATTTGCTAACATGTACAATTTAATAATAGGGTCTTGTACTGATGTCGTGGAGAGGTGAGGGTTCAACAACGCCACCTCAGTTTTTATTGTAGTCTATTGGCCAGCATCTCTTCAGTCTTCGGTTGTTATTACGTAAAATTAATTTTTACGTGCGACGCTTAAGATCAATCTACACGGAAGTCCGACTGTTCTCGACTATGTTTCATCACGCCGCAGCCGAAAGGACTCGCCAACAATGCCGTCTGGCCGGACCAACAATTGAACAAGCTCTGCCGTTACAATATTACTTATACAATTCGGGCCTACTTTTCCTTGTTACAATAATGAAAAGCCAGCGTCTAAAATATTAGTTTTTACACCAACGTGAAGAATAAGTAACGTATTATTGTAACACGTATTTCATTTATATTTCTAATAATTATATCAGATAACAAATAAATAAAAATTATTATATTTTCGATTAATACAATACAATTAATATTAATTGCATAATCAAATTTATGTATTGTTTGTTATATTTTAAGAGTTATTCAGAATCTGACCATTCCTTTTAGAAATAAAATATTTTATTTAATAAATAATATCAGATTTATACAATTTCGTTAAAATTTTGATTTTAAATTACACTTTTCTTCCCAACTTACAGAATAAGTTGGACCATTCATTTCAAAGCATTTTTTTTTATTACGATCAGGTTACTATCTAAATTTGTTTCGTAAGTAGAAAAATACTTATAGTGTCGGGATTTATAAAAAAATATATAATAAGGTATATTTATATAGATTGAAATGTCGGTTTTTCGTTTCTCAAGGCACTTAGCATTCTATCTTTTCATTAACAAATAATATAATATTATGTTATTATTTCTCCGCTCCGAATAAATAAATGAATTAATCCCCAATAAATTATTTTTTTGAAACTATTCCGCCTCTTTTCATTTATCACTGTGAAAACACTTTTACTACAATTTGTATGGTCAAACTTGAATCCATAGCTATATGTTCCTTAAATATCAATGTCAAAATAAATAAGTACATTTTTTTTTTATATTTCATATGTAGTTGTAAAAAAAATGGAGCCTTAACGATTCTAAGTCTTCATTGATTTTAAAACATTAGTCACTTTGTCCCGGTGGTCGTTAAGGTCGACCCGTAGGAAAACGTCGTTAAATTTACATCGGGTGTAAACACTGACTTCCTACATTAGCTACGCTTTTATTTTCGCATCGGTCAAACTACAATTTCCAAATCGTGATCAGCTGAAATATACCTTTAAATCAACGAGCTTCTAGCAACTATGTAATTCAAATGGCAGGTTACGTTCAAAACCATTCCAATTAGTATTAAAATAACAAATGGTTTGGATTTTAGAGCACTCACCTTCAGAATAGTAATTTTATATATGTATATAATTCACATTTAGCAATTAAAATTTCAGGCAATACCACAACCTGATTCAACAAGATAAAAATATACACGATTAGTTGATAATCCAAAATTTTGACATAGTAAAACAATAATTTAATCTCTTCAAAGAAAATAATGTTTCTGTTGGTGCGCGTTTTTGAATCGTGTGATTTTAGTACATTTTTATGTTTTATATATTAGAGAACCTGAAAATCGATGTCATCTAAATTCCTGTATGACTTTCTGATTTTTCTCGCCTCTTTCCTGAATTAAAGACAAGTCTTGATAAAAGCGAACTTCACACAGTAACCGAGTAATTTTGATAAATAAATTTTCAGAAGAGTTATTCATATCAAAGACGGCAGAAATAAATCCAATATTACTTTACGGTATGAAGAGATACGGTATCATAATTTCTATTTATGTATTGCTATTATTTTATTACTATTTATTCTTTTAAAAAAAAATAAAGAAAAAATCTGAATTAATTACGAAATTGTTTGGTTTTATACGTCATAGTGATTGAAACGTTATTGTAGTTAATAAATAAAATAAAAATCGTTGATACCAGCTACCAGAACAAACAACAATTTTTTCAGAAGAATTATAAAACACACGCGGAGTTGTTTTTCGACTATATTATGAACGTGCTAGTACACACACACAAAAATTGTTCTACTATACTTTGGGCTATTCTACTCATCGCAGATTTTGTGTAAATCAACTGTCAGAGACGTCCTCGAAGTGTAGTCCGTCGTGATACGAACGATTTTCAGTAACCCCGACTTCGATTTTTGCACTACAGCTGAAGTTGTGCGATAAATAATGACTCGGTGTGAATTCCTCAATCGCATATTAAAAGCGATATCTTCCGGCAATTGGCAGTATATCAGCCGGTCCATGCTTCCATCTTTTATGCGGCTACTGATGGCTTCGGAGGGCGATAACCGCGCGCAGTTTTAAGGCACATTCAATGAATTATTCGTACCGTGAATGGCTATGTTACGACGCGTTTATTGTGCCAGTATCGACAAGTTATACATTTGAAAAAAACCGTCGAATGAATTTTTAAATTCCAAGCGCCACAATTATGGGCACGGTGCCGGCCAATAAATTGTGTTCTCGGCGAATGTTGACGATCTGTAAATGCGTTTATCTGCGATTGTTAGGCATTCGAAACAGTGTCAATGGATGTGTGGCAGAACAAAAAGAATGTGTGCTGCTTTATTAGAGGACAATCCACAAAGAAGGTTTTTTCTAACTGCAGAATACAATGATATACTTTCGTCCACTGAGCGTTGGCGAATGTAATTTTGTTTTCGCTTTATGAACTTTCACGCACAACAGACATTATTTGAATGGAATAACTTATTAAACGCGATATTGAAAAATCAGCTACGGAACCTACTCTCCAACACTGAATCATTATAACCGGAAGTGAGAAAGTCAACTACAAAAATTTCGTATCATTAATAACAACGACTCTAAACTTTTATCCTCGAGTTATAAGATAATAACTACGAACCACAATGTCAATTGAAATTCAAACATCAGTGACAGTAAATGTTGAGCAAATATTAGTTAAACTCACAGTAAGCCTAGATTTAATAGTTTTAATGATTTACTCGGTAGAATTATACAAATTCTAAAGTCGTGACCGTTCAGAAATTAAGATACATTGGATACATGAGAATCATAAAACAATTACAGTTTTGTGAGGTCATATATTATTATTACGTATAGTGTTTTTATTCATTCTGTGTCATGTGCAATCATATGTCAACTGAAGATTAGTGAAAGAGAAGATGTTACATGGAATAAAAATAATAATTTCAGATGTAAACAGAAATTTGTATCTTACACCACTGGTCTTCCAAAAAAGCACCAATTTCCTTTGTTCATCAAATATTCTGTCGGTAGAATGTTTTCTACGTCTCTGATAGAATTTTTAATTTTACTAATGTCTCTGTTTCCTTCTGTACCACGTGACTTGAAGAAACTGTGCAATTTTTTTTTATTGAGATATAGAAAAAAATAACCACATTAATTACACTGCAGTTTTAAATTAAAAATAACAAACTGACTGGACATAAATATAGTATTGTTAAAGATAAATTATGCACCATAATTCTTTCATATACAATTTATGTACTTAATTCCGATTAAACCAATTTTTCAGTTGCGTCATCAATATTTTCGACTTTAACGAATTAATTATTTATTAACAATAAAATTATGAAATTATTATATATATTACTTTTGTAAAATAATTTAATTAACGTAACTATTGTTAACAGAACTTCTTCTAAAAATGTACGTTTCACCAAAATATGTGATACAATTAAATTAATAAATTATCTAAATTGGCTAAATACTTTAAGTATTTTAATGTACTAAATTAATAAAATCAGTGAAAGAGATAAGTTGAAACGAAATTCATTGGTCTCAGTCACAGAGTTGCTGTTTTACATTTATACTATAAAGGCCAAACGTGACGTGAAGCTTGCGTAAGGACCAAAATTGCGCCATAGGCGACAGCAAGGACCACGTGATCTTTCCCGATCTCTAATCCAATTTAGAAATTATAATCCATTAACGGTATAAAGTATGCTTCGTAGAAAGTAAGGAACAGATATGCTTTACTCTATATACTGCCTATTCAATATAAGAAATAATTCCTTGCTTTTACTCGGGTATTTAGTTAAACGAAATTTTTTCTGGACAATGTATAATAGGCAAATTGAGGAGGATCGTCGTCACTAAGCTGATAACGACATAGACGACAAAACTGACGGTTAAATATTGTAGAAATAAATCAGGAAAGGGAAATAATTAGATAGCTGTTCAAAGAGTCAGTCAAGTGACCGAAAGTAAATAATAGCACAGAGAGAGTAATAGGATAAATCAAAAAAATAGAAGAGAAAATTCATATCAGGGTCTGACTAGCAAACGTATCGTGTTGCTCCAAATTCAACAAACTTTGCCCGGCTATATTTGGGTGCGATGAATTTTTAATGTACCTATTGCAACGCTTTTTTTTTAAAAAAAACACCAAACACTGGCAAACTCAACATTGGCGAATCCACAATTTTCACGTTGTGAAAAAAAAAGCCAAGTGAAATTGCCACCGACGTGGAAATTTTTATTAACTTTACAAACTGCTGAACAAATAATTTGAGGGAATTTAGAGGTGGTTGGCACGCACACTGCAATTGACATTGTCACTTTGTGCTTTTTAGGTTTCGGTACTTAGTTTGAAATGTTCCTCTGCCTAGAAATCTTGCGCGTATATATTTCGAGTGTCCGACAGCATCTGAGGTACCCTACTTCTTAAACTCCCAAGGAACAGAGATAAGCTGAGAACGACCTGCCGTGAGCTGGAAGCGAAATTCGCATTGCAGTTTCGGTGTTCAATTGAGGATAAACACTGGCCTGTATCTGCAACACTACAACACACGTTTCTTCGTCTGAATTCATACAAACGAATATATTCACTCAGAAATCATTCTTTGGTCTTAACTCGTAACACGACTTAATTATATACAATATTCACTTATTTCAAAGAAAAGTACTTACAAATAAAATTATTGATAGTTATTGAAAGTTTAAATCGATTACATTCATGACGTGTCTATAATTTCTCGTTTTAAGGAATCGTTCTAAAAATATTGTTAGTGTCCCATAAAAGTCTTATATTTTGTTGACGATACAACCAATCCTATTAAAACTTAAAATTAAGAAAATTAACTTATTTTATATTAAATCATAAGCTTAGCTTAGTTCAGAAGCAGGAAATAAAGTTCATTCTGACGAACATTTTGAGAAAAGATTCATTCTTTAATCTTTACGTGTATGTTTAATTCAAAAACTTGTGGTGGAAGAAGCTTCTATAAGTCATCTAAATCAAGCTACTGAAATTATTCAATATATCCTGCCAAATAAAGTTGTAATGACGCTGTATAACAAGATAATTTTAAATAACTTTTATCAGTAGCAACGTTATCAAGAAGTGTATTTAACCTGTAGAATAGCAATTTTTTATGTGGTGAAAAATCATCCACATACTGGAAATCGAGTACTCTTCTAGTCGGTAGTAGAATTAATGCAAAATGTTAAAATTTTTAATGACTGTTTGCATTGCGATAATAAATATTAATAAATATCAATATTTAAACTAAAAGCCGTTATAGGTGTTTTTACGTCCAACTTGTGTGTGTTAGTGATAGAAAAATAATATGTTAAATGAAACTGGAAAATATAAAAAAAATCTTTAATATTTGGCTTATCCAATTATTTGGATAGTTTCCAAAACATATAACTAAAGAAGGTTTCATAATTTTTATTGGCGTAAAATAAATTTTCTAAAAATATGTATTTTTAAAAATAACATACGCTTTCCGGGTGTATTGATTTAATAAAAGGTTCGCGATTTATCGAAATTGTTTATCAAACCTGACGACAGCGGTGATGATTTTCGCACGAACAATGTGTTTTAATAAACAATTGTCTGCGTTGATAAATCGAGAATATTTTATTAAATGTGTTAATTTGTTTGGTCTATGTAAATAATCATCTACATTGTTACAACAGAAAAAACAAACGATATATCGCTAACTACTCTAATTAATTTTAAAAAAAATTAGACCTTCTATAAGGCAACAATATTATATTTGTTTAAAAAGGTTTATTACGTATATTATTTTTTCCTTTGGAAGATAAATAAAATTCGTAAGAAAACTGAATAATCAATTTTAATGTGGAATACAGAAATCGGATTCGCTTCTATAAATAAAACAACTTTTGGTTCAATAGTTAGCAAAATATATTGGTGCAATAAAATATAATTAAAAACTCAACAACAACACTCAAATTAAAGAAAAATTAAAAAATGAAAGAAGTAATATTGAGAATAAATATAGCTGGTCATGTAGCCAGCAAGCCCAAAGTAAACCAATTCAAATATTAACGAACAGGAAACTCGGAAGAAAACTCCCTGTGGACGTAAGAAGCGGAAAGTGCGTTGAAAATTCCTTTAAGAATAAAAAGAAGTTAGAGGAGGTGGAAAAAAAGAAACACTTCATATAACCGGATTAAAGGTAATAAAAATATAAACAATCAACACATTTAGTGTATCGCTGTACCGAAAACTAAATCGAGAATCACAAATAATTACACCATTTAATGAATAAAATTTTAAAGATTTGATCATCTAGGCTGTTTAATTCTATCTTCTTTACTCCGTAAATTCGGTCTACGTTTTCTTACATTGACGGATAACCTTAAGTTATTATTTCACTACCCGTTCAATCTCTTAATGGAGGAATAAGTAAATTGATCAGTTAAATATTTACTCACACAAACTAAATAATTCATAGAGAAACAACCCATTCAGTATGTAAAAATTTAAATTTAATTTTAAGATTTAATGAGATCCAAGGTTTTTCCGAATTTCTTTATCATTTTCCACAAGATTTTTGTATTAACCTGGGATTAAAATACGTGAAAAATTGTAAACACGTTATATGTTCTAAGTAAGTGCATGAAACAAATCTTCTGATGTAAACACAAATTTCACTGTGGGAGAAATCAGAATCTTATTCACAATAAACGTTAGATTTTTAATTAAATATGCATTAAGACAAAAATAGTATATTGCAGTTTAGAACCATCGATGCTTTCTATTATTTTACGTAGAATATATTAGTTAAATTTTTTATATTTACTAATCGTGTTAGTCGCACAGTGAATATAAAGTAACTTTTGTATTAAAATGTTATTTATTTCTGTGTACGTAACACGTAACACGTAACACGATTAATCAGAGGAATGTTTGTTTATCAAGATTACGCATAAATAATATTTTTTTGAAAAATTCTAGTTTTAGCTGCAGGAAATGATTTTTATATTTGGAAAAAAATTATTTTGAACCTTTATTAAGAATATTGGGAGTTAAGTATTACAACTTGATTACCACAGATTTACTCCACGTTAAATTAAAACATGGTTCTTACATTTTGAGCCCGCGTTTCGCCTATTTGTTTACTAAAAGAGATTAACTTAAACCTAGTAATAATATTTCTGTTTATTTTGTAATTTTTCACTTGTATTATACGTACAATTCGGTAAATTATATTAAGTTTATTGTTAGTTTAAAAAATATTTTTTTTGTTATCGCAAAATAATTGCAGTGACTATTTGTGGGTTGCGAATATTTTTATTAAAACATAAAGGTACAAATTGTTCGAAATAGTTCTAGATTTTACGTAAAGTAGCCTTTTCCCATTTTATTGACGATTTGACAATTTTTATTTGTAAATTCCATTATAAACTGAGAAAATAGGATAACCCAACTGATAATTTAAAATTTGTGGTAGATAGATTAATACAGCATTTCTTACATAAATAATTGTATGTGAAAATTTAAAAGTTATTAACTTGAATGTATAAGTGACAAATATAAAAATGAGTCACATAAATTATAAAATAAAAATGAAATGATTATTCAATTACGTTTTCATTGTGAAGTACTGTATTATTTAAAAAAATATTTTGGTGAGTTAAAATTAGTAACTGCCATGTTCACTTACTGGTTATGAGATTTCCATTAACAATCTCAAATCATGTCACAGGAAACTCATTTTCTGCCAGCTTATTGACATTTGCCGTGTTGCTGTTTTGTTATAAAAGATGCACGTTGTCGTGTTGCTGCAGGATCGCGCCACATTTGCTATTCAATCCCTGATCCAAAGCACCTGAGCTTAACCAGGCCCCCGCCTCCTTAGATTTTGCATGTTAAAGGCGTTGGCCCCCTTCCAAGGAGCTAGTGGAGTGCCCGCCCATGTTAGCTACACATGTAAATATTGCATGGCGCCCAAGAGCTGCCATCATCGCCCGAGCCGCGTCGCCACCTTCAATTAAACACCGAGCCGCAGTCTGAAATTGCCAAAACAACACGGCTAAAGAATACTCGGAGACCTGCGGCGCACACGATGGGGGGGTCGAACTGCACCAACAAGTCGTGGGGTCTCCTCACCCAGCTGCAACGAAGCTAAGAAATTATGCTCAACCTCAATTCGGCATAATATAAAAGAAAACTTCAGAACTGCTGTCGAGGTTAAGGATTTTTAAAAACAATTCTTAACATCGGCAACACGCAGTACAGGGTAACCATTCATTAAAATTGTAGGACGTATTATATTTATTGCTATTATATGTATAGCACTGATTTAAACACGTGAAACACCTCTCCTAATTGCATCTTACTATTTAAATTTATTTGATATGTGACATTCTATATAAATATATTAATGCCTTTTGGCTCTACATCGCTTAAAATACAGATATTTTTGTATTTTCACGTTTCATGCATTCGGGAATCCGAAGTCGATGAAATACAATTTCGTTTCTGTCTGTCACACTGACTTTGTTCGCTCACAACAAATCGGTGGAACCGATTTTGACGAAACTTATTTCGTTCTTATATAGAGGCGTGATTTAGTAATATCAAACGACCACCATCCACATTAAACCAAATTTGGCGCACGTTTTAACATTTTGGACAAGAAATTTGTACCATTTCCAAAAAAAAACTACAGAAATGTCACGCACTGAAAATTTTTACGATTTATTAAAATGTCATCCATCAAGATAGTCGCACAATAATCTTGCCGATCACCTGCGGTGGCTGCCTCGCATTACAGAGGACCCGGGTTCAAACCCATGGCTGTTTGTATAAACCTTCGTAAAATCAGTCCTCCGACTAGGAAAAATGAGTTGCCATAATGAGTCGCTAATGACTTGAGCTGTTGGTGCGACAGTAAATAAATCAATTATAAAATAATAATCTTATTGAAGAAGGAACATTAAATTAAAAAAAAATGAGTCTGGTAACGTAGTAAAGAAAAAAATAGCTATACTATCAATTGTAATACACCGAAGACAAATCATTGTACCACGGCCCCGAAATTAATTCTTACCATCTTTTAAATCAAATTTTATTTCAAGATTTAAAATGGCCATTAACGACGTTATTTCAAATTACTTTCTTACAGTAACAATTAATTACGTATTGATATGCTAACTTTGTGTTTCGAATTTGTAGTTAAAATATTTTCATAACTAATAAGAAATAAAGCTAAGTCTTTCAATATTTTATTAATTACGTATTTATAATCGCATCAACAACGAAGGACTGTGTTGCATTTATTTTGTCTCGGTCCGAATTGGTAGGAGTTTTACCGTTCGGAAACAGTCGCACACGACACCCATTGTGGCCGGGATTCGAACCATTCTATAATTGTTTTTGTGAAAATTAACTTGAATAACTTCCAGAAGCAACTGGCTTGCTAGAAAAAAACAACAATTTTTTCACACATTATTCATATTTGTTTGCCTTCTTTAATGTCGTCAGCTTCTTCGTTTTGTTTCAAAATAGGAAATCTTGCGTTTTATAAATACCAACTAAAGCAAAGGCAACGCAGAATAGGTACACGGAAAAAGAAAGTATTCCACTTGAGACCACATAAATTTATAATGAGGAAAGGTGTACCATATAGCAATTATTCAGGAGAATGCAAGTGTAGCGCGTTTGTTTGTTGCAGAAATACATGTAGCTGACAGTAGCTGGTTTTGAAATAAATGTCAAAAATTTTCATCTCTATGGCAATTACCAGTTATAAAAATACTAAGTAGCTGCCACTACAATTCAAAAGGCAATGTACTTTCAGAATTCATTTGTGTAACATTCAGATAACTCACGAGCCAAAGAGAAAGTTTAGAAGTAAAGACTGAAGCTTCGCAGAGGGAACATAAGCATTATATTTATACAGTTTTTAATTGACATATACACGTTAAAGAATATTAAATTTTAAGTACTAGGCCTACATGGACGAATTTAGTAAATAAAATTAATATTTTCCTGATTATCAGTCTCAATTTATGACGCTTAATGTGGTTTATATGCGAAAAATTTGACGTAAATATATTTAAAAATTATATTTATCTGCCTTCTTTAAATAAATGAAAAACATCAGCCTATTAGTGAGAAATTCGTTATAAAAAATTTAAAACATTATAATAAAAATGACATGACTTTAATCACAAAGATTTTCGTACCACTTCTGGTGTTGTAAATTTCAGTTAAATTATATAATTTTAAATTTATAATCTAAATTCCAAGAAAACAAAATTTTACAAACGTGATAATTTATGATATAATTATGTCAAAATTTTATAGAATATATGAATTGGAATTTTTTAAAAAATTTTCATTCAAAATTCTGATTAATTGTAAATATATTTACGTGAATATCGCAGTTTTTATTTTATTATACACAAGTGTGGTAACAACAAAATTGGAAGGAATTGAGAAACTGTTCAGTCAGTCCCACAACACATTTTCTTTTCAATTAAATATGAAGTATTTTAGACTTAATCATAATATTCATTAAAAAAAATTCAAAACAATGCATCTTTCGTGTAAACTTTTAAAACATAATATTAGCAGTAAAATCACTGAGAATGCTTTGCTTTGGAAGAAAATTGTGAATGAGTACAACGATTAAGTCGAAAGTTTCGTTGATTGAAATTGAGAAAAAAGTGTATTGTGGGACTGAATAAATGACAAAATAGCATCAGTCCAATGTTTCAGCTTTCTAATTCCAAAATTTATATAGATGAAATTTTAAAAAATCTGATCGAAACAGACGGTATAATAGAGATGAAATTTTCATTAAACTTTTTAATATAAATATATAAATTTAGATAGCTGTCTAATAGAATATTTGCATTACTTCTCTAAGATTATAAACTGATTCTCAGATATATCTCAACGGCTCACTAAATATATCACTAATGAGCTTTAATTGCAAGGAACTGAAAATTCGAACGAACTCTGACCCTTTTAAAAATTGCCTTTAATGCGCTTGATTCTGTATTAATTTATGCACTGAAACAAAGAAAAATGGGAATGACTGTATCTGAGTTGATTAGGTGTTCCACTTCACTCATTTGCAAATAACAAACTGCAGCAGACGCTGAACGGCGTGCAAGCGAAGAGTAATCACAAGGCTTAACTAGTCGGTTGATAAAGCGCCCTTTTTCTCCGAACAACGGAATTCGTGCTTCGTAGAAACAGAATATAGCCTACAAAATCCGTACACCACTGGCAAATTTACAAACAGAAATTTAGATTCATACTAGTTTAATAGAAATGCTTCTGGAGAAATTAATAAATATATTAAACATATATCTATTGAAAAGCTTTAACCATAAACACGAGCGGCATCAAACCATAACTGAAAATAGTCACGCAGGGGAAATAAATTTTATGACTTTCCACTTCTCACATGTCCCGACATTTAAACTTTATCTATGTGCAAAAGTATGGCAAAAAATTCATTTTTTAATAACTGCCAAAGTAGCGACCATGTACCAGGAAGTCATTTAATAATTATTATACTTAGAATATTAATTGTAACATAGTAATCACAAGAACTTTCTCAATTCATCCCTTACAAAAAATATGCTGGACCAGTTTATTTGTTATTGAACTTAGTTGAAATTAAATGAGGCAAAATGTAATCACAAAATATTTCTTTATTTGGATTGTAAACGTCATTGATCGGCCGAAATATATGAACATATATTTTATATACACAGTCTATACTTGTAAATATAGTTATTTTTATAGTTTTAAATAGCGTGTTTAAGAGAGATGTGGAACTGAAATAACGAAAATGTAAGGAATAAAAAAAGTTTCACAAATAACAAAGCAGCTTTAGTGCTATTTGTTTTAATTATCAGGGATTTCCTGGCTTTATGGAGCAGCTTAGCGCAAAAGTAATTTGAACTTCGTTAGGAACTTGTAAACACGAATTATTAATGTCATTGTGAAAGTAAAAAAAATTTTTTTTGCGTTGACTTCCAGTTCTAGTTGCAAGCTGGTACGGATGAAACAACACGGTCCAAACTCCTTCGGGACATTATGGGCTCTCCTACTCCGCTGTCCATTTTGCGTAGCTTTAATGCGTGGCGTTGTCCTGTATCCAATTGTGATACCAGGCATTAAACAGAAAGCAAACTTCAACTGTGGGTGAGGCTTGTCTCAGGAGAGTATTGAATTCAGACTTTGGACCGGACAGGTCAATATTCCAACTTGCTAGCATCACTTCAGTTAACTACGTTCCTCTTCATATTTCCTAACATTCATTGATATTATCAATGGTAAATTATTATAAAGATATAGAAATGAAAAGGCTTAAAAATGAATTGGTATGAAAAGACGACACACCCTATTTATAGAGGTACTGTTAAGTTCAGAGAATTTGAAACCGTAGATACGAATTGGTTCGAGAGTAGCCGGCACAGTGAGAAGAGTAATGTTTGAAATGGCTGTATGCACTTATAAGTGAAAATATAATACATCTGTTTAAAAAGTTAATAAACAGACAAAAAAGCCAAATGACGAAAGGAACAAAGTTTCCATACACGTTGAGTGGTATTTATGTCATCGTTTAATTTTGTCCCTTCATTTGGCTATTTTACCTAATTATTATATTCATTTACAGTTATACAGAAAGGAAACGCATTTTAGACGGAGTGGAAAAATTATAAAAATTTTCAATTTCAAAGCTTTTAATGGTCTGAAATTCCTATGACGCAGAGTAAATTAAAAAAATACTAAAATTTCACAAAATGATAATCCGTATTTCAGATTTGGATATCATCTAATAATGTAGGTGGTGGTAATTTTTATTAATAAACCACTACTGCTGTAGGTCAATAAGTACAAAATTTAAGAGATGGCTCTAGAAATATAGAAGTATTCAAAAATACCATCTTTCAATACTCCGCTCTATTCGTTGTACTCAAGCAGTTTGAAATTGTTCTGAATGCTATATTTTTAATTGTAGCTATTTTGATGATTAAGGACTTTCTTTCAGTTTGATAAATTTGGATGCCATACGCGATTTTAGATCTTATGATCGCATTATATGTTAGGATTAGGGTACTTCTATCAGCGCCCCAATTTTTTGCACCATTACATATGAGAATATATAATCTTCTTTTTACATCGGTGCATAGTTCATCTATGTGGACTTTAAAAGTTACTTTTTTATCACATGTTATTCCTAATATTTTTATGTGCTGGAGGAACTGTATATTTCTACCATATAATAGTAATTGCGTAATTTTCTTTTTCCTAGAGAAGATGATTGCCCTGGTTTTATCACAACTGAAACTGTACCCTATTTTAGCGGCTCATGAAGAAATCCTATCCAATGTATTTTACATTTGTTTCGTTGTCTCTTCTATATTGTAGCCTCTTTTAAGCAAAATAATATCATCTGCATATACAAGGTGTCTCGTTGACGGTAGGATTGTAGATTTCAGCTCATTAATGGCTACTATGAAAACTACTACACTTAGCGCTGATCCTTGGGGTAATCCATTTTCTAATACTTGTTCTTTAGAGAGGGTGTTGTTAGCCCCAACCATATTATTAATCAAGAACTATATTTTTTCCAGAACAGAGCCACCCCTATGTTCACAGTGCAAAGAAATTCTTACCACGAAGCACATCCTGCTGAGCTGTGAAGTCTACGAAAGTGTAAGAAAGAACATCATAGGCAGCTGTCATCTTTCCGATTTAGCGACAACGGAGCGGGCGATCCTAAAGATGCTGAAGTTCATCAACGAAGCTAAACCAAATGTAAAATAGAAGCATAAACTGGAAATAGTAATTTATGTAAACTGTTTTTAGGAGTCCCTAACATGACTTCCAATGTTAATGCGACAATAAAGTTTAATAAAAAAAATACTCCGCTGTCATATACCGTGGCATGAAAATTAGTGTCTAAAAATATCCGTCAGATGGGTGCCACGTTTCTTCATCATTTTCTACGTCGATGCATAAACTCTTCAGAAAAATGGATCCAATACTACCCTTGACATATAATATTACAATCGAAACAATGAAGAGCAGGCGAAACGGATCTGACAATGGTAAACACTGTGAAATACGCCGGGAAGGCGACTGAGGTGCATGTTAACGTTAGAAAAAGGGCGAACTATAAATGGAGGCCACTATTATGCCTCCTTATTGAACGACTTGGGCCGATAAGTAACGTCGCGATACGAAAGTCCTCTCGCATGGAGACAAAGTGATGTCTCGATGGCTAAAATTGTGCTACTGAAGTTAGATCTGTTTCCCCATCCACCAGATTTGTCCAAAAACCCTGTCCAACGAGATCTTTGCTGAGACTTAGGTCTTAGACAGAAATAATTCTATCCAAAATAATGTGTCCTACTATTTTTTGAAAGTATTCTTAACTCTGTCTCGTATAAGGAAGTATCTAAGTAACGAGCAACGACATTTCAACTTTCAAGATCTTCAAATAGTGTTCAGCCGAAAATATTATGCGCTTCATTCTATTGACTTAAGTTGAACGTTGTAAGCTGTTTTTAATGCATAATAGGGAGCACGGAAGATCACATGCACATGGTGGCAGGTGCATGCACAGACGAGGGCAGAATTAAGTAGGCGATGCGATAACTGCTTCTCAATGCCTGTGGAGGACCGAGATGCAGAGATTGGCCACGCCAGCTTCCGGCCATTGTGGCATTCCACACTTCCCCAGGCCTTCTCAATTCAGCAATATTTCAGTTCACCCCTCTGCATGCGCATAAAAGCCAACAGAGCGGCGTCGCGTTTTCTAGTAGCACGTTAAGTTCAGAGAATTTGAAACCGTAGATACGAATTGGTTCGAGAGTAGCCGGCACAGTGAGAAGAGTAATGTTTGAAATGACATAAGAGTTCGCGTTGTCCAATTAGAGGGGAAGAGGTTGACATTGGGTCCTGCAGTGGAAACTGCCTCGCCACTTTCACTGCGAGAATAAAACGATAAACGTAAATGGCACATTATTCACATTTATGTTTCTCTGGTTGATTTTGATTGACCTTTTTCGCTTGTTAGGATCTTTTGGACACGGCTAATCTCTATTTTTAGATATATTTCACTGTACTCTTTTTCAGGCAAGAACTATATGGCATTATATTCAATCATATATAAATATATTATCCTTTTTAAAATTGAGCTTCAATTAATATAATTCTATATAAATATATATTTATAATACAAATAATGTCCTTAAGTGTAGTTTATTTATTGTAATTTCATTTATATGCCACCAGATATACAACCCATTTGTATAATTAAAAATTTTTGTGGTCCATCCAAAGACATCAGACGAGTCACAGTGAGAATCTGCAGCCACAGGATTTACAAAAAAAATGCGAACTTCCATTTAAAATTGAGACAAATTCTACTGTCATGATTAATTTTAACGTATGCAGTGATAAAATGGCCCTAAGTATTACTTTACCAATCAATTTGGTTTATTTTATACACAAAATAATAATATATTACAATATTTCAATTCTGAAATTATATAAATTGAGGAAATAAGACTAAAACCAGACTGTACAAATGAAAAAAAAATAGATAAATCTTAAAATACGATTTTTTAGTTTATTTTTTACTTTAAATGTAAAATCTGGTACCAAGTCTTTAAGTAGCATGCATAATTATTTCTTGTAAACTTAAATTATCATTACATAATATTTTGTTTTTATAATTTTACACTTCAATTGCAACATTTTTAATGAATATTGCTATCCTGTCGAGAAACATCAAAAGATTTTATTAATAATTAAATGTTATTTTATTGAACTATTTCCTCCTAATAATCAAAACCATTCATATCTAAAGATAAAGGTGTCAGTTTAATTACTAACGAAAGTAAGAGTTTAAATTAACCGATAAAATGTGAAGTTGTCCAAAGAAAATGTCATTTGTTTGAAACAGAAGCAACAAGCAAAACCGTAGCCGTTGATTCATTTCAACTGCTCAGAATACAAATATTTTACAACTTCGTAAGCATTTCGTTATTTCTAAGGCATTCAGAATTTATTTTATTAAATATTACAAATTTATTCAAGTAATTAATTATCAAGAAATTTCTGAATCGTGAAACTAATAAATAATTTATCGAAAGGTAAAATTTTATCCCTAAAAGACAATCGAAAACACAAATATCCTTATAATGCAACATGTAAAGACGCTATATTATATCGTTGAATAATATAAACCTGACGTTGCTTTCAAATACACATACATGATTTTTTATACCATTTGTGAAGTTGCAATTGCACTTAGGAAACTTTGAACTATAAAGATATTTATCAGAAAGTCAGTTTTTTTAGGAAAGAATTTTTTTTATTAATAGCAAATGACATAAATCGGAAAAAAATGAGATTATTGAAACATTTTGCAACCAAGAAACAAAGGCATGGATGACGCAGTAAAATTAGAAAATGTACTTTAAAGTTAACAGGTTTATGATATCGAACTATACAGTTATACACCTTGTATGCATTCATACTATCCTTCCAGTGTAATATCTGATTTATTATTTTTAAATGTTAAATTGCTACAAACCTGAATTAAATACCTATTAATTACAAATAAAATCATTCATTTATTAAATATATTGTCAATATCGTCGAATATTTATTTATTTTAGTGTAATATGTATTAAGTCAGTGAATTTAGATATACATTAATGTTTTATATAGCTCTTTTTAATCTTTCCATCACTTAATGAACCTCGGAAATGGTATATAATATGATCTATGTATACTGTGTATTACAACGTTAATACGATCCTTGATACTCCTCTCAGTGATTTGGATCAGCAACTAGGAGGAAGCTATCGATTTCGTCCTTGCATATGCAGATAGAACACCAATGGTCAGGAGAATTGAATATGCAATGAGGTATTTTGGTTACACCAATAATAGGACCCTAACTAAGAAATATAACTTTTCAAACAAAGAAGCTTTTTAATTCCCATGATTTGTAATGGGATATGCATACCTGGAATTGAACTGTTCAGATCCTTATCTGTAAGTTTCGGTTAATTGTTCCAAAGTGAGTACAGCTTAATGTGATAAATAATGAATTACTGAACGAATAATTACAAAACGTTAGATGATTATTGAAAAGCGTATTCAAGTAATGAAATTATGGTAATTTAAAAATAATTCACTTTACTTTACACTGCTAAGACACATCAAATTTGAGGGGTTGTGAACCTTAATACATATTTTATACCCTAGATAGTTTATTTAATGTTATTTACATACAACCACATTTAATCATATATAACATAAAGACACGCCAGACTTCATAGAATTATATGTAACTCGTATGCTCCATTTCATATAAATTGGAACGAAATCATATTTATTTACATACAACCATATTTACTAAATTCATTTTCTATAAATAAAGTGTCAATTTAGTCAGGTAAAATTTTATTAGACAATGGCAGGTCAACATAATTTTTTCTCCCGAATCGGCCTCCAAGATGTCAAGGCAAAGTGTCGTCAATTTTTGTCATATTCTGAATTATGAATGTCACGTTAAGATAATTGATGATTACTTGAGTCATTGATAACCAATTTGAATATTAAAATTGTTTCTTCTTCTTCTTCTTCTATTAGCCCATTGTGGGCCTTGGCCATAGGGAACGCTGCCAGACTGTCATCGGTCATGACACATTCCGGATTTTCTTTTGGAATATAATGTGGTCAGCGTATCGATTCTCCTTCAGTCGTAATCCCAGTTTTCTTGACGTTGACGAGCACAAACATCCATGCTAACGCTGGGATACGAAGCCGAGATCTCTGTGTCGCTGACAACTGCACCAAAACAGGTCGAAAATGATATATTCTACGTCACAAAATTTTTGTTTAGTTGAATATATGAATAATAATTAATTATAACAGAAAATCAATGGATTCCCTCCTTATAATTATATAAGCTTAAAACAGTTGGTCAACGTCTGTTAAACATGTTCGTAGACGCGCCAGAGTTCGGGGAAAACTGTATTGTTTGTAATGAAATATAGAGACATCTGTATCACTTCTCATGTTTTAAATTATTAATGTCTAAATAAAGGAAAGTCTAATGAATGGAAGGTACAGTGCGCTAAGTTATTCACAGCTGCTAAAGTAGCTATAAATCTTTTTCGTAGAGCAAAAGGGGAAACCTAATTTAAAAGTTCACGAAAGAGCGTACAATTTCTCCAGAGAAACATCAAACATAAGAGTATGTCCGCCAGTCTTAAAATCCTTTAGGTGCTCATTTTGAATGGTTAAAACATTCTCGCATAATTTCTCCTTACTTTGAACATTTTGTTTCAGTGAGTACAGTATGTTACCACGTACTGACATAACCCCTGATATGACGAGATAATTAGAATAAAAATAAATCCAAGTCAATACTTAGTATTCTGATATTTTATCTTGTCGAAATAAGGTTTCATTTTAAACATATATTAAAGTGAATAGGAAACGGAAAATTAATAACTTTACAAAGGAACATAAATATATACAGATTTAAAAAGTTTAAAATACGGATGAAATCCTTTCTTTTTCATGATATATTGTAGGATGTAGATAGTTTGTGTACCGAGAAACTTTCCATGCGGTAATAAAATTTTAAAAATGAAACACAAGAACTCATTTATGGTAAATTGGCCGTAGGTTTAACTGAAGCTGTAATATTTACATTGACAGTTTACAAGTGTGGTGTTTTGAGGATTAATACTGAATTAATTGGGCTACCATCAATAATGACTGGTATTCTTGACAAAGTATCAAAAATAGTGTTTATTTTCTTTCAAATACTGTCTCCTTATGCTTACATTCTAACGGCTGTAACTCATTCTGCGCATTCAAATAATTAACTTCTGATTTTGTGCAGCTAAATATTATTTTACATTTCTCGAATTTAAAATATTTGTCGAAAATTTGTTTCTCATTAATATATCTATCAATTACATATTTATTAAAACTAAATTTGAATTGTAGCAAATGAAAAAAAATCATTTACACAAGTAATGTTCCTCTACAATTAAGCGTATGCAAAAAAAATGTTTAATGAACAAATATGGTTAGTTTTAATTCCATTTAAAATTCCAAATTAAACGTTATTTCATTCAGTTTATTTTCTTCCAATTAATATTTAATAAGGATAGTTAATGATAATTCGTTAGCATTATACGAAGTTCATTTACTTTGAAAATTTTGCCTTCAGTGTACTTTCCCTCCACATATTACGCTATTAATATTTTTAAGTTACTTTTCTGGTAAGGCCCGCGGTGATTTTGAAAACTTTAATTAAAAATGATACCCTCTCATGTAGCTTCAATTAATTGAATCTTGTGTTTTTCTAAAGTTTTACAATCGCAGAAAATTTAATTATGTTGTTGGAAGAAGTTCTCAACATGACTCTGTTTTTGTAGCAGTTCCGGCATGATCCGACCTCATCTCGAATACGGAGAAGGCAGAAGCTGAGAAATGGTTCTTCTACCCCTTTTTCACAAGTTGAAAAATTAGAACATGGAATACGAAAAGAGAGGAGGACTTAGGGATACGTAAGTCAATATGTCATTATATAAATTAGTGTGTGAAAAGTATACGGATAAAGCCAATTTACTACTAAACGTAACTTCATGTAAAGATTGGCATAAAGAACTATTTATTTTGACATGCCCTGTGCATATTCTCTTCCTGAAGTTCGTCTTCAACGCAGAATAAACACAAGGAAATATTTCCGATTTTTATGTGTGATATTTGTGTGTGAAACATATGTTGTTTGTATAAAGCTTCGATCCTGGTTAAACACCAAAATTAAGACATATACTACGAGAATTTTTTTTCCGGAAATTATTGAATTTTTTTTAAGGTAAACAGAAAATATATCATACATGGATTCCATCATGACCACACAGGAACGATTGTATTTATATATATTTTTTTCGGATGATAAACGCCAGGGTTCAACGTGTAAGATTTCCGATTAAGAAGTGTCTAATCGCAGGGGGCATTTAAATAAATATTTGGAAAAAAAAGTCAATATTCTATGAAAACAAGGAAAAAAATTTTGGAGCTACTTTCCTGAACGTTTTAATATTTAGAAATATTAACTTGTATTAAAAAATAAAATTACAGATTTATAAGTCGAAAACATAAAAGCGACAGTTAAGAAGACCTACGGTAATATTAATTTACCTTGAAATTAGAACCCGGACCGTTACTTTTTAAAGTAAAACTCAACATCGACATTAAAAAAACAACAGCATAATTGTTTCGTTTTTTGGACAAAAAACGATATACATTATAAGATGCCTGTATTTTATATTAAAGTTCTTTACAAGCCTACATTTGAGTTTGTTAAAAATAGTATAAATTAAAAATAAGATCCATTGTCAATTTCATTTATCAGTGGTACTGTAAAGCATTACTGTAACTCGGTAAACTATTTAAAATTCGTATTCACGTTTATATTGTTATGTCCATTTCCATATTATACTATTTACCGTTGTTAACTCTGTGTTTGATTTAGATTCTCTGAACTCTTTCTTATTCAGTAAAAATAACTTCAAATTAAACCACCATTCGGTAATTTTCTTTTCGCATAAACTTGTTCTTCAAAAGTTGCGAAATTATTTCTAGTTTCGAAGTCGTGTTGCTGCGTTCATCCTTGGTAAGCAGTACAAAAAAATGAAACAGAATAGTTTCGTGTGTTTCAGGTAATTTGGACTGATTTCAATTTTAAAAGTTAACTTGGTATTTATTTTTGAACTTTGTTTCGGTTAAGTCTAGTAGTTTTTATAACTAACTTGCAAATAATTATTTACCGACATCTGAAAATTTTGCATCCTACATTTGCTCTCCCTCAACTTCATTCCTGTTAATATATAAACTCGAGTGTATAGACATGATTACTAAAAAACGTTAATTCCTAAAAAAAATTAAAATTTTTAAATTAAGCATAAAACTTTATGAATATGACGAGAACAGATTATTTCGTTTGTCGAGCGAAAATCATATAGTGTATTATAAATAAGGCAGGTTCAATTTAAAGATAATGTTTCTCTCAGAAGAAGTAGGTAAATTTTAAGGAAGGTGAGAAAGGAAAGTAATTGAGTGATATACGTGAGAGAGAATCGAGTGGTTTACCACTTCGTCTCAATTCTCACCGTCTGCACACATTTAAGTCCCCGTTTCTTCCTATTTCAACAATAGAACATACTATATGCAACAAACTTTGTTTGGAAAAGTCATCCTTTTTTGACAAAATGTTTTATTTAAAATTTATTGGAATTCTATTAAAATACTAAGGTAACACATGCCTCGGAAGAATTTTATTGCGTAAATTTTTGAAAACGAACACGTGCTTAATTATGTACAGAAAGTCTCGGGAACAATTCAGCAGAAGGCGTAGGAAACGAACGGGATCCATCAAAGATTTTCATTAACACAAGAGCACACAATTACCTACAAAGCGCCTAATTGCGAGCCTGCCGCAAATCATTGACCTTATACGGATGTTTGTGAACAGCTCTTGTGAAGATTCAAAGCAGCAGGTAAAGCATTCTGCCCCTGTAACTTAGCTGATGTAGCGAGCAAAGTATTCACAAGCTTCTGACACGTACCAGCCTGGGGATATTCAGGAAATCTATGGACGATTATACGAGTTTCCTGGATTATACATGTGTATAAATGATGGAAGTTGTTTTCATTCACATAAGGAATGCTGTTTATTATAGGTTATACTTCAAATTGTTGATAATTTCTTATTTTAATTATATGTCCGTCTAAGATAGTTTCTTCCTCAGCGTTGCATCTATTATCTTATTTCTCATAAAAAGCTGTATGTACTATTTTTGCGCAAGTACTAATTTTTTATTATACCTAACGAAGCTAACAACGGAAGACTGCTAAGTCAGTTGAGTCTATTACCTTCATGAGCCAGTTAAATAGAGTGTTTAGGAAAAGCCGGATACCTGGTCTCCCAAGAATAACATTCGTAATGGTTAACAAATATATCACTCGACTACGGAAGTCAATTTCATGTTTTATTACAAACTATCTTGGTGCCCGGCGTTGCCCGTGTACTTATTTATATAAAAGTATTAAATTCTATATTAATCTTTAGCCAAGAAGTGATTTCTAAATGTTCCAAGTTCCGATAGTGCATAAATTTAACAGCTATAAAATACATTCAATTTTATAGCATCAATTCCAACAAACATACCCCCGAATTTCTTCTTAAATATACTCCTCGAGTTTTGCAGGACATAATTGTCACTCAGTCTTCAGACATTACGAAAGATTAAATTGATGAAATGGTAGCTAGATTCACAAAGTAAACAAATTTGAGTCACTAAAATGGCACGAAAATTAATTGACATTTTCCGCAAGGATCGTAAAGTATTTCGTATTATTTTTTATTATCATTCGATGGATTTTTGGCGGATATAATTAATACTTTTTAACAAAAATAGTGTTTCTACTTCATTTTATTGCAAAATAACGTTTCTCTTCATTTGAAGAATAAGTGTACCAATTTTTGTTACAATCAGTCCACGCCTTTAAATTTGTATAGAAATTAACGTAAATACATACATACAAACATACATCCTGTTTTTATTATATAGATTTTTGCGTAAAAAAGGATTTCCTATAATTTTTAAGTTGGTTGGATTATCTTAAATTTCTCGATTCCTGGGGTTCATCGAAGGTTTTTTCAGACTGAACAATTCTCGGTAAGAACAATAGTCAGAATAGAAAGCTGCGGGAATTTAATGAGTGAAGTAACTTGAAATATAAAAATGCAAACGAAACTTTTCTAAAATAAAAACGTTATATTACATGTAAATAATTTTATGTCCGTCCACAACTTTAATTTGTTATATATATATATTACAAATTCAATGTTCTATAAGTAACATTCCACTCAACATTTATATTTCATTTCTGTGATACATGAAAGCATAAAATTTATTTTTGATTGATGAAATTACATAGTTTTCGAGTGAAAGCCCCCCCCCCCTCCCCTTCCCCGCCTAGAAACAATTGCCTCGTATTCCAGACAACGTATCCGCTGACATGGCCATTCGTTTTAACTGGCTGAAAGTTCAATTTTTTCTCATAACGCTCTACTAGAGCGTTTTGGAAAATAACGGTGAAATTTCGTTCAGTCGTTGTGGACTTTCATATGACTTACACAGCGAAATGGCAACAGAACAAAGCATCGAATGAAATTCGCGTGAGTAATTTTTAGAGCTACCTTCAGACGAAAGAAATTGCCTCATTCTATATTGCCAGTCGGATTCATGCTCAGTCAGGCGTTAATTATGTGCATATAGGGGTCGGAATGGGCCTCTAGGGGAGGAAGGCACTTTGCTTGTTCTGTTAAGTAAGTAGCAATTCGATATTCCAGATTTTATCCTTTGGAGAATAAAGAACATAATTTCAGACTCTGAAAATAAGAGTGTGGGTATGAACAGTTTTAGTCAGAGCGACAAATAAACTGCAAAGTTTTAATCGGCGGAATATAATGATAGCCCCTCAAAGGATTTGTTTTTAATATATAGAATGTTTTAGGGCGTCATTATTTTTTAGAGTGTTGCTGTTTCTTGACGAGATGTTTCGCTACTGACCAGGTACAAAGGCCCGAATGCTGCAATACATTTCGGGTCACTCCCTTCAGAATTTTTAATATGTTTTGAGAAGAATGTCAGTTACTTGTGCATGGAGTCTTATAATACTTCCCTTCAATAATATTGCGCTATTGAGTTGTATTAGTCAGTATGGAATGCGATTCAAAGGGAAACAATTTATTAGAAAAATTCCGACCACGATGTACACGGTAGCAAATTTTTCCTTTATTTTGTTTTACGAATAAAATGTATCGCACTTTACGACGTATGTTTCAACAATCCACCTTCCTCAGAGTGATATTCCAATTTCCGTTGTCGTTGAAGAAATTCATATATCCTTCCAATGGACAGGCATCTGAGAAACGAGTTTCCAATGATAGCCTGAGCAATATTTTTTAAAAGAAAGAGACAGAGGTACAAGTATAAATTACCAGATCTTCTAATATAAATATTGATAACGTAATATGATTAAAGAACTTCAGAAAATTTCCTTCTCACCACGATTGCAAATATTTCATGTTTCCTGCGTCAACGTGAGTCGCAGCAAATAGACTTCTTATGGTAAATGTATTTACACAATATGCTAAGCATGTAAAGCAGACAGCAGAATGTGATTACTTTAACAAATGGAATAATGAAACCTTGTCACTCGCTCCTCGGTACAAATCCTATAACGCAATGCGGGTCTCGTGCATGCATTAGGACCATTGGCACCCAGCCAGGACTGTTCTTCCGAGCGATAAATCCCAGTCTTCTCTTTAACCAAGTTTCTTCTTCCTTTTCCTTTTATTCCCTTCCTCTTTCTTTCAACAAACCTCCAACCCAATGTCCATTTTCGTCTAGTTCGGAAATGGCTTCCTCCATCTCGTCGTTCTCCCCTTTCAGTAAACCACGAACGCACGTGGAAGCAAACACCACATGAGCCGAAATTATTCCGTGGCAAATATTTTTTCCCTGAAACACATCTAACGAGGAAACTTCTCACAATAACAACAATAGCTCAGTATTTACCCCGAGAAACCTCAGTCGCTGAAAAATGCTCGAAACATTAACCGCGGAAACCAAATTAACTTAATAATACTGAAAAATATTTGAAATTCATTTATTCTTCTTTCCTGGCAGAGTACTTTGTTTACTCACCAGCTGAAAGTTAACAAAGGGTCGCCGGCTTTTGTTCAGAAAAACATCTGACATCACTGCCAGTGTTCGCAGAAATGGCAACGGTCTCATGAATTATTCCGAGACACTTTTGCTCAATATTTTCGCCATTCATCAGCTTCTGCGTCAAAACAAAAAGAATCAATGCCTCTACGAAAGTCCAAGGCACGGAGCTGCGTTCCATTACGTACTTATTGAAGAACATTACGAGTGATAGTCGCAGGCACCAACCATTTTATAAATATGATCAGTTCGTAACAAAGATATGTTCCGTCGTGAGATATGAACCTGCAAAACTTTCGCTGCCTCCAACCGATCTTGAGATAGTAGATTGTTAGCAGCTCAGATATTATCCGGTTAGCGAGTGGAAAATCGCAGTTTAATTATGGGCTACATTATTATGGACATTAATGTTTCCGGGTAGTTATAATCCTATCTTTAAAATAAGAACGAGAAATCATAGTGTCTATTCAAATTGAAAAACTGTGCAATACTGTTGATGATGTCAACAGTGCGTGTCAACGAAACGTCAAGTGGAAACTTCGCTTCCCATTTAAAAGCCCTTCTTCAGTATATTTATAGGGAGAATATTCGAAAATTAATAAAAACGTTTTTTATGTTCAACGGACCCAATGCATGTAAAAATTAATGCAAATATATTTTAAGGCACAATAAATTAATTTACTAAACTGCTTATCACTTATCCTTGAATATCATAATTTTTTCGAAAATATTAAACATCTAGAATTTTTAACAAAATTGTATCTTTAGAAAATTAGAGTAATAATTGTGTAATAGGGATAAGGTAAGTCACCTGTGGTTTTGACAAGCGTCCGAGATAGCCGAGATGAAATTATAGTATTACTGCGTGTCTGAGTTCCGTCGGCGTTTCCTGCTCATTAATGAACGGCGCTTTCCGGAGTTTCTGGTATAACTGAGCACCTGATCGAGCTCTGTCTGGTTTCCCTCGGCCACTGATGAATGCGATAAATTATGTTATCCACTTGTGGAGTACGCACAACTCCATGCCTCGGTAATGAGGCATACCCGTGAGCAAGTTGCAGTTTATGGATGACTGTGAAACAAGGAATCGTGGTGGATTTCTCGTCTCTTGCCGATGCGTACACGCGACAACACAGAAATTGTCCCATCAATTCGTTCCCTTTATAAAAGCGTCCCTTGCCTCATTCAGATTCAGGAGTGGTTCTTTTCATTTCTTGGGCCAACAGGTAAAGTCTTCAAGCAAATTGGTTGATCCACTAGAAAAATACGTTCTGAAGTATATTTTCAGTTCTTCTCAAGGACTGAGAACATCCATAAATGAGAGGAATATTCTGCTTACAGCATATTGGTGAGTTAGTCGTCGTCACTTACCTGCAAAAAAAAAGAAAGTTAGAATTAAATTACGGGCAAATGCTTTTTCATAATGTACTATGAGCTATTAGAATCAGAATATTCAACCTTCTTTATATTTTCTTATTTCTCCCCATTGTATTTTTTTATTATTGCTTATAAATATTCTTGAAATTAAATTAAAGTATTTATTATTATATTTCGTTATATTAAATCATTGTATTAGACCATTTTCTGCGTGGTACCAACAAAATATCAATAAAAATAAACGGCTGTAAATATTAATTTTATTTTATGAACAGAAGAAATACTTTCAAAGCTCATAAATTGAATTAAATGATTTTTTCCATACTGATTTACTAATTTTATCTGCTGAATTCAGTGTGTTCCTCAGACACTCTCACTTTAATTCTACTCATACAATATTTCTTGCCTTTCATACACCACGTATAAACTTTATTCACACATGACAACAATTTCACTGCAGAGAATATTTTAATACAAAAAGGAAATTTATTTAATTATTCATTAATAATATCAAAATATTTGTTAATTTCTAGAACTTGTCACGTTACTCCCAACTATTATAGAAAACATTATTTCAATGAATATAAGCAATATGAACTACAAAATTGAACATACTTGTGTTTCGAATGTTTTCTTGACAGTTTTCGTGATAATCTACATCACTGTTTTATAATTTATCGAATAAGAGCATTTTACTATTATTGTTTCCTTTTATTACGCGCTTGAACATATATAAACATAACTGGTAGTTAATAGAATGTATTTCAAATTACTAAATAGAAAGTCTATATTGCATTTGATTTCCATTTTATTTGAGCACATTAAACTGTAATTCATTTAAATGCTCCACGTTCCTGCGTACAGTTACGAAATAAACACTATGAATTCACGTAAAAATTTCAGTTAGAAGATAACACCATCTCATTCATAACATTTTTAATTACAGTAGCGGAAATTTGGAGCGAATAGAAATACCATATTGATGTGCTTCTCAACTTAAATTAAATTAATTAATAATGTATTGCTGTGAAAAAAATTCTTAATGCGAATTTCGTTTGAAGCTAATGAAACAGTGTTTATGTAACTGAAATTTCACCTAAAATCTTGTAAACATATGTAGACGAGACTATTTTTCCGAAACGAGCTTAAAAGATCCTCTAATGTGCATTCATACGTTTCCTTCAAAGCAAGAATGTTTGTGGGTCGATGATGCGGGTGTTACTGGGATTGATTCAAACTGAATGAGCCATCAATCTCAAAGATCCATCAATCGCTACACAATAGTCTCACTCCCTTCAGCATCCGTCTACGGACTGATCTCCATCCACTGCGGTCCATTATGGAATTGGTAAGAAATCCAAGTTCGGTGAAACAGCTTTACTTAAATCATCTGACGTGAAATCGAACCTATTCTCGAATTTAAAAAAATTGTTCGAAATATCGTGTTCTATTGTAACATACGTTTGTCGAAATCATTAAATAAGCAACAAAAGAACTAGTATAAAGTTTGTTTTGAATAGTTTCAATGTTTAAATCGTCTCATGAGAAGATTGAAACTAAACGAAGGAGGCGGTAGTAAGTATGGATATGGCACCTTTCCCAAAACGAATTTTTGGAGACATATTCTCTTTATCTTTAAAAAAAATAGGTCATTACATACAACCGACAAACACTTCTATCCCTCAAATGATTTTTCCTGTAGGGTGGGTCAGAGATTAAATTACTTGTCCATTCCAAGTAATTGTTTGCAAAAGAAAATTTTTGGTATATTTAAAAATCGGAATCAAAGCAAAAAGGTATGAATTGATCTTAAAATTCAATAGTACATAAATCTATTTATTACCAGATGAAAAATTAATCGCAAAATAATTTTTTCAAGCCGAATCTTTAAAATTGGTTGTTTAACTTACCGGTTTTTTTTTGTAATAACACTCTTCCATAAATCGATTTTTCTTGTTACCTGATCAAAGATTCTCATTTGTTTGAGTAATTTGCGCAGAACCTATGAGGCAAAGCTTTTCCCGAAAAATGATTTTGAATTGGCAGCTAGACAGTCTTCGGGGTCAGATGCTGTAAGAGCCAATTACCAGAGGCACGGTTCGTGCTAGGGAGTACCCGAGTATATATATTCAGCAGGACTACGAGAGAGACTAGACAAACCCTCGTTGCTTTTGTATCATAACGTGACATATTTTCAGTTTTGTTTTCTACGATCTGTACTACGATACGACAAAACGTAGGTTGGTTCCTATTTTACTGACGAGTGACACATTTCAAAGTGTTACAGAGTTATGTTGGTTCAGTTCAAGTTTACATATATTTTAGAATCCAAAAAAAAAAAAATTTAACTGCATTTATATTATTTACTAAAACATATACATACTTAAAATTCATTTAACTGAGTTTGCCTAACAATAAATGAAACATGTAATAGAAATATTACAAATGTTAAGAAGGCAGTGTTAACCGTTTTAGAATTCATCATAAAAGTTAATTAACAAGATATTTTGTAGAAACAAAAGTTCGTAGCCCGAAGATTCAGCAATTTAGGATGACGATGATAAATCGTTTTTATGTTGGTGATAATATAAATATTAATCAATTGATAATATTATTATCAACTGTAACTTTAATATATACTAAGTCAGACTTATTTACTGTAATGGCCAGATTTCATTTTTATATCTCGTTTATAACTCAACGGTCCAGGTAATGAATTGGGCTTCACCCTGTCGCGACAATAAGACTGGAGCGTGCACAAGCCGTTGATCAGAAGCCTGGTTCGTGAGAAAGTGTCCAGGGTTTTTCCAGAACGACCAAACTGTTGCTGTAGTGGGGGAAAGACGGTGTTTTTGGAGAGTTAGAATCATGCTTTGGAAACGGAGGAGACAAACCACCCTTGCTATTGGGATGTAATCAGTTGAACAGTTAGCCTTCCTTAAGAGTTGCTGCCTGACTTTTCTCAGAGTGAAAGAGATTGAGGAAATGGAAGTTAGCGGTCACTGTGTGGTCGCCTCTGAAGGACTTCTCTTTCAGGGAAGGAAGCCAGTCAGAGTTCTACACGCTTTTGACGGACGACCAAGTCGACTTTCCACGCAGTTTGCTTTAATAAGGAAATATATATATATATATATATATATATATATATATATATATATATATATCCTATTACATGAACACACAAAGCGTAACGAGAAAGACTATTTGCATTTCTAAAACAATTAAAAACTATGCATTTTCAAAAAACGATTTCGGTTAATTTATTCATAACCAAATCCTCCTCCTATACGTTAAGTACTACAGTAATTACAAACACAAATGTACAAATTAGAATTTACGTTTTTTTAAGGCTTTCTGTAGGTGTCTCACGCCGTAATCGCCCGCATCAGTTGATCCCTTCTTTCGCCAAGTCTTTACAGCAACAGGCTTTCTTTCTTTATACGATGACAATTTATAAAGGATTTTCAGAAATATCGATGGGTATTCTGTTTACATTTTAATATCAGTTCATTTCGTTATAAAGTACATTAAATAATAATTGTTAACATTACATGTAAAACGAAATTTCGTAAGAACGCTCACACGGAATGTTAACGTTACTGAGTAGTTTATAAATATTCTATTGAAGACGGTTAGCTGTATCTCATATTTTATAGTGAATATCCCATGGATTTAAAAACTATACTTTAAAAACATTTCCTGAAGTTTTTTGGTCAGAATCATCTATTGGTATAATAATACTAATGTGATGGAAAAACTTAAAATATGTTAATCAAATCTAATAAAATAATGAATTATTATACCAGTTTTAAATATATAATTAATCAATTTTGATTTTAAATAGAACTTAAAAAATATTTCAATATAAATCCCCCCCCCCCCCAAAGGCTATCATGGAGACTGTAATAGAAATTTTTTTAATATCAGTAAGCGAAGACAAACAGTTTTAATTTAATAGCCGATGGAAATAAACCGAAATTACAGGAAATCACGAGACAATGGTAAGTTTTCCCTCAAATTACGGATGTAATTTAAGGAAAAATATGCTAAAAATAATCATCTTTGGTCTTGGCTTATTGATATCAAAGAAGAATGATGAACAATATTGTTGTAATGCGTGTTTCGCTCGAAAGAAAAGACATATTTTATGATTGTTATTTAAATGAAATACATAAGCATATTTACTATTATTTAATGTTATCAACAATTTGTAATCCAACAGCCTCAAAATAATTTAAATTACAGTCGATTAGTGAAATTAATTCACGTAAATAAACAAATTGTACACGAAGCTCGAAATGGAAACTGTGCCTTTGTATTCACTCTGCAAAAAGATTGTGTACGAGATTACGATTCTCGTTACACGCGCGTGTCTCTTCCGGCATAAATATTTGAGCGCACAATGGCGAATACGGCCGTCAAAAGCGCTATGAATTCTTTCCCGTGGGAATCAATAAAATATTGCTCTGGCAGCGAGAAGGCATTAACGCGATTGTATGTTTGCCTTGTCAGCAGAGCAGTAGAGCAGCAGAGCCCCCTCACGACTGTATTTAGGTAACTATCTACTGCTTAGATGAAGCCAGTCGAGATCGATTTGCCTACAAAAACACTATCCCTAACAAGTATTATCACTACACTGTGTTACGGAACCAATTAATAACTGTATTGTACATTATGAAGACGATAAGGTTTCCAAACATAGCAATCAAAAAATCCGTTCACGGCAAAAATAATTTCTATAATAAATGTTTGTGTTGTTTATACAGGAAAAAATGCTTTTTATTTTAAATATTTAATTTAATCCAGAATTAAATTATGTTCTTCCAAAGTTTCATTTCTCTATCACTGATGTAGAGAGCATTTCCTAAAATTAAATTGACTTGTCTCGTTCCTTCTGTCCATTTTTGACCTGATGTATTTCAGCATTCTCGTTTAATGTCAACTTAAGATTCTTATCAATTTATTAAAAAATGTCCTCTTCAAATTCTCCCTGTATGTATCTATTGACAAAAAACTAGTGTTAATAAAGAACTACTTCCAGAATCTCAGATGAGTCATTCACTATCGATACTCATTTGCATATGAGAAGTACCATCTGCAAATACGGTTCTGCTGTATCCCATGGATCAGTGGTTTCAATTTTACATGATAAGCTGTGTTTCCAAAGATATCAGCAAGATGGCTGCCACGTTTACACACAGTGAAGAACAAACGCAATATTGTTGTCGATTAAGTGGCCGGTTTGGCGCTTTATCGTCGCCTGACGAATATCTACCCCCGACACATAAACGTTTATGAAATATAAATCGACCACTGAACGCCAGAGACCAAACAACACTCGACACCGTGCGTTTTATGCAGGCTAACCGACAGGTAAGGTCATGGTCACGGTTTTATTGGAAGATCGGAGAATCAATCACGTCGACTATTTATAAACGTTAAATGATGCGTATAAATTCATCGTTATTAAATCGCTAGACACATAAACATTGTGTCAAGATTATGTAAAATACAAATATACCAACTAAAAAAATTGTTTTACTATTTTTTGTAATTAATAATATTTTTATTAAGATCATTGTCGTTAATTTTCTATATTTCCTATTTGAAACAAATTATTCTGCCGATAATTGGTTTCATATCATGTCACGATGAAAGTATATAAAAAACTAAATGATTTAGTGAAATACTCCTTACGATCATTCAGAAGTGCTTCATTTTTTTCTTTAATACAAATGCCGAACATTGACTTATCATATTATTAATGGAATTGGAAAATATAGTAATAAATATTTCGATCATTTATGTTGAGCACGTTAGACTAATTTTCCTGCTCTGTCTATTCAGAACTTTACTTCAGTGACATTTACGGATTTGGAACACTTTGGATCAATGAAAGAAAAGAATATCAGAATAGCGGACGTCTAAGAGTTCTTTGTATTGATAACGCATTAAGCTCGTTCAACATTAAAGGCTATTAATTATTCAGAGAGGGTCATTTAGACTTTGGTTTACATTGCAGCTTTTTGTAGAGAATTTACAAATGTATATATCCTTCCCAAAAAAAAACATTGTTAACATCGATTAGCTTCTTCAGAGAATGCCATCGGATTCATGACGACGACCTCCAAGTAGTCTGATATTCATATCCAAATTAAATCTTCATAGAAAACAAATTGGCAGACGTACAACTATACACCTGCAAATTTAAGTGTTATACTAATAGTTTTATGCTGTAATAACATACTATAACTGCGATTTTCCATTAAAAAAATTTCTTCTGACTGTTTTGAGAAGTGATGTTCCACGGTCACAGATCTTGGGCATACGGTATAAGTTGTTCGCTGTTCCCATTAAACTGGTCGAGGCACGGAGAAGGGAATGCTGCGTCCCCACAGCAAACCCCTCTCCCGCTATCGGAAGGACGTGGGACAAGTACCCAATGCCCGACCTACCTGATGAAGGTTTTGTAGGGTTTGTCCTGCATTACTTTTAGGCGAAGTAGGATCCTTTAACTATAGCCCGGGGGTCCTAGTTAACCGTTGGCTTCCTTCCTCTACCCTTCCGCATCCCCCCTTTCAAATCCCTTCGTATGCTATTAAAAGGGAGTTGCCACAATGTGGAGTACCCTCATGTAGCCTGTTACCTTAAAAAAAATTATCATTATTTGTTTTACACTGTGAGACTTATAAGTAAATAAAAGTTCAGAAATATTAAATTAATCCTATCGAGTTCAATAAATTATTTTGCATTATTAAATACAAAGTCTGTGAAACCGCGAACTATTCAGAAAGAATATTAGTGACTATATCGATATTTAACATTGGACATCGTGTGTTCTCTCACCTCTATATAATTATAATTGTTGACATGAACTATAATAACAACTTATGATAAGAAATTACCGTTCCTTATCTTATAACAGCAGTACGTCTTATTACGAGTTCCACATTTACCGATAACAATTATTGTAATTAATTTGTTCCTCATTTTATATTTAGTGCTCTGCTATATTTTTTTAACTGCATAAAAAAGATTCTAAATTAATTTTGTAGACTTCGATTCCCTTGCTATTAAGCTTCCTTCATTTGTTGGACCTGATGTACTCTAGGCGGTTGCACTATCCGAAAATGTCACTTGGGGCAAAGGCAATTATTAAGGCGCTTCTGTGCGGTCTTCCAAATAATTGATGAAGATCCTGTGTACACGCTATCCAGGCTTAGGTCTGAGGAAGCAGTTAATCAGTCCACTAATAACCCGGGAGAACAACAATCAAATCTGTGTTCTCTGCGAGGAAGAGAAAACTATTACCAGTAAAGCTTGGAGACAACCCAATCCAAATAGCGAGAATTATTTAAATAACATAAATAACGAAATAATTTTAAATAAGTTTTAATTATATTATATAATTATGACATATATACGGACATTTTTGGACAACACGATAAAGGAATCAAAGCAACTTTTACGTCTTTATTGTTAATTTTGGATGGGTGCTACTATGCCCCAATTTAAATTTTATAGACTGTTTAAATACAAATTTTTCTCGTCTGGATATTTATCTTAGAAATAGATTCTTGTCAATTAACGTCCCATCCTATGGCAGAATTTTAATATTTATTTTGTAGAGATGAATTAAATTGGTTTTGTAACCGGAATCTTAACTGTGTCCCAAATAATTCGACAAGAAATTTATACCCGTGCCTGTGACCAACAACTTAAAATAAATCCACTTAAATTTGACGTTTATGTTTTCACTTTTAACTGCAGTGCTATTCTAGAAATTGGATTAGTCATGAGGGTCATACAAATATTGCTCAAATTACACGGAAACTGAAAGGTTTGTAACAAAAAAATTATAGCAAAAGTTATCTGTGAATACAAAGGGAATGATGATAATTCCAACAACATTAACGCGCACAATTAATTAACAATGCGGCATAGATTGGCAATTTTTTCTATGAAAAAAAAAACGGTGTTAATTTTCGTCATTCCAAATACGTTACACGGATTGAGGTCTGAAACATAAATGTGATGGTAGCGCAGTTGGAATCGGTTTGTGATAAACACAAATTATATCAGAATGATGGTTGGATCAAGTAAAGAGACAAAAAAATAATGTCAAAAATCTAAGGGGAACAAACTAGCGAGACGAAAATCATATCTTCTAGAAAAATGCATCGAAAAAGAAATAAACACCGCCTTCTATTCACACAAAGGGAAATAAAAAAAAATCACACAATCAAATGATCTCAGAGATTCAAATTGATTTAATGAGAGTGAATTCTTCTAATTATATCAGAGCATTTTCTTACTCGATCTCTATTATTTCCAAATGATTTTTACCCGCCTTTTAAGTTAACAATAAATTTTAATTATTAATGAATACCGATGGAAACCTCCGTGCAAAAGGCACTCTGTAATCTAGAAAATTATTATACAAAATCTTTTTTAGGAGAAAAAGAGACAGAAGCCACACATTGTTGTACGATAAAGTGATATTATTGAAAATAGAATGATAAAATGAAAATTTGACAAATATTTTCTTTTAAACGAGCACACTTTGTGAAAGGACTACACAGTGTTGTCAGAGATTAAAAGATTTGAAATTCAGAATATATGTAGTTATAAGATTCCTTCAAGCTCATTCTCTGCTCTTAATTCATTATTAATCTAAATGTTACTCGATAAATTTAAATATTAATTTCAAAACTTAATTAATTTAAAATTTCCTCAGGATTTGACTGCAAGTATTTAATCGTTATAAAAAAGACTAATATAAGATTATTTATTGCTTTAGTATTATACCTAATTATTTATTAGTCATCAATTATAGTGAGAAAAACTATTTTATGGTTAATTTTGAATTTGGGGATTTGGACAATATTGCCGTAGTCACAGAGAAAGAGAACAATTTTTACAGAACACATTTACAATTTAACAGGAATTCTATACACACACACACACACACACACACACAGTATCCATATATATATATATATATATATATATATATATATATACAGGCTTCCTGTTCAATGGTAAAAAAATTATTTTTATGTATATAGAATTCCTATTTAATTGTAAATGTGTTCGGTAAAATTGTTTTACTATGGTAATATTGCCTAAAGCTCCAAATTCATAACTGAATTTTATTGAAAATGATGAATTAGTTTTTCACTGAAAATATTTGGGTTCAACCAAAAACAACAAATTTATGCAGGATTGTTATTAAATAAAAATGTAGTCCTTTAAAATACTAAATACGAAAACAGTATCCAAATTTTACACGATTTTAAAGAAAAAGTTATCTCGTTTCGTATACTTGGTGCAAAATGTATACAATCCTGAGAGTAAAAAAACCAAGGATCAAAAATTAACATTTTGAAGTTTCCGTATTAGGCTGCGTGTTTAAAGTTCTCTTGTTTTCCGGATGGGTCCAGATTATTCCCTCTAAATTTATAATAGTAGCTGTTAATAAGATATAAATTATTTATTATTCATATAATTTTCCAACTTTTTAATATTTTTAAATGCAATACATAATTATTAGAGCCCTAATTGAACGAATCTGTTTATAAAATCTGTTTGTGTGTACGGAGAGAGCTGTAAATTTCTAGTAAGAAACTTGATTTTCCGCTGGTTTCCATAACAGCACCAAGTTATACAAAGAGGGTGAGGGAGAAGAGGCTTGAAAAACAAGCCATAAAACGTTGTCTGATAGGAGAAACGCCGCAACTCAGCTTCAAGTTTTCAACAGGAATTGGAAGTAGAAGGGGTGACAGCACTTAAGTCTCGTGCTTGCGCAATGGATCTGTGGGTATTACAGACCACTGCTCCAACATACGAAATCAGCCCTACTCCATATTCATACTCAGGGTCGTCAATTCATTACGTGTTTCTCAGTCGTCTGTCACACAATTCTAACGGAACTTATCATAAAATTAAATTAAAAAATCGACCCATCCATTTAAATAAAACATACTTCTATAAATGGATAAGAAAGTCATTCCAAATATACTAAGGCAAATAATTCTGGGTACAAGCTGTTATAACGTATGGTGATAATACTGATGCAGGAATATTTTACGAAACGAATCATTCATAATATTCTTTTTCGTCCATTATTAATCAGTTGCACAAGATCCTCTTTTCGGTTTTGAAAAATAACATTTACACTTCAAAATCTAATTTTATTACTCAGTGTTAATTTATATATATATATTGTAGTAATTAGTAATTAAGACATTGTTATAATTGGAAAGGTGGATTGTAGAGGACTCATTATTAGTGGATAAAGCGGACACCGCAACAAGGCGGCGACGCAAAGAATGTATTGTTGTCAATCACTTGAGGTTCTACGCGCTCAAAATCTACGAGACGAGGAAGTTCAGTTGGGCAGCGGACAGCAAACAGTTCGAAAGCAATCTTCAGTCAGGCAATGAATGGCGAGCGGACCGCAAATAGAACAGTCTGATAGCAGTTACAAACATTCTCTAAAATATTGAAATATTAAAACAATCTTCAGTAGGGAAGGAAAGATTGAAATTAACGTCGTAATCGGTGGCGGAGCGGAAATTCAACCCGGAGAACCATAGACCAAATCCAACTAAAACTACACGAGATCTGCAAATCCAGGTTGCAGTAAAGCATCGAGAAACTACGCCAATTAGAATTTGTTGAAATTTAAAGCCTGTGAATACTAGAATCAGTGATATCCCCAAATTTTGTGCACTAAAAACCTAAAACGAGACCTGGGCGGACGTAAGTAGAAAAACTTTAAAATCATATTGTAAACCACTTTTAAAAGATATGTCAGATCGTGGTTTAATTATCGTTCTTTAATTATTTAGTTCTTTAATAATAATTCTTTAATTATTTAGTTCTTTAATAATAATTATTTAATTATTACATTTAAATTCAATCTGTAGTGTTATTTTATCCACAACCAAGTTCGTCTATGTTTCAGACGCATTAACTTCCATAAAAGCTACATGTAATTTGATTGTATAAAATTCACCCATTTATCAAACCCAGATAAAGACCCTGAGATCCCAAATATTATTGTGTATTTAAAATTGATAATAAATGTTGTGTTAATTGTTTCACTTAACAATCTTTTTTTTATTTTGAAAAACGCCTTTTATGTAATATATATATATATAAATGTCTGTCTGTGAGTCCCCTATGCGCTCCTAATCCATTCATCCGATTGCGATGAAACTTTGGTGAGTTGTTGTGCGCACCCCCGTGAAGGTTTCAGTTGGTATTTCGAAGCGTTAGGTAACTCCCAAGGCGTGAACGGGGGTGAAATTTAAAACATGCTAAAACGGCCCATATTAGCGTCGACAATAACTTTTCGGAGTCGACGTGATTAATAGTTTCTAACCATATGTATTTTGTGAATAATTTGAGCCCTTAAAGCCCAATAAGTGGGGGAGGGGATTTGCATAGAAAGGACGCGAAACAACCGAGATTGATGTCAAATCTATGGTCATAGAAGTCACTGAGTTTAATTCTGACATTCACTATGTCGTAGTTGTAGTTCATCCCCTAGGTGAACGGGGTGGGGGAGGATGTGGGTGAAAGGCCTCTACATCAAAGAAATGAGTAAACAACGGAGACTGGTGTTGAATCTGCGGTTATGGAAGTTACTGTGAGTTTAATTCTGACATTTATCATACTAGTTAAATGGTAGTTCAGCTCTTAAATGCGTAGATTAATTTCTACCAAAATTTATACACATGTTATTTACGATCATGGAAGAAACACTGAATAGTTAAAGCACACCTACCGGGAAGGTGTTTACATAAAAAGTAATGAAAAAAAAAGACCGAGATTAGTGTTGATTCCGGAGTTATATGACTCGCTGAGTTTAATTCTCGCATTAACCATGCTGGTAAATAAATACCCTGGCAACGCGGGGCACTCAACTAGTACTTAATAAGGATTTTGTTGCCTACAAACAGTGGTCAGTAATACTATATTTGAAATTCCTGAATATTTACTGCTTCCTCGGCTTACTAACAAACTTTCCTCTCAAAAAATTATCATCTCACTAATAACTTTAATTTTACACCTTCCTGACTGAATTTTCCACTTAAAATCACTTTTTCTCTGCAATTATCTGACTCAAAGTAAATTCTAATTTTTTTTTCTTTTTTAACTCAATGCTACGTTTTTTAAGACTTAAATTCCTTCATTTAAACGGGGGTTCTATCAGCCTACGGTCAAACACCTGATGCCGATTAAATGGTATACATAAAAACTATGTTTTGCTTGACCAGAAAAAATATCATGAAATTCTCTCGGGACTTGGAAAGTCATCGAAACGTCCCGAGAGAATTTCATCAAGTATCAACACCAAGAAAAGTATTGGTCTAAAGACAGAAATGATATGTTTTCGTACCAAATGGTCTAAAATCTGGTGTCTGTAATTGAAACTGACTTCAAAAGAATCTGCTAGCACTGTCTCGACAATTAGTGGTGCATTTTTAGTGCTTTCAGTGAGTGAAAGTTTATTTACGTATATTTTAAATCTATAATATTGCTTTTCTCGTTGGAAACTGACACATATCAGCAGCTGTCTTCGATATTTGCTTTCATGATGTCAGTATGAAACGCAGATTAGTATTAAAACCACCTATTTAGTTGTTTATGTATGAGAAACCGTGTAATACTCATATCATTTCTGAGATCCCATTCGAAACGCAACGTTAATAATTCGGATCACATTTTCCTTTCGTATAAAACAATGTTCAGTTCTTAATAAACCTTAAGTAAGGTTGTCTTCGTGAAATTCAAATGCACGCTAGTCCCACAGGAATGAAGGTTAAGGAGACTTAAAATAACAGTTTATATTAGGAAATTTTGGTGGATTGTGGAGATGTGCTATGGTAGACCATTAACTGGTTCACCATAGCTTATATTCAATTAAATTACGTTACAATTCAGCTAGATCGCCCTGGTCATTCATGACGAAAAGCTGTATTTAGCAGTTGGTTTGTACTTTAAAAATAGTGTTACAGCTACTTCGTAGCACGTTCGTATAATTACGCTCGAGTGACTATTTTTAAAAAAATATTAAAGACGCCCAGAATACGTTGATTTTGTATTTTTTTTTGTTGGGTGTAGACAGGCTATGTATAGGGTAATCCATATAGTGGCAACTCCCCTCGTATAGCATAGGAAAGGGATTTGAAAGGGGCATGCGGAAGGATGGCGGAAGGTAGCCAAGGATAACTATGGCCCCCGGGCTGTGGTTTAAGGATCCTACCCGGAATTCGCCTAAAAGAAATTCAGGACAAACCCTAAATAAACCTGCATCAAGTAGGCCGGGCATTGGGTACTTGTCCCACACCCTTCCGATGGCGGAGAGGTGTTTGCTGTGGGGTCGCAGCTTACCCCTCGCCATGCCTTGGCCAGTTTAGGAGGCAGCTGGCCGACTATTCCAATAGGAATAGCGGACAACTCTTACCGTATGCCCAAGGTCTGCGACCCCGGAACATACACCTCTCAAAACAGACCGAGGTGCTCGGCATATGGGAACCTTAGTTTAAAAAAGCAAAAAAAAACAAAAAACAGAGAGATGTGAGGGCATCCCCAAAGGTAGCCCCCGCCAGAGCTCTCTGGGAAGGTTCACCTGCGAGAAAATCCTCTCGCAGGCTTCCTTGTTGATTTTGAATTTTTTTTTTTTTTCTTAGGGCAACAGGCTACATGAGGGTAATCCACTTTGGGCAACTCCCCTTTAATAGCATAGGAAGGGATTTGAAAGGGGGGATTCGGAAGGGTGGAGGAAGGTAGCCAAGGGTTACTAGAGCCCCCGGGCTATAGTTTGATTTTGTATTTTTTTTTTTTGGCTGTAGATAGGCTATGTATAGGTTAATCCACATAGTGGTAACTCCCCTCTTATAGCATAGGAAAGGGATTTGAAAGGGGGGATGCGGTAGGGTGTAGGAAGGTAGCCAAGGGTTACTAGGGCACCCGGGCTATATTTTAAGGATCCTACCCGGCATTCGCCTTAAAGTAATGCAGGACAAACCCTATAAAAAAACCTGCATCGGGTAGGTCGGGCATTTGGTACTTGTCCCACGCCCTTCCGATGACGGGAGAGGAGTTTGCTGTGGGGACGCAGCGCATGACGATAATTATAAAGTGAATCTTTACAATTGTAACTGCACGATATTTACAAAAACTAAACATGCCGTATTTTAGTGATTAGAAAGACTTCAAATTGTAATGTAGCCTTACTGATTGGTTCTTTACATGGAAGCTACAAGTTACCAATAGCCGTTCTCTATTATTTTGATTGGCTCAGTTTTATCAGATTTCGTTGAGAGGTGGAGTTGAACCCGTGTACAAGTGCGGCTCTTGCCACGACATCCTCCCGTATAAACCACTCACCTAGAGGTCTTGAATCCCAATTACGGCGCGACACTCCTAATTAACATTTTGTAAAGTTCGTTCTGATTAACAAAAAGAAGCTCGGTAACTTGAGTTCAATGGGCTTAGGCGAGGTTCTTTGCTAAGCTAAAAGGAAATGTCACAGGTATAATAGCGATAGGATTACTCACTTAAACATTTTAAATAAAAAACATGGAGAAATAATTGAAAAAAATACCACGTACAATAATGAATTGTAGTTCTTGAATATATTCATGTGTAATGTTATATATTCATCCAAAGAAATGCTGTATGGTGGAAAAGATATATAAAAGCATAATTTGTGTTGTGATTAATATGAATAAATATTTTTTATTCTTAATGAATCTTGATGAATATCAATAAACCAGTTTTACGTATATTTACGATTTGATTGATTGGTGATTCGATATAGCTTGGAATTACATTCATTGGACGATCTTTGTTTTTCAGCCTGGAAGAAAAGTAGGGCCAGGAAATAGTAATCAATAAAGCGTGGAATTTCTTGATATCGTGAGGGAACTAACAATGAGGTGAGAGCGTTCCAAATATTAATTCAATATTATATTTTCGTATCTCGTTTTGTCTTTCGCATAGACACATCATAGTGACGTCATAGATAAATGTGAATGTAGGATATCTGGCAATGCAAGTTATTCGGTGTAATATGTTTTGGAATAAACCGTATTTGTTTAATACCTATGTAATTTTTTTGTATATTTATCTACGCAATTAACATTATAATTATTGTGGAGAGACTTGATTGAATAGGTACATTAATGCTATAATAATATAGAGGTATATAGTACGTACAAACATTGAGGAAGACGTTCCAACACAAGTGTGTACTTAGCGTAAGGATACAGGTCCGTGAGATTAAAGTTTGTTACAGTTACTAAGATGCACACATTAAAACACTCTTGCTAAGTACACTGGCATAATTTCTTCTGTACAACTTGACGTTGTACTTTCACCGTCTTGGCAGTTGCAGTAATGCGTCCCAAATGTGCAATTAAAATAATAAATTGGCTCGTTAACTGTAATTTTTTTGTGTGCGATTGTTCAGCAGTGCTTCGCAGGAATCGTGCTTATTTCAAATGTAACCAATTACGTTCAAAAGTAATATAAAATGAGTCACTTCACTCATTCTAAATTTCTTTTTTTAATTAATTGTTTGCAATAGCCAGTTTCTCAACCAATTCCTGATCTAATACAAAATCCTTCCTACGTCATCTCTTCATCAAATATTCAAAAACTTTTACCATGACTCTGTGTCAGATTTGAAATATACCTCTAAATTATAAATATCATTTCAGCATCTATTAAATGCCATATATTTATTTATTTCATTGATTTAAGACTATGGCTCATTACAAGTACAATTTTCTGTCCTATATATATATATATATATATCACTTAAGGATTTTCTTCTTAGTTTCGTAATATTTAAGTCCCATTTATACACCTACGTTTTGGCAAAGGTGTTGATAAAACATACCTAAGGCGTTCGAAGACTAAACACAACTTTCGGTATCAAAATCAAATAATTTTATCTTAAAATATATATATATGTATTAAAATTGAAATAATTTTGTGCGTAAGAGACGGTATAAATTTAAAACCAATAAGTGTTTTCACAGAGTTCTTTTTTTTCTATTTACAAATATTAATTTATGCAAAATGAGAATGTCGCTTTTTGGTACGCTTGAAGATATATACTGACCGATGTTACCAACCCAGAAATATGTTTATATTTGTGTTTTCCTTTCGATCCAGAAGGTGCTAAGTTGAACGCCAGGATTTTGTGTGTTTGTAGAGCTGAATAAAATTATTTTGTAAAATTCAATGTTTTTAAAACAATACTACTTCATAATATAATTTTAGTTGTAATAAATGATTTAAAAATATTTTAATAACGTATTACTATCATTATTAGATCATAAAATCTCAATGTATTATATATTTACGATAAATGTACGGATTCTGTGTAATTCGATCAACTACATCAAGGGTTCTACAGTAAATAAATTATAAATAATTCTGCTGAAATACAACCGAGATTTTCATATGAAAGGTCCGCCAACCGCTCCAGTGACACACATTTATAATCGTGTCAGAGCTGCAAAGTATTAAAATTTTCGGAGTGTATCGGAGGCTCAGATGTAAATTGAGATTGGTTCTCAGCGATGGATGGTTCAAGTTACAAAGGAATGCGTGAGGCTGAGAGCTGGCTTATGTGTTTAGAGATATCCGCATTGCGCCAAATGGGAAGTAGTCAGTGTTCCGACGCCACGTGCGGCTGTACGCCAAGCATTAACATCGGGTTGCATATCAAATACTTGCATCAGCATTTTCTAGGTCCACACCAATCATAATCGATCCCTCGGCAGGTCAGTCTGAAGAAAACCGTTTAAGACGCTTTAGAGATATTTCTAGAGTTACAGCTGTAAAACTTCACTGGCGTAGAACTTCGTTCAGCAATCGTTTTGGTTTGACAGTAGCTTCAACACGGCTTACGTAATCATTTATCAGAAAATATAAAGTGATATAGATCATTCAGTTGAAAAAACCAAATATAATATTATGTGAGCTCTCCATTTCCGTCCTATATGCATTACAGTTGTACTAGAAAGTTTACAAATGAAGGGTTTCTCAAAATCTTGTTCTTATTTTCAGCCATACATTTACGTCGGACCAGCAGCATAATATTAATTAATCAATAAGTAACTAAAATCTATCACGCCTTTGTCACAGTAGTTTTCGTGAATATATAATTGAGTATATAATGATGATGACTTCATCGCCTATCGTCGTTTCCTGACAAATCGATCTTGCGATTGAGTAGTAAAAATATCGTAAACCGTTTTAACACAATAAATAAGAAATACATAAATTGTACCATTGCCCAAATTCACTTTATGTTTGTAAACACATCATTGCGTTTTTACATTTCACAAGTAATTCTCTACTGTAGTTTAAACTATCTGATTACCCGGAATTGCCCAGGGATTTATTTTCCAATCGTCTATTAGACAGGATATGGAAGAACTGTCAATAGCGTACGATGTAAGAAATTTTATTTACAGGTAACTAAATTATGAAAACAAAGATAAATTATTAAGTAAAACCTACAATAAATTTACTTAAGATTGCGTGCTATAATTCTCTAGAACGTCAAACCGGAATATAATGATTTCCAAAAATTACCCCATGACTTGTAGAAGGTTCTTCTGAGTTCCGTTAGACGAAACATATTTACAGTCCTATGACGATAGAAATATTGTAATCCATTTTAACTAACTAATTATTAATCAATTTCCTTCAAATTTGGAATATTTCTCGTTTCCGGTGACATTCTAAAAAAATAGCCGAATTAAGTAATTGAAATCTTAATACGGAAAAATAGTTTAGAAGTAGGTGGCGCTATTCACAGATATGATCAATTAAAATTTGAACTAGAAATTAACATTCAGAATGGTTAGTAACACTTACGAAATAATTTAGCTGTTCACCCTAATTATATTTTCCCAGTGATAAATGCAAAAAAACATCTGATTTTCTTTATTTAGAATTTTAGAAGCATTCAACATTGTCATGATTAACCAAACTAACATTTTAGTCAATTTAAGACCTAGTAATAAACTATTAAAGGCCTCGATGTGTTTCATAACATAATAGTTGCAGTTAGTTTCATTAAAGTCGTTTTGCATAATGCAGAAAATCTAAATCATTGATGGTTATTACACATTTATTTATTTATATATTAGTAAGTTAAATTATTCAATTCCAATAGTCTGTGATAACGTTATAATTTTTGTGATGATATTAATTTTTTATATAATGTACATGTTTGTTAAGTTGTACGTATACCTAGGCCATACGCCACTAAATTACTGAAATGTCTTTATTACATCGTTATTTCGTTGATCCTATTTTTTTTTATATTTACTTTTGTCAGGACATGAGCCATGAGTTAATAATTTAATTTATAATAATTCAATTATAAATTAAATTGACAGAAGAATATGACATTCATGAAAGATTCTGAAGAATGTAAAAAATTTAAAACATACTTCTTTTTTACTGAAGACTGTAGACTGAAATAAGTGAAACGTATTTGAATCAATAGTAAATAAGGTTTCTCAGAAATACCATTTATTTTAAGTTTCTTAAATTTTTTAAATGAGAATTTTTTTTATTGTTACGCATTTATATTAATTCGACGTGTAATGATTATTCAGAAAGCGCGGAAGGGTACGATAAATCTGAAACTTCTTCCCCCGATTGAGTATTTTAAAATTGAGGCCAAAACACTTTCCCGTCTATTCTCTCGTAAAAATGTGCAGTACATCTCTCGGGATTGAAAGAATTGTTTGTCGCCAATGGCCAGCATTGCAGGGCAACGTGAAAAGAATATATTGGGCGGGCCTTGATGATGCGATTTCACCGGTCGCGCCCAATCAGCTCTAGAACCACCCCAAGACCACGCCGCTGCCTTACACAGATATCAGACGCCAAAGCCCGACAGTGTTGCATGTCGTACCACTGACAACCATGGCTATTGCAGCTAACAAACAAGAATTATCATTAATGGCCGAAATGATACGCAATTGTCATGGTTTGAAACTATATCTATGTACTACTTTGGCGATGATAACGACGCCACCAGCACAATAAATAACCAAAAGAAGTACTAATGGAACCACATTCTCAACTACGTAAAAGAGTTATAATTTACCAACGATATCGAAGCTTTTATACAATATCTGCTTCTGTAATAAATGTTTTTATTGTTACATACTTGGGTGCTATAATCTTTTCTGAATTTTCTCGGTTTGAAGACAAACCAAATTACACTATTCTCAACAGTATGCCTCTAATTACATTTCCATTATTAGTGGAAGATACTGGAATTTTTTACGAAGCTAAGTTTTAATCTAAACATTTTCTCTTTATTCTACTCACACAGTTGTTTCTATAAATATGAATTACATCCATAGCGAGTATGGGGATAAGAATCTAAAACAGGTTAATTAACAAATTTAGGAAACCGGAGTGAAAATAGGTAAGATGCACTGAAAATTTAATTTATATTTTGTTACTTACAGTTTTGGTCATCTTTGAATAGACATTGTCTATAATTAAAACCAGTAGAGAGCGATACTATTATTATAAACAAATTGTAGACTTCCATGAAATCTGCCTCAATAGTCTGTCTGGCTCATTATTTATTCTCGTAATTTAAAATTACTATATTTAACGGACATCCTTGCATTTGTTGGGAATATCACACTCCTATCTACTTTGGACAATTGGGCAAGTTTTTCAAACAGTATTTCTTTCTGATCTAAATTAGTATTTTCATTAAGGATCTGGGTTGAAGAAGTGAAAGACTAGTCTGGTTGTCAAACAAATAGATATAGGTGACATCTCCATCTATTATTCTTTTCTATCCCGTCTAAATCACTTTTTATATCACTCTCCCTGCCGCTCTTATTCCACCAGATTCTTTTCCAAAACAGATAATGTAAAATGGGAAAAAAGAATATTCATGGTTTGACTACAAGCATGTCATCCTGTCCGTAGTCGGTAGATTACTTTCTTTCACCCATACCAAATGTCACATGAATATGCACAACACATGGGATAGCGAATGTTGCTTGCTTACTTGATATAATAATTGGAGAGGGAATCCTGTGCCTGGGAGCTTCCCCAGCCACGCAATTAGTTCGGCGCTTTCGTGGGCTCTTCACTCTCCCCAACACTCTAATCACTTATTTCCATATCAGCACCACTTCCTCCTTGCATTAATTGAATACAGATTAATGAAAATCCAGCAAGATATGAAAATTCCGGCTGTGACTAATTTTTCAAGCGAACAAATAAAATAATACCTGAATTCATTAGACACAGATTTCTGATGGAATAACCATCGGTTTAAGGAGAGGTATATTTACATTTTACACTTCAAGGAGATAGAAATCAATTTTTAATTGATTTTATCTTAAACAAATAGCCCAACTAATAAATTCAAGCAATCAATTAATATTTATATCTATCAGTTATGAATCAAAATCTTAAATTCTTATATGCAATTATTTGAATTGGAATATACGTATCAGTTTTCTATTTTTACCTAATAACAGTGTAAAGATACAGTTTATAAAACTTGTAGTATATAATGAATAAATGAATAGTTAGCATTGTCATTACGCGGGCATGTTTTCCAGATAATTACTCGCACAATTGATGAGCTAGCGTAAATCAAATAACTCAATACGTTCTGTCGTTCTGTGACTGTGGAAGAGAAGAGACAAAATGTTATGTTTCATTACATCATATGACTCACGCTAGTTTTATCAGTAATTCTGGTTGCATAATATCGTTTCAATGGAATATTAATATCAGAAATATTTTAGCGTTTTATTACGGTTCCATTATAATCATTCTTTGCACGTTTTACGAAGCTAAACCACTCATCTTAAGTTCACAGTTAAACCTTGACTAATATGAAAATATGCAGTACTACGTCATAAAACAACGTTTCATTTATATAATTAAAAACTAATTGATAATTATAGTATGAGGACGGCTGCACCTTGAATTCTGTTTTAAATTTAGCTTCAAATTTTGTATTGTTAACTTCAGTTGTAAAGTAACCAATCAATCTACGAGGCGCGATAATTCCAAGTCCTAATTGCGTGGGGGTTAATGGGCCTGGATGGTTGAGTACATCAATGATTGGGCTTTCGTTAATGCCACGCTGTTTAACGTTGATAAACACATCAATAAAACTCAAAATATTTCAATAAGGTTTTAAATACCTTTATTATAAAAGTAAAAATTTAATTCGTCTCACTATCAAGGAATGAAAACGTAGTTGTTTTTAAAAAAAAAGTTGTCAAAACTTATTACGTACCTATATGGTTGTCAGAATTGCGACACGGAATGAATATTTTGTAATAAGCGAAAAACTGTTCCTTGAAAACAGTTTATGTTGGGCCCAATGGATTATCAGGCATTACGCTTCTTTGAAACACGTATCGTGTAGATAATCACCGTAGTACCTTTCACAAAAGCCCGAGACAAACGTATCGTGTTAATTTTTGGAATTCAACAGGTTATCCAATTATATCATGCTAAATATTAAAAACATTCGCTAATCAATGTAAATACTTTATTAAATATTTGAACTAATAAATTTTGAATAATGTTTTAAATTTTTAAGGTAAATATTCCACTAGGCCAAACACAAATTTATCTTAAATTTTCAGTTATTTGTAAAAAATTTTAATAGACACAAATAATCAGCGCTCCCCCCAAAATGCAAACCGCCTATCACCTGACCAATCCAGGTATGAGTTAGTTGACTGAAAAAAAGAAAGCCAAGTTCCTTATAGACTGTATAATGCTATTTTACGTTAAATAATGTGAATGATACCAAACTTTCGTAACAGAGCCTTATAAACTTACTCTGGCGGAACGCCTACGTGCGCCTCCCATCAAAGATTATTTTTTTTAAATATTCCTAAAAAAGTGCAAGAAGACATCCTTAGAAATAGTGATCCAAATTAATATTGTGTGATTACATTTTATAACATTTCTAAAAGTTAAGGAGAGAGCTAGATGTGTATAAAAATGAAATACGAACAAAAAATATATTTTTTATTACATGAAGACCTCGAAAAGGTCAATTTTTTTTGCTAACGATAATAACTAGTTCAGAAAACAGGTGCTTAAATTATAGTGTATGCGAGTTGCAAATATTAAGAAATATTTTGCAATAATAATCATGGGTGAGATAAGCTATAATCGAGTCGTGATAATAAAGTAGAGTCTTTTTTACGAAAATTTGGTGTCATTCACAATATAAAATATAACAACGCGATAAACGGCAAACGGTTTCGTTTTTCTCTACGACGTGTAACCAGGTTATTATTCGCTGTGGATAGCTATTACTTCATATTTTATTAGTCATTAATTAAATTATTCGATCATTTACTACTAATTTATATTTTAATTCAATCCGTAAAAGATGTTTTATTACTTGTTTCGTACAAATTAACTTTTTGTCAAATTTATCAATAATTTGTGTGAATTATTTTTAAATGAAAACTCGAATGCGATTATTGTACAGACTTCAAATAATTTCTCAGAAACTTAGGCCGTGGTAAATCAAGTATTGTGTTTGTAATTTTGAGAGCTGCTAAGCCTCACTGTGAATGAAGAATTTCTAAAGAGGATCAGTCTAACAGCAAGCAACTCTCAGGAGATAATTATTTTTTATAGATGGCAGTCTACCTAGCAAAATAGCCACGATTCACTCGCACGCTGCAGAAAAACACGGTCAATGGTGCGTGTTGGGAGCAGCCTCATTACAAAGCCGTCTTTGTCTTTAACAAGTGTTCCTTAATAATACATAGGCTTTGCAGGCAGACTCGCGGATCAATGTTTGTGTCTTCGCTTAGTTGGTGCCGTTATTCTCATTCACAAGCGCTCTTCCGCACATCATGAATTGGATCAGCTCCATGGTCGACTTCAGTTCTACCGCGCTTTTCGCTTTGTCAAGCATCACCGTCAATCCTGCGGGCGAATAGCGTGACTGGTAACTCGTAAACGTTTTCGGGAGGCCGTGGACTAAGGATCAAACAAGAAATATCCTGGGCATGTTTCAAGACAATGAGTAGATTTATTAAGCAAGACATTCAAATATTCTCACAGAGTGTTACTATAATTTATTTTAAAAATACTAAACTAAAATGATGTCTGTTGTCTTAGATTATATGGGAACTAAATTACGAGTCTTGTCAAAATAACGATGGAATCTCTACAGAAGTGTTTTATGATACTGTACTCTTGTTAATTTAGGTACACAATACATGATTAATATATTACTAATTCAAAAAAGTATTTTTGTGTCAACGTTACGGCAGATAACACACTGACACACAGTTTCAATATGCTGAACGAGGAAAAAAATTTACAAGATTTAATCAATTTCAAATACGACATGTTTTTACATTCTCAATTTTTTTCCCGTTTTTTCGTCTCGAAATTCTGTTCAGTACTAATGTAATATTATATCTTGTAAAAACGCGTTTATAACAATATGGTTATACTTGTAATTAAAAATTGATATAATTAATACCAGTCAACTTTAAAACATATTTAGGAAAAATTTTGAATTGAAATTAAAAAAATTATCAAAATGTAATATTACTCAACATGAACTTAAATATATTTTTTTATTTAAATTTCATAAGAAATTAAACTATCTATAAGTTCCCAAAACATTAATATTTTTCCTTGAAAGATTCTTGAACTGTTCCATTAACCCTAGGAAATTGATAAAATCATATCAGAGTTACAAACACTAAAACACATTCACGAACACAATAACACAAAACACTGTAATCCACTAGTGTATTCTAGCGAATGAAACCGCATCACCACGTTACTATTATAGCAACGGAATAATAAACACGTGAAGTTGTTACATCCTTACGCTAAAATTATTTCAGTCTTATGAGATTTATATTCGAGAGTTCCGGGACGACAAGCTGATAAAAATGAAATGATTTGTTCAGGAATGAACGATGCAAACGCCAGTAATTCTATATTCAGGGAAATTATGATCATAACTAGAAGTAATGTATACGTCACCAGTTGTGACAAGATAAGATGAACAGAATCCCACTAAAATTTCAGGGGGGATAGGCCGGAGCTAATTTTAACAAGAACCTTTGTTACGGTTACTTGGTAGTGTAGCTATAATGAAAAAATTGACGCATGGATATATATTTATTCAGTTCAGGATATGTTGTACATAAAAAACTTATCCTTACACGTTAAGTGATGATAAGTACAGCAAACTTAGCGCAGCATGTATAGCACGTTCCTAAGAAAATAAATAATGTTTTTAAGAATGGTAGAGGTTTTGTTCCAGCTGCTCCAAAATGGAGCGTTCCCAACTGACGACAATACTCCCCTCCAACTTCTCCCTTCTTCTACTGCGCATCTGACGCGATTTTATATCTCACATTGCTCTCGCTAATAAATTAACAGTATTCCCATTTATGGGGGGGGGGGGGGTGCAGAGGGTAACGTGAGACGAACACTGTCTAGGAATCTCAATTTAATTAAGTATTATAATGTTCAAAAAAACATTTAAACATGTCTCTTTAAATGCTTCCCTTGAAAAAAGAAGCTTTTCCGAATATTTTTGCCCTTTAAGTGAATATACGTTAGAAGCTTATTAATAATAAATTGCCATTTTGAAATCAGAGCAACAAAAACCAAATAAAATATTATGTGGATACAACTTACGCGCAACAGAAGTTAAACTTCATGTCGGAATAGGGAGAATTTCGCGTATTCATCAACAAGTCTTATTAAACCGATGGAAAATATTTTTGTAATAGTATTTTATGATTTATGCAACACCCTTCATCCAATCCCTTTCAAGATATTAAAACAGTGAAAATGTGTATTATTTTAGTAATTTTATACAATTTCATTTAAGACTTTTGTACGTTAATCTCATTCTGTGCGTTTTAACCTATAGGTTTACAGCTCAAATACCAGTTGAAGTGGTGGCTTCTGATCTGTGCTTGGCCATTGGCGTGGTAGGGTGTGTCGTAGCTGTGGACTGTGAACGGGCAGCCCCTTACCGCCCTTTCCTCCAGTCTCGCCCACTTCCGTACCACAAGAGGGTTCGTATCTCGAAATTTATAACCCTTATATATACAAGAACTTAACTTAAAAAAGGTATACTTTCGTGATACTTTTCATCCATAACTACATGAACTTTAAAAACAACATTACTTCAAGATGAAAATGTACAATAAAATTTAATACTTCATACTATTTGAATTATTGATGTAGCTAAGAACTCACAATATCTAGTTAAATGTTATGAAAAACAAACCTACCTGTTGACAGGTGGGACGTTGAATTTTACAATGTTTCCGATATCAGCGTATGACAGTTTTCTGCGTTGTGACATATTTTTAATTGAATCACCATATTAATTAATATTATTCCTGACGGTAGTTTTTTTTATAAATACACGAATGAGTGAATCCGTTTTAGAGACCATTTTGCCCAACGATGTGGCCAATAATATATCACAATGAATCCTTTGTGTCAGTTCACGTACCAAAATGGATACGTTACCATTTCGCTTCGCATAATATAATTTAGGATTGATTCATTTAGAGTAAAATTTGTAGATTGCTCCTTTGCCTACTCCAAGATCGAATGATTGAAGTTCTTGTTGCCAAATAATTTAGTTAGAGGCTCTCCACAATTTGCGTTCAAGTGCCGTCCTGAGCGTTGTATGAATGCGTGTCTGGGACCTTATTTGCACCTAAATGCTGGAGTCCTGGAGCTATGGAGACGGCAAACTCACTGGTCTCTGTCCATGACGCCAAGTTGGCAACTTCATATGGCCTCGGGCAAGAGGAGGGCCAGCTACCTGTACCACAGCGGCTATTGATCAAGGACAGCCTCCCATGGGGTCTTCTGCAGATAGTTCGTAGCTCTCTCCTGCACACATGATAACCTGCCACCTCTATCCGGCAACCATTAACGTAATTTCCCCCTTTCCATGCTCCACAATTCTTGTTATGCAGCAAACGCCGTCGGATGCTAATGCTCACTTTCTCAAGGGAAGAAACGCACGGATATAAAACTTCGGTAAAATAGCTGACGTACAGCAGGTGAATGACTTTATTTATAATTTCATACATAAAGGTAATCCACTATATCAGTTTTAACCCCCCCGTTTTAGACACCCCCACAAATGTGAATAGATACTTTTTCAGTGCTGGGTTAACAGTCGGAAATTAACAAACTACAGAATAAAACTTTGGTGAACTTCGGCAAACATCGGCCAACACGTCTGACGGTATGCGCGTTATATTCCGTACAAGTAATGATGCTCAAGAAAAATAAAATAAAAATTTATATCGCAAACACGATCACACTGACGTTCCTAACGTCCAACTGGTCGTGTTTTTGATCGACGAACTTCGTCACATACTTTTCAATAATTTATCAGATAATATTAAATTACCTGATACTGTTCGGGATGCCGCTGTTAGTGCGAAAACTATTCGGAACGTCATACACACAAATTGATATTATCGTTGAATTAATATATATATATATTTATATATATATATATTTATATATATATATATATATATTTATATATATATATATATATATATATATATATATATATATATATATATATATATATATTGTAATGCCAATTAATTAAGACATTAATTTTGAAATTGAAAATATAAATTGTTTGAGAAATCCTTTGTAGCGGCAAGAGCTTTGAAACAACAACAAAAAGCCAAGCACAGTTCCTTTGTCGGAAGGACCGTCAAAATGTCGTATGCGCGCTCAAATTGCGAGACGAGAGTACATATTGCATAAAGATATTGAGGAGTTCAGTTCGCGTGGAGATTTGGTGAAGTACAGTTTGCATTAAGATATTGAGGAGTACAGTTCGCAGGGAGATTTGTTGAGAGACTGTTCACGGAAAGACCTCGTCAAGGTATAACAGTTTTGGAAGGAGAATTCAACCGGGTTGGCAATTAGCAGGACAAAGTAGAACATTCATAAAAATATAACGGCGAAACCTGCTAACAAAAAGCAGTTTTTGTGTCCATAGCCGTCTAGAAATAGCAAAAGTTTCGGTTTAAGTCCGGAACAATAAAGACTACCCAATCGACGAATCGTAGAATTCACCTAAGGCGAGCGGTCAACCGACAGATGACGAAAGGAGAATCATCCGAGTTCCTGACGACATATAAAAAAATTTTGATATATAATCTGTGAGTTTAGAAGCAGTGTAAAACCCCACAATAGTGTTTTCGAAAATTAAGGTACGATGGAATGTTGGGCAGACGTGAGTAACAATTTACGAAACAATTAATTATGTAAACGTAATTAAAAGATAGCCGTCAGATTTCGTTCTCTTCTTTTTGATTAAAATTGTTAGTTAGAGTCAATCTTTTCACTTTTAATCTTGTTCTCATTTTAAATGTTCTAGTTTAATTGACAAGTAAACTTCTTTTTCCTTTTAATTGTAATTTGTTTTTATAAGATTTTAAATATAATTGATGTGCCCGACATGATTATTACAATTCAACGATAATTTCAATTTGTATTGTATATATATATATATTGTGGTAATTACGAAGATGTAATTATTTAATCAACAAAATTTTACGATTTTCATTATCGGCGGCGTGAATATGAGACCAATTCATTGAAGCTTAAGGATTGTCTACAAGATTATGGAGCCTATAATGCTTGTTTGCTAGCTAAAGTTGCATTGTTGCCTCAGGCAGCACTGGGACGTACAGAACTTGAGAATTCAGAGTTGCTTGGACCAGGAAGGCGAGTCCCTGATTCAAAGTTCCTCGTATCATATTTGAGCAAGTGTGATTAGGCAGCAGAGACATATTATATGAAAGTTCCGGGTTTTGGATATTACAAGTCGACAGTCTGAAGTATTTCGTCTATTGCTATATTCATGCAATTATCTAAGTTTTAAAAAAATCACCGTTATCAACATTTAAGGGCAGGAAGTGCTTTGTGTTTGGAAACTACAATATCCTTAAATTCAGTGAAATATGGCCATTCAGTGATGTGTTTAACAAAAATCGAGTGAGATCGAACTCAGACAAACAGCTAATGGTAAAGTAAAAAAAGGAATTTTATTAATTGTAAACCTAATGTGTAAATATAATTATCGTCAGATTTCGTGTATCAATAATTATTTAAGTCAGGAATTTTTTGCATTCCAAGTTTTTAATTGTCATTTTGTAACCATTTTTATTGGAGGCCCGATAGGTGGCCCTGAAATTAAGCCGTGGCACATTACGAACTTGTAAAATTTCCATTGAGATAAGAATTTTTTTTTATTAAATTAATTTTTGTTATATTTTGAATTCTTGTTTTCATTTTAAATCCTATCATTTTAACGATTAATTTTTTTATAACGTAAGGCTTATCTTTAATTTAAAATCTAATTAAATAAATTTGTGATTATTACATTTTAGCGTGGGGAAAATTAAAATGAAATTTTATAAATGTAAATAATTTTGATTATTACAATATATATCTGCACATCATATCTGCATTTCTATAGCTTTATTAAAGTCCCTGCCTTTCAAATTTGATAAAATTATTATTTTCTCTTCGTGATGTCTTTCAAATTATACCTCAGCTTGTCTCGTTTATTTCCACCTACTTATTTTTTCTGATTTTAATTGATATCCGATTTACTTATTTTGTGCAATTTGATCCCAACGCTTTTGTAAAAAAAACTTTATCAAGTATTGAACAGAGTATATTTTCAGTGTTAATCTGAGAAGTGAGAAAATGAGCGTTGGAAATGGTTCGTGATTAAATGTTTGAAATTGAACTTTTAGCTCTGTTAATTAGACTTTAACGAGGAAGTATTGCTCTCTTTCAACATTCCAAACAAATTTAACGTTTCGGATATAGTTGAGCTGTTCTGGAAAAGGAACGAGATTGCTCCGCCAGCCTTTCGATTAATGGCGTACGGCTGTAACGACATATTAGCGGCAACGTTTGTTCGGTGTAACATGTTGAAATTGTTCTTTGTTGCGGGTAACAGTAGACGAATGACTCTCCGCAGAAATATAGATGGTACAAAATTCGAGTTTGACGGTGGACAAATTGCGTTCTTTGGAGCGACAGAACGTGGCACAAAGAAAGTTGCTGGTGGAGTGGCAAGCAAACTGATTGAGAGCGAAATACCGCGCAGCAGAATCGAGTTCCCGAGTCGTGTCATCCCGGGGGCATTTATAAGCGTCAGCTTCAACTTCTGATGTCAATCAACGTCCAAAACGAGGCCGGCGCAATATCTTCAAGCACTAATCTCTTATAAGGTTCCGTGAATCAAGACTTGTGCTAATTATTTTTCTTGGTTTCGGCTCGTAGCGAACAACACCAGAGACTTATGACACAATGACGATAGCGTGATTTCATTAGCACGGTGACAAGGAGCTAATGTTACAAATCCCACAAAGAAACATATTTATATATGGAGACAAATTAATTGTCACGTGCAGTCAGTATCGAATCTTAAGGGTTAAATTAATATATTAAAAAACAATACACTTCGTTTCATACACGTTTCGTGGACCTCCTCTGGTGTACATAACACATTAGACTGAATTGAAAAAACGGACACAAAATAAAATTAATAAAGATATTAATACGTTATGAGTACTTCTTTGCATCACTTTGGATATTAATGGTATATTTATTTAATGTAATTTGAATTATTTCAGAAATTATACTGACATGATACTTACACTTGTTATTTACAATCTTAGCATTAACAAAATTAATAGTGTTGTTGTTCAAAGTACAATGTTTATTTATGACACATTGTTTATCACCTGTTAATTTGTAGTTCACCATGTGTTGTTTAATCCTTTTTAATGATCTTTTTGTTTGTCCTATATAACCATCAGGGAAATAATTTCAAGAAACCTTTGATACCATATTGTGATAGTCATGATAATTAATAGGGTCTTAGCACTTCTTCATAATTAGTGATGATGGATTGGTGAATTTTTTAATTATGCTGATGTTGATAGTCTAAAATAAACTCTTGAAGTTATAGTATAACAATTGATAAAACGAAAAAACTATGGAAGCTACTTACTCGATTAATTCCACAACATTAAAAATTTCCACAGTGGTATAGTAGCAACAGATTGCCGCTTCCTGCAAAGACACGATTTATCAAAGCTATTTCAAATATTGGGGTGCGTCAGTTGAAGTTTTTGGAACTAGACGACACAGTGGCTTGTGTACGTACCGAACGGAAACCGGTAACGCAGGTTATCATTTTTTGACGTCGGTGAAAATGCAATTACTGAAATCGAAAAGAAGTGCGCGTTTCGTCGGTGCTGTGTTAATTAATGGGGCAAGTTGGAGGCCCTGCCTTTGACCGCTCTGGGATGCATACCAAATATCAGCCTGGCCACAAAGGGCCAACGAGGCTTCAAAGGCCGTCGGTATTGAACGCTACTCGGGAATCACCAAGGAATGAGTCGCAAATTTAATTAAATACAACTTACTTTCGAATATCGTTGTCGAGAAACGCGATAAAATACACGGAATAAATTTGCGCTCTATGAACCTCGGCGCTCATTAACGGGTCACGGCCAATTCTGTCAGATCTCGTACAACACTGGACGCAAGATACCTGATATTTTTACTTCCCCCTATCTTTTAACTAGCCACAACAGTTTCTTTGGAACGTGTCTAGGTATTACGTTCAATTAATCCTGTTCGTGGTCCTTTTAAAATCTCAGTTCATTACGAGATTTCATACAAGTATAATGAATCGTCTTTTTACCAAACCAATCATCAATAAGAAAGGTTCAAATTCACCAGCTAATTTTTTTCGAAGCAATGTAAAATTTATTGTAAACGACCAATACTTCGTAAAGGATATTAATAAGAAAACAATAGTGAAAAAGTTTGATTAATTCATGATATTCATAGTCGTTCCTGATATGGAAATGAAAACTGGAGTTACGGTGAAGGAGAATCGCTACGCTGCCAACGTGCCACTCCAAAAACATCCGGAATGTGTCATGGAAAATGACAGTCCAGCATCCTCGTAGGCCAAGGCCCTCAATAAGCTGTAGATCCAGGGACAAAAAAGAAATCCTTAATTCCGTAAATATCTTAAGAAAAATACATCAAGCTTGAAAATAACAATCATCACTTACATACATCATGGCTTTAATACAAAAAATATTAAATATATGAAGACCCACGCGTCGCATAATAAACTAATCACCAAACACCATAAAACGATAGAAGACAACCCAAAATAGCCAATCGATGCAAATCTCATCTACACAAAAATTATCTGCTAGCACTCTTTAGGATATTAACTAAAGATTGTATTAAAATTCTGATTGTTAGTTTTAAAAAATATCTGTATGTTTTTAAGGGATTTGAGACTATGTTAAAAAGTCAAGTGTATTAAAGGATCAGGATGGAAAAATCTGGACCGGACCGGAAATCAAACCCGGAGCCACCATTCAAGTTATCCTTTAAATTAGTTTCATACACTTCAGTGCTGACCTTCGCTTGAAAGAGTTTGTTCTGTTCTTTGATTAAAACAAAGCACCTATTATCAATTTATTTAAAACATCAGTTGTTTATTAAAGTTCTAAAATTAAGCCGTGAAGAATGTGATTCAGTGAATTGTAGGCAAAACTTGTGCTAGAATATGTTTGGTTTCCGCTGAGACCTCTCCACGAAGAAACAAATTATTATGGTTATATAGTCAGGCTTACTTGCTATGATCAAGAGATACAGAACTGTGGAATCGTGCCAAAGCATTAGACCGGACGGCAGTCAAGCTTGCGAGTTGCGAACTGCCCAGGGGCTTTGCGTCCCTTCTGCTCGGACGCCTGCAACAGGGAACATTTTGTTGTCCAGGTAAGGAAAATCCGTACATCCGAGGTCAAAAAGTCCGTGCCGTGCAAATAAGATAACCCAACACAGAGTTGTACGCCGTCGACACAAGCCTTTAAGTGGCGGCGAGTGCAAACTTTGACAAGACGAGCTCTCTCATTCACACTTTATTCAGTTGACGCAAAAATGAAAGTGTAAATAAACAATATGGGTCTTCTTATCCAACATATGGAGTACATTATAATCTCTTTATTTTATTAACCAAACTGTATAATCGAAAATAAAAGTTTTTAAGAAAAAAAATATACAAATCTCAAACTATTAGTAAATGAACAAGGCAAAATATCGAACCCTTGGCTGAAGAACGCAAAACATAAGGAGAACATGGTCGATACGCTCCCGGTGTTCATAAAAGTCTTAACTCTGGTAAAATCGCATTGAGGTTTGCAGAGTTATTTCGGGGATCTTTACTCGTCGTCACAAGAAGTGAGCTCCAATTTCTGACTGCATAATTGATATTTCAGTAAATAATTTATGATTCCATCAAGATGATTACCAAAACTTATGTGTGGATTTTAGTTACATTTGAAACCTTTTGAGCCTTTACATGAGTAAATAGAAGCCAAAATGTTTTGGTTTAAGAATATTTTATTGCAAAACACTTGCCTTTAATTCAAGAACAGAAGAAATGCTTTCAAAAAAATCTCAGCCTAGGAGGCTACTAAATTGAGTTGAGGTTTGTAGAATCCAAGGGAAAAAAAACTGGACCGGTCCGGTAATCGAAGCCGCGACCTCAACTTAGTACGAGTGCTCTTAACCATTTCAAATGTCCCCGTCTAGTACCCGATTTCTGCATCTATTATATAGACGTAAGCACAGTCTCACCTACAATTTACTAAATCGCATTCTTCACGGCTTAATTTTGGACTTAAATGAAGTACGTAAATTACGAAGTTGATGTCCGGTTTGGTTCAGATTTCTCCATCCTGATCCTTTAAAAATTGCCCTTTTAAATAAAACATTTATTTTTCTTCAATGTATTTCTTGAAAATTTGAGTGTCTTTAAGATTATTTAAACCATGTAGCTATAGTAACAACGGGTCACTTGAGAGCTAAATTGTTGCGACAAGTTAAAAGACTCAGAAATCACTGTTTAATTATAATCTACACTACTTTTAAAGTTCAATACAGCTTTTCCGGATTTAAATTGCATATCTGTGCGAAAAGTAACAGTCTTGGTGATATTATCTAACGTAGTGAAATTTGGTCGAACAAAATGAATGAAATGTGCGTTGCGGGTTGCAGTCAAATTTGAGAGAAAACGAGTGCACAGTTTCTCATTCACACAAATTTTCTCTAGGAGTTAATTTAATGAATTACAAGAACTATTATCCTCACAATTTCGATTTAAAAGGAGCTATTTTTTTTAATTACGCTTCTTACTAAATTTGTTACTTGCGAACTCCAAATTCAGTGTCATTGCATTTATTCCCGAATTCATCAACTTCTATAGGACACATCGTATTAATTATTTTTCTCCTCTAATGAAACGTGAGGACACTACTCAATGTTGAATCGACCATTTTTTCGTAAATTCGTACAATTTTTCTAGAAACGCGTCACCCCAATCAGTACTGATGCTTAAAATATCGTTAAATTTATTTTAAGACTTTAACATGGCCGTACAAATAACTGAATCACTGTCGTGTTGTTATTTTGATTGGTTTCATTATTCCGTTTTTGTATCCTTTCAGCTGTAATTGACTTTGGGCAGTGCTCTGTCTATATGTTACTTGTTGCTGTGGGCGTCCTCATTGTATGTCCATGTGTCATCGCTTTGCTGAAATTGCCATCCGGCGTTGTTAACACTTTCAACCGCTGTTAGGTCGCCCTCTTCCCACCTTCTACTTCTAGAGAAACGCCTTTTTCGTCCGCGCCTGAATATTTTAGACGATGGGGGCATCAAGCGACGGCCGGAAGAAGAGGAGCTTGAGACAACATTATTTATCGTCTCTGGTGTTTCGGTTTCTCCGTAAATTCGTCATTTCTTATGCTTTGTTACGCCACGCTCATGACTAGTTACTGGCTTCAATATCGAAAAGACGAAATATGCAATCGTTTAATTACAACGATTTATCCAGCAATAAAGTTTTCCTGACTTCTTACCTGTAACCGGCCTTTTGTGATTGTTTTCGTAATTAGTATTATGATGGTTCATACGACAATGGGATACAATTACAGTTGGGAAAAACGCTAAAAACCATAAGACCACACGTATATATTAAATATGTGATTTATTGATTCTGAGGGCAAGACAATAAACGTAATTAAGAACTGGAGAAACGTTTCATTTGGTTGAAAGAAAATAATGAATATGGTGTTAGACTCCATTAGAATTACGAAGATGTATGTACTTGAAAACATTCCTATCCGTCATCAAATCTGTCGTTGACGACGGGGATCGCGTCTTCGCCGTAGAAGTTATCGTGCTCTTCCAATGGCGTCGAGAGCGCAACACTTTCGTGTGATGAGCTGGAAATTTTATATATTAAAAACATATTTAAGTTAAAATATTGGGGAAAAAGATTTATAAACTTTAATCCAAAATAAGAATGTATATAAAAAAATAATCAAAACTTATGTAATAGTCCAAAGTGTGTTTCTAAATCACTATGACGTATTAATTTAATTTGGTCTCAGAATTATTGTAATCTGAAAATTAAAAAAAAATCCCTCTAATTTAATCTCGAGGTTAACCGCTATAAATTTGATATTTGTAAAATACCAATTTGACTTTAATTTTCAAAAAACCTTTTTAATGTTATAATAATGCAAATAAAATTGTCTATTGTCGATGTTACAATATTCAGCATACTGCATGTTTCATGTATGATTTTTTATTACACATAAACTCAATACACAACGCCCTACGTAAATACGTAATTATTATAACGACAGATATTATCAGTATTATTTTAGTACCGAGAGATTATTTAATATTATCAGTATTATTTTAATACAGAGAGTATTTGTCATCAATCATGCAGTTTTACCTTCCGCCAAACGAATCTTGTAACATTACAACGCAGTGCTTTCATTTTGTTTTTGAAACATTTTAATATTGAATTATAATCAGTGTTTGTGTTTTCCTTCCATTAATTTTAAGCTGGATTCGTGTTGAAACCATGTGAGTGTATGTGTGTCTGACCAATAACGTCAGATTGTTTTCGTTTTGACCAGAAGCGTAATAAGAGTAACTCCATTAGCCCAAGGCGCAGTGCATCAAAAGCGCGTTTAATCCCGCAAGTAGAATTTTTTTAAAAATAATATCAATCAGATGGCACATAAAATATAATCTGGGTTTACAGGGAAGTGAGGAAAGCAACTTTCAAATCTCTGTTCTGATATTTTAATCATTTATTTGTGAATAATTTACGAACAAGGTATTAATATTTTTATCAGCTTTACGCAAATTACTACTCAGACGCATTTGATCACATTTTGTTTTGCAAGCTTACGCTTTTTGTCTTCGTTAATTGTATATCCTTTTTACATACGAATGCAATTGCCGTTTTTCATGCTATTAAACCAATCATGAAATCCGTCGTGTTTAGCCGAAGTAATTACGCGCATAAATATTCTAGTTCATGCAGTTGATGCCAAAGTAATCAGCTTCATTCGCGTATCTTCTCACGATGCATCTAATTTGAATTTAAGATTGGCCGCGTTATGTGCTACCGTACAGGTGAAGTAAGAAATATAATTATGTTCCTTGAAGATTGTTTTAAATATTAACTCAGAAAGAAATTTAATTCCTTAAAGGTCAAATGAAGCTTATGGTAAAATTGTAATTTGGGAAGGCTTAGGAAAAAATCAAGGAAGAATTTTTTAAAATACAATAATATCGCCAAAATAGCAAAAACGTAGGGGAAGAACAATTACATTATGAATTCCTGTTTATATAAAAATAAAATTGAGGGAAAAGCTTGTGAAACGATAATTCAGATATATATGTACGGCTTGCAGACGTTAAAATAAAGATATAATCTTTTGGTCTACGAATTATTTTTATGTATGCTTTAAAATATAATAGAATTAAGCACAAAATGATTCCCAAGTACCAAAATACACTGAAAACAACTCACGATCGACTAAAGTTTCAAAATAAATTGTTAGTGTTTGCTGGGGAATCTTCGGAAATACTTCACCGTTCACAATACCTTGATTAATGCACTAAGCGAAATAAAAATAAACTAAGTGATACATAAACTGTAAACTATTATACGATAACTATCTCCAGAAAGAACTAATACCATTTGTATTTAATATGATTTATTTCAAAATTATATTACATTATAGTAATAAAGTATCTTCAAGTGAGACCTTAATTCATAAAAGCATACGGACTACTTAAATGTAAAACACATTGGAAATTAAAATATTTTTACGGATCTAAAAATAAAGTAACCAATAATTCGTATGATTAATTTGTCTTGTCTAAACCCTGTACGGACACGTCAGTATTTACTGCTGTAATGGTTACACGTACGACTAGAATGTAAGTATTAGGAAATTAAGAATGGTTTTGCTGAATAAAGTAAAAGTTGGAGAATTGTAAAATGAATTAAAAGGTCAAATTAAGCGCTAAACAGGTTAAACATGGGATAAATGTCGGAATATAGTCCGCTAATGCCACTTAAATTTCGGTTGTTGTATTGATCATCAATTCCATGGAGTAATTTTATATACCACGAAAACTTGCTTCTTGCATGCAAGTTCACTTTTCCAGCACTGTTTCCGTAATATGGCTTGCTTGGTGAGGAAACCACGAAAGATTTCAAGGCAAAGCGTTGTTATTGCAGATGCGTTATGAATATCGTATATCTCAGATTAATTAGGGGTGTAGCAGCATGCCAAAGATGCCTCGCTGCTCGCGGTCGATAACTCAACGTTACCTCCTTCTAGAACAAATACAATGCAATATACGCCAGTAAACTAAATTTTTAGTCATTTTGCACTTGCATGGTAATAATAATATTTTATATTTAAAATTTGTTGTATTGTTATATTAAATTTCCTAAGGATTCACAGTGACTTGAATCGATTTCTGTAATAATACCATTGCAAGCGTGTCATTTAATTGTTTTTCATATATTAACATTTAACGCAATGAGAAAAATAAATTCTTATATATTCACTGTTTCGAATGTTTCTACGTAGAACTGTCAGACAATTACTATGGACGTATATATCTGATTTAATAAATAAAAAATTTCTTGAAAGCATTTAACTAGTAGCGAAAGGATCAATAATTTGAACATGTAGTGACCATTTAGGTATTAACAATTTGGAAGATGGATGCGGCATTTGGATATCGTACAATTATCTGTCTTGCGACGATTTTGGGATCCATTGGCGGTGTTACAACTACCAGTGTCTACAATGTTACAAAAACTATTTTTTTTCCTGTTTGGGAGAATTGTCTTACAATTTATGCAGGACATCAGAACCTGCACTAAGAACCGTTGTCAGGGAAGAAACTCCTATTTTATCTAAGCAATTGTATCCCTACTAGAAAGGATGTGTATTGAGCACCTAAGCCGAATGTTTAAAAACTCAATGCATGCAGAGGTCAGAATACGCAGTCAGTAAGCAAGAAGTAAGCTGAGTTATGTATATTAATTTAATAAGTAAGTTGGAGAGATTGGTTAAAATGTCAAATTTAGATTAAAAGGATGGCAAGGTTGCCTATATTCAGGATATTTCTTAAAAGAACACTTTTTGGGTCAGTAACAGAGCATCATCCACCTTCTTTCTGCGTTGTAAGGAAGAAGAAATCGACTAACTGGACATCCAGCCTGGTTCTGTGAAAATTTCAAGAGTTACCGGTATACCAAATAACATCAAGTGACTTAAAGAGACTGGTAATTGTTTCAAATTATAACCACGGATGAAAAAGAGTTTTTAATAATTACTATTACTGAGAAGTTGCAAATTTAATTGAATTGTATATTTTATTTTAAGTATTATTGTTTTTGGTTCGTTATTAAATTAAATTTTGTAAAGTGTACAAAGACCATTTTAATTTTTAATTTAATCACATACCATCCCGTATTTCACAGTTTGAGACGCACGAATGGATGGAAATCATCACACCAGCCAGTGAATTTATTACTTCTCAAATTTAAAAGAAAATTTTCTTACAGTTAAAATTATTTCCTGAATTAAAGTTATTCGTCTGAAAATTGAAGATAAACATGAATAACAAGAAAATGCTTCTAGGTCGAGTACTTGGTAAGTTATTACAAGTGGAAACAATAAAAGTAACAACGGCGAAGAAAGTTTTCACGGTGAAAAAGAGATCTTTTGTCCAGTGGGTTAAATTAGGAATGAATGCTGATTCAGTAATACAGTTTCTGCCAATCGGTGGCAAAAAAAGCGTCCGAGAGAGTTTGTTTCGGGACATGGTGCGAAGGCATGAAACCAGTTGCGCCCATGAGCGCATTGACCTATCAGTTCTAAATATTAATTGACTGGAATTTTTTATAGTAGTGGTTGTTAAACCGCAGGAGGATACATAATTTAAGGATAATAGTAATTGTGAAGTTATTTATTTTCATTAGACTTTTAGTTCTTTAGAAAGAACCAGTGTTCTTTTCTGAAGTTCTGATTCACACAACCTTGAAGTAATAATTATGTATATTACAGTTATTTGAAAGACAACTAATAAAACTAGTATTGGAAAAATATTTCCTCGGTCTATTAACAGTTTGTACTAGTTATGAAATTAGTTACGGCAAACAAAACACTATCTTCTGTTTATATTTGATATTTAATAATTAATTCCTTCCTGAAAACCGTTTGTGAAATAATAAGAATCGCCTTGATACTACATATTAGTCTACTCGCCTTCTTACAACGCAAACTCTCCCCAATATCCACCAACAAGATTAACTAAAGAAAAGAAAAGAGGTAAAATCTCAAGCTTTATCAACAAGATCTCGGTGGTAGAAAACTGGAAAACTTTTGGACTAAACTGCCTATTACGCGTAATGCGTAATAACGGGCATGGCTCATACCGGCAGGTCACCGAAGGACTTTTAAATTTGGCTTTTCATTAGACATTGTGGTCTTTAAAGTATAAAAGTGCCACAGCATACCCTCCATTTACTATTCATAGGCTGGAGAAGCTAAAACTTATTTGCCCATACTGTAAAATTAGTTTCTGAGTTCAATGATTGTGAATTTTAAATTATTAATTGAATGTTGTAATTAGAGATTTAACATACTCCTTTATTAATATTTTTTATGTTACTGATAATACATTCTATATCACATCAAAACAAATTCAGCGCATAATTCATTAATTGTATTCCATTGAGTACATTTTTACATGGTTTTCAATATGTCATTTAATAATCTCTTCAAAATTAATTTTCATTGCAGAATGATAAAAAAAATGTTCATATAAGGAAAACTTTAAATATTCCGTACATCATTTTTGAAATTTAAACTGTAAATGTTTTAGTAACATTGACATACGTATTTCTCGTTCAATTCAGTTGACAATGTTTTAAAAATTATTACCTTCGTTAATATTTCTTTATTAATTGTTACTTTTGGAAATATTTTAAATATCTTTACTTTTATGGAAAATAATGCAAATTTTATTCGGATACATTGCACATCTTTGATAGTGATCTTTTCACTATAAAAACTTGCTGCTTCACGTTTTCCAATAGTGAGAAAACATGAATTTTTTTTCAGATTAACAGAATATTTTTTGATCACTCCGGATCGTAATATATATATATATAATGTACATGACCTAGAACCCATAGTCCTTTAGTTATTTCCTGGTGACGAATGTTCGTTCTTTTTCTAAACTACCAAATTATAAAGTCAAACCAGATGTAAAAGTATTTTTAAGGCCAGAAAATTTATTGTGTGTTATAATCAAATATTTATTAGAAGTATTCAATTATTTATATTAAACAACTTAATTAATAATGGTTATATATTGGTATGGCGAGTGTTTGGCGATATTTCACTTAATGATTCCAATAATGTGTGTTTATTCCAAAAATATTATTAATAAATACTCTTCTGTCAGTTTTCGTTACAATAGGTTTTGTGTTTTTTTACATAACCAAATCATATTCAAAGCATATCATTTTAATTTTCTTCTTTACAGTTATAACACACACATATATGAAGTGTGTCTGTAATTGGTCATTTTCTCTTGTTTATAGTATTTATATTTATATTTCATAAAAATACATAATTGTATTTCGCTATATTTTTATAGTGGGTTATTGAAGTAATGAATAACATCTTGAAATGATAGAGTCGCTGCATTTTCAGAAATATGTTTTCCTTTTAGTCTATAGATGGAAATTTTCACATTTGGTTTTAAGAGTTATTTCTCGTATCATGTATTTCCAGACATATTTGGGCGTGTGTGGCCAATTTATTTGTTTTCTTTATATAGATATAATTAACATTTGAGGCCACCGTATAAATTGAAGAAATACTTATGGGTACTACTCGTCAATTTTAATATTCGGAACCTTTTTTCTGACATATTGGAATAAAATATGATTTGGTAGTTGGTGTTAATTCCAATATTCAATGTTTCAACTGAGTGAAACAATCTATTTTGAAGTAATTATTTTAAAGCTTAGTTTATACGCTGTATATAAATTTAAATGAAGACACAAAAAAGAAACAATCGATATTGCCACGAACGATATCACATATTCCTCTCATGAGCGTAGGATACTTTGCAAGTCTGGGTATTCTAGTTTATCATTATCCCTATTTTTCAGTATTTCATCCAAGCTCATTCATGAGTCTTCCAGTGTTTAATTTCTAAGTCCCACTGTTACGGTCACGTTTATAAATTTTAGAGGACGGTCCATCGGAAGAGGTGGTCATGGCGGCTGAGGGGCCGGCAAAATAATGCAGAGCTACCGGCAGTAACTCCTCCAGAAAAGTTGTGAAATATGAAAATACTATTAACGTGACACACTATGGAGAATCTTTTCAACTCCCAACATTACAATTTGTAACCATAAACTTACAGGTTAAGACAATTTTATTACAAATTATATTTGCGTACATTAAAAATTTGGCCATGTATTACGCACAATACTTTTGAAGAGTTTAGTTTTTGATGTGCTACATTCCAGAATTCATCCCTGTGTATATGGGAACATAATATGGAAATTATTGTTGAAAATATGTATTCTAAAAATTGTCTGTCTAAATTGTGAATAAAAAATAAAGCACAAACATTTGTGAAACAATTACAGTTGAAATTAACATTAAAGATAAATGTCTAAATTTAAATACATAAATAATGCAAGTTCCTATTTTGTGTCCTGAGAAAGTGGCATGGTAAAATTTCAGGGTACCTGCAAATACGTGGCCGACAGATGAGTGCTAAACCAATTGGTAATAAAATCACACATGACCGAAATTAATTCAGGACCTTCCATTGAATGCAGTTGTCTGTTTGAGAGTCTGAAGTGTTTATCTTTCAATATGCAAGGTCACCATGATTGGCAGTGCCTGAAACACTCAAACTATTGGTTCTTTTTTAGATGAAAAGAGAGGTGAAAACGATACCGTAGTGAAGAATTTCATCGTTTTGAATCTTTAAATGTAATTTACAGATTTTTCCATGAATGAGATTCCTGGTATGATACATTGTTGGCACCTACACAGACTGACGAAGTATAATAAAATACAATAAGTCTCAAATACAATTTTGGCTAGAAAATAAATGTTACAATAAGTCTCAAATACAGGATTGGCTAGAAAATAAATGTTACAATAAATAATTGGGTTAAGAAATTAATGTTAGCATGTTCGCGTTTTGTCCTTCATTTTCAACTTATCTGATCCTCTAAACTCGTCAGGTAATTATTAGATAAGCAAAATTTTAATATTACTGGCATTGTACCGGTAAAAGTAAAATAATTTAGTTTTTTATGAAAGTGTCTCTTATCATGATTTTTTGAATAATATAAACACTGGGGGTTGGTGACTAATAACTGCAGAAATGACTGATTTTATACTTGTTTTCAATATTTCATAATACAAACAACAAATTTAGTGAAAATAGTGAATCATTCAGTGGTTAGACATCAGATTCACGTGAATATAATCGTAACCAAGTTTTTAATTATATTATAACTGATATTTACTTCTGTAAAAAGCTTACTTTTTCCAAGCCAGTTCCATTATGTTATCCAAGATGAATTATTCTGGCTTGTGTTATTGCATTCACATCATAGTTTTTTATTCAATTTATAGGTTGAGAGAATTACCACTCCACGTGTTCGTAACATCCGCGGCGTCCATCAGCAAGCGCATCGGCGTTACGTACTACTTGGGTTCGCGCTGCAGTTTCGACTCCTTGAGACATGCTATAAAGTAAGGGAAGACAGTTGAAGTCGATCTATTTCCGTGCCTCGCAACTGCCTACCCATTGATCGCGGTCGAGGCACGAGCTTTCTTAAAAACATTCCAACAAAACTCAGTCGCTCATTTCACCCGAATCCCGCCGCTGCCAAGCGCTTATTATTTAATTACAGAAATCTAAATTATCCCGGAAGCGAACGGAAAATGACCCGTAACAATTATAACGGTTCCCTAAGTCACCAATTGTTCACTTCCTTGGAGCTAAGGAATTTCAAATGAGAACTGAAACAACGGGACGTAATGAAGAGCTCGGCTGCTAAATTCGTTCCACTCTCCGGAATTATGAAATGTAACACAACGGCGTGGAAGAGGAAGCAAAATGAAAAATCTACTTGAGTTAAATAGTTAATTTGTATGACCCCGAAAGAGGAGAAAAGTTTCGAACTTATTACAACCTTTCGAATCAAGCCAATTAGCGCAACTATTGTGTCTGGAATAGGTAATAATAAAATTTACTCGATACTTCAGGTAATAGACACAGGATTATTTCACGAATAATATTATCACTTCATCAGTTACACGATATTACTTGGTAATTATCATAAAAAAAAAGAAAAATGTAATTCGTGTATGAAAAAGTACCAGTATTAAAGTTTCTTATACTAAGTGAGGATCACACAAAAGATTTTAATAATAACCGTAATGAAACTGTATTTGAAAAAGTGTTAAAGGGTTAAAGAGGGGAAGCAGACAGAGAAGGAATATACGCGGATGTCTTCAAATATTTTGTTTGATTAAGGAAATTTATTATACAACATACGTTTCTTACTTATGAAAAAAAAGTTTATAAACTACTCCGGAACGACATTTTGTTTGATGACAAGTGTTTGCTAGTGTGAGCTACTGAGACTACCTTCCACAGAGTTCGTTCTTAGTTCGTAATGGTTATTAAAGTTGCTCCGAGCATGTCTGGTCTCTGATTATGGAGACCTTCTGGATTACGCCGTAGCGCAGTTGGGCGTAAGCTACGGATCTGCGTACTCCATCAACCATTACGATCTTGGCTTTACGTGATACGCGACCCATTGATGACGACACACGCGCTTATCTCCGCTAACAACTCTGCGTAACAATAGCACCACACCAGTTTAACTCTCGGAGAATATGAAGAGGAAGACATCTCTTCAAACTAACGCTTTTGCACAGACATTTTCCACGCGCGAGGCTTATTAAACTAGGAAACCTAAGACCATTGCTTAAAATTCCACTAAAAAAGTACCTTCCCATACTTTATGACGATCATTTTATACTTTGACTATGAATGTGGCATTATTGGAGAGTAAAGTCGTCGTGATACGTCACGATAGTGAAGTGAAGCTTCAAGTCGGCGGATGCTGTAAACTTACATATATATTTGTGTATTAATGCTCTTATTTTTTATGCAAAGCTTAAAAATAAATTAATAATAATAATAAATATTGCAAAACTCAGACAAATAAGCGATAATATGAATACCACACAACTTTTCTGGGATCCTTGTCCCTTTCTTCAGGTGCTAAGAAGATCCTAGAGGGACACAACTGCATTTGTCAGTTGACAAAACTTATGCTTTTGAGTTTATTCAACTGACAAGTGCCGTTGTGTCGCTCTAGGCTCTTCATAGCACTTATAGAAACTTAACGTTGTTTGGTATTTATATTACCACTTATTTTGTCTGTATTTGGCTATCTTTCTTATCATTATTAATTTTCAATCCGACGTAAATTTTTTCATTTAAAAATAAATTATTTAACCAAATACTACGCTCTCTCACTTGATTTATATACATTTTTCAGTTTAAATATAAATATATCTCCGCCTTTCTACAATAGGAGGCGAGCTGTCTCCGAGGGCTATTCTCTCGCAGGCAGAACCTACGAGGAATGTTCTCTTGTAGGCAGAACCTTGTAGGAGAGACGGAAGGGGCTACCATTGGGAATGCCTTTTTCTCTCTCCGTTTTTGAACTAAGGTTCCCACAAGCCGAAGCACCTCGGCCTGTTTTGAGAGGTGTATGTTCCGGAGTCACAGATCTTGGGCATACGGTAAGAGTTGTTCGCTGTTCCCATTGGAACAGTCGGCCAGCTGCCTCCTAAACTGGTCGAGGCACGGAGAAGGGAATGCTGCGTCCCCACAGCAAACCTCTTTCCCGCTATCGGAAGAGCGTGGGACAAGTACCCAATGTTCGACTACCTGATGCAGATTTTCTAGGGTTTGTCCTGCATTATTTTAGGCGAATGCCGGGTAGGATCCTTAAACTATAGCCCGGGGGCCCTAGTTAATCCTTGGCTACCTTCCTCTACCCTTCAGCACCCCCCCTTTCAAATCCCTTCCTATGGTATTAAAGGGGAGTTGCCACCATGTGTATTACCCTCATGTAGCTTGTTACCCTAAAAAAAATTCAACTTTCTACATATATAAGGGTAATATTCAGACAATTTTACATTCACTCCAATTGCTTTAAGTATTTAATTCAAATGTTCAAAACGAAAGATAGAAAGACTCATTTTGAAAATAAAGTCGTATTTGACCCCTGGAAACGCACCCTAAATGATTACTCTCATAAAGTTTCATATTAACGGAACATGATGCCTGCACCATTCATAAAATCTAATTGTTATCGACAATAAATATCCAAATAATTTCTACATCACATTTTCAGATGTATTCTGAGTAAAAATTTCCACTTGCATTTAAAATTACACAAACACACAAAAAAAAATATAACATCGCAGAGTTACCTTGAAAACGGCAGACTATGTTTCAGTAAAACTGTATCGTCTGTGATTGTGCTAGTGCGGTAAAAAAATAATATTACACAATATGACAACACACGATTTTGTAAATATCAAGTAGCTACATATATATAGTGACTAACACATCAACGTAATTATGAAAATACTTAGGCTATAAAGGTAGCATTGAAAGTATAGTCTTATTTTATGAAGAGACAATTCAACACAAAACATAGAAAATGGCTCAGGTTAAGCGTGTCACTACAACGAAAATACTGGGAAGCCAGATAGAGTCACTTTATACCTTGTTTTTAGGTTTCAAAAATTTAACCCATTCGAGAAAAATCCCTCTTTAGCTTTCAAAGAGTAGTTTTTCCACTACTGAAGTGACGTTATAGTCTTCCACGACACTTTTTCATAAATTACCGATCATAAAAATCAGTGGATAAATGAAAATAACTTAATATTGTTAACAAAATTGAATGAAAAGATAATATTACAGAAGGTAATCGTTCTATAATAATTTGAGAAAATATCACCAGTCGGAAAATTTTTACTAAAAATTTAATTTTTGATACTTTGTATGGTTTTATTGTGATGTACTAAATTTTATTTAAGGTTCTTTTTTTGGCGAATCGGGATGACAAAACGGCTAAAATGTAAAATCAAACATATATACGAATTATTTTCCAGTACAGATTATTCTATTTTAATCCGTTTTTTCACTTCCATTCCTTAACCATACTAACCAATATTTATTTTTGTTTTATGAAACTCTTTATCGGAACACGGGTATGTGGGTAATATATATAATTTGATACAATAATATATATCACTGATGTTATATATAGAATCGAATTAGATCTTACAAGAAGTGATAAAAATTACAGTCGTTTGTAGGGAAATGGTCCGAGACATATCGGATTAAATACCGGCGCGTTTATAACAATTGTAAGACGGTAAAATCCAAATAGATGGAGTTACAATCTATCATTCATAAAATTGTTCTGCTACTTGTTTTAGTCTGACACTGGCGAAAAACGAGCAACATTCATTTCGTGCTCATCAAGCACTAAAATCAAGATTTACGGCATTTTTGTATTACGGGAACACTGTTTACAGGATTATGCAATATAATATATTACTAACTGTAACAAAACATAATTATCATACAATAACAGCCCTGAGAGAAAAGATATCCATTTTTAAAAAAATACTAGTTTTTTTAGTATTTTTCTGTCCCACAATGAAGTGGAATAAAATTTATTGTAATATTATTTAACCGATAGTTAATATTTATTCTGTTGATTTGGAACGCGGAACACTAATATATGTTAGATAAATTATGGCTCGTGGTAATACATAATTTTTTGCAGTTATATGTAAATAGAATATTCTTTTTTAAAATAGTGAATTTAAATTTGAGTGATTTCGTTGATTGATTTATAAGTCGGGACAGCATACGCGAGTCCCTCTAAAGGACGCAATATGGGACGGATTAAAAGCCGTGATGTACTGCGGTGTATTGCATTTATGGGCTTCACAATGAAATTCCACATCGGGTTATGGTGGCCTCTGACGAAAGTGCAGTAAATAGAAAAAATCTCGAATGTGCGAGTTAATGGGACGGCTTCTGCTGCGGACATTTACCGGACTCGCTCAGCTAAAATACAAACCAACTAAGAGTTCATTTCAGTCTTAGAACTAATATTAAAACAGAGAAATAATTTGCGTGTTTGAGTAGAATATAATTGATAATCCCATGGCTATTGATTAGAGAGTGACTTACAATTTTTAATAAACGTGTTTGCGAGTATTGCTGAAGAACAACGATTTCCTAATTTTAAATACATCGCAAATGTCAGCTTATATAGCAACTTACGTATATAGTTGTCGTGTACAGGAAGCGGAAATAAATCCTCAGAAATTTCTTTTCTTAAGCGCTCGATTGGAGATGAACACGATTACTGATAGGATTGCGTCGCCCTGGGAGGATTATTTTAAAAACAATTTTTCACGATGAAATATAATAATTAATCTTGAGCAACTTAAGCATCTTAAGATCTATACAGTAATTTCACACAAGAATAAAAATAACCCACTGGCAGTTTTTGTACCATAAATATTTGCTCTATTAACGGTCTTAAACATTAAATCAATACCATTAATCAAGGTTCCGTTTTGTGTTCTAAGAATTTTCTGATATTTGTGACGTGTTTGTGTATTCAAGATACAAGGAAGATTTCCGCTTATACAACTTGGAATCTTGTCAATGCAATATCCGAGTAATGTAGAACATTAGTATCGAAAATAACGAGAAATTTCTTAACGATCTAACCGAAGTATGATAGGCGCAGGAAAAGTGACTGACAACATAGCTAAAATAATCGCGATACACTGAACACCTACTCTAAATTAATTATAGTTGTCAGCTGCATAACTTCCGTCTCAATAAATGTATTTATAATAGGGTAGGGTAAAGTAATTTAGAAAAAAATATTTTAGGAACCTAAAAACGCTTCAAATATTTTAAAATAATATACAAAATATGCACAGTATATGGCTACCTAAACAATGATCTGTAGTACATAATTTGATGACAAAATGTGTAGAAACTATTCTATTAACATATCACAATAACGAATTTTATGAAATTTTGGTATTTTTTCTGAGGTTCTTTGCGTGATTGTAGAGTTAACTCAAAGCAAGTAAACGAAAAAGGCAAAGACTAGTTCGCGTTGCTACAGTCCAATTTTAGCATACTCAAACGACTAATGACGTAAAATTATATAATTGTTTTCAATACCGTACAGGGTATTAAAGATTTCACCACGTTTTGGGCAACATTAATAACCAAGAAAAGACATGAAAGTAAAAGAAAAGGTCAGGAGGTGCAAAATTGTTGTGTCTACAATAAACAGTTCATTCCCGAACAACATTATTTATTATTATATGTTCATGTATGTCATTTTTGATGATATTTCACTTAAAAATTCAATTAATCTAAGTTTTCATTAAAATAAAGAAAATTAATAAAACCTCTTCTGTCGATTTGAGTTGTGGGTGAATGCTGGCTAAATTTAGATTACTTATATTGCTTACTTCAAATAATATTTGAATGTTCAAATTGGGAAACTTTTGGAAAAGTGCATTACTCTTCAGAGATTAAGAGTTGAATATGCGTCCGCACAAGAGATGATTGCTGAGCGATTTCAGGAACACGTACTCAATTTTTATGACAAAGATTTTATTCAATCTGATAAGACTGGATAAGAGACATCTCAACAGAAAGACATATATAGTCTTCGCAAGCAGAGTTTTGCTACAGCAAACGCTTTCTTAATCCAGTACAAGAGAATTAAACTAAATAAAAATTTTAATAAAGGATTCTCAAGAGTCAATTGTTTATTAATATAATTTTAATGGTCATTACAAATAATTGACCCCCTTGATAAACCAAGTATCCTTTATTAAATAATTACACCGGAATGCCTAGATTTTTTCATTAAAATTTTACTTTATTGTATGTTTAAAATGTTTGACCTTGAAGGTCTTCCTTACGCCGACGAATCAAATCCGTGCGACACAGTCCACGCAGCTGCAGTAAGGGTTTGTCGCCATTCATTATTGACGATGTGGCAACGTTCGTCTAATTCTCTGCTCTCATTCGGTGACAGCCAAAACTGCCTCCATTTGAAACAGACCATAGTAAACTTTTATTGTTTAATTTTAATTCAATAGTATGAAACTTACTATTGAATTAGTTATTGTATTGATAGAACTTTTTTCCTTTCAAATAATTTTTTCTCAATGTTTAGATGTATCATGACTACTTCTCAAATCCAACCCATCATTCCACTACATTATTTCAATTGCAACCGTTACGAAAATGGTAACATGAAACAGTTACAATACATATGTAAGTAATGTGTTAACGAAAGAATTTTTTCTGAAATCGGATTGTGTGTTTTATAGATTTTTCCAGCAACAGATCGAGTGTACGTTTGACTCATCCAACTCGTTAGGATTACAGGGCAAATTCGTGGAACCTCAAATACAGATAGACTAATTAAACACATGTTTTAATGCCTTAGGAAGTTATACCAATCTTATGTTACGTGAAGAAAACTGAAGCCAGAGGCACTCAAAGCAAAACGCCATAAATTTGACGTTACATATGGATCACGTCTTCTGCATTTATAAATTTTCTAATCGTCTACTTCAGAAACACGTCATCTCCTAAGCAAGTAGAAATTTGAAAACAACGTCAAAGTGAGTCTCTTAGATAAAGTAATTATTAAAGTATAGAACCTAAGTAGAGGAATCTTTTTTGTTCCCATTTATTTATTTAATAAACAGGTTTGTTCTTCGCTTCTACTTATTTACAGTAAATTCTATTTCTCTAATAATTAAATATTGACTTGACATTCAAATTATATGTCTCAGTGCCACTCAGATATAATTTTTATGGGCTGTAGAAGAGAACCTCATCAACAATAAAAACTTAAGAAAACGCATGACACGGTTAGGAGCCCGGATAATATTTCAAAATATGCTGTAGTATACATTTATATTCTCCGGTTCCACAACTGTGTACATTAGTAAACAAATATACTAGTACTGACTGTTTGATATCGGTTCTACATCTGAACTTTTACATATTTTTAGGCAGTAAAATTTCCATCAAGAGAATAATTAAATATTGGCTATAACTTTCAATTTGGATTTACAATCCGTAACACTAGAGTAAGCTTTCACGAGCACTTGGGGAGTTAGAGTACATGGACGGGCCAAATCCCTGGGCCTTGCTTAGCAGCTCGTTTTTGTAATCCTCCTTGGATGTGCGTGTCTCCGGCTAAACGGCAAATTCCTGTTCCACCTCCGCCGGTCTTAATATTCCGCTGTTGAAATTTTACCTCGAAATTCAAGCTAACTCTTGTTTTCGTTGGCCAAATATTGTTGCCCACATGGAGTTGCGGTTAAGGGTCAGTTGAAATACACATGTCCCTAGATGCTTTACAACTATACTCCGATTTATTTACTTCTTTATTTAAAAAAAAAAGAGCTAGGTTGCCAAATGCCGACTTTAGAAATGGCAACATTGGTCCTTAATATAAACTAAAAGAAAGTAAAAGTTTCACTCCAATCATTTCCACGAGAGTTTTAAATTCGTACGCAGTGAAAGTAAAGCCGCTAAATAGATTTCATGAATGAACTCCCGGGTTTTAATCTCGAAACGTACATAGAAGTTTGTGCTTAGCTTGGCCAAGGAAACCTTGGTTAAGCAGAAGTGAAACGGAACTTAAAAGTAAACAATAATGTTTGTATTATTCTCCATACCATTTTTTTCCTCCGACAATATATATATGAACCATAAAAATTTCTTTAAGGCATATAATACTTGTTGAGACATTAGTTTTGAAATAATTTGATAAAGTGACGCCGATATATATCGAAATTGAGATTAAATACATTTATAATATTTTACTTACATTTCAATTGACAACTTATGACGTATCAGTTTAAATGATACTGGAGATTCGGTGCGTTTAAATTAAACATTTACTTGAATATTTGAAACTATTTGAAAATGAAACCATTGATGTCCATCTGGAACGTAGATGCGTTTAAAACCACTATACAGTAATGCAAGAAGACATAGCAGTTGGACTCAAATTTGAATACAATTTTTAAATCTAAAGGATCAAAAAACAAACAACTTATAATTGCATATAATTATTAACTGGTCAATAAATATGTTCGAATTTAGATAATATTGTTGTTTAACAAAAATGTGTTGTAAATTTATAAATTTAATATGCCTACATTCTATATTTTACGATACAAATGGAAATGGTAATTGCCGAAAGCTAAATGTTGAATTAATTTATGTCTTGAAGAAATTAATTTAACAGTTTTTATATATTGCTAAATTTTGAAAAATTTTAAATAAATATCAGCAATAATATTTATTTTAAGAAAATATATATGAGAGGAAAAAGTAAATGACAGAATAAACCTCTGAATAAATATATATGGTGTATTCATTTTATAATAAAGTACTAATAAATAAAAATAGCATATTATACCAGGAAAATGGTTTTGGTGCTTTGTCGTATCTGATATTTTACCTTGAGAGTGCAGTCTCTACAGAAAACCTCTAGAATTCTGAAAGAGTTCAGTGGACCGCCATCTTAGTCTGAAATGCTTCAGATAAAGACTGAGCGTCGAGTTATGCCATTTTGAAGATGTTGGAAGATGTGACTGATTTCAAGGCAATTGAAGAAGTAACGTTTCAAACCGGTCTCAGTATCAACTAACCAACGGGTAATAAATTTATATTAGTCTATATTTAATTCTAATTCGTGTCGCATTCATTTCTGATATTTTTTATTCCTTTTTTTGTATGCAATATAAAACTCTTTTCGTTTACCTCCAGTTTGATTGCCCTGGAGCTAAGGATACCGGGAACTACCGAATGGCACCAGAGCGGAATTTTTTCCTTCCCAACTTTTGTGTTTACTTTACTTTTGCTCTACAGCATTTAAACTGTGTCACTCTAGCAGTTAAAACTCCGCTTTACTTCCGGGCTGAATATCATTCTCCAGTACTATGGCTTTAACCCCGTGGGCTACAGAATATTCTGGCTCGGTGATCGCTAAAGTTGTAAACCCAAGTGTAGCGGAAGATAGAAACTTAATACAGATACAGCAAACCAATACAAAAAAAATATTTTTTTACCTGACGAAACGGAATATTTGCGATTAAATTTTTTATTTTTTTTCTCAATTCGTCAGTCACAAATCGCAATATTTTTACCTTTTTTCAGCTTTTAGAGTATACTGCCATTACAGGGAATGGAAACAAACATTGTTATAAGTAAATTTAGTAGACTCCTGCAAAGTAGTATGGGATAACTAGTAAAAGGTAACAAGTATTTGCTAACAAATTTTTAAGAATTCCCCTGTTTCTTCTTTTAATTAACAGAAATTATGTTTTCCTGATTTTATCATAAATTGTCAAGACTAATATTGTATATTCTGATAAAGCCTATTCTGCGGTAATTAAATACATTACAATATTTCCATTTTAATGTGCGCCGACATTGGTGTGGCTAAGGTATTTCGGCTGTGGTTTACGTGAGGCGGGTTAAACTTGTATTCCGATAGTACGCGCCCTCTATAATTAACTGCAGCTAAGAGCCATCGACCAGGTCGCTTTGGACATGCAGCTTCGCCTTTCGTGCGACACAAACTCTGCGGGTAGCCATCTTAAACCGTTCCCCTTACGAACTTTCCAACGCTTCTGAGACGAAAGTCTCGGTTTCAATACTAAGCTCAAGCGTGCTCTTGTACCCAATTTTTCTTTACCGTCGTGAACAAGTTAACAATAAAAATTTCTGGAGGGCAAAGCAGGAACTTATATCTTAACTTTTGGGCGTGTGATATTTCCATTGAGCCCACGGAACTAACTGATACTTTTCATCAATCCAAATGTATTTGGTTATACGATGTATCCTATTAATCACACACTATACTCGTTTTTATGATACGACTTTTTGTCACTATTATCTATATATATATATATATGAACATGGAAACTAATGTCTTAATTTTCTGAGGCGATGGAAGGAAACAGTAGTTTCTTTCAAAAAAATCTTCTGAAATAAATGTACTCATGAAACAACTCAACTATTAATTTTTTTAAAGTAAAAAGAAATTATTTTAAATATTTAACAATAATATGTCGAAGGTTTAGCATAATAGGACTGATGAAGGTTGAATGTGGAATAGTGAGACATTCATGATTATAAATCGGGATATTGAAGTCATAAAATGGAGAACTGAAAACTTAGCGTGTGTAAACTTACGAAGGAAAGGGACGGATGATGAAAACGCGTATTTTGAAAAGAAAAAGAAAAATATTTTAATTTTTGGAGGGTAAAAAAAATTAGACGGTGATAATTTCTACAGTTCTTTTGGATATTTTTTCACAAATATGACTTGTTTTTGCCACTGTAAATTCTTTAAGAAATCGATTCATGATTATGGTACTCCGCCTGCAACTAAGCCTGTAGCGACGTCAGAGTAGCTACTGAAGTCAGCAAAGCAGATGAAATAAGTGATTCATCTTTGTTAAGTGGAGAGTTTAGAAGTTACAAGTGAGTCGAGTTGTGTGTTCTGTTGAGTGAAGACGTCTTCGGGACAATATAAACAATGAGTTTTAGTGATTAATATTTAATGTGCACCCTGTACGAAGCAGATGTGTTAATAATTATCTGAAATTATTGATCTACGACAACGAATGTGTAAACAGCACCTATAAGCCCTATTATGAGTTTATTTAATATCATGTTTGAAACATGTCCCTTTACAATATTATTTTTTTGTAATAGTAGGATATAATATTTTCCGTAAGTTGTCCTCACATCTTGAAAAATTAAATATTTTTTTATTGATTTCAAGAAATGTACGAGTTAAGTTCATTCCCAGGACAACTTGATCATTGAAGTGTGCAGATCTGCAGGACTAATCTGTCGGTTCAGCTGTAAGCGAAGAGTGTGTTACCGTCCCAGAATTACAACGCAATGTTTTAACGTGTAGTGCGAAAGAATTTGCGTACAGGAGATTATATGGCCTGCACAACACACATTCTGAACTGTATTCCAGTGTGCACCACAATTTGCATAACAGATGACAGGCTGCTGGTCCTTCGGGAATGGAGGAAGCCTGAAAAACGTTTCGTAAAGGTTTTGCTACGTGCGTGGTCTTCCTCTCAGAAATATAGAGAATCTACGAAAACTAGGATCTTCCTCTGAGTTATAAGTGGTTTACACATTCATCATGCTCTGCTCGTGGTTACTTATGTTCTTAATTGTGAAAAAATAATTTTTATGAAATTAGGTAATTAGTATATGTTTAATCTTTGATCGAATTCAAACCCCAGGTAACTCTAAGTGGTTTCAAAAATTGGAGAAATCTTCTAACATAGAATATCAGTTTTTCTTATAATTTAGATGCGCTTCTGAGAATTCATAAATTTTCTTCTGCTGCCGATAAAATAGGTGATGTTAACGGCAGGTTACAATAACAATTTTGGCAATTTCTTATTTTTTCTGGCATCAGTAGTAGAGTAGAATTCCTTATGCATAACACCTTCCAAATATTAATAAATTAACGTAGTAATTCGACAACAACGACGAATTATTCGGTGTGCTGTATTCGAAACCTAATTGTAAAGGAAAAGAAAATTAAAATTCTTCATATAAAAAAATTAATCAGTATGAAAGTAATAGGGAGCCACAATAGCATTAAAATAAATTGCCAGAAACAAAAACAAATACGTAGAAAAATTTTCATTCCTAAATAGGACGATTAACAACTGTAATAATTTACCTGTGGGAGCGTTCGGTTTGAGGAAAGTCCTCCTGAAGAAATAAAATTTAGGTTGAATCTAAAAAAGAAGTAGAAAGTGGACTGTTTCACCCAGCTAATTAATCAAAACCATAAAATTATTTGAAGTGACGTGTAGTGTTCAACCATATTTATTCCATTTATTTTCTCTCTTTCTTGTTTTGTTTCTTTTCTTTATTTTTTTTCTGGGTACAAACATTCAAAGGACAGTGTTTTTTATTATTGCCATTCTAATCTATATAATAATTAATGTTATCTGCCACCGGGCTATTTTCCGCACTGTAGATTAATAAATACATACATACTATAACTAATGAGTATTAAATATTATCGATAAATGGATTTATGGAACAAATATATAATGTTTAAAAAATTAATTTTATCCTACACTCAAGTACGATGAGTTAATTAGAATGTTCTTCCAAGTTTCTTCCCCCCATATGCAACTAGGGTCTCCGAATTTCTGATTCCTCCTTCCAAAATACTTCCCGCTTACATGTCCCAAAATATACACTATATCTGTTAGTCATTTTATTCTTCCCAATAATTAAAAAATTTTACATATTGCATATTTTTCGCTTTTATCATTTTCATTTTTTCCGTGAAGCCGTATCTGTCGTTATGTAAGCACTTTGTTTCCGAATATGCCGTATTGTTGTCGCTTAAATGATTGAATAATGGCCTATCGACAACATTTCATGTGCAGAATATTACCCCTCGGTGGCGTAAAAACGTGTAAAAGATGAGTTTTAAATGATTGTGTTCCATTAGTTTTAATATTTCAGAGAGTGAAAATTCATAGCAAGTTATTTGAAGCCACTCAAACAAATATTGAAAATTACTACAGTATAAATACAGCAGAGGGAAATTTATTGTGATGCATGTGCCGCTTACCTTAGCATGCTTCAGGTTCCAGCCCATAACGATTTAGATTCACAGGGGCTATTAGCAGGCCACTCAGGATATCATTAAGTGGTCAGCTGGGGAAAGGCATATAACTACCAGAACTAGCCGGCAGTTCCAGAGTTAAACTTGACTCTTAACGCCCTGAACTACGTGAGAACTGCCGGCCGAAACCGTGCACTTCCGACGATGCTCCTTTACAAATGCATATGTTCCGAAGTTTCCGTGCTATAGGACTATATTCACAAAACACAGCTATTCTATCCGACTGTTTCCCAGTTTCATTATGCTACGAAAATACATCAACGTTTCCTGTAATAGCTATTTCAAACCTTAGTTCATTTCATATTATGGAAAGAAAACAAGTTACCCGGCTGCAGTTTACGTGATCCAGTACAATTTTTTATAATAAAACGGACTCCTAAGAACACTCCCAGAAAACCGGTCAGTATAATGTTTATTTTACCACTATTTTTATATGTTCATCACCTCAAGTAAATTATTAGATATACGGAATAATTTCAAAGAGCATATTATCGACAGTTTTTTTACCTTAACAAATAATTATTTTATTTTTTTTTACAAAAATTTAAACAATAATAAGAAATTTGTAGTATTATATTTACACCAATAACAGTGGTCTTTAAATGCGTTACAACAAATTTATACGCTGCTCTACGCTCACGCTAAGTTCCTAATTTTGTACTACAAAATGTGTATTTAAATATGACGTAGCAGAACTTGAAATGAACTTTTGTATGACAGAAGATATTTTCGTTCTCAATTTATTTGAACAGAAAATACGTACATTTACATCATGCAGTATTATACAGATAGTAAATTCCTTCCTCAAACATATTTTTGATATCATTCATATTATTTTTTCGCCCACATTTATACTAACTTTTTTCAGATCACAGCACCATTTTCTGATTCTGAATGCTGTTTTATAAATATAATACCGCCACATTAATTAGTTCCCGTCAATCAAAACACAGAATAATTGCTATATTAATTTCTTTTTGATAACGCTGGATTACTTATTTACTACCTCTTGAATTAAACTTTGTAACAACCTGTCTGGAGTTGTAGTTGTCTATCATACAGATTATAACTTCCTCCTTTTCATTTCTCGAAATTGTTGAAATGATGTTTTAATTTTCTTCCTCTACAATGTGATTAATTGTTCGGGACAGAAATTTTAAACGAACTTTTTAAACAATATCCTCCGAGAGCCATCTTTGACTTCGTTAGCTGAATATATTGTTTATGGAAAGTTGATTCAAACAACTGATAAATGACGAACTTTTTAATCTCAAGGAAAAATAATTATTAATTTTTCTACCTTTGAGAATAATTTAAATGATAGACTTTTTAATGTTCAACTTGTATTACCTCGAATGTATGTAGAGTAAAATAAATACACAGACACAAACAAGTAGATGTGTGTAAATACATATTCAGAACATTGGAAATAATGTGCGTTCATCGATAGCACATTATACTACATATATAATTCTAGCCAAAGAGCCGTACTTCGCTACGCGCTTTCAGAAAAAAAAGTGTAAAGGTTCAAGCATGTATTTATTATCAAACAACATATAATGTAGACAAAAATATTTCGTACATACATTTGTCATAATTTTAGCACATTATCATCACATAGATCCCTTAAAATGAATAATAATTCAACATTAACGACCACAAATAATAGACAATAACGTAAGATATCTTGAAATGAGAACGTAAACATTATCAAGATGATCAAATTCTAACAGAATGTTGGCATTGAAAATAAATTCTTTAATTCAGGGTTTTACAGCCTCAACAATCCCTACATTCAATATTTTAGTTGTATTACGTTTTTTCATTTTTTTTCAGCGTGTTTAAGACTCCTAAAACACTTCATATTGACGTAGTAAAAAGTTCTTCAACCCACACTTCACTCCTGAACGGCGCTGAATTTTGGAAAGTCCTTTGAGTGATTACATAAATCACACTTACATTCCACATTTTCTAGTTTATTAGTTTGGACTCAATTTTGATATCATTTTTTTCTGTATCTTATAATTATACATTTATATTGTATATCTATCATTCAGCGTGCTTTGTCGCGCGATAAAACACACAGGACCGTTGACGTTATGCATAAGTTTCTAACGCAAATTCCCTAAAGGAAACAAGTGAATATAACTTTAGCAGAGCTCAATTAAGGGGATCGGTTCCTTACAAGCCCTAACGAAGACAAGCTATTAGACATGCCCACTGGGGGCGAATCACGTACACGACTCGGCTCGCTAGCCATCCCAGAGCCTGCCGTATATAACTAGATTTTTATTTAATTTACCTTTGTTGGAGGAAACATGGGGCATAACGAAATCTGAGGCTTTCTAATGAGACATCACACTCATATATATTTGATATCATCTCTTGAACTTATAAAGTAGGGTGGCTAATAACACATACGCCTTGTCAATTAAGAGGTAAAAATAGGTTCGTATTACATTTTTTGTTCCCAGCTTTGATTTCGGGTTTTTGTTCCTCTTTCAAATTTGAACGCTCTTCTCTTGCAAATGTTGGATTTTATTATTGCACATAGGCTTTGTTTCTACCTTTTACTTGCCAATCGTTCCCTCCATAATGCATCAATTTCGTCATTTCCTCGTATTACAAATTTAGTTTCTTTTCAGATTCTTTTTCCAACACCTCTACTTGTTATTTCTTACAAAGGTAGTGAAACCGAGAAGAACAAACAAGTTTTAGATAAGGCACAGCTAATTGGAGCTGCAAGTTTTTAAACTTTGATTTATAATTTTTTTTGCCTGATTCGCGGTTTATAGTCGCGTTACATCCCAAATTTTAATTGCGAAATTTTTACATCCATTCCACTTGGTAATACTTTTCACCTGTTCATGTTCAGGGTAAATTTTTAGGTATTATATTATTACGGAATAGTCCCTATGTCTGATTTACCTTCTATCCAGGTGACCATTATTTAAAAAAAATTAAGAAATTAAATTTATATGGTGGAGTAATTAAGAAAAATTGGTAGCGAATAAAAGTTTCTCATCCTACAAGTCATTTCTCCAACAAGTTGACGCGACCATAAATCAATAAAAAAAAAAGTCATTTCAAATTAATCAAGTTGAATTTTTAGGTCCATTCATTCATAACGATAGGGAATCGCCTCCTTCAGCGTCCTGATTTTTCTTTTCTTTAGTTTAACCGTACATTTATACAATACTTGGGGTCTATTCTTAATACAAGATTATGAGCGATAATCTTCTACAAAATTACGTATATATTACCACAGGAAGCCAATATGCCGTCACCCGTAAGCAAACTATACGAATAGATTTTCGGGGTTATTTCTTTGAGGAACTGATCGCCTAACATTATCATTTATTAACATCATGATTTTTATAGCAGCTCTTAATGAATCTATTAAAACGATTAGTATAAGATCTATATTAAAGAGAAATTTTTATACTGCCCTAGCAATTCATATCGTCAGCCACGGTATTCTGCGACCATTTTAGCCAGTCATAATTAATTAGTGCATGTTTGCTGTGATGAGCATAAATACCCGTTTTACGAGCAATTTTTCACGGTATAAAAAAACATGGGGTAATTACGAGGTTTTCGCAACTGACAAGTCTTGTCATTTATGCGTAGCACAATATAAATGAGACTTCTGTCATAGTGAAATACAAGTGGGACTCTTGAAAATTTAGTATTAATTTGCTATATTAATTCTATCTTCCTTTGATAATGACTAAGCAAAGGAAAATAGAGAGTATTCTTGCATTTATTCTAAAAATTAGCAAAATTTATAAAATTATTCTTCGCGTAAGATAAAATATTTTTAATTAATTGACGTCTTAAGCTGAAAGTCCACCAACCTGTTATTATCTACAAAACAACAGTATTAGTATACATTTGTAAATAGTAATCATATTTATAAATTTGATAGGCGTATCACGAAAAATTTGTATAATTAGTATAATTGTTGTAATTCTTAACTTGATATAGAGTTGTCCTTAGAAATGATTTAATTCTGTGGGAATTATCTGAAAAACTTAAGTAGACACAAAAAAACTTAAATGAGATTTTTTCGCCTCAAAAAACAACATTACAGTTGAATAAAATCCTATAATATATTTCTGATGAAATACATTAAATTGTAACGATTGGGAAACATTTAGAATTCTGCGCATTTACGATAGAACTTCACTTCCACTTGTAGCTTGAAGGACTCAGGAGACTGGAAGCAGTAATTAATTAACTACAATTCACTGGGGGAAATGATCCCAAGATAGTGGGGTGACATGAGCTGAGAAATCAGAACTATATTTCATCTGAAATTGAAGGCAAACTGAGCGTTATTAATAAAATATCCATTAATTCTGCTTTCTTAGTTTCTCACACATGTGAATGAAGTTACACTTTACAATAAGTATAATATTAATTAATGATATCTATTGTCTTGAACACGATTTCTCGAAACTTGGAAGCATCCGTGAGGTGGCAAAAGCCAACTTATATACAAAAAATATTTTTTGCTAATCATAAGACGATAGACTAAATTTTGGGAAACTGCATTAATACTGAATCCCAAAAGTTTCACTAATACAATTGTTGCATATAGAATGACATTTAAAACCCTAAAATTTCTCGTAGGTTTAAATTGCGATTCTTTTTAAAATTATTTCTTTTTCATAGATACCATAATAATCTGCTGACCAAAAAAATTTAGAGTGATAACTTTTTAAAAATTTGAGTCTACAGGGAGTGCTTAAATAATTTTTTTTTTCTTCCATACATTTTCATAATTCATAATTAATGAATACGCAAGGCCGAATATTTTACTGCGATTGTCAGTATCAGATCATTAAAATTTAATGAAAAATGAAAAATGAAAAAAACAATAAAACTTAATAATCACAGACAAAGCAATTCTAAGACTTCTCAACTATTTTTAATTAAAAGGGATCCGTGTATGACGGGGTAACAAGAGGAGGGCCATAATAAACAATAAAAACAACAAAACATTATAAATTGATCTGGTAAGTTCGATTTGGTGACGTCAGTTGCATTCCCGTCGTGCACAAGTTTTAGTTTAACACTAATGAAAAATACTCATTAAACTAAATTATTACATTCTCTTAATAACCAAACTGAACGTAACATTTCATACATGATAGACATAAATAGACTTTAGTATTTTTTTTTAAAAAAAATTCTTATTGCACAAAAATAAGTCTACTTTTTGTGACATTAAGTACTTGAAATAACATGAACTGATCGAAATTTTTCAGTGAAAGCTCGTTTAGTATTTATGAACCTCGCTTCAATTTATACTAAGGCCAGGCAGGAATTTAATTTTGGGTGGAAATAGCCCTTATAGATTTTTGGGATGAATCGTATTTGAATGATGATCTTAATCGGAGACAACGGCTTTTCAATGCTATCGCAGCAGCCAAGTTCAGTCCTCGCCAATTAACATGACAGTCGCGGCTCTTCCATAAGTAATAACTGTCACATCTCACTCGAGCTTTCCTGACCGCTATCGAATACCTGGGTTTCTGGCCTGAAATATAGAAGTGAAATAGTGCACGAGAGCAGAACCAAATTGTAACGTTGGTATTCTCGTTTGAAATATTCACAGCATTATCAATACACGATGGTACGTTAGAGGACGACATGTAAGTTGGTTTATTTGCAAACCTTACTGCGTTAATAATCTAAAATCTCAAGACTGGACTTGCGAATAAATAGTTAACACATTTGAGCGAGTTGATGGAGTACTGTCGATAGTTAGGTCAGCATTGTATAATCCCTCAAAAAAGTAGGGATCTGTTTTTTTATTCGTGGATTTCTATTATGTTTAAACTTATATGGCCTCCCGTACCCCTCTGTCTTCTGAATTTTGACACAACTTAAAGATAATATATTACAGCTGTCTCGGGACAATAACTGATGATTCGAAACGTGGCATTCATTCAATAGAAATCCAGTATACAGCGGACTGTGTCTTTTAGAGTGTATTACCATACCCTGGAGAAAAAAAGGATACATACAATACAAAATCAATATATACCAGTGAGTTGCCCGATGATAAATAATTACACTGTTAATCGCGAAGTAGCCCTGTCTATTTCCCTTATTCACTTTTATTTTCTGATATAATCAACATTAAAATTACAAAGCATAGTTTCAATAAAGAATGAAATACAAATTTAGATTTTAATTGCTGATCTGACGATTAGCTACCCTAAGTACACGACAGCTGCTAATTGGTTTGGTGAAATGCGCGGGAGATGTACGAATTCGTGGCCCACAAAGGAGTACTAATCCAAGCGGCCTTAAAATAAAACGTGACCTGAATACTAAGGTCGTGGATCGCACTGAAGGCAGCTTCCTCTATGGGCGAATTTATCTTGAAATCTGTAAGATTGCAAAGATTGAAAAAGATTTGAAACAGTGACTGTAAAACCAGTGCTATTGCTTCGATTTTGAGAGGAAAATAGAGAGCCGATGTGAATAATTCGGTCAATCAGCGTTCGGGGAGGCATCTTCTCAGGGATTAAAGTCCGCCGGCATTTCCTACTGAAGTAATGAACATCTCATGAGGACATAGCCGCAGTCCTGCTGAAACAGTTACTGTTGGTAACATTACAGACGTTTTCCTGCCGAAGTAAAAGTAATGTTTCAGTAAATCAGAAATTAATTACTCTCTACTCATCCTTGAACCTTGAAAATATTCTTTTTTCGTTCCTATCCTGATTAGATATATTCATTTAAGGTCTCACCATCCTCTGATTTCAGAGTAGATTGTGTGACCGAATAAACAATTAATTAATATAATCGTATGGAACTCAATTTATTTAACTATTAATTTATTTTGAAAGCTTTATTGCTTGATTTTCTCTTAATTAGTTTTATAAATTCTCATGTACTTTTTAATTAGTTAAACTTTTGAACATTTAAAAATTATATTTTACTTTACGACTGTTTTTTATCAATAAACCAATACAACAGACACTTTATTCAACTACGTTTCCGTACATTTTTGCACTTTCATCAGGATTTTTATGTTATGTTTCTACGGTAACAGAATATACACGTTATTATTATTGTACAGAAACATAACACAAAACAACCCCATGAACGCCCAAAAATTTACAGAAACGTTGTTGAATAAAATATTTTAAAAATATGTGTTACAGTAGTCGCTTAATTTATCTTATTGACAAATTAATACATGCATCTGGAAAAAAGAATACGTGACTGTTGTTCTCGCAGAAATATCTCCTCAAATTTAACAACTAATAAAAATGCGATTGAATAAAATTCGCTATTAAATATTTAATCCGCTAGATTTTATAACTTATATCGTTAGCAAACCATCAAAAAATATAAATCGTTATACGTCATTCAGAAAATAATACGAGTAGGGACGTCTTTAAATATTGTACCACTAAATTATTAAATTAATTAAAAGCTCGTTTTGTTCAGTTAAATTAACGAACTATAATATGTGAATTTTTAAAAGTGATCCCAAGTGTTTTGTAAAACAATTCATTTATCAGTTTCTTGAACGAATAATGACCTGAAAAAAACCACGAAAATAGATCAAAAAATATATTAAGACACTGAGATTGTATAAATATTAAAATAATTTTATATAAACAGGAATTTCCTCTGTGAGATGTTCGTTTGTTTGCCGAGGTAGTATGTACGAGGCAATTAGAACGTATTCACGGCCACAAAGCACGAGCTAAAAGGTCATGGCCCGTTTTGAGTACAGCTTTTAGGTTTTTCTGTACCTTCTATATTTCTGAAAAAAATTCTAATTTAACATTACTAAGCAATGGATCTAAGATTTTCGGTTTTAGATAATTCTGAACGGATACTAATCTGACTAACATTTAACGTAGCTGAATTAAATAAACATAGAATTTGAATTTCATCACTACAATCATGAAAATCATCGGTAATAATTAATCAATTTTTCCAAAAGCAAACTAATATTTCCATTAATGAAACACTTGTCAATCCACATATTTCTAACCGTTTGTTATTTGTACGTATGCAACGTAGCAGCAAAAAAATAACACAAATCGTTATAGCGGAATATTGGTGAGTTTGAACTATATAGGTTATTATAACAACGTTGATTGGTGGAAGTGTTGAGTTTATCGCCCCAGTCATAGTCAAGAGAACCAGCATGTTCTCAAAACCACGTAACAGCAACCTGCCAGACTGCTTAGGAATCTCATTGCCGACAAGCACCGATCAAGGAGACAATGACTGACCACTAAAACCTGAGTAAAGAGAAGTCAAAGCCGCTCCCTCATACCACCGGAATTGTGTCAGAGAGGCGAGAGTCGTTGGCTTAGACAAAAAAGACGACATCCTGAAGAGAAGGAACGTACAAATTTATTACCACAATGATAACTAGAAAATCTATATAATAAAGCATTACGGAAATGGATATAAACATATGTTGATAGCAGGATTTTAATAACTTAACTTCATCCAAAGTAACAGCTCCCTGTTAGTACGTTATATTTGTTAAAAATAAACCGTCAAATATTTTTGTCATTTATTTTCTAAAGAATTATTTAAACTCTTGGTAAAGGTACAGATATTTATTATTTCATAAGCTTAAATAGCCGAAAGACCCAAAATTCTCTTTTTCAAATAAATTCACTTGAATAAAATTGTGTTTAATACGGAAACCCTAATTCAATTCCAATAACAATACCAAATTGGTGGAAGTGTATAAAGTCTAAATTGACGCATTATGTGGTACTTCCCCATTTACAGACTGTTATAAATCGTTAAATCAAATTACCGACACAAAGGAGTCAGACATAGACCCATTAGCATACATATTAATTACATTATATTATATACAGGGCATAGGGATTTTTTATTTGCCAAACTATATTGCATTCTCTTATTGTGTATTTCCATTCACTAGTGAATGTTGGAAACTAATGAAGGCGCATACTGTTAATTTATGGGAACGCTCAATGGTCTTTTATAAGGTACATGGTTAGACACTAAAGCCTACGTTAAATAAGGAAATAATTCAGGATTACTTAATAAACTGAATCAAATTAGAAAATATAGATGATACTGAAATTAAATTTCATAACGAATTCGAAACTAGATGGTGCATAGAATATTTATTTACGATTCGTGGAGTAAGATATACATGTTAAAGTTATATATTGCTCACGGTAATCGTATCTTCAGAAAGTGGACGGAGAACGTGCCGAAACCGATTACAAAGACGCCAAACGGTGAGATGTCCAGCTATCTGGGCTTATAAAACGTCCCGAAACGACCTGAAGTAAATATTACATCTTGTTGATCTGTTTAAGAGGGACAATGGTAATGTAGAATATGCGCATGAGGAGTACAGAAAGCCATGAATATCAACGGAGTCAAACTTTATATGTCCGTATCAGACACCAGGCGAAGAAACAGTAGCAATGCCAGAGAGTGGGATCACACACGCAGGAATGAAAACTATGATATATAATGTTGCCCAGTTAACGTGCTTCAGGTGTCCTTTCCAGAATCGAAGACTTTAACTTCATAAGCTTTTACTTTTTAAACGTAAAATCCATAAAAATTCATATTATCTGCGTCTACTTCAATTAATAATCAGTAGCGCTGCGTTAATAATTAGCTGATAATATATTATTTAACATTTAAGTAATTGAATTATAAATAATTTATATTTAAAAATATTCCAATTAATTCTTCAATCATGCGTTAATAATATAATATTAAAAACTGTAATAAAGTAACATGTTTTGAATAACAGAAAAAGTGTTAATATTTCATTGACGTATACTAAATTAATTTAAAAATCTTTAAGCAAATATTCTGGAAAAGCAGATGACATTGAAAATAATTAAAGACAGAGGTAAATTTTAAGGCAATTTAGGCAATCCTGGTAGGTATTTATAGCAGCCATCACAGTGTTTACAACCTTATGGGCGTAAAAGTATTTATATTATCGATTCTCTTTACCGTATGATTAAATAATTCGAGACATAAAATATTAGACACACATTTCAAGCACACTTAATTTCAAGATTGAACTATACAGTTATTGCATTTTCTATATTATTGTTTCGATAATGAATCATTTTCTGACGGCTTTATATTTTAATACGTGTAATTATAATGAATATAACCAAGTTATGGAACGTAAGATTAGGGTTTCTCAAGCATATATTCTGTTACTTTCGTCTCCAAGCTCAGACTTAAATGTCGATAACATAGAATATTCCATGTGACATTTTCCTTAAGTCAAAGTTCGATCAAAGCGAATAAATCTTATGAACCATTTGCAGAGAAAATCCTTCATCAGTCATCGAAGAATCTTGGGAGTTCGGTGAAATTAGCTAGGTACTTAATATTCCATGGCAGCATGCTTCCCTCAAAGCAGTGCGCAGCTTTCTTGTTTGGAAGTTACTTCTCCGACCACAGCTCGTTAGGTGCTTCCTTACTGTACAACCTCTCCAAATAAGTCTTTCAAATTATAGGCAAATACGTTTTTTAAATGTTGCCTTCGTCTTCGTTAATGGAATTAACGGATCTTTTTAAGTCGCGTACCAAGTAACTTTTTATTTATACAAACACTTAACTAATTGGACTTTATTTTATTCATCACACACAATTTGCATACTATTTATATAATTTAATAAACTGAGAGGCCATTAATCAGAAATAGTTGCCGGCTGTGTGTCCAGGCAACATGTCAGACAAGTAAAGGGCAAAAACATTATAATCGCTTACTTAATGGAAAATCTTAACGGATTAGGATGGAAAATCTCGAACCTGGGTTCGACTCCCGGTGCAGTCAGAATTTTTCCATCCTAATTCGATAATTCAGTTTAACAGTCTTTAGTGCTTTCGATTGAACATACCAGACCTCTAGACCGATTAAAAGTGGTTCCAACATATAACACAATGTAGTTTTAATAATTATTAACACGTGTTTAATAGAACAAAACATATAAAAATGTAACTTAAGTCTGTCGAATAAAGAAATTGAAAAATAAAACATGATGCCATGCGTAGAGTGTCAAACAACAGTTAGATTTTGAAAGAAGCATAAGTTTTCCCCCGATTTATAAGTATTATTTAAAACAAATTATTCAGTTCATCGATACAGTATTAATCTATTTTTGTACGTGAGCGTGTATCCACGATGGTTTCAGAACGTCACTGAATTGCTTTAAAAGTATTATATTATATATATTTAACTGATAAATTACTGTTAAATGTATAGCTAACTTCAACAGACGTGGCCACGGCTAGTAGAACTTTTCGAAGATCAGCGTAGTCGGGTTAATTTTGTGAGTTTTCGTTGGACTTTATATGTAGGTAACATACGCGCTGATCTAATGCATTTACCAAAGGTGTTGAGTGTTCTGATAATTTCTTACTGCTAACCCAAGATTTTTGTATGAAAAAGTTTAGAAAAAATAAGACGAGGCAGCAACGCTCAAAATATATCTATGGATACCAGTTGTGTTCGGTGCTCAAATAAGATAATGGGTTATTTATTTTCAATTATTACATTAGCTTGATTCCGTAGTCAAAAAAAATTGTACTGGCTTCTGCAGTGAGAGATTTTTTTGGTATGGTTTACAATATATCGGTAACCATTTTAAGAAACAAATTTTTATTTCTCTAGGTATATGTAGGATTCGACTATATGCTCACGTTTGTGTGTATAAAAAATCAAAAAATTCCGAAAAACGACTGTGCAGCAAACTGCGATAAAGTTAACTTCAACAAAATTTTAATTATTCATAGCAGCCATAGAAAAATCTGTACAGCACACTTAACTTGTAACATGAAAAAGGGGTTGAATAATAAGTATAGATCCATGTTCTGCATACAATTAACGATATGCGTAAGTCATAAGTCATTGACAACAAATGAGGCTCGCAGAATAATGATTCAGCAATAAGGCAATTCATTATCCCGTAGAACCTGGAAATGTTTACTCATGATGGCCCGACGGGAAAACAAACAATAAAATCTGCATTATTACGAACTCTGTCACTTCTGTTAACAGCACTGTTAAATATATGGAACATTTAATAAGTAATAGTGAGCACATGATCGCGTCAAAAAGTTTTGTACTCAGAAAATATATGCGTGGCACTGCATTAAAATTCTACACTCTTATGAGTATATAGTCAGTGTCGTTTAGTTTGCGAGATTTAGCAAGTAGTGTCAAGATAAGATACGCAGAATTCTACTGTCCTGTAATAGTAGTGGGAGTAGGTCAGATCTCAGTTTCACACAAATCTTTGTTACGGCAACTTGGTAGTGTAAAAACTATACTGAAAACATTGACGAAATATATTGTGATCAATTCAGGATATGTTGTACACCAAAAAACTCAAACGTAAAAGTGAAGAGCTGATAATTTCAGAGACCTTAGCTTTGTCTGCATGTCCCGTTCGTATGAACATAACTAGTGGTTTTAAGAAAAGTAGAGGCGTTATTCCAGCTTCTCCGCAAGGGGGAGTTCCTAACTGACAATGCACCCCTCCACATTCACCCTTCTTCTATTGCGCATCTGATTCGACTTGCTAAATTGCATTTTCACTAATTTTCTATTTACACGGGGAATAAATTAGGAAAATTCCAATAGTAAAGGCATGGAAATTTAAAACAATGCTAGATAATATTATTTTACAAAGGTAAACTGGTTAACCCAATACGTGAATGATATAGAGGTAATTAATTTTTTCATAATGAATATAAATCCTTCATAACATGGAATATTTAACGCTAATTATACCGTTGTAAGGTTATATTTTGAGTAGATGTATGTTAAATGTCAAATTGACACGATCTCTCACCGTTTTTAAAATTGACTCCTGCACGAGATCCTCTCCGCACCACACATCGCCCTGTGGAAGGAGTAATAGAATGACGACAATTTTTTATACCATGCTATCTACTTGGAACACTTATTTTTCGCTTCCTTTATCACACTCACTTCCAAGTATTCTGAGAAAGTAGAACGTAAAAAAACTTCTGATTTAATATTCTTTTGGATGAGAACCGCTTTTTCTAACTGCGTAGGCTGCATATTATCGTAATGTCGTTTTATAAATTTTGTTTCATACTAACTATAAAATGTGTTTCATTGACGATGTAACACTAATAAATCATAAAAGTGAGAAAGAATTATTGGTGTTTTTCGGCTGATATTTGAAAAAGTGGTCTTATTTGAGAAAATATATAGCTCTTCAGTACTCATTATTGTTATTTATTTACAGGTGACTTTTAGGGAAGAAATAATGTATGTCTCGCAAATTTTTCAAAGATATAATTTTTAAACGGTGTTTAAATATACAACGGAGCCCATAGGCTAAATTTATAGTTCCGGAGAAAGCTACCGGCTAATTCAGTGAGATTAATCCACCAGGAACAAGTAATGTTAACGTTCTTTACTGTCCTTCAGCTGTTTCCGGGCTTTTCGCTACACCCCTTGGGCTAACTATTGTATTATTCAAACAGTGGATGTCGGAGGTAGCACGTTTTTGTTTGTTTGTTTTGATAATTGTAAGGCAGACAGATTCGCGACAGGCGGGGCTTTGAGATGTTGAGAATTCCGAGCACGTCCAGCCTCCAGTTAGCTGTGACAGTTTTATCCGCAACTTCTAATAAGTTCCCTTGAATCCGCTCCCACTGACCAGCAAACCAACATTTCTTAGCCAATCTGCTTCCAAGCCTGACAGTCTATTGTCTCTCTTGTAAATAACGAACAATAGTTCGCAGCAAGTATTCTTCAATGGAATGAAACCTTTAAGTGCTGGACGTGGCTCCAGGTAATTAATAACTCCAAATTAATACTCAGTACAATTGCATTTTTATTCTAACCTGTTTTTATTTGTTCTTTTAATGCTCCTTAGTAAATTATTAAATAATTTTACGACGAAATATTAAATCTGTCAACATTCCGGCTCAGGACAAATAAACAACAAGGTCCTTTGAACTAAGTTTCATGCACCAACTCTCCCAAAGATTACACACTAATCCCTGCTGTCCGAAGTGTTTGGGCAGTTGCTTCGGATTAAACGTCAGGAGGACGTCTTGATTCTTTCATAAAAAAAAAAAATTATCTACCTCCTTTATTCATTAGATTAAGGTACGACATATCTATATAATAATTGATTTGTTATCCTGGAGTTTTACCAGAGATTCGACAGTATTAAAATTAAACGATTCAAAATTCGATTAAGGTTTCAGGTGTCACAAATAAAAAACAATAATCACCCAAATTAAAATAATAAGCGTTTCTAGGCCACAGATTTTTATGTTCCTAAATTATTAAGGAATTAACTTTGCCCGATTAATTCAGTTGGAGAAACTGTTTCCTTAATATACAAAATATTTATATAACGTAAACATCTTTAAACCAGCCCCAAGATATGTCGTTTACGCCTTTTATTTTATTTTTTAATTTTCATAACTATGAATTGTATTGTCGCACTTGCATATACTTTGTCATATTTACCATGCGCGGAAAATTAACCTCTACTCGTAACAATAAGAAAATTCTGTTGATAATAGAACATTTTCTAAGAAAAATACGTAGAAGCTTGAACTCAATAAAGCATATAAGCAGAAATTAATAATGTAATTATTAATAGATATGAAGTGCTTTTTGGAGATACGCATTCTTTATACTACGATTTTCATTTTCTTCAGTGATTCATAAAACAAACTTTATGCTATCACTGAATTATTATTTTATGCTTTATTCAATTATTTAATTATCGAAGTGAGGACTTTATCACCGTAATAAGCAATTAATTTTTAATTGATAAGGATGCATTTTAGTAGTTTTGTTAATACTTTAATTGATTAAAAAATGAAAGATTCATTTAATTTAATATTTCCCACTCTTACAATCTGTCAAATAGTGAAAGGGGATTGTGTATATTATTACATTTATAGTCAAATATAATATTTTCTTAAATAAGGGTAAAAACTTTTATGGCTATTAAAACAATTATCAACTTATTCTTCACTTGAATATTTTCAAAATTAAAATGGGATGATATTAGACATGTAAAAAATCTTAAATTAGGTCTGGAAGACAGAAAAAATTGAGGTATAGTAATAAAATTTATAAAAATATTCAATTTGTTCTATCAACGGTAGAATTATTTTATTTAGGCTAAATATTTATTAGAACTATTTTATTTAAAATTTAATAATTGTTTGCTTCACAACGTGTAATTATAATTAGTGGTTAATTTTGTTTATTACCTTTTAAGAGACTACTATAAAGTCACGTTGATTGATGAAAACAAATAAATGAAATATATGGAAAGACAGAACAGAAAGCCTGTTGAGAGAACAATAATTAAAGTATCGTCCGATATGCATTCCCAATTTTGTAGAAACACATTTAAGAATCCATTCCCCCTTCCCCCATACCTTTAACAAGAAATGATCAAATAGCTCCCCAACAATATGGCGAATTCCATGGAAATGGAATTCAATTACTGCGAAGTACGCTGAAAGAGAATGCGGCAGAGACGACGAGAGCACTGGATGAACTGAAATTATCGAAGGAGATTAATCCGAAGAACCCACGGAGGCCACAATCCCAAAACGATTCAAAATATGGGGTTTAATGAATGTGGAGCGCTTACTGCATATAAATCTCCGGCCGAAACCGATGAAAGATATTTAATATCGTAATATATATGTGGAATTCTATTACTGTTTTTCAGTGTTTTTGTGAGCTTTTTAAATGGACAGGGAACATTTTTCAGAATACATCTTGAATAAAACGATAACGCGTTTGTTTTTTGGCCGGTTTTAACGGGATATACTAAAAAACTAATAACAGATTTACATACTCTTTCGTATATGTGAACCTAATTTCACAGGCTTTAACATAGACTACATAGTTTTCCTAATTTCAATTAAAAGTAGAGGTGTTGGGAGAATTTAAAAAGCTTTTGAATTATTTGATACCTCGATTGTCTTTTGATTAATAACACTTTTGTTAGAAATATCATTGGTGAATAGTCACTTCAAACTTTTTTGAAATTTTCAAAAGAATAAAGTGATCTATATAAATCAAACATTTTAAAATTATCTAAATTCTGACACCCCAAATTTTATCAGTCACTTTTACTAATTTCCAATCATTTATTTTACATTGCTGAATTTTTTTTGGCTTAATCCATGTTCGTTATCATGATCCAATTAACTATTTTAAGGTGAAAGCATAAAATAATATACAATATATTACTGAATTCGTCTATCACTTAAGAAAATTATCCTTTTGATCAAAATTGTAATATGAAAGTAATTATGACTTGAAACGGAACCTTATTTCTATATATATGTTAAATAAATGTTTGTAAAGATGCACAAGTGTTTCATTTTCTTACTGATAAAACCCGGGTTTAATAAATTTATAAAAAATCATCTATAATTTGCAAATGTCTAAAAGAATTTTATAATTATTTATAATCCCCTGCTTTTTAAGGGAAATATTTAACTTCTGTCTCTTTGAATAAAAAACCATTTTTCTTTGAGAAGTTGACTTTTGTCTGAATTCCTGGCTTATTAATATTTCGCCTAACCTTCTGACGTGTGCTGAATAAAATAAAATACGTAGCACAATTAAATGAAATCATTCACACGCGTGAAAGAAATTCAAATTAAACACTTCGAAAAATAAGGTCTCAACAGCCGCCCTACAATGGATCGACGTGAATCGAAAGCTTTGTTGTTACTAAGAAGCGTGCAATTATCATCAATTACTCCTCCCGCACCTCGCTTGTGTGACGCGGGTTCGTCTACATCCGCACGGATTATCGGTTAGACAGATTTGTTTTTCACAGTTGCTACACCGCTTATAACACTAACATCGTATGGCTGAAGCGGTAAATTAACGAACTGTCGTGGTCGACTGGAGAACCAGTGTCAACTTTGATGCCTATTAAAATATCCGAAATACGAAGGTATTAATTAAGGAGCAACGTGATATGTTTCTGGAATGACGGAATAGCCTAAATTTAGTCTCACCTATACAAAATAGTGGATTGAAAACTATATTTGTAGAATTTAAGCATCGTCAGTATTATACAGATCATATAATATTTTTCCTACATTCTATAGAGTAGCCATTCATAACTGTGAATAATTAGTTTTTTCTTTATAAACATTTATAATCGTGGTAAATGTAATGATAGCACAACATTCCTTTTTAGGTTTCAATAAACATATTTTGCTTTAAATATGTTTATAAATAAAAATGTATTATTCTACACAACTAAAAAATTTGGAGAAATCCCCACAAAATTTTGTTCCTACTTTTTCTTCAAAACAAAATTAAGTTATAAGATTTCAGTTTGAAATCCGGTACATTATTTATTTTATATAATTATTTTCCACATTACAGTTTAATTTTATGTCACTTTATAAAATTCAATCGGTATTACTCTCGTAAACATGTTTCACATACGACTATGGCGTGGAAGAAATTTTTCATATGAAGTGAATGTGTTTTGTTTTCGTAGTAAATGTCTTGTTGAAACGACCTGACTACGAGAATCCGAGTCAGTAACGCGACACTACCGGCAGAAAAATTCCCGGCTTCTCGACGTGACTTTTTTTTCTTTTCGGATTTGTGCCTTCTCTAAATTCCTGGAGAAAAACATACGATACTTCGGACCGAATATGAGCTCTCTCTTTTGTTCCATAATCCACATTTTAGCGATTTACAAGACATCTGAGCGTAGGCTGCTAGCAGCGCATGTTGCGATCTTTTACCAACTGCCACGTATGGGTGGGCGATTCTACATTAATTATTCCCTTTTCCTGCATTACATCTCTACATTACTGGGATGACTCTCGAACAGGGCTCCGAAATTCTCCTGCGTTGGAGCAGCGAATTATTTCAGCATAACTATTGCTGGCATGCCGCTGGTGAACTTATTGTTACAGAAAATTCACTTAAAGTTCAAGATTTGTTAACTTAAATTCATATATAATTATACAATATATATTACAAATAATAATCAAATAATTACAGGAAAATAAATACGAATAAATATGGAACAATATTATTTAAAACATTTAAAGTTTCCTGTTTTAATTTAATTGATTAAATATGTATTGTTTCATACATTTCGTATAATTATATACATATACAGTGTTTCATTACAAATAATAATGTAATTGATATTAATGCAATCATTTTGTTTCTCGGACATGTCACATTAACCAAAATCATGAAGCAGATATTTGACAGAAATATAAGTTAATTTTGTAAATAAAATTCAATAAATATTATACTATTCACATTCTGCTGTTTCTGTCATATCAATCAGTCTTTTCACAAAATATTCCACCTTTTTTAATACCCTGCAGTCATATGAAACAATGAAGAAAATTTTTTAGAGCTTTTGATACACAAACCTGTCTATTAACCTGTCAAGTCGTAATCCATCAATCCAACTCACGTTTCCAGCAGACACAATGTTCTGAGCCTTTAGCCATTAAGCCGCTTGCACTTGAGTTTGTCCGTGTACTGTTAAGCTGATGGACAAATGTCCACTCTTACAATCCTATTACGCGTAATTTTTCGCACGGTGATTTGCAGAAATGTGGAATTACGGCCGCTTTTTTCATCCGGTGCCTTATAAGGTCAACGAAATAATTTATTAAAACCAGACGCCCGCAACTGGCCCACTTTGTCATGGATTACTGTGGTATGATAAACGCGGTAAAATGTCCATGACAGATGTTACTCGCCTGTCAACCAAAACATACCGCGCGTCCAAAAAAGAAACATTTCGATGCAATATGTAAAGAATAGTGACATTCTCGAGCTACTTTTAAATCAAGCCGTGTGGTCTAGGTAAAAATAACACTGGTTTATATTTTTGCATTCAAATTAGAAGCACACGAACTCGAGGATCTACTTCTTCCAGAGAAACGGTTGCTTACAGTAGAATGTCAAACTAACATATTTATAGTCAGTGACGAGACTGAGACACGCAGCTCCAACTTTCCCACAGAGAGAAGCGCCCTCTTGCAGAAGTCGTTAACAGGGGATTAATGAGGTACTTCAATGAAAATGATAAAGGAGAGACCATGCGGATATTTATTTTACGTGCACACAGAGCACAACTGGACTCGTCCCATTACGTCCAACTCCACATCAAACTTCGATATCTAAAAACGTCATTGATCCAGAAAATATTAGTGTACCTTTATTCCATAAATTATGAATAGAATCATTTTGACATTCATGCAAAGTGCGCAAAGAACACTGAAATTTAACTGGTATACTTTACTATTATAATATAAATTATCAGATATTTATGAAGCACTAATTGAATGAAAGAAAGTTCAGTGTGAGTTTACAGAAAAATAATTTCCGTTCTGATTTGTTATAGATTAGCTATTGTATATACCTATAGACTTTCATGGAAGGTTCTCATTTAAATGCTTTAATATTGCATTATGAGACGTGCTGGTAAGCACACTGAATGTGTAATAATTGTTAGTTCATCATAAAACCTTTATGTAGCTGCTACTATGAAACAAATCAAAATTCAGAGCTTTAACTACAAGGACGCTGATTCTCAGAATGATTTTTTTCTCTTATACTTCTTTCATGTCCCGAGTAATTTTTTTTTCCAGATAAGTTAATGTCACAATATATTTAATGTGTGTGCGTGGACAGCAGTTATTTGTGCTGCATGATTGGGGCTCCCTGCGGCCGCGTCACAGCCCTGGTCGTTAGCATAATCGACCTGATCATTGCTCTGATCAGCAGGGCTCTGGCATTGTGCTTCGCAACAGGAGACCGCACTGCTTGTTTAATTGGTTGGTCTTCGTCCTTGTTCGTATAATAGAGGCTTCTGTGGCTTCCAATCAAATATATGGCCATGAATATATATCAGACACTAGATTAAATATAATTTATTATTAACACTACAATATTTCCATTATCTCATTTGTAGACGCAGTCACTTATTAAAAATTGAATTTCATTGAAAATAGTATTTTTATACTGGAGACGTTAGATAAGTATATCACTGATTTAGAAATTAATATACACTGACTTAAAATTAATTTGTGGATTATTACAACATTAAATATTCTAAATATAACAAGTTACACTTAAAATGATATACTCTCATCCAAACGTAATAATGACAAACAGAAATTTTCTACACATATAACCATAACGCATCAACTTTCTAAGTAGTTTGAAGGCTTAGATTGTTTTTTGTTTCTATTTTTTTACTAACCATTTATAGCCGCATTAACCTATCGGTCGTTGGCGATTTACATATGTTATATTTTTAGATTTGCAATCCATTTTTTCTTATGTTATGTATTGTTGTCAAATTTATTGATATAGATCAGTTTTCAAAGCAACTCTAGTATGTTATGTATGGCTGCTGGCGAGTTTCAGAACACCATTTTTGAGTGGGCAAATTACTGTTTATCTTTATTTTGTTGTTGTATTCAAATGAAAATAAACGGATGCATTATACATATTACCTAACTTACTATGACCTTCAAATATATTCACTTTCATCTCAGTTGATTTATGGAAAGTACAACCTAATGGAAATATTGAAAACTACAGTTATGAGCCTCATGTCCGAAGCAATTTGAGTGCTTCCTGATTAGGGAAAGAATTCCCGTGAGCCTCGCACCGGATTTCACTTGTAGCTCGATATATGGGTAATCGCGCAAAATTATGATTTTCATTTATCAGTAAAATTTTAGCGCTTGTTTAGATGTTATCGAATCCTTTGGCCATTTTAGAATAAAAACACTGGTTAGTGACAGAGCTGCCGAGCGAAAAATCAGTATTGGTTTGAACATTTTATGGATCCATCACGTGACGATCATTCGTAAACTAGGAATAAGAGGCGACAACTAACAGTGACAGACATATATTAGCAGTCAAGAGACGTTTGTCCAGACGTGGCAACAACTGTGTGCTCTTTGGGTACAGTTTCGAGAGCAAAACAGGTCGAAAAATTCATCAAGTACCGTATTTAGGAGTATTGATAAAATTGACACTCTTCTCTCAGCAGTAAAGGACAGTACAAATTACTGTTAAAGGAATATACGAAATACACTGCAGGTGTGTAAATAACATGTTCGGCAAACCGGCCGGCCCGTTAGAACCAAAATTGAGGAACACGAAAGATGAAATAACACTGGAAGACACACAAACTTCTTTCAGGTCGCTGAATATCCGTGAGGCCATAGAAATACAAAAGAGGACACATAATTTTAACAGAGATTTCGTACACCCTCCTCAGACCCTACGTTAATCCAGCATCAGAAGGAAACAGGAAATTAATTTGATATTAGCGACACTACAAACTAGCCGGACTATGAGTTATCTGGAATGCGCAGCTGCGTTTCAAAACGAACAGTCAAATACTTCGTCTGCTAGGTTCAACCATGAAAATAAAATGAGCTTGCGAGTAAAAATTTGGCAAACGTGCTTATATAAAAAGTGCCACAACAGCCCAAACTATACAATTGTTATAGCCCCTCTCAAATATAATCCACGCTGGTTCAATCCAAACCATGGTCATGGTGTAGAGGAAGATTTGTATTGGCTGATATTTTTGGAAGTTTGAAATGGAATTGACGAAGGTTGGCTTTGGAAGTGGTTATTTACACACACCAAAAGGGGCAAGAAAAGTGCCGAATGGTAAAGATGGCCCATTCAGACTGGGCCACTGTGTGGATGGAAGCGAAGTGACCAACCCATGGGGGCTAACGTTGGCGACCAACATTTGGGACACTTATTGTGCCGTATAGAAGAATAGGTTTTACGGAAGCTGTAAATGATTCTCTGAAGCACGGCGCGCTTGGAACCTTGGAGGGTCTTACGGGTCTGCTGCTAACCTGAAATTATGTGATCAATTGGTTAATTACATCTATTCAACATCGAATACTCTTGTATCAATAATTATTTGCTGAATAAATTTTCAATGATTTAGTTAGCTTATTGATTTCTTCTGAAAAATACTTGTATTTATAAACACGGCACTAAAGAACGCGGGAAAAAAATAATATTCACGATTATAACTGAGTGAAGGATCTCTTAGTAAAGTTACGCTTACTATACAGTAAAAGAATTTTCAAACTAAAATGCATTTATTACTTTTCTTCAGTCTACTACAAAGCGGAAAAATGTGGGCCATGTGCTGTTTCTGCACAAAGTAAGAAAGTAAGACAGAGTTTAGCCAGTGTCTTCTGTCTTGTCTTTTCCCAGCTTGTAAGCGAAGTTTCCAAACATTCCGCACGAAGCACGGCAATACGCGTAAGTATTTCTGTGCAACAAAATAAAATAAATCCTTCGAAAAAAAAATTAAAATTTACCTTGGACATGAGCCAATCATATGGCGATCGTGTATTATTCTTTTAAAAGTAAATTTAATATAAAATTCTTTTGTGGTTTCTGAAGCGCAAGGAAAACTTAAGCTCTTAGCTGTTTCCGGGTGACTTCGAGAGACACCCAGGATAAAGAAGCTTGAGTAAGGGCATTTCATAAAACATCACAGCTGAAATGTATGTGCGGCTGGTATGGAGACCATATTATTTATTAACCGGGCGTCCGGCGAAATATGAGATCCGCTAGAATGTGGCTTCTCCAAAGCAAGAACAAACTTCTACACACGCCTAAAAGTAGTTCTCAACTCGAGTTTGATATTAAATTTCGCATTCCGGCATGTCTATGAACAGCCTCAGTACTACACGTTATCGCAAACAGGTGATAAAAACAGTTTGTTTCGAGTGGATATTTGCGAGAAAAGGAGAGAAAAACGGAACCGTTGTAATAAAGATTTTGTGAAAAATACACAAAAAGTATCTGCCACTGAGCTTGACATCGTATAAACATCCAAGAACAAAAACATATTTCCCTTGAAGTTGCTATTAAAAACCAACGAACAAAACCTTTGAACACAAATTATTATAAACACGGATTCAAAACTGCACATCAGTCAATAAACACAATATGGACATAAAAAATAATATTAATAGATTTACGAATTTTTGTGGCTAATTGTTGTTAGGTTTAAAAAATCATTTTAAATGCTCGATTCAACACTTGGTAAATAGAAAAACAAATAGCTGTGTCTACCAGTGCAACTTTATGATTTATGATATTGGAGTGTTCTACGACGAGTGACAAATTAAACTGTCGTAATCAAATATATATTTCGTACATTTCAAGTCGGGTTCTAACGGTCCGGCCGGTTTCCCCAATATGAGATTTACCACACTCGCAGTGCATTGTGGTGTATGTATTTATACTGTACTTTGTCCTTTCTGTCCTTTACTTGTTAATATTCCTAAATATGAACATCAATTGTTTTCTGAATTTATATACATACACCTGATTTCCTATAATGAAGGTTACTAATTAAAACAAGTTTTCTTCGATCATATGACTCAGGTGTTTTCATGTAATAAATAATCTAAAACATGGTCACTCAATTTCTTGTAAAAATTATATTTATGCTGATAATATACATCGCATAGATAATTAAAAGAAAAGTAAATGCAACCCATTAAACACTCGACATTGTTATTACAGAATTTCTGGGTTCAAAATATTTTTTTTATATACTAGCAACAGTCTACACGTTAATACAGCTTGTCAAACAGCATAAAACCGATGAGGGTCCTAAATAACAGCACTCAAACTACGAGTATATTTCATCATTGTGAGCTTTGTTTGGCAATTTCAAAACATGTAATACAGTTCCACGCCCGCCGTTCATTGGAGCTGTGAACACACATTGTGAGTACAGAATTTTCTCTCTTACTCTTCATACGCATTTACATTTTTACGTTTTACGTCTGAATTGTATTCCATAAGTTACAATATTACTGAAAACAGGACAATATTTTATATCAACTTGAAAGTCTGCATGCGTTCCACAAATTTCCTGGAGTACTTTAAAAGTCTTCTGGGACTAAAACAACAATTTTAGTTTAAATTTTTCAGTACACTTCTTAAAATAGAGAAAATAAATTCATAAATTCCAGATATCATAAGAAAATTTCAGTGAGTATTGTCATAATTATTCAAGAAATACTAAGGCTTTTTATTGGCGGTTCTATTAAATATCCCTATGTGGAATATTTTGTTCACGTTTCCGTCCAAATACTACGTAAATTTTAGAGGGTTATAATAAACAATTTTCGCTAAGTAGCTAAAAAGACATTGAAACTTGATGTTGTCATACAACAATGAAGTTCCAAGAAATTCGTCACTTTCGAAGTTTGTGAAGACGAATAAATTAGAAATGTAAGTATAAATAACGAAAGAACCGGATGCCGTATTATAAAAAAAATTATATAATATTAGATTATAATCAATAGGGAGGGGAGTTTGGGGGGGGGAATACAGAGACAAGTTCACGAGGAGAAGTTGTTATTAAAAGAATAAGTGGAGTGTAGAAAAGGTAAATATTTAGAGGTGTAAAGGTATGAGAATAGTAGAAACGACGACAACGATAATCGCAATGTTTCAAATCAGATAAATAATCACTTATCACTCACTGTAAGTCAAATCAATGAACAAATTGCTGACGAAACACATTTCTATAACGAAGATTTATGGAAGCAGCAGAAACGTTTACTTAAATGTTTACCAGAGCTGCTCTCAATAAATTCTTTCAACGTGGCCCACGGTGTTCTGCCAATAGATGCTCCATTGCATTCCATTGAAACATTGGTTCGCAGCTTCATTTTAGAAGGTTCCACCCAAGAAATTCTTGTTTAATGAATGGGTAAAACCTGAGGCTCGGAAAGCAGTTGCAATTCATTACAGGCGATTTTCTATTCATGAAACTGTTGGAAAACCACAACATAAGAAATGTCTGAGTAAATAAGAAACCTCAACTCAGCATTTGCTATGTATGAGCTGAATCCCTTGGATAGCATGTCCAATACTCGGTACAGTCAGGGTGGATAAGTGCTGGAAGTAAATTACTGCTATTAATAAATACGATTATCAAGTAACTTAAAATATCGAAGAGATCGTAAATTTCAGAAGGTGGATTTTAAATTCCTATGATTAACTATAAATATCGTTTCTAAGAGCAAAAGTTTCAATTAAACCCGTAAAATGTAAACACTAATATTTATCAGGTTCATTATGAAAACAATTGCTGATGAAGGTCATTACAAGCGCAATTGAAAATAAACTTTTGGATTAATGAAGAAAATCATCCCTGTAATATTCCATAACTAACGAATATTTTTTTTATCCTCATTTTAATTTCTGAGGGAATAGAAACATTTACATTCTTAATTTTTTAATTAAAATATTTAGGTTATGTAAATATTTTCGTGTTTCGGCGAAATATGCGAAAAAGGATAGTTTTTTAAAGAAATTTCGGATTCAGCATTTAAGCTTTTTGTTAAATTATGTATTACACCATTTTGACGACAGTAGCTTGGTTTCTTCAACAGTTTTATTACTATAAATAAAAAACAAAACTACTGATATTTTCGAGAGACAGAATACAAGCACGAATCATACATATTTCATTAATATCATTGCAGTAATAAGAAACAACATTCTCCTTGTAGCTGTCAGAATGACAAACTACAGATCTGGAAAGTTAATTCTAGATTCACGGGCTCTGTTATTTAAAACACAAGTACGATTCATAAATTAAGCTTGTGATTTTTACTGTGAACGTAAGATACGTGATACACAACCACTCTCACATTTGTATATGTCTGTGGGAGACCGAGAGGGGGAAAGCATGTTACATAATATATTCCATAATAATTTCTTTAATGTTTTTGTCAAGATTTATTTGGTGCCTTTCTCCATCTTATACTTTGCGTGTTTTTTTAAATCGATTGTAAATATTCCGAAGATTTTATTACTGATAACACATATTTATTAATCTTAGAGTGTTGTATGTAGTAACTTATCGGCGCCCAGCCGTGTAGTCCATAATAGTTTGAATTTTTGACAACTGGGAGTATAAAAAATCAAAAGCATTTGATTGCATATGTTAATTTCTGTTTTAATAAATTCTGTTATATTTTCCGGTTGCAGACTGTTCGTGCCGCCGCGGAATGCCTCAAATACTAGAAAATGCTTCTAGAAACGTGAAAACAATTCGTCACGACTTCACGAGTCTCCTTCACTAGAGGAAGCGTAACTATCTCCGGCTATTTCCATTTCCAAGTAACGTGTTGGAGGGGGCATAGCCTTTTTAACGAAAGTTTGGCTTAACTGTTCGCTCTGCTACGCACTTACTTGGAAGACCGAGAAGAATTCGTGACTGAGGCTCGTAAATTTAGGGCGGTGCTGTGTAGTTGCACGAAGCAATTGTGTATTTCTTTTATTTCTTATGCTAATTTTGTCATTCAGAGATGCTGTTTAAATGTTGGAAGTAAATTTAATAATCCACTATATCATCTCTACATTATAAATTCAAATTGGCTAAGAGGACACGTTGGGGGAGATTTGTTAAAGACCCTCAGGGCGACGTGGATATTCTTTTCAACATCTTACAGAAGGCTGTAAAAATATTTTTGTGATAAACCATTTCATGAAATCTGACTCACTTCTGATATACAAGCGGACTTAATTTGCAATTCACGCAAGTCAAAACAAATCCTTATCAAAATACAGAAATTTTAAGTAGAACCCCAACAACTCCTATTATAAATGATGCACTTACTAGTGCTTCACTTCACTCATCCAACTTGAGCGCTATAATCCCCCAAGATATCATACTGCATTTACGGAAACAGCCGTTCCGTCTTTGATATCGCCGAATTGAAGCACCTCTTCAGCAGGTAATTCAATTTTCCACCTCTAAGGATTGGCGCAGTAAACACACGCATAAACAGTCAGAGGAAATTAAATGGATGCCATCGTCATTAACACTTATCCAAGTCAAACTTACATTTTCCTTCAATCACCTTTGCATCATGAAATTTCCTCACACATGTTTACTATGCCACCGATACATGGATTAATATTGTATTAACCGGAATCTATATACATTAATTTATCTAGTTACTCATACTAGAGTATCAATGCTTGATGATCATGGAGTATCCCAATTCTTAATGACTCAAAGAAATTGGCCGTTTGTGAAAGCAGAGAATGTACCAAATATTTCGTTCAATTTTTAATCACTTAAATCTAATAATATAGCACAATTAAATTACCTGCTTGAGACAAAAATATTTTTTGGTAACTTGAAACACATTAGGTGAATACATGACGAAAATTAAAAATTAATATCCCCTAATTATCGATTATAAGAAATCTCGGTTAACGTATGATTGCCCAGAAAGCCTTATTCGCACCGTGTAATAGATCAAGATGCACGAATTTACGCTGAAAAGCAATACGCAGCGTAAAACAAGAATATCTCAAACCAACGGTAGATGCTTCGATGTTTCATGTAGTACAACAGTAATCGTTGAGAGCAAGTCTTCTTTCCCCTTCTTCCATTTCCCTCGCTGAAATTTATAGAATGCATTCCCCGTCCATTCAACCCATGCTGCGGAAAGGAGGAACGGTCTTTGTGTAGCCTTCCAGCGAACAAAAGCCACAAAAAGTAGTCGAAAATCTCAAAATAATTTGGGGGGGGGGTTAACTTGAGCTATTATCCATCGGAGTCATTTGAATTTCACATTAATCAGATATATTTAAAATTAAAAGAAAAATATATTTTGAAATCTTTTTCCATAAATTATCGAATCCCCATTATCCTGAAGTCTGCTGATCTGTGATAATTACAGAGGTTGCTAACCACATTAGATCAGTAATCGTCAGATTTATGAGGAGTAGACAATTACACTCAGTGGTTCCATAACTTTCATTGAGACAAGCATAGTCTTTGCTTTAGGGAAAACGATAACTAAAATTGTAGACATTCACTTCAATCATTAGCATTCTAGGTTCACAAAGTAGAGATACACAATACCAAAAATTCAGTTACAGGAACTTTTGGATCCATTTGATGATGAACTCCTAGTTCATAGGCCTAATATTATAATAACTGATTTCCAGGCTTATTCGGGTATATTTTTAACGGAATACGAAAATAGGAAAAGAAATAAATTCTACCTATAGTCTAAAATCGAAGGAGAAAGAATAAATAAATTCTTGGAAGAACCCATTCTTGAGGAAAAATAAAGTAGTCCACGGGAGAAACCTAATGATTTCAAATTCACTCCGCATTCCTTAGTAGACTGCACATCTGAAACTGTTGGTCCTCGTCGATAACGCAAGTCTCACGGGAAATGGCAATCTCTTAAAGTTAAAATGGAGATCCGTCGGAAAGAGGGAAACCTAGGAATGATATTTACCGCTTCTTACCGCCTATTATGACACTCCAATTCCGTTATATTTCACCTTATTCACATTTTTCCATAAATTTCAAGAGAGTTCTCTATTATTATTATCATGGACTTAAACGCCATCCAGACTGTCACCAATCATCTTTGTGACCCCAAAAGTATTAGATTCCACACAAATCTCCTTTTATTTACTTTAGTAATCCATTCTCCTTCTAAACCATCATCCCTTCGTAAACTTTTTTCCTCGTCTGCTCCAAAGTATTCGTTCGAAATTTGGAGGGTGATAATTGTCATTCGATTTACCGTACTTTCAGCCTTATTTGAGTTTTCTTAGCTTCCCCAAATATATCAGAAAAATTCTAGAGAGAAGTCGCAATTGAAGATCCTGACTACTTCTTTACCAATTTCGGAAAGAGTGCAAACAAAACTATAGGCAAGTCTAACGAGAATAAGCAAATATTTTGCATGCTTCCCAAATCTATAATGATTCATGTACGTTGACCGTCCTGCAGTGTCCATCGCAGCAATTTATATAGAAATGAAAGACATTAATATTCTATACAGATATACGTTCATTCAATTTGGAAAACAAATATTTGTTTTGCAGACAAATATTTCCCATCATCATTAACTAGTGAACAATTATTTTATCTGCTTTCACGCCATCTCCTTGGTTTTAAAGAAGACAATTGTGAAGACCGAAAGCCATATTTAATTCAATTCCAAACTCCACGTGTCTCGTACTTAGCTAAATAACAGATTATATATATTAAAATATATACTTTGTGTAGGTGGATAAGTGTATTTGTTTTAGTCATTTGATATATTTCCCCATATATCCAAAAATTTCTAAATACATTAGGTAATAACGTATAAATAATATTTAATAAATTCGTCTTTTTAGAATATTTTTGTTTTTGTAAAATAGTGTCTGGTTCAATTCACAATTATCCGTTTTTTAAACAAAATAGTTTTTTTTTTGAAAAAACTAAAAAATGGGAGCAATATGGCTGAAACGTGGGTTTTCTATAAATTATTTTTCAAGTATTTTATAATCTGGATATACCCCAGTGGCGTAATTTCCTTGGCATCTACCTTGTATAATCCAGTCCAATAACGTCAGTTTCGCAGACCACAGCTGGTTTAATAAGCTTGGGGTACGATTTAGGTATTAATCAGCCGGGAGTCTCCTGACAAACAGAAATTACTAATTACGTATGGCGATGGAATGCTTTCAAGTTCTTCGAAGCTGGACCTTATGAAGCCAGTTCCTCTTCTGGTCGTTGCACCATGCATCGCCTGTGCAATCAGATTTAATTTTGTGATGGGATATATGAGGAATTCATTCCTACTTTTCGTGGCATACCATGCGCCAATCGTCGCGAAGTTTGACCTTTAATTAATTTTACCCCGTAATTAATGCGTTGTGTGTTGCAGTAATTGGTTGGATTGGTGCGTTGTGCGCTCCTTGTGAGTCGAGTAGATCCCAGCCAATTAGAGCTTCGGACCGCCTTTCTGAGCCACAGTTGTGAACCAATTAACTATTTAGACTTTTGGGATGTGCGGGGCGTTTCACTCGATCAGCTCGTCGACATGCCGAAGTACAGGCATGTTCATCAAGTTTCGAATCTCTAAGTTCAGGGCTGATGCATTCCACTGCGCTGCGACCCTGCATTGTTCTATAGACACTCAGCTTTTCTTTACGAACAAACACGAATAAGTATAAATAGATCTCGGGCTTCAAACCGAGTACAATATAACTCTGATAATAGCCAGACAACTGGTTATACGTTTACATCCAGAAATTATGCATAAGTGTGAAGGAAAGTACATAATTATAATAACCAGTGCTATTGCAGATGTAATGTCCTTTCGGATAGAAAATTCCATTGCTAAAATTTTTAATTAACATTTTCCTTTTGGTCAGTAAAACGAATCATAAATATTAATAAAAGAGTTTATTCAACTTAATATCACACACAGAATAAGGGAAATAACAAAAATTGCAACAAAAACTGTTTTTTTAATATTTAGAGGGTAGATGGCTTTGAAATATAAAATATTGAAAGACCACTTCACGGCAAATCTCACAGATATATTTGATTAAATTTGAACTTATTTAAAATCATATGTGCATTACGTATTGACAGACATATTGCATATACCTTAACCATTAATCTATGACGAATGTACAAAACCTATACAGATGTCTAAAGAATAATAAAGCTCGAGTACATAAATTTGAAAAAAGTTTAATGATATTCGAGTCAATTGTCATTAAGCGTAATAAAACTAATGGATTTTCTCAGATATCAGGACCGGTTCTCGAAACTGACGACAAATTGCACGTAAAATATAAATAGCGCATTATTTGTAAGTGAATATTAGGTATGATTGCTGAAGGAACGACTTTGTGAGTTGTACTAATATTAAAAAACAAACGTGTGAAACTACAGTGGTGAGGACATGGCGAGGGGAATGGTTGGTCGAATGCATAAAAACCTAAGTCCCATAACTTAAATACGACAGGCATTAAAACGTATTATCGGGTGATATGAAGCGAACATTAAGCCACTACATTAACTATAAGTACTCTCTATTCGGCAACTAAAATGTTGTTTAACTTTTAATATACTTGTTGAAAAATGTATGCCCACGGAAAAAAAAGAATCTATCGTTTTCAATCTCATAAAGTTGCCGTCGTTACGAGCATTATCTCTAGACTGAAGTTCTAAATGTCACTGTAACAAACCAGGTTTAATGCCCGTAATAGTGTTTAATTACGGACATAAACATTTCATCTGTGTTTTGGACTTCGGTCTACAAGCATAGACGTTGTATTTGCGGCTTCCGAAGCTAATGAATGTGTGTTTAAAGTAAATTATAACAGGCCTGGCTTTAAAATGTGTGAAGTACTGACTTTAATGGGTTTTCTGGCTGATGAAAGACAACTAACCTAGTTACTTTGTAGCTGCGGGCAGTCTTCCAAATATAAACATACTCTGTTAGTTGCCATATATAGAGTCGATTGCTTTTTTAAAACAAACGTATAAAAACGAAATACGCTATCATTTACAATTTTGATTCTTAGTTGAAAGATTTAACTGCAACCCAAAAGAAAGCGTAGCTTTATATAAGAAAATAAAACAACATTTCTAATCAATCAGCTTTTTACAGTATTAATCCATATATCTAAAAATCAGTATGATGACATACCCTTTTATTACATAAAATAAGGGTTTATAAAATATATAATGAAGACACAAATAAATAAATGTCCGAACATATAAAGGCAACACTTAAAAAATTATTAATAAGTCAAAATGAGAGAAAAACAAATGTATTAAAAGAAGGCGAGAAGTTTACAAAATATTTGCTAGAAATGTTGGAAGAAATTGCTTGTATATTGTTTTTTTGTTGCAGGAATTTATTTAAATGCCGATATTCACACGAATTGAAAATTGAACGCGAGAACAAATAAATTTCGAATAAGTTGATGGTTTGAGTATTTAGGATTTTGGATCATTTTGAAATTAATGGTTTTCTTGTAAAAAAAATATTAAATTAAAAAAATTGTAAATGTGTAATCCTTGCTAGAATAGAAATGTTTCTGCAAAAAAAGTTTCTTTGTACAGGCGAATATCCGAAAGATTAATTCTAAATTAAAGTTTTTGAAAATGATGAATAAGGTTCTCATTTCAATTGCTGAGTGATGGGGTAAATTATTAAAATTAAATAAAAAATTTAAAAAGATAAAATACACGCTTTTATCATAAAAAAGGATGGTTACAATTGTATATAATTGCTTTGAATATCTTAAGTTAATTTAAATAATTAAATGAATGAAATATATAAATTTACTTCCAAATTATTTATGTGGGTACTTCGTCACATGGACCTTAATGAGATTGCTTGATAAACGACGAAAATGTATTTTTAATTTAATTAACAATTAAATTTTTAATGTATTTGTTTCAGTGTAGTTTTAATTTATTTGTATTATGTATTTATGGACATAGGTGCATTATGAGGTATTGTCTGACTATTCATATATTAAATTTATACATATATAATTGTGAAAAAAATGGGTTGATTTAGTCCTAATTTTTTATGATTTTGATGTGATGGAAAATAAATCCAAGGATTTATTTTATTTTGTTCAATATTTTCGATTCATATTGCTACAAAACTGTATCGAAAATTGACCTATCTGCGAAAAATAACGGCTGCAAATTTTCAATAAAATTAAAAAAATATGTTGTCTCCAACAGAAGCGTAAAGCGTCGTTTTTACACCGTTGATAAATAAAGAGAACATATACTTAGTTGTCGGGTAGAGACCCAAGGCGCTTAACACGTCATCGTGGCCCAGTGTCGAGATTAATCGTAGCACCAAGCTGCGAAGTGGAATCTCTGTGAGGCCATTCATATCGCTTCTTTGGTTGTCCGATGGCAAAGAATAGCGAGTAATGTACTCTTTCCCTGCAGCGCATTGGCACAGGTTGCTCCATGTTTCAAAAAAGAAAACTCGGAATACCGCACCTTCCGCTCTTACAACATAATAAAATACGATGTAGAGTCGACTGCCACGAATACGTCGTACAATTACGCACAACATATAGTCTCTTGCTGACTGGACAATTCGTTCACGAAAAAAAATTATGGGAATTATTTTTATCGTTAACTTTAAAAACGTTTACAATGGGTAGGCTCATTTGCAACTAACTTTTGTTACTACTAAATAACAAATAACTCAGTAAATTTACCACTGCCTTATTTTCAGAGAAGAACTTGAATTAATTTTTTTGTTTAATTCAAATTTTGCTACGCTTGGATACGGTTGTAAATAAAGTTTGTTCATAACATTGCCAATTGAATTTTAAAAAAAATATTTCATGACATTCACTTAAACCGTAATGTGTGTCGTATTAAACAATGTTAGAAGTTTTTATATAAAATATGACTTGTTTAATGCCTGATGTGTGTGTATTTTCAGGCCTTATATTTAATATCAGTATAAATCATATAATTCTGTCTGCTTTCACATTTTAATAATTATTTTTTGTTGATATTAGAAGGAAATAACTTTACCCGAAATAGATACTCTCTTGTATATGATAGATACCAACACATGTCAGTAGTTTCATGCTTACTGAAAATTACCTGGAATTCCTTTTACGCAAATTTTATTTACCTTTCTCATCAACAGTGGCAACGTTGCCTTTTTAGATGAGAATCGTATTTACACGACTCTCAATATCTCTGATTGAATTTTTCATAACCACACACACGCCTGTCCGGTTTTCATTTTTTATGGAAAATTTTCACGTCGCTAGGATCAATAATTTCCAAATTTGTCATTCGCAATCCCACTCAAGTCATTTTGTGTAATGAAACACCTTTCATGTACCAGAGTCGTGTCGTGCTTTATCTCGCAGGTCTGAATTCTCGATAAAGGTTGAACTAGCTGCACAAAAAATGTGAAAAATGCAAGGGTTACTGGATATGAGAAGAATTTCTATTTTGTTGGTAGCAAATACTTCGAGCAAATCGTTGTGGTCTATGGGTAAAATGTAATTGGAATTCCCATTTTGACATTCAGGTTTCGGTGATAATATTGATATGTAACAATACAGCAAATGAAAACCAATACTCTCCAACTGAATACTGAGAATTCGTTTTTAAAATTACGGTATGTAGAAGATATGAATGACGATTTTAATTTAAGAACTTTATTACTCACGAATACAATTGATTTTCAATATCTCTAACTCCCTAACTTCGTAGTTTGAAACTTCTTATTCAGCTGTGGATATCTTAAATTTCATTGATTGTGAAATTAATTACCTCCATAGCAGTCATAGTTGTTCATAAAAACTTTATCGGTAAGAACGCCTTATTGAATAAAAGTGCTTCTCGTTTATAATAACAACATTTTGTAAAAGACCCCGTTGAAAGTTAATAAATATGAAACACTGCTTATTTCCTCGTATATTTGGGGTTATGAGTCAATTAATTTTGATGATTAAATTATACGAATTATTAATTATGAAATAAATCAACATAATACAAAAACATTTTTATAAACCTATACATTAAAGTCGATTAATTTCCTCCATACATTTAATTCGTTGAATTCAATACGGTATATCCCACAACTATCAAATCGAAGATTTTACTGTGAATTGAGTCAAATAAGAAATTATCGCAATTTTTAGTGTCAATTTTTGAAGTAAAAAACTAAACACTGCAGGAAATTTACGTTAACTTTTATTCTGTGTGATTAAAATTAATTTAATCATGTCGACAATGTCGTGTGTATTAAATGATTTTTCGACGTATATTGATAAAATTTCTTTTCAAATATTATTTGAGGATCGACGAAATATTCATCGCGTACTACACAGAAATTATTGAATGTCCGGGCAGGTAAGGAAACGGTGGTGAAATGTCGCGGAGGCAGAGCATGTCCGTTACTTTTCTAAATTATTGCAACATGCATGAAAGCAAGGCCATGCATTTAGAATTGATTAAAAATTATTTTAAATAATTTTTTGAACCTGATCACTGAAAATCTAAGGAGTGTATACAATCAGATTTATCAGAATATTCAAGATCTTTCTAGAAATTTTAGATGACAATATTAATCAATAATAAGGTCTCATCAATTATTCTTCATCTAATAACGATCTAAATATGGGACAAAAATTGGTGGTATAGAGTTAACAATTTATGATAATTCAATACCACGAGATTAAGAAAAAAATTATTTCTCCAAACTGCTCTTGTTTTAATCAAATATTTTCACAGGAAATGCTAAACCGGTTCTGACACAACCCTTTACTAGGTCACATAGATTTACTAGGACGCCAGACTAAAGAAATTATTTTCCACGTGAATTCATTTCAAGATTGCTTACTAGATCCCTTACTTTCCAGTAGAGGCCATTTCTTCAGAGGTGCGTAAGAAAGGCAATATGTGTTCGAGGTGAGTCGTAAACTTCGCCTTAACGCTTTGTTTCTGCTAAGGTGTCTCCTCCACAGACGTGGATCATTTCAACCAAGCAAATTTACGGTATCTTCTGCTACAGTATTTTAATCCACTACTCGGAACAACACTTCTTAGCAAAATTCCAAATTTTAGTAATGCAATGACTGTAACTGATCGGGGAATCCAAAATCACACTTTCCAATATGAACTTTTGACGAAAACCTATTCTAAATTGATTATTTTTAGTATCATATAACCATTATATATTCGTATATGTAAATTCTCATCTCAGCGTTTTGTGAGGTGTGTGTTGAACTAGCAAGTTTAAACTTAAGTTTTGTAGTACGAAGTTTTGGATGCTAGAACTAATATTTTCATAGCGTTAAAACTGGGAGTTACGATATTGTAATTAACATTCTCGTTCTAAAATAACACAGAAAAGTGAAGAACAGTAACCGCTGGTAAGATAAAGAAATTGCCAAATAACAGACAAGAAAAAGCGATTAAATAAATACCACACAACTTTCTGCATTATTTTTGTAAAATTTTCACAACTTTATCTGAATTAAGATATATCCTATAATTTTAAAAATCATTTGACATATCTTAAAAATATTAATATTTTATACATATTGTTGAGATAACCTACTTTAAAGTTTATTGTTAATCAATTTATTGAGGATTCAATATATTTCACTATTTAAGCCTTAGTTAATTCGTCATTTTCATTTTGTATTAAACTTATATTTATCTCACTTAACAATTTTATTTCTACGTTACTCACGGTTCTCAAAGGAATATTTTGTGGTCACTGAATTAAAAAACCCAATGTGTTATAACAGAGATTAAATCGTAAATTTACAATTGATTTTTAGACTCTAAACAATTATTCCTAAAATGTTTTATGGTTTATGAAATTTTAATAGTTTTATGCATCAATAATAATTTTACCAAATACACAGCAAATAATTCGTTACTTTCAGTCCTAATTTTAATTTATACAACTAATGTCATTTATGTCTTCCCCAAAATTGTGGAATTATTCCTATCATTCAATAGAATCCAAGAGGCATTCTTATAAATAACACACAAATATTTCGGGTTATCCCGGAGCAGGGACACATAAAAATTCTGAAACACAACCAGATAAACTCCTCGAGCGCGGGCGATGTCAAAAAAAAAAGCGTTCGAGTTAGATTTATGAGCAACATTGTTCTCAAAATTCACTTCATTTCAATGGCAACGCCGCTTCCTATCCAAAACTCTGTCCATTTCCTGACGCTAATGGCCTCCACAGCCCACTGCATGTGAGGAAAGAAGTAAAACGGTCTATAGTGCTTATTACTCAGAACTATAAACATTGAGATTTTCGGCATGTGAAATCTATTCATTACGTTTAAATCCATTTTTGTACCAAAATTAATTAGAATTTGAATTATATTCACACTCAAGTCTTGATAATATATATAAATCGTAATTTTATAGGTCAACACTCATTCAACCCAAAGTTTAGATTTTCAGTTTAGAGCAACTATGAAAGTAATAATTTCTCATTACCATACTTATAAAAATGTGATTGTTATGATGTTTGCGTCAAGAAGCGTGTATTACTCTTTAATGGCCATGAAAAGTGTTCTCTAAAAATTCTTACTTTACTCTCTCGTATTCCTCTTATGGCTTGGCCACAAGACACGGTAAAAATAACTTGTGAATAATAGATATTACTACTGCCACAGGACTAAAAAAATAATATAATCCACCAACTCGTTTCGGTGTTCTATAAATATTCATGTAATTCGAATTTTACGCATGTCGTTTTTAATAAATAATTGCCAATGGCCCTAACCGTTATTGAAGTGCCCACCTGACTGGAGAGCAAAATAAAGCGTGAATGAACCGACAGCCACCACTCGAGACAATCAGTGACCAATTTGTCAGGACTGGGTGTCGATGCCAAGCCACTCGAACTAGCGCCCAGTCCCATTAACACTCATAAGAGTCACTAATACTGCAGTGGTCCCCGCACTCCATTGTCAACACAATAATGCAGAAACAGAAAACCTTACTACACGTATTAGATAGTAAATTAAGAAATTTTTCTTATTTGTTTAATATCATAGTTTGCGTTTTAGCCGTGAAACGTAATGAAATTATAACTTGAAATTAAAGCTATTGCTCATTAAATTTTCTTACTGGAAAAACAGGTATCCTACAAATTTCTTATTTAGATTTAATAAGAGATTGTTCCACAATCACTGAAAAGAAATATTGCTGTTTGAAATGTTGGCTTCAACCTTACGTCATCCTTGAACCCTTTACTCTCCAAATTCACCCCCATCTCCCCCTCCCCCATCCGTCCCCCTCATTCTCTCTCGAATTGAGAAACCGTGCTAAAAGTTCATTTTATTACACATTTACCACCGTGCACTCGGAGGAACTATTTTCTTAATCCACGAATAAACATACCGAACCAAAAGTGTTTTGTGGGTTACATGCATTAAGGGGCTCAAACTTATTGAGCCGTGCACGTTTCACAGATATTTTATGACTTGTTTCTCAATAATGTCCACAGTATTTTGATGATAAGCTATATAGTTGAGTTAGTTATAAATTTTCCTTATTTAAATCGTTTAAAAAATGTATTTTAAGAACAAATATATCGTGCACTTGCTTACTAGTGTTCGAAGTAAATTCAATGTTCATACGTATTATTTAATTCCGAGAACCTAAGCCTAGTGTTAAATATGGCGCTTTGCCATGTATGGAGGAAATGTCACTCGTCAATTGGGGGAGCACATTTGCCAACCCTGCAAAGACCTGCCCTATTCAGGCATAGGTCACCCGTGCTCCCTTCTTTCCTTCGGACGTCCACAGCAGGTCGTCTAATACAGGCGGTTTCATCGCACGATCACACAAGCGTGCGCTCAAGCATATACACTAACACACAAGCTACCTTACAAACTCACAAACATACATAGACAAGTACACTTATACAAGAATAAACAAAAACTGAAAATAAACACGGACACGCACGCAATCGTGTAAACAAATACACTAATAGGCACAAAATGATACACGAACACACAAGCGTATAAACAAACACTCGTACACTAAATATGCACTCAGGCGTATACAATTATTATTTTTTACTATTTGGTACTACCATTTGAAACTGAGAAACGTCTTATACATTGTGAATTTTCTGTAAAATCATTAATTTCCAATATTAACATGATCATTAATTGAAAATTTTCAAAACATTCCCCAGTCTGTTTTGTGGTGCAAAAATCTGAATCCAAAAGATGAAACTTAGATTCACTGTGACTTTACTGATTTTAAAAACCAAATTGAATATGTTCAGTGTTTTATTTTTTTTAGAAGAAAACACCAAACTTCAAATATAATTAAAATTATGATTATCAAATCACGTCCGCGCATTGCTTCACGTCGTGTGAACTTAATATGAAAATAATTCAGGACCCTACTTCCACCTCTCCAGTTTTAACCCACAGCCTCACCCTTTCAATACCTCCAGGCTATGGTTTTGTAAATTGAATCACCGAATTAATTTTTTTCATCCATGAATTATGTTGTTTCTGTGGTTTCATAAGTCACCTTTACCTGAAGTGACAGCCCTGTAATACATTTTGTGCTCGTCTGAAAATGTGAGCATTATTTTTGTATTTCCGTTGACAGTCTCATCGGCGACACTCACTGGGCGGTAGCTTCCGTACTTATGGGATCAGAATCGTACTAACGCTGTTATCATCACTAAATTAATTATACCTGTTCGATATATCTATGACGAAAGCACTGGAGTTTTACTAGACATTTGCAAACCTGAAAACAAAAACCTATCGTTTCCGATTGTAATGGAAAGTATTGTATAATCTTAGATATTTTTCCTACTATTAGTTTGAAACATTTCAAGTATATTATTACCAGTATTGTGGAATTTGTACGATAAGTATTATGTGAGTACAGATTTCCTATTTAGAGTTTGATGTTTGGAAAAAAACTTTTATTGAAATGTTCTTGCATACTCTTACGGGAAGCTTAGGGAATTATTTAAAAAATAATTTAATTTTCCACTAACTGACCTACGCTAATTAACTCTTCATGGATTTGAAATTTTATTTTTCAGATGAATGCCCAAAATTATTTTATTAAACAATAAGTATCAGAGCAGATAACCCTGGAGAGAATACTATTAGAAACATCATTTTTAAAATGCTCGGAGCTATTGTAATGGAGGTTGTAAATTTATGAAATTATTTATAAATACTTTCTGTATTTTGTAAGTACTTATTAGACGTCACACTGTTTAAAGCTTAAACATACTCAGAGTACCTTAAAAAGCGTAGCCCTAGGCACATTCCCAGAGAGTTCCAGTAAATTCGAGATTCCTCAAAATAAAATTCGTACCCTCATTACTATTCCATTGATTTAACTCATTTCATTTAGTATTAAAAAAATATCATTCGATTTTTTTGCGAGTATTTACATTCCAACAACGTTAACGTACTTCACGATATATCTTGAAAATTCTGATACATTGCGGTTGAGTTTTCTTTCCTGAAGTCTTGGCAAACAACACACCTGAAGTCCGCAGCGTGTCTGTTACTGTCCCATCGGCCCCTACAAAAAACTCGCACTTCTTAATTGGGCCCTAGTCGCTGAGGCCCGTGTAAGCTCCAAAAAGAAATTAGAAAAGTTGTGGGAATTAACACTGGCTCAGGGGCGGGCCTGGCGATTTATTGGGATAAGAAATCTAATTACCCCTGAACTGCAGCTGCAAATACCCCGTTATGGATTGCTTGTCATTATGCGGATGTGTTGTTCCTCGCGCTCCGATAAACGCACGGAAACATTTGCTCACTTGTTTGGGTAGACGCGAATAGAATCACACGGTCAGGACTTCGGAATAACTGAATTCAAATAGGGTTAGCGTTCAAAGGCGAGAAGTATCGACAATATCAAATTTAGCACAGGTCCTGTGTAGAAAATTCTTAAAAACGAAAATAAGGACATTATTGGAAATATGAAAACTTCAATGTTGTGCCTATTACGTAACATAATATAAATATTCAAAGTTAATTGCAGCTGCAAACGAAAACTGTATAACGATGTACATACCTTATGTAGTCCTTTATAATACAAGTGTTATTATTTTTAAATCAATTTTCACAACATTTATATATATATATAAATTAACAAATATATAATTTCAGTAAAACTATTGGTACGGCTAGGTAAGGACTATCAGGTTACTCCTACAAACTCGAATTTATGTGCGTAAAGACGATAATTTAATTATCCTCCTGATCCGTCTGAAAACTAGGTTTCTAATTCTTCTTTTCCTTTGGCTTCAAAATAATAATTGAAGGAAAGTTGAACCACATTCTCACATAAAACGTAAAGTTAGACAGGAACATTAATTTTGGCACAACTACTGTAAATATCCATCAATTACGTACTATGATGTTTTGTAACAAAAAATATATTATTACTTCAATATCTAAAAGGAACTCTTCGAGAAAATATATGTTAAATAATCATGTGTGAAATATTGAAAATTTATTAACAAATTCCGTAGCGCGATTGACAGAAAACTTCGTTAGAAATGATTAATTTCGTTAGAATTGGTTGGGAGCGTCTTCAGTGATGCCACGAATTCGTCTTCAGTAATCTCCAGACAAGCAATCAGTCTGAAAAAAAGACCAGGAAACTGGTGTCGATAGAAAAAAAAACTTATGCTTAGGACACGAAATTGTGATTAGCCGAAAATTGAGGCGGGGGTACAAATCACGTCCCAGGTATCCATTCCGCAATCATATGATTTCATGGACCAATGTGAGATTTCGTGATCCAGAGACCAGATAGTAGAATAACTACGAGCATGGGACTTGTATAGTATGTGTGACGAAGAGGAAATATCACACGAAAGCAAATAATATCAACCCACATTCGTGATAACGGCAACTACCATTTTTCTGAATTCTTGACGTGACTGGACGGGTAAATTCAACTCCAAGATCGTCTTGGATGTAACAGAGTCACATTATTTCAAAAATTTATTCAGAAATTAATATTTTATCTCTTTTAGAAACTAATTTGTTAAAGAAATAGGGTAAATTATTTCTTTTTAAATTAATCGTTTCTAAAAGTGTGCCTGGCATCACAGAGGTGCCGGATTCGAATCCAGGCATGGGCATGGATGTTTGTGGTCGTCCTGGTCACGAAAACTGGGGTTATCGACACTCTAGGCCAAGGTCCTTCAGGGGCTGTCGAGCCAAGGAGGAAGTAATAGGTAATAGTCAGACCGAACGTAAAATTTTATTTATAAATCCTATTAGTTTCTTTCAATATGTACTAATCTTTATCGTTTTCTAAGAGTATGTTAAACCGTATAAGTTTTAGAGGACAGTTAAATATTACGTAATAGATTTTTTCCTCGCCGGAGCCTTGGCCTTTGATACTGATACATTACAGCATGACTGCCGTGACTTATCACAAAATTGTTGCTGGTCGTAGTTAATCAACCGTCAGATGACTAATTCCACACGGGTAATACGCACGTACAATGAGCACGAAGCTTTGCAAAGGTTTCAGTGTCAGTGTAACGGTTTCTTGTAACAGTATTGTAAAACTTAGTTTGCAGGTTTCCGTTTAAATGTTTGTGCGATGACTATTCTCATTCCACAATATTGAGGATTCATTACGGGATTCCTTACCATTCTGTTAAAACTCTTGAAATCCGGTAATTTTTTCAATTACTTGCCATGAACTACAACATGAGAGAAATTTTATTTTTTAAAAAATAAACTTCAAATGCATTGTGAAAATAAAAGTTACGTACACACTTCTTAAACTGTGCGTGTATATAATCTTGAATAAAAAAACGTATAATTAGCAAAAAAAATATTTTTGTACTCGATTCATTGTAAATGTGGTTTGAATGTAAATCACGTTTCGACTATTTATATTCAGCGCATGTGACGCATCTTAGTAAACAACCAAAATGTTTACATTTGCGTTTAATCATCTGCAGTGAATATGAAAATCCGTTGAACAATTACCAAAATGTATTTAAACCAAGCGGAATGTTTTTCTGCGAATTTTTGGCTTTCATTTCATTTGTGAATGATTGAAAACTAACATCATTTTACATTAACACAGAAAATTTCAGAAAAAAAACATCTGTAAGGCTGCGAAAAACAACATAATGTATTGAAAAACGTTTCGACAGCCGCCTCAAATGTATCAGCATAATTTCTAGGTTATTATTGTAATATGGAAATATCGTTTGTAATAAATATTTATATTATCATTTAAATGGAATATATTTCGAGATATATTTGCTATTTTTATTTTAAAAAAAGATCTCTAGCGATCAAGTAGTAGATTAAAATAAAAGAAACGCTGTTGAAGTAAAAGAAATCATTTATGAAGGGATGCACAACCAGCAACTGATTATGTTGGTCGGGACTCAGAAGAAACATCACGGAGACATGTGTAAATATAACTAGATATTTTACTTTCTCCAATACAAATGACATTTCCATCATAAACATGGAGCAGCTGAAATCATGCGCACGGGTATTGATTACAAATTCGTAAATCACTGCTCATACACTTAAGAAACTTTTACATTACTTGGAAGTACGCGTTCATAATACAGTTTCAAACTTGTAAAGGCCATTAATTGCTCCGTGAGTGCAATTCCAGCAGGTAATTTAAAAGTTGCTGTCGTAATCTAACTTAAAATAACAAGCAATGCTTTGCCTCAATGGCAATCATCATACATGACTACGTCGTTATTGATACTGTGTAATCGATAACGTTGCTGGTTTGTAAATAGTTACGCGACACCGAAGGCGGAATTGACCGTGAAACAAATCTCAAGTCAAACACAAATATTTGTTTTCGTTGTTTTAACACTAGTGTACTGTGTGCCGGTTCTCGTGTAGGATATACTACAGCGAATGAAAGGGTATTTTGATATCTGGGAAATCATTAAGAGAAACTATTCGTGACAGTTTGTTTTGCGCTTATCGCAACCGGCTCTCCAATAAACCAAGAGATAGGAGCTGTTCGTTTCGTTCTAATAAAAAACAGGAAATATAACTCGAAAATAAAATTTATTATCAGTGAAAACCAACTTTAATCGGTGCCATGCTTCCAATTATTAGCTCAGGTTAACTATAGAGACAAATAATTCGTAAGCTGGGAGATATAAAAAATATGCATAACAAAGTCATCCATGGAAAAATATCGCGTGTAACAGGAGGACGCATTTTCAGTGAATTTGGCATGACAGTAGTCGAAATATATCCGTTTAAGGGTAACAAGGGGAATCCGATATACGGCGGCATGAATCAGTTTACCGCGCAGAATTAGCACAGTGAAACAATGTTATCAAACCAATGTGTCGACTAGATGCGACGCTACAGCAGAATATAAAATATCTGTCACGCTAGAGGGTTTGTGATTTTAAGAGTGAGAGATTTCCATCAAGCTTTTGTAGTAGTGCGCTGATATTCGGTAAAATTGAAGCTATGCACTGAAAGGTTCCAGTTAATCCAGTTAACGTTGAAGCGTTACGTATCTGCACTTACAAATTCCAAGAACTGTGAATTAACACAAAAGTTCGCGTAGACCATTTGAGATTAATTTAAACGCACAGAAACAAACTGTGCAGTATTTATTTAACCGAACCAAACTGTGCTCACATCTACATAATCACCTTTTTATTAAAAAATAATGACAATAATAAGATTCCATTTTAAAATCACTGATGGGGATGCGACCTGGTATCGGAAGATGTAACAATTTTTTAAGAGTAGCAGGCTACATGATGGTAATCCACATGGTGGCAACTCCCCTATAATAGCATAGGAAGGGATTTAAAAGGGGGAATGTGTAAGGGCAGAGGAAGGTAGCCAAGGGTTAACTAGGGCCCTCGGGCTATGGTTTAAGGTTCCTACCCGTCATTCGACTCAAAGTGATGCAGGACAACGCTGCATCAGGTAGGTCGGGCAGTAGGTACTTGTCACATGCCATGGCGGGTGAAGAGTTTGCTATGGGGATGCTGCATTCCCTTCTCCGTGAGTCGACCAGATTAGGAGGCAGCCGGCCGACTATTGTAATGGGAGTGGCGGACAACTCTTACCGTATGCCCGAAGTCTGCGACATTCACCTCTTGGCTTGTGCGAACCTGAGTTCAAAAGCAGAGAGAGGAGAAGACATCCCCAAAGGCAGCCCTCTCCGTCTCTCCTAAAAGGTTCTGCCTGCCAGAGCCAGCAACAGCTCTCACAGTTCTCCTTTGTGTGTTGGTATTAAGAAGAGATTTAATGTTACATAATGTAAGCTAGTACCTGTTACTACAGCGACTAAACCTTTGTACCAGAATTTTTTCCTGACAACCATATAAACTAAATTTTCCCAGTTTTACTGGATGGGTACGTCCAGTCGCATAAACAAATATGTAACTATTGTAAATATTATACATATACATTTATCATTATTTTATCAAAATATCCAATATAGATACTGGTTCTCATCCTCGCCTTTCGCAGATCTGCCACCCAGACAATTCAAGTTCCAAGACCATCTCCCCGGCGCACAAAGATACGGCTAGTAAAGTAGCTTAATCAATTTATTTTATTTTATTTTTGTAGCGGCATCAACTACACGTTCAATTAAAAAACCGATGCTCTGTTTTAAAGGTTTCCTTGACTATTAATTAATAACAGCAAGTTTCTGTAAATTTTCGTCTCTTTACACACAAATTTAATTTTATTACATTGAAAACGTAAAACGTAGTAAATGATTACCTTCTCTTAATGTATACGAATGAAAAAGTAGATAGAAATTCAATACGCACGTTAACTGTTGCAAAATATTTAATTCAAAGTGTCCACGGACCTCAAAGACAAAACCACTGAACACTCTAGTATATTCTGGACTTAGCTAAGTAAGAAAGACGGTATTCTCATTGAAAGCTGTCTGACAGATACATGAAAATTGAAAAACATTATTAATAAATTTAACTGAACTATTTGTTTATCCGAAAGTGCAATAGAGTTATATTGTAACTGAAGCCTGGAGAAGAGGTTTTATTCACCACCTTAATGGAAATAAAAACAAACTTGTAGATTTATTATGTGAAGTGTCATCAAACCCAGTTTTTAAGTTGAACGTTTATGTCAATAAGTACATGGGCCATTTGATAAATTGTTTGAAATAAATAATCAAATAATGGTTTGCTTATAAAACACAAGTAATCTATCATTAATTTTGGCTTTTATTTCGTAGTATCCTTAATGAAATCTATTACTACTAGCTGGATGAGTTATTAATTTACGAGTAATAGGTTTTGGACTTCGCTGAGGTTAATACTGTAATTAAAGTTTTTAACATCATGGATGGGTGGTGGATGCGTAGAACATTTTATATGTATGCAATTACTGTATATTATTTTAATATTCTTTAAAGGAACCGGGCGTATTTTTTGTTAAGTCCAAAATGTATGATTCCGGATGCCGTAACTAAACACAGCGACTTCCAAAACTCTGGATTCGACATCAATCTTGGTAGTTATCGTAATTTTTGCCACCCTCTTTCACCGCACCTCATACCTGTCCTTTTAGGGATGAAATTCGAAACTAAAAGCGTCAAGAGTGGCATTATGAATCTGGACAATGGCGTTAACTATTTATTTGGCGCAAATATAGGCAGTAATAATATATTTTGAAAATGCCACCCCCCTCTACCCCCACCCATAGGGGTGCTAGAGTTAACTGAATTCCGCGGGGTTGTTCCAGGATCTTAAGTGATGCGTTACCAAGTTTGGTTGAAATTTTTCCACGCATTACTGAATAACTTATTTTAAAAAGTGTTCTACAATATTAATATTATGATTTATTTCGCAAACTCTCACCTTTCGGTAAAATGACCCATCGGGAAATTGACCTGTCGGGAAAATGTCAATCGGGATTTTCTCCTGTCGGGCAAATGTCAATCGGGATATTGTTGTCGGGAAAATATGTAACGGGCAAGTGTGTGTCGTGCAAACGTCCGGATCCCTTTTGAAATGTATCATTAATACAGAAAAAGCAATTAGAAACTATTTTGTATCTGTAATCGATTTGCATTATGACAAGTGTGTGTCACCAAAAATATATACTTTCAAATGAGATCACAAATTACCTAACGTAAGAAAATATGAGGATCATCAGCTTTTTTCCTCTACGTCAGTATTATAATTTGTTTTATCGCGTCCACAAATTAATTTTAAATGAAATGTCTGTTTTCTGCTTACGTAAAGTAACGTGGCGTACAAGACGAGCTTGTAAAAGTGCTGGAAGAAGGCGGACATGAATTACGGCTTGAGACTGCAACCTCTCGCTATAGCGTTGCAATTGAAGTCCATAAATCAGTCAGGGTGGCAGTATCAGCATTGTTGACTGAAAGACTTCCTTCCTGCAGCGACGCACGCAGCAGCCGCACGCAAACTTACTTCCACCTCGCTCCACTTCTACGATCCCAAAAACATCGTCCGCTGTCAACTGAGCAACACAGATTCGCAAATTGCTGTTGGCAATTTCATATAATGGGAGACGAGTGCAAAGAGAGGCCAGGGAATGTGAGAAAATCAGTAAGCAAGCCACCTGTCAAGACGGTAATGCAACCCTTAATCCTTGCTTCCTGGAAGACAAGTGAGAGCGGGATTTTGCCACGCGAACAGTTTTGAGCCACGGACAAAAGCCACTACAGAATATAAAGTCTCACACAAATAAAATTTCCATTAGTGTACCATGCAAAATTCAATGTGGCATCTCTGTAAATATAAAAATTAATGTCTGAGTGTCTCCAATGCGCTCCTAAACTATTCATCCAATTGCGATGAAAGTTTGGTGAGTAGTTGTACGCACCCTCGGGAAGGTTTCTGTTGCGTTTTCGAATCGTTAGAAAACTCCCGCGGGGTGCACGGGAGTGAAATTTAAAAACATGCTAAAACGACCGATATTAGCGTCGATTACTTATTTTCGAGGTATATGAGATTAATACTTTCTATCCAGATGGTTTTAGCGTATAATTTCAACCCCTTAAAGCAACAATAATGGAGGGGGTGGAGAGGAGTTACAATAAAAATAACGCGAAACAACCGAGATTGGTTATATACTTCAGCGAGTTTAATTCTGACATACACTATGTCAGTTAAGATGTAGTTCAGCCTCTAGGTGTGGGGTGGAAGGGGAGAGGGGAAATTTCCATATAAAACCTTAAATGCGTGGAGAAATTTCTACCAAACTTTATACAGATGTTACTTATGATCCAGGAACAAACACCAAGAAATTAAGACACATCTACCGCCTCTAGGGGTGGAGGGCGATTAATTTAAAAACATTCATAAAAAGCCATTATTAGCGTCTAATAAAACATTTTCGGAGTCGGTTAATTTGATATTGTCACATTAGAATTTTTAAGTGTCTAATTTCAACTCCAAAAGGCTAGGGACGGAAGCAACGCATAAAAGACCGGATTGGTGTCGATTCCGGGGTTATAGGAGTCGCTGAGTTTAATTCTCACATAAACCATGGTGGTAAATAAATATCCAGGCAACTCCGCGCACTAAGTTTTTCAAAATTGTTAATATTTATACGTAATAAATAATTAAATGTTTCTGGTCATTGCATAATCAACATAAACAGCAACCGGAGAACCAAAGAAAAAAATATAAATGCATCATTCTATATCAATTCAATTAAACTGAAATTATTTATTTCTGTTCAGCAAATTACCTCGGAGATAAACTTATCTTAATTATGAAATTAACGTTTAAATTATTTAAACGTGATCGCTTTTACATATATGCTGCTCTACGAAATTTGAGGACCATCAGTCCTCGAATATTTTCCAGTCAGGAAAGTCTGTCTTTCCTTCATCCACCGTGAGTCAATGGATCGGTTCGTTGCACTCACGTTTATAGGAAAATAATTTCTCTTGCAGTTTTTTATATCGTCCAATGCCTGCACGTGTTCTGTCCTCCACGTATCGGAACAGATACCATTATATTATATAACTGGTGTGAAATTTTAGAAATACCAACTTTCGTCTGCTTGTTCTTTTCCACAAACTTTATTCTCCATTAATTATAAAAACTAGCACCAAACGCAACAATCGTGTCACATGTTGTACTGAACTTTTTCTCGGACACATTCTGCACCTGAAATTTGCTTTTCTGGACAGAAAATCTCTCTCCAGTTTGCCCTTTGGCGTGGGTCCTCATTTACGCCCACAAATTCCCTCTCAGAGATTTTTTTTTAAGTGAAACCTTCCGTAGACAGACCGTGAATATATTTTCCTCGCCAGTTAATAAGTCTGTTCCGTCGTGTTGAGTATTGAAACGCTTCATTCGGGTAAATTCGGGCGCTTCGTGGAGCAATAAAATGTTGTTAAAATCGATACAGGACGATTCTTTTGAAAGATAAAATTCGAAAAGAGTAAAAATTATTTGATGACTGCTACTGCCGTTGTATGCGATGGATAACGGTACTATAAGAAAATTGTTATTTAAGATGGTGAACTTAACACAGGTTGGATATTATTTCCTCCTGAAAAACGCAGTTTTGGAATAAAATTATTTAAGTAGTTCAAATAGCTATTACACATTTCAACGACTCGACGGGTAATTATATTTATTGCCAAAGCCTTGCTATGATCTCTCTTCCATCCTATACATTAAGAGCTGGTAAAAATTTGCTGCACCACTTAATAATAACAGCCGATCGTAATCATTCACTAGTGTCCTGGACATACGCAAAAACGATTAATAACTCACAATATCGATGAAGTTGATTTTTGTGTGTGTGGAAGGGAGGGGGGAAGGGGTTCAACAATTGTTATACGTTGCATTATTCAAGACTTAAATTCGTGAAAAGATACTACATTGCAACCCGAATTAACAATAGCGAATTTTTCTACAACGGACTCTGACTTGAAAAGCTAATTTAGAAGTTTATCACTGAAAAAAAGTCAAACAACTACTTCTGTCTCAAGAAACTTAATTTCCAACAGAAGTAGAGTATCAATAAATTAATTAAAATTGCCAGAATTTACGCTCACATGCCTCGCGCATTAATGACGGTGTTAGGCAAAATTTAACTATAACGCTTTAATCGGGAATGTGGGTGAACTACGATGAAAACATCGATATTACAAATTTTCATCAAGTTACTAAATTCCAGAGGCCTCAGTGCAGACCTCCAGATAATAAAGACACAAAAAAAATTGCTAATTCAGCGATGGGTGTAATATTATTAATTTTTATATTAATTATAATAATATTTAATTGACTCATGAACATTATTTTTAACAAATCCGGTATTGGGGAGATTTGTGCAGTAAAATGTGAAAAATAAAAAGTGGACTGAGAATCATAATGGTTTCTATTTAGACCTCAAGTATTAAAAATGTAAATAAAGTACTTTATTTCATTCCTGAAAATTTGTTCATTTATACAACAGCAGACGGAACTGGGGTATTCATTAGCTGATGATTTTCAGTCTGGATTTCAATGCTGATTACTCGAAAGAAAAATCAAAGCTTTTTTGAAAAAGACATATGGAATTCAAATTTCAATTAACACCATTGAGAGTACAAAAAACATAGAAACAAAATTGTCTTAGTTTGTGTTTGATATTTAGAGAGTTTTTAATCTTGTATTTTATTCCTAGTTTATAATATTGCAGAATATATTGATTTAATATATGAGTAAAGAAATATTGTTCAGAATAATTCATTCAGAGTGGAAAATATTCTATAACAAGGAAAGCATGGTACGTCTACTGTAACTGTAGGTTAAGTTCAAGTTACAGTAATTATTTGCTCCGGGGAATTTCGAGTGACCCCGGGGATATTGGAGTAATAAAAATAAATATACAAAGAACGCATTTGGAACATAAATAAAATACACATGGATAATAAATTTACCTGAATATCACATTGATTTATTGCTTGGGTCCGATTTATACCCAAGTATTACCCTCGATAATAACTTCACTGTCTAATTGGCGAATTAAATACGGTCTCCATAGTAATTTACACTTCGGAAGAGCAGTCTAAAGAAAAACTAAATAATTTGTTTAAATATTTGCTTCAATTATGCGTGTCAAGACCATGCTCGCAATAACGCGGCTCCTTTTTATTTGCATGTAGAGTAAAGTAAATCAGTTGCTTATTCGTGGCACTGGACTACGTTTCTCAACACTTTGTAACTGCGCGTGGGGGTTATTCCAGAGAGCGGGTTCATTTCCAGAACTCTCATTATTGATGAACGGCAATAACCACTTCCAACGGCTCGTCTACCTCAAAGGAAAATACCCAAAGCCCGCTCCACAACCACCAAAGATATTTCGCAATAAAATAGTAACTATGTCAATCAGCTGCGAGCATGACCCAGTGAATTATTAAAATTAATTTATAATTTGTGACCACACAGAAAATTGTTTATGGAGAAGGAATACTGTATATAGCTGAAGCAAAGAATATTTGAAAAGTTGTTAAAGGATACCTGTAAAAAAATAGCTGAAGGTTTTCGCATTCACAGTGACTGTTCCCTTCTTCAGCCACTAACTTTTCTTCAGAAAATAATGTTTATGAGGAGCTAAAAATTTAAGACAATCATTTTTTTCGAGTCGCTATATATAGTGTTATATCATGTATCGAATGGCGTGCTCTGTTACCACGTTTATCCAAGAACGGGGACGTCACTAGAATTGACAAATGTTGGAATCCCCAATTATTATCGTGCGTTTTGTGAATATTTACTGCCCCATAAGCCATCGCGTGCAAGACCCGTTGCCGATTATGGGCGAGCCGGAACTGGAAATATTACTGCCAAAGCCTATTGCAACGCGGGGAATGTGGCACGATTGCTATTACGTCCATCCACTCAGAACCACAATCCTTTAAAGACCCACATCCTGGGATTCGATATATTACAGACTCGTTACCCTGGCCGTGCTGTTCGCACTCAAGAGGCCGTTAAGGAAATGTTCTATTACGTAGGAATATCGTGCTTTGGAAGTCGAAACCGTTTCCCACAAATATTCCACATCAGAATAAATGTGGCGAAGAAAAATACATAAAGCAAGTTTAAAACCGCTATAATATAGCGAGCGAGTGATAAGATTTCACTGCGGAAAGTTGTGGTTGGGGGTGGGGGGGGGGGGGGAGCATACAGAGTTGCATTTGATTTCCACACTCCGAATACATTTCCAAAAATCATTTGTTCTTATTTTAAGCCTACAAAATACACGACATTATCTATATGAATAACTAAAGCCTGGCTTCCTGTAGCTCTAATATACAACTTGCATTACTGATATAATGTTATACGCATTAGACACAGTGAATCACAAGCCTCGTATTTGATACGAATCACGGTTCGTGGTAGGAAGCATACAGTAGTTCATAGGGCGATTATCACGAAGAGAAGGAAAAGGTTTATGTTGCGCTTTTACTGGAAATAGAACAAGAATCGGTAAACCGGCTTGGAATGAAATTCTCTAAATAATTCCGCATTATCTAAATTAAAACAGATCTGTCAACGAACGGATATAGATTCATAACATATCTATCTATCTATATAATAAAAACGGATGTATGTATATATTTACGTTAATTTATATACAGACGCGTGGACGTATTGCTACAAAAATTGGTAGACATATTCTTCAAAACACAAGAAACGGTACTGTGGAAGTGAGAAACCCCTAGCACAAAGTGGAAAGAATTAAAATTAAAAAATGTGATCATTTTGAGTTAAATTACTGCGCGCCAAAAGACCATGACGTCACGCTAGAGAGAGACGTTACTACGCGACGAACGAAGAAAATAGTTCCTATTTCCGTAATGAAATAAAGTAGAAATACTCCACAGAATGATAATAAAAAAACAATACGGAATACTTTACGATCCTTGCTAACAATTTCTTCAATTTAATATGTCTTAATGACTGAAGACTAAATGACAATGATATCCTGAAATTATCAAGGAGTATATTAAAGTATTCTATTCGTAAAAAAATTCGGAGGTATGTTTGTTGGGATTGATGCAATAAAATTCAATGTATAGCTGTGCAATTAATGCACTATCGGTCGAAAGTATGAACGTAACTAGGAACAGTTAGATTTAGGTTAAATCATTACTTCACTAAAGATTAATATAGAATTAAATATTTCTTCTGGTTTAAATAAATAAGTAGACGGGCAACGCCGGGAACACAGCTAGTCAACAATAAAATGAAACCAATTGCCCACAAAAGTATTTCATGCCTTTCCGGGAAATTTTAACATATTTTGGAGTTCCGTGTTATATTATGAAAGAACTTCAGTGCTGTTAAGTGACCTTTTCCCTTTCACAGGAAATTTCTTATTGTTAGAGGAATTATATAGAGGAAATGTTATTCACATATGCCACATTTACCGGGGTTAGTTCTATTTGGTGCATAAAAATTGGATAAAAACTCGTTTCGGCTTAATGAAAATTATATATGTATTTATAACCTTTAAATAAGATACCGCCTATCACCGTCTGGATTATATAACATTTTACTTTGCACTGCACTCGTGAAAGCTCTGATCACATTAGTTAGAATCGCGGATTCTTGTCTAGTTAACTAATGTTTCAGGTTTTTCAGGTATTTATGAACTACCCACTGCGCTCTTATGGCGGATGCGTGCCGCCGTAAACTTAACTCCAAATGTTCGTTCGTACAGTAATTAACGAAAACGCCCCACGGCACGTGGGAATTCCAACTCGTTTAAGCAGCTGAAGATAGGAGAAGGGCTAGATTGACTTTAACCAGTCAAAGGATTTCATAAATTAGTACTCAGGCGGACAGCACACAAACATTAACCCTGCCACAAAATTGGAAATTGCGGACGACTGTGGTATAAACACAAATGTAGAAAACCCGTAATTATGTATATGATATACATATACAGAATTTGTACGTACTTAAAATATAATGGAAGTAAATAGCAACATTCAGTTTGATATCCATGCTTCCTTGTACTACAGGAACAGAATCTTAACTGTTTCTGGAAATCCAGACTCGCAGGGAAATGGATTTTGTTGCCGGAAGGCTCCATACGAGGGACGTTTCGTGGAAAAACATAAAGGACTGCGCTTCCACGTTCTCGAATTCCACGACAGCGCGGGGAAGAAGGTCGAGGCCGTGTGCAGATAAAACAGGAACGTTTTCGGATTTAATCCAATTAGGGCCGGAAACAACTATGTCCGCTGAGGAATGCGAAAATCCTCCGCAAACAGCTTTACATTCTCAACGTAATCCGATAAGGATTCGTTTGTATGACAGAAATATAACATTAATAATTCAAGGCGCTGATTAAGTAGATCTGTTGGAAATAAAATGCAGGATATATAATGTACCGTTACCAAAGTTCATAAACTTAACTGGATGGGTAATCTGATATTTTGTCAAATTCTTGAAGCATTAATTGTTGAAAAATTAAAAACTCAGAATGTCCTTAACTGTCAGTAAATTTAAAAGCATGCTCTAAAATATTTTATTATTAGGTAGTGATGCATTTAAAACATTTAAATGAGGTTGGTGCCAGTAAGTGAACAGGACGAACTAGGCTGTATGCGAATCCATTTGAAATAAACATCCTCAGGTTGTCAAACCTAGTCCCAAATTATCAAATAAAAAATATAGCTGATAATAAGAGACTTGAACTTACAATTTCAGGTATGAGCATTCGTTTACTCTATAAATTAGCGGCATGTTCGATGACGGCCAGTTCAGAGTCTTTCTTCGTATGTTCTTGCACTTCCCCGTGCGCAGCCGAACGTTCTCAGTAAGCGCCTAGATCATGACCCCGTCATATCGTTGTCGTGTGTGTGTTTATTTATCGCGAATCGTGGCAAGATCGGACTTGCCTCCCTCAACCTGCGACACCGCCTTCCTTCCTGATTCGTGCTATAGTACCAGCTGAATTCTGTCCATCAAGCGACTTATCTTCAAAGGGGTGTTTAAAATTAGGACACCAATCCATCCTTACTGCTTAAACATGAATATTGTTAACCAATATTTGTAACGGATTATTAAACAAATTATTTTTGTTGTACACTACCTGTAAAATGCTTTTTATTACCGTTAATGATATTGATTACACGAAACGGTAGATTTGAATTTTACATTTCTTCCGTTGAGATCCTCCATTTTAAAACTTCGGTTACTATATTCTGTCGAAATCTCGAAAAATAATTCAGCATTACACATTTTTATTAACTACGGGTATTGTTACCCGTTTTGCATGGTCAAGAGCTTTTTAAATTATAACTCGCTGCGATATAATTTTATTTAAACAATTAATGTCACAGGGATAAAATACAGAATTATTGCTTCAAATAATATTATTTATATTTAATACCGAGAATGTTTATAATTATATTATATCTTTCCGAATAATTTTAAAAAACGAGTTTCCTTTTATCAATTTCCATTTCCAATTAATGGCACTATGGATCCCGTATTTGCGCTTAATCAGCGACTCTGTTGGCAAAAAGCCGAAATAGCTTCTCTCATGACGTTAAATGAACTTTCAAATGTAAAATTTTCAACCCGCGTCGTTTCTCGTGCAGCGATGGTTGTATTCTTTTGCGCAATTCTAAAAATTAATTCTTCAAAAGCAAAGATTTTAATTAAGCGTTGTAGGCCACTGTTTTTTTTTTACTTTCCGCCTAGCCAAGTATTTTTGTCGTGTACCTGGATCTACGTAAATGAGATATCTTGAGTACGGATTAATTCCACAGAGATAAAGAGCAGTTGCATTTGCACGAAATGCACTCAGCTTTATTTACAGACTATATAAAACACAATGATATTCGTATTTTGAAAAAGATCCAATGACATTTATAAACACACAATGTTGAAAAGCTTTACCTTTTTTTAAAAGTTAAGGGAAGAGAACGTGAAACTTAAGGAGTAAATTACCTTATTTATGTTGAACAATACGCGTAACTAAAAATTCGAAATATGTACTTCCAAACATTATCTACTATATTGCACGGTAAATGTGAGGAGCTTTTATATATTTTAACTTAAGTAAGATACATATGTATATAATACACATTATAAATTGAAGTTTGTTTCTGTCACAATTAACTATATCCAATTTTTTTTCCCTGTGGGGTCGGTAATCCAAATACAAGTTACGTGTTATTACACGAAAAATTAAAATCACTTTACACATAAGTAAATATTTAAAGAAACACACGTAGAAGATTGTTCTCGGATAAGCCAGTATTGTGCTTGTGAGCCAGTCTCCTGCTGCGATAAAATATTTCTTATTAGCGGCGCTATAAAAGCGTTGATAACCGCCTCCTGGAAGCAATTCGGTGATGGGATTTCCCCTCGGTCACATACGCGACTAAGATCAGCTATTCACTACTTCTGCATCAACCAGAATTCTCGACCGACTTCCTCACGCGATCTTGAGTCGTAGTTGTCAATCTAGCAGACAGGAATATTATAACGAATTACTTATAAATTAAAACACTGATCCCGGCCTTAAGGTATTTAAAATTTGGCAGTGATCTATTGAAATATGTATATTGAATGCCACCAAAGGTTAACGTCGATTAGTGATCCTCAGATTATTTCCACTCAGCCTGGGATATGTTGACATAAATACTAATGTTTCTCGATAAGTAGTATTTAAATTAAAATAAAAGTTCTAGATAACCTCCTGTGGTGTACAGGTCAGCGTCATTGCCTCGCATCACAGAGAACCCGCGTTCGAACCCCGGCTAGGGAAGTGTTTCTTTCCATACTGAGAAACTCCCACTCTTTCGTTCCCCAACTAAGAAATGCAACAAAGTACACAGTCGCAGATGATCTGAGCACTTGATACGACTATAAATAAAGTTAAAAAAAAGCGAATTGGCCCAAAGGCAAGAACGTTTGTGGCATTTTTCAGTAAATCGCATTTATATGTTCTTCTGTTCGTGATGCAAAGCATCCAGAATAAATTTAATGAATACGTAACAAAACCGTAATTACTTCTTTCCCTCCTCAAATATCCCTGTTCATATCGTGCCCTTTTTATATAGAAACACAAATTGAAGACAACGCAGTAAAATAGGTCAATATTTTTTTAGAAATGAAAAAAATTTCTAATTTTATTAGACAAAATATATTTAACATTCTTGTTTCATGCAAAGTGAGAAATTTTTCTGAAATTCTAAAGCGAATACTGTTATAATATCGAGATTCGTGGACATCTTAAGACCGCAGCCGATTCAGAAAATGTGACATCGTCACACAAATCTCCAACGATTTACCTCAAACATTTACATTTTGGAATACAATTCTTCTACTTACTATTTTTTCCCGTTGTTATTAGTCTGTAAAACGTGACTAAAAATGATGAAACAATATTAAACATATATGAAATGTAAACTATGAATGAATGATTTATAACACATCATTATTGTATTTTCCATTCTAGTTTTAGAATACAATGACCCTGTTTGGTGTGATTCACGTTTATTCTTATGACATTTAAATTTATATCGTTACCTAACCCTACGTGTGTGGTTAAGCTCCGGCGAATAGATATTCCCCGGCGAAAATTCTTGATTGCTTCCCTACAGTTTCAACAGATACTTTATCGCCTCATATTTGATAACCTCATAAAAAAAAGTAGTCCATAGTCCTGTTATAATCTCTCTCCAATCGATAAATCTTGAAAATCGCGAAAATGCTTGACATAACTACTGAAATCGATTTCCTTCATTAGCGAAAAAAAAACAAGGCGGCAATTGGCGTTCAGCAAACAGCCTGCCATGAATTGATTGATGGCCATTATCATGAGAAAACAGTTGTTTACAAAGCGCCGGTGACCTTAATATGACGGCCATCCTAGAAACACGCCATCGACTCGTATAAATGCCTGAATAACGTCGTTGAGTCACTGCAAAACCAAATTACACGTATTACGCCTGCAGTAAATGACTAACGCTGAATTAAGACGAAAACACTGAGCTATGATTAGGTGAAGTGGTGAAATAGTGGTTATTCTTTCATCATCTAATTTCGTACATTATTTCATCCACGATATCCAGCACTTTTTGTACTTCTATAATAAATTTATTAACTACTAGCTAGGTGCCCGGCGTTGCTCGTATACTTATTTATATAAACTCGAAAAAGTATTTAATTGAATACTTAAATAGATTCCTTGAGTATTTCAGGATATAATCGTCACTCAGTCTTCATACATTACGAAATATTACATTGATGAAATTGTTAGCTAGACTCACAACTAATACAGCGCGAAAATTAACTTACATTTTCCCCCAAGGATGGTAAAGTAATTCGTATTCTTCATTATCATCATTCGATGGAATATTGCTGTATAAAATTATACTTTTTATTTAAAGAACATATTTCTGCTTTATTTCATTCCTAATAAAGGAAATATTTCCTTTGTTCGTTGCGTAGTAACGTCTCTCTCTCGCGTGACGTCATTGTCTCTTGGCGCGCAGTAATTTAATATTTAATGATCACGGTTTTTAATTATAATTCTTTCCACATGTATGCTAGGCGTTTCTCACCCTCACAGTACCGTTTCTCGTGTTTTGAAGTATTTGTGTACCAATTTTTGTTGCATTCTGTCCACGCGATAAAATTTGTATAAAGAACAACGTAAATACATACATACATACATACAAATATACATCCTTTTTTATTATATAGATTTATAATTTATAATATAATTTAATTTATAATATAATTTATAATTTTCTACTTGAAAAATTTTTATTTACGTTTTCGTTACTTTTCTGTGACCAGGTATTAAAACGGAGAGACACATAAATGAGTATAATATGAAATTTTATTCATATATATAAATGATACACACTAGGCTAACTGGAGGATCTAAACGAATTCTGCGAACATACAGTTTATATCGCTCTATTATTTACGCAGACTATTATCTGGACGAAGCTCGTGGTGAGCCAACGTATCTACTTCGTCGTAAATACATTACACTTACTTTTCTTGCAATAGATGTTCGCAGAACGACAAACACGAATTTTAATACTAGAATATAAATACATATGTAGGGTACAGCAAAAATTTGTGGAAGTCTTTTATCGCGACAGTAAGATATAAGAGAATTATTAATGTATAAAATAATGCAGAAAATCCCATACTTATTATTTTTAATTCGTAATATAATGGAGACTCGTCGTGAGGAAATTTAATTTATAATTATTTTATACGTACATCCTACGTAGTTTTATTAAAGTAAAAAATAAATGTAATTCAAACAAATGTAATTTAAATGTTACTGCCATAAATTATATTGTGAAGTAATAAAATAATTGGTAACATAATGTATTTTTAATTTTTATTAAAGGCACAGTTCAAGAAAATTGCACGAAACAACGTAAATGCATTAAATATTTTGAAAAAATCGAAACGTAGAAGATGTTTTTACTAAATAACAATTACCTTTTTGATAATGCAAATAAATCCTGAGTAATAAAACTTTCAAGTGAAATATAATTTTAATGGAAATAAAGAGAATATTTTATACTTTAATACACGGCTGGCAAATCCGTAGACCGTGCCTTTCGCTCTTTGAGAGAATTTTCTGCTGTCCCCCTATGCTCGCTATAACTCAAGGATTAATCAGGACTCCACACAAAAGGCAACCGTGCGGAGAGTCCTTATCGTCCATTACTTGATCGCAAAAAAAAATGTGGAACGTCCGGACGTTATCAATTTTAACATCTTTTATATAGATGGATTGATACAATTGTAACACAATAATACTATTCTGCAACTTTAACAGCTCTATTCATACATTCCTTGTTGAAGTAATTAATTCAGAGAGTCCAGGCTTCGAATCTCGGCACTGAAGTCGATTCCAACAAAATATTCAAACGTGAAATTATACAGAAAAAGTAAACTAAAACTTTTACAAGCATAACGTTTCCTCTGATAATTCAGAACTCGTCAGGTATACTAAAAATTTTATTTCTTAAAACTTTGATAAGTTTTTTATACAGCTGACGAGTTCTGCAATGTCAAAGGAAACGAGTTTTTTAAATGTTTACGTTATTCAATCTGTATATGACAAAATTTAAATTTCATTTACCAATTAAGCAGACACGGAAATATACGTTAAAGTATTCATCCCTTACGTCCTGGTGGAATCAATATGTGGAAGAATTGAATTTTTCATTATAAAACAATAATAAACTCAGAGAAGACATAATCCTTGTTTTCCATTGTATGATTGGTTTTTTAGAGAAAAAAATAAGGATATGACGTTAGAAACCCGGTAGATGTTTTGAACTGTAAAAAAAACATTCCACGTTCTCAGATAGGAAGACCAAGCCAATAATTGTATTTTAACCATTCCGGCAAAAACTTTAGAAAATCAGTCTAAATGGATTTTTGAGCAATAAACATTTTTCTGTATTTTAAAAATAGTTTTTTGTTGAAAATGTTGTGAACCACGTAAGCGAGACGCAACTGGAACGATAATTTGTTTTATTTCTTCCCGCTGTTGCCACATTTTTCATACATGGGTCACGTTATTTCTTTTACATATCCTGAAAATATTTTAATTGTTTATCCTGTTAACTTTTCTTTTTTAAATCTTATCTGCATTTTACGTTAATAATGGCCTCTAAGAAATATCGTTGGAAGAGTTCAGAAAAATAATGGTTACAAGAATAAAGGTGAACATATTCTGTTCTAAGTGAGCTGATAATACACAACCGTGACTGCTTTATTTCATAATTATACACCAATTATATTATAATTAATTAATTGATATAAATTTAAAAGAGAAAAATGATCAATTTTTGTTTATTTATTTAGATACTTGCTCAAATAATTTTAAAAATGTTGTCTAATTTTTATTTTAAATACTTTACTCCCACTTCTCCTATGAGAGAAAACTTGAAAAAAATTTAAATTACCTTATCAATATAAAATTCAATTATTTTTCTAAATTACTTCATATTATTTGTTATAAAAGTAATTTTCTTTCTAAATAACTTAATTAAAATAGTTTCTTTTGTTTTAAAATTCTATTTTGTGATCAGGTCCTTTTTTTAAAATTAATTTGTCTCATACGAATACTTAAATAAACCGTACAGCTCTGTAACGTGTATAATAAATGTGAACCTACTCGGTTTAAGGATCAGAATTCTGTTCCAAGTATTTCTGATTTATAAAATTGGTGCTGATGATGACTTTGGGGGTAAGAAGAGAAGTTGGTACGTAAATACTACCTACAACAATTTTATCACTTACGAATTGGGGATCGTTTCTGATTTATAATTTCCTTTGTGTCCATTCTAGAAGAATATAATGATCAGACTTTTGTGGTACTAGCGTTATGAAGACGTGATAGCATTTGACCAATGAAATTATGTAAGGAAACTTCAAGCAATATGGACACCATCGCATCCAGCCCTGTCTAACATTGCGTTAACTAGCCTGAGCACAAACCAGATCGTCTTTTCGAGTCTTGTGTAAGGCAGAAGCAGTGCTATAGTGAAAGAAGGCCGACTCTTGGCGAGATTTATGAGGTCCCGAGGTTTGCGTGCTGGGAACGGATCCGCTGGGCCTTCGTGTGCGAACACTAACAGTCATTTCTAGTTATCGATTCTTCCAAGCAGTTTGCATCAGGAGAGTCTCTCCTGTCCAAGCCCTTCGTGAACGTGCTATCAGGAGCAGCAAGGCAACCTCTGTGTCGAAGGTCCTGTTCGGAGCACTTCCAACCATTTAAAATTATTTCTATAATTAGCACATTGTGTTTAATTTACCAGACCGTTGATTGCGCATAAATATATTTTTCTGTTTTGTTAATGTAGTGTATTGTATATATTACAACAATTCAGTTTTGATGATTGTATGACAATGTATTCACCGGGTTGCCTACCTTCTCCGCCTTATGATGGAAACTAAAAGCAAGCCACATTTTCGGCTCACAAGACTTTAAAACTGCTCGTGGGTATATTGTCTCATTACGGGAACAATTCCGGTTTACAAGAATATAATTTTCTCTTTTAACCCGGAGATTTTACTGACTCGGAGCAATTTAATGTTTTATTATCTTCCAAAAAAAAGTTGCATATTAAGTGAACCAAAATTGTATTCAACATTCAACTAATGAAGATAATGTAGGATTTAAATTCTCAAGTGTAAGAAGGCTAGCGAGTTTTCTGGTAAAAGTATGCGAGGCTCTTCCTACTGTTTTTGTTCACTTGTGACACGTGCGTCAGCATCGAAATGTCCGAATGTCCCTATGGGGGAAGCCACGGGGGAAAATGTTTGCAGTTTTTTGCCCGGAGGTAGAACGGAAATTGATCTAAAACTGAATGAGTGAAGGGTGTGCCTGAATAATAATATTTTGTAAATTATGATTAAATAGTAAAAGTGATTTTAAAGTAGAAAAACTATTGTAATTTTAAACGTACTAAAATTTTCTGTTTTGACAATCACAATTTCAGTTGAATTAATAAGTTTATCTACTCACCGAGAAAGTGTGTATAATAAAATTATGAATTGTGACCAAAGCAAATGTTCAGTTTAGTAAAACTAATCTGTGATGATAAATGAAGCTTAATATTGCGAATTTAAAGCTTGCGAAACGACTGCAAATATTACTAATTATTGTGGCTGAGTAAAGGAGGTGACGCAATATAACATTATTCCACCATTTTTATTCTCAAACAATATTCAGATCAGTTTGATTGATAAATAATTATGATATAGAAATAATATTAATTCATTGATTTGTGTACGTCAATGTCGGTCTCATAGTCTGCGATGACATCACACACCGCCACTGAGTTGGTTTCAAACTATACTTTCACACTTGTGACATGCTATTTTACGCCAGTCACCGTTTTAAAAATATACTTTTTTGTGTGTGTGTTTTAATAATTTTTTTATCGTGTTTAATTTTTTCGTGTGGTAAATAAATATGTCTATGTCACTAACCTCTTTGATGTACTGATATCGCGGGCTACGAGCGGAGATTCTATGCCGCTGTGATAAGTATTTTTTTAATTTGACGACGCGAATAATTTGCCAATAAATTTGAATTACTGCATTTTTAAATATGCAGATTACATGTTAAATTTCTGGTGAGAGTTTTCTTTCAGTTTAATTATTTTAAGAATTTATCAGACATCGGGCCTAGACATTGTTGCTCCTTGGCCAGGATATTTTTTTTTATCGGAGAGATAAGACTGTGATTCAAATCTAATTAATTTTCTTGTCTTGCATGTAACTGAGAGAATGGCAGGTTGTCATAAGCCCATGCGTCGCTTGATGACGTCATCAGACAAACTCAAAGCCCGTCACTGGATCCCGCTGAGCTTGCCGCCGTCACCAAGTCTTCAGAAACAGTGTTGTGACCTAAATGGTGTATGTGGCAAAACTATGGCTTGACGATTTAATGATAGAGACATTACCCCACTTGTGTGAAATCGTCAAGTTAACATTTCAAAACCAACGTTCGGTGGATCCGTCTGAGAATGGGATATTTTTGTTTATTATTTTATGTGTTTGTAAAAACGTTGTTGTGTATACGTACGTAGTTGTCAGTATATAGAAAACCCAATTAAATATTTAAATAGTGTCGCACACTCGCCTTTTCCAATATCAACATTATATTTTATTTACTTATTTGATTAATTACTATCACTTTGATCGTGTTGACGACCAAAGTAATTTTGTCTTGGACTTTGTTATTTGTAGGGAATTTAACGCGGATACCCTCAGACATGCCTTGTTTGCCAAAGTTGATTGCTATTTGCTTAAAAGTAAGCAAAGTTTTTGTTCTTATTTCTACTAACCTCTTACTGTTAACCTAAATTTATAAATAGTAGAGACAATTACACATAAAAATAGTCGAATTTATCAATCCATTGTTACCATATTTATAATGGTCAGTATGGTTGTTAGCTTATAAATGGGATAAAACCTCTTTGAGCCTAACAGAAATGATTCCGTATATCGTTTAATAATTTTAAAATAATAAGCTATAAAGGCTGCGATTATTTCTTTAGTGAAACAGAATCTTCAACTTTGTATTTATATGACTGTGAGACCCAATATGGATAGAGGCTGCATGTTGGAAAAAATGGTTTTGATCGAGTCACTAAGAAACATCACCAGTACTTTAATTTCACTCAGTAGAAGTGAGACACTCTCCTCTACATTTAGCTTTCACGGAGTAGTTCAATCAGTAAAATTAAAAGTGTGTTGGAAACCCTGTGATAAGGGTACATATTAAACGACATCACATTTCAAATAGACGAGTTTATAGCCACGGAAAAAGTGCGCACGCTCTTGCGCACTTTGACAAAAGAGTCATTCAGCCAGAACTGTTCAAAGAGTTTCATAGTTGGAGAGTTCGGCGCACAGATGAGCGAACAGACAAACTTCTCATTGCTTTCCATAGTTGAGTACTATTCACTTGAGAATATATTAAGTTATAGGAGTAATCACATAGTTGCAGTTCGCCATGAGCTTTGGAGTCAATATGCATTACAGACTTTAACACATAGTCATTTCAATGCCCGATTAAATCCGAAGAGTTACGAAAAAATCAGTCAAACTATTACTTAAACTACATCCAAGTGGAATCCCTCAGTCAAAATGTGTTGTCCTTGATCACTGAACGACAATTACATTAATTAAAGTACCGATGTGACACCCTCAATCAATAACGTAATGCTTCGTTACTCTCCAAAACTATGAATAATAGATTTAAAAAATTTTCAACGACTTCTCCAGTCACATGATGTGTTTTTGTTACTCACCTAATGACAATTACATTCATTAAAGTACGTATGCAACTCCCTCAACAAGAAACATGTTTCTTGATTGCTGTCCGATCGAAGATTAATGTCAGCTGACGAGGTAAACAAAAGATAACATTACCTCTGCTAGGAAAATTATCTCTGTCAGACATCTATGGCCCAAACTGAATACAAGTAAACTATAGAACATTCTACGTTTCGAATCGTAATATTATTTATTATAAATCTATAATTCTGCACATTAACTCTAATATTATACCTTCCCTCCATACTAACTGCCATAAAAGTCACTAAGCGGTAATAATGTTTCATTTTAACTCCACTCTATTCCACTACATTTTATAGGTTTAATAAAAGTATATGTTTATATTTTAAGCCTTACGTAAATTTAGAAACTTTCTGTATTCTACGCTTCTTACCAAGCTTTTAATATGCTTGACCTCTAGCCCCCTGATGACACATTTCGCTGTTCCCATTTGCGTTTGTTTGCTTGCTTGCAATCAATATGACTTTTCATGTACGTATTCCTACAAATCACACCGTACTCCATTAGCACAGATTGGAAAATTATGTTCCCCTAGTCGAAGTTCCTCGTTTCTAAACATTTCCTCTGTAAATTTTAATTAAATCTATTTAATGGAGCATTCACTTTGATATTTTTAAAAATTTGTCAAATGACTATAAATGTGAAAGTACTAAATATTGTGTTCCATGGAACTAAAACATTATCTATAAGAGGCAAGTTATCTTTTAACGATGAATGTTTCAAATATGAATAAAAACGATTACGTAAAACTAATAAACAGGCTTTTTCATACTAATAATACTTACTAAAAATTGAAATTGGTATATTTATAAACCAAAATAATGCTCATGATTTTTGTATTTCAGCAATGAATTCAATATTTTTACGTGACTTGAGTTGATGGAATTTATAATTCATATTGCTCCAAGGTCTGTTTTGAAAATTTATGAGATGTTTCAATTCTGGTTCATTTTTATTCTTCTGGGTCGTTTTTTCAGGTCAGAAAGCACTAATACGTCTATCTGCTCACTTATACCATTTATTTGCCGCATACAGTAATGAAAAAATACAACGGGTAAATTTTAATAGGAATAAAATGGAAGTTTGTTTTGCGTGTTAAATGGGTGGTTAACGAGTAATAGATTGTCCTCTCCAGAGCGCAGAAAACAGTACATGTGACCAGAATTATTTAAAACTCTAGAAGGAACATGTCTTTGTAATAGGGGAGTATCTAACTCATCTTGCAATCCACGATTTTGTAATTATTGACAAAATTTTATATCAGTATCTGGAAAACTGACGCTATTGGTTGAGGTTTAGAGGAAGAGAGTCGAAAAAGTCCGAAGATGTAACAGGAGAAGATATACACAGCTCACGCGATGGTGACGTGAAACTCGTGACGTAAGAGACGCACTGCTGCAGACACGACGACGCGTAACCAGTACCTGAGCTACGGAATACAGAAACCCGACCGCCCCTCCTCTCACGCATCAAAAATAACTTCCACTATTTGAGCAAGAAATTTCTCTGGATTTGAAATTTGTTGACAACGGTGAGGTAACATTATTATTTAGATTTTTCGGGTATTGAGAAACGTGAAAAAGAAAAAAGGAAAGAAAATCAGAAAGAAAGAGGCAGTGTACAAGAAATCAAGTATACGGACTCTCATATTGCGTGTCTGCGTGCTATTCTTCTCCCTGATGACGAACAGTTTTCCTATAAGTTCGAAACGTTGAAGTAAATCGCTACATCGTTTTCTGAACTTCTAGTCGATCTTTCACATCGTCCCTTTATCCTTACTTGTTTTTTCTTGTTTTCTTTGATTTTTTCTTTATTCCTTTTTCTTTTTTTCTTTTCTTTTCCACTTTTCTGCCTTTTTCTTGCTCACCTTTCTAGTCCCTTCCATATACAATTGGATACCCGAAAAATCTAAATCATAGTGAAATTATCCTATTGTAGAGCTCGTGTTATGAGTCAAGCAAAATTTTTAAAATAATTTCCTGAAAATGTTTTATTCCTTTATTTTATACGCTTCCACAGACACCGATTTAATAACCTTTTTCTATTTGAGAACAAGGTAATTCGTTACTTAAACTATAAAGTTGTATAAATGTAGAAGACACCAATTCTATTTCAATATAGGCCTAAAACTGATAACTTTTTACATTTCTGAGACACATGCGTTCTCTCTGAAATTTCGTCAGTTACTGATAACGTATCTTTTGTGAATGTTAAATTTATATATAGCCAATTAGAGTCAATCACACCGTGTAGACCAACCGTGATGTCTCTAAACTATTCTCGTTCGTTCGAAATTTTATTTATATGATTAATGTTTAAATACTTAACCAGATGTTGAAAAGAGGACGAAAATTTATGGTGGTGTTGAAATTTATAATTTCGTTTTAAAATCTATGTGGGCGTGGTGCTGAGACGTTTTAGTGTGGACGATATTTGCATGTGTAGAAAGGGCTCCATTGTCACGGTAGAGTGACTCCGTCTGCTGCGGAGTTATTGCCATTCGAGCACTCCGGGCCGGCAGAGGGATTTGTTCTCTATTTCTATTACAGTGTCTTCAACAGGGAGACCATGTCACCGAGAGAAGGCCTTTCTGCTCTTTATATTCGTAACCTGAATTGTATTCTTTATTCGCTTCGTGAAAAGAGCCGTTACGTACACAATAAAACCTATCCCTTGGTCGTCAGTGTTTAAGCTGGTTTTATATTCGTTTCTCCAAGCCCGTCCGAACCAGAATCTCCGTATTTTCAGCTTACTGGAGCCTGTAACCTATAAATAAATTAGTCTTGCGAGCTAATATCCATAATCTCATCTGGTTTGTTGAGAAGGAACTGATTAGTATCTCCATTTCCTGTCAAAAATGATAATTTAGATTAAATAATTTTAATTCCGTTAAAAAACACATTCGAAGTATTACGTTCCTCCTCGTCCTGCTTATGCGGACTTATATTCTTAATAAATCATCCTTGTTAATTTAGTTTACTTTGTGATTCTTACGAATTTGTGACAAGACTTTACTAATATTCGTTTTACATCAGGAAAGTAAATTTTGCTGTCTATATTCTAAGATTCCCTTTACGTCGTAATAATTCAAGTTTATAAGGTTAGAATGTCTAAAATAAAGTAAGATAAGAGCGATTAAATACAGTCCTGATAAAACTAACAGAAATTGGAAGGAAGTCTGTAGGTCATCGTTTTTAAAGATGCTGAAGTACTTGTATACCTACAAATTTATTTATGATTTATTTTTGAGCTAAAATTATAGTCCATTTTTCTACAAATTATGAATTTCATTAAAGTTTAAGTAAATCAATAATTCTCTAGAAATGGTTGAATATTTTCTGTCCACTGATACAAATTATGTAAATAAAGGAAACTATCATCATATGATATTCATTTAATAAACGTTATGTATAAAATTTACTAAAAGTATTGTTAATGTAATAATGTATTGGTCCTTATTTTAGTGTATAAATTATTTTGTTTTTAAAAGTTTCCACCACTGCATTTAAAATTTAGTAATAAACATTTTCCATTTCATTTAAGTTCGAATTGTGGACGAAAACAAGTGATTTAATTAAAATAACTTTAGGCGTTTGACCGTAGTTTCCTTATTATTATTTATTTAGAGCAGTGGCCGATTACCTTGGTCGGAACACAATGCAAAATAAACGTCGAGAACTTCAAAGGCTTGTCAAAGGGTTCTAGTCAGAAGTGAGAGGCATCAGAGGAAACAAAATATATTACTCACTAAGATTGGTTCGGTGTAAGTATAAAAAGAGAAGACTTTGAGAAATCGGCTGCGTGATTGGAACCGTTTGCAAAACTCTGCAAAACGTCGCCAAGAAGTTAGGGAGAAGACGACTACGGTTCTCTAGGCTCCTAAACGAGAAAGATGTACGTAGAAAGGCGCAAAATAAGTTAAAACTATAGCCTTTTTGCCATTCTAAATCAGTATTTAATAATATTTTTGCAATGTATAACGTATACGAAATTGCAAATCGTTACAGCTCTCTCCACCGAAGTTGTCAAGAAATTGTTTTTACTCTCCAGAGATAATTTATAACCTAAATTTATATATATTATCATAACAAAATTTCATTGCTGTGGCATAATGAAAACAGTACCTTTTCCATAAATATCTCGTTCAGTTTTTTGGAATCCGGTCGGTGAAGTTTAATTAAGAAACATATTTAGTTTACATATTCCAATATAATGAAAATAATTTTTCGGGTATTACATCAAATAAGAACTGTGAATTAGTAAAAGATATTTTCTAACAGTTTGTAAAGTGGGAAATTAAATAAATCTGCCTGTCTGAATTGTTTTTCTTGAATGGCGATTTTATTTGACAGAACCGGGAAATGTGACGTAAATTTATGTTACTTACTTACGGTAACACTTATTTAATTTCACATGTTTTCTCTAAAATAAAGGGAATACCGGCAATATTTTATTCGAATACACGGGTGATTATGAGTGTGTGAAGCTTGGAAATCTTCTGCAGCAGGATTGCGAGAAACCGATATCCTGAAGCCAATTAGGAGCCAGAGTTGGGGGCCAGATGATAGCTGACGAACTCGTCGCCTCAAAGTTTTGTCAATAATCGTACCTTGCGTGATTCGTTCGTTAACGAGAGCCTGTCTCTGGAGTTTGAAATTACATTTACACCGCTTTTCTGACATTACTATTAGCGGTAAATGAATCGATGAGGCCGAATTATTTATTCATGGGTTACCGGACAGGCCAGATGGAAAGTATAAAAGGTTCTACAGTAACAATTATTTAGGTTCGCGTAGTCTCATTAATTATTCGCTTAAAACCCAGTTAAATATTTAAATCACACCCAAGTACCATGAGCATCGTTTCGTCTTCTTTCCCTGAATTTATAAAATAAATTAAACACTGATGCCAAACAGAGAGAATGGGATTGATTTAATATTTCTACACTGCCAGTATTCAAACCGATTTTTTTCTTACCAACATACCAAATAATACGAATCAATAATAAATTTATTCTACGATAATTGCAGTAATATATGAGATGAAAATTTTAAAACACATTCAGAGTAGACAATTTTGTATTTAAAAAAAGATACGTTCTTTCATATTTGTTTTACGTATTTTATGGATTTTAGCTTCACAACTAGTTGCATACAGAACAGTTCCTTGAGCTTAATGTACATAATAATATAAAAATGAGTTCGAAAATTTCCTTGCAGGTAAAAGTAAACTACATTAAATGTATTTAATTTTGAATTTAATAATGTTTAGATATATTTAGTTCCCATTAACTGACCATTAACATTTTTCAAATAAAATTTTTTTACTAACTATTAAATCTTTAATTAACAACACAGCAACGATTCCGAACATATTTCTACTTTGTTCAGGCTGTCTCACTGAAAGAAAGGTTTGTTTTGGTGTTTCTTGAATCTATCTATAAATATTAATATTTAGGTTTCAACGGTAACGGAACATCAAACTTATTTATATGGATGTTATTTCTTACAATTCGATTCTATTTAGCTTAATAGATCAGATAACGAAAATGTGTGCAATATTAAAAATTATAAATTTATATAAAAAAAAATTAAAAGAAAATATATATAAAAATAACTATATAAAATAAAAATAAAAGAATTTTTTGTTGTAAGGAACTAACAGTTATTTACTAACAATTGAAAGTTATACTGTTCGTAATTAATTTATGATTAGAAACATTTATTATTAAATTGAAAAAATGTTGAAAATATATTACTTGATTTTAAATATTGTAAAGAATTGTTGAACAATTTTACTTTAACATGTGTTTTAATTAATTATCGTTAGAATCCAGATTCACTGCGATTGATTGCCGTCCATCTTTATTCCATATGTAAATTATTTTATGCTAGGTTAGTGCCAAGGTAGAGAAATTGAGATGCGCTATATATTATTTTCCTAATTAAATTGTCAAATAATTTTATTTAAAATTAATTATGTTTACTTTACATTCCTTTTTTATTTGCAAAATGGAGAGATTTGTTGGTAGCGCACTCTACCTTCATCTTCTGTAAAATGACCCCTACTAAAAAGATTTTCTAAAGTTGAGTATTATTTTTTATATTCCGTTTGTGATCAATTCATCAGTGGACTAATTCTATCTATTGAATTCAACATCTGTCAAATGTGCAATCAGAATTAATTCCGTAATAAAGTACAATCAAACGTATGGCTTCACAACATCAGGTCTTGATTGGAACCGCGAACGAATTTGATGTAACGCCATAAGCTGATACACTGTATTGGGGAATTGCGACCACGAAGGAACTAGAATTTGAGGTAACGAGTTTCCGTGCCATTAGCGATAGTGATAGTAGGGGGAAGCATAACACTTTCATCAACGCTCCAAGCCAGCCGGGCTAATGACAATTTTACAGCGACACACATACCAGAGACTAGCTTATAACATTTTAATGTGTTTCATATACCTTCAATTTTGTCACTAATAACGGAAAATTAATGCACTGCTCGTTACTGTAGTTAAAAGCGGAATCCTGCTGGAAGTATTTTGGAGGGGGAGAGTGACAACAATAGCACAGAGTTGGAGAATTAAATTCTTTCGAACGATAATGACTCTTCGCCAATATCTCTAAAATCTGATCATCATAGAAGTGATTTATTTTGGCTGAAACTAAAATTGTCCAACTTGAAAGAAAAATCTGGAAATACTCTCGCAACGTTTTGAAAATCAAATTATTTTGTGCTTAAAGTCTTTAATTAACTTCAGGTTCTGCCAATCAATGTTACACACAGCAGTACAGCATATCCCGGACTCTGAAATTATGTATAATTAACTAAATCATGGCTTTTATCCCTCAAAACAAGTGTCGAATGTTTTATAATAGCAACTGTTACGGTAATTGCACAGGGAATTCCAAATTTTTACTAAATTAATTCAATTTAAGTACAACAGAGTTTATAATGGCATAACAATAAAGTATGTAAGCAGATATAATTACTGTTTACATTCCCACCAATTTCAGTAATAGTCTTTATTCAACAATTCGAAAATTATCACACGTAATTATTTTATCTTAACGCGGTTAGTTCGATATTTTGATGCAGCGTTTACGTTAATCTAAGGCGGATACATTTCCATAGAGTGAAGTTACACAACTTGTAATGCTGGATAAAGCGAGCTTGTGTCTAGAACCATTAAAACAAGGAGCCCCAGAGCATTGTTAAACGCGTTCACGATGAAAAGGCTCTGCAGAGAGACACTTGTACATTCCTGAAAAACTCATTTAAAGCGCTGCTATTTTTTTACTGAAATGGAAAGTGAATGAAATATAATATTTTTGTTATTAAATATTACCTTCTATTGGTAGGTTACGCTTAAAATTTTAATAAGAAACGTTTTCTTCAAATGACATGAAAATAAGTATTTTAACATTTGTATTACTATTATTTCAGCATAAGAAATTTTAATGAAAACCCTGACATTTTTATTTCTCTATTTACACATTTATGACATTCATATACCGCAATAATGTGCTTGTTGTTAACAGAAATTACAACTTATACATCAATGACTTGATCAATTCGACTATTGAAAAAAAACCTTATATAATACCTGAAAACAGACATTCTTTTCAATATAATAAAATCAACCATACCTTGCAGCGGCAATTAATATTTTTCATGGACGTTGAAACAAAATGTGAAATATTGTTAACCGTGTCCGGTTACTTTTGGATAACGGATAGAGTAAAATTGGGCCGAAATATAAAATTTAAAGATAAATGAGTCCAGCGTGTATTTATCAAATTTACCAGTATGAATACATATTTTGAAATTGTCGGATTGAAAACATAAGAATATATAAATATATTGTAAATATATCAGTACGTTCATGTAAAACATGAGTAGGCGATAAGAAAAGACATAAAATAGTAATTTCTGTGGTTGAGTAAATAAGATGAAAATGTTAAACATTATTAATATTTTGAACCCCAAATTAAGTTTCAATTATGAAAACATGCAGTTTATATAATTAAGTTTCAACGTTTTGTTAATTTCCGAAATTATAATCTGACCACTTAGATGTCAAAATATTGAATTTTATAGTTTGAAAAATTGACATACTCGTTGATTTAAGGTATCGATGTGATAATAATTACGTGGTAATTAATTCATTAATTTTAGAATTCAGTAGTTATTTTTTTAAAAAACAAATTCCTACACAATCGATTTTTTGGTTTCTAAGTACAGTGATTGAACTTTTTTTAAAAATAATGTGCATGAGGCTGGTTAACGGATTTTACAGACTATTGAAAGGTGCTCTATTTTACGGGGGAAACTAAAGGTTTCCCTAGTTTCACAGCTTTAGATCTCCGTCTGTAAAAACAGCACCAAAGAAGAGCAATCTACATTTAATTTGAGACGGAAAAACGATTTAGAGACTATGCCTCGTGAGAAATGAGATACAAACAAATTTGATAAAACGTGCTGAGTGACATCTGGTGTAAAAATTTGTAAAGTTTAAATATTATTAAGGGTTATTCTCATTAATTTGCGTCGATTCTTTCCTAATAATGATGAAATGAAAATAAGTATGTTTTTATTTATATCTTGGTATCGTTTTCTATTGATTATTAATAGTTTGTAACGTGGTACACAACCTTTTCTCATTAGGTCTAGTTATGAGATTACTTCTGCTATGATTTACGAGGCCAAATTGGCTCTTTATAGGTAAAATATGAAATTGATACTTATTAACTATTAAAAGAATCAATTATGTAAACCTGCAATTTACATAAACATTTTAAGTCATTTTATTTAGCCCAAAAAGCAGTAGAGTATACTGCAATATTAATTTTTAACAAACTTCCAGCATACATAAAAGAATTAAGAAACACTCGGATTAAATGCAAAAAAAATCAATTCTTACTTACCCAATTCTTCCGTGTAGATGGAATTAGTCAAATGAATATTAAAATATTTTCATTAATAATACATTTCTATAAACAGGATAATAAATAATTCTTTTTTTATTTCAGTCTAAACTTTATGCTCAGGATCTTAATACAATGGTGGAAATGGTTTACTGAAAATATTATTTAGTACACTGTAATTTTAAACATTTGGTACGTAAATACAAATGTATTCCATGAGTTTTAAAATTTTGGCAATTGAAATTACAGTTATGTTTTTTAGTGCATTACAACCAATCATTTATTCTTCACCGTTACCGTGGAAAATTAATCGAATAGAATCTAAATTTGTAATAATATGTTTTGAAGTGAAAGTAAATCGACCAAACGTAATGTTTAATACGGACATGTTGCAACTTTTCAATATCGTTGATTGCTTTAGGATATTTTAAGAACATTTTTGCATAAAGCTCAAAGACAGACATTTTAGTGCGTTCTACTCACCGCCCTCTTTATTACTCTCCACTGCATCTTCTATAACTCCGATTACTGAGTATGGTAATTCATTTCGATTTACCGTAGTTTTTCTGAAAGTTTATTCTAATGTCTATTCCAAGGTACCTCGGTCCGTCAATATTTGTTTATTAACGACACATTAATATTTCTGCCTTTTGTTGTGATGGATTCAAACCGTCATGCAGTTACTTTTCATATATATAGTAGACATTACAAATGTGTAATGAAATGTTTCATTTAAATTATTTATTTAAGTATTGGCGGCGTAACTTTGAGGCCAGAGCATTGTAAAAAAAAACAGCATGGTTTGGCGCGAGAATGCAGAGACTGTAATTGGTGCTACGAATTGTTGTCGTTAAAGCGTATATAAGACGCTCAGAACTTTGGACAGTAAGAGTGTGAGTTTGGGAGGCAGAGGACTACGTTGTGACGAAACAGTCAGAGAAAGAGTACAGTACAGTACAGTACAGTACAGTCAGAGAGCAGCGAGTGCTTTGGAAGGCCTGGCAATGGTAGCCCGGGCGAGAGTCTGTAGTGGTAGAATTCAGCAAAGTATAAGCTGAATATATCAGCCCCCCCCCCCTTCCTTCTGTAATAATAAGATTTTTCACAGCAAACTGAGTGTGACAATACGTACGCAGGCAAAGTAGAAAGGCGTCTAAAGTGATGGAAAGTCAGACGATAATAAAATCAGTACTATGGCCTGTCAATGAAAATAGTGTTCTATAAAAAATAAATAATAGCTTGTGCACAAACCAGAGCAGATCTAAACAAATGGTATCTAAAAACAAAAAACTTTCTTCTATAAACCTTTACGTAAATATCGATTACCGCCAGATTTATATAACTTTTCAGATTTCTTTAGTTTTGGTTGTTGGTATAAAATTCTGTCATTGTTAATTTAACTGCATTTTTTGCTTTTGTAACTTGGTTAAATTTGCAAATCACTGTCTTCGTTACAGGCCCTATAAGCGACCCTGAAATTTAGATTCTTATTAAAGCTGAGGCATTTCTTAAAAATATAAAATGTAAATTCAACGAAAATCAAATTTGTCAAATAAATAATCTTCTTTTATATTTTAAAAATTTTGGTTTAATTTCAACTTCCTTCCTTTGTTTTATTTTAAAATATTATTGAATATTACAATATTTCATATATATTTCCATCTTAAGGGCAGTTAGCCTTTGATTTCTTGCTTTTAATATTTTCCTGCTGTGCTCCCCCAACTTGGCAGTTTACTGTCGTAATTGAATGTTTAAAGGGATACGTTAGAGAAGCTTTCACAGTGAAAAAGCAAATAAATGTTCCGAGTTATCCCATTTATAGATATTTTACAAAAAGACAAATTAACAGTGTAATTGTTGAAAGACTTTCATACTACACTAATAATTTACTAGTTTGGATCTTATATTTTGTAGCATAGACTTTTGGGGAAAAATAGATACTGCTCACTACCATCACTATTCTCAGTGTGATGTATCTGGACATGGGACTAGCCTTACACGTCAATGTTGAAGTCCCGAGGGAAGCTCTTCTGCTGGGACACAAGTCACTGGCCCGCCGCACGCAAGCGATTATCAAAGGTTGCCATGTAACGCGAGGTGCTGTCTTTCGAGCTGCTGTTGGGATGGAGTCGTACGTCTGACTAATGTCCCCCTCTCTCATTGCTACCCTTTTTCAAGGCTAGGAGAAAGATTACCTTTGCTATATACTATATTTCTCTCAACACAAGCAATAACACTTATGATAGCTAAACATCTTTGTATTATCTTTCCTTATAACTTAATTTCGCACATTAAAATTCAATTGCGACAAACTGAACACATTTTTACATTTCTGAGATTACTTTTAAACTCAAACCCATTAACTGAGTAAAGATGCACGGTATTTGCCGCGGAATTTGTTATTTATCTAATTACCTCCATTATTTGCTGACCTTGACCATTTTTATGTGCAAGTATCTAAGACCAATTGTTGAGGTGAACGTATACTCGGTCTTGGTCTTGCTTTAATGTTACGGGATTGTAACAGCGTTGGACGAATATGTCTGTGGATAGTGCAGGTTGCCGCAGATGTTTTGTAATATGAATCGCTGTCGTTTCGTTTGTATATTCCTGTCCCACACGTGCCATTTCAACAGGCAGCGCCGTCGTAAACCGGCGCTACAACTCCACATCCTTAATTCCGAGACGAACGTTCACTCCAAAATCGGTGCCATATTATAACCATCTTATTTCAAAATAACGGACTTCCGTGTAATAAACACACGAAGAATAAAACTATCTCTTAAATATTTATTTACCTAAAAATTTGATTACTTCTGATTCTTATTTTATATGGTCCGGTAATTCGACCCACCCGTTCACAAAATAAGTTCAATACCACGTTTAAATACTAACAATGACGTCGGAGCTTAGAGAAGTCGCGTATATCAGTTTTAATGTGTGCGACATAGATAATTTTATTTAATTGCATTGGGAAAAGCCCGGAGGCAATATTTAAAACATGTATGGTGAAGTAAAACAAACCATGCACTAAAATGAACATAAAATAAATGTGGGAAATAAAAATATAGTTCCATTAGACTCTTTTTACTTACAAATAATATAGATAAGCTTGCAAATTGCGTTCTACAATTCGTCACTGCCCTTCACTGCAATGCTTTACAGAACAAACTAAATTCCAAAAATCATGCCCTATTTAAATATTATTTTAATTTCAACTTCACTTAATTTATTAATAGAAATCTTCTTATTCTTACAAATAAATCGCTATCATTAGTTGTTATTCTTCTTTTGAATTGTTCTATATTCTGTGGGCTCAACACTGGCACAGTTGGAGTCCCGAATGGTTCAATTTAGGAACGAAATTTTCCCTGTATCAGTTCCCGAGGAGCCATTCTGATAACTCATATATTCTATTTATTCCCTTTGGGAAGAAAATAGTTAATATCCTTCCATTCAAACACTTTCCCGTCATTCTAACAACAATTGTATATAATTCGTTTACCTTAAGATGAAGTAGCGTGTTTTGTAGCAAAGACCACTCTTAAAATTTTTTGATTAGAAAGCGTAACTGTAATCGGAATCAATCACTTTTATCAAAATACATACTTTTCTATACTGAAATGAAAATTAATGTTAAACTAATAATATATTTTGCAAACACTATCAGTAAAGAAAATTTGTTTCTACAAACCTTCCGAGAAATTATATAATACATGTGAAATATAGTTATTACGAAAATAAATGTCTCTCTCATACACAAGCTAATTTGGAACAGGCCTGTGTAACAATGTAAAAGAGTGAAAATTGACACATGAGATATTACTTCGTAAATTATGTTCCACCAAAAAGGATTTGGGTTTCAATAGGCCTTCATAAATACTCATAATTTTTAAAACACTTCAGATGCCGAATTTAACGGTCAGATGACATAAATTGATGGAAATGTTAATTAAATCAGTGTTACGAAAATATTGCTTAAATGATTGCTAGTGTAGAAAATTACAATTGTCTTTCTATTCCAAGCGCGTGCAGTATATTATAATGTTATAATGTCGACGTGCCAAGGAAAGCCCGAACAGAAGTCCACGTTGCATTGGATGCAAATTGCGCGAGAGCTGGGGAATGTTAATCGTGCTGCCTTACATTATCCATAACTTTCCTCTCGACCAGAAATTTGACGCCTGTAAAGGTTAGAGTTGAGGCAATGCGTCTTTGTCAATCCGAGTTCTCTCTTTTGAGAATATCAGATGCAAGAATAGAACTCGACCTTCGTGACCCCAGGCCATTTTCCACAGTGTCTCAATTACTTTGAAGCCAATTGGGAAGCAGAATAAATCACTTCTTACTATATTCACCAAAATTGTGCGAAGTAAGACCGCTCTGTGCTAACAAGGAAATGTCGCTGTAAGTGGTCTCATTCAAAACGGAGACATTGTTTCGGAGAAGTCTAGAATCTGCATAGCTTTATAGAAAAGCACCGCGTTCTCGTGTAATACTTAAACAAACTATTCAGATTCATTGTTAAAGCTCTGCAAGTCGACGCACTGGATACGATACGCAATTGTAGAGTTTCAAATATGTTATTGCTTCCGACCGGTCGAAGAAACAATTATGGTCCCCCAATTAATACGTGGTAATGTAGCGTTAATGTTAATTAAAATGAGATTTTAAAGTTCAATACATTCTGATTGAAATACTTTGGACCTACAAACATCGCGTTATTTTAGAAACAAAATTATACAAAACCAAAATATTTGAATAATAATATTTTGTAGTCAAATTTCTTAGATATGGAATAATTTACAGAAAAACAACATAAAAATTGCTTTTACAGGAAATCTAAAGAATATTTACAACGATAAGATAATTTTGAGGTAAAACCATCGTTACACTGCGAAACACTAAGGTTTCTTCTTCTCTTAAATGATAGTTGTCATTTTCATGATTGCAAGCTTTCAACGATCCGTTAGTAATTTCAGAAAATGAATGATATATGTACGAGTGATCGACCCCGGAAACTATGCAAAGCCATCAAGTGTCACTTGTAGTGGTAAATCGCTAAATTATGCAGACGATCTCCATTCGTAATTCAGTCCAACGCAAATCAAATTCCATGGCCTAAGTTCACCAAGTAAACGAAGTTTGGTAACAGATTAAAGGGCATTTGAACATTAATTATCGCCGGGTTGAAAATTGAGTCCAGCGGAACTGTTGGAATTACTTAAGTAACCTCCAGGCATGTAAAACGCATGATGTATACCTGGATAAATATACCTGTAACCCCAAATAGTTACAGAGTAGTCGTAAATGGAGCACTGACAAATATCTGATTATAAATTTTTAAACTGGTTGTCACACGAGTATAATATATTAAGACGCGACGTTTTGACGACTAAAAGCTCTAGGGGAAGTGAAGTGTGAAAACCAATAAATTTTTATCCAACAATTACACCGGGAAAGTCTTCAATCTTTGATTATTTCAATTTGTAACCTATCGTTTCATGCGAGCAACATTCATAAAAATTACAAGTTTTAATTTAACGTCTGGCTTGAATTAAAAAAATTCATGACCTTATACACACTTTTTATTTTTAATTTTAATTATGACGACGTTTCGATACTTTTTTTACCTGAAGAAGATAAAAAAGTTATCGTCATAATAAAAATTAAAAATAAAAGTGACTGTATAAGGCCATAAATCGTTTTATTTATTCATACAAATTGTTTATGTAACAGTACGTTGATTAAAAGTTAATGGACTAGCTGAAGCATAAGAAAACACTTTTTAATACAAAGTATATATAACAATTTTTTAGTAATTAGCGGCTGCTCATTAATAGAGTAAAAGTTACTTCTGAGAGAAGAATTGAATTTGCAAACATGAGAATACCTCCTAACTGTATGGAAAAATGGAACTATAGTAACAGTTTACGCCAAGGTCATCAATACGCTTCTATTCTACAGAAACCAGTTTTTCCTACGTACAGCGCGTTATTGAGAGATATAAGAAAATATTGAAGTCAGAGTATGTAATTATATCATTTAATTTTTTTAATTTAGCTATCTCTTGTTTACCGTGTCTGTTATATCCTTGCTTACAAGAAAGTAACGTATATGGAAAAACATTTATTCGTAAAACTCTTTATACATTCCTTTACGTTTTTCACTGGTAACAAATCGATTAGCGTATAATTTGGAATTAATTCTGTAATTTTCATGGAATTAAGTGCGCGTAAAAATGTAAAAACAGAAACAAATAGAATTTTTTAACCTCTTCATTAATATTGAAGCCGTATCATGAAAATGTTTTGAGGAATATGAATGAGATACTTTACTGCTCTGGGGCCAGCCAATCGGAGCGTGAGCTGTGTGTACTAGCGAGGGAAATATAATGATGTTTTCGTCGACGTAAGTGTATCACCTCGTGGAGGGAAGAAGTAAATGCTGTGCGACATGACCTCGGATGGCGTTTAAACGAGGTTATTATTCAGTCTCGGACGCGCCTCTGACTTGTTGTTTGCAGATCCTTTCTCCGTGCTTTTAGCTACCCCCGTTTCAATTTAATGAGCCCCGTGTTTGTATAGCATGATAAGCTAGTTCTCTGTCATAAAGCTCGCCATGTATTCACACATTTGTGCACATCATATATCCAACTATATGAATAACAAAAATATGCCCAAAATATATTGCGGGAGACGTGACAATTTTCGTCTCTAATGCAAATGTGTTGATCTTTGTATTTCGACACTGGATATTCGTACAACTTTAAGAATTTTTGGGCGACTTCTAGATTATAAATTAATTTTTCACTACGAAGATTGAAATATAAACCAAAAGTTAAAAGTCCCTATTAAATTAGTATCTTTTTCAAATTAAAATGTAACTTTTAAGTCTTACCTAATCAATCTTCATTAAATTCTTTCTAAGGTATTCACCGACACCAACCCTTTTGCAAAACTTATCCATTATTAACGTATTCAAACTCTGTGATGAAACACTAATTACAATACAATTATTACAATTTTGAAATTAAAATTGCATTCCCTAAAATTTCTCAGTTCAAGTAATGATTATATTTATGTAGCAATCAATTAGTTGACATTGTGAACAGTGAATTAAGAGTCGGTAGATTTCACACACCTTTATATTGATTGATATGAACAACTCAATGATAGCTAAATCATGTGCGTGCCTGATAAGCCGCGTGGCATAGGATCGATCTGAAACTCTCTTGCCATCCAAGATAATTACGAACGTAATTAAGTATTGCGGTCGAGTATTGTGACCCCCCGATTAACAAGCTACGGTTTATATTCAAGTTTGTAAACTTAAATTCGAATTCGTCTCCTTTTTTAAATTTCTTCTGATTTTGGGTAAGAGTTTCTTCGCAAGAGCTCATCAAAGTTCATGATTCTCATCCATTGTCACTTATCATAAATTATTTGTGTGACTTCCCTCATAGAGCTACTTTGTTCGCTTCTCCCCAGCATAATACAATTACATTGGTAATTTTTCATAATCCCGTCACAACAAAACAACCAGTCTGTTGGCTGACTGTGCAACTTACTGATGACCGCAAATGAATGAAGTCAGTGTAAGAATAATTTGAATATAAATACAGAACCTTTGGGTACAAAATACATAAATTCATGAATTAAAATCACTCCCACCCAATTATATATATATATATATATATATATATTGTAGCAATTACAAATATGTAATTAATTAATAAATTTTTTCTTTCACTATTGGCGTTCCGACTCTGAGACCAGACGTATTTTTTTTTTCATTTTAGACGTGCAGAACTTTAGCAGAGTTAGAGTTACTTGGAGGAGAATGGTGAGAGTGTGTTTTGGGAGCATGATGGTTGTGTGTTAGTGGTCACCAGTTCTCAGTTGCAAGCTGCCTGTTGCCAATTCCCAGTGGTTTTTCGGATATTGAGAGCGCAGAGGCCAAGGCGTAATAATCAGATATTTAGACAGGGCAGTGAGTGAACAGTAAGCAGCGAGTGGTCAGCGAGTGATGGTTAATCTACAAAAATTATATGGTCAGAAACAGAAAGACGTTGACAGTGTTTTAGTGTTCGCAAACAATAATTAAGTAGAATCAGTGCTAATGGCCTGTCAGTGAAAAGTGTTAAGAATCAAATTACGTGTGCACTAGCCCCAGAAGACCAGACAAACCAAATTTCTCAACTGCAAAACTTATATGTAAATATCTACCGTCATATTTTAAACATATTTCGATTAATTATTTAAAATTATATAACTTTCAGATTAGGAATAGTTGTGTTTTATTGTAAATTAAATGTAATTTTTTTGTACCATCTTTATTAGAGGCCCGATAGGCGGCCATGAAATTGAGTTTTCACAAAACTAGAGGCAAAATATTATTAACAAATTGTAAATTAACGGAGACTAATTATTTTTTAATAAATTAAATTGTTATCTCTTTAAAACTTTTGTTCAATTTCAATTTACTTTAATTTTTTCCTTAATAAAAAGTGATTAATACATTTTCACCTATGTGGTTTTATATTTCAATAATCATTCATTTTGATTACTTCATAATTTGGGGCAACAACGTGGGGCATTCTATCTTGTTGTTTTATGTAATTTTACTAATTTTATTATAGGTTCTATGATTCTCATTATTACAATATATATAATACAATAGACGCTTTGAATATGATACCGAGGTCTGAAGCAATTAAATGAAAATGTGGGAAGCTATTTTTTAAGAAGTAAACTATACGACGTGTTATAAATATGAGGTTAATTTTATAAATTTAACGAAGTACTTATTACGAAACACAACATAACTTTTTAAAGATCTTTTATTAAATATTAGGAAAGATAAGTATTTTTATGATCAACTGTAGGCCAAAAGCTTCCGTGTAAAATAAAGTATTTAGAATACCAGTGACTGTTATAAGGTTATTTATAACAGCATTCATCCACCAACGTTCACATCAATCAAAACGGATCATATTAATACGAAGGCATTCTAACTGAATAACATTTCAGGAGTATAATCGCATAATTATTAAGTTTAATATGATATTTTATAACAGGGGAATAGTTATTGTAAATATATCTCTAAGCATTATTACCTTAGTTATTTAACGTTATTTATTAAGTTGAGCATAGGCGCAATACAGCGTTCTTCGTTCTGGGTTTACGTGTCGTGCGGTAGCGTGCTCACGGGTAATTGCTTACCGGATATACGTCGAATTCCTGAACACACGAAACACCCGCAATTAAATTATTCCCACAAAAGAAATGCTAAACTCATATTTTGGTGCGTTGTCTCGGTGCGAGCTACGGAGTTTCGGCGGGCTTTATAGCCTGTGGGCGGAATTCCTGGGCTCTATGAAGCTGAGGCTCGCAGTTCCTCCTATTTGCTTCTCAGTCTTTCGAGAAAGGCGTACTAGTGCCTGCGAGACACAATCAATTATCTCAGAACAAGAGAAAGCTTTTCCTTTTCCAAGCGACATAAATATACGTGAAATCCTACTATGTGCACCTTACCACGTTAGCCCTCGACGTCGAGCTGTTTATATATATATATATATATATATATATATATATATATATATATATATATATATATATATATATGAGTCGTGATACTAATTTTCTGCTTTTTAATAAATCCCTCAAAGAACACTGCGGCACAAAGGCAAAAAGGGAGGTAGAGAGACAGTAAGGGGAAGAGAGAGGACCCCGCACTTCCTGACAAGAATCGCATGGGAATTTCTGAAGATAAAATAATTCCCCTCGAGCTCACCGAGGGTAATTAATTTCTGTTCAAACACCTAAATCACTGGGACCCTAAAAAAGCAAAGGCGCATTTCGGTACCTGATCCTTCACTTACTCCTTGTCGAAAGTTAAACGGTATACAGCACATACTTAGTTCTAAAATTAGTTTCGTGATAAATCGTGTCGATGGGATAACAAACCAGTTGCACTAACTTTAAAGACAAAAATACAGCTGTATGTCCTAGACAAAACTCAGACAGTGGAATTCAAGGAAGAAATATTTCTAAATGGTTGGGACGATAAACTATAAAAATTACGGGATACTTTTCTGAAGAAAATGAACAACATCAAAAGTTCCAATACGGCGAAAAACTGACACATCTCACATTACGAAACACAAATATTTTAAATTTTCGCTAGATGTTTATCATTAAACGTAGCCTAACGATTCTAGTTCTGTGAAAGTGGTTTGTATAGTCACGTGGGAGGAGGCTACATAAATTTCTTAAGCCTTATTGAAATTAAAAAAAGAGAGACCGTATTCCTCTTAAATCTTTATAATGAAGAAGAAACAATTAATATCTGGAAGTTTTAATATGTAGTTGATAATTTCTAATACTTGAAAAATGTCAATATGAGTAGGATATCTAACAAAACTGTAACGTCGATATCCCCAAAGATTTTTAAAAAGGAAATTGATAGTAGAAATTATCTACTAGTCAGCCATAGTGAATTTAATTTTCTGAATGAAGAGAGGAAAAAAATTGAATAATAATACCATGAGGGGGAAATTATAATTAGAAATTGTCTGATATATTTAGATAACAATATTGTGATCTACTCCAGTTTATCTTTCTATATTCCTATCACCTTCACATTACACATATATGATACTGTGTTTCATCAGTCGTCATAAAAGTCAATAGAGATATGCATTTGACTGTATTCTAAAGTTCATCTCTTCTCTTTCTGATTTTATATTTCTATTACTATTCTTCTTTGTAAATTTCTCTTTTCTGTGCCTTTTCAAATTTAATTATAAAATGACAATTTTTATAAAGTGACTAGCAGGGTCGCGCACTTGCCAGGCCTCAACCTTGTGAAATATATCAGTATATCTATTTTTTTGTATCCATTCTTAAATAAAAAACAAATTCCACATGAAATTATATAAAATTATTGTTAGGCTTTTTTTTAGATTGATTTATTTACAGTCGCATCAACAGTTCTGGTTATTAGCGACTCAGTATGGGAAATATTTTTTTCTCTGCCGAGAATTTCTCTCACGCACACAAAAAAACCAAGCACTTGTCGGGATTCGAACCTGGAACCTCTGTGATGTAAGGCAGTCACGCTGACCACTAAAACACAGGAGGTCGGCTGTTAGCTTTATGGATGATTGTTTTAGCGTTTATAAATGGTTTGCATTTTTCAGGTTTTCAATAATTAATTATTTTGCGTTATTCTAATACTGTTGCCCTATAAACTTATCTGAACCAATACATTGGTTTCAGTCTCACCATGTGTATAATAATTTAAAAAAATTGCAATAGTATGTAGTGAATACGGAATTGAAAACTCGTAATTTTGTTTTCTAGCGCGAACTATTCCAATGATAAAGCATGAATACACTTGGAAGTGAAGCATGGCAGTAAATTTTGGAACGACGAATAACAGGACGCATAAAAAATTACAGGGCCACTGGTCTTCTAGTCTCGTAATGCACTTTTTCTGTAAAATTCCAATTCATTCATTATTTTTAGTTACGCCGTCAGTCATCATTGTAATTAATATCATAAAATTATTGTTACATTAAATTTAATTATCTATATAGCATGTTTTAAGCGTTAAGCTAATAGGATACATTTATAATTTGCCCGTAGCATTTGGCATGAACATTTTCAGTTCACAAATGTGTCACGGAATGTGTAGTTTAGAGGAAATTATAGGAGCCACGATATAGCAATCGTAAACAAAGGACAGAAAGCCAAAAGCAGACTTTACTTCGGCAATGGGCGAGGCTTTGATTTCTGGCTGGACTACTGGCCATTAAAATACAGACACCGACAGAAATAATCCCGCACGGGTTGATATGAGTTAATAACACAGAGCAGTTTATTTTCATTAGGGCGATGACTGTTCTGTTATTGCTGCATACGTGAGGCGCCTGCCGACCACGCAGACCGCACTGCGATGCTTCTCTGTTTATCTTTCATATTATCAATCAAACAATCTAGGCATTTCACGAACACACTTAAAATATTACTGTCTACACATAAATAACAAAGTAAAAAAGCAAACAAATTTTACAAAACCTATCTGCAACTTCTAGGGTATATTTTTGCTTCTGTATTTATTACATACGTACATCGCCATTATAAAGATTTTTTCCGTTCTTTGCTGTAAGTAGTCGTTATATAACTTAGACTCGGTGTTTGTATTTTAAATAAATTAGAGAAGTTAATAAATGTTAGTTGGTGATGCTAAGTGACTTTGTTACGACAGTCGGATCTGCTTGATCACACCTTAGCGGAATAAAGAATAAAACGACCAGTTTTTCTAAACATAAATTACGACAAATAATGAAGTCGTACTACAAAGCCAAGGGAATTTAGAAAATGGCCAAGAAAGCCGAGTGATTAAGTTGAAGAAAGAAATGACTCGTCCACGTGCCAAAATTTGTCTTGTAAAAATGCGTGTCTGTCCGTCTTCTTCAAGTTAAAGTTCTTTAATTGCATACAGCGCGGTTATTAATAATGAAAATATATCTACACATAAAAAAGAAAAGTCTGTAATTATGTTACACAAAAACGCGTGAAACAGTGGAACAATTTCGGATATTTTGCATAAATACTACAAAGGAGCACCAATTAAATACAGTTTTGTAAAAAAAAAAAATTTCAGGGTTATGACAGCTTAAAAAACTTCATTATGAATACTCGCAACGTCATGCGTCATGCTAGAAACTAATAAAACAATATAAGACTTACTGCCTCGCATCAGAGAGGACCCGGGTTCGAATCACGGCTAGGGCATAGATATTCTGAGTGGATGTTTCCATATTAAGAAACTCCGAGAAATTAGCTCATTAGCAGGTCATGCGATGATAGATAAAATTAAAAAATATATATGTCATAAATAAAGCTGGTTCGCGTCTGATAATTTGTGGGAACTGGTACATGTGATTATGGCCATGGACTGTCTCGTCCTATGCTGCTCAATGACTGAATGACAACTGATGTGAACGCCGACTCAGCAGAACTGAGTGTAAACCCAAGACACACGAAATCACCAGTCGCCCTCAGCCGATTATGTTTGCGTACCGTGAAGCGCGAGATTTGAAATCGATCAATCTTCAAACTTATTGCATCAAAATGGTACATTTCCAGACATTGGTTCCTTATTAAAGCTTTACATACTAAGTCACCTATACAACCCCTAGAAATCTGTAATAGGAATTCTGAAACACCCTATATATATATATACAAATACAATTTGTACAGTACGTAGACAGGATATGGAGTTTTTATTTCAAGATTGCAAATTATTTGGTACTCTTAAGACAAAACCTCGATCCAGGAATTCCTAACAAATTAAACAGAGCTTCGTTTCGTATAACTCAACGTTATACTTTATAATTCTCACGATGAATTATATGTAATATACAATTTCTTAAGGAAAAATCAATTTAGTGTAATAAGCTAAGAAAATCTTTGCATTTCAATTATTTTCCTAAATGCAGTCGTTAGCATATTTGTACGCTGCTTAAGAATAAAATATGCTGAAATTTTGTAGTATTTTAAGTAAAAAAATTATATCCTTTTCATGTTCACCTTTCATTACATCATAAATTTTAGAAACAATAAACTTTATATATTCAGTTTAGTTTAAATAAAATGTTATCAACGGTAACAAATTGAAATTCCACACACCGTCGAAATAATTTAATTGAGATTAAAATATTGAAAGTAGCCATTTTACGTTGTTCTATATTTATTCCTTTTAGTAAGGTAAAATCTGGGAAAATTTAGCCAACACAGTGTTCCATACATATTCCATGGACGTCTGCCCTTTCCTCTAGTGTTAGAATTGATAATGATGAAGATACTGGCGTGAGAATCGTCTACTACACGAGAAATGATTAACGCAAGTAGTTCGTATTGCCATATTAATTAACGAGGCATCGCACTTAAGATTGATACGCTGAATATGATTAAAATTTATGTTAATCCTCCGGCGAACAGGGAGCCGGAACAAAGCTGGCGGAAGCTGCGGTGGAAGGAAATGGTCGTAATTGCGCCAGAAGGCCGCGAAAGAAGAACCAACCCAACCTCTACCACGCTGGCCCACGTACAAGCTCAAACCTCAGACCTACTACTAACATTCCTATATCTAACATATGTTACATTAAATCATATGCGTATTATTTTACAACGGGTTTTTCTGTTAGAGGAACGAGCGAATCAATTTTTTTCAAACTATAAATATGAGAAGGAAGGAAAAAGAATCACAACAGAATCATTTTCAGTATTTTAAACTCTGTTTTAGTGTGTAACACATTGAACTTAATTCTGAAGTGGTGACAAGTTACAACTTGATTCTCGACTCAGTTACAGTGGGTGAGCGTTGTTTATGCTACGCTGGAAAATTGTAGATACTGACGGAAAGCGATAAAGAAATTTTTTTTTGAGCAGTGGAAGGATACCATTCAGCAGTCTGTGCATTCAGTAGAATTGTAATTCAAAGCCAACGGCCAGTGACTGTGTATATAAGCTGAATAATTAAAGTTGAAGAACCAGATAAGATACATCGCACTCAGCCGATTTTATTTCGGCAGGACTATATGTCTATTTACATGAGAATGTTTAAGATTCTGAACGCTTCCGCTCCCTGCTTGCCAGTGACATTATTTTCATGGAAATACTTGTTGTATTATTGTAAGAGCGAAAGAGTAAATTCCATTCTTTCCGTTTGATTGTCGTCAAACCATTCTCGTGCTTGGTAAAAAAATCGTAAAATTCCCAGGCTGGGAATATGTTTATCTATTATCTTCACTTCCCTGCATGTGTCGATTTTCCTCTGGAGTTGTTTGGAATTGAGCACACTATATTACCACACACTGTTGACTGGTACACTTCCAGTAAGTGGCGATAAATTCTAGCAGATGACACTTTCCTTGTGCTGATAAATCGAATAAGGCACGAACTTCAGTGTGCTATCGCCACTCCATACTCAACTGAAACATGGCGCCGAAATTTCTGTACTATTCCTACCAACTTGTTTGATTATAATTAAAATACGGTGCGATGATAAAACTTTTAAGCTTGATTTTGAAACGCCAATAATCTTTATTCACTGTTATCAGAATGGTTGCAAAATTCAGGAAGAAATGTAACTTGTGTTGCCTGCAATGAAAAATCTGTATCTTTCTTCGACTACCAGTAATTTTTGAATTCTCATTGAAGATAACAAATAATAGTTATCACAGATAAACGCGTTCATATATTTCGTGTTGCAATATTGCATAAGTTAAAATACGTAAACTTTATTTTAATTATGTGTTAATGCTCTAATGATAGGACGTTGGAGGACATTTTATAGAGAAGTCAGAGAGATCAAACGTGTCTCACTACTCAGAAGTCAGCGTGTCTGTTCCCGACTGAACAGATCTGTAACCCTTGTGCGATAATAATACTGCAGAGTCCTCTGGATTTGTAAATGCGACAGCACTTACCAGTAAATGAACCGCATGTGTTTCAAATGAGAGGAAGGCCAAACTTTGTTTTACGGTCGTATCGAGCACAGAAACAGAACACTCGGCTATTATGTTACAAAAGTTGCTTTTGCAAGTAACTTTAAATGCAATTGATTTACAATGGGCAACCAGTACACGGCGTGAAAGATAACTCCAAACTCACTCACTACACAACTTTCAACTAAGAATAATTACATTTTAATGGTCCACGTAATATTCTTTTCATTTTTAATCGTTAATTCATCTTTATTTCTGACTTACACTGAAAATATTTTAGCACTTGGACTACGTTTCAATTTCAAATATGTATTTATTTGTCTGACGTTAATTGGGCCTACGCCTGGTTGCAGACATATATATTGTGTGCGTCTGTTATTTTTTTTAAAACGAGGGTAGGTGGAAAATCTTCTAAAAGACCTTGCGGAGACCATACTCCATAGTGTGTGTGTGTGTATGTGTGTGTATGTGTGTGTGTGTGTGTGTGTGTGTCACTATATATTCAAAATTTAAATTAAAATAGATACGATACAAGAACTCGTTATGTAGCTGAATCTCAACAAATTTTCATGTTTCACGTCTTATAAAATATTCGTAAGGAACCAAGAAATGGGAAACTTCATGAACAAAAAAAAATGTCTCTCGAGAGAATATTTCTCAAACGTCAGAAACTACAGAACTTCAAAGCTTCTTTTGCTGTTCCCCTGACTATTATCGTTGAACCAGTGTTCTTTAAGTTAGTATCAATAGAATAAAACTTTTACAATACCGTTTATCTCGCAAAATACTATGGCTGAAAATAGAACTTACAAATGCCTGTATGTGTGTATAATAGATTAGACGAGACTAATGAGACTTTAAAATAATTTATGCAAATTTAAATTTTATTTACAGTTCCGTGCACGAGTGTGAATGACCGGCAGAAAACCAGAAGGTTGGGAATATTTTAAAGTCGATTAAAGATACGAAGATCCGACGCATTCAGACACCGTAAAAAAGGTTGACGTCTCTGTTATTTACAGAAAGTAATTTTGAGAACATCCACTTAAAAATAAAAATGATAAAGACAATAAATGAACTCTGGAACTGAACTATGCTATTCAAAGTATTAGGTATGTGATACAACTACAAAACTTGATATAAAAGCCTTCTAAATATTTTATTTCTTATAAATAAATTGTATTCGGGGAAAAAAATTCACTCAATATCTGTAAACCCGTTATATTTCATTAAATAAACTGATATATATGCAATTGTACTTCCAAGTGTTAGTAGCCGTATATGTTAAACGTTTCCCAAGAGCTTTCAAACAGTTCCTAATTATTTTCGCGGACATAAGTCCTCAAAATCAAACTTTTATAATATTTATTTAGAGGAACAACTCTTGTGTTTTTCATTTCTACATAAATTTCAAAATATATTTCAAGGCTCTAGTTTCAGTGTGGAGGAATGGAGCAAAAAGCGCCCGACCGAAAAAAATAAAACAGGAATAATTATCCAAATAACACGTACACGTTACATGCTTGTTTATCGTACGATTAACGTTTGTGTTAATTCATTGGCTTTGTCTTGTTGACAGATGCACTGAGATTCCGGGTTTCGTCCTCTAATCCCTGGTGACAATGCATTGTGCAGCTTGTTCACATATGCACCACTTAATAAACCAGGCCACACGGGTAACTGACTTCCGTGTCATGAGTCAACTCTATATCCAGTAGAACATCACAGCAGCTTCGTGAGCCAAACTAGTCTTTCTTGTCCATTTTTTTGGAGAGTAATTCCAAATTTTGAAAAAAATTTAATCCAAAACGAATACGAGTAGATATTTCCCTCCCAAATACATCATCTTTTTTAAATTATGAGTTCAGTACTGTGCAGTTTCGCTGACTGCATCACATAGTTCGAATCCCGGCGATGGTATGCGTGTGTTTCCATATTGAGAAACCCCCACTCGTTAGTACCCCAACAAAGAAAGTCAACATAGTACGAAGTCGCTAATAACCTTAGCAACTATAATAAACATTAATAATTGCACGAAAATTTATAAATGAGTATTAATAAATAGTATATTTAAAAAATAATATTATGGCATTGGTGTGCATATTCTATAAATGACAGAAATAATTTTTAATTATCTTGGGATATATGAACGGAAAATGTTTTTTTCAACGTACTGTACTAAATACATCAAATACTGTATATTCGTGCAACATAATCACATTTCCATATCACTAAATCAATTGTTTCACCGCTTTAATAATCAAGTATAGAAATAGTTTTTTTCCCCATTATTTGCTAGAAATTATATTAATATTACAAATACATTTTGTAACCTTGGATCGGCAACGGGATGAAGCGAATTCGACATAAAACAAATACATCGCCGAGATCAAACTATTTTGTTACAATTATAAATTGGATAAAGTTATGATACTGAGGCGTACGAACAAAGGGGAAACGTTTTAATAAATTTTAATAATTACGTTATGTTACTCCAAGTGCTTTAAATATAAACTGGTGAGGTAATAAAGCCGTTATATGTGCACCAAGGTTAATCTTCATTATTAGCCAGATTATGTACCTCATATTAATTGTTGCATGCACTAGGGAATATATTTAAGCGGCAATATGAAGCGGCAAGCTCAAATATACTACGTGACTAGGAAGGCGTGGAACTCATTACGTTTGGTGAGGAGAATATTAAAAAGGAAAGCGCTTGTATGAGAGAACCCTGCCAGTGTTCCAGATTCTGCTCATTGGCCTAGGAAATGCATAAAAATCAAAAAGCGACGTTTGGAACAAATGTATTAATGGTAAACTGATTTCAGGCCCTATCAACCCAAGTAAAAAAGTAATACAATTCAAACATTCGAATATCTCGAGAATTGATAAATATAAAATAATATTTAAGAAAAAGATGAATGAGTATAAAATTATGGCTTAAATAACGTGTTAATAGTGTCTCAGCAGACACCAAGAAAGTTAGGTATAACGATAGCTTTCATGTGTTTTATAAATAAACACGTCTTACCAAAGCACTATTATTTATTTAATGCAATTTAATTAGTAACTGATTTACATGTTAACATTAACTTTCAACTTCAAAAATGTGTTTGGCGATTTTTGTCCTAAGAATTTAAATAATTTGTTTCATTAATAACGCCTATCATATTTACTTCCTCATAGAAACCCTTTGATAATATTTGTTGGAGTTATATCCCTTTAGTACTGTCCGTTGGTCATAAAAAAATGATTTGTCTTCAATATATTTCACTTAAGAAACAATTACTTCGGAGATAAGAATTAAAGTTCCAAAGAAGTTATTGTTCTCGACCATGAAACGCAGTTTTTATATATGCTTCATTATTTTAGAAGTTAAATCTATCAATTCTGGCACTTAAGACACCTATCTTTAAAATAATAACGAGTGAGGCAAGTGGATATTTAAATTGAGAAACAGTTCGTCATTGGAATCCTTGAGGTAAGTGGAGCTATTTTCTTTTATATCCAGAGTCGAAAGCTCTCCGGACTTAACGTGTTTAGGTGTTGCATTCAAGAAGGGGCGCTTAATTTTTGTGATGAACAATGGTCAATGGCTAAAAAATCTATTTCATCTCTAAAATCGAAAATATTTTTATTTTTATTTTGTGAAAAAGAGTGTTTATAAATTTGGACAGTATGAAATCTCTATCGAATTTTACTTGGTAAATATTCTGTCAGCTTCATAAAAGATTTCCTGTTTTTAATAAATGATCTCTTTGATATTCATATTATGTTAATCTTTAGTGATTATTGTTTTAGAAAATTAGAGTAAACATTTATCGAAAATATTCTGTTCTACATTTGAAACAAGGATTACATGAGAGTACCATCATCTCTTAATATCCTTAACGTAATATAAACACAATGGCAGAAAACTGAGGTGATTGCTTTCTAGGCTGTGTGTGAAGTTTTTAAAGTACTTCGCAAGATAATTTTATTATAAATTTATAGCATTCGTTCATATGGAATGTGGTAAGGATGACTGGTAGAATTGTTAGACTAGACCAACAATAATTGTTAATTTATAAAATCTACCGTAGTTTTCTTTAATTTACAATGTTTCCAAGATAAAGAAACTTAGTAAGTAAACAACTCTCATGGATGCAATAATTTAGTGATATGTAACATCGGAGCGTGTTACGCACAATCTGAATGGTAAGTTATTGACGATCCCAGCGATCCACAAGACATTGATTGATTGGCAACGCTCTCAGGTGAGGAATGTGGAATGATCCAGTGGCAGGGTCACCTGAACTAGCAACTAGAACGGCAGACGTTTGCAGAGTGAAAACCAAATTATATTTATTGAACTGAGAAGAAAAATAAAATCGGAGCCTTGCAACCAAATTTGCCGACAGAACGACTGATTCTGGGTTTGGAGCTTATTGACAATTATCCCAAAATTCAATTAATTAGTTTCTTATTTACTATCCTTTATGTTTTTGTTCTTCAACTATTTCTGTATAAAAATTCCCATTCCTAAATTATTTAGACTTGAAAATGTAAAACCGTAATAAATTTCCCTCAAATTATAACCAGCGGTGTCCGAACCAGTAAATTGTTTTTATATTAATACGATTTTCTGGTAAGTTGATTAAAAAATGTAAATAAAGCATACGTATCTTGCCCTTTTTAAGAAAGCTCGTATTAAAAAGATCCAACTTAAAGATAGGAACTTAAGCAATGAAATTCCATAAAAATTAATCACGTGAATAGCCATGAGTTATTTTCAATTTTCTACGTGCCATAACTGCATAAAAAATAATACAATAATCACGTATTAATCCTGTGATTTTTACAACTTATCAACCATTCCCACACCAACATATTTCGATTTATTGGCGCTATTTCAGAACGTAATATGTTGTTTTCGTACTTTTACTTATAACATCTACTTTCGGTATCTTGGAGTAAATAATATTTACTATAAACTGAACACGCTTTACATTCGTATCAACTGAGAATATGTGGAATAACGATTAATTAAACTGTAATCACTAGAATATTTTATAAACAAAACATTCTTTGCTTCAATTTTCATACTTTTTAATTTACATAAAATTTTACAGTTCTTTTGTACCGATCAAAAACGTATTTCATATTCCATAACTACTTTATTTGTGAATACACGCACTCAGAATCGTTCAACAGATATTTCAGAGAATTCTGTTTTAAGTTGTTTCTATTCTCATTGTCCATTTAAACGAAATTTTTATTTGTACATTCATATTATCAAATCGTATATTAGTAAAATCTGCACCTCAGTCATGTTTATTTTTACAACTCCGTCCATTGATTTGAAAAAATATCTGTCCTTCAAATGTAGTGCCTCTGACAGTATAGAATCTCAACGACTGCATCAATTCTAGTGTTTCGTACAAAAATAGCATAGGCAATGACGAGACATCCAATTAAATCTAATACTTGAGCGAACAAAATCGATCGCGGCGTATGACAGACTCTGGAAAAATACAGACCGACGATTTCATTAAACATTTACGATGATGAAATGGACTTCCAAGACAGATGAGTTTTGGGTGTGTTATGAATGAAATGATACGTGAATAATTTATGGGTCCGTTGCAGAATGCGGCATGACCAGGTTGGCAATCGATACACTCACTGCTAAGTTGTGCAATTACGATTTTCGATAATGAGAAACACAAAGAAATATAGTTAGATAACATGCAGTTTATAAGACATCTCTCAACCTGCCCAATAGAAAGATATTACTTCTTACACATAATTTTTTTTTAAAGAAAACAATTATAAAATCATTTCAACGCGTCGGCTAGGACTAAAATTCGTAACGACTAACAGGTATAAAAGAAAAAAACTATTCGGCATACCACAAAATATGTTCATCTTTTTCGAAAATGTCAGATAATTTTAAGTTTAATTATTTTTATATTAATTTTTCATATTATATCGGCTTCAATTAATTTTAGTCAATGATTTCATTAATTCCGAACAGTGTGCAGATGACGTACAGTATATTGTGACTTGGAAATCTAGTTTTTTAAATTGAGAGCGATACTTCCCTTCCTGAATAGTTCGCGTAGCAAATCCACTAATAGACGTCGAAGTTAATTGGCGTGACAAACACATCACCGTCAATCACACGTAGCGAATAATGTTTTCAGTGATACGCAAAATATTGCGATTGGGAAATAGGTGCAGCGTGAGCCAGCTGGGACAGCTGCGTATCCGAAATTCCACTTTTATGGTTCATCGAGTTGAATATTTACAAAGTATGGACAAGAGCGCGTGAGCTATAAATTTCAAAAGATACAATGGTAGTTGTTCGCACTCATGAATTCTTCATGGTAGGTTATCTTGGAGAACCCATCATCAGCTCATGGGAAAACAAATTTGACTAGAGTGGCAAAACAAAGTTAATTTATCGCAGTATTAATGAAATTTCAGATTTCCGTTATATGGGAATGGTGGTATTTTATGGCTAGTCACAAGTCGATAGTCGAAATCTCCAAGTGGAACAAAGCAACTTAACAACAGTGATTCAGAAGTTATTAGTACAATTATATATTATTACTAGCTGGGTGCCCGGCTTTGCCCGAGATGTCATTTATCTATAACCCCTGATATGACTCCAATTTCGGCTGCTTTTGCGCAATTTTTATGTAACGCTACTCGAACCCTAATCATTATAATTAACTCTGAAAAATATTTCTTCAACGCAAATATCTGCCGTGTTTGCATGTTCCAAAATTTGCACCCCGCTACCCCTGCATCTGAGGGGTAAATGCCAATTTTAATGTCGTAACTAAACACAGTGACTTCCATAACCTTTGATTTGACTCCAATCTCGGTTGTATTCGAGTTATTTTACTGTAAAGCATCTCCACCCCAAACCCGAAGGGTGTCCTTTTCACAGGGCGTAGGGGATGAAAATTATATTCAGATAACATTAATAGAAACACTATCAATATCTTTGACCCCTAAAAATATTTATCCGACTCAAATATCGACTGTTTTAGTATGTTTAAATATTTCCACCCCCGCTTCTGGGGGTGGAAGACGCGTCTCACCCCGACAGTGTTTGTTTCCTGGTCGCAAAGAACACGTGTACGAAATTTGGTGAAAATTGCTCGACTGGTGTAGATTTGTATTTTATTTAGAAAACGTTTGTATGGGAAATAGAAAAGGGCTGTTTTTAAGGTTTTCCCGGAAATTATTCGATTTTTTCTCGCCTTTTAAACCTTCCCTAGAACTCCACGAACATTTCAAGACTAAGATAAGATAAATCCGTTCAGCCGTTTTCGAGTTTTAGTGAGACTAACGAACAGCAATTCATTTATATATATATATATATATATATATATATATATATATATATATAGAAGATTCTAAATGTTAGGAGGAACTGAGATAATAAGAGAAACTCAATGAGCATTAAAACAGATTTCACTGATGAAAGATTTGGATCAGTAATAGTTACTGAAAGGTTTCATAAGAGAACTAAGCGTAAAAGTAAACAAAGAAAAACAAAATTTGTGACTGAAGAACGACGACATACGCTCAATACTTTTGTGACCAAGAACTAAAAATCTTACTCGAAGTATAAATACAGTTCGACGTCACTTTTACGGTGAATTCCTTCGAAACTAAATATAAATTACTACCAAAAAACCCTTCTCTTGAATATGATTCTGTTGCCTCTCAAAAATAGCGTCAATTTTATTTAAATGTTGACGTTAGAACTTCTAATGTTAAATATACGATTATAATTACTAAATTTGTGCCTAATTATAATCTCATATCCTAAACATGCAATATTGTACATCAATTGGACATTTAGTCAATTTACTTAAAAATATACGAAGTGAAACAACAAAATTATAAGATGGTTAAAGTGAAACTTGATCTGGCACCGTCCAGTATTTTGAAATTCTTGTTGCTGCCGTTCGTAAAGCTTACCTGGAAACAAGAGAAAACAAAATTGATAAAATATTTAATTAAAGATACGTTTATTATTACATTTTTTAATAATTTATGGAAATGGTGAAGAATTTACGATGTTTTGGATGACATTGATTGGAGTTACACTTGTATTTATTATCGTTATATAAAAAAATATCGCATGTGATGTATATGCATTTTCTAATCCAAAATGTACTGACCGGTCATCATTATTTATATTTTCAGTGGATTGAAAGGTTTCGCAAGTAACTACTATATTAGGTTCCTGATGTCCATACATTATCTCTCGGCGTGTAAACATGTCCAGATCCATTACTCGTAATAAAATATCTAATAAGAAAAATTCTATGGATGATATTACTAAATATTATTTACAGTCTGTGATCTTTATTTATTATGCGTTTAAAACATATTCTTAACAAGTATACTAATTAAAATGTTCTGTTTTATAAATCAATATTTACATTTCCACAAATTATCCTGACTTATTACCAATTTCAGAGATAACACATATTTGTAACAAGTATTAAATTGTTAGAATATTAAAAGTATGACTACTAAGGGGAGTATAAAAACAATAGGAATAATGGGAAATAATTACATCAAATTTTTTCTTTCAAATGTATATTGTTTCTCAGTTTCTAGTTTCGATAAACAAAATAATTATTAATAAATTTTTCGCGGTTAAGCACCAGGTTCTGATTTTTTGACGTTTCTGCGGTCATTCGTCAACATCAAGAAATCTGAACCTGGTGCTTATCCGCGAAACATTTATTAACAATTTACACCGGGAAAGCTTACATACATTAAAATAACTATTAGGAATTATTATTATAGTAATAGTCAGCAAGGAAGGCAACTAGCGCAGTTTGAGGGAGCGGCGGCAAGTCGGACCTTTCCACGATGAAAACGGAATAAATACACACATAGCAACGACCTAACGAGGTCACGCTCTTGACGCTTGCTGAACCCTATTGACTGCGCACGGGGTGGGGGTAGCATCGGCGAAGAAAGACACTAAATTAGGCCGTCATCGAAAATGCCAATGACTGTAGCTAACCATAGACCTTAAAATTATTAAATGGCAAAATATTTAATTTTTTTCTTGTTGTAGGCTATTAGTAAGGCAGCGGTATGCTTTTAAGAAATGATTGAAGAATTTTAAACCAATTGTAAAAACGACATCAAATTCCGTGACGAGCAAAGCATTTCCGTTGTTAACATCTTAATTGTTAATTGATGTTGCCCTCATTTTTTAAAAATTAAGTGATACCTATGTTGAAAGTCTGTTGCTCATACAGAAAGGACTCAAATTAATTATTCAGTGAAAGAAAATGTTGCTACAATTACAGCAACAGCACTCTTTTTAAATATTTTTCAATTATTTTAAATCCGCAGTGGGCAGTGATGCTCGAAATATTTTGAATAATACGCTGAAAATGCACGTAAATTAACAAATGTGAATTATATATGTATAAAGGGCAACAAAAGCTCATTATGACATTGATTAATTATATCTATTGCACTGATATTCAGTAGTTTACGTTACGATAGAATATCAATTACAAAATACATTGTGGTTTTACAGCTGTTATAGGATCAGAGATTATCTGCACTTTGTAGTTATAATAGGTTTAAAAATAAAATTTGTTCATTTTATGAAGAGTACTCAATAAATTAATTGGGCTATAAATTCCTCAGTGTACTGTTTTGGATAATTTTTTTTCAAGTTCGTAATCACTTTGCTAAATTCCAGAAATTATAACTGACAACTAACAAGTTTGTGAAAACGTGTTTCCGCCCAGTGATCGTCAAAAGTTGTAGATTTTTAAACTTATAGTGATTTGCAAGTTTGATGTGAGCAAAGGTTAAACAGGGGCGATTTTCTGAACACACCCGCAGCACACGAGCAAAACGTGGCTAATAGCCTACCCTGATTTTCACGATGCACCTTAAATTGCCACTTTCATTGGTTTTGCCGTTTTCCACGGGGGTCAGGAAATACATTCCATTCATTCCAGTCCAATGATTGAGGGCGTGAATTATTAATGAGGCCTAAGCTGAATACGTATAAATAGACTACGCGGTGCGAATATTATGAAAGCATAATGGACTCAGGTCTTTCAGACTCGCAAAGAGACATTACTACCATCTACAGGTATTGGCACCACATCATTCCACAGAGCATACGCTACAAACTTCGTCTGCATTGAAAATGTTCCACATATAATTTGTAAATATCTCACAGGGCCGTGTAATTAAAATACTAATTTCTATTATAGAATTGTCTATGAATAATTATACTTAATTATTCACTTGGACATTAATCAGTCGTCTAAATATAAGCAATAAGTACTGAACTATATTTACTAGTTTCTTAAGGGAAATGTTGAAGTAGAAAACAAGTAATCACGGTAGATCATCTCCAAACCATACGTAGTGACTATAAAAATATTATAGAGGCTCAGGTCTTCAACAAGACCAAGCCACATAAATACTTCGTAGGGTCAAGGCGAACTACCTGAAGCGACCTTTCCAAAAAATAAGCTACGTTTGAGGCGGTGTCTTGTCCAGAATTGAGCAATAAACCGTTTTCTGATTCACAGGTACATATCCAGTGCAGACTCGCAGAATTACGTATCATGAAGGTGCGTTCGCAACAAAGCTGAGGCGGACAGCTGTCAGGAGAGTAACTCAGCAGTCAGACTTCACGAAAATCCTTCCTGCGACGGCCTTAATTCTCGCCGCACTCAGAGAAATAGTTTCAGCCGCTAACATATCACGACATCAAACACATGAAGTTCTTTAAATTGAAATATATCGGCGGTAAAAGCGGAAACTTAATGAAAAACATGAAGACAAGCTGCTGACACAATAACGAAGAATAAGGTTTTCATGACTATTGAAACTTGAGTAATAATCATCGCATTTTGGTGTGCTGCGATACGTGTAGCATCAGCGCGTAGACAAGAAAATTTACTGGTGATTAGAATATAAAAAATAACGAACAAGTGTGGCAAATCTTTGGGGAATCCGGCCAGTCCGTGAGTACACGAATAAAGGAACGCAAAAGATAAATCCGGCTACTTCATTCCAATTTATTCGCCGACAAAGAACAATCCATGAAGACGAATATAAAATAGTCTTGGTTGATCTTGGGGAAGATTAGTGAGGTCATATAAAATTTATTTTTAAACGAAATTCCGAAAACGTTCTGTGACCCCAAGTTGGGCTTCCAGGGAATTATTATTTATATAAAAATACAGTTAACGATATCACAAATATAAAATCGGAGTGACCCTATAAGCAAACTAGCTCAACGGATTCCTTGTGATAAAATAAAATAAACCCGGAAGGGTTGTATGCTCCGGGGACGCATATACGGGTAAGTGTTGTTCGCTGATCTCATTCGACCAGTTGACCAGCTGTCTTCCAAATCTGGTCGAGACATGGAGTCGGGTAAGTTGCGTCCCCACATCAAATCCTGATCTCCGTTTATCGGCAACGCGTGGGACAAGTACCAAGAGCCCGACCTACCGGATGCAGGTTTGTGTGAGGTTTTCCCTACTTCAGATTTAGGCAAATGTCGGGTAGGATCCTTAAGCCTGGGGCCCCATTATCCCTTGGTCTTCCTAACGCATCCGCCCTTTGCCTGCCATTAAAGGGTGGATAACTCTCGTGCAGCCTGTCACTCAAGAAAAAGGAATCGATGCAATGCCTTGAAAATTGTTCTCGAACGCAACGATGCCAAGCGTGCCAATACGTTAAACCAATTATTACTTTAAAGTAACTATCGATAATTTCTTTATTGTTTCCCCACACAGAAATTTATTTCTGCTTTAACAGCGGGCTACTGATTAGATTGAAAGCTATTCCTTTTAGGCTGTAACATCCTACCAGTGTGTAGATAAATGCTATTTCTTTTCTGAATTCAATTCAATTTCAGGCATTCGGAAGGATTCTGTTAAATTTTCACAATAAACCTTGTTAGTAGATTTCCGGGCGTACATTTAATTGTAGAATAAAAAAACGTCTCTAATGATATTCATTAATAAGACAATTAGGAGAAACGAGCGCACCTGACCCGGCGGGTCCAAGTAAAATATTTGTCATACGAAATAAAATACAATGTTCGGAGAAAACATTTTAAGGGGCGTACGCAGAAGACAGGAGATAGTCTTCGTAATTACCCATAATGATTCAAAAAAATATTGCTCTGTATGTTGATTTTTACGTTAAAAATTATATATTCAAAACAATATTATATATGAGTTAATGTCAGCGTTTAAAACATACTTTTCTAGATTTCTGTGACTATCCAAAATCGGGCCTCAATTCAAAGTGTGTTCTGTGATACAAGGTACTAAAGCACTAAATCCAGTACACGGATACCACCAATGTGATATCTGCTCTCACCCAATTTCTGCCCAATTAATTAGGCACGTTATAAGCCATTATCCAGAATGTTGTTCGATAGTTAGTCTATCAGCTAGAGGACACCAATATTATGCGGACATATGAACCGCATAGGCCGCCACTTCAATTTATTTTAATTACGAGATATTAATAGCCTCTACTTATAATAATTTTCAATTAATGGTATATTTAATAAGTAATGTACCTCAGAGGTGTGATCGAGAAAGAATTTTTCTTAAGTTTAAAAATGGATCTACAACTCTGGATAGTTAGAAAAATAAACATGAAGATAATTTATATATAAAAACGATATTTTAGCACGCTTCAATCTCAATAAGTTTTTCTCAGTCTTTTTTAAAAATTGAGTGGCATTGTGTAACTTAAAAAGTCCTCATCAGGTATCCAACTGTGAAAACAGAACGTTCAGTAAGTGTAATCATATAAATATAGGGTTCTTATATCGCCTTTCTGCAGTTACATTTATATCGTTAGGTCTACAAATAAAAATTTATATGAAGTAAACGAAGAAGAATACAGTGCCATTTAGATAAAAGTAAATATTTACCTATGGAATCCTTAATGTGAGCTTAGACTTAGGTCTTGGAATATTCATAGTTTATAAAAAAATATATAATTTACGTTCCTTAAGTATCACGTGTGGCTTGATTTACAATGTTTATCATCTCCGCTCTCACAAACATATTTTCATTTACGTCTCTTTACAGATATCTTTGATTAAAAACGAAATTAAAATCATGATCATGAACTTCGAAAATATTGTAACAAATTATTTTTGGCCTTTTACTAATATATCATGTATCAATGTGTAAACTAGAAGCTTTCAAACTCCCCGGCGGTTTATTTTTCAAGGGGCTAAAAACGTTGCACATGACAAGCCCCTCAAGGTCTTCGATGATGGATTAATCTGCAGAAGTCGTTGGTCGCTCCCTGGCCTCTTGCAGATTTTCTTTAGAGGACGTTACACACGGCAAGAAATATTTCCTTGGAATATTGTTATTCGGGTTATCCATCGTGCGACACGCAGAAATATGAAACTGTATAGGAACGGAAACCATTGGGAAAAGTTGAAAAATGATTGCGCAAATATTGAAGTAAGAAACAACTGGAAAAGAGGAGAATATAATTCGTTTATCAAGCAGTGAAAGAAAAATCATGTCTTCTTCAGGTCACAGAATTCTAGGGAACAACGGAGAGTGCGTGTTTGGTTCAGCCAAGGCATACAGACAAATCTCATTTGTTCGCGTATATCAGTCGTGAAATTGAGTTTGAGTGGTAATTGTCTGTAGTGTGTAAAAACGTTGACGCTTATCGTGTTAGCCTCTCACAATAAAAATATTTTAGTTTACATCCACTTGATTGTCATCCAGCGTCAGAAATAATTATGGGAAAACGTAATTAATAAAGTGATTTCTGGTATTTCAATTGCTTGTAATGCGATCGTCCTTTGTGAAATAGCGCACTGCCTTTTTAACAATTACAAATTAATATTGTATGTATACACACCATCATATTGGGTTCAAATTCAAGTACATAACGCAATTAATAATGGAAGCCACGTCAATGGACCAGGATTTGTGTAGTACATAATTATATACACGAACAGTAAATTTAATTCCGCAGTCATATTAGTTATGAAATGCGTTCGCCTGAATTACCTCGAGGATAAGTAAATTTAAAAATTCATACAGTTTTACAAAGAACTAGAATTGTGGAGGGTCTAAAGCTTCATTGCGTAACAGACAAACATTTCTATATTTTACGCAAACTTACTCCCGCTGATTACTACAGCTGAAGTACGACTAAACCTTATTATTCCTCTGGTTGAATATTAGATAATAATGCTAAAAACAAAGCAACTGTCGCGAGTATTTCACGAATTTTGTGTTTTAAAATACTGTTTGCTAAATAGAAATTAAGCAATAAAAGAGGAAATCTTTTTTACTTCAGGCTACTTCGTTACATTGACTTTCAGGACGATTTTGTAATAGTATTATTTCTTAGGTCTAGTATTTCTTCCAATAAAATATTTTAGTGTACTTAATTTTGATTAGTTTTTCGATTAATCACAGATTTTAAAAATCAATGTTACTGGATGTTCAAATCGTAACAATTTCTGGTAGGTATTTACTATACCTTCATTCCGTAAAACAAACAAATTCAGATAAAAATATCCGATTTTCAAAAGTAATTTCCGCAGTTCGTCTGCACTGTTGAAAAAAAAATATTAAAAGAAAACTTTACTTAAAACGTTGTAGATGTGATAAAAGAAGTGACGATGAATGTGATGATCCTATCTCTTCATTGCTGAATTCGTTTTTTGTGCTTGTTTTATACGGGGAAAAAAACTGGTTCGGGATGAATATGAGCAATGGCAGTGTAAATTGAACACCAACTATTTTTTTTATTTTTACCATTTCTGTTTGTAAAATAAATACCACAACTTTTTTTTCTTAAGAGTCTGGGATTTCGTGCAGTTCCATAAGCCTGAAGCATCTTTGGTGAAATGGTTGCCTCGAGCTGGCAGTATTGGGTGAACTAATAACCCGGAGAACGTGGGAAAGGTAGGGATCAAGGGACCAATTAAGTGTCACGTCAGCCATCGCTGCCAACGGATATAAAATTTATTCCGAAAATAAAATATGAGGGGCAATAGCGGAGGAATTACCCGCTTCTGCTGCATTCAAATATTACCAAACGTTTTATACACGACGCGAAGCCTGGAGACTTAATCCACTTATCAACAATAACAGTTGTAATACGTAATTAAGTTTCACATTATCTCCTATCGCAGTTTCTGATCTGCCTCCATGTCCCGAAACGCTATCATATATACATGAATTTGATTAGTGGAAATTTTATAAACTACTTAAAATGATTTTATAAACGGCTATATTTGTATATTTTCATTCTTTTTGAGTTCGAGATGTGTTTAAACAACTTAACCAGAACAAGTTGAGTTGAATACAAAAAATAATTCTGAGACTCAGTAAAATAAAACTGGGTATGAATAAATAGAAAATTATCGCAGTAAAAATACCAGCAATGCGTCGTCAATTTTGCATACGTAAAAATTACGGTGTTAAATATTCACGCGAATGTTTAAGAAGTAACTTATTATCCACGGAATTATTAGTAGCATTTAGATCTTATTTTTCTACTTTTAAATAAATTATACCCTATTTTAAATAATTGTTAGTTAACAGTTAGTTAATATCATTCATCTTGGACGTTTGCTTTCTCGTAATTATGGTAGAAGCTTACAAAATCGCATCATTCATTCAGAAAAAATTTTAAAGTTTAAATAAATAAAAAAATATTCCAATTCTATTGTTTTTAGAAATATACGTTTCTTGAAAGTTTTTAACACACACCGTGGAATCTTTTAAATTAAATTTTGTTTATGTATTTTAAAATATTTATTGTGAATATATTAAATGAATTCTTCGTTCTTGAATTCAAGTTTTGGACTTGCCAGTATACATGCAACTCTATCTGAGATAAAAAATTCGCATATTACTCTGTTATTCGCCGTTGCCGTTCACGGTCTCTTATTCGCGGTGTTAATTAAAACCGTAAATAATTCAATCATTTCAGGTCGGTATGTTACACGCTAAAAATTGCACCCTACGACGAGTCTTGAATCTTGTTCGTAATTAGAGATCAACAGAAAACGGAATGGTTTGTATTAATGACGCAGTAGAAAATTACGTACCTTTCAATACTGAAATGATCGCTAATTTCAAGTATCAGTAATTAAAAATGTTTAGAAATTAGATACTCAGTAATAGAATAAACGTTGAAAGAAAGCATGAATACTTCGTGGCAGTAAAATCAGAGCTCCGACAGTAATTACTGGTTTATTCACAAATATTAAATTATTAAATTTATGTATCTGAAAATAACGGGAAATGGCATTCTGCATCAACTACAATTTATGATTCTCATTGGATATTCCTACAATTTGGCAACCTGCCGGATACAAACAGTCTATTACATTCTGTGGCATTAAAATTAAATTAACGAAAAGTGATGGGAGTATAAAACCTATTGTTGACCATTAAGTCGTTATTTTCAATTCAAATAGGTTTATAGCCCGCGTAACAACAAATTTGCGAAGCGTATTTGACTCCCGATGCATTTTATTTTAATAAATTCAAAGTAAGTGTTGATATGGATTATAATAATTACAAATGTGGTTAAATTTTTAAATTTGCAATTTAAAATATATTAAACATTTATTAGAATTTATATGTTGACCTTTATGTGTCTCTATAAAAATAATAACTTTGACAGCGTAATTATTAATCCTGAATTAGATGGAAATTTTAGGGTATTCACCATCAAGTCTTTTAAATAGTCATATAATGTTTTGATTTTATTTCATATAAGTTCACGCCCACATAAAACTAAACATCTGATTCATTGATAAAACATTAGCTTTATTAACATTTGCACAATAAGTACTCATTTCATGGTAACATTGAAATCATAGTTAATAATTAATACTGAATAAGTAATTACTTAATTTACGCTTTGTCTACCCGTGTACGTGACTGCCTTTTGAGGTTCAGGTGAAATGCGGTTCGTATTGTAGAGTTGAGATGTGCGTTTTGAATGTAATTGAAAGGTCGCGAAAGTCCAAAAGTTGGGTAGGGTAGACGAACGGCAGAAGGAGGGTTTAAAGGTTTCTGTTCCACATCATAATGTTAATTTGGTCAAAAACTCACTCACTACTCGCGTATTTTAACCTTTCAACAATTCGTTAACTTAAAATTTTATTGAAATCATAAACCAAAAAACTAACAAGCAAAAGAGGAGAAACCGATTTTGAGTGTGTAACAGAAACCAATAAATAATACTAAATATTATATTAGAAGCTCTTATAGTAAACCGACTTATTAAACAGTAATTCTAGCGACGTTTTTTAACAAAATGACTTGATTTATTTGCTTCAATAACAGTGAAATATTGTGTGTTTATTGGATACGATGTATGCATTCATTTTTACGTTCCCATATTCTAATTAATAGGAATTTAAAAAATAAACCTTCCAGCATTTAAACGTCAGTTCGACGTTTGAAAGAAATTTTTATTCTTTACTACGACCTTCTAGTTGTAAGTCAACTTAACATTAACAAAAAATACACTTTTCCCGTGCAAGTATATAAAAGTTAATTAATAAGAACCGCTCATAACTTATGGAAAATTTTTATTTAGTAATTATATTTCCTTCAAATATGTTGTATATACATAAGGCAGTTCGTAAAGAGAACTGAAGAACTTCATGACGTAGAAGAGAATCCCCACCGAAAGAAATTAATTCTGCGATTCAAATTATGAGAAGAATAGAGAAAATGTCTAAGTGTCACTAAAATTTATTTTATTTTTGAATTTAATACACAATAAAACAGACAAAAACCTTCATTTAATGAGGTAGTCGGCCAAAATTGTGGCCTGAATCAGGGGTAACCTGATTGACACGTGAATTAAAGCTGCAATTTCTAAATTAATTCGGTTCGTTATGGCCTATAGTTTGAAATTAAAATTAACATTTGCCGGTACTTATTATGTATATCTTTAAAATAAGATAAGGATGGTAATTAAATAATCGAATTGGGAAAATATTCGAAAAATCACCCGCCAGACACATTGTAATAGACGAAGTTATTTTCTTTCGTATCTAAATAGAGTGGAATATTCCCTGCGCACCAATAGTGTATTGCTTGCTGAACTGCGAAATTAGCAATCAATATTTCTGTCAGAGTGTAGGTGACTATATTCCCACATGGGAACTAGTTCAAAGAAATCACGGCTTCAGTGCTTCGTTGGACTGAAATTACCTATGAAGCGAAAAATTTTTTGCTACAACCAAATCAACTTAAATGTGACGCATATGATGCTACTCAAATTTCTCTACAACGACCATATTGGACGAAAGTAGAGCGCAGAAATTCTTTCACAAATAGGTGTGATTTTGCAAGCGATTCAGATTCAGTAAAAGACTTGTCTTTATTTCTCAAAATTAATAAAGTTGAAAAATGTATTATAACAGAAAATCATTATGCTGCAGAATAATTGGGCACGGATGAATAGTTCAAATGTGTTTATTGCATATATGAAACTGAGCGGTGCACTAAATGACTTCGGACGAAGTCAGTAAAACTTAGTCCGCGTTGGTTTAAGGAGAGGTGCTGGAAGCTGCCTTATATATTGTGGTAATTACGAATATGTAATTATTTAATAAATAAAATTTTACTATTTTCATTATCGGCGGCGTAAATATGAGGCCATTGCATTATATCTTAAGGATCGTCTACAAGCATATGGAGCCTATAATGCTTGCTTGCTAGAGTTGCGTTGTTACCTCAGACAGCATTCAGATGTACGGAACTTGAGAGATTCATAGTTGCTCAGAGCAGGACGGAGGAAGGTGTGTGTTTTGAGACGAGTATGGATTTAGAGTTGCTCGGAGGAGGATTTAGGAAGGTGTGTCTTGAGGAGTCCGTATTCAGAGTTCCCGGGACCACGACTAAGCAAGTGTGATTTCGAAGCTGAGAAATGTTGTATTACAAGTCCCGTTTTGGAATTGCAAGTCGCCAGTTTGGAATTATATTTCGTCTATTGTAATGTTTGAGTAATTATCAAAGTTTTAGTGAACAAAGCTATCAACGGTGATTTTCCAAACAAAGTTATCAACAGTTAGGATCTGAAAGTAATTTGTGTTTGCAAACAAAAATATCTTTAAATTCAGTGAAATATGGCCTTTTTGTGATGTGTTTAAAAAAACAAGTGAGATCGAACCCAGATGACCAGGAAAGGGTAAAGTAAATAAAAAGAATTTTGTAAACCTTGTAGTGTAAATATAAATATCGTCAGATTTCAAATTTCGATCATTTCATTTAAAATAATAATAATTTAAGTCAGGAATATTTTTGCCTTGTAAGATTTGTCATTTATGTAACTATCTTTATTGGAGACCCGATAGGCGGCCCTGAAAATTAAGCCGTGAGACAACAATATCAATTTGTAAAATTGAAATTAAGATAAAAATTTGTTTTATTAAATTACTTTTGTTATATTTTAAATTGGTGTTTTCATTTCAATCCTTTCATTTTGAGCTTTTAATTTGTTTATTACCTCAAGCTAGGGCTTATCTTCAGTTAATAATCAGTTATTTTGATTATTACAAATTTTGACACCTCAACGTGGGGCTTATCTAAGGATAAATTTAATTATCTTTTTTTTGTTATTACAAAATTGGTGCTTCAACGTGGGTCAAAATATATAAAATTAACTTTTATTTTGATTATTACAATATATTTGCGATGAAAAGGTTTTTACGCTAGTCCAGGATCGAGCGAGCTTCATCCTACTTTTCCTGTTTAATACAGAGCGCCATTTATTGGATGGAAGTATTTGAGGTGACTCCGTGAAATAAGCATGGATGTTCTCTGCCTCTTATTAAACTTTCAAAATAATTGAAAAAATTTATTAATTCATCAATGTTTTAATTAATACGAACATGGTAGTTTGATAAATATTTTGTAAATTATTATTGTATAATATTATAGTGTTGCATGTTTAGTTTCACAACGTTGTATTGACCAAACCTCACCAAAAATTCTTTTTATATGCAATGAAACAAACAGTAGAGAATATATTATATTTACCTTTAAAGCAGGAAATTGAAAGCGAATCAAAGAAACAACCACTACCTGGGAGACATTGGCTTATTTGCGAGTCGTCCATAATTAATGAATGTTGTGAGCTAGGCGCCAAGGCGCGCCCGGTGCAATGAAATCCATTGAGGACGCTACAGTGCTTGTTTTAGCGCGTGTGTCAACATGGCCTTTATTAGCTAGCTCGTAATCACTTAGACACTGCAGGATGGATTCCCCCTCGCTCGTAGAGATTGTTCTGTATTAATGTGTAATTGAAACGAAACAGTAGACTGTGACGTCATAATTGGCGGAGAAGGGCTTTATTAGCAGCATCAGGAGCGTAATACGAGTTTACACTCAGAGATAGCATGTACAACCACTGTGCGGTTGTGAAGTATGGTTTTGTAACGAAACGCATGTATGCCCAGTTTTGCGGAGTGATTTATACCACCGCCATTTAACCAGAACAGAATTTTAATGATCACTTCTAAATTTACGTTACTTCATATCACTTAAAAACATTTCAATTAAACCACGAGAAGTTGTTCACCAGTATGATTACACTGGTCACCAAGTATATTAACCACAAATAAATACAAATCATGAATTCAGAACTATTTATTTTGTAAAGATTAAAATGCTGTAGATAATAAAATTCGTATGAATGAAATGTAATAACAATGGTGATCATGAATATATAACGTGATTTCTCCATGCCGATGAATTATTATGTCAGCTTTACGTCAGTAACGTATGCTACAAAAGTAGTTTGGACTGGGAGTCAATCAAAACAGTTGATATTTAGCATCACGACTGAGTGAGTCGATACATTGCAGATTGACTGATTGAGCGGATGACCGAGGTAGTCATTTTGTGATTGAACGAGACAGTTAAGTTTTCAGTCCTTTCTTCAGTTTCAATTTTTTTGGGGGGGTGTAGACAGGCTATGTATAGGATAATCCACATAGTGGCAACTCCCCTCTTATAGCATAGGAAAGGGATTTGAAAGTGGGGATGCGGAAGGGTAGAGGAAGGTAGCCAAGTGTTAACTAGGGCCCCCGGGCTATGGTTTAAGGATCCTACCCGGCAATTCGCCTAAGATTGATGCAGGGAAAACCCTAGAAAAACCTGCATCAGGTAGATCGGACATTTGGTACTTGTCCCACGCCCTTCGGGAAAGGGGTTTGCTGTGGGGTCGCGGCTTTCCCCTCGCCGTGCCTTGACCGGTTTAGGAGGCAGCTGGCGACTATTCCAATAGGAATAGCGAATAACTCTTACTGTATGTCCAAAGTCTGCGACCCCGGAACATACACCTCTGAAAACAGGCCGAGGTGCCTCGGCATGTGGGAACTTTAGTTCAAAAACCATAGAGTTGTGAAGGCATCCCCAAAGGTAGCCTCCTCCAGAGCTCTCTGGGAAGGTTCACCTGCCAGAGAATTCTCAGTTTCAATACACGACGTATTTATTTTTAAAAATTGTTAAATAACTGACATGTGAGATGTAAGGAAATTTACGACGTCATTGTATGACTACGTCCAACTACTGATTCAGAATATTTTCGTAAATTTAACAGTTATATTTTAGTATTTAGAGTGATTTCTGCCATTCCTTCACGCCATCACTGCCTGGTAATCGGCTAATTGATGTGTACGAAAGGCCAATTGTATTAATTCCTCGTTCGTCCTTTATACAGGTATGAATTTATTTTGCATGGTTCTTATTGTTATGATTACATTTTGACAGAAATCTTTCCGTTTATTAGTGATAGCCAACAATTACCAATCCCATCTTCCACCCCAAACCTCTCAGAACAACAAAGCATGAACACAAGAGCTGGAAAGTCACTGGACTCTCCACATTCTCAAGTCAGCATGTGAATTATTTACCGATTATTGTAAATACTTTTAAATCATATATCAAAATTGTAAAATAAAAAAGATAAAAGTTTTAAAGAATACATTTGAAATAATTTTTTTAAAAGAAAAACAGTAATAGCACAGAGAGTGTTTATTTTTCTATTTAAGCGATGTTTTTTACTCATCGTTCCAGTGTCACATTTCTTTGCTTTAATAATTTACTTCTAAGCTCTACGAGAATCTATATTACATTTGTACTGATATCTAACGAGCCCCGAGAAAGAAATCAGAATGGCTGAATTTTAATTTTACCTTTTTTCAATTTCAGATAAAAATCAAAGTTCAAACTGCAACAGTTCAATTATTTTTCTTCTACATATATCTTATCTAACCAGTTAAAAACAGGTTTTGGATCCAGACCTCTGTTGTCAGATTGGTAGCGCTGAAAAATTTCGCAGGGTACACCGAAATCGGTCCAACGGTTTTCATGTGAAAATGGAAGAATATCAGACAGGAATTCAGATGACATATGTTTTGATTCATTTAATACATGAAACGTAAAGATAAGCTAAAATATATCGATTATAATCCATGAGTGTTCTTCAGCATACTTGTACGAAAATCTAACATTTCCAAAAAGAGACAGAATGAGGAGTCACATTGAGTCAAATTATAAAGATAAAAGTCTTTACCTAATATAAAAAATTTGAATTCAGCATCAATAATGATTATTTGTGTGCTCCTGAAAGAGAAACGATTGATATTTATACACTCGTCTTACATTAATCAATTATTTGTGGTTTCGACATTTAATATTTTTACTTAAAAAAAAGTTCATTCTAAAGAAAATGATGGAACTAGGGAATAATCCTGCTTCTGATTAATTGAAATTCATTTCTACCCAGTAAGAATTTAGCAAGCCAACTTAAATCAAATACATACCGATAATTATATATATACAGAAAAACTGGACTTAAGTCCGATTTTGAAATAATCTAGTTCCCATTTTAATTACTAACCTCCTGATTTTGTGAAATTATTTATATTACCTGTCCTTAAAAATAGGTTGAAGTTGCAAAAACTTCAGATTATTAAACTCAACACAGACAAAAAAAAATTCATTTAAAAAAACTGTAATCTTAACACATGTAAAAAGCATGAACGAAAGAAGAGAGATAATTAAAGCTTCATACTCGTAAGTAATTGCTGTTTGCAGTTGAGTGAAATTCTGCGCTTAAGGTTGAACTATTATCAGTCCCTAATAGGTTATTAGCATTTTATAAAGTTTGCACTTGCAGTAAATAATCCACAAGCTGGCTTTATAGCCAGGGCTGGAATATTTAATATGCAGCTTGTCAGAATTCCGCTGCAGAAACTCGCATGGAACATGCCTGGGTATTCTCCCAATTTATTATCAACGGAGGATTTTCAAGAATAACATAAGCTCCGGGTTATGTGCTAAGGTACATACACAACTTCACACGCATTCTGCGCCATGATGGAAAGGATTCGCAGGTACACTGGAGTTATACAACATCACTAATTAATATTGTATATATACTATTGAAAATTAAACATAGCAGCACACTCAAAAATTTTAAAAACTCTTTCATTTCTTTGTGTACAACAATTTATATCTCAATAGAAATTCCATGTATTTAATAACCAAGTAACACATTGTTATACCGTATTTTTACTCTAAATAACATTTTTATACGGGTGTTACAGCGTGGCAATTATTTATCGGAAAGTATACGTAGTAAATAGCCCATAAAGTTTACAAATTGATATATAGCAATATAAACTTCATATACCTCGTGTATGGTATTTGCATTCTGTGATTACTTTGCAGTTCCATATTGCGCTCCAATTAAACTATAAAACTACTTTTTTTCGTAATAAATGTGTTACATTCTAATAAGCATTCATAAAACGGTTTTATTATTTAAAAACTACAGAAATAACACTTTTGTGAAATTAAGTTTATTCCTGAAGTATTATTTGTTACATAAAACGTATCTCTCCATTAAGGACGAATCAATAATCTGACGAACGGTTCCTGCAAGTTTACATGGTTACTAAAGATTCCACATTGATTTGTTATTCAGGATGTAAAATCGCTCGCTCTAGTAATTCAGTAACGGATTTTTCAGCTTGAATTTGAAATATGTTAGCCAGCATGAATATTACAACAACCTACAAATTAAAAGTTTTGACGGGTTTTTAAATAAATTACCCATCACTGTATCTCATAGTTCACCGAATTATATAGGTATAGTTCACACAGAAAACGGTAAATCGTTGTCTACTTACACCAAACGCAAACCGCATGCGGTATACGTATGGTAAGTTAGGAGAGAACTAAGAATAACATTCATCATAAGGGTATCATGGATCGATATCCTATGCAGGTTTTAAACGAAACAAACGTGCCCGGGATCCGTTTAAAAATAGTTTCGGTTATCCAAAATAATTTAATTTAAGTTCAAACATACATACACGTGTGCAATACTTGGAGAGAATGCGCTACGCAAATGGCTAGCGATTGCCAGCGCGCACACTTTATTTTCCTATGAAGTTTCTATTAATAAAACTATGCAGGAGGCGATACAGACTCGTGAATATTAATATAATATTCCAGTTTCTTCATCCAGATAATGATTCACGAAAGTGAGTGTAGGTTTTCTCGACGTTTCTGACATTGTAAGCAGCGTCCATTTCTTTTCTTAATTCTCTTCCTTTATTATTATTATTATTATTATTATTATTATCATTAATTTTTGCCCGGTTATAGGTATATCTACAAAAATGACATATATACAATTATATGAGAACATAAACCAACTGTCTCTATAAAGTTTATTATTATTTACCTGAAGAAAAAAAAAGAAACACGTTCCGCCACTGCACTGCACTTCACTTTTTTTATATTTATTTTCTCCTAAATCACTTCACTTCACTGTTTACCACGCTGACCAGATAAATATTAACAAATTTAATAAGAATATATATATATATATATATATAACACCCTATGATTATTGTAGTTTTCTTAGCCTACGTCTAAACTGATCAGCGATATTCGGAAAAGTCGTCAGTAATTCTGCAATGAATTCCAGTCGCGAATTGATCTATTAAAAACTGAATATTTGCCAACGTCTGTGCGTTGCCCTTTTTCTTTAATTTTGAAAGGGTGGTGATTTTTAGAAATATAATTTAGCGCTAAGAGATGATTTTTAATTTCTTTCCAGGCGGATTGACCTGTATAAGCTTTGTATATTGCGGAAAGCCTCGCGTGTTTCCTCCTACTACTTAGTGATTCTAAATGCTCACGAGGATTGTTAGCGAATCGACCCCCAAACAACTTTTCAGCCCGTTTTTGAATCTTGTCCAACGGTAGTGTGTGTTTATTTCTATATGAATCCCAAAAGTTGTCCCATATTCTAAAATGGGCCGGACCAGTGATCTGTAAGCAGATATCTTGGTTTTCCTCGTACTTTTCCTCAAAACCCTATTTACAAAATGTAGCGCACTCCACAATTAACCTGCGACTTAGCTGTCTTGATTTCCCCAATTTAGATCCTTACTAATCGTGATTCCAAGATATTTACAACTGTTTGATTCCGTTACAACTTCATTCCCCATTTTATACCTAACTGGAGGAACATTTTTCTTTTTTGGAAAAATTCTTCGTTGAATTTACTTGTATTTTATTTCTAACTGACTATTCGTAAATTTTGTCCATGTCAGCCTAAAGATTAAGATTTCCCTATAAACCATGAAATCGTCGGCAACAGTTTAATATGTGAATTTACACCCATGGTTAGATCATTTATGTACGCAAGGAACATGAGCGGACCGATCACAGTCCCCTGCGGGACTCCTCACGTAATTTTAACAGAGTCGGACAATTTGTCATTTACGCGAACTCCGAGTGTACGGTCTTATAAAAATTCGCGAATCCAATTCAGTACCCGAATATCTATCCTTGAATCTTTTAACTTACTTAATAATAGATCATGCGGCGCAACGTCGATGGCTTTAGAAAAGTCAATAATTATTGCGTCTATTCTACCTCCCTTAGGAAATAGGAAAGTAATTGGATTAGTACGTATCCTGGCACTCAAGATCAGAGACTGGAAAGATATGTCAGACGACAACACTTGAAGTAAAAAGAAAGATAAATTTTAATGAACAGAAAATATGGAAAGACCAAGAGCCTCCGCTTTGGTCGAACGTCTGAGAGTGACTCTCCCGATTTTAAGAGCATCGCGAGGAGGGGATTGATCTTCCATATATCAAACCCAAAGTGGGGATCCAATTGTAATTAAAAAATGGCTGCCAAATGTTAAAATATCGTCAGATTTTAGTGGAGAGGCAAAATGCGAGGTAAGGCAGATAGTTTACTAGAAATAAATAATAAACCTAAAGTATCATTACGGAATTTGTTTATCGTTCTTGTAAAATTTAGAGGAAATAGTTGATGACGAGAAAATTTGTTGCTACACCATACGATAATTTCGAAAAATCTTTTAAAATCAGCATTTTTATTTACATAAAAAATCTAACAAAAGCCATCACAGACTTTTCCTTCAAAATAAGTCACTTTTAAAATCTCCTTATAGACGATTTATCATAGACTTTACCGATAATGGTCTAAGTCTTAAAACGTACGGTAATTCTGTTTCTAAATGTTCTCGGAATATGTGCTATTTTACATTTCGCAATCTCATGATTTTAGCATCAATCACTTGGTTTGTTAAATTGTGTCCCTTGCACTGATTTTTTTTTGCAGCGTATCGTGAGATTATATTAAGTTTGAGTTGCTATTTTATTTTTGAAAAAACAATATTTCGCAATACATAGCGTCACATAAGAACCGTTCAGAAATATACTCAACCTTCTTGTATCAGACAGAAAAAATTTCCGAGACACTACTAAAGCATTTCTGTTCTTTAAATTAAGTTGCTCTAGCAAGCGTGTAATTGGCCGACCACGAATGATCAATTATTTACTTCCGAATGTCGAATGTATAACATTTGCTTCCTTCGAAACACGGTGGAAAACAGACGCGAGAAAGAGATATGTTCTGGAAATTGGGACACTGTACATCATTTAGTGTGTTGAAAGTAATTATAAAGAGATTTTACATGATCTATCATATTGAAAATTCTTTTTTGACATATAAAAGACTCAATGTGAAATTTTGAGTAAACTTAAAACATTACTACGTTAATTCCTGTTCTGTTTTTAAATTGAGAGGTAATACAAACATCATCGCTATGAACACAGAATACTTATATTCAGATAACACTATTATCTTGGGGTGGAACGACGCCTGTTGTAAATGTACCAAATAATTTTGTTAGTTTTTCTATCAGCCATTTCTGAACGATTAAAATAAAACGATTCTTTCTCTCTTTCAGAAATTATAATTACGTGACGAAATATTTAACAAAAATACGTTTTGACATTGAGACGTTATATGATCTCTTAATACTCTGCATTTTCAGTTTCGTCATTTTACGTGGCAAACTCAACAAGAAAATTGAATCGATAAGTTGCACCCCAGTGTACTACTTTCTTATGAAGTATAAATCATTCTTTTATGCTTTCCCGTGTAAAAATTGATGTCTCTTTCATAGAAAATGTATCAAACAATAAAACCAAAGGAAGACGAGTCGTTATTTTCTAAATTATTATAGAATTGACTAATATCAATAAAATACCATTATATATAATTAAATTATCATATTGATATTGTATTGATTTTTGTACACACCCTGTAATCAAAAAAATTGATATTAACATTTTATCTAACATTTCAATTATCAGACATGAAAGTAACGACCCGGGATTCATTTTCTTTTGTAACTGTAGTCTATTTCTTACTGCCTCTCATGTCAAACCTTTCTCAACACCATTTTCATCACTTGAAATACAGTCTTACAATTCTTGTATGTTCACTGCCATGACTTCCTTTTGTCGATAATTGATATTTGTTTTAACTCAACCGCCGCAATGCTTTCGGTTTAGTACTGAATTATTAATGGTTTTCGCTTTGATATCGTACTGCTGTTAGTGGGCCCAAAAACAAACTATAGCCACGACGCTTCCGCTAGTCAAACTGAAAAAAAAAACAGTCTACAGCACAGGTAACAAAATCAACTGCTCCGCGTGTATACAGAAATCGGTTCTGTTTATTTGAGACGGTTTGGTGTTCCTAACTGGAAATATGGACAGGTATTTTTATTCAGTGGTTTAGTAAGCACAGTCTGCATACCGACAGGCGTGTGTGGACGTTTCACAAATTTCTCATCCATAGTGGATGACGCCTTCAAACTAATGAAAAGCTGCTCCACGCCCTGTATAGGATAAAAGTTTCACTAACGTCAAATATAACAGAAATCGTGCGAAGAAAAATAAGGTGTTTCATTACTTTTTATATAAAATATGAAGATACTTTCTGTTAACAAACCTTCTGTAAATTTGTGTATTTCAATGAAATCTCATATTATTGATTGAACTACTCGACAATATTGACAAGGTTAGTGAGGCTTCACAGACCTAGAAGTCGTATAAAAAATATAAATTAAGCTGGTTGACATAATTGACATCTGGGTTGGTGGGTGGCTGTATTTTATTTAGAATCTAATCTATGAAGAACAGACTAAGATGAGATCACTGAAAGCTAACGGTAATTTAAATAAACTGTAGAACTGAAGTATGATGGCCTTAAATTATCAAGAATTCAGAAGTCTTTACCGGTTTGATTCCTGTTGGAGTTTAATAGGCCGAAAGTCTCGACTCACACGTGGTGTCTCTGGAAATCTGCAAGGAGCATCATACTAAAAGCAAGGCGTTCGATGAGGTGATTAAGTTCTTTCGGAAACCGTGTTCAGGCAATCAGACGGCAGTTATTACTTGCGGAAGCTAAACGACTACAAAAATGTGGTTTATGAGTCGCATATGAGCCAGGCTTCACAGAACGAGAAATATATGGAACATTCGACATTCTTCAATTACTCTTTCATCTCTATAAATATAAAATATTGTTGACAAGACATTTAGACGCCTAAGCCTGGCAACTGATAGCTAGTCACTCCTTCAAAGCTTCCGTGGCAAAATGCACGCCTAAAGGCTGTCGATTGTATGATACTGGTCGAACGATGGAAGTTCCATCTCATCCGACGGCACGCATATCGAACAACAAGGAGTACGGACTGCGGACCCCGTAGGGAGCGAAACGAGCACTCAGAAAGACCATCAAAACCAGTAAACGCCGAAGCTGCAGAAAGCTGTGCAACGAGGTCGACAGTGACCCATGGGAGATGCTATATAGAAGGTAATGGCAAGATTGAAAAGTGTGTCTACAGCGCCTCCAACTTGCCCGGACTAGCTAGGCAACACACGAAGCAGCTTTTAGTCTGGTAGCCCATTCTGTATAATGTGCCAACAGTTTGGGAGAGATACTGATGAATGTCTGGAGGAAGAACTGCCACTCGAAAGCACCTGGCCCGAACTGTTTACCATAGCCTTGTAATAACATTCAACCAGATATATTCCTTGAAAGTGTGAAGAACAATAAACATCCCAATCAACTAATCAGCCTCCAGAATAAATAAATTAACGTTGTGAAACTGAGTCTACAATAGATGCCAAAAGTGGAGCAGCCGATTTTTATTTAAATTTTGTTGCTCTAAATGTAATAATGGCAGGTATACGGACTTTTCGTCACCGAACTCATAGAATTCGGGTTTTCGAACATCGTTCAAAATAATACCACTATTTGCCGTGCCCGAATTAAGTGCCTTGCTAAATCATATTTTCAACGCAAAAATGAAACTACGATAGCTGAGTACTTGCCTCGGTCAGTTCTACTGAGAAATTCTGCGGGAAAAAAATCTCAATTTTGTCGCACTCGTAAGTAAACTAAAATTTTAAGCGCATGAATATGCCCATCGTGTTTCAGCCTGTACAAAATAGGAAGATTAACACACCATTTATATTCAGATGCACTCAATATCAAAAATATCGTGGCTTAACCCAGTTGTAGAATCAAATATATTTTATTATAAATACATATGTAATGTATCATCGTTGAAACATATATAGTAGTCGGAAATTAACACAAATGTACTATCGTGACGCATCGCTGGTCAAGGTCACTCTCAAACATTCTTAAGGTGAGTCTATTTTTTTGCAACAAATAATAAAATCTGGAAGAAATGATTCTGGTAATACTTTGCAGCTGTCATCACTCTGGCGCTAGTATTACAATTCTTAGGTGCTAATAATCTGAAAGCTACACATCTGCATAACGTGGCATCCATGCTCAAAGGCAAGTACTGAAACAAGTTTCTACGTCCATAAATGCAGTAACTGGAAAATATGTAACATGTTACCATCGACTGTAATTAAACTTTATAATTATACTTTATAAATATTCGAACTTGGAATTATAGTATAATCAAAAATAACGTAAATACATGTGGAATCCGATTAAATGCTTTAAGAAAACTCTTTTCGGGGACCAAAGTCTCATATAAGTATTATTATTATAATTTTAGTTCACATTCTTATCAATCAAGTTGCTTGCTTTCCTAATTATATTTCAGCTCATTGGTGCAAAATGTATTGGTACAGTACCTGAAAATGCAGTAGAGCTGTTTCTTTCTTTTCATCCCTTCACATTTGCAAATTTACGTGAGTTCTATTAACTAACTAGATTATACTCGGGGATAAAGGAGAGAAAACTAAAAGTCTCTTCCATTTAAATAATTAACTCTGTAATGCTAATTGAATTTATGACCTCACTTCACAAGGAATATGCGTTCATGTAAACATGGTTTCTACACAGGACGATCAGATCAAAAATCACCTTCACCTTTGGAGTTCGTCAAACGTATTGATTCTTTATGGGGAGCATAGATATTGGTTATTAAACAGATTAAGGAACTAGCGAACCATCTACTAATAGCTCTTACACAAACAATTGTTTAGTTTGTGCTGCTCAGTGTGTCCCAGTTTAAAAATTAAACATTAATGGTTTTTTAATGGTAATGAAGCAAAACTGCTTAATGTGTTCTCTGACACGCAGTCTCTAATATTACGACGAGAAAAGTGTGTATAATACATGCGGCACGCAAAAAAATATTTAAACTGGATAAACGATTCCTCGTTATAAAATTACTCGCTAGTACGGAATTTCTTTACAGTCCATACGGAAATACCTGTATTCCCTAGTTTATTACATTTGAATCGCTCAAGCACGTCACAGTTAAATTAGGACTTGAGCAATCATTAGGACAAAAGTATTTATTTCCCTAAGTTTATACAGCTGTTCAAATGTCATTGTGTAATACTGAAATTCTCAAAGTATATTAATTTAATTCTCTATTAACAACAAGCAAAATTTTTATTTTTAAATAACTTAAGAGACGTAAAATTTTAATTATTGTAATCGAGAGCATATTTTGGATACAAGTGTGTGAGCTGTGAACATCAATAATTTCACCATTAAATAATTATTGGCGTGATGTTCATCTTTGTACTGTGCTCTCTCCAACCAGTAATTTGCATAATTGCTAATCGAAAAGTAATGTATACCGGTAATTCGGTACACACTTGTTATGTTGTTATATGAAATTAACAAAATAATGAAGTGTTCATCAAAGCAAAACTCGAATGATAATGACAACACACACGCCAGAAAATTAACAATACATTCATCTCGAACCCCATTCGTGTTTTAGAACAACGGTTGTAAAACACAGTTTGAAAAAGTTATCTCGTTAAAATATTAACGTTTTGGAGTCGATACATCGACTGGCAGCTTTATTTGGTCTTGCACATTAGTTTGCGTTTGAGAGTGTGTGTGTCCAAAAGGGACAACCACATCATAGCGGTTACTCAACGATTCAACTATTCGACGCCGTTATCAAATATTGAACAACCATACTTTTTTTTTTCAAACAAATACGCTGCGACTACTTATTCAATAATTTCACAAATCATCTATAAACTACAAATAGTATACAAGTTTTTATTAACAGCATGTTTTCTATCATATTCTCATATTCACGTATAAAATAAATGGTCTGAATATAATTTCACACGACTGCCTTGTAGGAATGCGTGAGAGACAAAAAGTAGATATTTTAAGTGAAGACGAAATATTAATAAAAGGCGACATTTTAAAGAGAAAAATTATATATCTGGAGCACATGCGATTATTTGGCAGACCTAGGGGCATTATCGTCTGTGAGGGAATTCAGATAATTCCCCTTTCCATTATGTTCTGATAGAGCTGGGGGCTCACGCAATCTCTGGCCAATAATAATACGTAATAAGGATTCCTCCAGGCTGTCGCAGTCTCTTCACTCAGACTCGTAATTGTTTCAAAGACCCCGAACCGTGGCTTACGGTAAAAATAATAATCATTCGATCGTTATTTTGTAAATATGACAGTCATTTACTTAGTGAAAGTCACATTTATGATTTATCATCAATGGGGATACGACAATTATTACTAACAAAATGTAAGAAGTACTATCCCACAATATTTAGCTGACATATTTTCAGCTATATTCAGCATTGAGAAACTTTATTTATACTGTCGGTCATAGCATTTAGTTTCATTCATTTTCAAACAAAGAAAAAACTCATTTTTGGCAGTGATTTAAAATTTAAAACACCTACAGAAATCAAAGTCGAGTTGTTTTAAGTTCAGCGCATATTGGCCAAAGCGTTAAAACCGTTTATTAGTTGGTGAACGATTTTAAAAGAGGTCGGACATCCACATGGTTCCCGACTGAAGGTGTGACTGCACAGGAAATTATGGACAAAGTCCAGAATTTGGTGTTGATTTAAATAGAGAGAACTTGTTTGAGATCAGTGCATTCAGTTTTTCATGAATAGTTGTCCGAAAAAAATTATCCGCAAGATACGCATTCAGTGGCTGGAATGATATCATTTCGTAACAATCTTGATGACTTTCTGCGCAGCCATGTTTGGCCCTTAAGCAACATTTTTCTGTTTAATAACCTAAATATAATGGTCAGCCGGGAAAAAAATACGACGAACGAGATCAATGCCGAAACGAATGTCCCAAAAACAAAACTTTTGGACGGCTTGGAGAAATTTTAGGCGAAGTGTATTTAGCTGGAAGGAGAATATGTTGACAAATAAAATCAAAGTAAGCACTTCTGTCGTATGTACGATACCATTTTCTCTCTGTCTCCTATCTTAGAATGTCTGCCTCTAAATTTACGAATTTCCCCGTTTCTGCCTCCATCTGCAATTCCCACGGCCTTTGTCACTATCACAAGCCCTTGTATCTTGCCACCTCTGTCTTTCTGTGTTTCCCGCAAACTCCTTTTGCGTGTCTCACACCATGTTTCCGTCTTGGTCTCTCTCCAAATTTGCATCCCTTTTTCATCTAAATTCTCTTAGTTTATCTATCTCTGCCTACGTGTCTCTTCCTACATGTTTATTTCCACCTTTGACTGCAACCGTTTCTGGGAGTCTTTACCACTGTCTGCAGCGTCTACCTCCCTCTTCCTCTCTCTGGTTTCCTTTGTGTGTGTCTCTCTCTCCGTATTTGTCTAGCTACCTTCCTCGCACATAGTTAATTTTCCTCACGAACGGTTAGCGTTGTATGAGGTTCAGAAAACATGAACAATTCAATAAAAAAAATTGTCAACCATATAATTTTTATCCTCAGAAATGATAGTAAAGATAATGTAATTGGGAATAAAATACTAATACAGACCAATATAGCTAGAGTGAAAAAAATAATGTATGAAAATATATTTATTCAGTTCACCTAAAACCGCATCCGTAATATTTAAGAGAAGATAAGTACAAAGACCTTTTCGCTGCCGTATATCTTGTTCGTAAAAATATAATTTATGTTTTTAAAAATAGTAGTTCCAGCTTCTTCACAAGGGGATGTTCACAACTGACGACATTGTTCGCCTCCACTACTACGAATGTGACACGACTTGCAATATTTCACGACGTATACAACAGTATGGAAAAGTACCGAAATGAATGTCCAAGAAAACCGAGGATAAGACAAAACAGAATCAGAAAGCTGGCCCAGTGTCTCCGAAAATATAGAAAATGTCTAGCACTAATCTAATGAACACGTAAAAGAGAAATTAAGTAGGTTTTTTATTCAAAATAAAAAGTAATTAAACTAATGTGAATTAATTCCCGAAAAACTAAGCCCTAAGAATAATTAATATTTATTTTGGAAATTATAAATTGAACTTAGATGTAATAAATTACTCTTAAATTTACAAAGATAACCGCAATATATATGCATTTACAAAATATTTAAATAAGATGAAACTGATTATAAGCACCAAGCAGTGACTGCAAGAATAAATATAGCGACAGTTATAAATATTTGTTGGCAGAATCTGAAAATAACAGACTTAAAGTTGTTTCCGGAAGTTTCTGTGACATTCCCTCTCACTGGTTCAGTTATTCATAGACGGATGAGGAAGTGTTGCCAGGCGTCTAATGTAAAAAAACTATAGTTATGGACACAGATTTTACAGTCCAAATTCAGTGTGCTTTCATTGATTTCCTAAAGGCATCAATGTATTATTATTGAAATGTTGTTAACATTCGTAATATTCTTCGTGAAATTAAATTTGTATTGGTTGTTGAAAGTAAGTGTCGGATTTGGAAAATTTCATCGCGAAATAATTTTTTTAAACTATACTTTTCTTTGAAATAAATATTTGACCATCCTAGTAATTATAATCTCCATTATTTTAAATTTGCATCATGCAAATTTCGCTCTATTTTCATACCTGTTTTAGGTTAATTTTGTTAATTTATTGCGTTTGCAACGTATTTGTTCTGTAAGTACCATCGAGTTGAACACAATCGCTGTTGGTAAATATTCATTTATTCATATGTTGATAAATAATGAGGGGAGGCGCTCAAATGAGGATGTTAACTGGTGCATGCACGAGTTTTCAAGTTAGGCGATACAAACAAAGATTTATTCAAACACGCGGATGAATGGAGCTGAACGTCATTTGGCCGTGTGTCACAGCACACCTGAGCTCATGCCAAGTGACACATGCATAATTCTCACCCTCCACCACCAGTATCGACTCAGTCGCATAGTCCATCGGAAGAAATCCGACTGTGGTTCGTCAAATTTCTCCGCGATTTCAACCAAGAAATTTACACAAATATCGAAATTAAATTCAAACTGACGTTATCATGAAACATCCCCCACGCCAATGAAACCTATTTGTTCCTTGATGTGAAATATTTATTAGTTTGATTTATTTTAAATGTAATAAATGCATCTTATTGATACAACAATTTTTAGATGTCATATATTAATTATGACTTCCAAGCCCAAATTGTGCTCAATAAATCAATTTTTATAGCCCCCACGATTTAATTCATTTCCTTACTAAGGAAATAGCATGTAGAAAATATGGAGTGTTTTCACACGACCAAAAGAAAGGTCTCTATGGTCCATCTTGTCATGATTCGTACTCATATTTGACGATCATCTAAAATAAATGTCTGCTGCACAAATTTGTTCATGTTGTAGACTATATTATTTAAAATTCATAATTAAAAGAAAACATCCTTGCAGGCTTTCGTCAGAATAAACATTTATGTGAAATGTCTTGGCAACAATTATTTCTTCCAATAAAATCAATATTTTAAACGTTATTAAATTAAAAATTCTGCACTTACAAGAAGTACGACGTCATGTGTTTTGGTTTTAAAATTAGAAACTCTGTTTTTTCAGTAATATACTAAAACTGTCACGTTTTCTAGCCACATGACTATCAGAAATGATTTAAGTGTTTTCTTGAGTATGTAATGAAACTGACTCGAGCTGTTGACGCTAGCCGGTTCATTAATTACTTGACGCAGTGAGATAGATAACATTATATCCTAAAAACAGCGCACAGTTTGAATTTTGACGAAAATAATACGGTGCAAAACAGAATGACGAAAGCTGTGAGGCGAGAGACGGCTTGGCCGTAATTATAATGGAGATAGATGGAGCATTACGTTTTTGCCTGTGCATGTATCAGAATGTCTAAACGGAGGGAAAAATTGCAGTGAGTTGAAGCAGACCTTTCAAATAACTCAAGTAAAAAAACCTCTGCCAATTATCTGGAAGTAAGGAAAAAATTCCCTTTCGTTAGTTTCTGTACAGCCATGAAAATAATTTGAAGAATTTCTCAAACATTGATAAAAAATTACGTACAAGAAGATAATTAGCAAATTACATGCAACAGTGAATTTATTTTAATATGATACCCACGTAATAAAATTGTGTTGAATTTTCCAAAATCCTATCCCAGCTGTAAGCAATATGAAAGGGAAAATAATATCACAAAGCAGAGAAAAAAATATTCGTGCTGTGGACATAATTACAAAGCACAGTCGCGTTGCGAGTTGCAAGTACGCAGTAATGTTTTAATTATTCACCGCAATGATGTTACAATCTCCCTCCGAGGCCAGCAGTGGAACTGAATTTTGGAGCTATACAATGTGTGTTGCAGTGGGATGTAAATTTTGTAGTCAACGTATCTAAATACTGTGCTACCAAGAATAAGCAATTATATATATTGGTGTATGCGGAGAGGAACGTGGAGCGGGAGGCGTGGTTGGCAAACAGGCCTAGAAAATTTATGATTCCATACGATACACACGGCATGTTTCACTGAATTACCACTGTCAATAACTGCGGAATATGAGTTTTCCATAAAAGATTTCAAGCGAGTATTTTTTTGCATCATGGCGTACTGAGTAAGTCTGTCAAAAAAATTTCTCCAGTTCCACATGACTATGTAATCGGTTCAAGACAATCTGAATGACTTCTTAATACTTTAAAAAAACACGTTTTCTTCAGTATAATTTTATTCATTACGAAAAATAAGAAAACGGGAGATAATTTAATTTTTAATGTTAATAAATGTGGAGAACTAATTAATAATGTGTATTTTTTGTTCTAAATAAATTGACTTTATAACGAATCAATGAAAAATTATATATTAGTTCAAAATTCTAACTAAATTAATTCTACATAAAATACATCACCGAAGATACATTTTTTTTCACCCTATATAGTAATATATAGCGAGATATAATTAACCAAAGTGAATTAATTCTGTTCCCTTGGAGTGAGTGAGTGAGCAAGCGGAATTCGTAATGAGGACGTGTTTACGTAGTCAAACCTCGAGATTCTGACTATCATTTTCAATGCAATCGCAAAGAAAATACAGGAAATTTTAGATTTAAAACGTGTTACAGCAAGGGAACGTCTCAACGTCATTAAACAAGGTACAAACAGGTACTGTGTGCCATTATATGAGACCAACAGAACGGTGGTAAAATATAAAATTCTTTATATACATATACATCGTTTTATTGTACTTGTTTTTATTCCAAATGACATGAACAATAATTGAAAAATCAATAAATGCCAATTTTAGTAGAAACAAGTACAATAAAACGTTAATTATAATTATATATATTGAGTTTTTGGGCCACAGTTGGTTACAGCATGTGTGATTGAGTAAACGCAAATCTCTAAGCTCGTTTAATAAACTTTGATACTATACTGTTTTTGGTTATTTTTATTGATAAAAAATTACCTAGCGCTCGATAAAAATAGAAATTTTAAAGTAATTGAGAGATGATCTGTGGCAAGGTAAAACAGACTAGAGGATCGACACCACCATATATATATATATATATATATATATATACTAGAGTGTCAAATCTCATTATCCAAGAACAAAATGTTATTTACAATTATTGTACTAACGATTCAGCGTTCTTCGTGCTTTCCTTTTCAGTTTATACCACTGACCTAATATGGCTAAAAGTATTTCTAATTTTACCACGACAAAGGAAGACTAAACGGGGAAAATAGTTTAACTCGATAAGGGATGAGTGAATGCACAGTAGTATGTAGACATGATTGATTTGATTCTGACAGATATCGAAGGCTCGAATTTACTTTCAGACGATGACTTTATTTATGTCAAGATAATTAATTGCATTTCCGGATATTATGTGACTGTTTCTAAGTGTTCACTACCCATATGAACGTTTATTATTCTGTAAAGGTTTACATGACAAGATTTGCATCAGGATGTAGGAGAAGTTGATCTAGAAATAAAAATGCAAAAACAGCCACGAAAACTTTTAAATTGCTTGTTTTTCCACGTTTGTATTTCTGGATAGTGATAAATTTATAATATAAGAAAATACCTGCAAAATATGTAGCAGCCCTCTACGTGAACTTCCACTTTGATGGTTGAGTGTGTTTTGTTAGGAAAAGCTTGTATTTTACAGACTTCATACACGAAAAATTTAAGAATCTATAGGTAGATAAAAAGATGAACTGAATCAAATCTTACTGTATTTAAGTAGGTTTTGTTCAGAAAAATTAATATTCTTTAATCTAGTTTACGCCAGTAGTATTAAAATTATCGCAGATTTTTGTATCTTAAATCAAAGACACGGTTGTAATGCTACCATTATATTTTTCTTCGCAGCACAATTATTTATATTTTTTATTTATTTATAATTACTGTGATGATGCCCATTTCCTTTTTAAGGGCCTTACGATATATAAATCAAATAAAAATCGGAAAAAGCGACCCGAGGTTAAAGCGCCACCAAACATTCGCGCAATTGCGTGTGTGTGGTTGCCATTAGAACATGCGAGTGCAGCCATGTTCATTCATTATTTAGAGCTGGCACTACTCCTACATTGATTCAGGACTGTTCACAACGTTAAGCCTTTAAAGCGTCGCTACTTAAAATAATAATGAAAGGAACATCAAGTATTCGCTCCTTCGGAATTAAGTTTCCCAAACTGTGTTCATTCCCCAGTACAAGTGCTTTACTAGCCTATTATTATTAACCATAAACAATCTATTCAGAAGCATGGACTGTTTAAAAGGGATCATTTCTTGGTATTCGTAGCAATAACTGTTTTTGGTTGAATTAACAGACGACGCACCGTGGAAAACTAATAAGTGACAAGTAGTGCACTTCCTTCTGTCGAGCAAGATAGTTTGTAACACATTTACATCACTCTACCGACAATGAATTTGCTTGTCAGCATTGGAGAAATATTTTCTGAGGTTTGTGATTCAGTGTAGAATTATAGTGCATTTATATAGTGTACCAGAATCAGACACAACTCCAGTGGAATATTTTCAAGAAAAAAGTACATATTTCGATAGTGTGCCAATCTTTGTGGCTTCACTTTCTATATTTGAGTAGGAGATTAAAGACATTCATCTACAGACAGTTATTTAAGATGTATTTGTAAATTAGTAGAAAATGTTCTAACGATTTTATGTAGAAGTCGTCTAAAAGGCGACCGATAAAGAAAATTTCAACTTAAAATGATAAAAAGAAACTTCTGTCACGTTACCAGTTAATAATTCCGTATTTAACGAAGACGTCGTCTAAACCGTTGTAAATAGTTTGTTTGCGTTATAGGCCACTAGCAACTAAATAAACGTGTCTACTCGTCTTTTGATTTTCTCCATTTTATTCCAATTATGCTTTGTCGCTGAATAACGATATTAGACTGTCGCAGTAAACAATAGTACGGTTTTTAATGATTTAGTGATGTCATTTGTAAAGATAAAATATACAAAGTCACGTGAAACAAAAACCCTCAGTGTACTTCGACATCCAGCGCCTTTTTTGAGTTTATGTGGTTCAACAGAGTAAATAACACACTGACTAGGAATGTAAAAGAATATTCATGGACAAATAGACCTAATGTTGTGATATTATTCTACAGAAATTTTGTGGAAAATGGCAACAAATTGATAATGGAACTAACGAAACATGATGTAGTAATACGTGAAATGGGATTTATAGAGATTGAAATAGAATATTTGATTCATTACGTACTTACAATTTTATTCAATTATATAATCAAAGTTAAAAAATTCATAATATACATAAATTTAAGCCAATTTACTCACAACGTTATAGGTGATCCCTTAATTAGCTCAATGATATATAAATTAAATGATTTGAAAAAACTAAACCGATTACATAGATAAATCGACGATCTTAATTTTGCAAACGTGTAACTGTTATAACTCACGTAAACTTTCAACTGTACTCAATTAAGCGTGCGGCGTCAGGTACAATTGTAGATGTGCTTCTGCGATATTGATATTTATCTGTGTCTGTCTGGATATCTCCGTCTATATTAGTGTGGTTGTATATCTGCGAACGGATTCATCTCTAACTATAACTATAGATATCAGTCGTTTTTGGCATCTAGTTATTTCTAGATTAAATCTAGTGTTAACATATCTATAATATAAAATAAGGAGAAATTGTATGTAAATAAAATAATTAGGGAATTCATATGCTTAAAGTAACCATTTAATGAATTAGAAGAAACCCATATTGTAAGTATTACGCTCTACATTCCTGACAATTTTATAAATTCTAAAACGGAGTAATATGAGTTGTTTATCAGAAAAGTCTAACATTTGTATTCACCTAAGGGGCCTATGAATGCAGTTGATGATCATGACAAAGCGAGAATTGCAGAAAAATTTTGAGAATAGTCTAATAAACCTACAGGATTCATAGTGTCTGGCGTTAGGCAAAATTATCACCGCAACAGGAGGCTGCACGTTCTCTCACAAAAGAAAATAATGAAATAGTTAAATGAAATAGTTGAAATAGTTAAAACTACTTATTATAAAGAACCATAAATATTTTCATCCTAATTTAATTTCTCCCTTCTTTTCAATTCGATGTTTAACCTTGCAACTTTATTATTTAACGTACTATAACATTCTTTGTAAGGAACATTTCAGTTTCGCAAACAAGAAAATAAAAAAGTACACTTCCGGAGGTAATTATGAATGTAGCATGAAAAATATCAGAGTTCCCTGCTTGTCAGCCGTTTCCATGACAACTGCTACTACATGAGGAGCTGATATGCAGCTACATTAGCAAATTAAAAGCAGAGATCTGCTGCAACTTGACAACCATCGTCGAAGCACTTTCCTCAAGGCGCAAAGGGCTTCTCCTAGAAGTTCAGGAGTGCACCAAAACCAAGTTTGTACAGCAATTTCAGACTCATGATTCGGATGTATCCAACAAGATACACATTCGTGATTTCAAACTACCAGTAATTAGTTTTATAAGAATTATATATGTCACGCACAGTATGCATTAAATATACGTTACTATAGATTTAAGTCAATTTGAAAATTGACTTAAATATTAGAGACAACGCACGAACTGACCACACTATACAAATTGTGAAAAAATTCGAAACATAATTATCATGATTAGATATTGAAGCATTATTCGTCTACACAAATTAATTAGTAAATATCCAAGAAGATAATAGTTTGTTTGCTATAGTACTGGTAAGGATAACAAATGAATTATATTTACGCACACTATATAACATCAGTTTTCGTACGTGAAGCACTCCATCATATAGCTTGTAATTATATTGAACATTTTAGCCTATACGTATTAAATGGACTTAATATGCAACATTTGATCGCAAAACTCTCTATTACGAGAGTCTGGCAAAGGGTTTACTGAGCATTTACGTCTATTAGCGGTAATTAGAGGCTGACAGCTGTTATTACACATTCACAGATAGCATAAAAATATTTTATTTTCCTCTAGTGAAATGACGTGAAACCTCTTATGGTAATTTAACTATTTCCAAGTACGTATGTAATTCGCGGAGGAGTGACCATGCAGAAAGGGGTTGAAATTACACACAAACAACATCGGTAGAAACAGTATCAAACTCATTGACCCCGAAAAATATTTTTTAGACTTAAATATCGGCCGTTTAAGCATGTTCGAAAATTTTGGGTCCCTCCGTCCACACCCGCCCCTACGGGTGGTAGTCGTGTCTCGCCCTCACAGTGTTTGTTTCCTGTTCAAAAGAAACATGGGTACAAAATTTGGTTTAAATTGCTCCACGCGTTTAGATTTTTATTTAGTAGATTTTTATTTAATAGATTTTTATTTAATAGATCGTTGAGGTTAATTAATTATAATGTAAATCCTAATTACAATTAAATATAAATTTTTAATCTTTATGGAATACCTTTTCATTTTTAATAAACACTTTCTACTGGGTTTTAAAGAACTTTGATTAACAATGCTCTCTTTTACATGTTTAAAATAATATAATCGAACGAGTAAACGTTATATTTATGGTCTATCGAAACAAGTGTTTTGGTAAATTAAAATAATCTTATCTATTTTTCCTCCACTCGTATTAATTGGCTTGGTTTTTGAAGTTTAAGAACATAAGTTATTGAGTCCTAAAGTGAAATAATATATGAACTTAATATGAGAGAGCAACAAATTCCGGTTGTCTTATTGCTCCAGTTATTTCTGGTATACCCGTTTAATATAATGAAATACGAATTCTATCAAATTGAAGTTCTTATAGACCTTATAACTTCCCTTTTGATATAGAATAAAATTCTAGTAATAAGTTGAGAAATAGGGAATAAAAACTCTGTTAATTTAGAATAATTTTGACATATAGCACTGTCTTACTTTACAGATGTTATGAAAGACTCAGTAGTACTTTTTCATACTTAAACCATTTGTAGATATGTATTTTTCATTATATCTATATGATTTTGGATTTATGCCCCGTTATGAGAATTCGTATTAAACAGACAAACGTGATTGTATGTAAAAGAAAACAGTGCTAATTTCACAAGGAAAATTAAGTCAAACAACTTTATTTTACAGGCTCTTAAAAATGAGGATATATCAGAACACAACGAATTAAGATCAATAAAACTAATCAGAACGTGAACAAAAATCCTAGAAAGCTAAAGCTTCTCAATTCACGGGTACCTAGAAATAAACTCCCTTGCGAGAAATTCTATTGCTGGATTACGGATCAGTTGAAACAGAGCACATTAATATAAGTGAAGGAAGCTGAGATAGGAGACAATGCGTGTTTGCGTTTGTTTGAAGACCTATTGCCGCCGCTTTGTCGCTTTGTCCTGAGAAGCGCCTTCGAGAGGTGGTGAATTACAGTGACATACAATTCTCTTCTCTCTTTCTAGTCTCTGCACGCACAGCCGCTGAAATTCAACCTCTGCATTTCGTGGACTGTACTAAAGAGATGTTTGAAACACCTAGTCCACAGTTGCTTTACTAATAAACACTACTCTGCGACAACAATTTTCATTTGCGAATAAACACAATTTAAAATAAGTGTATAGTGATTTATATAAAATATAGACGTACGTTTATTTTATTAACAAGTATCCAATTTTGGACTCCCCTAAACCAGTGTTAGAATGTCGGAAATAATTTAGAAACCGGAATTTGGGTCGAAAATAGACATTTTCCATTTAAGTTCTTGATGAAAAAACTGACGAGTATGTTCAAGATTAATCAGTTATCGTATAAATGATTAACTTCAAGATATAAATGTCTTGAGTTGTTGCCCGGGCCTCAATAAGTGTGCGAATTGCGATTCCGAAAGTAAACGACACATCATATTTTAAAAAAATGATTAATTGATTAACTAAGTTGTTGACATGCATATCCGATTATTAGTTTTAATCTTTAACGAATAATTCTAGCAACAAAGTCTCTTGATATACCAATAATCTGAATGTTTAGCTGCAGTATGTAAAAATGTCATATGTTGGCCAGAAAGAGGAAAAAATTAACCCTCCGGAATCCATGCTTTTCATATTTTTCAGTATAAGTTTTATATTATATTATATTATATTTATACGTTTATTTTTCTTTCCAAGAACAATACTCTCTAAAAGTTTAATTCATTTCGATTATATTTTGGTAATATATTTTGTATTGGAAACTTTATGCGGATGTTCGGTGGAGCCAAGAAGTCAGATTACTAAGCACTAAAAGCGGTCGACAGGCACGCACAACGGGCTGAAAAATACAACCATACGCCAAATAGGCCCATGCCTGATTCAACGGGACAACATTACGATTGGCCAAAAATGTGAAGTGCGTCGCGAATCCAAACCATGTGGTTTCTAATGTGGTTCGTGGATCCAATTATCGGCTTGAAGAGAAGCGATGTAAATTATACTTGCAGAGTCGGCGACAATTTTTGAGTCCTCGTAAGGTGGACGGTAAATAAAAACATTATGTTGTGAAGGGTTCGGCGAAGAATTTAGTGCATATTCGTCTGCGTGACATGATCAACAGACGTGAGCACAGCCTAACAATCTGATTTATAGTGACGGATGGTAACTGCCAAGGTTCTCAATTCTTAGCACGCTTATAGGGGATAATCCAGTAAATATATGTAAAATAAATTGTTTCGCTGCGCTAAAGGAAATTAATATTCTCAGAATTCTACTAAAACAATCATTTGTTAAATTATTATTAATTTATTATTTAAATAAACAACTCCTGCTGGATTAATTGACGCCAAATGTAGACTTTTATTATTTAATAAATCTGATTAATTTTCCGGGTCTTTCTATATTCCCATCCCGCGCTACAACGTAGCCCTACTTTTATCAGTATATTGATCCTTAAATCACTATTCACCAATCGCTGGTATATTACTTTGGCTTGTTTTGCTGTTAAACGCTCTATGAACTAGGCCAATTGTAATTGCGGAGATTATTGCCATGAAAAATAAATAGTAGAATTATTTCCCAACGTCTATACACACGTAGTAATAGTGTTTATGAAAGTATATGATCATGCTACCGTTATGAAGAGAATATTTTAATACTTCAAATACAGCGTTTCACTTTGTTATGGGTGCGTACTTTGTGTATTAAAACCAGTAAATACGAAATTGGCCCCAACTACTGTATAATCCTAGGGGGTATCATGCAAATTGCGAATAATATGTCGATTACAAAGTTAACAGTATAACCGATTCCATGACGACAGGTGCGAAATATATGCTAATCACATACGTAGCTGGATCAAATACCTGGAGAACGTGTTCGAGTTTCGCATATTTCATGGAGCTAGTATTAGATGACGCATAATTTTGCTTGTCGTCTATAACATTAGTGTACGAACTTTCCCATGGGAATCGGCCGTGGCCACACCTTCCCCTTTCTCAGGACGTCAATAATGCCCAAGATGGAATGAGTGCTTGACGTGTCCATTAATTCCACTTTTGTGTTCCGCTGACGGCCGCCTTATCGACACTTACCGAGCTTTACCTTATAATCCATCCCGCTATACTATTACAGTCTCAAAGGAGAAAAAAAATATGTATGAAAATGCATTCTAATGCCTTTCTGCTTTACATGCAAATCATAATCTTCAGAGCAACGTTACTTATATTGTCTAGCGCTTAGAATTAGTATTATTTATCAATTTTACAGAATACTGCCTTCGGAGCCATCACATACGAAGCGTACAAAAGGTAGGAAAGTAGGGGTAAATAGAATTCTGTGATTCCATCATATCGTTAAGCTTGAATTTAAAATAGCCCTAATTTATAAAAAAATTATTAATAAATATATTTCGAACGTCGTGTAATATTCCTTCAAAAACAAATTTAAACCCGGAGATCTAGTTTAAATTTCCCCTCAACCATAAATAATTAAATATTAATTTCTATTTGTTAATTAAGATACAGCTTCATTATTACTTTAATGGTCTTGTACGACGTTTGGGTTCATTTAACACAGCTCTTAGAAGAAATTGCTAATTAGGTTTACAATCTCATAATACTCAAATCCACTTGTGGTACACAAGTGATGATAACAATATTTGGTAAGTACTGAAACTTAAAAAAGGGTAATGGTAAAATGTAATTAATTTAATTAATTACATTAATGTAATTAAATTAATATAAATGCCGCCGACCTGCACTAATAACAGACAATGTTCTGCTACCTTCGAAATGATAATAAGTCGAAAGTTTCCGAACAGTTTAATCAATTCCCCCAAATTATTTCAGCAATACAACGGTTTTTCACAAGTTTTGAAACAAAATTTTACGAATTAACGTCTCTATTTTAACACCACACACAACGATATCTTCTATAAAATCTAAATGCGACCACCTAGCACAAATTCCTCGACTTTAGATCACAAATGAAGTATTAAATTCCACCTGGTGGATTACAGCCTCAAGGAACTTTTCAGAAATTTCGGCAGTTGGGCAGCAACTCAAGCACGTTTCATCATTAAAATATAGTGATAAATCGACTGAAACTTAAAAAATATATCCGATTCATTTTTCTCCATATGTTTCCTCGGTTCTGAACTATTATTCGTTTTGAAAACTGAAAATACAATTTTGAGACTACAGTGGATTATAAAAACATGAACATCGACGTATTTAATTTATAATTGCAGCAACAGTGTCATTGAACTAGGTCACGAATTGAGTGGAAATTTTATATTTTGGTGTAACTGGCACAAGTAAACATTACGTCACTAGAACATAATCTATTTCAATTTCTATTCACAGAAGGATTATAGATCCGCACTAGCGAAATGCCAGTTGTGGAGGCTACGAAATTTAGAGATGTCTTACTTCCACCGTGTACAACCTCACACGTTTATTTTCCTGAAAGTTACACAATTATAACTTGTTTCCAAAGCAAGGAGCCTCGATCTGAGTAGAGATGTTTTCCGCTTAGAAGATACATTTTTAATTTAAATGAGATGATGTCATTTACGTGGAACCATTCACCACAATTAAACAGGCCATTGCAGTCAACTAGCGGAGAATGCCCTGATTTTTCATTAACTTAATTACACTTTAGCATTTATCCTCGCGTAAATGCTCTTCGTCTCAAGTTGAATCAACTTTCAAAATACTCCGAAAAAGAATAAAAGTGAGTTGTTACAGGTTTTCAACACTTGTTTCATTCATATTATAATAACAGTACTTAATATTGCAATGCTTTTGTGAGACTGCCTCCTTGTTTTCATGTTTTTAGATTCAAATGCTTGGAAAACACTTGACTCTTAATTTTTTGCGGAACCACTATAGCCATATATAGAGAATTGTACATTTTCCGCACACAATTATCTAATAACTTACAAACTGTAATTTAAGAAAACAATTTACGGTTGGTGAATAAATATAAATTTTCACTCACACACTGTCAAGTAGTTAATCGCGGAACATTTCTAAAATAGTTACAGACAGTTGAAGAGGCATAGTCTTCCCCAATACGGCATATCGAGTTGTGTGATCGATAAACGGCTTAGATACGGAAATGCTTGACGCAGAAATGAAATCCACTTTCCCCAAAGGATGGTTTAGGTTAAAATAAGTATGCTTAGAACAAGATATAATTATGGACCATAAAATAACATTTTTTACAATAAAAAATAAATTATTTATCATAAAAAAATTGTTTTATATATAACAGCACAAATATTGGGTACATGGCTGAAAGAATAATGTGCTGATAATAATTCAATCAATGCCATGTTAAATGAATCTACGGCTGAATTTCCTTAAAAGATCTAGAAATTAATTCGTAAACTACGATTCTCAATTTAATTTAGTGCTGAGAGTTGACGAAATCCGTAAAAGTTGTCCCCTCCTGCATCAAATTACATTAGCGATATTGCGTTTCGTCCAACATTAATTAATATTCTGGTATGTTCTACAACAATGTCGTAAAGTAACACCGTGTATGTTTCGACTCCGTGATAACTGTAATAACTGATATTAAAACTAGTATGGGAACGATGAGGTGGTATAGTTTTGCCGTGGAGACAAAAACAAAACATATATATATATATATATATATATATATATATATATATTAAATTTCCAGCATTTATTTATTACTGCGTTCTTATAAAATTCAGATGATTGCATAATTTGTTCGAAACTTCCGCCAGGATGACACAGCATGTTAATTTAACAATAAATTCATTTTTTTTAAGGTAACAGGCAACATGAGGGTAATCCACATGGCGGCAACTCCCCTTTAATAGAATAGGGATGGATTTGAAAGGGGGGATGGAGGAAGGTAGCCAAGGGTTAACTAGGGCCCCCGGACTATTGTTTAAGGATCCTACCCGGCAATTCGCCTCAAAAAGATGCAGGGAAAACTCTAGAAAAACCTGTATCAGGTAGGTCGGGCATTTGGTACTTGTCCCACGCCCTGCCGATGGCGGGAGAGGAGTTTGCTGTGGGTTCGGAGCTTTCCCCTCGCCGTGCCTTGACCAGTTTAGGAGGCAGCTGGCCGACTATTCCAATAGGAATAGCGGACAACTCTTACCGCATGCCCAAGTTCTGCGACCCCGGAACATACACTTCTCAAAATAGGCAGAGGTGCCTCGGCATGTGGGAACCTTAGTTCAAAACGCAGAGAGATGTGAAGGCATCCTCCAGAGCTCTCACCTGTTATTTAAATTCATTTCTGAAGTGCCATTACAAATACTGCTGATATTTCCAAATTCGTCTACGGTTGAAACTGGTTTCAATTATGATAATTCCATATTTTCTGAATACAGGAATTAATTTGAATTCCAAGGTGATTTAAGGGTAAAAGTAAGTAACTCTGACACAAATATTGCTAATCTTCTCTCACCGACAATGTCAGTCAGAATTTATTTAAATTATTATCATAAAATTGCTATTTGTATAATAATAAATTTTAAATTGCAAAATAGACGCATAAAAATAGTGGAACGTTATATTAGTTTGTAACATAAATGAACTTTAAATAATATTTTTTTGGAGAGTCGGTAATAAAAAAAGCGTGGCGAAAAGTGTTCAAATGGAACTTTGTTGTAAAAAAAAATATGAACTGTGACGTTAAAACCTATTATTAAACAATAACCTTACAGTTTATTAAATCTAAATATCAAACCTATGATTGTGAACACAGTATTGTTATGTGAAATAATATAAACATAACTGGCGTAAATCAAACCCGTAGCCATTAAAATCAACATACCAAGAACATATTGTACGTATCAGGAGACCACTTCAATCAAGTATATACACTAAACTTTTTTTCCAATTTCCGGTACGCGTCAACAATAATTCAGTAGCAGAAATAGAAACAATGTAGAAATGCATATGCACTGGAGTGTTAATTAAGGCGTGTACGAAAATATGAAAGTGTAAATTGATCCTGATGTAAAAAAAATGGATTGGTTGGTCCATGCGTTAAAATAACATGTGTTGGCACGTGTACGTGGTCGTTGTTAGAGTGGACATTTCAAGCACTGGGACCAAATATTAAACACGCGTCAACACTAATCACAAAGACATTGCTCTCTCGCTCTCAACGTTTACATTACGTACACCAAACTAATCCACTGACATTTATCCCCACGCTAAATAACACTACTTTTCATTTTCTACCTAATATACCTATTTTTTTGTATAACTAGTAGACCAGAATCATATTCATATATGGAATCATTTTTATTATAATTTATTTTTAAATACATACAAACACTGTTTGTTTTATCAAAAAAATATATGCAAGATGAAAATGACATGGGATAATATAGTTCTGACCTTAGTAGTTATCTTCGCGTAATCTGCTCTAGACATGTAATTTTAACACTTAAAATTACATTAAATATATATCTGAATTTGGTATCTTTGAAATATTTGTTTCTTACAGTTTATTTATACAAATTGTCTGGGAATTTTCAGATCTTACAAAACTCACAAAAACAAAAACTTGTTCGGAATAATTTATCTGGAGAAGAATTTATATATATATATATATATATATATATATATATATTAAAAATAAATTATAATAAAATTTATATACATATATATATATATAAATGAACTGCCGAAATTAATGAATTCATCGCTTTTGTAGCCATAATTTATGCATTCATTTGTACAAAAATTTCATGCATTTGTGTTCCCTTTTTCCGTTATGTAAATTATCATCATTTTATTTATTACCTCAGCGATTCGTGCGAGTCCCACGCTGATGTATTTTCCTATTTCTATGAATGACTTTCTCATTTAGGTACTTTTTCAATTAATAATTATATTTATTAATTCAAGTATTTTATTTGAATAATTACGTACATTTTCTCTGAATTATTAAACATAAAAAGTAAGACTTAAAATTTTGTAATTCATATATATATTTCTCTATATATTTATTTTCTCCAGTTAATATCCTAGTCTTATATTTATTTATATATTAAACTGATATATATGGTGTTCGATACTCAATCAATAGAGAAATAAGGAAAGGACTAAATCAAATGATTCGGAAATCATATCAGTGTATATATATATATATATATATACATGTTAATTGGATGCCTTGTAATCTAATGAGATAACGGCCGATTAGTCTGGAATAATTTTTTGAATAATTGATATTAATATTGTCGGTCCCGATGAAACGCCATGTGAGTGGAGCTCCCTGAGCGTAGGGGTGGAATGGGGTGGTATGTAAAACTGCGAAAACAACCGACAATGATCGCGATTTCACGATTTTGGGGGAGGAGGATCGCTAACTTGATTGGTAACAGTCACGATGTTGTTTAATAAAATGGAGAGCGTTTGATCAGTTCTTATCCCTAGGATACCACTCGTCACGACGGGTCTAACTTTTGAGTTGCATTATCGATCACAATAAAGACGTCACAGGTGTTTTCTTGCGGAGTGTATTTCAGTTCACCATGTTCCTCCCACGGATAACATTGTTTTATGCTCAAGACGTAATTTTACCCCTGAATTTGTCTCTCATCGAGGTTAACTTAAAATATTTTATATCAAGTACGGACAGAATTAAATCCTTTTGTTGTCAAGTATAATATTGTGATAAATAAAAACACGACGTCGAGCGAACGACTAGTAATCAATTAAATAAATGTTGCACAGAAATATACGACGTCTGAGTTATCTCTAATTACAGTGAAATAAAAATGACAGAACTAGTATTAATGATTTATGGCACTATATTTTCGGGTAGTTCCACAGATAAACGATTTATTAATACCGCAGGTTTGTTCACGGACATCTTGCTGAGCGATAGTATATAAATTATTAAATAAATTCATTGTTAAAAGCCTATTTAATTTATGTATAAACTGAATATAAGCTACAGTAAAAATATTAGGATGTCTTAATACATTAATAGTTCTTAATATATATGATGTTACCTTTCACTTCTGGATCAGTATCTAAATTAATTATCCAGTATCTTCAAATGTGACATGTTATAATCTACAAACGTATACATTTTACATATAGTCAGTTACACACAGTGCATAGCGTAGCAAGAAATCATCATCTAAAAATCAATTCTTTCGGAACAATAGAAAGGAGCAAACATTTCCATCCGCTCAGATTCACAGAGACCAGAGCTTTTCATTCTGAGTCACGGGAAAGCCGATTTTGATACAAGCTGTCCGTTAACAGAGCATCATTTAGCTACGAGCTTTAAAAAGCTTCAAGGGCTTGCATAATTTAAGTGGCTGTATAATGCACTGCCTGAGCTGTCAATAATAGCGCGTTTCCGAGCTCCACGCCGGCACTCATCTGAGGAAAGTCAGATATTAATTTGCGAAAATCGTCAGCGTGGTGACCGCGCAATAAAACCGGGTGGTTTTTAAGAATAGTAACCAGCGTTGTCTAAGCACGTTCGTAGAAGTGGAATTCTTATTACTAGATTGTCAAATCATGAGCGCGTCTAAGTCCCTGATTCATCAAGAGAAAATTCCACTTGGGTCGTTGGAAACCATATGACACACAGACTATTATAATAAATAAAATCCTATTATAGACCATAATCATAATTTTAATTAATCAAGGAGTGGTGCACAAAGATTTGTGAGTTAAGAATTATTCACATGAACTCCAGCTGAACAACGTAACGTGGAGCACGATGCCTTTGTATTAAACCTAAAAACTGCAATGATGGTTTAAAAAAATTACAACCACATTATGGATTACTATTGGAAACACTTGAAGACGTTCTCACTGCCTACAAATATTTCGTTTATTACATTTGCGAAAACAGCAAATTTTACTCTTGTTTTGAAGTTTATTGACAATTGTGAGATATTTGGTAAATATTTCATCTGGTGTTTCATTGTTTGTAATAAAATAAATAAAGAATGAATCCTACCCTTCGAATAATGAAAACTCTTAGCCATCAGAGAAAAAGGGTTGCGAATCAGAGTCCGTACACTCCTTAACGAACTAAACTTACTAAATTCAGCTTATTTCAGAGAGTCAGTTGCCGGGCCCTTCGCGCCTGATTGAAGGGTCTGGGACTTGCTGCTAAATTTATAGGGTTAGGGGTGAGAATGACAGGTTCTTGTTTCCTATTCCGGTCTCTCATAATTTATTTTATTACAGACAAAGGAACACACAATGAAATATTTACCAAACGAACATAAAAACGTAAAATATTCACACAGATCACACTCACACTCACCAAATAACAAAAACACACGTAAAAATTGGTACTCAGGAAAGGAATATTCTAATAATATTTAAACTTAAGTCAGATATAGTGGCTCGGTTAATCTTACGTTCAGAAATACGAGTATCTACTGGATGACAAATATTTGACGTTCGGCTTCGGTTATCTACACTTTCATAGTAGCCATTCTGAAAAATATATTTTCATCATTCCCGTTTTGAAAAGAAAAATTAAAAATATATTGACGAAGATACATTTTGGCTGTTTTATGCCAACGTGGTTCTAAATGGAAAGTTTGAATTGTTAATCGAAATTTCTCATATGTATTTTACAATTTGACCATCAATCATTTTATTAAAAAACATTGACATTTTATACTAGCACATTTTGTGTTCCCTGTGAGTTCAGAAACGTGATAAATAATCCATTTATAATTTCTTATTCCAGTGGTGTTTATACAATGTAATTATTTCAAAGATTATTATTAATATACTAGATGTGTGCTAGGCGTTGCCCGGGTTGTCATATATCCATAACCCCCGATACTACTCAAATCTCGGTTGCTTTTGTGTTATTTTCCTGCAACGCTTTACCACCCCCAGCCCCAAGCGTTTCTTTCCCATGCCCCAAGGGGTTGAAATTATGCACCCATAATATCGGTATAAACACTATAAATCTTTTTGACACCGAAAAATATTTATCTGGCTCAAATATCGTCAGTTTTAGAATGTTTGAAAAATTTCAGCTCCGCTCCTGTGGGTGGTAGGCGTGTCTCACCCTCACAGTACCCTTTCTCGTGCTTTTAAGAATACGTGTACCAATTTTTGTTTCAATCTGTCGACAATTAAATTTTTATAGAAATAGAAATTAACATATAGACATGCATACAAACATACATCCTTTTTTATTATAGAGATAAAAAGTTCTGCAAACCTACTTCCTACTGGCGTGATTTCATTCTTTTTAAGTATTTTAAAATGTGACAAATCTTGTAAGCTTAGAGATCCTCCGTAAAAAATAATTTCGAAGAAAGAATTTCGGGTGGTGTGAGTTAACAACGCAAAAATATTAAGAGACTTGATTTAATCTAATAAAAATGGTAACAACGTACTTCATAAATGATTAAAAATGTCGTCAATTTTGGTTGAAGTAGACTTTTTATAATTATGTATTCATCCAAGTCACGATATCAGTAATTTTTTAGTTCTTACGAAAACTGTTGTGTTACAAACAACATATAAATGAATGAAAGGACAGTTACAATTCCACCACTGGTGGGTCTCGAACGCATGTCGGGTTTTATTTAAACTACTATTATATAAAATTTATTTCAACAAAATACCCAGCTATATATTTTTGTGAGCTGCTATGAATATTTACGACGGCTATACAAATTCGTACTTTCATACACTAAGCCCAAGATTTTCCACGAATTCAATTGCAATCCATCCCTACGCATCAACAAGAATTCATCTGCAAAAAAAACGGGGTTGAACTGTATGTGTGCTTCCGCATGAGAATCATATTAAAAAGTGTCTCACGATAAACTCGCTAGTTAAACCAATAATAATTCTATAGACGCAGCCGTTGTAACTACCTGTTCCGTCATGAATATAAAGCAGGAAAGCCACTCAAACGCATACGTTCGTACAGAAATATGAAAATGCAGCTGGGCCCCTAAAAGCAGTTGCCGGCCCAAAGGCTATTGACTGCAGATAACCGTAAACTGCGATGTCTATGGCTGGCGCTTTCGCCTAATTGCAAAATGCCGTCCCTTACATAAATTCCACTCATGGCAGTTGTGTTTTTTTCCATACGACTTCTGCCACGTTTACCTGTTGGCACCCGGTTTTATTACACCACAGTGCATTTTTCGGAATTATCTATAAAATGTTAACTAACGATTTATGATTAGATGAGTGGCGAAAAGGAACCGCAAATCACTTGACTCAACTCTTTTATGTACTAAAGGGCATAATATGTGACACAAATTTACTGTATGACTTACAGTTCTGCTATCACTTTATTACATTTTTAGAATACTAGAAAGAATATCTGAATTAATAAATATCGGTTTTTAATTCTGTTGTGAATCCCGTGTTCGATTTTGGCCTATAAAAAGCTGTTTTAAATATAGTGGCCTGAAAATTTGTAATAAATATTTAGCTTTTATAATAATTAAAAATTTTATGTTTATAAAATACTAGACATTACATTTATTTAATAAATGAATTACAAAGAAAAAATTACAAAAGAGTGAAATTTTGAACCATGCACAAGACACAACATTTAAAAAATACTCTATATTAAACTCAAATGGAAATTGTCCAAACAAAACAAATTTCGCTTGCAATATTGCAACTCCTGGAATGATGAAAATATAATTTTAGTTTTACTCTGCGACTTCTCTAATGTCTTAATACGAAATTGGTTTATTGAATTTTCCAGAGTTTTCGATACTGGTCCTTCAATATTCATGTCTGTAATTTTATGATAAAAGATTAAAAAAGTGATTGATTTCCTTTTGTATTATTTTACGTCACTTAATCTTCTGCGAGACCAGAATAATATAACTTCTGACGCAATTAATCCAAGAAAATACCTGTAAATCTTACATTGAAATTAAAATACTTATAGCAGCGATGCATAATTTTTCCAATAATATAAAATTAATATTTTATATAAAACTTACAAAAAGTCATAAAGTTTGTTTTGAGTTTTAAAAAATCGTTTATTAAACGCCTATTTTTTATATTGATTTATTTACAGTCGCATCAACAGCTCTGGTTATTAGCGACTCAGTATGGGAAATCATTTTTTCTCGTCGGGGAACTGATTTGACGAGAGTTTCTCTCGCATACACAAATATCCATGTCCTCGCCTGGATTCGAACACGAGACCTCTGTGATGTGAGGTAGTCACGCTGACCCCTAAACCACCTAAAATTCTTAGAAAGTAAAATCTCCGTTTCGTTTTTTGCGAAAACATTTCCTCATTTGGCGAATAAAATGTAAAAACTAGCGAAATTTTGACAACTTGATCGTGAACTGAATTGGTCTCAAACACACGAAACGGATCCTAATAAAGTTAGCTGAATTCAGAAGGTCGAATATGAGCAATGATAAATCGACTATATGGAAAGAAATCATTGCAAGAATTACTAGCAGAATCAAGATAACGATAAAATAAGGGAATCTAGTTGATTAGATTAATTGACATTAAAATATTTTTATATTCAGCAAAGTTAAAATGCGTTATCATGGGAAATTATTTATTTGTAAGGACCCGCAAATATGATTTCAATTTTTTTGTAATTTACCCAAATATTACATAATTAACGAATATAGCGGTTTACGTATTTCTTTATAGTTTTACTTTATGGAAATTAATGAGGTTATGTGCAAGTCTTATGAAAATGTAGTCGAATTCGACGTTTACATAGCCTATTCAGCCTAGCGACCGGCGTTTTAGCATATCTGTGCGGGGGCAAGACTGATTCGTACCACGCAGTTTTCCACGTCGGTTCAAGCTAAACACGGCTGAGCTGCTCCCATAAATCAAGATGGGGCAGGCATTTGAGATGCGTAGGAGCACGGGGCGTTGCCGGGCGAACTGCACTGCTTAACCTCTCGTCATGCAATCAACCGCAACCTTTGCTGCAGCATCTTACTCACAGGCTTCTACCTCAACAGAATTCTCCAACTAGGCGCATTCAGTAACTAAGGCGAAATAGGCCTGCGTTTGTGACGTGTATGGGAGTAGTTCTCAAATGAAACGCTCATAAGCCTGGCAGAGAGGAAGGATTAACGCGTTCCGTCAATTACCAGTACAAACTCTTAATAGAATTGGGTTAAATTATACTATAGTAGTCTCCAGAAACAGACGCTTCAAGGTCCACTTTACAATCTCCACCACCAATAGTCCATTGCTTACCTACCACAGATGAAAATATCCTCATCATTTATATATATAGGAATGAAGAAAGATTAATGATGCTTGACCCTAAATATTAGTCATTAATTTTTGATAAAACAACGCTTATAATGATTACATAAATCATTGCTTATTGAATGTTGAATACAGGACCAAGTTAAGTCACAATTGAAGAGAACAAAATGGCATCTTGATAGTAAAATTCAATAGAAAATGATTTACCAATTTTCTAAATCAAATTATTATTTGAAAATAAAATTGATTACGTCGACAATTTTCTCTTAAGCCAGTAATGCTCATTCTTTTCACCGTTAATAGCTTTGTTCACTAAAACTTTGATAATTGCATGAACATGGCAATAGACGAAATATTCCATACTGTCGACTTGCAATTCCAAATTATCATATATATATATATTGTAATAAACACAAATTTATTTAATGAAATTTTAAATGAAGATAAGACTACGTTGGAACCCAAATTGTAATAATCAAAATTTATTATTATTAAATTTAAATAAACCCTACGTATGAGCACAAATTTATTATAAACAAATAAAAGTTAAAAATGAAAGTATTTAAATAAAAACAAGAATTTAAAATACAATAAAACTAATTCAATAAAACAAATTTTTATCACAGTTGATATTTTTGTGCCACGGCTTAATTTTCAGGGCCACCTATCGGGCCTTCAATAAAGATTGTTACAAAATGACAATTAAAATCTTGCAATGCAAAATATTCCTGACTTAAATAATTATTATTTTAAATTAAATGACTGAAATTCGACATCTGACGATAATTATATTTACATTAGAATGTTTACAATTAATAAAATTCCTTTTTGTCTGTTCATCTGGGCTCGATCTCACTTTATTTTATAAACACATCACAAAAAGGCCATATTTCACTAAATTTAAAGATGTTTTAGTTTTCAAACACAAATCACTTTCTGCTCTTAACTGTTGATAACTTTGTTTGAACAATCACCGTTGATAGCTTTGTTCACTAAAACTTTGATAATTGCATGAACATGCCAATAGACGAAATATTCCATACTGTCGACTTGCAATTCCAAAACCCGGGGACTTTTAATATAAGATTTCTCTGCTTCCTATTCACACTTGCTCAATCATCGTAAAAGGAACTCTGAATTCTCAAGTTCCGTACGTCTCAGTGCTGCCTGAGGCAACAATACAACTCTAGCAAGCAACCATTATAGGCTCCGTATTCTTGTAGACAATTATTAAGCTATAATGAAATGGCCTCATATTTACGCCACCGATAATGAAAATAGTAAAATTTTATTAATTTAATAAATACATATTCGTAATTACCACAATATATATATTATATATATATATAATGCTTAACTTTTCATCATTTTCTATTATATAAGTTATGAGAAATATAATTTGAATGTGAATAAAGAACTTATAAAAATTTGGGGAAAAAATCCGATATACGAGAGTAGTCCCAGAAGTATCGAAGCTGACATACATATGGCGGGTTGTTTAAAAAGCAAAAGTGGTCTTAAAAACCCTCAAGTTTGAAGGCGTTACATAGTTCGTGACAGATACCAACACTCTCATTGAAATTTTAAAAATAGGATAAAATTGGTAATCGTTAACGTGATATTTTCATTACAAAAGTCTCAGTCCAGCCAGAATCGAAGTCGAACTAGTTTCAACTCTTGGGGAATCATCTTCGTTTTCAACAATAAAATACTGGGTGGCAGAGTTTAAACGAGGTCGTATGAGGAGCCAAGGCGAACATCGCAGTGGTCGACCAAATGAAGTTGACCACGACGGAATTGGTAACGAAAATCCACAAAATGGTATTGGGTCACCGTCGACTTAAATTCGAAAAAAATGACTCTGTGGTAAAATTTTTAACAATGAGGACGTGGAGTCTGTAGTTGACGTCTATTTTGAGGATCTCGATGGTTCTCACTTTACACTGGGTATCAAAGCTGGGAAACGTGTATAGAGATAAAAGAAGACTACGTTGAGAAATAAATATATTTTGTCCAATTCATTTGTGTTGTTTGTTAGGACGGGTACTTCTACCCTCGTTGTGAATAATTATATGTTTTATACACATTCAATAAGATAATTTCATGTGAAACACACCCCAGAATTGTTTTAGATATAACAGAGATAACAATATTTGGAGGATTAATTGTGCTTTTTTCACAGCCTGGAATTTGAAAGAATGATTTTATTAGCGACTCCTTTATAAATGATAGTCCAATATATCTGAGGGTACAAAAGTTGTTTTGTCCATATTGTACTATATAATTGGATTGTTTTAACAGTAACAAATTCGCAGTCAAAAAAAAACGTACATCTGGCATTCTCTTGTGTACACGTCATTTCAGTGAGTATTTTTCAGTGTGACATTGCTGCGACAAAGAGTACAATCGCTGCCTTCAGGCTTATTGCTTTAAACCTGCCACTCGTACTTAGAAAAAACACAAAAATAAAAGGAAATTGTTAGACTAACAGCAGCTTCTCTTTGTCGCTTGCAGAATAAATTACGTTTGCAGTTCACAAGAAAATGAACTGTGTTCCAAAGTTGCAAAGTTGTCTCTTTTGAGGAAGATTATCTTACTATTACAAACAGAAAACTACACCTACTTATGACAAACCTAAAGCCAAGCTAAAATATATTGGTAATAACATTAGGATAACATTGCTAGATTTATTAATGTATGTTTTTTTTGCCCAGACTATCAATAATTAATATACTGCACATAATTACTTATCTCGTAATTTTAATTAACCTGAAATTTAAGGTCTCACCTTAGAGTTCCTAACCTATTTTCAGAAATTAATCTGGCATGATAAAACTGGTTATCTAAAACCTTAGTATTATCAAAATCAAAAGTGTGGTTGTTCATAGCACGTTTAGCTATAAACGAATGTTTAACCTCTGGTATTATATAGTATTCCTTGTGTTCTTTAATATTTTTTTTTTCAAAGCTCTAGTTTGCCCTTTACAAACAGCAGTGCAATCATGGAAATAATTCTTATAAGCTATTTTATGTTTAATGTAAGAATTGAAAGCGTCTCTCCAATTTTACTAATTAGAGAGAGTGAATTGGTGGATTTATAAATAAGGTTGATCTTGAACGTCTTGAACAAACACCTGAATAAAATGACTAAACGTTGATACAACGGAAATATTTTGGTTTTTCAATCGGTTTGGGTGTTAATTTTGGAAGGAAATAGGTGTTTTGCTGTCTTTTATATATATTGAAATCATTGAAATCCTTGGGGGAAGATATTAGTGACCAAGATGTCAACAAAATTTTATTAAAATTAAGGCAGCGAAACCATAGCCGTTGTTTGATTGATTGAGTGATAAGAAAAATAATTGAAGACTCTCCCTGAAAAAATTGGGTTTCCTGTACCACTTAGAAGTTACGTCAAGAAAATTAGCCGGTATCTACTTCATGAGTAATTATATTGATTGAAATTAATCAACTATATGATTATATTTCGCAGGTTTTCCTGGTGAATTTGGTGTTGCAAGAGTTCCAGGAAGATTTCGACGGGGATTGTAGACTAGACGTCGTATATTTAAAACGCCACCCGGTTGGAATCCGCAGAACTCTTCCAATATCAACTATATGGTTTATTTTCGTGGACTGACTAAAAAAATATCAATATACCTATAATAGCAAAGTTATTGGATATCAAACAAAGACAAACAATAATTCTCTATATCCCTCATGACAATTTCAGGGAATAGAGGAAAAAGTGGATTTCCCATTGCACTACAATTGATTTGGTGAAAATAATAATGATTGGAAGTGAAAAATGTAGAAATTAACACTGAATTGAGAGCAATTAACATTTCATATTGGTTAAATAGATACCAACTTGATTTGAAACTATCGATTACTAACTTATTGGGATTGGACATTAATGGATTTAATTCATCTTAAATATTGTAACGGATCAATTATCCTCAATTATTACTAAGTAAAACTTCCACACAAAACAGGTGAAGTCCGTGTCTTTCCCTCGTTTTTACTAACACATCATCCACATCCTCGTTCTTTATCAGTAGAATATGTTCCACTTTGCCTTTATCTATTACTTTACCCTGGATCCCAGAAAAATTTACAGCTAAACACCCGCCCATTTATACTCTAATACAATATATTATATTGAAAATTACTGTAGTCTAATCATAACCTAATCCCTAAAAGAAAATTTTAATACATGCTCTTCCCTTTATTATTTCCAAAGTAATCATTTAGTGTCAATTTTTCAGTTGATTATGTTCAACATAGACGGAAACTTTAAACTATTAGAGGAACACATTGAAATAAACTGTCAAATTGGTGTAAACAAATTATGAAAAATAAATTTTAACTTTTATTTGGGTGACACACCAGAATGATACTGGAATCCTGATAAGAGGCAACCACCCGAAAGACAAAAATACATTCGCCATTATTTCCCAGACACTAAGTTCCCGTAAACGAGAGAACATTGGCATTTCAAGGGGTGCCAGAAGAAGGTCGGTTCCTGACTTCGGTGAGAGAATTTGAGCATCCCACTGTCAACTGAAGATGCCAGTTCAGTCCACGCCAAGAATAATTGACCAGCCAAAAACGAAGGTAAAAAGCACGCCATCTACAAGTGTGTAATGTCTGATATAGTAGACCTTTTTGAAATAAACTATTTAAATTAATACAGCCGAAATATATTCTCACTGCTACTCGCCCCGAGAAAATCCTGACAGTGGAAATAACTCATAACTTTCTCAAGTTTCTGTCCAAAGTTTTTCTTTAATAAGTAATTATTTGAACACACTAACACAATTTAAGAATTTTTAATTACATTTAGAGATTTTATAAAATATGTTTCGACGTTGTCTATTAATACGGAATTCTTTGATAACGGTAAATCGCTCAACTAGTTACAAATATTTCATTTTATTTTCCTTGAATCCCTTATTCTAACACTTAACTAAATTGTGTTTAATCGATGCAACAATAGATTAAAATTACAATTTTACAGTCAATGGGTAAATAAATATATATACATATATATATACACGTTTCAGCATGAAAAGTAAAAAAATAAAATTGGTGTATTCCATGGAAAGCTCAGCGTTAAATATTTCGTATCTCATAAATATGGGAATTTCCATAAACACTGTTTATTATTCACGAAAACGATGGAATTCTTTTTCCCAATATATGTGTATGCTGTCGTAATATACTGTCCCGGTTTTACGTGACATTGCAAAGAAGACAGATCGTTGGCGTTGTAAATGAAAGCTTTATTAATTCACAAGGCAAAGCCCGCAGTCAAGTGACGATTACAACAAGTCAGCAACACACGCCAGACTCAGGGGAATTTTTTTTATATAAAAAAAGGATCCTTTTGAAAAGTTCGATAGCCAACTACGCCGGAAAGTCCTGAAAGTTGATTTTCGTGGCAATATAGACTGAGGCAACTGGTTTCCAAAACGTTGTAACGTTCGCTATCCTTACGGTGCTTAATTTTGAATGTATTTTAAATGATTTCCAAGGCCCCTGAAAGTGAAACGACGTTTTTTTATAAGGGATAAAGTTAAAAGCGTGCCCAAACTATACCTGGCATTTTTACCATTTTGAATAAATTGATTATTTTTCAAGTATATAAGCAAATACAGTTATTTACCAGTTATATAACAGTTAATAACAAATAATTAATGATAAGATCAACATTCCATGAATGATAGCAATTGCTTCAAAAATAACCAATTTTCAATCATTTTCAACTCCGGATTTTAGAGACTTTGTGTTGAATAAAAAAAATGGGTTTTTCATGAATAATAATTTTTTTCATTACTACAAATTTTTACGATTTTTTATTGGACTGTAAAAATGTCATTCGATCTGATACTTTTGTTTCGATTCGATTCACGAAAACCCTTTCAGCAATGTGTTGATCGGTTAAACCATCATTTAACGACGAAACCAGCCTTTCAGAAGTCAAAGAACTTCCGACTAAAGATAAATATTTTCGTGCGATGAATAACAAACTCAGCTTGAAAGTTTTACTTTAGGGCATCTCTCGTATAATATTCTCTGTGGAATGAACGAATGGGGAGTTATGGCATAGGCACGTTCCCTAGATACTTAACACAGACCCACAGTGCTACCAATTCAGCTATTTTTCTGAACAGATTAAAAAAGACTTTATTTATTATTAATTTACGGCATCCCTCACTGATTATTTTTCTTTAATTATTAATCTAATTTTCGAACCCAATTTTTACGGTTATGTTTTGCCGAGTTATTTTTAAATACCCACCGAGACAAAACATAACTGTAAGACCCGGTTATACAGAACATAAAAAAATGCAGTTTACTGAAATCACGAATTTTCGATGATAATCAGTAGTTTTTTCTCATACCTACACTCCTTCATATGAGAAGTGTTTCTAATTCTATTAGTAAGACCTGAATATTTGGAAGCGCAATACGTCTGTTTCTATTTTTTTTTCTTCCTGGTTTTCTCATTTATTTGATGCACTACGTCTGAAGATTAAAATTAGTGCTTTTTAATTTCTATTTCTCTATTTTAGTGCAACAGTGATTCTGTGACAAAGACGTAGCGGTTCCAATTGCTAAGAATGTTAGCTATTTACAATAAAGATTATATATATCTATGTTATAAAAAGTAGAACCCCGAAGGAGAACAAGTTCATCTGAAAATCCGCCATTCTCTGAGAAACAAATTACATTTTCAATGTTACGTTTACACGTATTTCATTTTCGTAATGCTTTTTTCACCTTGCAAATATTATTGAATATGCATATTTTTGACGAATCCCATTCACACTTAAGTAGGCCAGGGACAAATAAATTTAAATGCAACACTGTAAAAGTGAATTTTTGCAAGGACGCGTCGGAATGATTCTTATTACTGTCCACGGAAGGAACAAAAAAACGTCCGTATTTTTGTACATTGTAGGGACCACGAAGCGTTTCTCACGCACATGACGCATTTGCACGACAAGCTGCTTTCTGCAAATAAAAGACACGCCCATTCGCACCTACTTGGAGCGTGTTTACAGCGTAGAGCCAACTCCTCCAACGTGAATCATGGCCGGTAGATATTTATCACGCGGTATGCAGCACCTTCGGTAAACTACAAAAATCGATCCCCAACAACTGAGCCCAAGCTCCGCACTGGCTCAGGCTATTGTTCCAGCAATAAATTGAAATCACTTCAAGTCCCTGCTCGTTACAATTACTTTTTGTATAGAGGTATACGTAAAAATAGAATTTTTCACAACGATTGGTCTAAAAATAAAGAACAAAACATAAGTACAATGTTCTCTTTAGATATAGCATAATCAATAATCAGGGTCGAGGTGTACGAGGTACAAAATAAAAATTTATTTCCTTTCGTTTATGAAGGAACAAACCTGGAGTGCCCTAGTGTTGATAGCTTTCGAATAACTTTCTGATGAAAATAATTTTTTTACGCAAGCCGTGTTGGCGCTAACATCAACGTATAACCAAGTCTTATAATAATTAAATAATTTGGAATAAAAAAATATTTAACGATATGTATGAAACGTTAGAAGATAAACTTGATTAATATCATGATTTTCTCACGTCTTATAATTCGCTTTGTATTAATATTTAATTCCATTTTTGTAGACTGTTTATAACATTTAGCCGAAAGATAAATACAAAATCATCTGGTTGTAGCCTGTTTAAAAGGTTCTTATGTTCACTAAAATTTTAAAATGATAAAGAAAGTGAAAACTAAATGCTTAATTACCGAATTATTATTAATTTATAAATGTTAAAATTTAATAAATAAATGAGCTTGAGGAAATATAATGCACAAATGAGAATATGAGGAGATAACATTTACAAGACTAAGGAAAAAAAAGTTTTGTACATTAGAAAAATTTAACAGTCATAACCCAAAATATAGCACTAATTAATATTAAATATTTTATTGTTCCCTAATGTAATAGATAATATCAGAGCATTTTAGTTTTATAATAATTCACTGAAGTGAAATTTTTAGGTTGATTTGTGGAGATGCGGCCAGCAATATGCAAAAACCAGCAGAAGGGGTGAGAATTCCGTAGGATTAACGTAGCCACTAAGGCACTTGCTTTGAGAAACCGACAAAGGGCTGGTCAGTTATATGTTAAAAGCAAATTTAGCGAATAGCCATTAAAAACAATTTCTAAAGGCAGTGAAGCCAGGAACAGAAAATATATACAATTATGGGCTTGTACCTAATAAGAAAAGATGTGAGGAGACGGAGTTGACACAAGAAGAATCATGAGGGAATAGTGACCAGTTATCATAGAAGATATCAGTAATCAGAGACACAGCGAGAAGAGTTATTTGGACATTGAAGTCAGACATGAGCGGCAGAAATAAGTTAATAAGAAGACAGTGACAACAAATATGAAATGGGCACCGAGGAGAGAGATATCACGTGATAAATAGCTTGAAATCATTTTAGCGAAAACATAGAGTGTCCACCACACTCGTCAACGAATGAAGACGCATCAGGAAAATGCAAACGCAAAACAATACGCCACGATATTTCACACAATATTCATAAATTCGAATGTTTACGTGAGTGATATAATGATTGCGTATTAAACGTCACGATCTGCCACCTTTATACGGTTTATCTATACACACCACTTTTCATATTCAATTATATATCTCACTGATACGCACTTATAGCCCAGAGATAAGAGAGTTTGATTTATTTATATTTCTTAAAAATGGTAAATAATATATAATTTGGTAAGTAAAATTAGGAATATTGTTTAATGCATGCAATTTTATCTGTTACTTGAGTGAAAAAAATTGTTTTGGACTGGGGCATAGGAGTCATATGCAAGTATTAGTGCAGAAAATGTATAGTATATCCTCAATTACTAATGTGATTTAAAGGAGGAACATAATGAAAGTTAAAATTATAAAGGAATAAATAATCACTAACCTCTTCTATTAAATCCATAGTTATTTGAGAGTTTCATAAAACCCCGCATAGGTAAAGCTTAAAAAGATGCAGACGTAACAAACTGTTTCAGATCAAGAGTGCGAGTCTTCAATTAACAATTTAGTAAAGTAATTGGAATAATATAAATTTAAATTTGCTTTAATGTATCCGAATGGCTATGAATCGACTAACGAGAGCTTTTGAAACAATTGAAACTCGATTAATTTTGTTTATTGTCCCATAATAAACGAATCTAATTGCACTGGTCCGTATCAATTACGTATTAATTAAAAGGTTCATTACATTACTTAATAAGTACCAGAAAATTGTTACTTTTCATTTATGCTTTCCATACACATGTTCCAATAATACCAAATCAAACGTGGTTACATTCATACCCTTTTGATAGCAGTCGTCGATTTATTCAAATGAAACAATACCAACAATATTGTTTTGCCGTTCGCTGAAATGACACTCTTCACCCGCCAAACGTGCATATTTTCCTTTTACACCACTTTACATTCACTACTCATTACTCAAACTAATTTGTGGGAGTGAGACAAACCATTACCACCATTAAAGGTCATCAAGCTTAATTATTTTGTTGTTAGGAGTAATTTATTATTTTCATACAAATATTACAGTTACAATAGATTTAGTGCACTTGATTTATTAAAACTAGGGACAGAAAAATCTTTCTCCTAATTTTGGAACAAATTGAAATTGTATGTCTTAGAAAAATTATAGATATTAGAAAAATTTGGAATTTTTAATTCCCTATCCATTCATTGAATTAATAAATTTACTGACAAATTTAATTTCCATTTCTCATATACGATAAATAATTCCAGTAGAACTTTGGAAGCATAATCGTAACTAACTTAAAAATATAGTTAGTAAATAATTCATTAAATTTAGCTGTATAACAGCTACCACGAAAAATCAAAAGCCACATTAAATAATCTATTGTGAAATTATTATGTAGTTATTATATAAAAATATATTAACTCCTAGTAACTAAGAGGAATGTATTTATTTCCTTTTTGAATATAATATTATCATTATTTAGTTTTTTTAAATTCATCATTCTACAATTCACTTCTGTTACGGAATTTTTTAATACTTATGAAATTTTTATTTGTTCCTATCACATTTTATTTCACTTTTTGGTGAATAAATTACCATTGTAGATTAATTAATGTATTGAGTGTGATACCTGAAGTTGTATTTAACATTCAATATAATTACATTTTTTTTATTATTACGTTACAAGTAATATTAAACATTTTCTAAATTTTTTAGTCCACTCCAACATATTAAATCACAGGACGTCATAAATTAAAATTCCGAGGGGGTTTAGTCTGTTTATATATCAGCAAAGTTTGAAATTGTTATTAGAAATTTTTATCTATACTGAGTGGTTTTGAAGATAATTAACAATATTTCACCTAAAGTAATTTATTGTCTTCGTAGATTCCTAGCCTTCAAGGAGAGAGGCGCTCTAATAGTTATTCGGCTATTAATATTTTTCATATGTTATCTACATAATCTTCCCTGATGTTGAGAGCCACAGCGTTGGTATTAAACAAATAATGAAATTTATATCATAAATTAATTACTCATATAAAGTGATTAATTTTTTACTTTCATCAAAATGCTGCTTTTATCAGCTAAAACAGAAACAGATATTGTACAAGGATCTAGTATTTTCGGGAGGTCATTAATGTAAATTAAGAATGTTAATGGCTGGAGGACCGAGCACTGGGAAACGCCCACTTTAATTTCCCCCCACACTGAAAATGCTTTATAACCTGTTGGGAATTCTCGCAAAATAATTCTGTTTTTATTCGTCAAGTTCGACTCGAAAAATATTTTGCAGTTACACCGTAGTTTTTCACCTTTTCTAAAATAATACCGTAATATACACAGTCAAATCGTCGTATAAGAAGAAACCCTTTTTCGTTTACATGCCTCATATAATTAATTGCTTTATTGGCTAATCATAAAACATTTTTTACTCACTGAAATTTTTTTCAAGTTTTGAAAGATTTTTACGTTCACTTTTTGTCAGTTAAATTCAACTTTTTACTGTTCTGAAAATAATGTCGTTTGACTCGCAAAAACTTGTACTCAAGTTCACGATTGTTAAAGACGTACAGATCAGACTGAGTTTTTGTATTTACTCCCTAAAAAAAATTTCTACACTTCTGCTTTAAGACGCAGGATCTTCGAAATCCAGAAGCGGAAAAACTGAAGCAAAATTGTTACCCTTCGATTTTTATCTTTATCAAGGAAAAAAATTTTCGGAAATGTTTGCTATCGAGAGACAGAACTTGACTGATTATTTCCGGGTTCCTGGTAATATATCTCTGTTCTCAGAGACGTAGTCGTAGCATCAGGACTCGGCCGCAGAACACGAGTGGACACTGTTCTGGACACAATAATTTACGAATTAATCAGCTGGCACAGAACCTCGTGTTCGAAAGTCCTAACTACGATTAGAACGCACTTCCTAATATCACAGACTGAATAAGCTCGTCTACTATTTGGAAAATATATACCGGTTTACTGTTTTTCTAACGGTCTAATGATTAATTAATCCTAATAACAAGCATGAACGAAAAATATTATGCCAACCTAGCATCACATAAGTTTAAGGTTCGAATCTCGGCGAGGGCATGGATGTAGTGTGTATGATTCCAGCATCATCATATATCCTCTCGCTGGAGATTTTCCTGACAATGGCTCCTAAGCCATGATATTGATACATGGAATATTCTGATTGTCAATTAATAAATATTAAAAAAATTAAAAAATGTGCTATTATATAAGAATTAATGGATCTTTTCGCGCGTATATTGCGTCAAAACATCACAGACCTTCAGCATCCCCTGATTTCGAACCGTTCGCTTACTTCCCAGTACGCAAAAACTTTTTGGGCATAAAGTGGTCGCATTTATTAAAAGTGGAAAAGGTTCAAGTCGAAACGGCGGAGATTCTGTGCAACCTCAAGGAAATTTATGCTCAGAAATGGAAGGAACGTAATCATAACTGTGGTTGACTAAGTCCGTTCCTACTTCGAAAGCGACCACCAGTAATTTTACATACCATGTGAATCAACCAAATTACAGTATCAGGCTCGCTATTCTTTTGTCAATCTGTACCTGTGGACAGTTAAAAAACGAAGTGCCGGTAGTTTCATCGAATATTTTAAAAATTAAAGCTACGAAGTAAATTTAATATCGACTTCTGTACTGCGATATAATGTTCAATGAGAGGAAAACTTCTTCTGGTGTATTGGACAAGGAGAGGAAATGGCTCTTTTGTCTTGTTGTCGCTTCCGGGGCCTTCTGCACGTGAAAGCTAGTCACGATATCCGGCGATCAGACGACGCCCACTCCACAACCCTCACTCGTAAACTTCTTTATAAGCAATGGTATTGTTCGGGGGTAACTTACACGTTCGTACGGAGACGCTAAACTAACAACTGCTTTCAAAGGCTTCGCCCGGAAACGCTAAGGCGCTGGAGTATAGCCGAAGGTATTTAATAACGGAGAGACAATAGTTCACAATTATTATATTTTTCTGTCAATTAAATTCCTTTTTCGGATGTATATGTCGCTGAGATACTTCTCTCTAAATATCACTGCTCAGTTTTCAGTAAGGAAGGAAAATGTTGACGATATGAGCGTCAACATTTTAATACCAAGTTCACTCTATTATACTTCATGTAGTGGTAACACGTAATAATTTCCTGTTTTATGAACTAACGGTGAAAAAAAGTCCATCAAGGAAGATCCCTATTACGTCGCTGGAAATTGATTATTCATCGCTATTTCAAGATTTGTTAGTGTTATGAATAAAGAAACGTCCTCGTATTGGAATACAAAACACCGTACTTATACACGAATCAGTTAGAAAAACGAGGCAAACAATAACAGTGCTCTGTTTGACAACCATTTACCCATGGTATCTTCAGCAACAAGTTGATAGTTAAAATGTAAATACCCATATGCATATTCATTAAAACAAAATGTTTGAGTGAAAATATATTTTTCGTGAATTACGGTGAGTTCTAAACTTTCATTAAAATTAAACATGTCAGAATGCGTGGATGCTACAAACTGTTTCCTGTGAATTTGTGCCAGATTTTTTAACTTTCAGCTGCATTGTAATTAGTAATGAATAAAATTTTCAACTGGTCATAACTATGCATGAAGTTTCCACAGAAATACACATTAATATGGTAGTAAACAAATATATAAATAAAATATGAGTAAAATCTAAACACAGATACACAATTGATCTTTGGATTGTACTCTTTTCCAGAAGTGTAAAATGAAATAGTAACCTTGGTTCTGTTACATGTTGCGACGTCATATGATCATTTTAAACCAAATTAGCTTTGTATTTTTTTGTTTTCTGAAAATTAATTATATATTGTAAAGGTACCAAAAATTTCCGGTCGCCAAAGAAATTAAAATGGTTTTTTAAAAATATTTCGTATTATTCTGTAGACCACATAATAATAATTGCTCAGAAACTTATTGCAACCTCTATTTTCTATACAGCTAAGCCTAATAATAATAAAACTACTAGAAGAAAAACTTTTTACGACATTCGGTATTAATCTAATCTATATACTTATTTTTAATGATAGCATTAATTTATATAACAATTTCAACTCAAATCAAACTCAGCCGTGTTTGGAATTTAATTTATTGTCAAAATATTAGTAAAATGGCCAAATATTAATTTATCACAAAAACTAAATGTTTTGCGAGAATATGGGAAGTTGAGATATCAAAAATCGTTTTCGAAAACCAAACACTAGTGAAATACTGAAAGTTAGGGGAAAGGTAAGACTGAATTGTCTTAATAAAGCAATTGATTACCTTATACAGACACTTTTTTATGTATATTGTTCTTCTGTATGAAACTGCCTGAAGAAGATACAAAAAGGTATAGAAACGTCGTTACAATATAAATAAGAAATAAAAATTGTTTTCATAAGGTCATCAATTCTTTTATTTATTCAAAAAATTCGAACTTTAATTTAATTTTATTTTATATAGTATAGAAAACATATTGGAGAAAATATTTACCGTATAATATAGTCCATTTTAGAGTCTCACCTTGAAAGACTAATGGTATTTACAGTTTAGCTGAAGTTTAATGAAATGTATTTCCATAAATAATGATAAAAAATTTAAAGTAAATAATGTAAGTATTCTATCAGATTAAATATTTATTACAATCTGAAGAACAGGATTTTTCGAGACTACCAACGTTATATTGTAAAATAACATCATGAATTTAAATAAAATAATAGTTTTATCTATACATAACCGACTTCGAAGAAAAATCTTTTTCGTTGCTATACACAGCCTCGTGAAGTCATCTGAACATAACGGCGAACGAATCAAAACCTTATTTAAACTTATTGAACAACGATTAAGTTCATTTTGCAGAAGAAGCGGCTGTACGCTTTTTTTCTGTAGCAGTAAATAACATTGAAGTTACCTTAAATTGTCAATGAAAACTTAAAATTCAATCTGAGCAATTTTATTTTCTCGTGGTATTTTGTTGGTAGGCAGAAAGTATTCATTGCCTAGAAGTATCAGAAGGTATTAAAAGGAAAAAAACTTTATACTGGGTTAAAGAAACCATCGGTCTGTACCAAAATCTAACCTTCCCTAATATTATTAAGCCATGCACTCATTTTTTAAGTATCACACGATAATATCTCGTCTGCTGTTTATAATTCATACACACGGTCATTAAAGAAAACTTAATAAACAATATATCACTTTCTTTTAATAATGGAACAGTGAATAATTCGTTAGTATATGTTTCAGTTTTAACTCACGGACACCAAACAAGTGTTGCTTTATATTTAGTTTGAACATTGACATTTAGCAGAAAATTGAGATCCTCGCAGAAAAAAATTGAAAACATTTGGATTTAACCGTGACTTCAGCAAGGGAATCGTATTGCAATTGCAACTGTGTTCAGTTTGAGTGTATTTAATTACCAGCAAAGAATGAATGAACACAGTACGATAAGGGTTCGAGAATTCCCAAGCGAAGAATATTTCAGTTTTGCGTACTAAATACGGAGATGTCCCTATAGGCGCATCCGTAAATTGTGGAATCTGTGAAAGGCGCAAGATCGAGGAGTCTACCGATCGAGGTATGGCCGCTTCCCCAGGGACCAATTTTGCTTCCACCGGCTTCGAGCAGACGCCACCGAATCAAAACCGCTTTGCATGCACTACAACCCTCGCTATTGTTGTTCCGCAGACTTATGGCACAACATGCGAGATCATTTCCACTTTATGGGACTAAGAGACTCCTTCTAGTCCACTTCATCTTGTTGGGCAAACACTTAGAATATTGATTCGATAGTCTAGTAGCCGCGTACTGTTAAATGTGTGCACAAATGCTTGAAGAAATCCGTGGAAATAAAAAAGGAATTTCGTAAGATAAATACACCATAAACGTGGTGATATGAAATGTGATTATTACGAAGCATTCTCTTTAGCCATATATTCATCTAAATACTTCACGGTCAAATACGTAGGTACTATACAATTGATACAATTATTTAATACAATATGTAACATTATCATCAAATAATGAAACTTGATAAAATTATGCCACATATAACTGAATTTTTTAATCAATTATTTTCAGCCAACTGCCAAACATACTAGTTCATATTATTCAGATTTATAACCACAAGAAAAACGTAAATTTCAAAAATCGCTGAATTGTGTTCAAACGTATCACAATTTTATGTTCAATTAGCAGAAAAATATTTCGATATTTCTGATGCACAATATCATACCCAAATTGAGCTTGTCAATATATAACTCTCAGTTCTCTGTAGAAAATGCCAAACATGTTAATTTAATTTAATTCCAAGGAATATAAGATAACATCCAATCATAATATTGGGCTTCTCCGATGGAACCATCATGATATTTTCGTTACTATTTTTATTGCTAAAACTTTATTTTTTATTTCAAATTTATATAATAAAAAAGGATATATATATATATATATATATATATATATACGTTAATTTCTATACAAATTTTGACGCGTCCACAGATTGCAACAAAACTTGGTATACATATTCTTAAAAACACAAGAAACGGTACTGTGGGGGTGAGAAACCCCTAACATAAATGTGGAAAAAATTATAATTAAAAAACTAGATATTTTTGTGTTAAATTACTGCGCGCCAAGATACCATGACGTCACGCGAGAGAGACGTTACTACGCGACGAACAAAGGAAAGAGTTTCTTTTTCCGTAATGAAATAAAGCAGAAATATTTTTAATTGAATAAAACGTATAATTTTATCCAGTATTACTCCATCTAATGATAATAAAAACAATGCGAAATACTATACGGTCCTTGCGGAAAATGTAAGCTAATTTACGTGCCACATTAGTGACTCCAAATGGCAACCATTTGTTTACATTGTGAATGTAGTTAAGAATTTCATAAATTTAATCTTTCGTAATGTCTTAAGACTGAGGGACAATTATATCCTGCAATACTGAAGGAGTATATTTAAGTATACAATTCATAAAGAAATTCGGAGGTATATTTGTTGGGATTGATGTAATAAAATTTAATATATTTATAGCTGTTCAGTTAATGCACTATCGATCGAAAGTATGTACGGAACTAGGAACAGATAGATTTAGGTTAAATAACTTCTTGACTAAAGATTAATGTAGATTTAAATACTTTTTCGGGTTTAGATAAATAAGTACACTGGCAACGCCGGGAACCCAGCTAGTAATAAAAATAAAATTTTTGGCTTTTTAATTAGTTTGACCAAACTTTATTTAACCTTGCATCAGTATGTGGAAATTCAGAGAATAGGCCTCGACTGCGTGATTATTTGTCCGCCCTTCATGTGGAAGTCTAATTATTCAACAGTTACCAAACACTATAAATGCAAAGCTAAAGATGCAATAAAGGTATTTGTCATTACAATTTGTAGCCAAGACTAGCAACAAAATACTTCAGAATTTTAAGCCTACAACATCGGAGCATGAATATGTTTTTTGGGGCTTCTGCTTCTTCTTAAATATATATAAGTATAGCAATATCAATTTAGATTATGAATACAACGTGTACAAAAAAGGTCAACCAAGTTGCATTCAGTTGCATTCAGTTGCATTCAGTTGCATTCAGTTGCACTCGCTGCCTGAAGTATCATCGGTTTTCCTAGATGGTGAATCATTTAGACTTCATTAAATTTATATATATGATATCATTGAAATATATCTGATATAGATATATCTGATATCGTCAAAAATTCGGGTAAATGTACCATCGTGACGACCACGATTTGTACAACTTTAACCTCCAATAAAACACGTTGAGGATGAAACCATATGTACAGAAAAACTGATGAATTACTGGGAAACATTCTCTGGAGATTATTGAAGGTGACTAAATGTTTTAAATATCAAGCAAATAGTATTTTGCGATAGCACTTCATCTCACGTTGTGTATTTCAAACGATTCGTATACGACCTTAGCGGATATTAGTACGTCAACTGTTTTCGAATCACTACATTCATGATTAGCATTTTATGCATTATAATTGAAATACGTTTGTAATATAAATTTTTTAAATCTAATCTTTCTCACAAGAATCTTGTACTGTTTGTCCGAAGCCAGATATTCACAGATGCTAATATATTTGTGGTAATGGGGACAGCTCAACTATTGTCTTCAAAAGTTCAGGATCAAATTACAGGTCTGGCATATTATTTATGCATTCCCTTCAATAAAACGGCAATTTTGCGGGGGAAATCATATTTCATTCAAACATATGTTAGTGCAGCCGATTTCATAAGCCAAGAGAACGCTTCAGGATCTTCTAGGTCATTCATACCATTTGAGAGCCGGCCAAATGGCTGCATTAAAGTAAGCCGAATTATTCAAATAATGTTGCTGCGTGTATATGTGCCCTAAATAGAAAGAAGAAAACTAATGACGATTTTTAGTATTTTATGTTACGCTCTTTCAGAACATAAAGCTATATTTCTCTCTAAGATACATGTTATATTATATATCACTCATATTGTTTTAAATCAAATAAATGTGTGGAGTTTCAAAGTATAGTCCTAGCCATACAAAATTTTCACATATTTCAGTTTTAGCTTCTATTTGAAGGAATAATATCGCGTCTGCTGTTGATAATTCATACACAAAGTCATTAAAGATTACTTGAAACATTTTGTTTTAATAATAGAACAGTGAATATCTTCTTTAGTATATGTTTCTGTTTTAACTCACGAACACCAAACAAGTGTTACTTTATATTTAGTTTGAACATTGACACCGTTAATGACGTAGTTATTATTTTAATTATTAATACTTTATAAAAATCCAATCAGCTGGACACGTTGCAAGAAAGGAAGAACAGAAAGCGGAAATAATTATAGTGTAAATAAATTATTTGAAGTCAATTTCGAAGTCGATTACATAGTACTTAAAGAATCAGTTGAAATCATTTTCAACGAAAATATCTGCTACAAAAAATATATGTTAAAAACAAGCCATTACACTTTTGTTTCTGATAATTTTGAACAGAAAGAAAATTTTTCGCAGATGAGATGAGTGCGATGTTTCACGTCGCAAATTATGGTTTGGTAGAATCTTTCCAAATGTTCGTAACTACATCCAAATGGCCTTTCGCGTCACGAAACTTGCATTTATTGCGCCGTCACACATTACGTCGTGGCATTAAGGTTTAAGTGCCAATATAATATGATGTAATAACGTATTTAAGATCCTGGAATAGAATCTCGGGAACTGTCTTAACAATCGTGAAACGAATTATCTTCTGATTACACCTATAGTGTTATTTAAAACCTAAATTTACTTAAATGAAAGGGAATCTCACTGAAGGGATAAAAAGAGAACTTCATGCTATAAATGAGAAATAAGAATCGCCTTTACAAGGAATCTTTAACTGCCCCTTAATGTGAACAGTTTAACAAATGTTCGCAGTCGTGTTGCGGAGGAGCTCCGTGACCTACGAGCGATCGAAATGGACCCTAGAGCGTAAACAAGACAACCAATCAGACGTCAACTAGAATGTTGTGCGAATCAACTTAACATACACACAAAAACATATCAAATAAATACAAGGTACATGATCAGAGAAGCATATTCTCTCACGCCTGAACATAGTTCCAAGTTTAGCGATTAGATTATTAGTATAAATAATTGCGGAAGATTTGAAATAACTTCATATATTGGAATGATTCAGTTAAGAGTCAGAGCAAAAAGTGCACTGCTAGGTTTTTATTTATTGCGATTTTTAATTTCATTTGTGAGGAAAAACAATATGGTGACCCAAGTTTACTGATCTTGCTTCTCTTAAATAATAATCCATTCCTTTTAGTTTAAGCTAACTTTTCGACGTCCCGTAAATTTCGTCCGACTGTACTCAATCTGATACAGTTTTTACCAACTGGTCTCAACAACAACAACAAAAATACTCCTCGAAATACTTACTCGTCTCTGCGTAGCTAAGAAGAAAAAGCTACTTTTAATTATTTGGTGTCTAATGACACAGTTTCTCAATTATAATATTCACATGCCACCCATGTTTGTTTTTTAAAGATTTGCATCATTAATTCCAGGAAAATAGTTAATTTAACTTCCTAAATTATTTAATTGTGCGGAATAATGCGGTATAGGTGGCACTGATAAAGAGAAATAAAAATTTAGTGAAACATTTTCGAATCCAAGTGACACGACACCCATGACAAGACTAACAAATTTCCATTCCACTGAATCGTGGAACGTAATCAGTGTGATTATATGCGTCAGAAAGTGGCTGAGAAAGGACGATGCCGACTCGATTGCTCACAAACTCAGCCTTTTCCTTGTATCCCTTCTTATCGATCTGGATGGTATTTAAAGCTCCAAGCTTCACAATCGAAAACAATATATGTCGTGATCACGCAACCTTTCTGGCTCCTAATATTTCTCAAACGTTATCTATGTTCAAGCAAACGTCCTTCCTGGAACTATAGATTTAGTTGATCGTCCGGTATACAAATAAAAATAAATGGTTATATTTTGAGCATTAAATGTTCTCTATTTTAGGGTTGTCAAGAGCTAATTGTGTACAAAAAATAACAGCGCTAGCGCGTGAGAAGTACGTTAAATGATGTTAAAATTCGGGATTCTAACCTGACTGACAACGTGTATCATGAATACTACCAAATATTACGTAACCTATTGAGTTTATCCCTACCACTGGCTCACTTAAAGTCTTCTAGTTTCAGCCCAAAACCATTTGAAAAATCCCTACTTTTTCTTACAGCCTGCCTGAGGCAAGTTTTCAAAAATCGAACGCAATAATTATATATGATATAATCTGCAGATTAATTATTATTTATTATTCTGAAAGCTTTCGACAATTCAAGTCAAACTCATCCTAAAATATTTTACAATCATTACAAAAACTATAATAACAAGTGTACAGTCAAAAGTATTTTTTTTAAAAAAAACTTATAATTGTAACAAGTGTTAAACGACAAAAAAAAACCGGCAGTACAGTTTGGCTTTGTTCTTCTTCACAGTTACTCTACGTGTTCAGATCAGCACAACAGCCTTGATACTATTTGGTAAACGATTTTTGACGGTCGAGGTAGTCCAAGTTATCGAGTGTCGATCCTAAGACCAACTCCAATCATTGTCTTAACGACAAGAATAGTGATACAAACTTAAATTAATTTAATCAGACAAGTCATTACTACAACAGAGCCAGAATAATATATAGTTAATTAAAACTATAAATAACACTATTACAGTATTAATACTAACTTATTATCCATCTATAATAATAATAACAGTTCAGGGGCGAACTCAATCTGTAATATTTGCATTTTGTTAATCATTTTATTAGCAAGTACATTTCTTATTTCTGCATATTAAAGTTATATTTCACCTCCATCACGTCTGTTATTGTATACAGCTTCAGTTACGTTTTAAAAGAATTTCTGTGCATTTTTTATTATTATTCTAAGTCTTTAGCAACTTTACAATTGAATTACATACTTTATAATTATATAAATTACATAAATTGTAGGTTATTTACATTTATTTTTAAATGTCCAAGTAATATATTATTACTTTAATAAAATTCAGAATGTTTGTATAATAATTGATGACACTTTTTATTTTTATTTAAATATTAAATTATTATTGTTATATAGACACTATTTATATTTTAACAGCAAGAAGTTAAAATATAAATAAAAAATAAAAACTGTCTGTATAAGGTCATCAATTGTTTTATTAATTCAAAACAGACTTCAAATTAAAACTGTTAGTTTATGGTGATAAACTGTAGTTTTAAGGTCAGTAGTTGTATGTACAATGTTAAATTTTGTGCGCATTTTCACATGGAATATTTTAAAGGGGTTAGTATTGGAAGTTTATCAGTTCTATCATTTACTTTTCTAAGTAAATCAAGGTTAATATCATATCATGAATTTCGTATTTATGTAATATTTTTTAATTTGAGATATGAGACCCTCAATAAATTTGAAACTAATAAACTCTTGTCCTCGTCTGCAGTTCATCCCCTTGGTGTTGCCGTTAATAACATTTATTAACCCAGCATTATTAAGTAGAGAGTCATTACTAATTTTTTTCCGCTATTATTGGATACGTTGAAATGATGCGTGATAATAAATATTGGATACTATATACCGTTATGATTATCTGTAATTATTTTAAAAAACAGTTCTGATTAGCATCATCAATATCGAATGCAATATTTTTCCAAGTGTCGTAAATTAAGATGAATGTAAACAAATACATGTTATTTACAGGGCAGCTAAGTTAGCTTTTCATTTACAGAATATCGAAAATAAACGAAAGAAGGATACGTCTATAGTAACGAGTTTCAAACCTATATATGGCAATAATAAATCGAGATGGTATTCAGGTGTGAATTAGAACCGCGACCTTACTAACTAGCTTTCCCGTCGTTTGCCAAACGTATCATAAAGTGAAACTTTTAGCGCTAAATTACCTTCCTGATTAAATTCAAATTTCAATCAGAGGATTTGTCAGTACAATCTTCATCCTGAAATTCGGTACGAATGTCCCAACACATAGATAAGTGTGATATTCTTCGTTTGTTTCCAAAATAAAATAATGAAATCACTAATATCAGTTAAATCACTCAATCCTTTTAGAATTTATGTAATTAATTTTATCAATATAGGATCCTTTCATCATGTATCCTCGACATATACCTTGGGAACTTGTTGTTTTACATATTCACAGCAGAACAATGTATCATGAATACATGAATTAATTGCATAAGCTACAAAAATTTTACTAAAACTAATCATAACAAAGAACGAAGAGATTCGTGAATAATGTAAAGAACTAAATTTTAAAATCTGTACAAGTTTAAGTTGTGGCCAATTCCTTTTATGGCTACGGTTCCTTCTTCAATTTTGAGCTCGCCTCCGCTCCTTCATCACACGAAATTCTCAGGCGGAATTAGCAGACGCAGCCACACCTGTGCGCAAAGCGGACTATAAATCAGAGTAATCTTTCAAAAAGAATAAGAAACAGGAATTAAATTGGCCATAGAGAACAGAGCAGACGTGCTTTTCTCTCGTCCCTTTTCGAGGGGTTCTGTAACAGGTAGGAATATTGTTTCCCGTAGAGACCTTTTTCTTATAAAAAAAACTTTATTGTTTCGGAAAATCCCTAGATACACACCTGAAAGAATAAATTAAAGCGTTAAGACAAAATTTCTTTTATAATATATATATAATACTTGAAATGAAATTAAGTTATTCGATGTGGTATGAACGTCATATAGGTAATAAGACAATATCCATGTTAGTGAAAATGTACTGAATGGTACCGGAAATTAAATAATCTTGGGGTCCCTGCTGTCAATTTTATAAACAGTCATTCCATTATACATATTAGTTGAAAAATAGGAAAATTTACACCAGAAGTCTAAAAAAATTTAATAATGTAAAAATGTATTATAGGAGTGATAAATATATAGGAAATGTAATTCAACAAAAAAAGAACGAATGCTTATTTTTTTAAAAAAACCTAATGTCTTATAAATGAATTAAAATTAAACATGTATGCAACTTCTCGATTCTTATGTGAAAAAGAAGTGTAATGACCCCCTCATTAGATGTCGATTAATTTTTTTATTTCAACGGCTGTTTTTATTTACATTAATTATTAATGTTAATTAAGGAAGATGTTGCTAGAAGCAAAAGTACCACGATTCAAGAATAATTTATTTCCGCTAATGCTGATTATTATCGGGTGAAAGTTACTTGTGAACTTTTGGCTATAAGTGGAGGACGCGAAGCAGGAACGAGCAGGTATTACCAAATGGTTTTACGAACTACAGTCGCTAAAAACTATTGTGCATAATTTTGGCTCTTTAGCGTCACAGGTTGTGTAGCAACGCAAAATATTTGAGAATTCATTATGAGGATGCATGTTTCATATCTCAGGTATGACGACTTCATTTCTGTTCTTCCTTAGAAAATGAAATAGTCTGACTCCTTGTCTAGTAAAATTTTATTTTCAGTCGCTTTTCATATACATTGAACGATATTTATAAAGTGTAGACACTTTATGAAGACTGGTTATTTCGGCTGGTCTTCGCTGAACTCTGCTGATGTCGTAGGGTGTGATCAGATCTAAGTATCATCAGCTTTATTGGATTCTTGAAAGTCGTTTTAGGGAACAAAGATGATATAAGAGCAAGCTGAGAGTTGCCAGTTGAAGTTGGTCTTCCGATAGAATCAGAGAATTTTACGTCTTAGCCGCAGTTAAAAAGTCGCGAATTAATGTTTAATCAATGCGTTTGAAATCTAATTGCACGTCTTATGAAGCGAAATAATTGTGCGTTCACGTGTTGAGAGATAAACGGCGGACGACCACTGCGAATGTGTTTGTGCTACCTACTTCTACCACAGCCTCACCAATGAATTTATTCCGGATCACGTCACAAGAGAGGCCCAACAACTGTCCAGTACCTGTGCTACACATCACCATCACAGCCACGAGTGGAAGGGTAACAATTCACATTGATTTGCCAGTAATGCAATATCGTCATAGTATTTTCTGTATTAATCACCCACGGTCTTCCTCAGTTAGGGCATTCACTTACTGAATTAATAATAATTTTAAATTGTTTAAATATTATTTTTACTATGATACTAATTAAAACGTATAAGATTTCGTTATTTCTTTTAAAATATTGGAGGGTCTGTTACCAATATTACAAATGTTTGAATAAAAAATATTAAAAATCCTAGTTTATGGTAAACTATTAAATTAATAAATTAACAATAAAATAACCCAGGCTCATATCCGAGAATTCATTCATATATAAATTCAGTTTCCTTTCCTTCCGATCTCTCTCCTTACAGCTGTCGTATTTCACCACGTTCACAAATTCATTTACTTTCTGAGCAACTTTTACCATCATAATTTTGTTTTTGTCCAAGTAACGCGAGGAGGCGATAAATTCACTTTCCAATATAAAAACGCATTTTTATTGAAATTTTCATTGAAAGTATCTTCAATTTGAGTAGGAGGAGTTACAAACTCATGGTCTCAGACAATCCCATCTCTAATGATACATGTTAACAATGCTAAGGCCACGTGGTACTCTTGAACGGCTAACAACAAGCCCACAGAGATTGTTCCTGCGAGTGCTAAAGGGATGAATCTTTGCTCGTATTCACGTCTTGGCAAGTAATTTGCATTTTCCCTGATTTCCATAAATTGTAAAAGGGAATGCATGCCTTGAATCTTAATACAATGCCGGATTAGTCCCCTGAAACTAAAAGATCCATTCCACTTCTGGCGCTTGTTGTGTAAATACACAGTCGTGCCTCAACCGCCTAACCAAATATCGTCTACAACTTCGCAAAGTACAGAATTTTAATTTTTAACCCACGTTATTAAAACTATAGTAATACATGTTTGAAAGATTCCAGCGTTTTCATTAAAGTAAAAAAGGGGAAACAAATTGTACGCATTCTAAAAGCTGCAGCCAGTCAAACAAATGTCACTCCACAGTTAATAGAGTGTAAAAATCGTTCAATGTATATGAAAAGCGATTGAAAAGAAAATTTTACTCGACAAGGAGTCTGAGACTATTTTATTTTCTAGGAAGAACAGAAATGAGGTCGTCATACCCGAGATATGAAACATGCATCCTCATAATGAATTCTCAAATATTTTGCGTTGCTACAGAACGCTAACTTAAATATTGGAATTTAAGAGTTATTCACTCATTAACGATTAGAATGAATTTTTATGCAACTGTAACTGTTACGCAGTATATTAACTGAGATAAAGGGAAACTAACTGAGGATTGAACGCATTACGTAAGTGAACAAAATCTGTACATAAAACTAAGAACATATGAGTATCAAATAATTTCGTCGTTCATTGAACTTTGACTACATTCCAACGTTTCTTCTCCCACTCTGATAAGAATAAGTAATTTCGAGTTCATAATTTGTTCGAAATTTCCTGTTAGTTCACATTCTCTTCAACTGGATTTTATTGCGATCGATATGAGAATTCGATTCAAACCTATCTTTATTTCTGTTAATCTCATCCCATGAATTCAAAGTAATCATCTTAAAAAAAGAGTGCTTTAGAATAAGAAATTATCGCATAATAAAACTGACCGCAGTCCGGAAAGCAATGGACGCGGCAATTTCTGGAAATAGTAGACAACACGAATCAACATGACTCGATGAAATTACAAAGCGATTGGCAATGCTTGTGATCGTTTTTAACACGTCGTGATTAAATGGATTGGACCTGATGCAGGTAAATTTTATGCAGAAGTCAACGTCATTTTGATGAAACTCGTTTCACAAATCCATAAAACGACTTTGAAAAAAAATGAATTCGTACGGAATAAACACTATTTATGGTGCACGTTGTCTTCTATGATACTAAATCAGTTTTTTTCCTAATAGATATTTCACGTTATTATCGTGGAAGACACTATAATATTTTTTATAAGAAAAATACTAAGGAACAGACGATTTATTAATCCAAAACAATTTAATAAATACTTTTATGATGTTATTTAATGTGAACCTTCCGGGAAATAGAGCAAAATAATCTTGAGGAATAAATATGCGAATTCGATTACTGTGCTCAACGCACTTGGATTATGAAAGGAGTAGCTAATAATAGACCTTAAGTTTTTACTTTAAAAATATTATAAGTTAAATCGTTGGGTATCATGTTTATGGATCAAGACTGCTATGAAAATACTGAAACACGAGAGTGAATAATCAAATAAAAGTAAATAATAATAAGTTAATACGATGTAATGAATATATCGTCGGAAAAAAGAAAACGAAACTATTGTATAAAGTTGGTTTTGATTCAACATAATCCAATGTTTTAATCGTATGTGAATGATTTAACACTGAGCCTGTATTCAGGTGGGATGTGAGTAAAACAGCGACTTCATGAACCAGTGAGTTGTCACAATCGGTGTCTCTCAATCAGAGTAAAGCGCGGCATTCGCTCTCAAAATAACTCGGGTAACGTAAATTAGACAGGAGAGGAGTGTAATTGCTGCTCTTCCCACGGTTTGCATGTGTTATGCTGCAATAAAAGCGAATGTTAGCTGTGGAAATCTGAGCGCTATTTGTGGTCACCAATCACGGGAACAAGACAAGCCTTTTGTAATGCCATACTCTTCTCCACGGTGATCATTAACCACAACTTGGACGCTGAGCGCTTCTCTCGGAAAGCCTTTATCACGATAATAAAAATAGTGTTAATGGAAAGTAAATCTGATACGCCTGAGTCAATAGAAAATCTTCGAAAGACGACTCCTACTTATACAAGAGCTCTAATTATTTTTTACTCTTACGAGTTTCTTGTCAAATATTTAAGACAGGTCGTAATTACAAGAGTATGTGTAAATCATTTAAAATTGTTATTTTCGGTAATTTCGCTTCTTCATTGCGATTTCAGTTATTCTCAACTATCCAACCTTAAAATCTGTGTTTTATTACGTGCCGATATTAAATGAGCGTGTATATTTCCCAATTTCGTTCGTCAAATCGGATCAGTCAGCAGTTTTGGTAAGCCAAAAGAACAGGTTTCCAAATACTTCTGGTCTTCTTATATTTGCAGTATGGCATCCCTAGGATGTGATGAGCGTTCGGTTCCATTTCAACACGATATTACGGATTGGACACTTTAAATGGGCTGAATTTCTGAAAATAGAAACTCCCGTCCTACGTTCTGTAACAACGTCGGTGAACATCATATCGACGGAAATCAAAGCACTAAAATATATTAAATGTTTGTGAATCAGCCTAATAAACCAACAGATAATATTATTGGAATTAAATACATTTATTTTCTAAGAATTCCAATTTTGTACATGATTGGGTAAAAAAAGAAAAGCGTGAAAGAAATAATCAATGATGATTTAAAAGGAAAAATATAAAATCCTAGGAACACGATTGAGAATCTGACCTCCTGTGGTGTAGTGATCAGCGTCACGCCCTCGCATCACACAGGTCCAGGGTGCGAATACCGACGACGGCACGGATGTTGTGTGTGTATGTTTCCAAACTGAGAAACTCCAATAAAATAGTTCCCCGACCGTGAAAAAAGTCGCGAATGACCTTAGCAGTTGATTTTAATATAAATATAGTAAAAAAAATGACAAGTGACGTATTCAAAATATTGAAACCAGCAACTACAGAAACAATTGTAATAACAATGTAGCATCAAGAAAAATTCAAATATAATACATTGCTTTGATTACATGCCCACAGTTCAATTTTAAATTAATACGGATAAAATTTTCAAAGTTTAATTTTGTAGCAGAAGATAGCTGACGCTAAACGGTGATCCAACAGTTAATAAATTATTTTTCGCAGATGTGTTTAGCTGTTTTTCAATGTTTCATTGGTAATCCTACACAATCATCGTAATAGTAGTGATTTTTTTTCTCGGAGAGCGTGGGCGATATTTTGAGCATTAACCCGCGCTGTGCGTGTAGCCCGCCCGTTATGAACGGTGCATCTCCAACTTCGTCGTTTCGATTTGAGCAGACGCGGCGCTTCTTCGCTTTTTATAATGAAACGTCGTCTATTCGATACGACGCTAAGCCCAACATCTCTTATTACGTTCATTGTCAAGGGACTTAAGAACTCCTTCCAACAGAAACTCGCAAGTATGTTCCGATCCAGACGAGAATTATGCAAAAGCATTTGAACCGTAATGTCGATCAATTTACGCAACGAGGCAAAAAGTTTCGATGCTTAAACGGCAATGTCATCATCGGGGATTTTTGAAATTCGAGGATTCAAACAACACCGACTGCCGTTGTAGGTATGAATTCATGTGATAGAGATGAGATCGGCCTCCATAAAAAACTTGAAATTTCAAGACTTTTGCATTATAAACACTGACATTTTTACGACACTACACGTTTCGTACAAGTGATTCAAAAATATAGTACAACATAAATTATTCTCTCTACAAGCTTCAACGAAACTGTTCTGTACAAAATGAATAATTTAACATAATTATCACGTTTTGAATATTTGTCTCCGGTTGTGAGAAAATTTCAAAACGCTGAATACGATAAATACGCAGAATAAATTCATTCACGTTTAGAAATTCAGTCATACCACACTGGCACGGACCGACCACCACTTCCTCATAAATTAAAAAGTAAAACAAGGAAGGATAAATAATGCCTACAAATGAGTGTTATGACTCCTGAGTTACAACTGAATTTCTTGTAAAGTAGCGCAGTCACGATTACAATAACGAAATAAAAGAAAAGGTTGAACGATGTGACACATTGTTCTACCTCAAGTCCATGGCTGCGGTGTATAGAATTAAGAGATCAAAATTTACAACCCAGGGAATTTAACTTGAGTCGTAGCGCCTTACGGACAGATGATTTAAACCTCGAATATTGATAACTGACGGAATGTGTTTCTAAATTAGAGTATGCAGGTTTGCAGCCTGTTGTCTACGAGAATAAAAAAAAATATTTAAATGATCGTTATGTAGTTACAAATAATTTTGGAAATATTGAAATTGATTATGAAACTTTTGACCGTCCTCTGGCATAACTAAGCCTTATCTTGTTCGTCATAAAATAAATTCCTTTTTTGTTGTGAAAAAGAGAATGGAAAACGGCTGCATCCATCCTACTCACAAAAACTAGTTCAATTCCCCCACCACGAATTTTTCTCGGACACGACTTCTTCATTTTCACTGTTCAGTGTTCATTCCCAAAGAGTGAGTGATTTTTTACGACTACAAGGTAACGGATCATGGTCTATTATATTCCATTCAAAAATCTTGCAACGAAAAATACGTGTGTCAGTTAACAGTAAACAATTATTTAGTACGGAATCAATTTAGAGACTACGTGGTTAAGCTCCAGCGTTTCCCACACGATCAGCGGTTTTGTTGAAGAAAAGCTGATATTCGAAATTGTTTCATATGAAGAAATAAACGTAACCAATCGGAAAATATTTATTAAATGTACGATTACAACGAAGGAAGTATGAAAGTCATAGAAGTAATGGGGGTTGTGAAATAACAGATACGTATTCACCGCCAATCAGAATTGGTGACGCTCAATTTCATTTCAGATTTCCGTTTCAGTTAGTATTTGGCACCAGAAAAATCAACAGCCTGATCAGAAATATCTGAAGTTGTTTTCTATTTTATGCAACTGCATTTTTCTGATGAAGTCAAGGTGACAGTTTGACTGATGCGAGTCCAAGCTGAGTAAGTCCATGCTTGCACGTTTCCGAACTCTCGTGCTCAGGATATGAACTGCGGTTCATGATTCTCCACTTCTATTTTTTCTTACTTTTCGAAACATCCATAACAACTCATTCCCTCTTAAAAATTCTGATTGGTCTAGTGTCTACTCACGTTTTCATATTATTTTCGACAATTCACCAATAAAATGGTATTCCAGGAAGACACCAAGTTTTATTTCTCGAAATTCGCAAAGAAAATATGTTTGTTAATACGTGTATCACAGCACTACGTGCTGACTTACCACAGACGAGGACTAGGAGAGTCAGGTAGATCGACATGCTGGCCTCAGAGCATGTTGGCAAGGCGAGCCCGAAGCCTGCGATCCTCCCCGGCACACGCGACACACTGAGAGCGCGACGCTGACGCCGACGCCGACGCCGGCGCGCACGCGCACGCGCCCGACACTGCGCAACTCACGTGAGGACCGCCACAACCCTCCGTAATTATCACTTTAACTCAGCTTGCACGAGAGAAAATCACTAATTCTACATCTCCCCTCTTATTTAACGACTTACCGATAGGAGTTGAAACTTAATCTTCACCAGTTATGCTGTCATCTGACAGAATTAAATAGAATAGAAAAATTGTTCCGTGTTCATATGTTTCATCTCCGTGTTCCGTTTATGGGCTTTCCACATAAAGAAATATATTTTGGGTTGAAAATTTAGATATAAGTATTGTCATTTCTTTCCTTACCTTCCTGACACTGAAAATGATTTACATTACGCAGTCAGGAGAAGGAACAATTATATATATATAAACAATTATTAATACTTTTAGATGGAAGTATTTATTGTTTGTACAGTTGAGTGTATACCTTAATGTAGTTGAAATTTATTTACGTTCGACAATTATCTAACACAATGTAATAGATTGATTTTTATGGTAATTGGAATAGTTGGCATGGGCTGATGAAATTGTAGATGAAGTAGAAGAATAAGAATTTTTATTGCAGGCACACATGTGGATATAGGTTCAGAATTCATGACGTGATGACAGTACCGTAAACGGTAAGGAAAGGACGGCACACTTTTAGAAGTGTATTAATGGAAGCCTGGCCTGTAGCTCGAGGGACCGAATAGTCGTATACATACAACAGTACTGAATTCAGTCTTTCCCATATTTACTTAAATGTCACCTCTGACAGGAATATGCTATTTTTTTAAAGGAGTGTAATTTTAAAAGAAGTACTCAATTTATAAATTGTACTAAGAAGAAAATATGACGATCTTGATGAATAAGCTAACTTTCTTTGTTAATAAATAAAACCATGATTTTACGGGAGCTCATTGCGAGTCTACACAGTTAGGATCCATGAATTTTATTTATAATTCAAGCAGGGTCAGCCGGATATTTTAACAAGTTTAATGGACTCCATAATCAATCCCAATTCTACCCGGCTGGCATTTTAATCTACTTATGTGAAATATTCATCGATAGTGACTGTCGATACTAAATAAATTTACAATTTTGCTAGCGCTACATGGAATAAACAGTTACTCGCTGCAGACTAATTGTTTCAAAGTCCATTGTTATATTCGGGGAATCCGAGAGCAGCCATCGACGCTTATTGACCAAATGCGGCATTTTTTAACTGTAACCAAGATCACTATATTTCACATAGGTTGAATTTTCTGTAATCCAAAGAATCAAAGTAAGCGTTTGGAAGACTGCGATATGTAAAAATGCAGTTTTAGACAAATTTTGAGTCCTGAACGATCAACAGTTTTGAAAGCATGCATTGTGTCAAAGTAGTGATTTTCTTTGTGGTAGCGTAAAAAACGTTTACAGACAAGAATTTCCAGTAGCTAAAAACCCCTCGCACAAATTGAGTAAAAGCTGCTTGGCATTAATTTTAAAGTTATAAAACGCAACCGTACCTGATACAGCCGGCTGAATCCGATGATGGCGTGTCCATCCTCTTTCATCACTAAAAAAAAATTACCATTATCAAAATGCAGATGATCGGAATAAAATATATTTCTATTTCAGTTTTTTTTATTAAAAATAGAAGTGAAATGGCTATGAATAAATGTATTATTACTGCAGTTAAGTCTACGCGGTGTGGTTCTACATTATAAGCAGAGAATTTAACGTATGTGTATTTTAAAATATTATATATTGACTTTATTAATCACATGTCTTTAGACTATCATTAACACTTCCCTAAAAATATAAAATCACTCAAACACTATCAGGAACGTAAATTTATTTTACCAAAAGTTAACTTAAACCTCGTTTCTCTCCAAATAATAAACACACACATTTTACCTCATTTCTCGTCTGTCATTTAAATGGTAACCATTTCCTTCTCTGTACTTCGCTATACAGGGACATAAAACCAATTGTTCATGATACTCTATAATATAGGATATGCTGATGTAACATTCAAATTAGAAATGTACCTAAGTCAGTACTTTTGGAACACAAAATCCATGGCCATGCCGGGATTCGAACCCAGAAGCGAAACGGTAATGTTAATCACTTTTAAACTACACCATAGTTGGTCGGGAGTCAAGTTATGTAATTTCGTTAAACTCCATATAATTTATATAATTAATTGAGTCATTCTTAAGGCAGAACTTACTTACAGTTTTAAAGAGAAACATCTGAAGATGTTAACACATATTATCATTCAATGTAGGACAGAGTCTTGTGGATCTTTAAACAAAATGTCATGTCGAAAACTAGAGACGATTTCACAGAATAACAGAAAAATTCGTTGTTCCAGTGCAATGCCTCAGTCACGAAAAAATCAACTCATTGGCGTGGGAATCTCCGGAGAGGATAACACAAAAAACTTCGGCTCGTCGCTCTTTATAAATCTTATACGAGCGAAAAAGCTTGGGATAATGCGTCTAGAGGTGTATATATATATATATATATATATATCTCAAGTGAGAAGACTATGAGTACAAAATTTATCTGAGAAAGTCTGTAATAGGATATAGGTATGTTTTCAATAACAGGTCCATAATTCAATATTGTCTGAAAATGTATACACCAAACTGTTTATGAAAAATAAAAATGGATGTCAAATGCAATGAACAGAAGTACTCAATTTAAGTTTTAATGTATTGTTTTCCCCTTACGGAGATATTTGAAAAATAAATTAATTTAATATAATACATAAATTAATAAATCAATTTAAACGGTGTGATAACATTTTATCCATAAACAATATAGTTATTTCAATAGAATACTTCAATAAATGTTATAAAGTTTAGTGTTAAAAAATTAAATACGTATTTGTTTCAATAAGCTCTTAAAAGTTCCCAATTAAAGAGCTGAGTTAAATAAATATAAAAATAAATTAATTCCCCAACAACCGTAGTTATTTATTAGGATTATATAGAGAGGGAAAATTTTAAATTTAAAAACGATTGAGATACACAACCACGATGAAGCATGTTTCAGTTGAATTCCTGCACTTTGTTTTCAATAGTCTTGCAACTAAACACTTGATATTGATATTGACTAAGCTTACGGTAATTACATTTTATCCACCGCAGAGCTAAGCCTTGTTTTACAAAACAATTCGTTCGCGGATTTGTTGAAGTTGTCGACAAATAGAGCTTTATTGCTCAACCGAAAGCCGGATGATAACACGCGAAATTATTGCTGAAATTTGTGTGGTAATTACGCGATGGAACTGCTTTAGAAACACAGTTATGATTTAGGGCTACCTGTGCTGAAGCGAACCATTTACTATTTCAAAGCCTGGTTCCTCTGTTAGCGTAAACTTAAATCTATGAGTTTCGACAGTAGCGTTTAATGAATCAAAATTCACTTATGTAATCTAGGACACATCCAAATTTCCCCGTCTGGAAAACAAATTAATTTTAACGGATAGGCGCCTAAAATATAATTATTTTCGAAGCCGCAGAAAGTTACTCAATTGGAAAATGCAGAATGCAAAACCGTACGTGAAATATGTTTTGAAACAGTTTCAACTGCTATAATTCATCACGTGAACCCCTATTAAAATATAAACACTTATTATTAATTTTCAAAAATAGTTATTTCGTAAAGCGTGACTAAAATATGTAACAGCACAGAATTCTCTACGGTAGTTTTACGTAGCTTGGGCTACAGTCCAGAATTAATCCTTTAATGCTTAACGACGGTCACTAGGACCAGGTAGAGGCTTAACATTCTACTCGGCACTCCACACCACAACAAAAGAACTCAAGCTGCTGCTGCGGTCGGCGCCAAGTGGTATCATAGCAATAGATTTTACGCGATTATTACAACTTACAGTCAGATTAATTTTTACAGAACGAAAAAAGACGGAATCAACAAACATTAAAAGATAAATATGTATTTTAAATCGTAACCGTACGCCTACATTACAATAAAAATCCAAGCGTCAATTATATAAAAACAAAAGCACATATTTTGAACAATTTTTATAATTTATTGACAATTACAGCATTGGAATTGAACCTGATGAGGTCACAAATTAAGTTACAAAACTTTGTTAATTTAATACATTATTTTTTCTGACTTAAAATTGGCTGAGGTTTATTTATTTATTACGTAGAAAAATAATTCACCTCCTCTTATGTTTTCGAACTGGTAAATAAATTTCAAATATTCTTTTTGTAAGTATATTTCCTCAAAGTCTTTGATTATTGAACAGCCACAATTTGGAAAAATATGAACGGTAAGATTATTATTTCGCCGTCTCGTCACGCAAAAGGAAAAGTTTTCGACGTTGAAAACAGTAATGAGAAAGTATTTCTTAAGAGTTTGGATGATCGTGATTTTAAAGTAGGAACATTTTCAGACGAAATCAAAATTTCGTTGCAGAAAATAAGAATTGTACATCAGCAATAAAACCCTTCACTTTATTCAAGAGTTTATTTTTTCTCCTTTACTATTTATTTTTTACATTTATTGTCAATTGTCACAATACTGAAGCATATTACATTTAAATTTATTTTAGAAATGTAAATGAAATTATTTAATGGTAAGCCGTTTCTAAGTAAAACATTTAAACAGTTCTTTAAATATATGAAATCGTTTTTAAACTTTTTATGTAACATTGAACTTTATTAAAAATAACAGTGGAATTATAATTGACTCACTTCTTTAAGGAACAGTGATTTATCTTGTTTTTAAACGGTTTAACATTTGCGTTCCACGTGGAATCGAGAGGCTTGTTAGGCTCTGAGATCCGCAATTCAACATGAGCTGCAACAGCTACTTCCAACCGCCTTTACGAGCAACGAGCTTCCACAACGCATTAAGTGGCTACGACAGTCTCCACAATTCTCGTATTACATACAACCTAACGAGGAGTAATTCCGATTCTCGTAGCCGCAACAATATAAATTTCTACGGGAACTCGTCTTCACGAGGAACATGTTCCAGTAATAACATCGATTTAACTGTTAATCGGCTGTCAGACGAAACTAGAAGCGACCATTATCTCTAGGCGCGGGGTTTGCATGTGGTCTTCTCATTAAATTAGCCACAGCCAAAATCGGCACTTTGCTAATTCTAAACTGTGGCGGACTGGTGCACACGAAAGTAGGACACTTCTGCCAAGGGCATAATCCACCGAGGTTACAGAAGCGCCAATCTTACCCTTTTTGATTCAATATAAATATGAAAACAAACTATCATCGTCGCTAGGCCATAAAATTTAATTTTCTATTATATTACGACCAAATTAGTTGAACGCTTTTGACTCGTCAGTGAAAATTTCTGACTATATCATCTGAAAGGTGACGTCGGTAACGATTTAGCCAACTCTTATGTATTCAACGTGATTTAATCAATACTGAGTGACCTCATCCGAGATCATTCCACAATTTTTATATTCTTAATAGAACGTTAAATTAAAAATTGTAATACAATTCAAGATAAAGCCTGACTGAAAATGAGTTGTTCGAAAATTCCATTGTCTAGCTTTCGAATAAGCCTTAATGAACTACAGACAATAGTTATCAGCGAAAGGATAAACATGATTATTTTTACGAAAGGTAAAGATGGAATAAAATTCGAGAAATAGGAGTTTCGAAAAACTTTTATATTTTACCGTTTTTATAGTGAAATTAGAAAGTAATATAGTCTAATACACAAGTATTTAAGATAAGTGTAAGGGCATTGAAGACACTTCAACCACTTACATAATAAATATGAAAGGATGAACATAATTTTTTTACGAAAGGTAAAGTTGGAATAAAATTCGAGAAATAGGTTTTTCAAATAACTTTTATATTTTACCGTTTTTAGTGGAAAGGCATAGAAGACATTTCAACCACTTTATAATAAATATAAAATATTTTCGTATACCTTAGTTCTCTGAATCCGTTTTCAAAAATACACAGTTTTTAATATTTTAATAATATTTCCATGGTTTACCTATTTGTATTCTGTAATAAATAAAAAGCCAGCCGTAGTGTGTCGTGTAGTCGTTAAATATGGCACATACTATACAGTGAATTATAATTCTAGTGTAACAATGTTAATGCATAATTTAAGAGAACAATTGGTGTTAATTTGAGTGGCCACTTTTAATTAGGAGAGACTGTGTCCTCGCAATTTCTGGGTGTTTCATATTGATTAAAGCATACAGAGGAGATTTATCAGATAACTTTCTTACGTAATGTTTTGTTATTTCTGATTGAATTGGTGGAGGGCGGTGTGTAATGCTTTTTAAAATACTATTTTGGTGTTAATAAATTCGGATTGGCATATCAGGATATTATCCCTTGATTTATACAATAATATAAATTTAATTGTAATCGTCAATCTTTATTACTTGCTACACAATAGTAAGTCCTGTGACATTGTACTCTCGTCTTCCACACCAGACATTGAGTGATCTCTTTGAATTTATTTGAAAAATATACTACGAGCACATAGGAACGCATTCCTCAATTTAACCGTTCCTCTAACACATCTCTCAACCAAAATAATACGTAGTAGAAATTCGTACCGCAGTGCATATACAGGCGGGTGATTTAAAACTTAGAATTAATCGTAAGTTAGTTTCAATTTGAACACACACGTTGATCTTTGTAACAAATGCAAGCCAAGTTACAGGAATTCTAGAGCTCTTTAGGAAAGAGATTAGTGTGCAACGGTCTCCAAGCACCAACGTTCCGTTAAGCCACGTCGGAGAGATGTAGGGCAACTCTTGTGCACACCAATTTTACGCTATTCGGAGTTTCGCCGACAGATTTCCAGTATCCCGAAATTGAGATACCTACGGAAGGCACAGTAAACCGTAATTACCTTTTCAAATCTGTGCATTAAAAATATCCTCCTAATACTGTTAAACTACACTCTTAAATCTGCAACCGTCTATAATTTCATCAATCAATTCCAGTCAGACATTGGAAAACTCAATTATGAATATACAAAATTATTAAAATTTCAGCAACTAATATTTTTGACTATTCTTCTGGGGGATATATTACTGAAATTTTCTGAACAGTATCCGCGATTGTGACATCTAGAAGAGATGACAGTTGGCAGATAATATCTAGTGGCACTAAAAATGTAAAACTGCAGCAGCTTGCGCCGAGAGACTCTATCGACGCATTTCCCTTCTCCGGTTTCTCTTCTACGATATGCATCTTCGCTTTATTCTCTCGCTTTCCCTGTAGCAAATATGGAATCAACGACCTTAACTTCTGCTCTACATAAGCACGTCTTTCTAAAAATTTTGTAGACCATTACATATTAGAAATTCTAAATAAAACGATTAATTTCAAATAACATTCACAAGTAGTAATAAATTTGTAGTTTTCTGCCAAAGAAGTGCGTGTCACACTTCAATTATCGTATTACAAGCTGAAAACACAATTGATGTTCAAAAGCAGACATCCAGAAAATATTTCACGACAAGAATCTAATCTTTAAAAATCTATGAATAGTAGGCAAAAGGTCCTCAATTCTTGGCATTATTATTATTATCTTAATTAATTTTCTCTTTTACAGCCAAGCGCCGTTACCAGCGTGTTTTACTGACAAATTATTCATTTACCAGGAAAGACACTGAACATGTGATCAAATTAAAGCCAGGAAATAGAGGAAAATATTTTAAAATATTTTATATTGCGAAACAGTTACTTATTATGTACCGGGGAAAAAAGTAGATTTTTTATTATCACATAGACGCTAAAAGTCAATTACAAATTTTATCACTTGGCCTACTGAAAAATCGAAGATGTATAACAGAAAGCAGAAATGCATAATTGATAGGAATCTTTTTTTGGCTGTTTGTCTCGTAAATATCGCTGGGATGTGACCAGATACCCAGGATCGAACTTGATTGAGCCCCTTGAAAGATTATTTCGCTGTTGAGAGAGGAAAGTGCTATTTTATAAAGTCCGTCAACGGATATCGAGGTGAGAGGATCAGGAAATAGCAAAATAAATCTGTAAAATTAGGAATTCCGAAATTTAGTCCTCAAGAAGATTGTTGGAAACAAGTTGACATATGGTAAAAGCAAGACTGAAAATCACCGCTGCACGGATTCAGATTGACAATTACAGAGTTTCCGTTGAGAGATGTTGTCTGCCAGATTTCAATAACAAGCCCACAGACAGTCACGAACCGCATAAGAATCTCACAAACAAATGTCACAGTCAACTTCTTCATTTCAATGTCTGTCAACAAACATCAGAGTCTTTGTATTAATTTCATCGACATATTAAGGAAAATCTATATAATAAAAAAGGATGTATATTTGTATGTATGTATGTATTTACGTTGTTCTTTATACAAATTTTATCGCATGGACAGAATGCAACAAACATTGGTATACGTATTCTGCAAAAATCGAGAACCGGTACTGTGGGGGTGAGAAACCCGTAGAATAAACGTGGAAATAATTATAATTGAAATAAGTTACGAATTAGTGTTAAATTACTGCGCGAGACGATGACGTCATAAGTTTTCAAGACATTGACGCATCCTAAATATAGTTCTGTATTTCGTAATGAAATAAAGCAGAAATATTTTGATTGAATAAAAAGTAAAATTTTTTCCAGTATTACTCCATCGAATAGTAATAAAAAACAATACGAAACACTTTACCATCTTTGCGCAAAGTTAATTTGGAATAGTTAATTATCCAGCTACCTTTGATAAAGCCAATATGGCGCCTTATAATACATTCAAATGTGTGTCGGTCGAGATTTATAAAATTTCATAATATAACGTACTATTGTATCCTGTATAATATTTCAGAAGATAATAAGATTTGTCTAAGGTACGACTGCTGAATTATATGTTTGTAACTATAAAAGTATTGAAAATGACGTACGGAACTCCGAAAGTTTTTATGGTCGTTATTCAATTAATGCACTATCAGTCAAAGGTATGTACAGAAATAGGAACATTTAAATTGAATTAAAAGTACAATTAATTATACTTTCCGCAACGTATTTCTATAAATTTGTATAAATGTAAACAAATTATTGCGTGCAATTTGTGTCGTGAAACAAAAATTTGATGTTAGGATAGCAATATTTGTTTTCCATTTTTGGGAACGACGTTATAGATGTTCAATTTCTGAGAAATGAAGCTGAGCAAAAATATTTTGATTGAATAATAAGTATAATTAAATCTACCAATACCACATCGAGTGATAAATATAATTTATTATGAAAGGTTATACAATCCATGGCATTAATTTTCTTTTAAATAACTTGACTTTTGACGTGGAATATTTAACGGGATCAGGGACCAATATGTTTCCCAATTATATCTTGCAATACGCACTGGAAGATACATAGAATTATGATAAAAACAATACTTAAATGTTCAAAATTGATATTTTTTTATTGAAGACAGCGTATTTCGTAATGTTTTGCATTAATTTTATACAATGCTACCAACTGCAGATTGCTAAAACCACCAAATAGTTTAATTTCAGATGGAAAAATTATATGTCTACAAATTTAATAATTGTTTTAAATAGTGTATGTATATCTATCTATCTATATATATTATATAAAATTGTCGTATACGGGTATGTTCGAGGAGCGTTACATAAAAATAGCGCAAAAGCAACCGAAATTGGAGTGTATCGGGACATCTCGGGCAACGCCGGGAACCCAGCTAGTATTTAATAAAAATATGAAATTGTAATATTGGAAAATCAATTTTGTTTAAAATAATAAGTTTTGTTTGCGACAATTTAAATCAACGCATAAAATAAATTGATTTTATATATTGAAGTTTTGGTCAGGAATTCCAAGAACTTACCTTACAGCGCAAATGTGCAGGTGAAATAATTTTAGCTCTTCCAAAGGTGTACATTTTAGAATTAATAAAATACTTAACAAAAGAAGTCCAGAAAATATACATTATTCATCAAAATGAAAATAAATGTAAACTTGCTAACGCAACGCGTGTTATGGAAATTTTAATCATATTTACTTCTTACCTTTTTGTTTTATTGACGAACGCAGTCCAGGTCTCCATTTTCTGTTGATAAAGAGAATCTAAAAACGAGTCGCGTGCTGTGTTGATATTTATCTTCTATTGTAATTGTATGATTTCGGATCGTCGAAATTTTGATGGTTTACATACTAAATTAATTTTGCATTTTAATTCCGTGTTCACGCACTTGGGAGCGAATAGCCAGCAGATGGAAGGGGTAAACAGTCCAAGTCGGAAAATGAAATAGGATTAACAGACCCACTTAAAGTCTCCGTACCAAGTTAAACAGGTTCATCGCGTCCGAGATGAGAATTACATGGGAAGCCGAGAAAAGCTCTATTGTCTGTATAAGCGGCTGAGAGCATTATAGAAAAGCGGAACACAATTGGGTAATCACCAGAATACTCCAGAGTTGGGTGAACTTTGCATTTTTTTCTAAGGGAGACTGATGGAGTTTAAATACCTGCAGTTCGCAGCGATAATCAGTGAATATTTCATCGGTTGCCACGCTGACGTGGTGCGCTGACATGAAAATGATTCGGTAAAATGAGACGTAGAATTAATAAAAGTACATCAGAGAGAAAGAAGAGCAAGTTTCCATTCAATTTCAGAGAGGGAGCAAGATACATAGAGCGAAGGCTCGATAGGCAGGTAGAAAGTAGAAAAGCAGATAGACGGACATATATACAGTCTGACAGAGCATCGAAATCAGACAGACAGATATAATTGAGAGAGTAAACAAATATCAAATATGTAAGCATCCAACCAACGATAGAGTGTCGACTCAAGCGCCAGGTAGAAACTTTGGCTATTGCCGAAGTCCATCAAGTCTAACGGGCAACGCAGCAACGCATCTACATCAACTGACGTCGTGATGTTAATTCACCTTCTTTGTCAATTTACTTCAGCTTTAATTTATATAGAGTCGCATAACTAAGATCGACGATTATTCCATTTCATCGGTGAAGTTTGGTACATATCAGACTATGGATTTTCCTTTTTACCAAATTACATTTTGCCAAGATAATTCATTTAAATATTTAAATCAGCATACTAAAGTTGATATTCAGCACTCACCTATAATCCTGAGTGGACACAGAAATTATTTTACAACTAAGGCTGTATTTTTTATGAATAAAAAATTTCAAGTGACATAAATATTTCAATATTTTAGTAACTTATATAGGACAGTTGTGGACACGTTCAAAAATTATGTTTTATTCATATTTTGAATTAAATAGTATTCAAAATTTAATGTAAATAATTTAATTTATACTAAAAATTGTTATATGTCACCAAAAATGCAAAATTACAGGCAGTAATCCATTTTGATCAAGCTGTATCTTTACGAATTTGAAATTTTGTGGCAACACAAAATATTCCACCGTGGTTTAGGGGTCAGCGTGAGTGTCTCGCATCACAGAGGTCCCGGGTTCGATTACCGGCGAGGGCACGGATGTTTGTGTGCATGAGAGATCCTCTCGTCAAATCGGTTCCCCGACAAGACAAAATGAGTTCCCATAGTGAGTCGCTAATAACCTGAGATGTTGATGCGACTGTAAACAAATCGATATAAAAATATATATATTCCCTAGACACTTCAAGTGTAACTTACAATATAAACTCCTGCAGTATTCTTCTAAGAGGATTTGCGTATCAAATTACAAAAGCCTTTGAACCGAGGTCCAAATACGTCGGACGAAACATTTACCTTACAGTATCCACTTTTAGAACTCGAGTTGATCAAAGGACGAAGCAGATCGGCAACACGAGACATTAGCGTTCATTGTAATTGAGAGAAAAATCGCCCACACTTCGTAAAGAGCCGTCTGCCATTGCTACATTTATCAGTGAATCCATAAATATTAACTCATAAATCGGGAGACTGGTTTTGTGTTTGGATACATTAGTTCCGCAAAATAAAGAGAAACAAACTTGGTCACTGTGGTTACTTACATGAAGACGATAAAATAAAAGGGCCGCCGCGTTTCCCACTTCAACATACACTGCAGCACATACCCACTGACGTTGAAGTGATGGCCGTCGAATCGTATCGCGTTTGTCCAACGACTGCCCGGGTTAAACATACCAACTTTATTAAATTAAAAAATTTTACCGGAAAATCTTTCAGTCTCAAATTATTCTGGGTTAGAAGAGCTGCAAACGATAAATATGTAACAAAAGATTCATATGATTTCCATCATCATTCTATAATTTCTTCTGTTGCACATTACATATCTTAAGAAATAAGATCAAGTTATCATTATTCTCACCAAAAAAAAAACAGCATTTTTTATTTTTTTACATTTTATGGAAATTAACGTTTTACAAATTATTTTCAGATTATTCCAGAAATTTATTTTCTCTGGGATTTTCATTTATTATAATAGCCAAACGCTCAATCCACAGCACTTTCCTAATACTTTCATTTGACCGTTTCTTGGTTTATCAAATACTGTTTTCCAAATAATCTTGTACTTCAAAAGTATGATTTTCGCAGTAATAAATAAACGTATGAAAATGCCTCTTTTCTCTTATTATCGTAATTATAACAGTTTCTTTTCTGCGCTCGCACTGATAAATCTACTGTTTTGAAACTAAAATTAAAATCTATCGCCAAACGTAACAACATCATCGGGATGATGTTCAAAAGATGAATTTAATATATTTAGAATTCTGATATTTGTGATTTTTTTTCTTCAGTTTACTGTAGTGTTGAAACGTTTTTAGAATTTATTTAAAATTTTCCTCTTGTTAAGTTGAGTGTAGTCTCTCGAACGACAAGTAATACATTAATATTTATAAGTAACTGTTTCTTGGTCTTACCAGAACAGCAATCACTGTTATCTTATAACCGTAGTTATTCACGTCAGCGGGATTTAGTCAGGCGTAAAGACAGCAGTAGCTCGAATGAAAAGGCGGAGAGAGTTTATTCACAGACTCTGTAGGTAAATTAGTGGCTTTGCTGCAGAACATTTGCCACCTCCAACAACATCAATAACAGAGTAAACTACAATTTTCTCTCCGCAACGTGTTTTGATGCTAAAACAGAGCAATATATTAATAAAGCTTCACCAACATCCCATATCGTCGAACACAATAAAAAGTTGCGTAAACAATATTTACCACATGAACTGTAACCTTATGAAAACTGATAAAATAGTTTTCATTACATGGCATGAATTGTTTGTTTTAAAATTAAATTAATTTTTAATAAATAAATTTTATGACGCTAAAAAATTATTACTCATACCATTGCATAAAATAAAGTAAATAACCCTATGAAGTGAAAAAGCAAAATTTAACAGGTTCAGAATATTGGAATTGACCGGGACTATGTTTTAATCTATATTTTAAATTCCAAAGGACAGATTGGTTTACAATCTTTAAACGATTTCATCTTTTAATCTCCATAAACTATTCTCTTCATTTTATGGTTTTCGTCATTAAATTTTTTTAAGCTAATTTAGGAGATAAATACGGAAGATCACTTCAAGTAGAGTATACACTTCTAATGTATTCTTATAAATAAAACTTGTGTAACGCTATATCAAACGAGGTCTAGCTCACATAATATTTTCCTATGGCGACTAAAATAAAAAATATAGCTACAAGACCGCCAACTTACTAGAGAGAATGGGCAGTTTCTGAAATAAATAATTTCATATATTCGTTCTGCTGTTTTGCATTTGAGATAAGTTGTATCCAGAAATAATTTTTGTGTATTCAATTCTCTGGTGGTACCAATATTTTAAGTCGGGACTCTGATGTTATTACCGGGTTAAATGCTAAAAATCTTCAATATCACATACCTTATTCTGTAGGTATCGTAACAATTAAGTTCCTATCATTCTCAAGCTGTGCTGATAAAATAAATAATTAATTACATATGATTTTATAATATATGTGGAGTTTGAATCGAGAAGCTAGTCTTGAGCATTTATGCATTAATGTTAATAAAACCTAGAAGACCCTAATTATGGCAGCCCAGTCGTACCGTTTCCGAGACCCTTAAGTTACCACGGCACAAGACGTTATTATTTATTTATCACATCTTGATTAGAGTCTGCTTACTCTGTGCCTGTCAGGGAGAAGGCGACCTCTTACGCCTGCCAATTTTGTCAGTTTAGATCTCAGACTGGAAAGGTTTATAAATATGTAACTATGTTAATTGAAACCCCCGCTTAATTTCCTATCTGACGGACAGCGTACCTATATACAATGTTTTACATAAAGAGATTGATAGCTGTAAACATATCTTGGACACTGTACTAGAGGAGGCTTTATTGAAATTTCTCATTTAAGTTTAACGTCAACCCTAAAAAAATATTATCTCTAATTAATTGTAGTTGTGTATGCTACAGACATTTAGAAAGGATTTTATGATTAAATTGGAGTCTTCCATTAGGACTCCGTCCAAATATGAATTTTCTTGAAAATAATATATATTAAGTTACATTCGAAACACTATGCTCCGAGTCAAACAAAGCACCGTATGAAACTTGTAAAATAATCTGAGATTTAAAAAATTTATGAAAATTGTGTGCAGGGTTCCATTGTAAGACTTTTAGATTGGAAAATTAAAATTGTAGAGTTTTGTAGGTATGAAACTGATGGAGAACACTATTACAAGATTCAAAAATAAGTAACAATAAATTATTAAAATTATTTTGCTTTAATATACGTCTGTTTAGGATCTGTTCTGTACCGAGTAAGCCCACACTTGCCTGTATGACTATGCAGACTATCCTGAGGCTCGTAATGTGCAACACACGGATAAAGAAAAGATTTTAATTTAATTGTTAAAAATGTGAGATTTTTCTCTTAATTTTCTTTCCTTTTCGGGTTTTACTCGAATTACGGAGCCACAGATTCGGCTTATTTTGAATCAAAATGACTGCAGGCACATAATTTTCAGGTTCGCAGGGATGGAAGGCCAACACGCTAACCCTGCTACCACCATGTTCGGCTTCCTGAGAAATAAATTATAAGAATTGAACCACCTTGGTAAGCGTGGAAAGTGGATGCTTTCCATTTAATCATATTCTTTTGGCTCCCGTGTACGTATTTATTATATTTTTTGCATCAAATTAAAAGCTACATTTGTAAACATCATTTCAAATCTATGTTAAATCAAGCCATAAATAATATTTATGAATCTTCGGAAATATTATTACCTCCGCCATATAGGTCCATATGCGTTTATAGCATAAACACACGAATAATGTTACTTGCCGTATTTAACTTGCCACAAATTTATTAGGAAAATGTAAGTAAAAATTCAAAAATTAAATATTACTCCAAGTGGAGTCATAGTCATTTAATTACGAAACGTTATTCATTTCTACGGAAAACCTCTGTCTCTTATAAATTATACTGTATACTATTATTCTATGTTATTAATAATTGACAATAATTATGTTATATTTTTATTGCTTTACAGGATTTATTCAGTTGTTTAACCAATAGGATAATGAAGATAAGTTACATAATAGCCTTAACTTTTTCCATTAGTGTTAGGGTTTAATTTATTATCTACCGGCGGTTGAACTACCAAATACTTCTCATAAGAAATTAATGAAATTTTTGGAGATCACAAAACTTGGCACAAAAACATTGACATTTCTTTCTCCGTACATCTATTTCTTAGCCATTCTGCAACTACTTCAACTGGTTTCCTACCAAATATCCTGTTCGTGAAAATTCTAATATTGTATTAAATAATTAACTTTAATTGTTCAAATTTAGGTTTTATGTATTTTACCTGTCACCAGATCAGACTGAAGATAATCGAGAGGAAAGAATTAATTGTTCCGTCGCATGTGTGTGAGAAAGAAAAAAATCAAATTTTATTAATATTGTGGATGCTACTCTTTTAAAAATAGTCAATATTTAGTTTAGTTTCAGCATTTTCTTTAAATTGAATAATTTTAATGCCAGAGCGTATATTAAGGTGTCAAACGCCCATTTTAATTTATTGATTAATAATGTATTTACTGTTATCGTCTTCAAAACTCTTCTATTGTCTTTATTTTAAAAATTATTAATAATGTGCGGGTTTCAATTTGTTATGATTCTTATTCTCCTAAATTAATAATAAAGTCTAAGTTCACTCAGGATTATATAAAACGAGAGGATATTATCGAGCTTCCGGATGAATTTCAAACACACTGCATTTTTTTCCTTTTCGACACTTCCTTGTTTTCACTTCATGTTAACTGACACATACGAAGCGTTGGCTATCCTCAGAAGAAGGAACAACTACGAAATATTTCATTGTAGGGACGCATTGATTTTCCATCTTTCCACTCCAGCATCGTCATGTCACCAGCGCCGGGTCAGTGCGTGCTTCTACCGTATGAATGATTCAAGCCCAAATTGCAGACTCGAGACCGTCAAATTTAAGTGAAAAAATGTAATATAGCAGATTTACAACTGTAATACAAAATACGCAAGGAGTTACATTGACACATTTGAAAATTATAAAACGAGAACCTCTGAGTGTACAGAGTTTCTTTAGTTTAATTGTGCATAGATATGGAAGTTTTAGATCTCCTTGTATGACCACCTTTATCACCAACTGGTTTTAGGATTTCCCGAGATTACATCCCCATAAGAAATATTTATTTTATTTTCCATCATTATCGTACAAATGAAAACTGCACACAAAGGAAAGGAAGTCTATATAACGGAGCCACTTTTAGAGTTGATACTGATTTTTTATTTAATTTTTAATATGAAAATCATTTTAAATAAATCTATTGTGCAACAAATTCATAAATTCAGAGTTTGGTATTTTACAATTAATATACATTATGACACGGAATATATCACTATACATAAATAAATAATGTCTATTTCATAATATCTGCCAGTCAATTCAGAAAAATTTAACATGTGGTAAATTTGTGGCACAACTTAACAAGTACAGAGCATTGCTCCGGAAATTGCGATTTTTATGAAATTGAGAAAAATACCTATTTCTTCTTTTCATCTATAATTTGAATACTGCTGTTCGGATATTCCTCTGCCAGTATATCAATTCAAAACTGAAGTAAATTTACGTTTCTTTCTCTTTCATGTGTGTTAGATCTCAGCTGAACATTTTACGTTACATTATTTTCAACTTAATTTTTTGCACTCCTCTATGATTTCACTTAATAATTTTATCGTTCATACATTTGGTTTCCGTATACCACATTATCACTAAATCCGTAAATTTTCAAATCATTACACCTAATATGTAACGTCTATCCTTCACGAACGGAGCGTGTTGTGGGTCAAGGGAAGCTCTCGGATGACGGCGTAGCTTTATCTCAGAACTCATGAAACTAGTCCAAACGTTGTCAGTACATCCAACTAGAATGCTGACGAGTTTAGAGGATTCAACAACTTGTAATTGCACTGCGAAATGAGGCACCCAACGAGTTATTAATTTTGACCATGAATGACAAACTTGTATTAAGTAAGTGAGACAGAACCCAACCGCATCGAAATAGTCAAACAGCATAACCGTAACTAATCAACGTTCGTAAAAATAAGTAGATTTATAAAGCTATTTGAAATAATTTAATTAGTGTTACTACGCATAAGCGTCGTTCAAATGAACTTAAATTCGTATCTGCCTAGAACGAAAAAGTTTTGCCGCCTTAAGGCTAAGTCGGAAACTTTATAAATGAACAAATATTGCGTCTCTCGTTAAATATAGCAAAGTAAAATACGCTAATTGGTGACTTACATCGATCTTTCAAGACTGTAGGAAGGAACAGCTACCGCTACCGAGGACATCAAATGTGACAGCTTCCACCTAAAATTTATCTAGTTGCAGCTTCAAAAATATGAACTTTTGATTATAATATATTGAAAAACGAAATCAAACTGAAATAAAAAGTATATATGACTTGAGGAAATCTTGAAGAAATAACCGTCATCCATATTAGGCGAAAATAGAGTAGAATGCAGTCCCGCAATACAGAGGGGGCAAAATACGCTGAAATGGAGAACTCTCGTATTCCGTAATAAAAACACAGATAAAAAATATTCGGCACAATAAAATGATTGGAATTACAATGTTCGTCATCTATTTGATGATTACATAGATGAAAGCATGCACATTTCACTTAATTTCCCTTTGCGGAAAAGTACCATGTCATAAAATAAATATTTTTTAGAGTAGTCTTTGAGGTTATTGAACTTAAGTAAAATATATTGGTAGCTTTCTCATGTATCCAGATAAAATACAGAATCTGAACATATTCACCACATTCGAATTGCAACCATTGCTTTCTGAATTCTACATGTTATTCTTTATAGTCACTAAGGTAAATTCTGTCTCTTCTTTGAACCGCTGCTTCTGCTACCTGATTATTTCCCATATTATTCTCCTACTGTCATGTAAATAGTCGTTAAATATTATATATATGTATTATTTAATGTGAAAAATATATATTTAACGCCATATTAAATGACAGGAATAAAATAGGTTATTAGTTTAATAAATGAATTAAATGTTATTAATATTATGTTACAGCAAACGTTATACGATTAAATGAAAAATTAAAGGTACTATCATACGAAATTTTTAAGCTGAGATCAAAACTTATCATGAGTTTACCTTGACACGTTTCGTTATACTAATATAGTATTAAAAATAAAAGTAGTAATAATAATAGAGCACGACGGCTTTCCCGGTGAATCTGTTGAAGATAAAATTCTCGGGTCTCAACCTGGGCCAATAGTTTGTTGAATAACAATGTTTCGACAGCAATAATAAGAATAATAATAATTGTGATGCCTACATTTAGAAGTTCAAATTAATTAACGATTTTTTGCTTGAATTTGACATATAATTTTTCATTTCAAAAGTATTCCATGTAAATTATTTACTATTTATAGATTATAAAACATATTATTACTTATTCGTTGAAATTCCTTTAAAGGGAACTTCTGTATTATTAAAAATTCATCATGCCTTCATATGACGTTCTTTCGTGGATAAAGGATCTGAGAAATCTGAGATTCAAATCTAGTCAGTTATAGAAACAGTTTATCCAACCCCGAAAAGGTAGAGAACAATGTTGAAATGGTATTACCAAAACATTTCATTCTTATTTAAAGAAATATCACGGGGACTCGAGGAGCAATATCTACGCAGGGAGACATAAATTTGCATCACTTTTCGAAGAATTCGTATTCCAAAGAAATGTGGCTCAAAATCTCGCTTATGAAAAAGGCTACACGAATTCTATAGTTTTTCTTAGAATAAAATAAGTAAATATTATAAATAATTTCGGTTTTGTTTATTATTTATTTAACAGCAGTTTACTTACAAGATTTAGTTTCTCTTGCTTATTAACGTAAAATAATTTTTTGTGGTTCTTTTGCGCAAGATACCAATGAAACTTGACTGGAATCGTTACAATAATAGTTTTCTAAGATAAGTGCTAATATATTTATTTATTCTAATGCTACTTATTCTTCATGTATTTTTAAAACTAATCAAGTCGTGTTTTTGATTCCCAACTGGACTTTATTTTAATCTAAGATATATTCTACAGTAAAATGAAATTTAGAGCACTAACAGCGACTATTAATCCAGAGAAGTATTTGTGAGAATTTTATATAATTCACTTTTTCATGCTACGTGCATCGATATATGTGGTGTCTGCGGTACGTTATAAGCTATGTAAGCTTATTTGTTTTGGAATTTGAACGTTGCACACTCCAATTAAATACATTTATAATATTTGTTCTAAATAATTAAGCATTTGCAACAAAATAATTCTACTGATTATCAGTTCAACTAGATCAAATTTTAGTAATGAAATCTACGATCATAGAGAACACTAAATACACATGTAGAGTAAAATATATGTTCTTTATAACTATTTAATCTTCACTATATATTAATGAAAATGGTGACTGTGAAAAATATTTCTGCATTACTGTACGAGTGGAGGCAGAAATATGACTGTATATAATTTTTCACACTAAAGAAGCGCTTACACAAAATTTATTGTTATTCGTCTTTAATAATCATAACAACCAACATTAGTTAATATCAGACATACCAATTATTTATTTCCGAATATGCCAATATTTTAAGCACCGATGTTACTGGTGCGGAATAAAGCGTACGTACTCTGATCTGAAAGCCATCTAGAAGTTCGTACCTTCCACAAATCCTCCATCGCGATGTTGACCGCAACAGTGAAAGCCCCAAATCCTTCCTAAAAGGTGTTATAGTTTACACGTCAAGTTGAAGTGAGGAGGAACTCGGTCATGTAAAAAAATATCCATTCAAAAAATATAGTTCTTTTATAAACTCGAAGCATTTGTTAATTTACTCATAAGATGGTATTTAAATAAATACTTTTCCAACGAAAAAGTAATCATTTCCATTTTTAATCATGAATTAACTTACATTTTAAATTTTTTATGAACCATCAAACTGGGATTTTGACTTTCCGGTTACCTTTGTTCTTTTACTTACATACTCCAATCATTTCCTATCGGTATGATTTCCGTGACGACTATCAAACTAAATATTTATGTTTAATAGGTAATGAAAATTCACAGTGTGCTAGAGGTTTCCAAAAATTTTAATAGAATCCTAATTTACCAAAATAAATCAATTTCGGACATATTCTTTCAACCATTATCATCCGATACGACATTTAGTAATGTCTGGGCTTGTTTCACCTTAGAAAATATCCCCTTGACTGTTCGTGGAATTCTGATCTTCATTAAACTTTACATCTTATTGTCAGTATGACTAAAAAAATAGTATGCAAGCCACGAAATAGTTATCGATAGAATTAGTCAGCATAAAAATCCTTAAATATGTGGCAAGAGAAAGTGATCACAAAAACTGGAACAAAAGTTAAAAATTAATTCCATTCCCGCGTTTCCGCGTTACGTCACATGCACCGTACTTTCAGGAAATCCGTGTTTTCACGTTCCACTAGAAGATGTAGATTTAAGATGGATCACCATGTAAAACCCTCAGATTGTTTTGAGGGCAACTTCGGGATCAATGTAATCCGACAGTCAACAGGTAGATGCTAGATTCGAGGAAAAAGGAAGCGACAGTCAGATATTGTGCTCAGCGCTCGCGCACACTAAAATTTAATCGCCCTTTACTTTTTCTGATAAAGAATTTTTTTTTATTGATGATGTTCAATTCCGTCTGATATATGAAAACGCCTGGGATATTTCTTAAATAAATACTTTGAATAATTTATTTAATAAAGGAATTTAGAAGCAGAAAAAATTATTTCAGCGATGAGAATTGAAATTTATTGCATGTTGCTGCCACCTAGTTACCCTAGAAAATCATAAATTTCCCTGGCAGAAGCTCGCAAATAGCTATAATGTGCTAGGCTACATTGTTTAGGAAGTTAAATTTAACACTTTCCTGCATATATTTAAAATAATACCATGAAAGGTAAATGATTTTCCATTCGGTAATCCGGGTGAAAATTTCATTACTCGTTAGACACCTTCTAATGGGAGGAGCTATTTTCATTCATAGACAAAAATCGTCAAATACGTACTTATAACCCAAGGTGTATTTCTGCTTGCATTCAGGAAGGAATGCTCAATTTTTCCCACGAGTATACTCTACCTCCAACGATTCATCGCTTTCCACTAATTTACTGCTCAAATTCGTTAATTTAATTCAACTTTAAAATAACATTTTCCATTATTAGCTTCCTCGTGGTCCTTTTATACCTTGAAAAAATATCACACTGAAACATCGTGTGATCTGAGACCAAATTTCACGTAAGAGAATTCTTTCAGTATCAAATTTTCTAAGTTTTGGTAAATCAAATATTTATGCTTCTATGATTTATGCTATCATTTCTACAGATTATTTGCAGCCCGATTATACGAAGACGACATAGCAAATAAAAATTTTCTAGTGTGTCTATGAAAAATTAATAAAATCTCTAGTTGTTTGGAGTGAAATTAACTAGACGTAATATAACGATAACAGGAACTATCCCCAAATAGAATTGAAACGCAAGTCACTGTTGGTGGTTTTACTGAAAGCTGTTCCAGCTCGAGTTTCCTGATAGCTTTGTGTCCCGATAAAGCCAATATACAGGAAAACAACTATGTATTCATTGAAACATAATCGAAACATGAATACGCCATAAGTAGATGACAATAGTTGTTAGCATTCTCGTTTGTAGTCGCATACGATTAGAAACATTTTGTAAACACCCGTTATTGGCGCGTTTGTGACATGGAATCCTTCTTAATGAGAGTACTTATCCAATCAACAACCCCAGTGTGTATTGACACGCGTACAGTGTTAACTGATCGTTCCACTAATGTAATAATTATAGTAAATTTGTGAGGTAGAGCACTGAAAATACAAAACCTTACTACGAAAGCCATCCGATCACTATTATATAAAAAAAATATTAATATCTCAAATAATATAGTTTTTAAATTATTTTTGAGTTCTCAGCTGATTGTAAAACTATTTTAATTCCACTTTTATTTTTCTTTCTATTATCTACATAACTAATATTATTCTTTTGTTCTTAGTTAATTGATGTGTTTATTTATAGTCATGATTACAGTTATACTAGAAATCGAAATTTTTACGTGAATATTCATCGTACTATTTCTTCCTGTAATCAGAGAATAAAAAGTTATTTCAGGAAGAGGATATTTTGCATCCATCGGATGAGAACATATCAGATTTACATATCTGTAAGCCGGCCAGTTTGTCTGATGCGAGACTCATAATGCGGGACGCATGCAGTGAGTTTTGTGCCAATGCGGACAGCGCAGTGCGTTAATGGAGAGGCAAGAAAAAGGAACTGAAACATGTCACGAAAAAGGATTAGACGTTAGTGGCTGTGGTGAGACGGTTAATTCATTTAAAACAGTTTTAAGTTTCTATTTATATTTGATTATCTACTTTCAGTACTGAAAATTAATTTTGTGTTTATTTTCGCACACCATTGTACGAGACATAATATAATGTGATACGGATAACTCAAAACATAGTCATATTTCATTATATGACACTAAATCAAGAAGTGTCTTATTTTCCGGACCATGCTCCTTTTTCACTTCTTTTCGTGAAAAATAAGACTTTTATTATAATATCATGCGTTATTTTACAACCGGTTCTATTGAAAACGTCTCCCTTCATGATTCACTTTAAAAAATAAACAGTATTCTGTGGTAGTTGTGTAAATATTTCATGCTACCGAAATATATTGTCTTTTATATATCTTACTAGCAGTGTGTCCGGCGTTGCCCGTGTACTTATTTATATAACCAGAAAATGTATTTAATTCTATATTAATCTTAAGTCAAGAAGTGATTTAACCTAAATCTAACTATTCCTAGTTCCGTACACACTTGTGACCTATGGTGCATTCATTTAACATCTATAAAATACCTTGAATTTTATTTCATCAGTCCCAACAAACACATCTTCGATTTTCTTTACGAATAGAATTCTTAAATATACTCCTTGAGAATTGCAGGATATAATTGTCCCTCAATCTTCAGAGATTACGAAAGATTATATTGACAGACACATTCACAATGTAAGCAAATAGTCGCTTTATTAAAGTCACTGAATACAGCACGAAAAATAACTTACATTTTCCGCAAGGATCGTAAAGTATATCGTATTGTTTTTTATTTATATTCGATGGAGTATTGCTGGATAAATTTATACTTTTCATTCAATCAAAACATTTCTGCTTTATTTTAAAGGAACCATTACCTTTGTTCGTCACGTAGTAACGTCTCTCTCAGTCTCGCGCGACGTTATTGCATCTTAGCGCGCAGTAATTTAACACAAAAATTTCACATTCTTTAATCATAATTCTTTCCACCTTTATCTAGGGGTTTCACACCCCCATAGTACTGTTTCTCGTGATTTGAGGAATATATGTACCAATTTCGGTTGCAATCAGTCCACGCGTTTAAATCTGTATGGATATTAACGTAAATACATACAAATATACATCCTTTATTATTATATAGATTTAAAGGCCAGTCATTTGTTCATTTACTATGGTTACAGTTTCTTGTTACTTGTCTAATTAAGGTGTTTAACTTTTTGTGGCATAGTAGTTTCATCGTGCTATCATCACTTTGAAACCTCATGGTGCTTTCACTTTGAAACCACATATTAGACCTTGTACAGTGCTGCGTTCTGTTGGTTCCTAATGGAACTCATCGTTCTTCTTAGTTCCCGCTAAATTGAGCGTAGTTTTAGTAGATTCATTATTTCCAAAATTAATGGTCCTATATTTCAAAGGATTAAAAGCATTTTGTTTTGCATTATTAGCCACATTACTGCACCATTATTTATATATTTATTTATACATGCATGTGTTTGTTTCCTAATTGAATAAATAAGGACTGATAAAATAAAAATAAATAATGGAATGATGAATATTCAATGTGCATATATAGAACTATAATTCATTACACGAGATAAAGGAACCAATTTGGGATTCCCAATCTAATTCTTTTAATTTATGACTACAGTTCTTAATTGCATTACCAGTCAGTTCTTTTTTATCGCTCCAATGTTTAATATTGAATCGTATGTAAGTATGTAGTAGAAGGGTCGCATTGCTATATGACAGCTGTTTAATTATTACTTAAACTTTTACTCTTGTGATGTATACCAGACAAATTTTTCATATGAATTATAAACTATTAAGGTTAAATTAAGATTATTTTAGGGGGGGGGTGGAAATCCTCTACTCAGTTCTGAAGAATTTCAGCAGTTTCCAGGCACTTTTTAAGTTGTTATAAATTCATCTAAATCAATTAACAATACTTCTGTGTTTTTTTAAGTTAGCTTCTCGGCTCCACAATGTAAAAATTTTGAAATTATTTTTTCACTTATGAAAGTGCGGTCGACGTTCTTCTCTTAATATAACTTTTGGTGTGTGTCGAAATACCAAATAGATCGTAGAACTTTAAGGAATAATTGTGGATTTTATATTTACACTAATTCTGTTACGACTGACTGCTTTAATAATTTAAAATCAAACAGAACACTAAAATATTATGTATTTTTACATTTATATAACATCGGAAATGACATATTTTTTCTATCTTGTTGAGTGAAATAAAAGCATAAAACGAACATATACTCGCAGTTTGGTCGACATCAGAATAAAGTTCCTGGGAAAAATGTAGAGCAGCACAGTTTATTAAAATCATATAGCATTTCCGTTATCTACAAAGCTCCTAAACGCAAATGATCTATTTTCAGAGACAAAATTTACAAGAATAGTCATAGGTCTAAGAATTTTCAGCGAAATACTTCGAAGGATATTGTCTCTAATTATCAATGAAAATTGAACGAAAATTTAATCTGACATAACTTTATACTAAATATCACGGAAAGTATTAAAATATTTGTTAAAAGTTTGTTTCGTAGTCAAACAAAAATAAGGCATATCACTTCAATTATAGAACTATTTTTAGTCATAGAAAAGTCTCGAGTCCTCCAATAAGTTCTATAATCCAGGCCTCTCAGCTAAAGCTAACAACAAAATCAATGTGAATAGGAATGTAATTAAAAATTTACGCGTAAATGGAACAATAATTGTCCACTAGAGTGATGAAATCATTGGAAACATAGAAGCGAAATTCAAGCTTAATTAAGTTTTACTAACTGTCCCTAACCCCATTGCAAAACATACATCAGCACCAAAAGATGCTGTCCTCGACGATTTGTTCCAATATTCTAAACTAATTACAATAAAAATCCGTTTGGAAGTTTTCCTAAGAAGAAGATATATGGTATTATAAGAAAAATATGGTTTTATTTTCCCACTATGTTTCTGGAAAATGATTCAAAGTGATTTAGTTAAATTCAATAACTAATTTTAAATCGAGCTAGGTTAAAATATTCCATCCTTTATTCTGTTTTTATTAAAATTTTATCATTAATGAAGTAAGATAGAAAAAACTCGACAGAAGCGGGAATCGAACCCGGGACCACTGCCAATTACGCATCTCCTCTAACTAACTAAACTACATATCGCCACATCCGTACAAGTCTTCTCTATCTATTTTCAAAATTTTATTATTGTATTATTGAATTTAAGCATTTATTTGTTCAAAATTCGTGTTTATTAAAATTAAACATTTTCGTGTTACATTGACTCTTTTGGGAGCTTCATTTCCTGAATTCTGAGTTAAAGTTTCTCACTTGTGTATTAACTTGTCTTGTATCACTATACATTCTTTCTTATTACCACTTTTTATTCATTTTATAGTGAACGTTTATGTCATTGAAATTAAACCTGCTATTATGACATTTTGTTTACAAAACTTTTTATCGCGGGGATGACTTTGATGGTAATTTAGAGGAACTACAAAATTATCTTAATCACCCAGGTGTATTTTCTGCGCCAGTTAGAACAACAGGATGTTTTTCCCTGTCTTGAAAAATAATATTAAATCTCTTTTGACAACTCAAGCTCTTTTCACGGATGAAATTGGCAGGGAGTGGCCAATACAAAAACGGAATTTCTATTCGGAGTATCTACCTGTTTTTCATAATCGGCAGAGCTGTCAAAGCCCTTTCATTTGAGACACACACATACATACATACATATATATATATATATATTTATCATTTTTAAATAAGTTAAGTCTGTAAGCTAAGCAGGCACTAATCAGTTAAACACAAAGGGAGTGAGAGATAGTATTTATACCTACGCGTAAAATGTACAATACAAATTTATGTATCTCTTCTGTATGTACTAATATATGTTTGTAATTTTTTATAATTACGTATTCTGCTTCATTAACTGAGGAATGTGGAAATAATAATTTCATAACTAAAATCATACATTTCGAAAGAAACGGTTGAGTTTCAACTCGCCCACATTCCAACACCTACCACTTAAGTATTGAGTGCCCTATCAAACGATCATTAATTAGTTTACACGCCAATAAGTTATCCGCTCACTGAAAATCCTAAATGCTACATGTACACGGAGGGGGGAAAAACTGTGAAATAACATTGCTCCCAAATATTGCATTGTAAACCGTGCCGCTGCGTGCTTAGCCGATTATAATTGCATCGATTCCAAAAAATTGCATTACCACGTAAGTGGATTAAGCGTGTGGGTTATACCAGTGCCGAGCCGCAGCTCAAAACTTTTTTTTATGTTTACTGACAAATCAAAATTCAAGTGTTATTGTTATTGTAGGCGGGCAGCCCTCAACACTCGAAACATGTGTCCGTTTCGAATTGTATTACCTCTGTAATTAAATTGAAATACTGTGGAACATCGTATTTCTATAACAGGATATAGCGTAATACCATAATGGCGAAACGCAATTTCCGGAAACAAAGACAAATGGCCTTTGACGGATGGAGTTTCGTGGGTGCAAGGTCGCCAGCCCGCACGTGCGTGCGTGCCTATTAATATTTAAAAATGCATGGCTATAAGCCGTGTCACGGGTGACGAATGTCAATACAACTTTTGTTTAATTCATTTTGACTAGGCACCAAAACGTTATATTTCGTAGTGCGGTAACGGGGTCACCTGTGGACCCACCTCTTCTAAAAGAATTGTATACTCACATCACAATTTCATCTGATACAGTTAATGTAGTGAATGTATTGGCATTACTAAAACGCGAAGTACATACGTTGAAAATTGAAGATTCAAAAAAATTTTTACAGCCCAAATCAATAGCACCAAAAAAAAATTTATTTCGTTATTGTACAAATGTTAAATTTATCAATAACCAAAACAGAAAATCACGTAGATGATATAATTGAACTTTGTATTTCAAAATGAATGTGCATTTCGTGCCAGTTTACAAATACAGCCACATTATATGTTAATTAAATGTTTATGTGTTTTATTATAATAATTGTACGATTTTGATTATATAAAATCAAACTATTATCAATTTGTATTTTACTAACAATACTTTACAGAATGGCAATAATATAATAAAATTTGTTAAAGCTAAATGAAGTCAACAATTATATCAGGTATAATATATTTAATTCTTTGTCATGTCAAAGGTAGAATAAAATACATTCTACCTGATGTAATTTTGGACTTAATTAAGCATCATAAAGTCCTACAGATCATTTTTGAATAATATTATAAACTAACATGAACATTCATCTCAGGCTTCCGATGGGGGTTACTCAATCTTAACACTTGCGAGACAATTAAATTAACAAAGTAGCAGCAATAGTTAAATAAAAACTGTCAAATTATTATGCATCATATTATTTGACCGCACCACTCATGTTAACCCTACTCGTGTTCCTGGCATGATGATTCTTGGAGTCCGGCGATTGTGGTCGCTGGTATTGTCTCCATCGTCCGTTTATGGCTTGAGTGATTATGTTGATCATCAAGAACCAGAATTTAGTAGACGCGACGTAGGCGTGCGACAAAGGACTTATGAAATTATTAAGAAACGATATCATTGGGAACACGAAAGTTCCATAGAAGCATAACATCTGATGGTAAAATTTATGAATTTAATAATATTTTAGAAGTTTTAGGGTGGGCGTTTGCTGAAATGCAATTTTCACTTTATTACTTCTTAAATTGGTCTGCTAATATCCTCATTGAAACTGGCGTTTATTAGCTGAGGTCTGGTTTGCAGCAACTAGGTTTGTATAGCGTTTAATTAGTGTACATATTATGTTTAACCTCTGCCCGCATCTAGTCAACCAATGGAAAATTAAATAGATATTGTGACTTGCAATCTAATCCAGATCAATACGATACACACGGGTCCGTGCTCATTGAAGGGTACAATTTTGGTGGTACGTAACGAATCATGAAAATTTGGTGTGCTCCAATTTACAAGATTCGCCCTTGACAGATTTTTTGATCAACGTATTCTCTTTTATCAGCCATATTATATTTTAAAATATTCAATATAAAGCAGAGTTCGTATATATTTTTGACTCGTTATTTTTTTTATGGTTTCTCTCGGCTTAAATTGATTAAATTTTTTTTGTAACAATTTATGAATTTTTTATCCTCTTAATTAGTTTTTTAAAAACTAGCACAAGTTCAATAACTTTGTAGTATTCAGGCTAATTTTGGTATAGAATTATTTAAATCTAAATCTATTGATTCTAAAAACAAATTCATATATTTCTTCAATATCCGTTTTTAATTTCCAAATTACAATTGGAGTCAATTAAATAAATAAATAAAATATAATAAATAACTCACAGTTGAGAATTTTTTTTACAACTTATACAATTTATTATCCACAAAAATAGAAGCAATATCTTAAATGGATATCAACGTCGACTTCCAAGAAAATGGCTGCATATATTTATGACTTCTGAATATCAGTATTAATAGGAATTGATAAGAAATGTTGATCTTTTAAATCGTAAACGATTTAATTTTCTTAACGCGAAGGAGTCATGCGGACGTTGTACCAGATTCAATAAGAGTTTCAAATGCAAGTATTAATGTTATCGCCAATTTACGCTAGAATCAAGTATGAGCCACAAAACGCAGAGGAGTGGAATTACGTGTTCTCACTCTCAACCCTGAGATATCTAATAATGTACGGTGAACCGCGGTTGCCTCCATTTGAAATGGAAGATCTATAATTCAAGCACAAAGTGAAACCCTTGTTCTTCGATTTAGTCAATTGGATTTACATGTTTTATTAGCTCCATTGATTTACTGGGATGTCAGAGCTTAATTCTTAAATGCAAATTCTCAGCTCTTCTGGATAATGAGTGTAGAATTAATTTTGCATCTTGAATAAGACTATTTATACCAGACTAATAGTCGTTAACATACATACTCGTCAAGAAATAAATTTTTCATATTAAATGAAAAGCAACACTGCTGAACTTGCCTTACAGCAAGAGAAATTTAAAATATCGTTCTGAAACTAAAGCATTCCTTCAGAATCGCTTTATAAATGATAAAGAAGGTAGAACCTTTGTAAGAAACAGAAATGCTCGGTTCATACCTTTAGATGCTCAGTCTATATTAAACATTCAGTGGAAGAAGGTCTGATAACATGGAGGAAGGAAATCGTTTTTTATTCCGAGGGAGTTCTTTCTAACGTCAGCAATTCTTGTTCTATGCCTAATCATGCATAACGCCATGTTGTCAGTCCTCGGAGGAATGCTTCTGAAATTGTTACGGAAGTAAGTGGTAAAATCAGACATTAAGAGACAAATATTAATTTTCAATATATTTCTTGAATTCGTACAACACTGGCTAAATAAAGGTCCAAACTTTGCAAAGGCTTTCGTTCGTACAAATTATTTACCGTCAACACACTACAGTTTGGTAACACTAGTTCGAAATACTTCAAGATAAAATTGTTGTATAATGATTTTTAATTTTTATATTTAGAATAAAATTATATTTATTAATGATTTTTATTTTAAGTCATTTAGTATTTATAAGTAAATTGTTTAGTGTGTACATAAATATTAATATATTTATAATGTTACATAATCATTTTTGATTTTCGAATATTTGAATATTTAATTACAAGTCATGAATTTATAATAGCTTAATATTAATAATAATATATTGGTTACTGATTAATGAAAACTGCATACATAAATTGAGTTGCAAATGTTTATATGATTTAAAACTTATAGATGACAGGAATGAACTAGAAATACAATGTAAAACAATTTGTCATATATATGAAAATACTGCTTAAAATATAAATTACTTTATTTTAAGGCTTTTAATATTTTAAAATACCTAGTACTTACAATTTGTAATGAGCTTCAGAGCCTTTTTCATGCAGCTCCATACAAGTTGTAAATAGAAGTGTACAATACTGAAAAGGTTGTTTTATGCCATGCATATTAAGTGATGAGAAAATTGTATAGAGATGGAGAAGTCAACATGATTCATATTGAATAATACAAATTATTAGTATCTATTTGAAAATTTCAGTTGTCTGCAGCATGTTACTGTGTTGCCAAATGTAAATCGATATAAACTTTTTCCTCCAAACTAGTTTTAAAATAAATTCTCAGACTCAATGGATCAAATATATGACATAATGTTTTACAGTCAGGAAATACAGAATATTAGAAAATTATTTAAACATGTTGCATTATACTATTCAGACATACACTAATAGGTAATTTACTTAATATTTAATTTAAATCTGTACTGACATTGATGATAAAAATCAGGACATTTTATTAAATTTCTTGATACAAAAATAACAAAATTAGAATATTATCAATCAATATCTTACAGTATTCTTTTTTGTGGCAATTCTACAGGGAATGTGAATGCCCTGTACCTGAAAAATGTCTCAGGATAATTAGTAAGGTAAAATTTTGGTCATCATGTAAAGGACAATTCCAAAAATTGGCTATACTTAATCCCTCATGTCAATTTATATATTCATTTATATAATTTGTTATCAAACATTCATTAAAAAAAATTGCTTATTCAAATGATCCACAGAAAATAAGTAATGTAAACTAATGTATCTAAACTACTAAGCAAAAATCTTTCCAATGAATAGTTGTAGAAGACACATATGTTCATATTTTTATACATTTCTTATAACTATTGCTCTCTTAGAAACTTTCCCTGGTAACATTAAATGACTCAAAAGATACACCAGAATTATTTCAAATTGTTTCAAGATTATTGGATCTTTTAAATTTTCGAGGAATTTTTGTTTTATAATTTCATTTTATTCAGGACCTAATATCACTCCAATGTTTTTAATGGATAACTTCTAATAAATTAACTATAACATCACTGCTATGATTATAATTGTAGATAAAATTCTTGGGTCACAACCCTGGGCCAATTGTTTGTTGAAGAACAACGTTTCGACAGCAAGCTCCGACATCGTCACCACAATAAACTATGATTATAAATAGCCACTGAAACTTATGAAGCATCCATGAAGTGACTTGTTTACCATTTGTGTTTGTGCTTCTTCCTAGTGTGTGTATGTGTGTGGGGGGAGGCTAGTTTGGGATAGTTAATTGTATAAATAATATTTTTACCTTGTGCACATTTAATTTGTATGCATACAGTATATATTATATTATACTCTTTGTCACATTAAGATTACTTACTTGGAAATGGAATTTTGTGTTACAAATTTTCAGTTAAGTGCTTGTTAACTTCTAATTGTTATTAATTGTAGCTTCTAATAATTATATTGTAACTTTATGTAATAATGTATCCTATTTCTTCATCTGAGGACTAAAGGAATAAATAAATCAAATCACCCCTGTATATCCAAGCCCAACAGTAAATTGAGGAGAAGTTCTTAAATAGTGGATTTATAATTAATCCTTTGTGATAAGTGTCAAGTGGCAATGTTACAAAATAGACTATTTAGTTGTAACAAAGAATTATAGTACATATTTAAATGTGATGGTGTGTTCCTTAATTCTGTCATCAGAAAAGTTTAAATTTTATATTCCTGTGTACTCTACTCCATTTTGACATAGACTTAAAATTCTTTTCTACATTTATTTTATATATTGTATTAAACGAATGTATATCAGCATTTGTACTATCTGTATCATACTTGTTGGCTATAAAAACCATCAATAAATAGTTATGCCATAATTATGTACACAATTATGAATGATAAATACCCTCCATGTACCTGTAGAAATATTCCCATAAATAATCTCACAAAACATTAAAGGGAGGAAATATGAAAATGAATAGTATTAGGCTTCATATTCATTAATTTTGGCAAGTAATTAATATATAATAAGAATATTAATAACAACAGTAATAATAATATTTATCTGAAATCAGTTAAACAAATAAAATGTTCAACACAATAGAAACAATTTAATACAAAAGAAAAGCTGAACTAAACTTTTGGCCACGTGAATTGTTCAGGGTGATTCATTACCATCTGTAGTGGTAAGTAAGAATTATGCCATGAATTTGACATTTTTATAATTATATATTTTCACTTTTCCAGCAATATACTGTGATATTCAGATATAGAGCGATAACTAAATATTAATCTAGTATTTGTTCTAACAGACAGTGTACAGATTTTTTTAGTAAATGACCTTGTCTCAATACAAACTGAAATGCAGAAATTAATTTATTTCTGTTTCAATGATAGCTGATATTACTCACTCAACAATTTAAGTGATTATCAATTATGAATATTAGACTATTTCTGTATGTAAAACTAATTCTTCTAATAAAAGTTATTTTTCCCATATTGACTGTTTCTTAGAAATAAATTTTGCAGTATACTTTTCATCTATAATTTCTGTATAATTGATTTGTCACAGACACCAATTTCAGTACTACTAATTGCTGATACTCCTTTTCGTAACTGTTTCAGTTTAATATGTTACTTTTGTGTTTAACAAAATTTATGAGTCAAATTTTTAACATTGTGCTAGAATCTTCTATAGAATTCTTCAAATTTTTTACAGTGTGGGTTACAAGCACTACAAAGCAGAACCAATCATGTCCAGTGGCATCTGTTATGCATGGGATTTTTGATAAAAACTTAAATATAATATTTTAAAAGTTAAAATTTTCTTTCACATATGCTTAAAATGATTCGATTACTAAATGCTACTTTGAATAATTTGTACTTAAATTTCTGTATACAGTTTTTATAACTACTTTTTAGTATTTTCTGCTGTTTAAATAATAGTTTTTGTGATGAGCCCTCTCTGTTAGATGGTACTTTATTTTTAGCTTATGCAGACAACTGATTTGATATCAATTGGGGTTTCAAATTAACCATTACATGTGGAAAATTGGCTATTCTATATTCTCATTTCAAACAGAGTATCTATGTAACTGTGCTCTTTATATTCAGAGAGGGACATACGTAACGTTTTCCACAGGAGATTGGGTTGACAGGCATAAAAAAGTTACCATACATACCTTCTAAAACGTGTATGATTAACAAACTAAATAATTATTATTGAATGTCATTTCATGTTTTGTTAATTCTTATGACACAACGACATAATAATTCAATATAATATCAAATTACCAAATGTCACAAACACATTTTAACAGTCTACGCTTAAAAATCAAAGTTTACTTGGTAATTCTTCACTCTTCACAAGCATAAGCTTTTGAGGTCTATTTCAGGAAATAAATTAAAAATAACAATAACTGTAGGAAGTTACTTAAATTTGAAAAATTTGTTAAGCAGTTAGTTGAGTGGTCTTTAAAAGATTTACCCTTGTCTAAAATGCAAAACATTAATTCACTATTAAATTTTTTTTTCATATCTGGTGACATTTCTTTATTCTAATTCAATATTGTAGCCACTTGTGAAAGACTTTAAAAATCTAATTCATTACTTCGTCCTTCAGGTCCTCATAGGAGCTTGGCGGTTTTGGTGGAGTATGGCTGGTCCCATGGATAAAGAGTTTATAATGAAAGTATCACTTTCAAGCCAGATGTGCAAATACTTGAGGTTGATAACAATCGCGATTGAATGAGTCTATAGCATAGAGATTTATTTAATGAACAATTTAGCTTAAAGTTAATTACATATATTAAAATGGAACTATATATACCTATCACTATTTTTTTATCAATAACAATAAATTAGTCAGTTAGGGGTGGAACAGCAAAAATTCTGTTAGCTTATGCTTATCAAGAACGTCAATATTTTGCTGTGGAAACATTAATGTCAAGACGCGACGATCCCCTCTCAGGAAGGCAGGGTAGAAAGTAAGAGTGATGACCCAGATCACGGCAGTTGGTTGTGGACCTTGTACTGGCACGCAGCGTCATGGGCCACATTGGTGAGTGACTACTATCACGTGGATCAACCGGTTTGTTGAACTTGTGAATACTTAACGCCGAAAACTATCATATATTTTAAGTTGGGATAATATTCAAATAAAAGCACATTATCTAGAAAATAATCGAGGTACCTGTCATACTAAAAATATTTAGATTAATGTTTTGAATGCTTATCCCTCTTCGCAGGCTTTCCTTTGACTAAAATACTAAGAAGTGATTGAATGATTTATTAAAACTGAAGTGGATTCATTATCAATAAAATATTTCGCAAAATTTAAAAAATAAGCAAGTCAGCCGATATAAACAACCTTCTGATCCATTCACAAACAATTTGGACCTGGTAACCGCCCCATCAATATGTTCCGATGACCAACGAATATCGGAGAACAATTTATAAAATTTGAGGAAAGGAATGACATAGAGATATCAACGTTTATGATTTACGTTCTTCGCCAGGGAAAATACCTGCTCTAAGCCTCAGATTGATAGTTTGTACAGTTCAGTCATCTAGAAATGGTTAACTTATTTCAGCCGATTCATGGACAGTAAGCTCCTGCTTTTCAACAAAAAAAATGGTCAGTAATAACAGCTACACAAGTATTCTATAAAATATTTCCACGAACAGAATTGTACTGTCATTCCAGAACTCATAAGACTGCAATTTTTATTTACGTAGCCTATATGTCTACGTAGCATGTAAATGTTGGGCTTGATCCTGGAAACTGATAATTTCTCAATAAGCCTCTACGTTTTACTGAATTTGGAAGAAAATGGACACGCCCATGAAACAAACACCTTGAGCATCTATTATACTTGAAATAATTTAAACTTATTTAATATGTGAAAACTATCTTAAAGCCGATAAGAAAATATATGCGTTAATAATGCTTTTATCTAGTTAGCATTCATTTAAATAATTAAAAATATTAAATTTACGTATTGATTTCAATTTTTGAAATTTCAGTAAAACATTGTAATATTTGTGGAACCATAGCACAATGTTTCTGTTTGCTTGCAAGGTCAGTTTTTGTATGTTATATCTTAAGCAGTAGGCCAACGCTGACCATTAGTAAACGAGGACTCGAACTTTCCCCAAAATTTGCAACATTCTCACTAATGAGAACCAGCTGCTAATCACTGATGGTCACTCATAACAATATTATATATTATCCTATACAAATATTATAATTATCGCGTTAACTTGTACAGATCTCAGGAACAGTCCTGATGTATTATTTAATGAAGCTTCACAAAAAGAGGTTTGTGGAATGCGTTCATCAGAATGTTCATTTTGTCAAACAATAATCAGATTCAGGGGTTTAAACATGAAAATTTGAGGAATAAAGCATTTTAAGAAAATTTCTATGGAAACGTAATTACTTGTAATCAAATTATTGGAAGCTACGTGATACGTGTCCATTTAGCGATCTTGTGGCGTCGCTACTGGAACAGCACCTCAGTAATCTACGTGCGGGCTTTCCTGTCCTTCATCAAACGATTCCATTCTGTCAGTTTATTTAAATTCGTATTCCTCGGATATTCCCTCTCTCTTCCTCTCAAAACCAACAGCGTTAGTTTTTGAGACACTATTTTAATGTTTCCCGGTCGTTGCAATCTAGCAGATTGCATGACAAATTCGCACATCTCCACGGAAACAACTGCCTTCCAGGCGATAAAAGACCGTTATCAATTCCGGTCCCATGTGATTTTATGACCGTCTTCGACTCGCTCTTTTTGTGGGCAACAAATTTGTAAGAGCCCTGCGAAATTCACCAAACCATCAATGGACTATTTATCAAACGCTAACCACAAGATCAGATCCAAAATTGCACTTGTACTTTATTTTTATTAAAATTTACTCATTGTATGTTTAATTTTTATTACACGCGTAATATACAGTTAATTAAATTGATGATTGATAACAGGCTTAATGCACGCAAAAAATTGTCTTTGACGACACGGAAGCCATGAACAGTACGGTAGGGGAGGAAGCTAATGAGAATTGCAAATAAACTGCAAAACAACCGTGAAGAATGGTGAATAATCGTCTGATTGTCAATGCCGGAAATATTTGTGCAGCGATAAGTGGGCAAGGTGTGTTCATCCCCAATTGTCCAACTTTGAGATTGGACTAATTGTATGTTAAATAAGAGAATTTTTGAATACAAAACGTTTCATATTTTTGAGCCGACATCGCTTACTAAAATCACCAAGAAATGTGAAGTTAATATATGCAAATATGTATATTTTAACTACAAATCAAACAGTAATCATTTACAATTGCTGATAAACTAAAATCAATATCGAAGGGTAGGATGGGACAGTGCCCGCGTAAGAATTCGCGGTCCCGGTTTCGATTCCGGGACCGGTCGAGATATTTTAATCCTGATCCTTTAATTCAGTTTCATAGCCTATATTTCTGAGTTCCTTTGAAAGAACGTCTTATGTTTTTGGACTAAAATCAATATATTAAACTAAACAACTCCACGAAGTGGCTCTATTTAGCATTAAAATATATAAGGAGAAAATAGTAAATTAATTAAAATACTATTTAAGTATAGATTGATTAGACCGAACGCTGAATTTTTCATTACATATAAAATCACATCCCCTCGCATTGTTTCATAACTGTATTCAAAAAAATTATTGACGTAAGAAAATTCCCTTTAATCAATCTAATAATGGAAAATATTTAAGATTACGTTCGTAAAGCTTCCAAATACCCTTTCGTAGTGATTATTCTCCTAATTTAAAAATATTTATAGACCATCCAAATTATGTGGCCTTTCGAAATTGCTCTCAGATCGGTTAGCTATAATTTTTAACTATAGAAGGACAATATTTAATTCCTTGACTACTTAATTGGATTTATGTACCTTATAATAAATTTTCGCGGCACTTTTCTGACCCTTACCAATATTTATTTTCTTTTTCTTTATGTGTGGAGATTTAAACTGCTTAACCATTCGCTGCTAACTGTTCCTTCTATTGCTTGCGTTACGTAGATTGTAGTTGCAGATCCTTTAGAATTTAATATGCCACGCAACTCTCACTAGATGGGTGATGTGAGTTCTGGTGAAAGGAGTACTAAAATGTCATCCCTGCAAGAGAATAAGTGGAACGGATTTCCTCGTCTTTCAGTGGTATTTAAATAATCGGAGACAATTTATGATTAGCGATCCAAGTATCATTAGGCAAATTCGGGATTTGTTCCTCATATTTTCATATATTTTAAACGGCGCCGGAAATATTGAACACAATGTTCATTACGGAATCTCGGTCTCAAGGTCCCGCACCTGCCAGTCGTAAAGCGAGCCACTCTATTCGCCCGCGGAGAAAGCCGTGAACGGTGGGTGTTTCTTCTACAACTTGTGCAACAGTGTGTAAGTAGGTCTGTGGCTTTATTGGCGTGTCAAAGGACACATAGAAATGCCAGTCTTGTTTGATTTAATTGCCTCCCGCAGAGACGTGCGTACAGTGTGCTCGAGCCTTTTGTTTTAGCACGCGAGCCTGTTCGCGCCGCTGCATAACAAGCTTCGTGCAAGTTTATACGACACAAATAACTGGCTCGAGATTCTCTATCTTGCAATTTTAACAACGCGAAATAATTACTAACATCTCTATGGGCTATCTCTTCCAGTAATTTCACACCAAACTAGCGAATTTGAGACTAGAACGGTTTACCGGTATTGGGAGTAGCCGTCGAGGAAAATATGCAATGGTGGATTACATGCACCGATCTTAGAACTTTAGGAAATTTGGAGACGCTTCTAAAGAGCATAGGTGAGAAATTCTGTAATAGAGCATAGTGACACTAGTTCCTGAATAAGGCTTGGAACGGTTTATATCGAAAATCCCTAAGAATAGCAAAATAAAGATGGGTTACACATGTTAGAAAAATTTATTTAAGATAGTAGACCTTAGAACTATAATAGCAAAATAAATATGGGTTGGACATGCTAGAAAAAATTATTTAAGAAAGTAGGCCTTAGAAGTATAATAGTCATTCCATGAAAGTTTAATTACGAATTAGTGACCTGTGGCGGAGTGAAATAAAGGTTTTAGATGCATTCCAAAGCAAATGTACATTGTGGAGTGAAGTGTCTTAAAGAACAAAAATGTGTTTCAAATTAAAATATTCGCTGATACTAGTAAATTATCTAAATCTTTTAACTTTGAAGAAAAAACTAAAGATATATTTTTAATTAACTCCATTTTACATACTATCTGTCCATTAGGACAATAAGATCATTGTATGAAATATTAAATATATTATACACACAGCTTGTGGGAGCCGCTTCCAGTGAAGCCACTCCACCAATAGTGACTTAGTGACTGATTTGGATGGACCTCAGTTTTAGTGGAATTATTTTGTACTAAACAGCTTGATTTCCTCCCTTATCATTGGTATTTGCAGATCTTGAGCTATTATGGAGTTTGGTACATACCAGGGAGCGTTTACTATGAGTCGTAGCACCTTGTTATATTGGTGAGATATTTTTCTGTACGCTATATTTTAATTTAGATATAATTTTGCGGTTACCTGTAGCTGCCACCAAATGTAAACTTGATTCATCAGATAGGGTAAAGTATTTCCAAAGGTAAATTTCTACCAGTGGCAATCTTTTATATGGTCGATTGACATCCTTCATCTCACAAGCATTACTTCCTCCATTGAAAAACACCAGCAAGGTGTTCTTAGTGCATAACGAGGTAAAAAACCGTTAAGATCTCAGATACTAGTTTAGACACAGAGTCAGGTTAGTTTTTACTGAAGTGCCGTAGACGTATACTTCTGTTTGAAATTTAAAAATAATTCCTTCAACATCAATTATTGGGAAGCGAAATATTATTCTTAGTCTACAAAGACTAACTTTCGTCTATTGTTTTTAATGAATATAATTCATCTTGTGACAATTACGTATAATATCTTTTAGATGGATATCAAATACCTGTCTTGGACTGATCAAGGCTCAAAAAACTTTATACATTTGTAGTTTCTGCAGTCCAAAATTTCGTAAACATCTACGTTTCCATACGAAGAAATGCTTTCTCGGCGATAAATCAGGCTGTAAACAGGCCGGGCAATTATGCGTACGTATGTAGAAACGGCAGAAGCAACATAAAGTTTTTGTGGGTGAAATAAGAAAGGGAGTTTGTACACAATCATTCTCACTTTCGAAACCCACCTGGAGCCTTTAAAAGACCTCCTCCGTCTTTTGCCGGGTTCGGTCAGGGCCAAATTATTTGCATTCATTTAGCCAACATCGGATAATCTGGATCAAACCTGAATCCGTTTCCAAATATGCAACCAAAAATTGCATCATTATAAGCTGAATCTAGTTAAAAATTTAGCACAAACTTAGAAAACAATTCATTATTTGTTGCTGAACTACATTGCGGTTCCTTTCCTATCTCGATTCCGAACAATGGCCATAATTCATCAATAGTCCAATTATCTAGTATTAACTCGTCTAACTTGAAATAAAAATTGTTTAATTTTAATATTTGGAATATTGAAGGATTTGTATTTGTCACGTCGTCAATAAGGAAATATTTTGTAAGGCTTTGCTTGCGCAAAATTTTAAATCAATGCTAGAGTTTTCTTTCTCTTTATATTTGAAACGCAGCACTTATTTTGAATAAGATACTGATTTTAAATAGTTCGGGAAATTAATTTTCTTGCCCGCGGACTCATTCCAACTCGAATTAGCAACAATTGGATCGACTCTGAGGATCCCCATTTACGAGAAATATCAGCTAGGTTTTCAAAGTTCTTTCCAAGATAGAATTACGATTTGAATTATCAATTTGTATCGTCATATATAATAATGCATGTCTTAAAAATTTGCAACCTGCGAGAAGACCTGGCACTAGGCAACCGCTAAAGCATCAGAGCGTAATGCATGACGATCAAAATAACGAATGGAACAAGCGAAAGAAAAGCTGTATAATCCTCAAACCGCAGGCTGGAACTATCCATCAGTATTCCTAGGTTTCTTTTATCATTTTAAGCGCTCGTCGTTCCTTGTGAAACCAATTTCTGTGGTGGCGTCACTGCAAAATAAAAGGATGTGAAAAACCTGAGTGTGCAGAGGATCAGGCAAACCTTGACGAATCTATAAAAAGAAAGATGCGGTAATCGCAAAAAGTTTATCTGATGCGGACCCAAGCGCAGAAACTCGAATCCTGGAGATTTGAGAGCGTAAAATGTATTCCGTGCACACCGGGAAACAGTTGTTATACTGTGCTCCACGATAATTCACAAAGTGAGAGCAGAAAATTCTAGCACTGTAAGCTAAAAAATGTATCTTCTAACTCATCGGGTGAAGACAGTCAAATTATCAACCTCTTTGAAAGGTGGAATCATAAATAATGCACGAAGTTTATAAACTAATGAAAGAAATGATGAGTATTACTAAATCCATACTACTAATTACCAGTGCCGAAACTAGGGCGTGATCTATTCCGAGCTTCGATCATGATATTGCGATTTTTTCACTGCCTGCCTGTAACGACAACTCATTGCGAACTTTCATTTAGCAAGCTCAAGTTGATGAAATCAGATCTGGGCTCGTCTCTGCTACAAAAACGACTGCTCTCGATATTGAGAAGGAATCAGCAAGAAGCATGTATTGTAACGGAATTATCGACATATTTGGAGAAGTCAAATATATAAAAGCGATGCTATGAATACCTTCAGAAATATATCTATTATATAACACACCAAATTCATTGAAATAAGCATGTTACGCTGTACAAAACAAAAATCTTATATTAAAACCTGATACATTGTTATTCTCGTAAAATAAATTTAAATTCATTTTTCAACCATAAAGAAACATACTTTATATCACATTTGATTCGAACCTTATACATTCAGTAAGGGGCGCACTTGAGATTTTTGCCACGGGCGCCAGAGCACCTAGTTTCAACCCTGCTAATTACTACTCCTAATTACATAAAAGGAAATGAGTCATTATTTCTTTCATATTGCGCTCAGTAAACTACGTTGCATCAATACATACATTATTTGCAGTTTTAACTTATATATATATATATATATATATATATATATATAATGCAAATTTTATTCTAAAAACATTGTTATCAAATAATTTTGCGGAAAATTATGACTAGTGGCGTATGGCGAAATAACACTAAATATGGTACAATAACATTTTTCCAGTCTATAAAAAATAAACTTTAAGACCTCGAATTGATTTTGAAAGGGGGAATCGAACTTAGAAGCTGTTTTCGGCAAATAGAGAATCTATTTCGTCTCCTCTAAAAATTAATTAGAGTCCAAATGCTGGAAGCCCAGCTTGAATAAAGGATCTATGGAAATTGACAATCATAACAACAATTCTGACTCGATAAAATAAATATTATAATATTTCATACATCTATGAATATTTATTTTATTTTGTAACATCCTTTTTATTAGTTTATTTGAAGTTTATTTCACTTTATCAATAATAAATTTTTCAAATTTATCTATTCACATAATTACTCTAATTTTCTACGCAATAACACGCAAATAACTTGATTCTAAAGTTAAAACTATTTTTAGGATATTTAAATAAGTTCCTGGAATACTCCTACTTAACAAGACGAAATCCTACAATAATTAAATATGGCTTTGGTTAAATTAGCATATGTTAATAATTTTTCTTTTTTCTACTAACAACCTAACGGTTGTCCCTTCCTAGTCCAATTTAGTAGTGTGCATAAACATTTCCGTCCAACATAATTCCATTTTTTACTAATGCCTTTGACCAAAATATGGTTTTTCTATCGCAAACTAATTAAATCAATAAAATGGCGTTCATTATCAATTATCAAAGCCTTTGAGCCATTTGAACAATGTGTTTCATCAAAAACTTTCTTTTTTTTCATGCAAGTAAAATAAAATAAAGTCTGTCTATATAAAACTGCATTCACGAGTATTTTTACGCGTCCCAACAAGTAGAAAGTATTGGGAAAGTGTTTGTCATTGTTCGGCTATTGTAGAAGAAAGCACTTTGCGACAGGTAAGTCAATAGTTCAGAGTCTTTCATGAATACATTACTGTGAAATAGAAATAAAGAAAGGTACAGTAATAATATCTGAACATCCTATTTTCTAGCTCACAGATTAATGAAATATACTATATGTTGTTGTCTTTTTTACTGCAATCATTAGAATAATCTTTCAGAACTGAATCTTCACTCATTTTGTTCCCGGCTTCATTTAATACTTGTGACGCAATTAAATGCAAGAATACTAAACGTGTTCCCGGTACGGTGAAAATATGGACAACTCGGACGATTTAATTATACACTTTAGTGTGCATTGACGTCAGCAGTTACGTCGGCTCAGCTTACTGCTTGATGGAGTGTAGCTAATATTTACATCACTTTGGTCATTAATGTGTTTAAGAGAAAGTGAGTTATTTTAGGAAGCTCAGAAGAGAGTGAACCCTGTATTCCGATTCTTTCGCATTGTGTTCATGATTTAGTACGGTAAACGTTGACTTACATCATAATTTGAATAGGTGTCACCTGTCAGTCAAGCTGAGCCCCTGGATCGCGAAGTGTTTTCGAAAGCCACAATCGATACCGTAAACAACTTCTGTTGATTCTGTACTATTAATCACTGCAAAATTAACTGAAACGCGTTATTTGACAAAAAAAAAACATTTTTTTTGCCCTTTGAAACAAAGCTGTGTAACCAGTGTTGAGCAAGTTACTTCCTCACTCCGTCACGATGAGCAGAGTCATGCATGGCATTTGGTAAGCCGAGAGAAACTCGCCGTTTTATCATCATGGATTTCGCTATATAATTAAACCCGTAGACGTCATATGCTTCTTGATACTACAGCAGCGCGAAAATTTACACTTCGCATAATAATTTCCCTACACGAAATTGGAAAATATCATCGTACAATTACATATTTACTAACTAATTTCAAGAATTACTTATTCATAATACATCTGTGATATTTAAAAGCGTAAAGTGTTTGGTCCGAACACAAGTACGTATTCCGTAGTTATGGTTTGCCAAGTTATCATGAAAACACTTGAAAAGGGCTGAACAGATATAAAACTTAGATGAGTATTAAAACGTATCATGATAATTAATTAATAAATAGTAAAAAATACATCCGCTGCTATAATTATAGACAATTTTCATGGCTACTTAACTGCACATTAATAAACTATTCTAAACTCCAAAATTGAACTTACTTGATACGAATATTATTCCGATGCAAAGATTCGTACGCGTATAAATTATAAAATGTAGTTTTTATCAAAACTTTTAAATTTACACTAATTTTGGCCGAACGCATACATCTGTAAAAAATGTCTGCTTTTTGAGCAATTATAATATTATTTACTAAACGACGACACAGAAAATATTAAAACAAATCTAATAAATAAAATAAATTCAAAAACAAACTGACCCAATTTATTCCTTATAGAATCCCAATCTAACAATTTATAGAATAAATATTTATCTATATAATAAAAAAGGATGTATATTTCTTTGTATATTATTCCTAGAACATTAAAGTCAGGGAAATGAGCAACAAAACTTCGTACACATATTCTTAAAATTCCGGAGAAAACCACTAGCATAATCGGGAATCGTTGCATTATATGTGACACGGGAAAATGCCAAATTTACGACCTGAATATTGCGTTCATAAATAGGACCCAACATACCTTCAAACGTCCACGTGTGGACCGGAAGACTTACTATTATATTTCTAATTCGGATGCTACTCTTAACTGCGTTGGAACGACCACAGCACACTCGTGAGAATTCGCGTACTTGATATTCAAACTCGCGCCATGTTTGCGAATGTATTGTGACGTCACGCGGTGCTCCAGAGACTCGCTCTCTGGCTCGAGCACACTCAGCAATTTTTACACAGCGTAGTGCTTTGAATGTCTCCGTTGTTATAACTTGTTGTAAAAATATGTCAATGAGAACGAAAAAATAACGCCAGCAGCGTATTTTGGATTACAACAAGGTTTAGTAAAGGAAATATCTAATAATTAAAATTGACTGTTAGTGTGTATGTACGTGTATGTTTCTCATGAAAATCTACACCCATCATACAGAAAATTTGACAAAATGATTTACAACCGGAAACAAACACTGAGGGTGAAGACACCTAGGTTGGGGGTGAAAATTTTCAAACATTCTAAAACGACCGATATATGCGTCGAAAGTATACTTGGGATCCATGATATTCATATAGTTGCTACCGACGTTCTTTTTGTATAATTTCGACCCCTTTCAGCACGAAAATTGAGCACTGTTAGGGGTGGGGATGGAAAGGCTTAAGGATAACGCGAAACCAACCGAGATTGAAGTCGAATTCGGGATTATTTATGTCGCTGAGTTCAATTATGACAGTCAACTTGCCGGTGAAGTTGTTCTTCTAGTCCAATTAGTGGAGGGTGGAAGGGGAAAACAATGGGTGATTGTTTCGCATACAAATCTACACTCGTGGAGTAAATTTGACCAAATTTTGTACACGAGTTCCTTTATATCTGGAAAACAAACACTGCGGGGGTAAGACACGACTAACACCCCCAGCGGTGGGGGCGGACGGTGGTTGATATTTTCAAACATGCTAAAACGGCCGATATTTTCGTCGATAGATTTTTTAATAACATAATGATATAATTTTTTGTGGACTTACAAATTTTGATAGTCAGCGACTTACTCCCTTGACTGCTGCTCCGAAATGTACAATTTAAACGTGAACGACCAGTAAAATCTAGGTTACATTGTTGATTGCGGTTTACAATGGAAAAATTAAAAATTTAAATTTATTACAATATATAAAAAATAAAGAAGCGCAAAATCAAAGTGTCAAATTTTATTTAAAATATTGGTGTCATTTTTTATATTAATTGCTGTTTGGTCAGATATATATCATTTTCTATTTTCAGACTTATATTTCTATTTAGCATAGAAAAAACTATTAATATTTATTAATTCTGTTTTATAATTACCTCTGTCAAATAAGTATCGTATTATCAAACAGCAAAAATTTCTAATATCTATTTTGTAAAATATAATTTACCTTTTGTTGATGAACAAATATGTATACCAATGTACCTAGAATAAATATTTGTAGTGCTGTAACTTCTCACATAATACTAAAATGCCTACTCATCTTGCTTTCCTTCTCGTTTGTATGAAGCGGTCTTGTATTCGATGAAACCCAAACCAATAATGCATCTTAATACTATATTGAAAGAATACTATTCCCCGTCCTTTTTTAATTGGAATATACATGTGTACAAAGCATCATTTTTGCAAGTTGTGTATCAGCACAATTACCTAACGTTAGGCATTCTCAAGATTCGCTAAGTGGTCATTGCGACGTAACTTTCAAACGTTTGTCAAAGAACAACTGCGCTAGGATTTTTTCCGACACTAATGCAACTTCTTAGTCTATTTACGTGCTTAAGTGAAAGTGGAAATAAACAAAGAGCTGCTTCATTCCTCACAGTCTTTCCAGAAACCGGCTAGCTGACGAGGTTTTGCATGTCTCAACCCTTTCACTTTCGCCTCACTCACGCACTCCTTTTCTTACTCCGACAAAACGAACACAAACTAATTCGCCTTGACCTCATACGCGGATTACCAAAGTTCCAATGATCTGGCACCAGAAAGAGAAAACGGCAAGAGAATGGCTCGTAATGCATTAAGAAGCTTGGGCATTTAAGCGCCATTGTGGCAGATTTAATCACATTCCTGTAAATTATGTCTAAACCTGAGAATTTTGTTTCCCTGAGAATTTTGTTTGCCTGAGAAATGGTTTCTGAAATGTCATCAGATAAGTTTATTTCCTAAAACAAATTACGGAATCGAGCCGTCATTCGAATTACCTTCTTCTGTAGTTATAGTGTATAAAGACCCTTTACAATATCTGAACATTGTAAACGATATAAGTCGTAGTCACTTGAAACTGTTTTTTATATTAATAATATAAAAAGAAGAAACCCTTTTAACAGACAATTTATTTATTTTTTATTTTAATGTAATTGCATTAAAATTTGTGAATTATTCAAAACAACACATTCGACACATTTGTGTCATATTTATCTGAAAGGAAATTCTCTAAGTTACAAAAATAATGTCATAGATATTAGAGTGACATACCTGTCATCTGTATTTAAAAATGTTAAATTATCGTATTTTTATTGACCTTGTATGATATTGATTGGATACACCAAGGTATAAACCGAATGTTTTGATGTACGTGGAACCTTCTGTGGTGCAGCCACTCATTACGTTAATGTGTATGTTGCTCGATAACCATATATATATATATTAGTATATCGAGGATTGAACATGATCAGAAATTACTTATTCTTACAAATTTAATTTTGACATGTTTTCCAATATCACCAATTTAATTTCTTTTATTCATCCTCAATGAATTATTTTTATATATGTAAATCGCTTCTACAACTTTTATTTGACATATATTTAAATAATTGATAAATTTCAATAGAATAACATTAAAATAAAACGTTTATAACTGACTTTAAAGTGTTTTTCCTTTTCATATTATTAACAATATAGGGTTTTTTCCTTAAATATTTTATTAGCTTACTAACCCACAAGTTCCACCATAACCGGCCATTATAAGGGCATTAAAATATTATGAACGGTACTAAATATTAAATTTGGCTTTTGGCATAAATATTTGTCTACAGCGTATGATTTTGATAGTATAGGCCTTTATTTAACATGTTATTTTGCCTCAACGTTCTATTTATTAATGTACTGATTTCTTCTCGCCCTTCTCGACATCCAAGTTTCTGTATATCTTCCAATAGACGCTGCTTAAAAAATAAGTAAATTTGGAAGACTTCATTTTACTAAATGGTAGATAACAATTCACTTTACGAGCACATTTTTGTGCTTTTTAAATATAATCAATTAAACTTCAATTTAGTTGTAAATTTCGCTTTGTGACATAGCGCTAGATGAACGGAATTCCCAGGTAGTGTATCGCCGCCAAGATTCCCTTGAAACGGATGGATCGTCCGTGTTCGGCAGGATTGATAGGACGTTTAAATCCAGAATTTCAGTCGCCATCTGAAAACTAAACAGTCACCGACCACAAACAGCCAGCTGGAAAATTTGGTGACAACGACTGATATGTTGGTTGAAGAAGGAGGTGGGCGTCTACCTGAATGTCGATGATGAATGTCGCGGAAACGGGCTCTGATCAAACAATTTTTTTTTTGATAAGTTGATAAACCGAGAATCATTTTTTAATCGATTCACCGGAAAAGCCTACGTTCATTAATCGATGTTTGAGTTGTTTGGCGATCTACATGCCCAATAACTCAATAATATTTTTCAGCCATCCTGCAGACGTTCGTGGTGTTGACGGCGGTAACACTGAGCAGTCAAGACCTTCAGAGCAACGTGAAGAGCGTCACCAGCCTCAGCAATGCGCTTGTGCCGAAGCTGTTTCAGGTTTGTATTTACGTTCGTACTTCATCTTGCATTAATCGGATAGACATAGAAGTATTCTAATGAAATGACAATTCTACGTACGGAATTGTTGTAAAACTATCAAATACTGTGAAATCAAATAAAATGAACAATCAAAATCATTTAATTTTAGCCACTATAATGGCACTCCAAAAAGAGTTTCCATTTCATACTGCCTCGGTTATTGATGACCACCAGTTACATTCACTCGGTCTTCAAAACATTTTTGGATCATTCACAGCGTTTGACTAAAACAATTCTTCATATTAATTCTAATGTGTTATTTGCAATTTCAGGTTTATGCAAGTGAACTCATTTTGCTCCGTTTTTTGTAATAATTTTTTTTATATTATTTTTGTTATGCTATCAAAACAGATAGCGAAATCTTCATAACTCCCTTATAAAGTCGAGTAATGATCATCTCTATTGAGGATTAAAATTTTAACCACTTGAAGAGAAAAGACTATTATTTCCCAAGAATACCGGTATACACGGTCGAGAGTAACTGCTTTGTTTCAAACTCGTGAACGATTTTTGTCCCAGTGCGACGCCAATATTGGTTGGTAGAATTAAACGAAGTTCTGAGATTTCCAGAAAAGAACGCGACGTACGCTCCAGTAGCACAATGTCGTTCTGTAGCTTTGTTAGATACCTACTGGGGAAAGTGAGACAAACTCCATCGTCTCCAGAGAAAGTGAGCCACACCAGTCGTCAAAGAACAGTTTATTTTAAGTACGCAGTCGAGGAAAATCGACATTCACTGTATCAGTACAGCACACCAATCGCTTTCCGTGATCTTAGCTCTCTAATGCACCGCTTTCATAGGTTTTCGTTGTTATTTGATCTCAGAAAGTCCTGCAGTTCCGCCGCGAAATATTGTTAATTAATTTTCAATTCAACATCTAAAGCAAAGTTTGTGGAATTATTTTAAATATTTGAAGGATACGCAAAATTTTTTTTCGGTTTATTTAGAATTTTATGGTACTATGAGTTTATATATTTAATTAAATGTCCGTCATGTTATGATCTAATCATAGTCAAGGGAAGTTTTGTTACAATTTTTTTTCCGTATTGTATTTTGAATTTTTGTAAAGGTATCTTTGATTATTTGCTTTTCTTCGCAGGCTCTGTCACCAGGACGGGAGAACGTGGTGTTCTCTCCCTTCGGAGTGGCTAGTTCACTGGCGATGCTGCTAGAAGGCGCCTCTGGTAACACGGCGAAGGAACTGCAAGCGGCGCTGGGCGTCGCTTCCGAGGAGAGACAAGCTGTGCGGGACGGATTCAAGGCCTACTTCGACACCTTCGAAGTACGCACTTCATCTACCCGTCATATTTTTAATATATTCAAGTCTGTTTACGAACCGTTTCGAGAATTGCTCTCTCTTTCAATTCTTAATTTAATGCCAAAAGGTTACCAACAATTTGTATATCTGGTAGTTTGCCTACGACCCATTCCAAAATTTTGGCCCCTCGAATACACGATCGTCTATCCCTTGAGTTTGTGGGTTTATTTTTCAGCTGGGCGTTTGGCTTTCGACCCTGTCCAGAAATTAATATAATGAATTCTTGACGACACCGAACACTCACATAAATTTTCCAAACTCCCAATCCTTGATTGCATTTTCTATAAAGCAAAATATATTATCAAACCACAATCTGTTACTACACAATCGCTTTCTTTCATCCTGTTTTCTGTTTGACACAATTCTTGTACGCATATTTACTTCATCGTTGCCTACATAACTCTTATTCATGTCACAAACTATTAAATATCTGAAAAACGTCTCAGGTATAATCTATATTACTTGTCTAAGTTCTCATACACTCTCCCTATGCCCCTAAGCTACAAACTGCTTATTATACAAACATTTAATGGAAAATATCAGCACTGGATTCCTCAGTGAACCATAAGTTGACCTCCGTAGATACCGTGACTCCATATAATCTTTTAAAATTTTATCTCATTCTCTGAGAATTTTAAATGAAACCATTTTCTCAACAGCATTCTGCAGAGTCTTTGAGTGAAGAAGCTGCAGGTGCCTTCAACATGGCGCTGATGCATACGGCTGGATCTTTCTCCAGCAGCTACAAGTCTCTTCTCGCGCAGTTCTACAGAGTTAACATATCGGATGCAAAGACTCCAAAAACAGCCACAGGTATTTTAATGTATCATGGAGCATCTCTTGACATAATAGTCTATGTAAAACACGAAAAACAGTAGTAATTGAAACGAAACCATAGATACCGAATTTTTCTTTTGAGTAACATCGAAGGATTTTGAAACAGAAACGATTGTACTGCAAACACTGCAGGATTTTATACCAAAACATCTTCAGACAGAAAGAATTATACTTTCGCACTTGCTCTAATCTCGAACATTTTCGATTCGTTAGGGGAAGGCAGGGCAGAACGATAACCCTAAATTTTTCCGTGGTTGATTCTACTATCTCGTGGAGAATTTTTTTATTAAGTTCCCAGTAGATACTTAATTGTTACGTTTGAAGGATTAACTAAAGTTGCTCGTCCATTCTTTCTTCCTATGAAAAAAGATGGTGTATGGCTATAACACAATTTTCGTGTTGGGATAAAGAAATGAAACACAGCTGATATTCTGACAAGTAGCGTATACAATAATTCGTTACATGAAGGGAAAAGTGAAGAAGAATGAGATAGAACAAAAGTAGCGTATACAATAATTCGTTACATGAAGGGAAAAGTGAAGAAGAATGAGATAGAACAAAAGTAGCGTATACAATAATTCGTTACATGAAGGGAAAAGTGAAGAAGAATGAGATAGAACAAAAGTAGCTGAAATGGAAAACGAGGAAGAGAAAAAAATGTTTGGTGGTTCAGTTACAAACGGGAAGAGTAAGAAGACGAAGCAGTCTCTTGGGTAGGAAGCTTCCAGTAGTAATGAAAAGTCCAGAATGCATTATTGTAAAGATAATTTTTTGCGTTCTGTGAGTGGTGAAGGCTGGATTATGTGCCAGATTTGTAAACGCTGAGCAATGTGCAGAAGTGGATGATGATGATTTTTTTAATAGAGGGATAACAGTGGAAATCCTTCATGGACACCTGAGAGGGGTCCGCACCTCCCGGGTAGTGTGAGACTCTTACTCACTAAAACCACGAAACCCTTTCCAATCGTCCTGATTTCCGCCCCGGGACCGCGTTAGAATTACTTCAGGGAGACATTTGCGACGTTTGTAACATACATAAATCCATAGCACGTAAAAATTTAAAAATATAAAATATGCTATAAAATACAATTTGTGATAAAAATAAAGTATATAAAAATGTAATACTTATACACTTGATAATCCCCCGGGGCAAAACAATCCTTTCTACGGAGTTGTTTTAAAAACATGTTTAGCTTTTAATATTTTATTATAAATCCTCCAGAAAATCACAGTACTAGCTAAAAACTCTACAAATCGTATGAGTAACTTTTTTTCAGACTATTGTGATAATATGGGTAAATACAACTTAGGGGATCATTTTGCCCCAGGCTCCCCTACAGCCCGATGCGAGCACATTTCGCAGGTCTTATCTGCGACGACTTATTTGTAATAATTGCGACACGGCTGTAGGTCCTGAGGCGGTGGAGCTGCGTGTGGATGCTGGCGTGCTGAGCCACTGGAAAGACTTTGACCGATTGGGGGTGTTCACGTATCTCTCCCAGCAAGCGGCAGCTCCGTTCCAGCGCAGTGGCAGAGTCGACGACGTAGTCGACGTACCCATGATTCCGCAGGTCGGCATGTTCCGAGCCGGCAAAGTCGCATCTTTGGGGTGCCAGGCTCTCGAGCTACCACTGGAGGTTGGTCTCAGAATTACAATCGCTTATCCTTTACACCCAGTTGCAAGTTTACGTTAGTATGTAATCGCAAATCCATTTCTTAATTTTCCAATTCTTGCACAATCAGAAACTGAAGCTCTGGAATCTTCAAATAAATAATTTTTCGACGTTCATTAATAAAGGTTTTTTCTCCATTATTTTGGTTTTTGGTTTATTACTTTTAATTTTCATACTGTTGCACTTTGACCTTTTAAGTGTTTGACGTTCCAACGCTATCCATCAAACCACGTGAAACCAAGGTAAAAATTGTCGAATGTTATGCTTCTAAATTATTTTCGTTCTGCAGATGTTATAACTTAATTGCAGGTAGGATCCTTCAGTCTGATGTTGCTGGTGCCCGATGGCCCCGACCACATGGACGAGGTTCTGGTGAAACTGCCTGAGACATCCTTCCACCAGCTGACGCACTGGCTGAGCTACGCTGAGACGGAGGTGGCACTTCCTCAGTTCAGCGCCCTCTCCAGCGGCCTGGACTTGACACCCGTCATTCGTCAGCTCGGCGTCAGGGCGCTCTTCAACGCGTCGGCGTCGGACCTCAGTCTCGCCATCGCGCCGGGGACGGCGCCGCTCTACGTCAAGGCAATCACTCAGGACGCCTTCTTCTCCGCGTCATTCGTCGCCGTCAACTCTGTTGGCGCTGTATCCTCTCACATAGGTAGTAAACATAAATTAGTTTTCCATAGCGAAAAAAAATATATAATGCATTTAAGGGAATGATAAAAAAATGGTGCCGGCAAGAGTATAAGATCAATCAATAAGGTCGTTGCAGAGTGAAGAAGGGCTTATATTTCTTATTAAATCTTCAAAGGAAGTCGTTCATAAATCATCTTTATCTTCGAAAATTACGTTGACAATTAATCCCACGTGGAATATAAAAAAAGAACGTGACAGAAGAAGGAGATATATACTAGTCAGTAATAAAAAGAGCTGATAATGAATGCCATAAGAAAGGACACTTAATTTCATTTTCTCTGAAGTAATTTAAGAACCCGTAAAATCAACTCTTTGGTTTTTTTGGAAAATGGTTAAATAAAATCAATTTACTCCTCAAAAAAATATATTGAATGCTTTTACCACACCTGCCCATCTTCATATACCGAAATCTAACTTATAACAATTAATAATAATTTTGTTAATAACGTGTAAATACCTGTTTAAATAAACTTTTCCTTGGTCATTAAATTTTTTTTTAATTAAAGGTTTATAATGATCGCGTTAACAACTTGGTCATGGGTGACCCATAAATAAATTAAAAATCGTGCTTTTTTATATAAGTATGCTGCGATTGACATTGATTCCATAATAGACAATTGAACAGTTTGAAAGAATAATTATACATTTCAAATGTGGGTTTTAAGAATTCGCATTTGTTATTCATTTATCATAATAATTATATAATTCATTATAATAACTTGTTTTAAACTGCTACTGTTGCAGATTCCACTGTACTGTAGCCATAGTCTGTTTTTATTAGGAGTCTGCTTCTGAATATGTATCACTCTCTTGTTTCTTGACTAAACTTATGAGCCTTTTTATTCTACTTTTTGCCGTTTTATCATTTAAGTGTGGGTAAAAAGATTCCAATATATTTATGAATAATGTAGAGGAAATTTGGTAATCTCTAATAATGGTCCTTCGGTTCTTTGAGTCCATAGCATTTAGTATAAGAGTCTTTAACTGTTCCAAAGGAATAGGTGGAGCACTTTTTTATTCTGCATATAATAATTTTAGAGGACCTAATGATTGACTAAGCGCCTTATATTTATGATCCTGAATGTTTTGTTTGGTTTTGTTTGGAGGATTAGTGCTTGTCTTCTGTTTCAGGCTTAATGAAGTCTTTCTTATCAGCTCAGCTTGTCGAGTTCGTAGTTTGTTTGTTGGTTGTGAATTATCCATGTCAGTTTTTTAGGGTTAATTATTTGAATTGCGGGCGCTGGGTTCTTACACTGAATTTTGTCATAATTTTCATTAGCAGTCAGATTATTCTTCAGTATTGCATCTCTATTGGACAATTTATCACGACATGGTCATGACTTTTATAATTATAGTAGTTATCGTTCTCCGCTGCTAGATACACCATATAGCTAGTGCTTCATATTGCACCATTATATAATCCGGAAGGGAATTTAGCTTATCCGGGTTAATGAAACTTTTAATGTGAGAAAATCTTTGGTCACCAGTACTTATTCTAATACCCGATATTATATTTACCTTTTCTACTTCTGGAACAATAATCTCGTTTGGAATAATTGGGCATACATTTGTCAAGATTAAACGGCAGTAATATTGCATTTAAAGGTCTTATATTGACCATCTCACCCTTTATTGTTATTGATTTATTAGGTTTTCGACATCGTCCTTTGATGTTAAAAATTCGCATATTCTCGCATTGTCTATTTGAGAGATGTACTTAATTCTGATTGGGTCAATAAAATTAGCTAAACCTATTGGGTACTCATCTGTATTTAAACTTGCAACAGCGTCCAGAAATATGGCGTGCATTTTATCCGGTTTATGCTCCGTGGCCATCACCTTCGAATACAATCTAGTCTCCATATTCTGTGTGGACGTCGTCTTCATGTACTCCTCTTCTTTACACTTTCTGGGAGTAGTGGATTTTCCTTTATATAGCTTACATATCTTGCACTTATACACTCCTTTACACGAAAATAACTAGCCGGAATCCGCCGGGGCAGCCTGGATTGAACTACCTGCTACTGATGTAAACACACTCGGGCACTGGAAGAGTTCTAGATACTCTTTACCCTAACATGGCTGGCAGCGAACTCATTAAATTTTCTTACGTTTTAATTCAACTCCTTATGTAGCATATATGAGATTGACTTGCTGTTGTTTAAGTAAATCAAATACTAGCTCCCATGTAAGAGAAGGGTTTAATTAATATATTACTAAGAAATATAGTGAAAACAAAACTTTCCGTTGATCCTAAAGGACTCTCACAGTCGAAAATGTAATTATTGGGCAATAGAATTCTAAAATCTGTACCGGCCACGAGACCCGTTATAAAAATTATAGTACTAAACAAAAATAAAGTAACATTTAATTAAAACAAATTGTTTAAAATTATGATACAGCAACGATGAGCACATAAATATATATATATATATATATTATTTATTTAAATATTAAACAATTACGGATATAAATAATCAGCATGTGTATTACAAATTATTTAAATGAAGTTATTAAATTTTCCGTTATTGCTATTGCAGGTGCAAAGCGACCGAAACGAGAGACAAACGACAGATTTATTGTAAATCGACCGTTTTTATTCTTCCTTATGCATCGTGACACCCAACTAGTGTTGTTGGCTGGGAAGGTGCAGAATCCAACGCAAGTACCATAAGAAAATACGATTATTTATCATTTGTAAATTTATGTAATAAATTGTAGGTGGAATTTTATACAGAAAATTTAATATGTATGTGTCCTGGCTCGAATGTTACGGAAATTAGTTCTGCGGAAATTTAATTGCATAGTTATATTTTTATTTTCATAAAAATTATAGTATTCTGTAATTCCACACGGGTCACTTTCAACATTATTTATATATTTGAAATGTTCATCATTCTTACCCCATGTAATCATTTTTTGTATTACTCATAGCACATGAAATTATTTTTTATTTAATATGTTAAATGTATTGTTTGTATTTATTGTATATAATATATCAATAAAGCAAACAACGTATTTTACTTCAATATAATTCAATTCATATTAGTAGTATACATTAAATACACAGGACTAAAGTTTTATTAAAAAATTATGTTTACTTTCATATAATATAATTATTTTCTACAGACATTGATATAAGTAAATCTTTGTATTTTTCTCTCAAATTGTAGCATTCATTACAGATTCTCTCGTATTTCACACAATAAATAGAGAAATGCAGCGTCGGCCGTTCGTTGGATAACTAACGACTAAGGCTTTCAGCCTCCATCGCAAGTTTTATTCGCACAAAATTAATTCTCATCAATCCTTTATGATGATTCAGGATTAAAAATTTTCGCCATGAATAGAGGTATTGAATTCATCTTATCTACTAAAATGGCGAGGAATGGGTGGTTAGCGTTGAACACCATGTCGTCATTGTTATCGCTGAGGCTCAAAGTGTTCACAAGGATTGCTGAAACGAAACAGATTAAAAATTTTAGGTCTAGTGTAACAATTTCTCCAATTTTAAATATATACAGTCACACCACAAATATTACTAGCAAATTACTAAACCTAGCATAATGCTATTTAAAAGTAACATTTCGCGCCGGAGAAAATAAAAATTCACTCTGCTTTCATCGTCAAAACTTTTCAAATTAAATTAGTAAAAGTTTAATATGAAATTTTGTGGAAATACCTTAATATGTGTGATTGCACAGGTAAGTTTTCGTGTATAAACTAGTTTATTTAATCTCAAACATACGTTGGGTCTTCAAGTTTCTTTCGGTTGAAGAAACCCAAGTGCTAAATTATTAAAAAGTAAATTGAGGACTCTAAATTAATTTTGAAATAAAAGTGAAAATATAGAAAATAAATACAACATTACTGGAATATTAGTGAGTCAATACTTGAACTTAATTCGAACCATATTAGTTAAATATAATGGCCATTTTATCCTCTATCTTCAAAATTAGCAATAAAATTAATTTTTGTAGAGACTTTAATTTAGCCAACGAAGTATGCACTGGACGTTTCAAGTCTACGTTAAAAGTATTAAAAATAATAGAAACATTTGTTGAAATATCTTTATATTTCTGACTCAACTTCACGTACTTGTGTAAAACATTTAACGATAAATTATAACATTTCTTTGTCGTTCAACTTAACATTGAGTTAAAAATTCTAATGTGATATTTATTTTTATTTATTTTCGTATACGCAATTGGAACAAGGGTTTTAGAGCATACAGAATATTATAGTAAAAGATTTTTCTGATATTACCAACTCACAATATCATTGAATTGCATTGCAACGAAAATAAGTTATACCTGTTTACGGTAAAAAAAGTTAACTAGCAATTTTATTATTATATATATTGTATATTTAAATTATTATTACTGATATTTGATTACGACGTATTAATATTTTAAAGCCTCAAAGATTTTAATAAGTCTGAATCATACTAAATTCATATTTTATATAATATGTTCCAAATTTATTATCATTTTGATTGTGGGAGAAGCCTTTTGCTATTGTCATAGTCACATTAAAAAAGAAAAAAAACCTGATATTTCTTTAATGATTTTCTTGTTCCATCGATATTTCAGGCATAATGGGTATTAATTGTATGATACCCCAGTAAAATATTTTATAAGAATTATACGGTCATTATGGAAACGCTAATGTCGAAAATTTCAAACAAGAACCACGGTCGAAAAATGTAATACAATTAAAAATAAAAAATATTAATTTTGTATACATTTAAATTACACATATTATATTATATTATATCAATATAATATTATATTATATTATATCAAGAAATATCATAATTTTAAAAAAAATTTAAAGATGCCAAAATCTTCTTCGAAAATCAAAATTAATAAAAAATATTACATAAAATACTTATTTTGTATAACTGAAACTGATTGTGGTTTTAAAAATACTAAAGCTTAACTATATGAAAATATAAATTATGTATAAAATAGACAGAATTAATCAAGAAATATCATAATTTTAAAAAATTATTTAAAGATGCCAAAATCTTCTTCGAAAATCAAAATTAATAAAAAATATTACATAAAATACTTATTTTGTATAACTGAAACTGATTGTGGTTTTAAAAATACTAAAGCTTAACTAGATGAAAATATTAATTATGTATAAAATAATAGTAAAACCTGTAGCTGCAGACGCAGTGCTTCCTTCTTCGTTCACCTCAATGTCAGCCTTGTGAATTATGTCAGAAACGACTAGATTCGTCGTAGAAGAAATACCAGATAAATTGGACTTCTCAGTGAACACGTCCGTTAAGCCGAGCTAAAATAAAAATTACGTAAAATTAGAGGAACAAATTCTTCCATATATATTTCTAAACTTTTAGGACAGTGAGAGGTTATTTTTATAATTAATAATAGTAAATTTTATTATGAATAAAAATAAAAATTGTTGGTGCAATTTTAAATTCCACTATAATGGGATTGTTTAGGCATCAAAACGACATGCCGTAAACCATAATGCGTAAAAATTACGTAAGTATTCAAACTATTACGCTGAAACAGGTGATTAGTTCATAGATTTAACATAGCTTTGTGCTAAATTATATTTAAAAGGTATCGTCCAATACAAAAATACAAGATTTCAAAATTTTCAACTTTTCACTAGTTATTTTTCTTGATAATATTATTGTATTCTAGAGAATGAACCATTGGACCTAGAATGCTCAGCAAGGTATTAAATTAATCGCTTTTGTTTGAGGTATGCCTTTTTCTGGTCTAGTGTAAATTATTGCCGATTTTGCAATTATACATTTTCGTATGTCCAAATACTCAATGGAAAATGAACGGTGACACACGACGATAATATTCTTTTACTGTAAAGAGAAAATAAGGTAGATATGTGCATAATTTTTATCGAAAAACGTAGAATTTTTAATTACGTGGTAAATCTTAACCATAACAGATGTGTAGTTGATCTGACAAGAAACACCAACAGTAGTTCTTAGGTTAAGGTGCAAAGTTTGTAGAAGAAACCACATTTTTAGGCAGTAAAACTCAACCATTAATTTAATAAAAAGAAAAGACGAAAATAATTAGAGTTATCTTAAAATTATATGATACAAAAGGTTCAACTGCCAAAAGGTACAGAAAATAAAATTTGAATATATGGAATGAAATTTAAATCGTTCAAATTTCTGATAAGTTAAGATAATGATTTAAGTTAAAATTATTTCCATTTTTAACCGTCATAATTATAAATTTATGATCAATATATAATCATGGTATTATTGGCTCGTATTACCGATACTGAACCGTTGGAAAGCTTTAAAACTGAACTATAACCGTTTTTAAAATATATTCGTATAAATTGAAAATTAAATGAAAAACGTGAAGACTATGAAAGTTTAAAAAAGGTTATTGAATGAAGGATTATTTTGATAATTTTATAAAGAAGACGAGATCTGTAAAAATAATAACCAGGATTGAATAAACTTAGAAGGTGTTGAAAAAGAATAATAGTTGAAGACTAATATAATAACTGAGGATGTTGTACGGGTAAAGACGGTAAAAGAGCTGGCTAAAAATTACTTGTAAGTCTGTTTATTTCAAACAAGATAAAATTGTTTTAATAGTAACGTGTAAAAAAACTTTTAATTGCATCTTAAGTTTTAACCATTACTATAATTAGTTACATTTAATAATTAATCTCTGAAAACTTACTTTCTCTTAGCATTTCTATTAATAATACTGCACAGATACAGAAAATTAAATAATTTAGATTCGCCTTACTTGTTGCATTTGAGAAACCACCGATCCCTGACACTGCAGCGTGAATCGAGGCAATTTAAGGTTAACTAGCTTAGTTTTTCTTGTATTCAACATATTTCGCAGATCTTCAGCGCTTATTTTTTCAATGAGAGCATCCAGTCCGTGATTTTCAGTCGGTAACACCAACACCATTGAAAATTCTTCTCCCTAAAGAGAAATTAAATAATGTTGTCTGTATAAATTCATTTTAGGTGTTAAAGGAATAATTCGTATTAACAATAAATAATAAAAAAATAGATACTTAAATATTGTGAAAAATTTACAGGAATATAACTTTAAGGTAAGATTATTTTTTTAATTGCTTTAAATCAGAAGTGTTCTTACGTCGAAGGGCATCTCCACCCACTTGGCGCCCAGAGAGAGATTTTCACCACCGTGGAAGTGACCTATTTTTCGCATCATAGGCACGACAACTTCCGCATCTGGAAGAGGGTAGAAAGGACCGTTCACTGTTTGGTTTCTGGCGAACGTTTGGAGCCACACTCCCTTGAAGTAGATGGCATTCACCAGAACCATCGTCGTGCTCGGTGGCATATCTTCTGCGGAAAGAAAATAAAACAATACTTCACCTAATTTGAAAAATATCTCTTCACGTTTTTTTAAAAAAAATTGAAATAAAAACATATGTTAACTGAACTACAGAAAAAATTAGTAATAAATTATAAATATTTTAATTCACATTTTAAAGAAAATAGCTTCAAAGAATAACAGACGTAATTTAAGGATTTCATTCAAGTCTTAAACTCAATTTCTCCCTCATTACTTAAAGATTTTATTGATAATTACACGACAAATTCATACCGTAAGCTTTATCCGTAGCTACAGTAGCAGTCTTCGTGGTAGTTTACTTCACATTAATAGGTATTTTATTTGGAGATAAGTGTGACCTTTATGGATACGATTTCCCCAAACGTAGGCACGACATTAAATTTATATAGTGTACTGCTTGCTTGTCAAAAATAAAATAGGACACCCAGAAACTCAACTACCAAATAGTACGGCTTTTAAACAGAAGTTAATTATAGGAATGAAGTATTTAGAATTAAATCGCAACTATGAATATAATACTAAATAATAATGTATTTATATGCCAGAAAGACTATGTTTCAAATCGTATAATACATTACAAATGCTTCTTTTATAAAAATAAAATTCAACACAAACGCCACTTATATGTTTCACAGTCAGAAAATGCCTGGAATCAGCTCTCACGTTATATTTTCTAATATCCGACCACTACTATCAACTAAACAATTTAAATTGTCTACAATACAATTTAGCAGTTTTGATTTACCTTTAATACTTCCTGAAAATATTATTTCATCCTGTGTAAAAAATAAAATTAGAATGTCAAGATCTAATATGTTTCTATAAACTATATATATATATATATATATAAAGTTAGAAATTAGAAAAACGTGAAATTTAAATTTTCTGACAATCAATTAATTTATTGTTATATATCCTGAAAACTTTTATTGAAATTCTTTAATCGAATCAGCGTCGAAAATGAGTTTTGAATATTTGATTCAATTAGTCCGCTACTGAGGAAATAGGAGTAATCGAAGTACTAATAAAAACATTGTAATTGAAATACAGTAATAAAAAAGTCATTACTAGTAAAATACATAAATATATATAAGAAAAGTAAAAAATACATAAATGATAAAATTTATTACATAAATAATTTGTAAATGTGAAGAAATAAAAGCAATAAATTACAAAAACTAAAAGGTGATATTAATAACACAAAATGGGTCCGTACGAAATAAGTCAGGGGTCTCATAATATCAAATTAATGAGTACGCGTTTCAATTGATTCCCTAATGTATATATTATTATACATGTATATATTATGTATACATTAGTAATTTGTGACATCTGTCATCCTGTTTTATGTATAAATATATAAATGATAATTTTACGTAATGTATGTATTCAGAATATGTTAGCAAATCAATATCCCTGTAATAAACTTTTAAGTTTATTAACTTTTCGGAAATTCTATAGTCAATTTTTATTTATAAAGGCATATATAATTTTATAATTAATTTTTTTCTTGATATGAAAACTGTCCCGTAACGATTCTTAATATAAAAAAAAATTTAATGTGAGACCTGTGTAAAAATGCAAATGGTTTCTGAAAAGTATGTTTAATTGAACAGTTGAATATGGCAAACCGCCAAAAGCTCCTACAAAATTTTAAATTTAAGTTTTAAAATGAACTAGTTTTTCATTTAAATTTCTGAATGATTAAAAACATTGGGTAAATTATAAAAATTAACAATATGTTTTTATTTGTGGAGTATGAGATCAGTATGTACTATTAAGTTGCTAATGTACCATGTAAACATAATCTAAAATATTTCAACAATTAATCTTTAAAAAAAACTAAAATACCGTGAAATTTCGTCCAATTTTATTGATCATTACGATATTAATGTAGAGATGTATTAGGAGCTCACCAGCAGTTACAATACTTGTTATCCTCTTCCTCGTTGCGGAAGACACCCACTTGTTAATTTCGTTGGCAGAATCTTCCGCATGTTCAAAATTTGTGGATCGAACATCGGAAAGGAAGCTTCTCTGCACCACTTCCTTGAACTTGTGTCTTATATGCAGATTAGTGTTTACGAATATAGAATTTCCAAATTCGAGCGTCGACTTAGTCTTTCGTTTCTGTAAATTATTCACAATAAAAAAAATTATGATTATCGTAAGACATCAATCCATACATCAGAATATAATAAAAGACTACAGTTAAAAATTGTAGAAATATTTACAACTTTTTTTTCGGAACCAACTATAAAATGTTTAATATCCATTCTAAACTACTAAAATACAGACTACGTATTTAATTTATATTGCAGATAATTTATATTGTATACAGTTTTCTCCATCTCAGAGTTGAGCTGTCGTTGAAACTTCTTTCTCACTTTCGCCGTGCGTGTATAACTAAACAACTTGCAGAATTTTCTGTTGCACTCAGCATGTTTCTAGTAATAAAATATTTTGTCTGGATGTTTAAATTTTTTCGTCTGTAAGAAGCTACTTCAGATCCGTCGCAGACACGAACATCTTAGTCGACAATGGAAAAAAGATAACGTGCCCGATATCCCATCCCCTATTCATCTTATACTTAACAGATTTAAATTTAAACTAGAAGCTCGATAATCATTAAGAAATGAAGCATTAAAATCGGGTTTTCGTTTATATCTAACAGAGATACAACGGTATGCGATCTATTACAATATATATTATTCTTCAGCATACTATTTAACAACTTTTTATTCATCCTTAGAAATTACTTCTTTGTGTTTTAATGACAAATAAGAACGATGCTAAAGTAGAAATCGCAATGCAACATTTAAATAAATGTTTCTCTACCAATTTTATATCGCTGAACATGCGGAAAATTGAATTGGTTTATATTTAGACTAGTTACAGCAACTTTCTAACCACACAATTGTGTCTTCTTATTCGATTTATAATTGATGACATGACATGAAGAACGCTTATCACATTTTATGACTGAGACTCTTGAAAGACTCTTGAAAGACTCAGAAAGAGTGGTAAAGGTTACGTTGCCACATTGCACAGGATAGTGAAATATTTTAGCATGAGGCTCATAATGAAATACTTTTTCATAGACCGCATTAAATTGGGGAAATTTTGGAAACAAAAAACTGTTTATTTTGTACCAGAGACGCCAATCACATCTGTAAACTAAACTATAATCCTAACAGAAAAGAAATAAATCATTAATTCAATTCATTAATATTCTCCCTACTGAAAATTTAAAAAGTAAGAGAAAATTGACACCACACTTTTTAAAAAAATATTGATTAATGCATTAGTCTGTTAATGAATATCTAAAAACGCACGCGAAGATTCTTGATTTCGTTTTATTGGAAATCATTATCATTACTCAGTCATAAGATAATGTGTTGTTTTGAACCGAATCAGCACTCACGTTTCTGTTTACACTTCTGACACTGCACGTTACGAAATGAACTTCTGAAATAGATTAAGTACTCGAACAATAGCAACGACATTTCTCTCCTTTTAATCTATAGTTTGATTTAAAATTTCATTCCATTGTTTTAGTATTGACATTTTGCTATACATCGACTTGCTTTTTATACTGGTAACTAAACTGTTCCTTTACTAATAACCAATAAATGTCAGATATACTCCATCAACTTATTATTCATTCATTATACGTTGACGGTATCCACGTATTCACGATGTCACAGAAATTGTGGACATTAGTGACGGTGAAAGTTTTCATAATTCTCCTCCTGACAGCGACGTATTAGTCGTCGGTAGCGGCGAAGGACGCGCCATAAATCGAGCAGTTAACGCGTACATTCAAATAGGCTTGGGAGAGATTATATGGCGATACTATGCAGGTCATCGATTCTGGAGACAAGTCTGGGACAAAGCTGGCCGTAGCACATCCACCTGCACGGATCCATTTGCCTCGCAGATTTTATTCATATACACACAGATTGTATTCATATACACGAGCCTGAGTTAAAAAGGTTGTGTAAAGTCAGAAAGCCTGCACCGCTAGAACGTATCGGGGTTATATCCATTAATCTGTGATTGACGTCTGCTTGAATCGACAAATCGCCAATGGAGCTTGAAGAAATCGTAAAATGGCTGTATTAGATCAAATAAATATTCTAGATATTGTTTGCTGGAAGGAGGGATTCCCCACTATTGGTTTAATATACTGTTTTAGACAAACTTCAACCCTAGATTTTTCTTACGCTATTAAAACAGTTTAACACAAACTGCGATTATTTTTTAGTTAAATATTTATTTAATTGCAGTAATCTGTGCAATTATTTCTATAGAATGTAGCCGAAATTATGAGCCTAAAAACGTTACATGGGCGCCAGGAAAGATCATTCCTAGTTTTTAGATAACGTACTGAGTAAATACGACTCAGCGGTTTTAGAGACCAATTTAAAACGACGAGGAAGTAATTTCAAAGTATTATTTAATTTTGAGGATCGGCGAAGTATCTTGAATCTCGAATAGTTGTCGCCTTCCTAGAGCAATTATGGCTTTAACAAAAGAGGACTCAAACACCGTATGCTGCAAAAATAATTTTTGGAGGCTATCAAAATGATGTGACACTTTGGCTACACCAGAAAATTTTGTTGGGATGTGTTGAGATAAAAAGGTTCTCGGCTGACAGAATTCCCGAAAACGGGACAACAGGAATTGAGATGCAGAACGTAAGTTAAATAAAAGTTTGCACCGATAGTGGAGAGCAGAGAGGAAATCGAAGAGAAAACTTCAGAATTTTTTGTGTACTGAAAGTAGAGTCAGTGTAACAATGGTAAAGAATCAGTTGTTTTTTTGCACAAGTTGATGGTAGGAACCGACAATCCACAGGCTATTTAGTGGAAGATCCTCCGGAGGGCCACGTTACATGTTTATATTGATCACCAATGCTTCCTTTGGTGTGTAAGGCAATGCGGCTGCTTTACCTGGAACCCGACCTGCACGACAATGCTTTCTTCTCAAAGCCGAGATCCAGTTTTGTAATAAATAATGCCAAATATATATATCCTAATGGAATTAGCCACGAAATTAACGCAGTTTGTCATTAGATACACCCAGAAACCAAGATAAAAAAAGTCTTAAATTTATATAAAGCCCTGCGATATTTGAATAGTAAAATAATTTAATTGGTGTAAATAACATTTTCTTCATAATCACTTTATTTCTAACATTGTGTTAATTTATTTTATGTTATGAGATATTATGATCAAAATTTAAATAAATATTTTGATCAAGAAACTCTTAATGTTCCTACTTGAAGAACAGAGAAAATTAAACGAAAATATATGTATTGTAGCGCTGTAAAAAAAAATAACTGAATTATTTTCTGTATTACATAGCTAATACTTTAGAGTGTATATTGTTGCGAAAAGACTGATCAGGGTAAAATGAACTATTTTCGGCCAAGATTAATTTTAAGTCGCCGCAAACACGATTCCAGTAATTCTCCGATGCCATCACGAATCACACGAAACAGCGAAAACCATTATAACCGATTCATTGCCGAAATATGACCTTTAAAAATGTACTCATGACAATCAAGTGTTGTAGAGGGCTCCCAAAGTAAAATAATTAATCATGATAGATGAAACAGATTGAAATAAATCTACATATAAAATGTATCCATCGAACTGAATGCAAATATTTGAGTTAAAACTGTCATATTAATCTCAGTTTATGCTTGACTATGACTAATGTACTCGAATTATATACCTTAAGGTTCTGCACAATGTGTCCGTAACTTTCCTTTGATTCCTCCTTTGACTGGTGTAGAACGTGTTCCAGCTGTGCGTTGGAGTTTTCGGAGGCTCCTTGTTGTAATATCGCTAGCAGCGTTGCTAAACTTAAAGGAGAGACGACTATATTCGCTTGCGGCTCCTTAGACAAGATCTGCAAGCAATAAACATTTCAGAGTTTTTAACGAAAACCAGTGCCATAGCAACGTAGTAACAGGAGTAAAGTTTTAAATTTTGTACTGAAACACGTAAATTCTCATACTGACTTGGATTGAACAAAATCCTTCCTACTAATGAGCTAGTTCAAGTTAACGAGTGTTAGTGGAAAATAAGCATTTAATTTCATATCCTGATAATATAAAGTCACAGGCGACATCTGGAGATTATTTGGGCATATAAATGTCGCCTCTGGATTTAGACAACGTTTTATTTCGTAAAACTCCAGTGTTACCTTAAAAAATTCCAGGGAGAAGAGACGTGACGCTTCAGAAATGTTGTTCGCATCTTCTTCTGAATTAGAAGCTATAAACAACGCAAAACTAACGGTGACACACAACCATAATCCTGCAAACAAATAAAATTATTAATAAAGTATTAATCTAACGAAATTCTAAATACTATGGAAATTAAAATGAAAAAATTTACGTCTGATTGAAAATTAATAATAAGAAAGATAGATATTATCGCTTATTTTGTCTGTATTTGGCTATCTTATTACCATGGAAAATAACTTTCGCTGTGAAACTTTTTATGACAGAATTACCTCCCAATGTTTAGTCAGCTAACAGCTTTCCAATCCATATTTGCGAAGCAATTTTTACTTAAACCCACAAGGCAGAAATAAAAAAAATTGAGTTGTCTGTCTGTTTCCTTTACGATTTTCGTTTATTTTTAACATGTTTACAGAAACAGGGCAACTAAAATGCATCCGTACAAATGTATTTAAAAAGACATAAAATCAGAACATGTTACACAATAGTTTATACAGGAATATAAATTAATAAATTTAAAATCTGTACGTGGCAAATATTAGTGATTTAAAATTATTACACACTCAATTTTCTTGCTCAGCAGAACCAAAATTTAAATTTCACACAATGCGAAACCAGTACAAAAAAACATTCCCTGTTCAAATAGTTATCAAAAGTACCGTTATTTTGTGGACACCTCGGAAATTTCTCGTATGTTTGTGACTATTAATAAACTTAATGGAGATTTGACGGTTACGATTGGCTACTTTTCCGATCGAAATTACGAATAGTTTTGGCGGATATCTTTGCGGTGCTGAAACTTGCTGGAATATAACGACGAATTTTCAGTGTAACATGAACATCATTTTAATTCAACTCTCAACTTTCGCTTGGAAAAACCAAACAGGATATGCGTCAAAGGAACTGGTTTAGCGGTATATTTAAGAGAAATTATCAATGAGAAATGAAGAAATATGACAAGTTTGGAAAGGGTTACGAGAATGTTGAGAAATGTATGGAAAAGAGAGAAATACAAAAGAAGAAAAAAATTGTTCGTGTTCAGGACGGACCTTTCAAAGCTGCAGCAATCGTTGATTGAACAGTTTTACAGGGGGGGTCTACTTGTTTCGCAACGGTCCGTACGATAATGATCCTATGACCTTTCCCGCGTTGCTGTAGAAAGGAGTTGGGATTCGGGTAAATCCAGTAGTCAGAGTGACGTAGGTTGTATGACGTGGCGCTAGAGGAGAATGCCGTGGGAGATTCCGAATGTGGTTTTGACTTCAATTCTTCATAATATGAAATACCAAATATGGAGTTATATTTTACAATCAACGAACTCACATCCATTTTGGAAGATATTTTCGATTTTTAGCACGATTGAATGTTGTAAATCGAAAATCATTAACATTAACTTTCGTCCTTGTTCTTGGAAATATTCTCAACAAGACAGTGGTTTTCCAGATTACCGGCGACCAGCCAGTTTATTGACAGAATTTATTGCGGTAATTTATTATCAAATTTTATTCACAATAACGTTTCTTTTTTTTTGGAAACGTAAAATTCCGTAAGAATTCCCAACAATAATCACGTTAGATTAATTCACTTAAAGCAAGGAATAGTGAAAACGGTGACATTTTTGAACCGGGAACACGCGGAACGTTATGAGGAAAGTCATTTGGTTTATAGAAAGTGTTGCAAAAACTCGTTGGATGTATAGGAATGTTAATTAAATTTTAGAAGTAAAAAAATTAATGTTTGATAATTGTACGATGTACATAGAGCGCGGCCTTCTACTAACTTAATAAAAACTACTCTCAAGTTGAGAATCCATTGATACAAAAGTAAGCTTTCTAAAAATACCTTGGCATTTTAAAACCCCCAATTGTCACCACACAGTGATGCAGCTGATAACCAGGCTCAGATTATAATGAGAAATACTTTAGTTGATTTATATACTTATCATTGATGAATAAAACAATAATTTATTAATGGAGTTTCATTTTTGCGAGTGTCCCATTTTTCTTTAAATGAATCCCAAAACTGTCATTTAACATTAAATTCGTACTTTTTGGGGCTGTATCTAAAATTTGTGAGAAAACCGAACATGTTTCCACATGAACCGTAGACACGGCAGTCGCCAATACCTGTCAAATTACTTACCGCAGATACGTTATCACTCATGTACTAAATTTCCAGGTGTACACTACAATATCTTTCGTATTGCAATGTAGTGATAGATAAGCATGGGAAGTGGGAATATTACACGCGAAGTCCGAGGCTGAGCGACTGCCAGACATGCGTGACGGATCACGACAGGCGTAGTTGACGTCCGGATCATTACGGAAAGTTCTCCGGGAACAAACGAACAAAACTTCATCGGAAAGAAGTTTCTAGAATCACAATATCTAGGATATTTTGAGTGCCTTAGCCAAACAGATTTAAGACCAGCGGAATAGGAAATGGAATATGTATTACTTTTTAGTAGAAAACTATTTTTAAAAAAATTTAAAGATAAAGGTTTGGGATAAATACAATACTCGTTCCACAACACGGTAAGGAAAATCAGGTGATGAAACCATTAAATAATAGATTGATTAGATATAATAATAAAAATATGGCCAAGAAAAACAGACAATAAAGAAAGAAAACCTCACAACGTTTCTTCCACCAATCGGTGGACCTTACATAGTGAACAAAATGTAATAAGGTTAACACAAACCCGCATATTTGTACAGACCAAAGACATAGAAAGAAAGGGAAAATTTACTGATTAAGTAAAAGATCGTATGTTTTTCTCAAGGATTCGCTATCACTCTGGGCATTAAGGAGATTATTTAGATGCTGAGAATCGTAAAGTTCAAGGGATAACCAGAAACATACTCGTAGTTTAGTAAGGAGAAAGATTTTTGGGGCTCAAAAATAATGCCGTTTTGATAGGTTATTATAGCAATAACTTAATGAATAGGCTTCCCAGTGGAATGTTTAGAAATAAATTTAAGAGTGTCGTATTTGCTATTTGCAAAGAAAATTGGTATCCTGCGTATCTGTTTAAGAGGATATGAATTAAATGTTATAAGGATTACATAAAGCTGATTATAGACAAAAAATTACGAAATAATGATTCTGGACGTGTGAGTAAAAACAATGCTAAGAATAAGGAGGATTGTATAAATATGTTAATCGTCTGGAAAATTCTATTTTAGAGGAAGATGTATTTGAAAATGTTATGACAAAATTTAGTGATAACAAGAAATTGGATTATAGAGGTGTCACATATATTAAAGGTCTCAATGAGGAAATAAATAATTTTTGATAACGGAATAAATTAGATTAGACTAGTTGGAGAATCTGTAAATAAAATTGTAAAATATATTGATGAAAGATAAAATAAAAGTAGTGGATTGTAAGAATAAATGCTGTGATCAATTTTATAATGGATACACGAATATGAACGTGTGTGGGTGATTGTACTTCCTCTGAATAATTTGACGATGCTAAGACTGCCCTCTCTTTACATATGAAAGACAAAAATCACACAGTTGAAATATTACATTAGGAGAAGCAATATTTTAAACGCGGAAAAATAGAAAAGAGTGTATATATACAAAAATATTGATAACGTGACGAATAAAATAAATTTGAAGGTGATGTTACCATCTGAGGGATACTAACTCTCTCTCTCACACACACACACACACACACACACACACAAAGTCACTTATTGTTGCACTAAAAGTGAAAATCAACACCTGCGAAGGAATTCTCTCGCAGGTGAACCTTCCCAGAGAGCTCTGGAGGAGGCTACCTTTGGGGATGCGTTCACATCTCTCTGGCACCTCGGCCTGTTTTGAAAGGTGTATGTTCCAGAGTCGCAGACGTTGGGCATACGGTAAGAGTTGTCCGCTATTCCTATTGGAATAGTCGGACAGTTGCCTCCTAAATCGGTCAAGGCACGACGAGGGGAAAGCTGCGACCCCACAGCAAACCTCTCTCCCGCCATCGGAAGGGCGTGGGAAAAGTACCCTGCATCACTTTTAGGCGAATTGCCGGGTAGGATCCTTAAACCATACCCGGGGGCCCTAGTTAACCCTTGGCTACCTTGCTCTACCTTTCCGCATCCCCCCTTTCAGTCCCTTTCCTATGCTATAAGAGAATAACCCTATACATAGCCTGTCTACACATTTAAAAAAAAATACGAGAATTGAACGACGGCAGACAGTCAAATTGTATATGTAGTTCAGTTCCAATGAAATCTACTATAATTTAGCCACAAATAACAGTCAAGATACATTTTAATGTGAAGAGGTCATTTTCGAAAAGAATATATGAAGCGTGACTTCGTTCCCATTCTAAGCTTCTTTAAACTATTATATATTAGCCTTCCTCTAATTATGTTTATTATTATATATCTCTCCTGTATACATTTTTTAGTGTACGTTTAGCTATTTATACGACTGCCAGATATCGACAAATTACACGTCACTTATTGGAACAGGAGAGTACATTGCTGGTAAACAAATTTCCCCCGGTCATATCCTAGGTTTCATACGCCATTTTGGGGAAATTCTTGTTCTTACTATATATGTATAAATGGATTTTACGTGTTTAATTATGAAGGAACATAAAACCGTAGCTTTGAATTTTAAGTGTAAAACATGAGCAAAAAGTAATTCATTGACATTCCGATTATTAATTTTAAATATGAAAAGTAATGACGTGAGAACTGGAATTTTAAGCACGTAGAAGTCAAGGCCGGTCTTGTTGGTTATTTACGTCCTGCTTTACAGCCGCTCGACTGCAACGAATGTCATGTGGCAGGTTACTACGAAGAGAAAAATTTTTCCAGGTAAGTTTGTGATAAGTTAAACGTTGTATATATTAATATTAATAAGATTCAATAATTATTGTAGAAGAGGAATTTATATTTTAGGACATCATATCACTTAGCTACGTGGCGGTCGCTATCTCGAGGATTTCCGTCTCATTTTATTTTGCATATTTGTTTCCTCTTTACAAGGACGATAAGACAAACGGAATTTCCCAACTTCATCGTTCCTGTTTTTTCAATGAAAATATCAAATTCTTTCAAGTATACTGGATTAATTTAAGATATTTGGTAGGCAAATCCTGGAAGATATTTCTAAGATCAATATAAATTAAAAGAATTCATGCACAGCTACTCTACTTATTTAAAATAAATACATATATATATATATTATCTTCATATTGCACTACATCATGAATCGCACGTTCTTGATAACAATATTAATGTACTTCTCTACCCATGGTTGTGAACAGATACCGACAATATCGTAATTTACACCACCACTATGTAGACTTTTAGATTATTTTTTTTTAGGCCAACAGGCTACATGAGGGTGATCCACATTGAGCAACTCCCCTTTAATAGCATAGGAAGGGATTTGAAAGGGGGGATGCGGAAGGGTAGAGGAAGGTAGCCAAGGGTTACTAGGGCCCCCGGGCTATGGTTTAAGGAAAACAACTGTGTTTTTAAAGAAATGAAAACTGTGTCTTATAGAGAGAATTTTCCATTTTCTGGCTATACCATATTCTCCACTATCCGTCGAGGCTTTTGCCCTAAATCGAGGTTCTACAGTAAGCAGTGCTTAGATGCTTATTGCAGGGACAGTTCACGAGTTCCATAAAGCAACAGTTATCCTTCTCGTCTCAACTCCATCAATATTATAATTAACAAATCAATAGTTTGATAATCCGACGACGTTATCTCTGTCGAAATAATTTCCATCTCGATTGCAGAAAAATATTTACGTAGGAACGGTTGAAAATAAATTCTTTATTCAACGTATTTTGGCAGCTTTAACTATAATTAAATACATTTGCCATTTGTTATTGACGTTTAACGGAACCCATACCGTCAAATAGTGGTTAAATTCTTTGAGGTTTGCTTAGAAACGTTTCCTTGATCCTTGGAACTGTTCATGTATTTCTTAAAATATTCCACGTGTTCAGGATTCACAATCCGTTGTTAGTAGCTTCGAAGATTATAAATTTAGCCGAGATAATAGTTCCGAGGAGAGGCATTGTTCGCTTTAGTTTACCTAGTCAGCTGGAGCTTGAAACTAACTGGGTATGGAATTCTGGTAGATTCCTCAAAGATTATTCTATCGCCACAAGCGGTTTAATTTGTACGAATCGTGGTCACAGGCCAGCCTTTGTGCATCGGAAGTAATGCCTGTGACCACAGAAATTCCTTCAAAATATAATTACAATTAATCCTAATTATCTTCCTCGGCTATGCAACGCCAGATTAACACATACAATATAGTTGCTAAAACATTGTGAAGAAATTCAAAGCTAAATAAAATATTTTTCTCTTTCCCTCTAATTTTGTGGATGAAAACATTTCAATCAGAGAAATGTTTTTTAATGATCTGAGCTCAACTTTTGAATTCCCGAAATTAAGCTTGAATTAATTCGACAGGATACAAAGTAACATTAACGTGCTACATGCATACACAAGTACAGTGCAATTACTTTATATACTGTACGTGTATTTTGTAACATGCAATTTGTGCACAAGTAATTTCCTCAAATCTAGAATTTCTAAATGTCTAAAATTGATTTTTTTAAATGCAATAAAATCGGTTATTTAATTTATTGTGTACATTGAGAATATTTAAATGTTATAATAATGTTCTGATAAAAGTGTACAGAAATAAACGTGAAAATAGATGTACAACATTTATAAGTAAACAATCCTAAGACGGTATGGTCCTTCGTAAAAGAAAACTAACGTAAACATTATCAGTGAATACGCTTTAGTAAAGAACGTGACCTAAAATATTATTCTGTCATGTGTTGATTGTCAAGCAATGGAAAGATAGTTGGTAAAGAAAACCAACAATCATACTTATTTTAACACTGAGTTAATGTTAAAGTATTATAAAAAATACTCTTAACATACACAATACAATATAAACGACCACAAAAGACCAAATACATCACAAAATAAGACCGTAAACATTATCAAGAAATTCAGTATCCAATAAAAAATTTACGATTGGCAATATACTTTTTATTCCTAACTTTTAATGCACGTTTGGTTTGTCCAGTAAAACATTATGAACAATCCTCAGTCAATTTTATAAACTACATGTGTTTGTCATTTTCTCAGCGTGTTTATGATATCTAAAATATGACACATTGATGTGGTAGTTTTTTAAAATCACTTCCTTGGCAGAAAATATTCTTCGTATAAGGGGGTGAGTTTTCTCGGATTAAAAACATTTTGCATTGTAGGAACAATCAAACTAATTTTCTGCGCATCAAGACGCATTTTTTAATATTCTTTGTTGAAATGTGGCTTCATCTCTTCAACAACTCTTTCAGCCCTTCAGATATTGAATTTTGAAATATTTTCTTCGTCGTTACATACATATGTAATAAAATATTACAATGTGAACGAAATTCACATTTATTTTAACATCGATAATACTATACAAAGTAATGTAGTGTCGGTACTAATATTTACATGCAACGGCTCTTTCAATTATATTACCCCCTAATCATCAAGCATTAAATTTATTCAGCCAGTTCACGAGTTCTCCATATTCCTCTGCAATTTTGATGGTAGTATTTGGCAAATTTTACCACTCTCCTCATAACTCTATGAGCTCTAACGTAATTTTAGGATACTAATCTAGGAAGGAAGGAATCGATCAAACGACCCAAACGCCTGTATTTTATGTACAGGGCATCTTCAAATTAAACTCTTCCGTAACGTCCTTTGCATGGGAGTTCACTGCTCTTATTCTACTTGATTCTGTCTAAAGGAAGAGAGTCTTTGATTACGCCATCTCAGTGCGGAAGTATACGTTTCTTATGAGGAAGTTGTAGTACGGTAAGCAGGAAAATGGCAGAAAATGGAAGCGGAAACAACCATGTTTGGCGAAGGAATATCTCTGGCTCACTAAGGAATCAGAAAATGCGTATCCGGTACGCTTGTTGGGAAACAACTTTCATTGAAATTATTTGCGTAAACACCTTCAATCCTTTATTTAAATCTATGTGCTACGGGTCAGACAAAAAAAAATGCGTTAAATGAAAATAATGTTTGCTTTCCCATGAATATTGTGCCAAATTTGATATCGTGGCTCGTCCATGCAGGTAGCTTGTTTTTTGTTAATTAATTCCGGTATCTTCCCCTATCTCGCACTTCTCACGTTGGCATCAAATCGAATAGACTGCTGCGGTTCTGTTTTAGGAACTGGAGATTGGCAGCGGTAATTTTGCTTCTGATAGTTTTTTTTTAATGTTTTATTTGCTAATAACTTATGATTATTTTAAGATACATAGCAAATTCTGTAAGAGTGGTCGTTCAGAAGTTTTCTTTCGCAAAAGTATGGCTGCATAATTCGCATGCTTTTTCTATTGTTTTGTGGGTAATTGTTCTTCATATCAGAATTGATACGGTTGGATTCATTTTGAAATAATGTCTCGGAAGAACAAGCAGTATTTTTGGATAAGTACGGCTAGAAAGACTATTACCGTTCTTTTATATCTGTGGTGAATTTTACATTGTGTAGAAATTTTACAATTAGAGAAGAAAAAAATTATTTACTGAGAGCGTAGATTTAATCATTCGTGGAGCAAGAAGAGACTTAATGTTAACTTCTACGTCGTACATAAGTTTCGATGATATTATACATTGTTGGTGTACTAGAAAATTATTTCTTTAGTTTAATTGCTAGAATTTTGTCCGTATGGCGACAAACATCGACTCCGTACTTCAGCTAAGGCAATTTAGCTTAAACTCAACCAAATGCAATGTGAATAAAACACCGCCAGACCCATTGGTTTTTTTACTTAACTTTATATTAAATCCATATAACTTACCGATTCTCATATAACGCATAAATGAAGTATCTTTAGCTTTCCAGATAGAAGGTAAAGATACACGTTTTTATTTGTCAACCAGTTGTATATAATCGTAGATATTTTACATGGAAGAGAAATGAGGACCCTATAACTGACAGTGAACGCTTGCAGGAAAGAGACATTTCTATTACAAAATGGAAGGTATATCAATACAGATTTTTATTAAACTGTGAGCTCGATTAGTCATAAACGAAAATAGTGAGAATTTGGATTTAGTGGCTAAATTAAAACATTCAATATACGAAGAGGCAACTGGGGTTGTAAATATGAATACAAAATTACGAGGGTTTCAGGTCAACAGGCAGACACAGTATAAAAATTAAGGAGAATCCGGAGTACAGACGTCCATTGATGGAATCCTTGCCTTCAAGAAAGAAACGGACCAGCTCGTCGTCGATCATCAAATAAGTTCAATATTAGAAGTCCTGTCCATTCCTAGAGTCTGTATCTGTATACAAGCAAAACAAACCAGATGGCATGGAAATTATTGAGCAATTATCACTTTATGATTTTGAAACTCGTGTCGAAAGTTTATTTAAGCCGTCCTTGTTAGATATTTGAGATTGCCTATGAACGAGTTGGAAAATCCACTATGACTCACTTTATGAACACACAAGGAAATATCAAATCACAACGTAAGAATTCCATCGAAAGTGAAGTTTTAAAAATCATGCTGGAAGGCATCATATTTTGTCCGTTGTAAGCAAACATGTTTACACTAATTGATACTTTTGTCACTGCAGAGAACAAAAATTCTATTAATCATGCAGGAAACGAATCGACTGTAGAAGCTGTTATGCGAATTGTAGCTGCTCAAGGTTGTGGGCTTGCTAACGAGCAAACACGCACGGGCCTTTCCGAGGATTTCTACTCATTCTTGACGTTCCTTCCCCCAACTACGTCTCACAGATTTCAGTTGGCCAGAAAAACAACAGTCATTTGCTTTAACAGCTACACTCTTAAATTCAGAAAAAGACAAATAGAAACCGATGTACCAACTTTGTACGTGCATGCTATTTAGCTCAGAAAAATGAAACGTAGTACAGTTACATATTTCACAATCATACTGTAATAACGAGAAATCCAGTTCCTTTAGATTTATGTAATTATATGCATCTCAACAATTTCCGTTAACTCTTCCAAACAAGTTTGATACCCTGAGAAAAGTTTCCAATCACATTAATTATAAATGCCGGTGGAAGAGTTATTAAATAATATACACAGATTAAAATTATTGTTTCATTTTTTATGGATTCCGTGGTAGGTGCCTCCTGAAAAAACATTGATTTGGTTAAGTTGCAACAAAGATGAAGCACTATTATTAATTCATGACATTCAGTCGTATTTTGAGAACCTGCCTAACTTTAAAATGGTTCCACCCTCCTAAATCTGTCTTTTCCTTGACTCCATCTGAGTAGTATTAAATAGGTGTAATCCACCAAATACTTGATTACATTCGAAGTAGAATAGTAAGAGTAATTGATATTGGATGGATACCTGCGCCCATGGCGATGCTTCCCTTCCCAAGAGGCCCGAACCACTGGCAGCTCAGTCAGTAGCTGAGCAGCTCTGCGTCTCGGAAGTGCCGTTAACCTTGAAGCTATCACGTCAGTGTTTCGCTGCAACTGGCCCCGATATTACAGTCATCACAATCCTTGTGTCACGTACTGACCGCCGAGCATAACTTCAACGTGGTAAGCCACGAGAGGTTCCGGGTTTCGAAGTCCTTCCGGTCATGGTGCTTTTCGATACCCAAATCGTTGTGACCAATCTTAGCCCAGGGCCACCTCCATCCCTATTCACAAAAGAAAAACGCTGCTAGGGAATATTTAAGTTGATAATGTTACAGTGAACTTGGTCGCTATGGTCCCAAAGAATATATAGCTCCTATTTATTTAATTACACTAAGCATTCCCATAACCTTCAACAGTTCTCGACTTTCTGGTATTACCAGGCGGAAAATTTCTCACTTCAATACCATCATCGTCTTATTTTTCACATATAAGCTGTGCCTCTTAACGCAATACATAGTTCAGATGTAGTGTTAAGATAGTTATCCCCCGAGACTGGACTGTCGTAAATGTGTCCTTATCTGTAAAGGTTTCAGACTCCATCACTTTTGCTCAGAACCAATTACTCCCCATTCCCAGAACAATAAAAAAAAGAGTGTCTTACTATTCTCACTTTTCCTAAAAGTTAATCTCATCTCTTCACTAATTCCTCACAGTATTAAATTCTCTTTTACCTCACATTAACATCCAAAGTAAACGCAGTCACTGAAACATTTTATGAATAATTGTGTATAATTTATTCTTTGAATGTTTTAACTTAATAAATTCAGCAAAATATTTTAGCAATTTTACTGATGATTTTTCTAAAAGACAAGGGCCAAAATAGCCATTTCTCTAGATCTTGTGTAAATTGAGGAGGTTTATACCTGCATGCATTGTTATTTACTTCAAACGAGATTCTTTAACATTTGTGCATGCTTTAAAGTGTGTTTTCATATGAATTAAAAGAACAGGAAAAAGATATTGACTTACCTGAACATGAAAACTGGTATATACGACTTGAAAATACTCACACTATCAGTATGTATGCTCCCATTTACTACAGACGTTGAAATCTAATGAACTATTCAATTTTGAATAGTTTTGTAGTATTTATATTACCACTTTTTTGTCTGAATTGGCTATCTTTCTTATTCATTATTCAACTTTGATATTACAATCAACTGTAATATGGTGGGAATGATTAAAAGCCTAGGTTCAATTTACACTAAATATTTAATTTGGTCTTAAATCATCAAATTTTTTAAGTCCATAAATGAAATAAATTAAAAATTTGATAGTCTCATTACTTTAATGTATTAAATATGTTCCCGAGATTTGGAGAAATATGAGATTCCAAATATGGAGGGAGGGGGGGGATAATGAGAATCGTTTCTAAGTCAAAATATCAATTTATAAGTCTCGGTAATTTCAATTATTAGATAACATATTTTTATCAAAGATAGATAAAGCTATTTATCTTATCTATACATGCTGTCTTTTCAGACACAGTTAATAAATCATAATGTTCACTTATATTGTGCTAGCTGTTTTTGCTTTATTACTACTTAAGTTACTTAATAAAGAAACTCCACCTGCCATATTCGGAATTTACCAATCTCCAGGGAAATGGTATCACTTAAAATTTTGTTTTATATACACAATTTTACTCTTCAGAAAGGTATGTGTATTACTGTCTAAATGACAAGTAATGAAATTATGACAATGAAATAATTCTAGATGCATTTAACATTTTCATATCTGAATTAACTACTCTATGTAATGGTTTTTGAAGTGTACAAACTCATTATTTTGATAAAATGATTAAATGCAGACAATTAATCATATTTAGTTTGTTTAGTAAGATATATTTTAAAATTCTGTTAAGTTCATAACTTACATTTTTTATTGCTGTCTAAATCACCCTTTCTTTTATTAATCTATTTGTGAATTAATTTGCATGTTGCAAAAATGAATTTTTTTATGTTTTCGAAAGTGAAATACCATATGGACGAAAATTGAACAATTAATTCACTTAAAGATGTAATCAAATTTTTCACACAATTCATAACAGCAAGAATTTCACTGTAAATGAGTAAATTTAAAAATAAATTACCAAATTGGTTTGTTGAAGAATGAACACATTTTATATTCAGAGACAATGTAATTTATATTTAAAATTATATTATTATTTTTTAAATCAAGTTTTTGTGTATATTGGCAATAGTTATCATGATTTTTGTAAAAGCCATTAGTCATTAGTCATGAATATATAATTAGAATGAAAGATACATTAGCAGTTATATCATTATTGTAATGATTTAAAATTTAAGCTCTATGCATAGTTTTCTTTGTATATAACAGAAAATCATAATCAATTGCAGTTTAAATCATATATCTACCATGAGGAATCAAACAAAGCTTCAAGCGAAGCTGGTTATGGCATCAAATCAAGAGCCTCCATAGAGCAAATGGATTGTCTACAAACTTTGGGCACGAATCCTAAGGTCTTGAATATTTATTCCATAGTTATTCACATTTATATCATGAAACACTGAATTTTTGTACTGTTTTAAATGTATAATGTAACAGAATATAATAAGCAGCAATTCGTTATTTTTATATGCAAGTAAAATTATTAACTCGACTGTTAAATATAATTAATATTTCAACATATCACAATTTCAGTTGAAACTAAGATACTAAAAGGTTTGAACCCGAACAAGTTGTCTTGTAAAATTATGGCAATATAATAATTATTACCCTTTTACCCAATATTTGTAATGGAATGTAAGATGAGAAATTCATTATTTCAGCGTTAGTTTTTATATTTATTTTGTGTGAATATCTTTTATGTAGGCTATTGATGCTGTCTACTTCAATCTAGCTAATCGGGATGGGTGGCATCTAGTAGCTGGAACAGCACGCCGACCACATAATATAATTAATGGCTTCATTTACATTAATGTAAGTAGAAACGTTCCTATAATTCAACTCAATTCCTACTCAATTAATACATCAGAACTTTCCTTAACACTTCAAAAATCATTTTTAACCTGCTATTATTTTACATAAATAATTAAAATATTATTCATTCAAATAAAAATTACCACTATATTAAGTCAATTTCATTCTGTTGAATTAACTAAATTATAAAGTTTTCAGTAGATGTACAATGCCAACTCATGCCTAAAATCCTGGTCGATATCAAATTCTTGACCAGAAAGATTGTGTAATAGTTTGTTAGTCACAATACATGTTTGTATCTTTCTGTAAATTAATTTTCTAATATAACTTCAGTCAAATGATATTTAACAGCTAGATAATATGTAACAGATAAACTCATTTAAAGTTAGATTAATTTATGATTACAAAATTGGTTTACTTGCTGTTTTAATCATTGTATTACATTTCAGAGTCAATGTTTTACTGACATTCCTTTAAAATTGTCATTATTCAATTCACTTTAAACACCATGAAATAAAAATTTCAGCCAAACTCTTTCAAGGGGATGAAATTGCTTATATTAAACCTTAAACACTTCATATTATTAATTTTGGATAAGCTAAATAAGTTCTAAATACAAAATAAGTTTTAGAAGAGAGAGAAATTGTTGTTATTAGTTAGTTATATAGTGTAATAATTAATAGATGTTTGGAGTTAATTGACACAATAGTGAAATAATTGATTATAAACAATATTAGTTTATTATTAAAATTATTTTAAGAAAATAACAAAGTTTAACAGTTTTAAGCTGACACAAATAAATCATACTTCAAATACATTTTACTTAAACTCAGGATAAAGACTTTTTGATAAAAGGAATAATAAATTTAAAAAAATTATTAGTCCTCAAATAATATATAAAACAGGAGCTTACAGCTTTATTCTAAGCCATATTCATATATTCTCAGCATTCTTTGTGGGTTACTGAATTAGAATAGTTAATATTAAAAATAATATATATATATATTTATAAAATATTGATTAAATGGTAAAATTGTAGGTTGTAGTTATGGGATCATGTGTGCCTAATTCACTAACACTTGAACCATATTGATTGTTAAGCTTCATTTCTAGCTGGCTTCGTGGAACTCTGAAATTAATAGCAGGTAAACAGATATGCTGTGTTTTCTTGACTGAATACCCTCACACCTGGACCTACAAGTTTGACTTCAGTCAGCTGTTCTATATAAACTTATTAATCGCTTATCCAATTATATACTCCTCTCTGTATCTCCTTTCATTCCTAATTCTCTATCTTCCCCATAGTATAATTATCTTATTACCGTTTGGGATAAAATACCCCTTCAATCACATTGTCCAATTAATTGTGATAATCCATAACTTATTGCCAGCACAGGATATTCAGGTGCCTTTTTTAAAGTGCAGCTTCATCTTGCAAGATTTTAGAACTGCGATCATACCTGGTCACAATTCTGGTGAACAAAGTATTCAAGTATTCAGCAGTCAAACAACCAACCTCTGGAACCATCTTCTGTTATTCACTTATAGCAGATAATGTAATTTAGTTTCTCATCAATGAATCTCTTCAGCCTTTCCCAGAAGTTGATTAATTTATATTACTTTGTTTCCCAAGTTCAGGCTCAAAGATACTCGAGCAGTAATATTTTTATAAATAGACTTAAACATAAAATGTATCCATTTTTTAATTCAATGACATAATAATTAATTACTTACATTTTCTGTGCTCATATTGTTTCTTGATTGAGCATCAGTTACTTTTATTGAAATGTTACCTATATTTTTCCTACAGGTACCAGGGATTGGACTGCTCTTATCTCCAAAACTACCAGACACCCTTCTGTTTGCTGATGAATCCTCTAAACCTGGGAGTTATGGAGCAGAGGGATTGTATATTACACCATTTCAACCAATGAGAATATGGAGATTACAATACTGTGGAAAAATGAAGTAAGTTTTAGGTATAGTATATACCACTGTTTGTATGTTTATAAAACAAGATCATTAAAGATATAGTGAAAGCATTATTAAATCTTCATTCTGACAATCAGTAGTGACAGTTATATAAAAATCCCTGTCTGGGAATGAATGAAGTAGATATTCAAAAAGTCATTTCAAAGAAGTATGTTAAACAGTTTTTATTTCAAATCCTTACACAAGGTAAATATATTGTTGTAATATTTTATTATACATAAATAGAATCAGTGGTACATGCAATGCATTGAGTTTCAATCAACACAACCACATTCAGTTAGAACCAGAAAACATCAACCTGATTTTAATTTTTTAAATTTGCCGAAAACAAACTTGGCATAACAGCCTATAAACAGATATTTACTAAGGAATTTTCATCAGAAACATAAACAATTAGTTTTTTATACTGATTTTAATTCAAAACTGTTAATCTGATTGTGCTTATTCTCCATTTGAAACAAAAAAAAGTGACTCAGTCTGCAATTAATTTGTTAGTAAGACAAGACCTTAGTTAACACTTATATTTAAATCAATATAATTGTGAATTTAAATGAGTTGTACTTTATAACAATGATTAACAATTCAATTTAATTACAATTTGTGTATTTTTAGATTGTATTCAGATACAACAAAAACTTTTGATGTTGAAATGAACGCTGTGTGGAGTTCTGGTTTCCCTTATTTTGATTTTGACACAGACATGGCCCCAGCTACACCATCACGTGCCATGGCTTTAGAACATTGGAGCCGCGAATACTTTGACAATGTTAAAAGGTTTGTAGATTCTAACAGAAGTATGAGAATAAATGGGTATCAAGTGCAAACATTCTTTCATTATTACAGTTTCCATCAGACACATCACGAGCAACATGGTGATTTGCATGGACAACTCATAATCAATGGGGAGGCACTTTCAATGCACCTTAATGGTGTTCGAGATCACAGTTATGGAGAAAAACGTGAATGGAAGAATTTCTACAGATACATATTGCACTTTATTACTTTGGAAGATGGGACCAGAATTAGTGCTGGAATTGTATGTGCACCACTAGCATTCACCAGGTAAAATGTGTTAATACATTACCACATTAAATATACAAGAAAAGTATGGATTTGTCTAACAATATGGATAAGAAAAAGGTGAGATAAAATCATCAGTAGTTCATTCATCAATTTAATATCAACAATATTCATAATGTGCCCATTGAAAAATAATATTGTGGTATCCTTAAAATATTTTTAAAAACGTCTCAAACATAACTGTTTTCTGTAGACACTAACACATGATACTGGAATTCTTGAAAAATTATTTTCTAGACAGTTAAAATGAATCTAATACAATACAAGATTTGTATGTACATATGATGTAATGATGCTGAAGTCTTGCTCAAATCTGAGATCTTGAGAACAACTGTAGTCTTTCCTACCATTTGAATATGATTTACTGGCTATGACACTGCCTATATTGGTCATTTAAAATAACTTCCAAGTTTATATTTTAAGATATCTTACTGCAAACTACACATTGAAAACCTAATGGACTATATCAAAAGAATTTCAAATACACTTTTGTTCCATCTAAGAATGCTAAAGTTTCTTAAAATTCAACATATTATTTTTAAATAAAGCTATTAACAAACAAATATGTAATTAAGGAAGAGGAGCAGTCAGCAGTAAATGAAACACAGTGAATGAGAAAAAATTATTTTAATAATAATTGCATATTCATAATTTACATCTTTTCAAATCCCACCTCAAGGCTATGCTAATTAATTCAATTACACATTTGTTAAAATTGTGTGTTTCACAAAGAATTATGTTGTGGCATGACAAATGTGAACTTTGTATCCTTATCCTAATTTCTCTATTTAGTGTCTATAAGTAAACACTACTCAACTTAACAATTACAATTCTGAGAATTTGATTACACTTACCTTATGGTATGATTTTTTCAACTAATGTATCAGGTTACATTCATGTCCTCTGCAATGTAAATGAAAGATTGTTTTTTTATTTTCAGAGTTGAAATAGGATATGTTTACCTACCTACAGGTGAAGTTATGCCATTACAAACTTGCAATTTACAATTATATCAACATGGAGAAATGGGGAAACCACCAAGGGATTATGCATTCTCCCTGCAAGCAGGTAGACCATTTTTAAAATCTTAGTTTTTAAGCTTCCCATACTACATAATTTACACTCTACAGCATAAAAATGTAATTGATTACTAAGATTTTCTTGGGCTACTATGTCTGTGTCTGTCAGAATATTTATTCCAAGCTAGTCACTAATCTAATCAATTCTCCCATATATATATATATATATATATATATATATATATATATGTATATGTATGTATGTGTGTGTGTGTGTGTGTGTGTGTGTCTCAAAACTTTTTACTCTTTTGGTCCTTCTTTGGTTGCAAATATAATAATGGTTAATAGTAGTAGCACACTTCAGCTAACATTAACTACTAAATTAATCAATCTTATTTTAACCAAAACTCAGTTTCAAAATGCTCTCATCTAAGCTGAAATACTTAACCATAAAGAATGATTTAAAAAATCATTAAATTGAATTTTCAGTGGTCTTTAGCTATTTATTAGCAAATTTTTTTAGTAAAATATTATTCTAGAACATTAGAACTTATGTTTCATAAATAAATAAGAAAATTAAATACCTTATGTCAAAGGACCAATTTAGAAACCATATGTAAAACAGTTGGATGTAGGCATTCAAATAATATTCTTAAATAATTAGTAAAACATTATAAAAATTTGTTTGTTGTTAAGGAGTTATTATCGTTAACACCCCAACTCATTAGAATGGAATAGTGTTATAATTGTTTAATTCATTTATTAATATTACATTTAACGATATATTATTTGGCAAGAATACAATATAATACTAAGTCAGAAACTACATACAAACTAAATATCATTCATTTAATTTAAAATATATTTATTTTAAAATTCATTTAACAGAATGTTAACAATTTTAAGAATTTTTTTCAGGTGGTATGTGGTACCATGTACAAGTTGAGATTAAAGAAATGCCAGAATTTTATGTTGGTTGGGAATGGGAAGCAAGAGTGGTAGAATGCTTAGCAAACTTCAATGTGAATGGTATAAATGGTTGGGGTGCTGCTGAATGGGAATTCAGGTATATGGGAGGACGTCCTACAGATGTAGCAGCTACTGATCCAGAAAGGGCTACAACGATTCCCAAGGAGTGATTTATTATGTAAACATAATAAACAAACTATTTTCAAATGAATGTTTTGTTACCATTATGTTAATGTGATGTTTCTAATAACAAAACACAAAAACCATAACAAAACAACTCTTTTACCACTAGAAACATGGTATGATTAGATGAAGTTTTCTCGGGATTCCAACCGGGTAGCGTAGTTTAGTAAACACAACGTTTCGATGGCTTGCACCGCCATCTTCCTCAGGTGTGTTTACAAAACTACGCTACCCGGTTGGAATCCCGAGAGAACTTCATCCAGCAACTACACCGGGAAAACCTACGTTCCTTAATGGTATGATTAGTTCAATGCATGGAAAATAACTACATGGATTCAATAAGAAAGGCAGTATATATCTGTCCTGCATAAACAAACTTCATAATTAATAATATAATGAACATTGAGAAAGTATATACACCCAAAATATGATGATGTATTAAAAAATACACAAAATATTTAGAATAAGTGGAAACATATATTGAAAGCTGACCTCAAGATCAATGTATTGTGTAATAAATAATTTGTCATTACAAGACAACTGCAGTAAATTTAAAAAAATATGATATGACTTCAGAAATAATCTGAAAAATAGAATGGGACATCAGGAGCTCAAGTATATGATTACCTGATACAACTAGTAAATTAAACAGTTGCAATAAATTCATTTTTAAGCATAGCTCTGTTGTATGATTAATAACATATAGAACATTCTCTCAAAGAATTGTGATACAATTCTATTAAAAAAATTAACTTTGACAGTTCTTCACAATACTGTAAAAATGTCATTTAAATTTCTGATTCCTTGCCCAGATGAGCAGAACACAGGCTATGATTTCAATCGGCATGCATTCATTTAAATTAATTATAAATTACAGTAGGCCCTGAACCAAGACAGCCATTCTACCTCTGTCATATAATATAATGAATATGATGCAAAAACCTTAAATATTTGTTGCGTTATGTCTAAAAATAAAACTCCATACATTTCTTTCCCATTTTTGTCATACAGTCTAACAATTTATTGGTCCACTAAAGTCAAGTTTTAATATGTTCAGAAAGTCGTGTTTTAATATGTAAAACCAACTGGCTCAGGTTCATATTAAAGCAATTTCTAAAAGAAAATTGTATTCTAATTATGATGTCAACTTATCCAGAAGAGCTGCCGCTTGGGGGCAATGGTAAAATATATTTACTATTGGAAAATGTTTCATGAAACTTTTCAGTGGCTCCATAAGAAATTTTAGTTACCAAATATACCATGTAAGATATTATAGGAAATACTTTCATATTTCACTGGCCACTTTATCTCCACAAAAAACTAAAAAATGATTTTCAACATGTTGCTACTTACATAATTTAAATTGAAAATAAACACGTAATTATATCTTGTTAGAAGTACTAATATAGAAATCATGAATGTGCAAATAGAAATTGATCTGAAGATATTGGAAAATGAACATTTATTACCTAAAGAACCAACTGATAGCATAAATCCACCAAATAATGCTGAAACAAATAATTTTAGCATTCACATTGGAAAATGGAAGATTACTGAGAAATGAAATAAATATAATTGAAAAAATCTTTAAATAAATTGATTGCCAAACAGTAGGCAGATAAAATATTTGAACAAATTTATTAATTTTTACTGTCTATATTTTTAACAAGTTGTTTTAAACTTTCAATGTGAAAAGCTGTAGATGACTTTGTTTGGGTTTATTTTGTAGCATTAGATATTTGAGGGTCTGTGTGTGTTGAATTATTGTGTTTCTCAATTGTCTTCCAATAGTATTTCTTATACTACACTTTTTTTACATTTCCCTTCTTTATATGGCTATCTGTGGAGTCCTGCATAAGGTAAAAATAAAAATTATTAATTTTATAACTATACATAGTAGTTAGAGGTCACAACACTTAAAAACTCAAATAAGAAAAAAGTGAATTCTTAACCTTCCAGTACAGACTGAAGTTGTTGGCAGTAGGTTGTAAAACTTGAACTACATTCAGATCAACTAGGGGTTGATATATCTCATACAAATAATACACACCATTCCTACCAGTGTAACTAACACTCACTATTAGACTAATATATGAGTTTAATTTATCTGCTAATCACCTTTTTGGTCAAATATGTGATTCCAAATACATGGATGTACTCCAGTTCAAGACACCGTTTGAAGTACAAATCTGTTAGTCTCTGGGGTATAGTCCAAACACTGCTTGTGGTAAATTACACACATTCAAATTTCTGTACAATAATTTGCTGACTATTTCATTAAGATATTCAATACTCTCTACACATTCAACATGTTTATCCAGTATTCTAAATTAGTGTCCTGATAAGTTGATATGAAAAAAAACTGCTGATAGCATATTGGGCATCCATCAGTATTCATGTTATAACTACTAAAAAACACAACAAAAAGGTTGTAATACATATAAGTGAACAGGTCACAATTAAGTCAAAATAATTCAAGTATACATCTCATACAGCAGGTACAGAAAAGTATCAACTTTGAATGGTCTTTACAAACAGGTTGGTAGAAGAGGTATAAGAAAACCAAGGATGCTTTCACCAAAAACATCTGTGTGTGAAACAAATGCTATACTCCAGACAAGTTGATACTGAATTACACAAAAGAGCCCGGTGAACACAGCAGATCTGGACCAGATCATAAAATAACCATGGCAGTTTAACTGTTAACATGGTGGAATTGAAGGCTTCATATGTTGGTCCTGAGTGAAAATGAGGCCAGTCAAGTACTATAAGTGAGTTTGCTACAATGGGCAGATGGTGCTTGTGAAGCTGCAGTCGTAATACATGTCTTAAGGTTGGGTTATCCAGAAATAAGATCACATATCCTGCAAGTTGAGGTGATTAAACAAAGACTTTGACAGATTTTGGAATCCCATTATGAACTAATAATGGAAATGTCAGATACCTTGCACTATGGAACTTAAATAAAGGAATTAGGAGAAGATTGTAGTGTTTGTACAATATATAAGGATCAAACAATATTTAGGTCTTTTATACTGAGAGTGAATAAGATCTGCTGTTAAAAACGAATTGAAAGTGGTGGTTGGAAACTTCACTGTAGTGATAGAAATGATATGTTGCCTAATATTACAGATGAAGTGATGTAATTTAAAATGACCTACTCAGTATATATGTACCAACCAAAGAAACCGATGGGAATGTTAAAGAATCATTTACAGTATACTGGGAAAACAATTAAGTCACACCCGATTAATGATAATGACAGGTAAAAATTTGGTTATTAGAAGTGCAGAGATGTCACGATATTAAAAATATGAGCTTGGTATCACCAGAAGAAATAATGATGAATCAAATAGGCCATATATTGTAGTCATGCCATAAAGATAAATTTGCTTCCGGCTGACTAGTGTGTTGTTAGTACAGAAAGAAAAGTTTATCAGAGGACTTCACATTTGAGACATAGTGTTAATGTAACATCATTAGCAATGACTGATGGAGAGACTAGGAAGAAAAGGCTATTGTAGGGCTGAGAAGGTAACAACAAAGAGATGGCCTCTTGAGAAACAAATCAAAGAAACCATGGGCTCAGTTGCAGTGACAATACAGAAGAACTAAATATGGGTGAAACAAATTTGGAACAGTTTCAAAAGTTGTTGACATTTGGTAAATAGAGATGCTCGCTGATTTGAAGGGGCTCTCACCTGCATTATACACAAAAAATTGATAATCTGCGCACACAAGTCAAATTATGGGATTACTTAATTTTGGGTTACTGGTCAAATAAAATAAAATTCCTTCACTTCTGGATATCAGAGATCCTAAGACATCTTTAGAAAGTACACACAGATCTCTCTTAATTATGGATATATGCAAATCTGCTCAATTCCTACAAGACCAAATAAACTGTGTCCTCAACAGTTAGGATGCTTTCTCCATTTAACACAAACCTTGAAAAATCACACATCTGCAGCTAGACATTCATACTTCTTAAGTGAAACAGCAGACATTTAAATCAAATGTTACGAACAGGAAGAAAATATTTAAGGTACAAATCTATTATGGCAAGACCTAACAACACTTGGCTGTCTAGACCTACTAAACGTTTTCTATCCAAGGTCACCATCTCAGCTCTCATTAATGTTTAATAGAATGAATAATCTATTAATTTAATTATTCCAAATCCAAACCTCATAACCAGGAAGGTACAAAATAAAGTATCATTATTATTGCGCTGCACCATACAGTAGTAGGAAACCAGATGGTTTAATATATTCATATATTTAAAAGTATAGTGGCTAATCTTTACTGTCCGGAACTTCTCCGAAAAAAAAATTTCGCGTGTTTTCTGGATACTAGACGAAATTCTAAGACCCCTTCATAAAATCATCAAGTTCTAAAATATAAATTTGGGGAAATTGTATGTATGCCAACAATGTAATCACAATTGACACATTTCCAATACACTTTTGTACATTACTTGAGGGTATTATGGGGTTGGCACTCTTGAATCTGTAAGTATTTGAATTCAAAAACAAATACTGCAATAGAAACATCATTTAAACTATGCACAAGGCCAATTGCACAATTCTTTCAGGAAATATAACATATTTTTACTTACAGTGTTTAGTTAAATTTATTATAACAAAACACAAGGTTCACACTCAGGAATAATTTCTTCAATCTTCAATACCAAATTCCAATCGTCCTCTGTTGCTGGCTTACTAGTATAGAAATTCCCCTTCAAGTCTTCCACCAGTACTTACTATTCTCTGCTGACATGAGAAGTCTGTAATAGAGGTCATTCCAAAAAGTTTTTTAATTAAGGCAGTTTTGTTCACAATTTACTCCTAAAGTCTAAGGTAAAAAATACTTTAACCTGAATGTAAAATTGCCAGTCTCATAAACCCAGACAACAATACATTTCTGGATTTGTGAAACTGAAAAAAAAGCTCGAACCAAACAACAAAATCCAAGCTTTAAACTTCCCAAAATCCTTGTATTAGGCACAAATATATGTAAACAAAGGGCTTATGACATTTGGAAAAATAGGAGCTCGAAATTCGGCAAGTTCGGGAGTGACAAGGCATAAAATATAACAGCGCAATATAATTTCAATATACGATTTATTACCTGTACAAAACAGTAACAAAACTCTTTAGAATATCTCTCAGAATCACAAATATATTCTGTCAATAGAATTTTCTCCAAAATATTCTTCGTATATATGAAAATTAATGACATGAAATGAACACAAAGACTCGAAAAAAAGAACTCATAAAATAGAGAAATATTTACAAGCAAATGTTACAATCATGCACCAACATTAATGTCGTTAAATATATAATATATATATCTATTTCTGAGACTACTGACTGAGAAAACTGAAGCTCTCCGGAGATTGACTTAAAGCAGACGAGCCAGCTTGATCTTACAAATACTGTAACCGAAAATATTTAAAGAATCACAGAATGCTGTAAACAGCTTTGTACCTTTACAACGTCCGAATCCAACTCGCAGTCTATATCACTCTCGAACACGTTCGTTCAAAGTAAAAGGATTCATACATATGGCAGTCAAATTGAGGAACCACTACCCCGTGAAACAAACAGCCCCGTTTGGGTTATCACAGTACACGCGTCGCATAAAAACGCAGTCGTGAAAAAGTGTTCATGGTTAGAAATACGAACACGTAGTGTTCGTCATGACTAACGCGCGATTGGTCCCAGTATTACACAGTGAACTATCGTGGAATTTACGGCGATAAAATTTACAAACTTAAAATACGTTGAGATCAAAATTACAAAATTTGGCAGGGCTGGACGTGTTGCGGGGGTCGACGACTCGCCGTCCCCTAACTGGACACGAAGGCGGCGAGCTGTTGGACGCCCCTCGGGTCCAGGAACAGAATACTGTCCTTGCACGAAGTGTCAGGCTTGCTCCTCTCCATCGCGAAGTCTTCGGCGCCGCTGGCAGTGGCACCTTCCTCGTAGAGAACGCAGATGGAGCCGTTCTCCCCGATGCGGTACGAGACCTCGGCAGGATCTATCCACATCGTGAGTTCCGACGGGAACAAGCTGTGCAGGTACGCGGACGGCAAACCGATCGCAATCCCAGCTTGGGCGATTACGGGGTCCATCTTGCCGTTGATGCGTAGACAGCGGTAACCGGATCCTCGGGTGGGCTTCTCGGGAAACCAGTGCTCTTTGTACCTCCTCCTCAGAACTTCCGTCAGCGACCCTTTGAACATTTCCAACTGCGACTCACTTAAACCGTTGTGGTTGAGTCGCAGCAGTTGCACAAGGAAATTGGCTGCCCAGTGAATTTCGACGCGCATGTTATCGAACTTTTCTTCGGTCCGCAGTCTCAAATCTCTATTAAAAAAAAGCTATGTACACAGGGGAGTGCTTCTAGAACATGCCTACTCCTCGCCGGCCTCGCCGCTAATGAAAGCGCTTGCGAGCGGCGGCCGTAGTTTAGGGGAGCACGTCACAAAGGTTGGCCAATCAGAGCGAGCGACGCGGCCTCGCCACCAATGGCGCCCACGACAACAAACTCGTCCACTCCGTCACAATCACGCCATTTTCTAATGCTTGAATAAAACGCGTAGTTCGGAACTATCACCAGGAACAACCCTCACTAAATTTTACTCAAATACATTAACGGAATTATAAATCAGATTTGAAGCGTATCGCGTCAATTTCCGTCGAATCTAGATTCAATGACGTCTTTACGAATCGCTATTCGTGGTGATATAAATGTAAAATATGGAATATCCGTCGAACGTAAGCAGGAACAATTGCAACGCACCACGAAGGGGAATGGAATATGTATATATATATATATATATATATATATATATAAATAAATAAATAAATATATGCATATATATAAATAAGTGTATGCATATATTCCACAAGGGCGTGAAGTTCGAATGCTCTTTACTTCCGAACTAATTTGTGAACAGGTTGAACGAAGTATCCGTCATTCAAGAATCACACCTTTGGAAACAAAGAAAGGCCGCAGTGGAGGAGGTGCGGCAACGTGGCAAGCCAGGAGGCGAACACAGCTGTTCGACAATCAGACAAAGGAAGCGACAGCTGCTAGCCGAGACACGCATTCCACGTCCCCACGTCCTCGAATCGGACGTAGATTTTTCATGTTTATGTTTGTAGTTACTCTGGCTGCTGATATTTTCCTTCTATTAGACATAAAACAAGATCAAAAATTGCGTCGTCGACGCCGAACCATTTTCACGAGAAACGTACGTCAAAGTTAGACGTCAAGTTGACGCAAGGAGCAATTTTTTCAATATATGAACTTTGGACGTATAGTAACGTAGAATCGGAGAGACGTAAAAACTCACTGGTACGTTGCACACAATTATTTGTTTCATGATAAATGATTTTACTTGATGACGTTGTTTACAGTCCGGACCCCAGCTGCATGGTAAATGTAAACAACATCTCAAAAAATTCTCTCTTGACATTTCAAATATCGTTTAATTCGTGGAGACGGCTTGTATTTCGGGTGTTACAGGTTTGAGTGAACGATCGCAGCTTGATTGTATTTCGCGAGCCGGGCGTAAGTCGTGAAACACGAGAATCCGGGAAGAGGTCGCGTAGTTCTGTTGGCAACAGGGCTGGGAAGTGGGAGATTACTGCGCAGTACGGCCCTCCCGGGTCTCGTCTGCTTTTTGATAAATTGAACGCGTCTATACAAATAAACAATCCCAGAGGAATCTTCGGAGGTTTCGGGAGCCTGTGTGGGACGTAGAGAAAGGCGCCTTGCCTTCTAGCCGACGTTGCCACGACCGTCCTCGTAAACTGCAAACATTGCAAACATCACGGCGGCGATAAGCGAAATCCAATTTCCAGGACACCTTTAAAACTTTTAACGGAGTCATTCTGGCCATAAACAAATGTTTCAGTCTTCACCATGGAGCCGTTCCGTGAGCGTCTATTTTCACCCTCCACACGTAAACTACGCAGTACAAGGGAAGAAAAGGTTATTTATACGAGCATCGGAGGGAGGACGATCGTTATAGCCACATCCTGCAAGCGATATTTGCGACGCTGCTGGATCGATTTCCTATGGTCACGATTGAGCTGGAGTTGGCAAATTTATTCGACGCAAACAAAATCTGTGAATTGCGGAAGCGGTTCTGACGGAACTTTCACGTCGCCGTCTTGGTTTGCACGTACGGTTACCTAATCCCGCTGCCTGTTCCGTGGAACACACGTCTCGCCCAATGTGCGTCACTTTAACCGTACGTATTTAGTCTTCCATCCTACTATAGTAGAAAAAATTATGAAAAGGTGGGAAAAGGAACAAAGAATGAACCTACGTTTCGAACCGTGTAAACTCTGTTCATCTTCAGCGAAAAGGCTAAGAATCACAGCTAAGCGAAAGAGTCCGAACACCAAACCTGCTAAATTCAGTTATCCCAGAGGCCTAGTGGGTTTATTTCGTTAAGCACTGTTCGGACTCAACCCTTTCCCTAAAGACGAACAGAGTTTATAATTTTCGAAACAAAATTAACGTCTCTAAGACAAAAAACAGAAATTAATTTTGAACAATATAATTTAAAAATATCTCAACGTTTCGATCAACTGTTGTGATCTTTGTCAATACTCTCAGCAGACTAGGAAGACATAGCCAAAATTACAAAGAATATGGATACAAGATATAAATTAACAAAGATTAATAAGGCAACATAAATACAGTTTAAAAGAGAAGTGTGCTGTTTAACGTTTATGAAAATTAGTATCCTTATCTAGAATAATAGTGTTATCAAAATTGAAAGAATGAGTTAAATCCAAACAATGTTTTCTAATTATTTTAAAGATTGTATTTTTACGTTTTTTTTGGTCCAATATCAGACAATATTTTATTTAATGAACAAGAAAGATAGCCAATACAGACAAAAAAGGGTTAAACAAGTAGCACACAACGTTTCTGGGATCCTTGTTCCTTTCGTCAGGTGCTAAGAAGAGCCTAGAGAAACACAACTGCACTGGTGGTCAGTTGACTCAGTTGCTTTCGAGTGTTGTTAACTGACTAGTGCAGTTGTGTTTCTCTAGGCTCTTCTTAGCACCTGTCGAAAGGCACAAGGATCCCAGAAACGTTGTGTGGTACTTGTTTAACCCTTTTTGTCTGTATTGGCTATCTTTCTTATTCATTACTTTCTATCAGACGTAAATTTTTTCATTTTATCAATATTTTATTTATTTATTGGCAACGTTTCGGTACGTGTTAGAACCTTCATCAGGTCCTTCCTGCTGAGAAATTGTACAAAATAAAGTTGTATTATCAAAAAGCCAATGAATTTATAAAAGTGGTTGAACAAAAAAATATTATACTATTAACTATAATACAACTTTATTTTGTACAATTTCTCAGCCGGAAAGGCCTGATGAAGGTACAAACACATACCGAAACGTTGTCATAAATAAATAAAATATTGTCTGATATTGGTCGAAAAAACTGCATTAATATTTTCTAATGATTATAAGGTGGATCTTTGATAACACTGTTAACTAGAATTAAGGAACGTGAAACTAATGTAAAACTTCCACCTTATAAACATTCCCTTATTACAAAACATTGTTTGGATCTTAATCATTCAATTTTGATAATACTATTATTCTAGATAAGGAAACTAATTTTAATAAAAGATTAATCTCCGAAATGTCCAACAAAATTTATGATGGTTTTATTAAATAATCGTTTTTAATTTATATATTTATTCATATTCTTTGCAATCCGTTGTAACTTTGGCTTTATCACTCCAGTCTGACGATAATATTGACGAAGATCACAACAGTTGATCGAAACGACTACATGTTTTGAAATTATATCGTTCAAAATTAATTTCTGTGTTTCGCGTGTTCTAGGGGTCGTTTATGTCTTGTGTCCATTCTTCCTTCTCCCACTCTCTCATATTATTGTACTATAGACAATGGAACACCTGATATATCTTCACTAAATATTTCAACACCATAGTCAACAAACTTCCAAACCAGTTTAACCGTACGGTACGTGTTCGTCTTTAAAAGGAAGAGAGAGCTTCTCGATCGAGGCGATTAAGTCAGTTTGCGGCTCTGGCCTTAACTAATCATCAGTTCCAGAAATACTCACAGTGTTTTCGCGAAATCAGCATAAACAGATAAGAGAGTAGCTTTAGTTGCCCTGGCAACACTACACTCCGATAAGACCACAAGCGTCATGAAATACTACGCGATGACCCTCGATCGAGGCATCCGTTTACCTACGAAACACATGCTTAGGCGTCAGTCTACAAGAAATGCAAGCAACCGTAATTAAATAGAAAATCTGGCGCGTGTGAAATTTCGTGGTGTTGCCATTTATGCCTCCAACAGGCGGCTGCAGCCATTCAGCGCAATCAATACTGAATTTCACTAACGATCGCAGTGCTCCGAACGTTGCCATTTCCTGGGCGGAATGGCCTTGGCTCGCTTCGCCAGTCCCATATTTTGAGAATGAGTTCCGATTTCAAAACCCGCCAAATTTCCTGGCCGTGACTTACAAGAAAGCGCACAAAATCGTCGAGGTAGACATACTCATTCTCATCAAAGTAAGCCTGTTTATAGATGCTATTGGACGGTACTGAACTATTAGAAAACAAATCCACTCAACGGAACAGACAGATCTGCTAGATTCCCTGGTCTAAACTATCACGGAACAAGTGTGTAGCATCTTGCGAAGACGCGTGTCATACTATAAACGTGCAATAACAGTAACCCAGGTACCAAAATGGCCAGCAGGTGCTAAGCATCGGCGGCGTATGGTCCTACGAGACTATTACTCAGGTAAGTTAACAAGTGTATTCAGTTTACTTAAGTAAAATCGTATGCTGGAATATTGGGAAAAACGATTTTCAACACAGTACAGACGTATGAGTGATTGCAATACTTTCTCGCACTTGAAACGTTTCCAGCATATATTATGTCATTGGTTTATAATCGTTAGTCACATTACTAAGACCTTGTAGGAGAGATACGAAGGGGCTACCTTTGGGGATGCCTTTTCCTCTCCGTTTTGAACTAAAGTTCCCACGAGCCGAGGCACCTCGGCCTGTTCTGAGAGGTGTATGTTCCGGGGTCTCAGACATTGGGCATACGGTAAGAGTTGTCCGCTATTCCCATTGGAATAGTCGGCCAGCTGCCTCCTAAACTGGTCGAGGCACAGAGAAGTGAATGCTGAGTCCCCACAGCAAACTCTTCTCCCGCTATCGGAAGGGCGTGGGACAAGTACCCAATGCCCGACCTACCTGATGCAGGTTTTTCTAGGGTTTTCCCTGCATTTATTTAGGCGAATGCCGGGTAGGATCCTTAAAATATAGCCCGGGGGTCCTAGTTAACCCTTGACTACCTTCCTCTACCCTTCCGCATCCCCCCTTTCAAATCCCTTCCTATGCTGTTAAAGGGGAGTTGCCCAACGTGGATTACCCTCATGTAGCCTGTTGCCCCCAAAAAAAACTTTAGTCACATTGGAGCATATTTCATCGATCAGCTTATATCAGAATGGCGTGGAACAAATACCGAGAACTCGATCTACCTAATCCAGGTTTTATAGGGTTTGCATTGTATCACTTTTAATCGAATGAACAAGCGTTTGGAACACAAAATCAGAAATTACATAAATATCTGTACATAATTGTTGGAGTAGTGCTAAAAGTTTTTGTGCCAAAGGAAAACAAGAAGTTTGGTAGAACCTTAGATTTTGATATGAAATATAGCATTGTTAAAGTATTTTTTAAAAAAATCGCTCAGACGTAATGCAACAACTAAATAACTGATCTAAACAGGCAAAAAAGGATTCATATGAAGAATTACAATAAATGTCAGCTATGACGCAGCAAACCACTTTCCTACACGTGTTCACTGTAAATATATATATATATATATATATATATCAGATAGATCACAAATTGTGCTGTAAACCTCATAAATATAATTTAAAATTTGGAAATACTGATATTTTTATTACACCTTTAAATAAATGCCACGTTCATCACAATCCCTTCCACAATTTTTCTCTATAAATGACCTCAAAAATGCTAAAGGCACAAGATAATCGTAAGTCGCTGAGTGGTGATCTTTGCTTTTCACTTACAAGTGAAATATAAATCACTTACAATGTTGTTTTATAATTGACTAAACAAGATTAATTAACAGCACAGTAAAAATGTGCAAGAATGATGTGCAGAGTATAAATTTCTTGTAACTGACGGTTTTTGGTGCCCTTGGACAGAGGTTAAACGTGATAGAGAACTATTGAGCAATTACTTACATAGTGCTGATAACATTTTGAACTCGACTATTAAGTACGCTCAAATTCTCATATGCACATCCTAGTTTCAAATTACACGAAGATGGACTCGATTTTTCTTGAGAAACATTTATAAATATTTATCATATTTGGAAATATATTATTTATAATATCTTTGGAATAACCGAGAAGCAATAAAAATAGGATACATTGATTTGTTATAACAAAATATATTTTCCAATAATTTTTTTTTAAAATTTCGGTGTAAAGCAAGCATGTGTTATTTATTTTATCTGCATTAGGTTTGTCAATAATCGAAGAATAAGCTGAATTCGAGAAAATCCAAGCTCCGCCACATTGAATCTTCAATGGCTTCTTGCACTCTGCGACCTTAAATTGAGAAACAACGATCAGATATCGCAACATAAAATTTCCCATATCACTATTATGAAGAATGTGTAATAAAAGGTTATGGAAGAACGAGTTCCAACGTCTAATTTCAAAATCGAGAGCACAATCGCTTCGACTAAAGGTTATCGCTCATTCGGGATATTTCGTTTCGACATCCAACAAAGGATATCGTTTATATTCTACTACACGTTCACTAATATATTTTTCAAAAATTTATTTACTCTACACGCCATATCATTAAATTGTCTTAATATATTTTTAAAGACTAGCTGGACTCGAGGCGTTCATTTAAGACTTTCCAGCTTCCTGGATTGTTTTTCTCGTCTAGGTAACGGAAAATCCGAAAAAGTATCCATTAACATATTCCGCACCATTCTCAATAAACTACAAAATTATATTACGTCACATTCGAACTTCTCAAATATGCACACTCAAAGATTCTCTTTACATATATTCCAGTGAAAATATGAAACACGAGTGCTTTAAAAATTTGCTTCCGTTTTATCTCAGTTTTCAGCTGTTACGTATTCAAGTGTTATTTATTTTAGTAGATTCGTGGAACAACATTGCAAATTACAAACCCGGGTAATCCAAATACAACAGGTAAAATCGGATCCATAAAACAATGCGGACATTTCCTGTACTGATGGTATTCTTTAGTAATATAAGAAAATGATTAGAAGCCTAACTCTCTCTTCCGTTATTCGATAAAACAAGAGACAAAACTCCTGTGAGGATACGGTCTGGTGTTTTAACGTACAGCCTCGAACGAATCAGGAAACGAAGAGAAATCGTGCTTGGCCGGAGATACGGCAACGCCGCAATGTCCTGCCTTTCAAAAACCATCGATCCATTATGCATACAACATTCAAAATTGCGGCCTTAGAAGTAAGTTGGGAGACAAATGACAGAATAAAAACGTATTTTAGCAAAGCTTCTGGTTAGTTTCCTTCACATAAACAAGACTGTGCTTCTACCCTCTGCTAACCTCCTATTCAACATTTCATATTCTACTTTCTCTCCTTCCATGCCTTATTTTAATTGCAAATTTAATATTCACCATTATTTTCAATTACTTTATTTAAAACAAAAATATATGTACCCGCAACAAAGAAATTCGTTTAATTATGAAAGAACCATGCAATCACAACTATCACACCAGGGAATGTCATATGGCATATTAGGAGCATTAATGTTAATAACATTTAGATATTCGCTATAACAATTAGCCGAAACCAAAAAACCCAAAAGCACTCAATTAACGTTGTATTTATGAATACACATATCTGTTATTAAATATTATTCTTGGGATAATAATCTGAGTTTATATATGCACATTCCAATCTCTTTGAGTTACAGATTTTCAACTGTCGAGTTTTCTCTTTAACAAATTTGCCAATGGCAAGATTACATTTTGTTTGCAGATCCCTTAATAAGACGTTCCTAATGCAGAATCACATGGGTACAAAAACGTTTTTAAACATCAATAGATGAATTCCCTCTCATATGCAAAAAAAAATTGAAATAAATAATAATAATAAATAGTAATCCCCAAAATTTATGTGTGTCCGACCTCATTCTCCAAAGTACTAACAAAACCAATCTTATTTCCCCGTCATAAACAATATTTATTGTTTTACAATTGACGTAACATAAACATTGTTTTCAACTGGATAATAAAGGTTGTTTTAATATTTAACAACCTATATTTACAATTGAAGAATAGAGAGAAAGCTTTCAGAAGCTCAAGCCGTACAGGCAATGAAATTAAATTGAATTAATGTATCAGGATTGAAAAATGAGCATTTTTCGTCTTCATATTTATAGTATAAACACCAAAACGAAGTACTGTAATTTTAGATGATCGAGTAGTAAGACTAAATATATTTTCCGAATAAATTGACGTAATCTTTTCTTCAAATTGCGTCAATTTATTCGGAAAATATATTTAGTCTTACTACTCGATCATCTAAAAATACGGTACTTCGTTTTGGCGTTAATTCTATAAATTATATAATTTTAAATAACATATGTCTTTGAGAATATATATCAATGGATAACTTCCCCCTCTCATATGCAAAAAAATTGAAATAAATAATAATAATAATAAATAGTAATCCCCAACTTTTATGTGTCCGACCTCATTCTCCAATATATATATATATATATATATATATATATATATATATTCTTATTTAACATATGTTTTCTCTTCAAATTACGTCAAGTTATTCGGAAAATTTATTTACTCTTACTACTCGATCATCTAAAATTACAGTACTCCGTTTTGGCGTTTATACGTAATATATTGTGTACGGTGGCCTGAGAGAAAAAGAAATATTAAGAGGGTAACGTAATTACGTGCCATAAACGCTGAATCAAAATGCGAATTAATTTTTCAGACCCGTCGTTATGATTGCAAAGACGAGAGGATGCGTGCAAAATTGGGGTCCATATTTAAATTAGGTTACCGACGAGAAACATAATCAAAATCCCGTGAGTATACAAGCCCAGATACTAATCACAAAACTCCTCAAACACTGTGATATATTGGCGTGGATAAATGAGATTTGTCAGGATCTGTAAGACAAAGTCGATATTGCCGTAGAATAGACGTGTTCATAATGGATTCTTCCAAATCGTGCCCACAATCTCATCTCGTAAATTAAAAAGAACATTAAACGAAAATTGAATTTCAGCTGGAAAAGTAAATGAACTTCTTTCTGATGTTGTATAACGATGTGAGACAGTTCATAGCGTTCGTAAATATAAAATTTGATGGGGGTCATAAAGTTATACATCAAAATCTGTGCGGATGGTTTTTCGCAAAAATCACAAATATTCTGTTGGGAATAAAACGAAATTATCTTCCACACAGTATAAAATTTTACAAAACATAAATCCTAAAATATATCAAATTGGACACAAGATAATAGAACAAATCGTCATACTTAAATGAATCGTAACACTGTTTAGACGAGATAGGATAAAAATAATTGGGCAGAATTTACGTTTAATTACACATCAGTAAATGAAGATGCGAGGACAGATATTGTGAAATTTATAACTCGACCTCCTATTTATATTATTACAAATAAACCAGACATGTACATATAAAAAAATTGGGATGGATTCCAGGATGGACTCGTTTATGCTTGAAATTATTAGCGAGTAAATTTTCGATGTATTAAAATTTTAAAAAGATAACTTTACTAGTTGCTATATAGAATTATATTAAGTTTGTTAAAATTTAGTAAGGCGTTTATAGATACGTTGTTGTACTGAAGTGCAGTTGAAATGAAATAGGCGATTGCACTATCAGTAATGAGTCACGCGAAGTGAGGTGGGGTGTCCAAATAGCTGATATGTCTAGTAGAAACGTTCGTTCAGATATATTTCATTTGATGCCGAAATTCTACCCACTGCGACTCATCAATTATAATCATGTAAAAATTCTAATAGTTGTTCTGTTATCAGAGTTTGGATTTTAATATAGGTTTCAACCGTGAGCGGCTGCAATAGCTCACAAATTTGTCAAAAAAAATAGCAAGAAAATAAGTAATCACTTTTTCATTTCGATAGAGGCTTACGCACGAAGTTGATTCAATCATGTAGCAGTTTATTCACGTAATTGCGCATTGTACTCTATTGCGCACATTCGTTATGAACTTGATTGTCTGCTGTTGAATACATCAAAATCGGAGGTAGTAAATGTTTGTATTTGTGACTCTCACAATTACTGTGGAACACGTCTGTAAAAAAACTGTTTATATTATTTACAGTAACAATACACTGTGACGACCTGAATTCTTACTCAAATTAACGTCCAGACAGTCAGATTCATTGATTTGTATCACGATTTCTTTTTTTTACGCTTCAGGAAACACAAATTAATTTGTTTGGTAAAACCGTGTTACTACCTTTTGTCGAGTTTATTCATCACGACCATGAGGACAGTCCAGGTATTTAGCTTTCTTTATCTGGGTATAGATAATGCAATCATTCAGAAAGAGTTTAGTGTGTGGCCTTATTCTCCCCCCCCCCTTTTTTATGGATATTTGCAATGAAAGTATACAGTTACACTTCTCCGGGAAAAATACGAAGTGATTTCTACGGTAGAAAGTTCATTTATCAGAAGTCAGATTACAGTTGCAAAATTGATTGACCCAAAGTTACGAAATACTTTAATTTCTGCAAGAAGTACTTTGAAAATATAAATTACTGTTACACTAATTTTCTCGATTGTGTCAAAGTAATTCTGGGGAAAAAAACATAACTAATTGGTACATGAATCAATCCCTTGACCTTAAATTTTTTAGTAATAAAATTCTTTAGCGACAGACGTTCTCGCTTATGATTACCGAAATTCAATTTAAAAATAGGTACAACTATTCCTTCCACTTAAATAATATTTCTTATAAATTGGCAATTCAAACGGTCGAAATTATGACTTATGTTTCTATTTTCGGAGTTCCAACCGATTTATTTGTTTTTATCCCACAAATTTATTTTATGAATTATCAGAAATTCTCAGGTTTGTTTTTTACTGTAGGAAAATATTTGGAAGATATATTTGCTTTTACTGTGTAAATTAAAAAAAAAGATGGTGAGCCTTTCACGTCTCGCATACAAAATTGACTCAACCTTTCGTTTGTCTAATAATTTGTTGTAGCAACTTTCAGTTCTGTTGCCTACATCTACACCTAAAATATCTCATTCCTGTTGTTTTCTTAACAACTTATGCGTTGGGTTTCAAATAATTTATCATCATGTTTTCTTTTCTATTGCGCAGAATGCAAACCCTACCAGCATTTATTGAACGAGTTTCCGTTTGGCACCCAGCAGTATTTTTGTAACAGATAAGTAGGAAAACCTTTTCCTTTTCAGACTCGTTTCCTGGAAATTATTCAGTCTGCTCCTCGTCAACTCATTCCCCCAGGAAAGTCACAAGTGTTCACTAATCCTTTTCCGGACTGAAATATTTCCTCTCTTCTCATCCCTTCCTCAATCTCGAAAGTCACTGAAAAATCTGAGTCATTGCGTCTGAATCACTAGCGAAATACGTAACAGGAAATGTTAACAAAATCCAAGAATACTCAATGAATCAATTAAATATATACGTCGAAACGTCGCGTTTCAATCGCATTGTTACCCAGGTGGAAACCCGAGAACTTTTTCTTCAACAAATACACCGGGAAAGCCTTTGTTTTTTTATATACAGCCAAGATCTGCATTGCAATTTGAGAGTGACTAAAGTCGCCGCCGACTACAATAATTAACAAGTGAACACGTTTTCTGGCTATCTTCCAATTCAACAAGAACATAAAAAAAACCTTTGGATCTTTGTACAAACCTACAAAATGTCAACGTCAAAACCAATAATTTGGTACTATCAAGAAACACACAGCTTTTAAATAAAACGGTTACTTCCCAACCGCACTATTTTATCCCGTCTATATGCCATCGTCTCTAGGTGTTATATAATTATCTTGCCTACCAGAGCACAAAATACTACAGATTTTTTGAACCCACTGATGCAATTTACCTGCAAAATCAAGAACGACTCTCCTTATCGGTGATTCCGTAGCTTCCATTTTGAGTTTTTCGGAGTTACTGTTGCCTTTAAATCAATAATCCGACCAAGCTAGTTCACCCATTTTGACATCTCTTCTTCCATTCAGTAGTTTTTCGTGCAATTAAAAGCCACCGACGACATTTGGACCCACATAATTCCGTTGAACTCGATACGCTTCTCGTGTATCTTCCTGATGCCATATTCACCTCAATTCTCTCTTCATACTTTCTTTGCAACAACATTCCAATATTACGTACTCTCTATATTCTTTGAATAACTATTTTACTTCTGGATTTGAAGAGAGTTCGGAGCATGTTGCAACTGTCAAACAAGAAATGAATATAAATTCCCTGTAAAGTATAAAGATAAGAACACTGCGAAAATTAATTAAGCAAATAAGTAAAATATAATTATATCACAAAATCCGAATTTTCCATGATGGACGGCTACAGCCTTCATTCGAACAAAAATTAAGGTATTTATTTAAGCACAATAAACATCTTACTCCCACCTTCGCGTGGTTCTGCAGCCAAAATAATCCAGACACTCATGAATACAATTATAAATGAACATATTTCACTTGACTTCTGTTTGGAAGTAAGTCGTATAAGCCGTGCCATTACTCCGAGAGTCTTGGTATCATAATGATTATGCTCTTCGTTAATTTTTCTTCAAAACAGTCTGTCTGTGTAAAACTGTAACCCACGGATTGTGTCGTTTTTTTCTCGACGGTAATAAAACTCTTACTCAATACACAGACATTAAAGTAACCTAATTCATTAAATTCTAGATACATGTAACGATTCTGTACTTTCACTGGATCGAATTCGCTGTAATACCCGGCTGGTAATACGACACACAGATAACATTAACGAATGAACGGTTTATTTGCGTGTATTTCTATTGAAAACTGACTAATCGTGTTGGTAATCATAATACAGTTCAAGTTACACTGGAATACGAGACAGGGAAGGAGAGTTGTAGTTTCACGTAATCCTCACGCTTCCCGGCGCTTACGTATTAAAAATATTAAAAATTGTAAACGTCATGAAAATTTATTCTCGACGAATGCATACAAGAAATAGCTCTGATGTCTGAGTTGATAAGCATCAAGTCAAGTATTCATCGCTCTGGTATAACACACTTTTTACCATTGTGAAGAATGTTAATAACAATCCTTTAATTTATTAATGGTACATACCAGAATATCTGAATCAGTCAGTGACCATCAATTGAAGTCGGTTCCCTTAAAGGGCGAAAGAATCGTTTCGAACCAAATTTCCTTGGAGGTCACGCTGACAGAAACTGATTATAAGAAATAGAAAATTTTAGCACGAACCTTCAGGATGAACTGAAGCCCCTGATAAAATGGTTTTAGTGCAAATTAACATTCACATACAGCGTTCTCATCAAACGTATAGTCATGTCAATTTCATATTCCTTTGGATCATTAAAACAGTGACAAATTTTGTTTTAATTTAAAGGGTATTACGAAGTATTGCATACTGTATCGTAGTTGTAATTTTATAGTCTGAAGTCACAAAATATTTCCGCTACCCGCTGCACTCCTACTTGAAAACAAAAGGCCGTGAAATGTCGCATGAAACTGATTTTTTTTAAAAAAAATGGCGTAAACAGGTCTCGGTTAACAACGGTTTCAGTTAAAAGACAATCGGGTTGCAAGGAAAAGTCACGATTAACTACGCGTGCTTCAGTCAACGAGTAGTGATTGTCACACTCCGCCGTCTGAAGGAATACAATGTCACTGTAACGCGGCGTTCAGTGTGAAGCTTCGATGTGTGACGAGTCCCAGAAAGCAGTTTACCTTTTCCTTTTCCAACAAACGCGTCGTTGATTTTTATAGAAAATACATTTAGTATTGCACGCAGCCTCCGTTTATAAAGATGTCCTTCTCGAAGGTTCACGGAGACTTCCATCGCTTATATCGCCATCAATTTTCGTTTAAGTTCTTTTTAATTTACGAGATGAGATTGTGGGCACGTTTTGGAAGAATCCATCATGAACACGTCTATTCTACGGCAATATCGACTTTGTCTTACAGATCCTGACAAATCTCACTTATCCACGCCAACATATCACAGTGTTTGAGGGGGAATTTTGTGGATTAGTTTTGTAGGGTTCGCATTGTATCACGTTTAGACGAATGAACAAGAGTTTGGAACACAAAATCAGAAATTACATAAATATCTGTATATAATTGTTGGCGTATTGCTAACAGAAAAACAAGAAGTTTGGTAAAACCTTAGATTTTGATATGAAATATAGCAATGTTAAAGTATTTTTAATAAAATCGCTCAGACGTAATGCAACAACTAAAGAACTGATATAAACAGGCAAGAAAGAATTCCTATGAAGAATTACAATAAATGGCAGCTATGACGAAGCAAAATACTTTCTACATGTGTCCATTTTGTATATATATCAGATAGATCACAAATTGTGCTGTAAACCACATAAATATTTTTATCTAAAAAGGAAAACATTTGGAAATACTGATATTTTTATTAGACCTTTATATAAATTAAAGGTCATGTCCATCACAATCCCTTCCACAATTTTACTCTATAAATGACCTCAAAAATGCTAAAGACACAAGATAATCGTAAGTCGCTGAGTAGTGATCTTCGCTTTTCACTTACAAGTGATATATAAATCACTTACAATGTAGATTCATGATTGAATAAACAAGATTAATTAGCAGCAAAGTAAAAATGACTCCCTAACAGTGGGAAGACGAAAGCGAGAACCTCGCAAAGTACATGAATTTTCTACAATTATGTCGAGGATCCGGAACCAAATCTTATGCAAAGTCGAGTCTCGGATTAACGACGATAAGCCTGGACTTGAAATTATTTGACAACGGTTAGGTAACATTATTCTTTAGATTTTTCGGGTATTCCATTGGCCGGGAGTAGAAAGGTGAGAAAAAAAAAGAAGACAGAAAGGTAAAAAATGTATAGAAAAAAATAAAAGAAACTGGCAGTATGCAAGAAACAAGTAAGTTGACGTGAAAGATCGGCTAGAAGTTCAGAAAAAAAGACGTAGAGATTTACTCCAACGTTTCGGACAGTAAGAAAAACTCTGTTCGTCATCAGGAAGAGAATAACAGTCAGAACGCAACATGAGAGTCCGTACACTCATTAGGGTCTGACTTACTAAGACCTGGTCCTAGTGTGATAGCTGTCCCAATATATATAATGTAGTAATTAAAAGGAAATAATTAATTTAGGAACAAAATTTGGACTCGCATTGTTGGCGGCATAAAAACACACAAGTCGTATACAAGAATGTGGCAAGAATGCAATGCTTGCTAGGATTGTAGAAGTTGGTTCGCTAGAGGAGCAAAAAGTGTTGATTATTAGATCAGTGTATAAAAATGGCCTTTCTATAAGTGTGTGTGTGTGCACGAGCCAATTTCCTTGAATACCAGAAACATTAAGGTAAAAGTTCACAACTTACTAACTGTAAACCCGTAAGTAAATGATAATATCGTCAGATTTTCGATTTCGTTCAGATATTAATTTTCATATTTTACATTTTGCATTGTAATAATCTATTGATGAATTAATCCCTTTGATAGCTTGGTAAAATTTGATTGTATAAGAAGTATTCTTTATTAAGTAATCGACCCTGAGAAATAGCCGTGATGTTATTGTAAAATATTAATTGTAATGTAATTTAAATTATTTGCCTGATTAACTTTTGTAAATTTTATTGATTGTTCGTAATAAATTTTAATTGCTTGTTTAACATTTCATATCATTTGACACCCAATTACATAAATGATATAAAAATTGTTTGCTCCAACGTGCAGCTCATTTAAATGTCTTTAATAAATTACCACAAATTGACGCCTTGCTTTAACCGTCATTTATCAGAAATTACCACTATATATATATATATATATATATATATATATATATATATATATATATATATATAGAGAGAGAGAGAGAGAGAGAGAGAGAGAGAGAGAGTCGTTTGTTCTTGCTCAACGTTCTATTCCCGGAAATGGAATACAAGAAAAATCTTAACAATGACGATATTCCTGGCACGGCTTAATATCGTTATCCGAAGAGACACCGGAAAAACAAAACTTGAAACCTATTTTCCTTTAAATTTATACCATGATTATTGTAACACGTGGTCACTTTCTTTTCATCAATATTTGGATATACATGCATTGTTTTATATAAAAAAAAATTAAATCTATTTACGTTCATCAGGGTTAAAATCTGATGAAAGAATACTAGATATTTTTTTTGTACAGGATGTTCCATTTTTTTCCCTTCACAAAATTTGTGTATTTGGTACATTTGCGTAAAATTTATTATAGTTCCAAGAAGTATTTGCATTCAAAAAAGCTCCGCAACTCGCGCTACAAATAAAGTGTGATCGATACGTACAATGACAGACACATTGCTGACGACATATCTATATTTGAACCTCTTTTATAATCCTCCCAGGACGTCCAGATTTCAACAAATACGGCTAGTCAAAATTGTGGATACGTTTAATAAGTGTCGAATAAAACAAACGATGTAAAATAACATAAAGAAGGGTACTCAGTCCAGCTGTTACTGTCAACTGCTGCCAAATTCCTGCAAGTCAAAGTAATCTCAAAGAGATGCCTGAAGGAAACTCCAAACTGACGTTAGCAAATAAACTCATTCTGTATAATGTGTTCTGAAACCATTCAGGACTTGTTTTCGTGGAGAGCTGCAAACTAGTGGACGAACCTTTGGTACAATCCAAATTCTTAGTGTGGCGACAGTGACTGAATAAATTGAAGCCTGTAGTAAATGTCGCAGACATGCAGTGCATTCAGTTAAATAAAATATTTAAACCAGCTCAACTAAAAAACAGAACCCTATATTGTACGAATAAAATTCCACTGACACCATCTTTTTAATACATGCATCAAGAATAAGACAGTACACGCCATAGCCTAAGCAAAAATTGGAGAAGAAACTGTTCACTATTGCAACTACATTTCTATGACGTAACACTTTTTAACAATGGAAGTTATGAATAATATAAATTCTTAGTAGTGGTAACAAAGAACATTGTGGAGTTGTTCTGCCCTGAGTGTGATGGTGACGCAGCACCTGCTCTCACACGAAGGGGCACAAGAGAATTTTTTGCTCGACCCCATCCACGCTGCAGCCTTTCAAAGGATCAACACTACAAGAATAAATGTGAATAACTTCCCAAAGTATACCTCTCGATTCATCACAGCCCTGGTCAGCCACAATTTCCCCTATATATGCAAACTCAAGAGAGGCGAAACAGAATCTTGCAATTGAAATTATTACAATTATCCTCGGGATACATGACCGAAGCCCAGTAACCACATTTAATTTCCTAAGATGTTCCTCAGCTCACCGTTCCCGATAACTTCTGTGATATCACAGACTACTTTGGTTTTAAATATCAATAACGTAACCCATCTACGTTACTAAGATCGGAACTTCATTTGGGTCGAAAAGAACCACTGAATTGTCTAGAATTTCTACAGCGAAAATTATTTTTATTGGGGAACTGTGAATGATTTTAGATTTATTATTGATTCCAGTCCACAACTGAAGGAAATTACAATTATAGAAATAAACAGAAAATACATTAATGGTAAAAGAAACGTAATGAGATCTGTACAAAAACATTATAAACGAAATACCAAAAATACGTAAGGATTATTTAAAATAGACAAGTGAGTAATGATAATTATGCATTTACTGTTGCATACAGATTCCTGAAATCTGATGTAAAAAAATTCAATTTTCACAATTTATAAATCGTAGGTACTACATAAAATCTGTTAGTTGTAGAAGAAATCAAGAGGATTGGAAATATGAAAATGGTCATGCGGGTCGAAAGCAACTAGCAGATTATAACGTAGTATCTACAATTTATAATAAATTTGTGGGTGAAAGGATCTTGTTATATTTGAAACGAACACATGAACCAATCAACGGACTGATGATTTTCACGACAAAAAAAAATCTGAAATAAAGTTCAAGAGAGGAAATTATATTTTCTCAGCCTCTTTGTCACTGAAGGGCCGGTAAAAATAGCGATATAGCATATTAATATGCAGGGTAACATCCGAGAAACGGATTATAATGCGCATTTAATCTATTGATCATTCTGAATTAGGTATCTGGTTCACCGAAATAAAAAGAGAACTAAGCCATTGCCCTCAAGGTTGAAGAGGTGAAATCCTCTACACAGCATATCTTGATAACCGCGAAAATGCAACCTCAATAAGCCACAAAATCCTTTTAAGCATTTTGTGTGGTTCTACAAGATACATAATAATATTTGGCCTTGTGGTTTTGTTAACTGAGGAGAGAAAACACTGTACTTAATTTTATTCTCGTTTAATCTTGACGAATGCAGGGATAGTTCAGCCTGTTCTCAGCTAATTTGTTTCATATCTTAATTATACACTTAACAAAACTTTGCATCATTAAAAAAAAAGTACGTGCAATACACGAAAACGTATTCAAAACACGTAGAAGTGTCATTACGTAGGCCTAGTTTTGGCTATTGTCACGTTATTTTCGTCGGGGTTGTGACAAAGTCTAGACCAATCACATTAATATTTTAATGGCATACGACTACTTCGGTGCTCGAGATAACAGCAAACTTAAAAACAAATGGCAGTGTCCGTATGTATGGCTGTGAAGTTATCTTTAAGGAAAGTAGGTCGAAAGAACAAGCGGCGGTTTCACGTTTACACCGTACCAGACAGCAATGAACACTAATACATTAAATCAACTAAATTTGTTTTCATTAACCTCATTTTTTGAACAATCCGTCTACATCGCTCAATAAGTTCGTATTGCAAACTTGGAAATTTTTTTTCTATTAGGTCTGGTATAATAAATGCTTTCATTAAATTAATAACCTTTCATTTATAAGTTGAAATTATATAAGTATTTATAGTCACTACGAGTTGCGTTCTGAGGACTTTGCAAATATTTCTTAAATTACCAGAAGCAATGGCGTGTTATATTTAAAGTGGATTGTTAAAAATAAATTGTTTTTTACAGAAATATTGAATTGCAATTTCCTGTGGTTTTCACACAAAGATAGCAAGAAATATGGTGGAAGTAAAAAATTTTTAAAGTCATTACATTTATTATAAAACAACGGCATTAGGTTTAGCTTCAAAAGAACTTAACCATTTATGTTATGTTAAATTTGCATGAGACACAACGAAAACATGTTGCTCTCTCGTTGTTCTGATAATTTTTATAATAAATTTTTGTAATGCATGTTTTAGATATAACAACTGCTACTCATGATTTTTTTTCTTGTTTAATACACATGTTTTATAATAGCCTAAAGAATTTTTAAAAATTGGTTTATTACAGTCTTTATTACTACATTGAATATAAAAATATAATAATAATTAAAACTCCCAGGTTTCGAAAGCAATATTTCAAGACTTCCCACATAAGTCGTCTATTTCACAATTTATTATACATTGTAGGTACTACGTTATAATCTGCTAGTTGCTTTCGACCCGCATGACAATTTTCATATTTCCAATCCTCTTGATTTTTTCTACATCAGAATTTTATGTAGTACCTACGATTTATAATAAATTGTGAAATTTGAATTTTTTTACATCATATTTCAGGAATCTGTATACAACAGTAAATGCATAATTATCATCTACTCACTTGTCTATTTTAAATAATCCTTACGTATTTTTGGTATTTCGTTTATAATGTTTTTGTACAGTTGTCATTACGTTCCTTTTACCATTAATGTGTTTAATGTTTATTTCTATAATTGTAATTTTCTTCAGTTGTGGACTGGAGTGAATAATAAATCTAAAATCATTCACAGTTCCCCAATAAAAATAGTTTTCGCTGTAGAAACACCAGATAATTCAGTGGTTCTCAGCACGAAATCATTAATCCACGTAGATTGATGTAATAATGCGCATAATAACTCTTTCGCAAACTGTTTATTCACCAGGTTCGTATTTTCCAACACAGACGGACTCCTTAGTCATTACTTCTTAATGTAGTGTCTTTACGCTGTCACAAAGATAACGACCCAACGTTGCGAAACGTGCTTGAAGTCAACAAAGTAAGCTAAAACACTCATATAAGATCCTATTTGTAATTAAAATTTTTGTGACCGCGGTGTACATTTATGTCGAAACTTACTGCCACTCAATGGTATTTTTTACGTTCTCTGATTCGTAGTATCCAATATAAAGAGCGGAGCGGAAAATGATTTTAAAGTCTCGCGATTTCGTTTTGAGTGAATCGTGAAGCCTGGAGGCCAATAGAAAATTATTGCTTTCCAATTTGTCAGAGGAACAGTCGTAAAACGGACTTTGAAAATACACGAATACTGTAATGCGTAATGGCATGTAGAATATTATATTACAAAGGAAACTACAGATAAATATCATTTTAAACATTTAAGAAAATCATTGTTTAACGATGATAAAGGACAATTGTTCAAATTTCAACCTTTGGAATTTTCAAGAGGCCTGGACGATTGTTATTGTATAGTCACTGCGTATATAAATAGATACACAGGGAAAATTTGAAACTAATACACCCAATTTCCAAACAACGTATTTGTCTACTTTCAGCTCCTCGGATGGTGACTGAAATTTTCTCCAATGAGACAGTATAACCAGAGGTTATTTTAAACTTATATCTCAGCAGAGATTATCTAAATAAACTACACCCTGGTCAGAGTACTTCGTTTAATAATTTATACTAGTGTCATGCTGTGGAGGAACCAATATTTTGTATAAAGACTGTTTCTATTACCAAAAAAAAACGTTATATAGCAAATTTGCTGCCACTGCAAGGCACCTTTTCCAAAACTTGGCAATATGACCGTACCTGGCAGTGACGGATGGTGCATATGTGCTACAACACATAAATAAATTTTTATTATTTTTCAGAACTTGTGTTTCAATTGTGTGAATTTCGAGTTGTAAGACAATAAACTGCCCGCCCAGTGACACATCCCCCCGCTAATGCAGCTGTGCTACCCACGTCATAGAACAAAATCTATCTCTGGAATGAGAAATCCGCATGCGTAGTATTCCGTTACACCCCCCCTGCACTGCACATAAGGCTCGACAAACTACTTCCTTTTTGTGCTCTAGGCGAGTGAACACAAATACTATTTACTAAAATTAACTTTATTTTTAAAAAATACTTTCGTTTTCGAAATGTGTCAACTTGGTGCTAAATTTTATAAATTTGACACTATTGGAAATTACGAAGACGGAATTAGAAATGTAGCATATTACGTGTCGGGTCAAAGTAGCTGTAAGACTGTCGCTGTGGTGACATTATTATTTTACATAGTTATACTCGTTATTTGGGGTCATGTAGAACATAACTTAAAAAATAATAATGTCCTTATTATATATTAAGGAGAATCAAGCAAATTAAGATCGCTTGGGAGATTCCCATGAATATATTATTCGAAATAGAAACAAACAAGTTAGGACTATTTAGGTGTAATTATGCTAAAGACACCATTTTTTAAAATTTATATATCTGTCAAACTTTTAACGTAGTAACTTTGAAATATGTAATATGGGCATTGACTAATTTGTTTACTCTTGCAATTTTATATTATTGTAATACTTATAGTTTTAAATTGACGTTTTGTAATTTATCTATCCTTCTACAATAAATTTATTATTATTCTCACGTCACATCATATTAATCACTAAATACAGTTACGTTTGGGAAGTCAGTCCGTCCCCGGATATTAAAAGACAATGATCCAATTTCCCCACTAAATAGATATTTGTTTTCTCATTGTCACACAATTCGTTTTTAAAAAAATCCCTACATTTTGGGTGGACAATAGTCGACAATTGGAAATCCAATTTCCCCACTAAATAGATATTTGTTTTCTCTTTCTCACACAATTCGTTTTTTTAAAAAATCCCGACAACAGTCGGCAATTGAACAAGTATTGTCTCAGTGACGGGAGTTCGGACACGAAATGAACAATGTAATTTAAATTTTATTTCATCGGAGGGACGTTGGCGAGGTTGTGTTCCCTTAATATCGATCCCTCGTCCGAGAGTGAGTAATGCACATTTCCGCAACGTCGCAGCACGAAGCCCGGAATTCCTACAAAATAATAAATGACTGATCGAAATCCACGAGTTTTTTTCTTTGAATGTGACACGGGGTTAAGCAAGCGAGCAGGTAGCTTGTGACAGAAATCACACAGTGTATGCCCATGCCGAAAGCGACGTCGTTATTCTTGTTTATCCTGTCCTGTCGCGTCACAAGGTGGTTTCTCCTTGGGGGGGTTAGAATCGACGATATTCTCTCAACTCGTATGTTTGTCGCATTATATAATAGTAATATACGAGCTCGTAAGGAAATCGGAAAAATAGATTTGAAACTATCAGTAGTTTCAACACAAAGGTTATTCGTTTTATTACAATCGACCGTAGTAGCTACGTACCATGCAGGTATCATTTTAATCGTAACGAGATTAGCCGTATTCGAGTGTTTAGGACAAATAATTACGGACGCAGTTTCGCAAGCCGATAAAGGCCCCTATACGCCGTGCGACGAGGCGCTGTTGCCAACTCTCCTCGCGACCGCCATCGCTGTGCAAACAAGTCTTTAAAGCTACTCGTGATAAATAAATAAACACAGGAATTCTCGTCCCGTGACTTTCGAGAGGCAAATTTTCGTTTCACGACTGAGTCTAAGCTTTCGTACTCCCGAAGGCCACGATTCCGAACGATTCGTTTCCAGCTGACCGGAATTCGTGTCGGATTAGCGAGACGTATTTGGATAGAAAACGACACGGATCGCCAGCGAGGCCTCGGACGGTTTGGCAACAACGCGAGGAGAACCCTGCCAGCTTTACTCATACGCAATTACAAATAGTATTTGTGACATAAATTTGGCACACACAAACGCGTCCGGAGACGTTGTTGAGTCACACGGATGCGGTTTCCCGAAACGCATTAACCGCCGGGGTACATTTCCGTCCGACTCCATCCTCCAGAAAGTGATTACAATGCAGCTATTCAAAATACAACGCAAAACGAGGCCGAGAGACCGCAATCCCCACAAAATGTATTTGGAAATCGTAGAAACCAGCAGTAGTTTGAGAACTTGCCTGATACTGACGTGGCCACGTCACACTCAGGGACACCAACTTGCACTACAGCGGACGTAAAAATCGTACATCTGTTAGGGTATTCATTACAAGTAGGAAAAGAATTAAAGAAACGTTCATAATGGAGGTTGCAACCCTATTTTTATTCGGTCTGTAAAAAAAACAGGTTCAGAATCACCATTTTAAAAGCTGAGGTACTTGTACGGGATAGTGCTGAACCAAGTAGGACCACGTTCTTATCGCTGTACAAACTCCCGTGCTAGTGCTTTTGAATGCTGCGCCCTGATAGATAAAGATTCGACTTTACGCACCGTAGTTTTCCATTAACTCGCCTCACATTTGCCATTCTCCTCCTACTTCTCACACAATGGAAAAAAACAGGATAATATTCTCGCTGAAACGACACCGCCATTTCGTAATATCGTCGGGTTTAATTATTTATTAATAAACATTTAACTCGAATAGAAACCAGAGAATGCTTTACTCACAAGCTCTCGCTCTCTTACCGAAAGCTGAGAGTTGTTCCGGGATTTAATTTTTAAATGCCCGTGGAAGGAAAAAAATTCGAGGTGTGAGAAACATTTTAGTTGTCGAAATGTCGAACTTGAGGGGGAGGGGTGGGGGGGGGCCGACGAAGGCTGCGACTCGGCAACGCAGTACAGTGCGTTTAGAAAGCTTCTGATCGAGGGCACGGCTTACAACCTACATAGCCACGGACTCGACAACAACAACAAAAAAATATTCACCAAATTAACCACACAGCGCACGAGACAAAGCGACGCTGTGTAACAAAGTACGACGACGCTTTCACGTCCACAGAACTGGATATTGAGAGCCTGTTTGGAATAATACGGAAATGAGTCGCAGGGTCCAGTTATGAAGGGGAGAAATGATTGGACCATCGATTTCGACGACGGAAGTTTAAATTGCTGTTACAGAATTTAACATTTCGACGGAACCTCACTCGAATTCTAGAGAAAGCACGAACAAATCTATTTAAGAATCAGATAAGCTGAGTTGCCGTCGTGACGAATCCAGTTATATTATTTGATAAAATTGACGGAGTTCCGCCACGAAAATGGACTGACAACCCGAGTGCTGGGAAACGAGAATTGAGAAGTATTATGTGCTCTCGGCACTGCTCCAGATTAGAGGCTGTGGGGCGGCGTTGCCACGCTTCACGCTCAGCTTTTCGTACGCAGTATTTATAAACAAGTCTTGACGAAAAAATAAACAACCCTATAGAAATGCTAATACTTACGTATTTATCTCCGGGCTACCACGAGAACGTATCGAGGTGAAACGAGGGAATCTCAGGTTAATCATGAAAAACATGTTCTCATGTTGGGTCACGTTGAATGTTCTTTCACACATTCTAAATCTTCGCAGCTGGTTCCTGGTTCCGCCTGAAACCTGTCACGTGGCACCACTTGAAATTGACTCCACAACGTGGCGCTTTGTTCACGAATTACGACGATGCTATCGATGTTTGGGGAGACTTTTAGAGAGATCTGATGAGACGTGAGACCAAAGTTACGGACAGACGTTATCACGAGATGGACAAAGAAAGGTCTGTGCCGGAAACCAACGAGACGACGGGGAGAAATCAGCCGAAAGAACTAATAACGTCACTGTCGGTGGTGTGCAAAGTCAAATTAAGACGGGCTATATACTGAAAATGGCCGACGACGGCTGATCCTCGGCGCTACAGCCTAGAGTAGGCTTTAACCTCTCACGGGCCTCTTCCATTTCTCCCTTCTCTGGGTCTTCTTCCAACCCTGTCCTGTAACTATCTCTTCCGTGTTCGTCCGCGTTTCCTACCTTAGTTCCACGTGAAACCTTCCTTGGTAGTCTTTCTTCACACATGTACACCACATGACCTAGCCAAGCCAAAAGTCAGAGCTTTAATGATTCTATGACTTCGCCTTGGAATATCTCTTCCATTTCCTTATTTCTTCTTATTCGCCACCTTTCACCTTCTCTCACAAGCCATATTTTCTCCTTAACACTTTCCGTTCTGGATTTTTGAGAGCGTTATCAAAAGCAACCGACATTGTCCACGTCTCCGAGCCGTAGATCACAAATGGCCTTATGAGGGTCTTGTATATCTCAACTTTCTCAAGTTACTGCATTGAATTTTTGATTGCACGAGCTAACTTTTAGCAAAGCTCTGTTTCCAAACCTGATGCGCTTCTGGATCAGTTTGGGACAGTACCAAAGTAACTGAAATATTTTAGATTCGAATTTTTCTATATATTCTACTGCTTTTCTGGGTTTCAAATACTGCCATTATCATATATTTCGTTTAACCTTAATTAATTGTGAAGTCCCATCCTTGTACTCTCGTCCTCCAAGGTCTTAAAACTTTCTTTGAGAGACTCCCAGTTCCGTGCCCCTAACACAATATCATCAGCATATGCAAAAGCTTGCCGGTGCAATCGTATAACAGAACCGATCGTATCCAAAAGTACCCCGATTTCAATGGAAATGTGATAGAAATAGCCGGCGCTATATTCGTCACTACGACTAACGGCGACTGGTCACAGTACATAACAAAACATAATACATACAGGAAATGTTCCGGAAACTATTCTGGGAGTAAAAACAACTGGACTTGCATCACATACAATTCGCAGGTGGCAGAAAGAGACGTGCAACCAGAGTTAAATAATTCGAGAAGTGGACACCGAGAACATACGAAACAGGGACGATATTGTTCAATGAGAACGTAGGAAAAGGATTCGCTACAGGTTAATAGAAAAAAAAATCTAACTCGGCGATAATTGGTACCAGTCACACAAAATTCAAAGATCACAAACAAATATGAAACGTACCATTGTCAAATATGAATAATTGATCGCTTAAGAAGAGACGAGCTCATATGCGGAAGAAATCTGAATGGCAGAACGAAGGCTGATCTTGATCTACCGACAACATAAGTGACAATGAGGACGACCGTTTAATAGGCGAGACAAGGGCATTAAGATTGCAGGGACCAACTAGATGAAAACGGCTTAATCTAAATACGATTGCTGAAAAATGAAGGGACATATATATATACCTCTTTTCAGCTATTTCAATTCGCTTTAAGTGTCTTTATAAACATCCAACTTATTTCTCTTATACTAACACACTATCGCAAATAGGTGAGGAAAATAACCGATTCACGCACAACAAATAATTTCCGGTAAAAAGAAAAATATTGAGACGAGTGATGGAATTTATTTTCGTAACTTATTAACCGCGTCCACGCCACAAAAGTTTCATTAAAGAACAGAAAAATGAATCAGTATCCAGCACGCCTTCATTTAACACCATTTTAACTATTTAATAATTGGCCCGGAATCGGCCGCTCCTTGTAAGGCCTCTACGGCCATTTCCTGGTCGACAAGATCGCGCGTCCCTGCAGGTGTCCGACAACTCACCGTCATTAAAGTAATACAAAAAAAAACTCATACCTGCACACAAAATTTATTTGATTTCATTTAATAAATTGTAAACTTTTTTTTACAATTGATTGTTTCTGTTCGCAATGTTAACTTATTGAATTATCGCGTTTACTTGATCTCGTAACCAGATTTAGGGACTCACATATTTAAAGGTTTTTGGATTCTGAGTGGAAGAACTACAAAAGTCTAGTTTACACACCAAAACACGGAGTCGTGACAAATAAATTACATCCCAGCCGAGAGAGGGATTACCATATCACGAGGTTTTTCCCAAACGGGAAGCATTTTCGTGTGCATAATTACCACACGACGCGTTTATCTTAACTGAGTTTTAATATGGAGCCTTGACGCGCTGCTGACGTCAGCGGCTACCTGACTCACGTCACGTTCTTAGCACGGACTTTCTAGGGAAGCATTTTCTCTCGCTGCGTATGCATCGTTACGAATACGCTCGTTCTGCAGATAATGTTCGCACGTCGTCACAATGGGACACAAAAATATTCAACTACAACTCGTAATCGGCGTGCAATCAGTTCGATAAAAATATCTGCCTTGGTTTTCGTCAATAACCGGAAATATTGAAAATACCATGTGTAATTAAAATAAGAAATTTGGCAACAGATGCCAAGCTGTCTTAAAAACATGACTAAGGGTATTTTGAAATACTACATCATAACAATAAAATTAAAAGATCTAACAGATTTTCAAACTAAAATGATGTTTAAATATGAAACTAAATATTAAATTATTTTCTATTCATCTAATCTGGCATACAATTATTTGTGAACCATGAATTGAACGATTATTGTTTTCATTCAGTCTTATTATCAAGAGTACAGCCGCTAATGGAATCAATAAATCTATACTTATTTTTATTACCTGCCCCCTAAGATCTTTGGTAACTAGGAGAATTTTCCTTCGACCAACTGCGCCTTTTTCAGTGTACATCATTGTAAGTTTACAAGTGACACGTATTTGATTTTCAGTGTGTTGCTTCTTTTTAAGGTCTGAACGATGTGATGTGGTTGCGACTTCCTGCTTTGTGAGATCCAATGCCAAGAAAAACGCTGGCTGCGGTCAACACGGCGTTGCCAGGTCGGCCTTCCCCGTTAGTCAGCGCTCCAAGGTCAACGCAAACAAAGAAAACGCTTCGAAGCACAGGTCTTCTTCTTCAAAAAAAAAAAAACTTTCCATTGTAGTTACTATGTCGGTTAAAACAACTTTTGTTAAATCGACATTGATCGGACTATCTCTATATAACAACTTAATCGGGGGAGTAGAAAAAATTATTAGTCGCAGACCTCGACGTTCATTTGTTTCAAAGTAAATTATAAGCAGCCTGAAAATAAATCCTACAATATTATAAAAAGTGGTATTCCATATCGTAGGGCATCAATCACAAATATTAATCCTTATAGAATCAATCGCAGTAACTCGGGGGGGGGGATTTAATTTTTAAATAGGACGCAATGAAAGTCCTTCAACCTAGAATTGTGGAATACGGTGACGTTCACAAATTTAATCGCGTTACGGAAAACTGATACGCTCTATCTATTATCCTTAGTAACTAAATACATAAAACACACGAATACCTTTGTTTGCCTGGATGAATTATTTACTTATTTTTCATACGTACATTTCAAACATATAATTTTCTATGGATTATTTTTCTCAAAATGTCATTACGAAGCTGTCAGCTTTCTAGAGATGATTATAATTACATAATACGTGAATAATTAATGGTTAATTTTTTATATATATAAAAATTAGAAAATCCACCTAACCTATGCTGCGATATAGTGACATTGGGAGTTGAAAAACGATTCCTTACGATCAAAACACAAAAGAGGGATTGTCTACGTCAATTAAATTATCAATACCGAAAAGCTAGACAATACAGGCAATTCGGTTTTAAAAATCAAATAAATCGAAGTTTGGTTATTTTAAGATGTAAGAGCGTAAAATAATTTACATTAGAAACTGTACGGTTGCTAATTTATATTACAAATAGTCGAAGCTTTCCAATTGAACAATCTTATTGGACACTAGTTTAAGATTTCATTCTCACATTGAAAAATAATTATTTTCGTCTTCAGAGATAGAGAATCCCAAACACGCATATATATATATATATATGAAACTCATTTATGTCGTCATTAGGAAAGTGAAATAAAGTGGGTCCAATTGAATTATAAATATATATACATAAAACGAAAGGAAAGACAGTGGCTCTCTTGGTCAAACTAAATAGAAGAATTCTACTATGTCGTAACTTCTATTCCTTTATCCCTTTACACGAAGTCCCATTATCGAAGCCAAGTTTATGTCACAAGGAACGAATCGATAACTGTACATTACCTAATATTGATATTAAAGAACTGTAATACTATACGCCATTAAATAAATCAATATCCCGCCGCTGATGTACGTTTTCATTATCATTTAAATTCGATCTTACTCCACAAGCATCTGAAATAAGAAAGTATGCCGGGGGACAACGGAAAAAAGAAATATAAGAAATTAAGTTTATTTCTTGTATTTATGTTGTAGGTATATGAACCATTAATACAAACATATTTGTTATTAAATATTTAAATAATATTAGTGTATATAAATAGCACACGAGAGTAAAATCCTAAAAAAAAATTTCTATCGGTATCCGTTTTAAGAAAATTACAATTTGTCTGAAATGTACATAACCAAATGAAAAGGTTTCCTAAAAGTTGTCGCTTTAAGGGCGGGAAGGGGGGGGGGGCATTAATAGTTATATATAGCTATTGTTCCTCAATAAACTCATTAATGTCATCATAAGAAAAGTGAAATAATGCTGGCCCAATTAAATCACAGATTATAAAGTATTTACCTTCATTTAGAAGGATATATTAAGGCTATCTATTGTTAACAAATCGATACGCAGCGCCAAGGTGTTGTGGATACATTGAAACGTCAGTATAAATTTTTATAGAGTTTCAAGTCCTCGTACGGTTATAGGAAATATCAACACACAATTATTGACTACAATATTTACAGTTAAGCAAAAAACCAGTCATATGATAAAATGTTTGCCGCAGGGGACAACATAAATCAGCTTTCTCAACATTTCTCCGGAACGTCATTCATCTCTAAATTGTAACGATGGATTGTAAAACAACAACTAAGGAACAGTCGTTCTATCTTTAAAAGCATTAAAATCTGTGAAATGCCAAGTGATAAAAATACGCCTCCCGGTAACCTTGTGCTGCAGACGCTTACGTCACATTCTCAACGGTTATTTGGGAGATTTAAACTCTCTCAATAAACTTTAAAAACACGTATTTTTGAACTATCGGTAAGAAAAAGAGTCTAAGATAAAAAAAATGAAACTGTTATTACTATAATTCAGTAATAAAAATAAAAACTTTTGAATTGTAGCACTCTCCAAAATTAAACCGCCAAAACGACATCCACACTTTAAAGCATCAGGTACAAGACTATTAATAATATAGCTTGAAAAAATAGTTCGAGGTGTCGTTTGAGTAAACCTTTTACTTTTAATTGACTTTAAAACATGTAAACTTAAACCAAAATACCAAGTTAACCAACAATTTATTTATAATAAAATATTTTATGGTCTCATTGTTTCACTATTATTTATTTATAAAACATTCTCGAATTTAATAACCGAAATGCATTACGGAGTGTTAAATCGTCGCACCCGAACGTTTTTGGCACAAATCTAACAAGAAAATTCAAATCACAGCATTCAAGTTTCTTGATAGTGTCTTAAAATTTAAACTGTATCACTTTAATTACACGAATCACTCCTCCTAATTCACGTTTAGTCACAACACACAGCCTGAACTACATATGAAACTTACTATTTAAAAAAATCGTTATTTTAAATATCCTTACTGGACGTCAAATCGTACATGCTTTAAACGGTAACTCCTCCTTCCCGAGATCACGAACAAATGAATATCGCCGCTGCCGACGTTCAGATGTCAAGCACGGCGCGGATTTCAAATTTTTAACATTCTTCGACTCGGGATATGTGACTTGTGTTGATATTTATTCTTCGTTTTAGTCAATTTAAGTGTAGTCTCGAATCATTAAAAGACATATTTGCAAGTTTCAGTTCAACAGATTTGAAAAACTTTCCCTAACAGTGTCAAATTTTCATGTACGTAGTAGAAACGTCTTCACTGCAAATTTTTGCACACAGCATTTGAAAGCTAATGTAAAGAAGCTTTCAATAGTTTATATTAATTAATTTTCCTCTAATCATGCACTAAAACCAGTTGTTATTATTACGGTATCATCTTAATTCATAATATTTTTAATAATAATATAACGCTTAATGTAGTAATAAATACCCCATATTTATATTTTTCTACCTAAATTCTAAATCTGGAAGACAAATTATTACATTTATATCAGAAAGTAATTGTTAATATTTTTGCATAATTAGAGTGACTGTCATTTTACATTACGCTGATAGTATTATAAACACAGGAGGTCATAAGAAAACATTATCGCAATGATGAAAAAATATCTGACATTTATAATTTTTTAAATAAACGGCCATGAGTCAGAAAAATCAAAACTTTTTGTATGATTTCTGGATCTACATCCTTTGGAATAGATTCCCGTGAACATGTTACAGCTACAGTCAGACTGTTTTAGAATGTCAGTTCGATTCCTAATGCGTAGAGAAATAAAATTTAACTTATAATAATTAGTTTTTAAGGAAAGTGGAAACAGTTGTCATAACATAATTTTTCCTCAAGCCTAATTTGATATTATAAGAAATTATTTTCATTTATTTACTCATTATGTAAATCAAAAAGTTGTGCCATATTTGTGGTGTCCATGATACGGTCATAACAATTGGTATTAAAATATCAAAAAGAAGTTCGCCGTTCAACCAAACAAAATTTCTGACATTATATACAGCTCATCAGAAAGATGGCTTGTAGATAACACTTTTCGCTTAACAATATATTGTTATCCAGTGTTGTCATCATGCGTATCAAATATTTTGTTATTCCAACATTATGAAGATAAGTCCGCGATATTCAATTAATATTTATCGGTTCAAAATGTAAGGGTCAATGGATTCTGTAAGTGCGGTCAAACATAGCAGTTGATAAGAGGATGATAATAGCAAACAATAAGTAGAGACAGAAAGGAAAATAAACATTCTCTGGTTTCCAACCGGGTTAAATATTTATTAATACATATATTAATAAATATTTAACTGTAGAATGTTTTATTCATAATTTACACCGGGGAGGTCCTCGCTCTCTTATACAGATACTCCAAAGTTGATAAACGTGGGGATTGAAGAAAATTGATGAATTTTGAATTCACTTTGCTGAGATATTTGTCTCCAGGTTTTTAAAAGGAATTCTTTTGCACAAAATAAGTATGTTTGCACCGCAATGGTAATAATTGAACACCTCTACCGTAAAGTTAAGTAGTTGTTGTTTTATTACTGTCACAATAGTGACTAATTTTTTTAAATAAACTTTTCTATATTGATTATGAAAGCCCTACGAAGTCCATCAATAATACCACTGGGTTATAGGTGCATGCATTAATCATTAACCCTTAGAAACTACGAAACTCGTTCTAAATAAAATCATCTACGTATAGTTGAGCTCAAAGTTACAAATATTGCTTGTCACGTGTTAAACTGATACATTAAACGCAAATTCAAGAAGCGGAACGTCTCACTGCTGGAAAGAAAATAATAATGACTACTTTTTTTTTCACATTCCGCATAACCACTTGTAGATAAACTTAAAGGATAATTTAGCTATCGCGACGTTTTTTTTAGTCGTTTAAATTTTCAGAAAGATAAGTTCTCTATAATTACTGTACGAAAATGAAAAAAGTTTAATATTGAGAGTATAGTAAAGTAGTGAATTGTTGCTTTAAGATGTCCTGGAACATTAGTTACTGAAATTACCTTCTTTAATTTGTTTATTCTATGATACAATAGTGAAACATCCTAAGATATTTTAATTATTCGAAGTAACAGTACATCTTATTAATTATATGCAAATATACTTGTGTACATCAAATGTGTATATACGTATTTATTTCGTCCGTATATCTTTCGTTTGTACTTTGATCAAATAGTATGCGCTTTCAGTTCTCATTTTTACACCCGTAATTAATTATTATTTATATGATATCATTGTATCAATTCCTGAGGTAAACGTATTACAAAAGAAGGAATTCAAATGCAAATAAAAGCATTTGTAAGATTAAATAATTAAATTCGGAGCTGAACCGAAAATGCCGTTATTTTTCCGGAACCTAACTGATATATATATTTTCATTTAAACGGGAAGGAAAACCGGAACGAATAAATCTCGGCTCGAAGTTTATTATTAAGTATTAAGTTATTTTATAGTTAGACGAAACGTCGTTCGAAGACAGTTTAAGTTTCTCATATGCGCCCTTAGTACTAAGAAAATCCAGGGCCAGGTTTTTTCCAAGATAGTTAAAATAGTACTGCTCTCTACACAGTGCCAGAGGATATCTAAAATTGGCAATGGTGAAAGTGACGCGAGACATTATCGCACTCTGAAGCCTTGTCCTTTTGACTTCCCAGCATTGAGACAGGGGTCACCGCATGCATCAGCGTCAACCAACTCGTTATATTGGATGACATCCAAATTATGTGAAGAAAAGCAAAGCTATTGTTGCTTAAGCAGCGGTCAGTAACGATGTTGCACAAACCCCGGCTGCAATTAGAACTAACTTTTTTTAAAATTTTGTTTCATTCATTTGCCAAATTCGGTTATAGAAAAACATCAACTTTGTGCAATACTCTTGAGTAGCTTTGGCAGTCGTCTGTCTAAATTTTTATTCGCCACTCTGCTTCGGTAGAACCTCACTACGTTTGTCTTAACACATTAAGTTAAAGTTATTCTGTTCAGATCTTATGCCTCATTCATTTACTACTCCAAATAACCGTTGAGAAGCTTACTAGTTGACCTTAAGTGTCAAAACTCTCCTCAGTCTTTATCGGAATAAACGTCAGACTGATCCAGTTGATTAGATTGACGAATAACTTTCAGATAAGACAAAATTTCAAGTGACTTTTTTTGCACTTAAGTCAACTGATATCCTTACAGCGCTCAGCAATTTAATCAGTTAATCTTGATATTTTACCTTTTGACTTTCTAATCATAAAAAAAGACTGATTTTGCATCTCATGAAAGCAAAATGATAGTGCATACAAGAAGTGCTAAATGTTTGGTATGCAGTACTCATCTGATATGCAGTTTACCGTAACCGAAACCTGGGGAGAAGAAGAGATCAACGATACCGAAATAATGTCAGAATGGTCGAAGTTACTCCAGGAAAGAAAAAGACTACCAAGTGCAAGAACTGCGCAACAGTAGTGATTTTACAGACATTCGGAGCACTCTGGTAGTTCCAAGTCTCAGAAAAAGCAACTTTAACTGAATGGACCTCGTAACTACGAAAAGTTAGAGCACTTCCGACAACGTCAACCCTGATATGAGATCGCCAAGTGAACAATGAAGGTAATCCTCTACACATGACCGCTACGTACCTATGATTTGTGTCATTGATCTGACCTCTGCTCACAACTCTTCAAGACTACTAGCCAATTTCTTTTCATGTTTCACATAGTTATAACCAGCGCAAATCAAGAAGAAAAATAATGAAGGGATAATAATATTAATAATAATAATTGGAATCTAATCTTCTAATAAATAAAATTGACTGTATGTTTGTATGTATGCACCGCATACAAATCTGTAGCTCATGGAGCAATTTCGATCAAATTTTACACACATGTTCCTTTCATACAGAAAAGAAACACTGTGGCGGTAAGACACGATTACCATCCAAAGGGACGGGGGTGGAAATTTTCCAGCATTCTATAACAGCCGATATGATCGTCGAAAGACTTTTTTTCGAGATCAAGTAGATTGATAGTGTTTTTTCTGATGTTGTTTGATCCTTTTCGGCATGGGAGGAGAGCATCCTTACAGGTGGGGGTGGAGAGAGGCATTCTTTAAAAATAACGCGAGAACAACCGAGATTGGAGTCGATTCCGGGGTTATGGAAGCGGAGTATAATGATTATAATCAAGTTGCCCATTTAAGTCGTAGTTCTGCCCCTGTGAGTGAGGGTGGAAGGAGGTACAATCTTAAAAGACGATCGAGAATGGTGTCTTTTCCTTTGATATGAAAGTCGCTGAGTTCAATTCTGACATTCACAACCAGGGTTAAGTTGTAGTTCACTCCCTATGTGTAACGGTAAATAATTACAACACGTAAAATCCGAGATTTATGTCAAATCCGGGGTTAAGCAAATCGCTGAGTTTGATTTTTGACTTTTAACTTGATGGTTAAGTCGTAGTTCAGCCTTAAGGAGTGGGCGTGGAAGAGAAAACAATGTTCCGCGTACAATCTTAAATGTGTGGAGCAATTTAGACATAATTTTGTTCCTTTCGACCCGGAAACAAACGCTGTTGGGAGAAGACCCACCTAGGGTCTGGGGTGGAAACTTGAAAACTGAAAAACGCCCGATATTTGGGTCGAATAATTATTTATCGGGGACAATCTGAATGATCCGAATGTTTTTGTATAATTTGAAGAAAACCCTGTTGGCAGGGAAAAATAAGTCATTGGTGCTTTTACAAAAATTAAATGTTTAAGTAAAGGGCACAATGATTAGTACACTGTTTATAAAAGCAAACGATGCAGGTTGTTCAGTTCTGCGATATTAAGAGATTAGCACAGGACGAGTAACCGCATCAAACCAGTCGTACGACGGATGACCCAAAAAAGCGAAGATTATTATTTTTGAGTAGCTTGGTATATTTTAATTATCTACGCAAAAGCACATCTGCCCCAGGTGCAGTCGCTCCCCGTGAAACCCCTTTATCCGGCGGAAGCCCCAGCTGCCCCTGCGTGCTCTACTCGTGTGTTTCTTTGTTTCGCTGACTTTCCAGGTGCACTACGCAACACATGTGGCCAGCACCGTGCAAGTATCAGCATATCCCGCGTCCGCTAATGCCGGAATAGTGTAGCAATGACGACCGGAAACGGAGGAAAACATAATTGAGAATAAATAATTTGATGGTGTAGTATTCCTGTGCCGTTAAAACAGTAATAACCATATACGGCTAAAACTCAACTCTGCATCTTTCTGCCTAACATTCTTATTGCAGTAAGTAGATTTATCGATTCCATTAGTCCTATACTGAGGTACTTGGACAAGTTTCAAATACATGTTTTACAGATTAAAACATCATTTCATACATTAATAACGAAAGGAAACTTCATATAGGTCAATGAGAAAAATTGATTAACATTGAGGAACTTTACATACACCGGGGAAAAATAAATACAAAAATGCGAATATACAGAGATTAAAAATCAATGTCTCCACACTCCGGTACCTCGTACTCAATGGCCGACGTTCCTCCACCAACTCGTTAGAGTTTTCTTACTGCTCCGATTATTCTTTTGCGTCTCAATTCTCGGTCTCTTTCACAATTCCGACTAGTCAAATATTATCTGTATATTAAAATCAAAACTGTTACTTAGTTTCAAATCGAACATTACGGGATAGGAAAAGGCAGCTATTGAAAATCTTCAAACGATTTAACTTTACTTTAAATTGATAGATAATCGTGCCTTTGGAACCAACGTGGTTGTTTTGATTACGTATTATCACGAATTTAAAAATACTTGCCTCTGGCGTCTTCTACTATTACACAAACTTGTAAAGGTTTTACACACATAAATTTTTACAGTCAGACTGTACAGTGGCTTTTTTAAGCTCAATTTCAGCCATCTTATTATGAAAAAAATACATTCTCTTATAAATAGGTCTGTGTCAGTAGATATATTTTATTACATCTAATTCTTTCCCTTAAACTTATGCAATCTCCCTCTGGAGAGTTGCTTTACCTTTAACAGCTATTATCAGTAAAGTTTATAAAAAATTATACCAATGAAGTGTTTTTGAAAAACGTCCTGGCAATAATACTGCATTTTTAGTCCAAATATTTTTTCCAGATTTTTATTTTTTTAAAAAAAAAACACCAACAGAATATTCGTATTGGCACCTGCAATCCCTTGAATACTATGTCTTACTGTTGAAAACGTTTGATGCAATCTTTCCCTCTATTATACTTTCTACTTTGATAGGTGGAATGCCCGTTATAAATCTCAAGCAATAGATTCCACAGTACTGTCGAAATATTTTGAAGCCGAAAACACATGGGATATACAGAATGTATAATCCAGGAACCGGAAGGAAGAATTAGCGCTTCACAGTAATTATACCGAAGTATATGAAGTGTGGATGAAGAATTTCGAATTTATAGGATAACGGAAGGGAAGTGAGGTGCCAAAAATGAATAATGTTAATTGGAGGCAGTTGAGGTGTCCATAGCGCAGTGCGAAAATTCGAAATTTATATGTTCAGTTGAGGTCGGTTTCGTTGCGATCCGAAACAGTGACCGATATTACAGATGGAAAAAAAAAATTCATTGTACCATGATGCTGAATCGCACTGTTGCCTGGAGTTACGACTGACATGTAATCGATAATCGATTTAAGCTAGGGTGCGGTATGGCTTTAGAGCAGAAGAACCAATACTAAGGGACGATTCTTTGATAAATATTTTGAGGGTATATTTAAAATATTATTTTCATGATGTCTTATGTTAGATTTTAACCCAGAAACTAGATCAAATTTCCAAACACTAAAACAGCTTTATGTACGTACGAAAAAAACATAGTTACAACTTTGAATGCGTACAAAAATTAATGAAAATATGAGTCAAATGTGCTTGACAGGTTATTGATCACAACTGGAGGAATAAAACGAAAATTTTATATTTCATTTGGTACGTAATGCTGAAGAAGAGGAATCAGTCAAAATTGTCAGTGTGACAAGACTGTTGATATTCCATGTATTAAAATAATATAAGAAGCATTTTCTAATTATATAGTAGTTGACAATAGAATACGTGTTGGAAACAATTGTACAAGTCTCTGTTATTAACCGTCAAAAATAAACAAATCTTACTGGGACGTGCCAAAGTATCTTAAATTTCTATTAACGGACCATTTGTAATTTCCGAACCGCATACCTACATTTAAAAATAGTTTTTGTTTTACCAGTTAGAAATATTTCTATAGAATATGTTCTTATTGGACCTAAAATTTATACGTTTCTAAACACGACTAATGAAGTGATTTTGCGTCATGCTACCAGATTATGCTACGGTAATTGAACAATACTAAAATAAAACAGCTATTTCCAACCTATGAGGAAATACTGCGACAGATGCAGAATGTCAGGAATCTTTGATTTGTCGTTGCACAACAGCCGAAGTATTGTAAGGAACTTTACGTAAGCAAGCAGGGGATTTTAAAGCGACCAAGCTTATTATGTAACTATAAAATTAGATAAATAAAAATCGTGCCTTAGTAAAACTTACGTAGACAAAAGAATTCAAATTGCATCAACTGGACGAAGGTATCGGTCGGAATAGACTTTGTCTCCAAATTACGTGAATAAAATCAATGTTCCGGGGTATTGATTGACCTTCGAAAGAGGGAGCGATACAAAGCGTGACAGTGAAGTTGAACAATTGCTAACAAGTCGGAAGGTGTGTTTCTGGCCAATGAGAAATAAGTATAAGACAGAATAAGGAATCAAAGGAGCATGTGATAACTAAGAGAAGGTCGTATAAGTAATGTCAGATAAGGCATATACATGCATACGTTAATAGAGCATACTGTGATAGCAAAAAGTTCATAAGCCGATATCGGTCGGCCGACCAGGTTCCAAAGTTCATCGCTGCGAGGCCACACCACTGGAGCTTATCGCTGAATTTGAGAAGCCAGCTTAACGATCGCCATGGAGTGTTCGTGAGTTATACTAAATGTAACACAGAACCACGTTATTTTCATTAAATGATCATCATTAAAAAAATGTTCTTGAGAATGTGGAGTAAAATTTATTCGCATTTTACTTTACTTTAATTGTGCCAATTTAATTATATATTTGAATTGTGAAATATTTCCAAAAGACGAGTTACTCGAAACTCGATAGCTGGGACACACAAATTTAAAAAATACTATAAGAAACAAGAAAACGGACGTATACAATGGCTTCGTAATTATTTAACACATATTGCGATGAATTTGAGTAAGGTCTTTTACAAACCAAATGTGTTTAGAATGCCAACAAACCCATAAAAACTCTTTTGTTATAATGCTATTATTTTTCAATTCGAATTTTTCGCGTTTTCCCGAATTGTAGTGAACGGTAAGAAAAAAACAATGTTAATTATTGTTTGACTGTAAGGAGAAAACAAAATAAGAAATTAATGAATAAGAAAGATAGCTAATACAGACAAAAAAGGTAATACAAATGCCACACAACGTTTCTGGGATCCTTGTACATTTCGTCAGGTGCTAAGAAGAGCCTAGAGAAAAACAACTGCACTGGTCAGTTGACAACACTCAAAAGCGACGAAAACGCAACGACAATGGGAGAGCCTAAGGGTTGGCGTAACAATAAGGGAGGAACGACAATCGGAAAACAGAAGGTTTAGCGTAATAATAAGGGATCATAGCAATTATTGAGTTTCATAGTGTCTGTTTGTACATCAATAGCTGTGATGTTTAATTTAATGTGAAGCATCTCTGAAATGAGTCTGGAATTGTACCTGGTGTCAATGTTTAAAATCTTAGCATTTTGCCAATCAAATGTATGTTTAAAATTGATGATATGTTTGGATACTACAGATTGTCTATCAATGGGAAGTTTGATATCAGACATATGTTCCCTGATACGTGTATTAAGGGAACGTTTTGTTTGCCCTATGTAGCAGGAATTACAATTAGAGAAAGAGATTTTTATAAACAACACAATGTTTGCTGTAGGTGTCAAGTGGGTCCTTGTGGTTTTTTATCATGTATGAAAGGGAATTAGTGGATCTGTAAATGTCGGATATTTGGAATTCTTTGAATATGTGGACAAATATGTGATGCAGAAATTTGTAATAAGGGAGTACGAGAATAAGGCCATTGCCCATAAATTCAGTCATTCTTCTTTGCCATTTGTAAAGCAATTTATTGTAATTGTTATTAGGTCAATGGATTGTTGTATTGTCACTATAGATTTAGCCTGTAAGTTAATGTAACTGTCAACGGGCTATTCAGCCATTTGTAAATGATAAATACGAACAGACGCACACATTTTATAATGCACTTCTGCCACGAATGTGGTTTGTACGGAATCTGGTGGTGGAAGGGACGACGGCACGAACAGAGGAGATATATATATAGTATAATATATTGAAGGAAGAGTCGACCAGAGCGAACAGAGGACCCATTCGTGACTCACCCGGAAACCTGGTCAATTAATAACTCAACTTTGGTTCTCAAGTCACACACTGCAGAGATAATCTAGGCTACGTGTTGAGAAGCCAGAAGACTAGATCGAGCATACCGTATTTCCCCGGAAAATGAAGTAAGCAAGAAGGGAAGTCGAGCCCATCCGCCTCCTTCCCTGGAAATGATTCACGAAAACGCTATCAATCCTACATTAGACAGGATCAGGCGTTTTATAAATAGTGCTGTCCTCCTTCGCAAATAACGAACTGGATGATTATCGCCCGTATGCTTAGATTGTGAAGCTTAGTCCCAACCTTCGGCCCCGTACCGGTTAGTGGGACTACTGACCGACTTTTCCAATGAGATCAGCGGGCAACATATACCGTATGATCAAGATCTTTCGATCACAGAGGATTCTCGTACGCTGCTTCTTGGTGTAGCCTATATATTATCATTTGTAAGGACTTCCCCTCCCTCCGCAAACAATATTCGTGTTCCATAGCCGGACGTAGATAAAATTCCTCAGTTCGGAATGGAACGAGTTCTTCAATTTTCTTTGTGTTACCCAAAATTCGGGAAGTAAAAATGCTAATTTCTTACTTCTGAAGTTTACACAATTCTTAAAAGTGTACCCGTCATTTTCTTATCACTTTTACGAGCTTCCTCTTTATTTTGCATACTTTTTTTTGGTAATTTCTCACTTTTAACGACACTAATAATTAATACTTTACCATGTCGAGGTTGGCTACTAATTAAACTGATGCTCTATAATTTACACCAATTTTAAAATTTGCTAATGACATATCATTAGCAACGTTATCAAGAAAAAATATTAGGAATACTGTACATTTGTTAATAGCTAGAATTATCTTTTTTTTTGATTTGTCAGTTTCAATTTACTAAATACAAATTTTCTTCGATGTTGTTAATATATTTTTTAATCATCAATCTCTTGTAGATTTAGATAAAATTATGTAAAAAAAACAATGTCATTGATATTATTAAGTCCTGACATGATAAAAATTTTATATTGGCAAGCTTAGAAACATTTTAACAATAATATTTGTTAGAATGAAACAAAATTGCTATAACTCTTAGCTGTTAAATTTTGTTACTAACACGTTATTTGCTATTGTTTGGTGTAAATAATCTTACGAAGTGACAGGTTGACTTTCCGTTCCCATTGTGAGGTTCAGTCGCGTATTTCCATGGTGCTTCGAACACTATGTGAATTTGGTGACGTGTTATTTTGCAAGACGTAGGATTCGAAGATAGAGAATTCACGACAGAACCGGATGTGGGTCACGATAAGAATATACGGGTAGAGAAACGCGAAGAATATTTTACAGGAACTACAATTTTCAACTTTTCGCTGGGAACTTCATGGGTGATTTATGGCGATACGGTATATTCTGGCGGATCAGTCCGGTATATTAAATAGCGAATATAATTTTTCAGCAGCGATACGAAACAAAGCTCGTATACATTTATGTCAAAGCCACAGTGTCTTCCTTCAGAAATACTGATAACTAAGTAAGGTTGAACACGTAACAAACCACTATCAAACTCTCAAGGGCATCCGTCGTATCGTTTTGCAAACAGTCATTTTCTCGACTATCCAAAGGTAATAACAATGTATTGAACACAAATAAAATTTAATCTACACTGTTTCCTAGTTTTTCACCCTTTCGCCGCTCATTATCGATAAGATTACACGTCGGAAACGTGTTGATGACGGTTTGTTGCTATCTGTCTGCTATCACTATCAAACACTTGCAGGTTTCATATTGAATCCACGGTTTGAGCAAATAAGGTGGATCGGGAAGAAAATGCGAACATAAGAAGCTTTTTAAATGTTGTATGATGAGTGCGGTATCTGAATCATTGCGTTGGATATAGCACGTGCTGCGATATTACAAGATGCAGCGAATCAAATGTCACGTGACTAATGACTTTAGGAGAAATTACACAGATGAACCAAAAAATACACCGAAACCGTGGCTCAGCGCTTCCAAATGGTAAAACACATTTTCCTTAAACAGACAACAACTTGTCATTAGATTCGAATATGGGTCGAACGCCTGTTCAAAACTTAATTCTAAGATTACAACTTTAATTTACGAATTAAATATTTTATGAATGTCTACGTAATTTAACAAATGGCACTGGTAGGGGAGAGTGGGGCACGTTGATTCACGAAATAAAGTGAAAAAAAATATTATCACTCTAAAATTGTTTTGTTTTTGTATCTTTTCTTTTAGTTGAATGTTTGAAAGTGTAGACAAATTTCTAAGATTTTTCTGTTTCAAAATTGTATTATTTATTTGTGTACACAATTGTCTAAGGATTTATTCTCAAACTGACACCGGGATGCATCTCGTTCGCAGCAAATAATTTACATATAACTGGAAATAGCTTACCATAGCTCAAACAGTTGTATATATATATATATATTGCAATATCAGTCCGACTAAAATTGTTTCTGAAAAATATTGTTAAGTCACACGAATACTCAGATTTGAAATACTTTCTGGCTTTTCATTTTTGTATAAAAATATTATGCGTCCACAGAAAACATTTGTAAATTAAACCAAATAATGGCTTCACCCTCCTTTCCGCTTGTTAAAAGCTTTATGATATTCCGGAAGTCCGGTAAGCAGGTTAACATATAGTATTTGAAGAGGAAAAGCAAGTTTAAGGCATCCAAGTTCCTGTCACAAAGTCGGCTGAATTATTACACATCAGCTCTGTACTCGTCATATAAAATTGTAAAGATTTCTTAGTTAGTGTTACGTAATCAGTGAGCTGGAGACCTTAACACTTGACGTTTTTTCGCTCATAAGCGCGTAACTATTTACTAACACGAATATAGAAACGGATCGGAGTGAAAGATCTGTGGCTCCAAGCCAGCCAAGAGAAAGAGCAAAGTTCACAAGTGCTTACAGAACGTAAGTCCACATTGAAGTAATCAAACAAGTGACGATTAGATCCAAAGTATATAGATATAATAATTGCATTCATTGATTTTTATAAATCATTCGAGAAATGTGTAGTAATTGTAGCACTGAGGACAAAGTATTGAAAAGCCACGTGTAGATTCTAAGCCACGGAAGCTTTTAAACTGCAGGAAGAGAGAGAAGAGTTCAAGGCCGGGAGAGGAAATTCAACGTTACCTAAACCGATGACAGCTACACCGGAAAAAGATGTATGGGAACAAAAGGTTGATAGAGAATTAATTCTTCCATAACTTACGATCCGCAGTTAATATTCTTTGGAAACCTTGTACAGACTAAGAATGTACACGAAGACAAAAACGCTGTATTGCACGATATTAGAAATGTTAAATCCGGTGTGCAACTAGATACAACTATTATGAAAGGTCAGTCGAAGAATGGTGCTCGGATTAAATGTATTTTGAAGCAATTGAATAACATTCATATCCGATATGCTACCAGAACTTAAGGGACAGGTGCTTGGACTACGTGTCCGAAATAATTACCCACTAAGCATACATAGACATTATATAATAAGCACGATTGTTTTCCACGTGGACGGGGCAGAAAGAATGGAGCCTTGCTTTAGAATACTGCAAAACATCGTGAAAGGCAGGACGAAAAGTTCTGGACGTAATTCGATACATACAGAAGATAATTCTGAGGTTACGCGAAAAAAAAACCAGTAATATATGACAAATTGGCAAATGATTAGTTTGGAATAAAACATAAACGACACAAAAACACACGATAATTCTTTTAGTGATTAAAAAAAACATGCTAGTGGTAGGGTCGCGCTGGTTACGGTTATATTAAGGTGAAAGTACCGAAGCCTATAGTGTAAGATCATTTAAATGGTCCATCAATACATTGATGCCGTTGTTAGGGCGTTTGTAGGGGACAACGCAGCGTCCGCTATATTCGCCAAGTCTAGCAACTTGAACGATAAAAGTTGGCTACGTTCTCAGTGAATTCTGTCGTACCCTGTTGGAAGACGTAGTAGTAGTACAGTAGTACCACGACCAGCAGCTTATGGGAATAACTCGTGGAGGCGGCAGCTTCTCAGAATAGAATGCCAAAGGTTGCCAGAAGCCTTGAACTTGATGCTGCAACCTGCGACGAGCCCGTAAATAATCGCTGGATCCCAAGCATTGACGAGCGCTGTTTGCAGATCTGCGTCAAGTCTCGTTCTAAGGCATCGTGCACGGGAGCTTCTCACTACTCGTAGTGCAAGACAAAGGATCCATGGAATAAAGTCGCCCTAGAGCCGACGGAGGCTGATCATGAAGCGTTCAGCGTCCCCGCAAGTCGTGCAGCAACTCGGTGTGAATCTTCAATAGCGTTATTCTAACAAGCCAACTTTGGTTGTCTAGGATTTACAAACAGGGTTTTATTTCCACAATCAACAATGAAACTTCAACTTCAAAAGATCGATCACATACCAGAAAAACTTTTTGGGCAGACCAGTCGAATAATTTAACCACATCCTTATTTTGTCGCAGTGACAGGCACTCCTAACACTTGTTTCGTGAATTAATTTTACTTCGGTCCCCATAACAATAGAAATTTGGTTGTTGCTGACGAATAAAATTATTTAACTTCTGCAGACAGCCAAACAAATCCTAGCATTTCCAGTTAAAAAACCACAAGACTCCCAAGGAATAGCGGCTCAATTATGCTCAATATTCCACTGACTTACTGAAATATTTGTCCAGAAGGACTGAAAATGTGGAACGTCAAGCGTGTCTTTTTACCTTAAAAAAATACGAAGTGAAATCTCAATTCATACCACTATTCAATCCAACGAAGTGCGAACAATCGTCAACATACAATTAGTACTCAAATACAAAAATGAGCAGATTAACAGTGTCATTCATCGGATCTAGTGTAAACCAGTACCAAAAAGAGCTTACTGTAGTAATATTATAACGTTTGTAAAAACTAATGCGTGCCGCTTGAAAAGACAGCTTATCGGTTACACGATATAGTTATGCTTTCTGAATTTATCATAGATGTAATTTGATCGTTAATTAATAATACGCTATCAGAATGCGCTTGTACGTCCCGATTAGACATACAAAGTGATCTGCCAAAAAGCACTCAGCATAAAGTGATTATACATACTCTGAAAATAATAATTAAATGGCAAAAAATCGAATACATGAGACATCATCATCGGAATTAGTGGGGAAACAATCCCTTCATTTTTATGAGCAAGGTAGGCCAATTCTCTCTTCTCCATGTGGTACTTCTAAAATTTAGTACGTGATTCTTCCAAACGACAGAATTTACGTTAATTAATAATTGACTTCCTGCGTTTATTTGTACCCAGTTACAAAGTTAAATAAAGAGAATTGTATAAGTTGAAAAACTGGCAACCAACCATCTGCAAATTTACACTTAGGAAACTATAAAAATATATAATGTATAACATCATCAATTTCATAAAACAAACTATACCGTAGTTGAATTTCATTTTGCCAGGTGCACATTTTGCTGAAACTGATCTGTGTATAAAGTGTATGCAAATTCCATATTTGACACCCTTCAGGAGTACTTCTAGTATTATAACTGATCAAAATTTCGAGAATTAGACCTACTCTTGGACAAGTCATTTGAGATTTAATTTAAAAATTCTCAATGGTAATGGTAACAACAGGGGATGAAATCATTCTGAGGATTCCCGCTTTCCTATATTTGAGTATGAGGGGAATTGACTATTATAATTAGTGTGGTAGTTGAAATAGAAAACACAAAGTTGTGATCATGTTGCATAGTTTACTAAATCTCTCCAGAGACAAAATTAAAATTATATAACTAAAAAAAGATTTACTTTTTTTTAGGATGAAATCCTACGACTTGAGTCAAGTAATTTTCATAATACATTTAGTTTGATGCATATATTTCCTAACATATTAACTTTTTCTATTTAAATGGTAATTCATTTGCTATGCATAGCCCAAAGTTGCAAGTTAAATTGAAGCTCATTTACAATCTTCCTAAACTAGAAAATTACTTCTTATAAAAAGTGGCACTACACTTCCATCTAATTATGAATATATATATATATATATATATATATATATATATATATATATATATATATATATATATAAACTACTCTAGACCCCCACATCTACATTTTTTAAACCTTTTTTTTTAATATTGAAATTATTGTTTTAGATTCCAACACGACTGTTGTAGAATAAAATTGATTAGTTCATCCAACGTAACCACACTACCACAATTTTACACCATTTCAAATTTGATGTTTCATTATATATCTGTAAAAGTACAGAAATAATTACTTAAGCTGGAATGTATAAGACAGCAATGTTAATAATATTGGTCCTAATATATTAAAGTAAGAGAAATAAATGACTCTTTGGGAACAGGGCAAATGTTTCTTTCTCCCTAAGCTGCTTCTCCTCTTTTCTATTATCATCACAAACCTGTTCCATTTTTTATTGAGTCATCTGATGCAATGGTAACTTTAGTGTCCCCAAATTCTTTGATATTACTGAATCATTTTATGCATTTTATGAATACATTATGCAATTATATTTTGATAGAACGCAAGATTTGTGTGCAAACCTCTGTAAAATATCAATACACAATATTATATAAAGGCAGCCAAGAAACTGTAACAGAATAAGAAAGACCATTGGAAGTAAAACAAACGAAGCACAAAATTATGAAGATACACACACACACACAAAATGTAAGGTACTTTAATTAGGTGACAAAATCACATGGGATCATGTATATGGAGGAAAGATAGAAATAATTAGGAGAAATGTTGGAATAAACTTTATCTGAAAGAACGTGCTCAGGTGTAGAAAAGTATATGTTCTAAACAAGGTGAAGGAAAGGCTGAAAATATTCGGCCAGGAACTCTGCTTGAACTCACATATTCTGCTCAGTACGCAGACACCTTAACCATCTCAGACACTGGGCCAAGACAGTCTTATTGGGTTTATTTTCGTCTAGTCTATATATGTATACCAATTCGAATTATAGATTTTTGTTCCTGTCTACATTATATTTGTCTATTTGGATTCTTATAATATAATTACAATTTACGACAAAAATGATGCAAATAATTTCATGAATAAACAAAGACAATGAATAAAATTTAACTTTTCCACTACACAATTTAAATAATAAGAATTCATTCCAACATATGCAACATATCAATTAAAATGGTATAGCATCTCTGTATCAATATTACACAGAAGAGTCAAATATAAAAAGATGTTATTATTTCAATAATTGTAACTAGGAAAAATAAAAGTGGTTTGCTTTAAACTTGTTTATCAAATCTAAAAATATAATTAATTCACAAACTATGCAAAGATTATTTTACAAAATGTAAAACATCACTATAAAGAATTTTACTATTATGAACAAATCTTTTGGTTATTCAGCAATGTTTCATGAAGACAGTTTGCTCAATAACTCAGAGCTTTATCAAGGCTAGACAAAAATTTATTAATACCAGCACAAAAACAACCAGCAATTAAAAAGAATAATTTACAAATCTTGGAGGGTAAAGGCAAGTGATGAATAAATACTTTTACAATTTTAAAACAAGTTAATTCTTTAATATCATTACTTGAAAAATATATTTGGGCATGTCCCAATTCTAAAACATGAGTCAAATATTTAACCTGTCACATAAATAGAAAACTGAATTATAACTTCATTAATAAAATATCTTACAAAAATCTCATTTCATAAACATAAAACAAGTCAATGAGATTACTACAATACAGAATGTAAGTACATGGTGTGAATAATACTAATTTTATATTATGCTAAATGATACAGAAATATTGATGGCACATAAAATTGTGACAATGATGTATGTTGCTTTACTAAACCTGATAATGATTCAAATGCAAAAATCACATATGTACAAAGGAAAAGTTTATTGTGTCTTTCACCAAATGATAAAGAAATTTCAACAAAAATGGAACATGGGTCAATTATAACTTCTCTATGTCTATGATTTGTGAATTCCTTTACGAAGGAAATTTTAAGATGAAACGGATATATTCAACATCACACTAAAAGGACAGATCTTGATTTCACAACAAAATAATACTGTTCCAGCTGCCAACAAATCACCAACCCACACTAGGACAGATCTTGATTTCACAACACAATAATACTGTTCATGCTGCCAAATAATCACTAACCTCATCAATAGACAATGACTATAGGGTATTCAATTAGATTTTTCCAATTCTGGGCAGTACTGCTCATAATGAAATCCACTATATACAGCAAAATTAAGGTGTACCTGAAAAAAGATGCAATATAAAAATTGTGAAGATATCAATAATTAAATGTGGCTTAAATCTATTATCTGAGAGATTTTCTATCGAGTAAAATACCTGTATTTATGATTTTCTGTGTTATACATTTGTGTTTATCTTAAAAACAAAAAGATCAAAAGATTTGGTATTCAACAAAAAAAAATCAAAAACATATTCACAAAATCATCCTACACTATTTTTAATGAAGCAGTCATTACTCTGTAAAAAGTTATCTATTAATTCACAATACAATTTGATGTGTTAAATGTAACAGTTCATCAAGAATAATAATAGCTTCATATATATTAAATAGTTCCTTGTGAGCATTTGTTTGGTGCAGTTGTCTCTCTAAGCACGCTTATTTTGTTATTATTATTTTTTGTGACTTTCAAAAATAAATTTATTTTCTTGTGAATTTGAGGACATTATTGGTTTTCTATCTGTGTTAACACTTTTGCAATTTATTAGCAAGTCCTTTCTGAGTAAATATATTATGTAAGAAGAAGGAGGCTGAGAGCCTCCGAAAATTTGAAGAACAACCTTCAGTTCCTCATGGCGACACCGTACTTCACTTTCAGGTAAGCCACAACCTATCTCTCTATCCTTTCCATACCAATATTTTTGACAATGTCACATTCTCACTATTACAATATATATATATATATATTGTAACATATCAACGGGAGTGTCCGTTGATAGAGGCGTAAATTTGTGTATGGTTTAGTTCTCAACAAGCAGGCGGCGAAAGGTCAGTTCCAAGTCGGGAGTGGAAGTGTACTTAAAACCACATGTCATGAGGAATTTATGTTTCATATTTTGATAAATAAAGTATTAAAATCATTACAGTTTGGTTATTCATTTAGTAAAATAACCTGGCGCCAAAAAATGACGAATCTTATTAATCATACATATATGCTCAGAAATTATTCTGCATCACAAAAGTAAAGAGTTGACATAGTACCGTCACAGTTGTTTTCCCAAAGACTGGTGGGCAAGTGAACCGAATGCTACATTTTCGGGCCCCACGTTGGGTTGCAGACTCTATTTCTGTGATGCAGAATAACTTCTGAGTATAGCATACATGTACGAACCATAAGATTCATCAGTTCTTGGGCACCAGGTTATTTTATCAAGTGAATAACCAAACTTTGATGATTTTACTAGTTAATAATTATAATGAAAAAAATAGCCAAATACAGACAAAATAAGTGATAATATAAATACCACACAATGTTTCTGGGATCCTTGTTCCTTTCTTAGGGTGCTACGAAGAGCCTACAGCAACACAACTGCACACGTCAGTTGACAGAAACTCAAAAGCGTAGAAAACGCAATAACAATGGGAGAACAGAAGAGTTAGACTAACAATAAGGGATCGTAGCAATTGTCGAGTTTCATAGTGTCTCTTTGTACATTAATTGCTGTGATGTTTGATTTAATGTGAAGCATCTCTGATATGAGTCTGGCGTCAATGTCTAAAATCTTTAGCATTTTGCCAATCAAATGTATTTTTTGAATTGATATGTTTGCAGACTGCACACTGTCTATAGTTGGAAAGTTTGATATTGTTCCTTGATGTGGGTATTAAGGGAACATTTTGTTTGCCATGTTGTAGCAGAAATTACAGCCAGAGATTTTGTAAACTACACAATGTTTGCTGCAGGTGTCAAGTGGTTCCTTGTGGTTCTTAATCAAGTAGGAAAGAGTATTAAATTCTCTGTAAATGATGGATATTTGATATTCTTTAAAATCTTGGAAAAATTTGTGTGCTAGAAATTTGTAATTGAGGTGTGTGGGGACGAGTGATGGTAGGATATTGGATTTTGTTCAATCTAATGTTTGTGTGTTTATTAATAAAATTTAAAGGGTACTCAATAGAGATTAAAATATTTTGGACAATATTTATGTTGTGTTGATGGAACCTGGAGTTAGAAAGTAATATAGCTCTGTATACAAGATTGTATGCAAAAGCTCTCTTTTGGTTTGGAGGTTGATCAGAAAGAAAATTAAGAACATGCTCTGAATATGTAGGTTTTCTGAATCAATTGGTGAGTATGGAAATATTGTGATTGGATACAGTGACATCAAGGAAATTAAGTGAACTCAACAATACACAAGAATACCCAACAACACACAAAATTACGCCTCTATCATCGGACACTCCCATTGATATATTACAATTACACATTTAGATAGCAAAGACAGAGAAGTCAACTAACCTGAAATCAATAGTTGGTCCAGTCTAGCCGAGGTAAGAATATTACTACTTTTTCAGAGGCCCATTCGTCAGGAGAGACTATTATACAATAGTCTTACTCCAGATGTAAAAAACAATAATAACTACAAGATTTTTGTGATTAAGTGTACAAATATTCTACCGAAAGGCACGTTTTACACAGTAAAGGAGTTTCTTGATCGTTACCCTAATAATTAATTTTTTTGTTATACTGCAAGATTTCAAATTGTTGCTCATAAAACTACTTATTTCATAATTTGCATAGTCTCTGTTGGTCTTTTCCGCTCTTTTGTTTGTTTCATGTATGGCCTGCTGTTTCTATGAAAGGGCAGATTGCTCATCACTCTGTTCTGTGAAGTGACTTTTCCCTCATTTGTGTTTCCTCCTAGTGTTTGTGTGTCAGGTTTAGTGTTTATTTTTGTGTGATGTGTAATTCCATAATTTATGATAGTTAATTCTCTACCATTAATTTTTTACTAGTGCATATTGAATTGTTTTCGAGTACTGTAAATATTAAATTATACCTATAGCGGAATTACAATCATGTTGGCAACAGTTGATAACGCGTCGCAGATGTTATATGAGGCAGCGAGAAAATATATTATTGCTAAAAAAAAGAAGGAGTATCGTCTTTATATTATTGTTGTGAACATTATTACATTTTAAATAAAAGTTCCTGAATTTTAATGGACTTGAGTTATTTAATTAATTTATATACTGCTGTAGCTATATACCCTTAGTATAGTTAAATAATTATTATTTTTGTTATTATTACTATATAGTTCTTTTACCTATGCTGGACAGGTAAATTTGTGTTCCCGATTTTTAGAATTTTTATGTTAACTTATAATTGTTTATAATTGTAGCATCCAATAATTATATTGTAATTCTATGTAATGACATACCCTATTTTCTCATATGAGGACTAATGGAATAAAATAAATCAAAACAAATGGTCTGAACTTCACGCCGGCCGGGCACAAATTCATATACATATACAATATGAAGTGTTTGGTATTCAGCATAAAGAATCAAAAACATATTTACAAAATCATACTAAACTGAATTTGTGCCCGGCTAGCACACAGTTCAGACATTCTCTCCTGACAAAGGGAACTCGGGCCCTCGAAAATTTGTAATATTCTCACCTCAGCCAGACTGACCCAACTATTCACCTCAGAGAAGTTGACTTCGCTCTCTCTCTCTTTCCTATCTAAATGTGTTTTTTAATTTGACACTGTCACATTTTTCTTTATGTGTTATATATACATTGTTCAAGGACTGAACAAGTTCAACTGCTCACAATTTTCTTCTATCCATGCATATCATTTACAAACATATTTTAACACTATTTTAATGTAGTTAACAAAAATGTTCTTTCAATATGCTATTTTTGTTACTTTTTCATTGGTAATCTTGTACTTTAAATAGCAGTACCATTATTTATGGAACATGTAATACACATTATTTTCTGATTAAAATAATCATATTTTCAACTGTGCCATATCTATAGTTTTTATGTAAAAAAAGAGACTAACCAAACTATTTTCTGCAAGGTTTTGCAAGATGTTGACAATTTCAGAAAATGTAGGTCTTTCATCCAAATCCAACTGCCAACATTGGAGCATAAGTTGATATAGATCATCACCCACAACACGTAGCTGGGGAAGTCGATAACCTCGCATGACACGAGAAGGCACATCTGCAGTACTTACATCAGCAACAGGAGTTGCACCTAAAAAACAAAAAAATTGGAGTCAACATTTGTCCCTCTTCTTCCTTCCTTCTCCATGCATTGAACATATGCTTTTCTTTATGTATAATTCTATGCCTGAGCAAATGCATTCACTTAAATGCAATTCCCACATATCTCCCATATATTTCTATCTTTCCTCACTATCCAATATCCCATGCGACTTCGTCACCAAATTAAAGCTCCTTACATTTTATATATATAGTCCACAGCCGACCGGTGTATGGAATGGTGTAACACTCCTTCCTGAAGGAGGAGGCTGAGAGCCTCCAAAAATTTGAAGAACTTCTGTCGGTTCCCTATGGCTACACCGTACTTCACTTTCAGGTAAGCAGTATGGAGCAGGTGGATTGTACATTTAATATTACTACACTTTATGAAGCTGAGCTAATTGAGATATTTTACTCACATAAATTGCCTTTTCCCTCTTAAATTATTATTTATTTAGATATTTAATTAATTATAGAGATCTCATTCCAATTGTTACTACTACTACTACAGCAGCATTTACAATGAGAGTGAGTAATTTTATTCATAAAATTACTGTCGTGCATGATCACCTACTGCTTTATTAGAATTAAGGCTTCCTTTGAAACACATAGTTGTTTGTAATCTATGGAAAAATTAATTGCATACCTTCTACACAAAGGCTTTAAAAATAGTTCTCATTATGCATTTCTCTCAATTTAGTCAACCGAAACAGTTAATTTATAATCTGTTACCAGCACGATACAGATTTTAAAGCTTAAGTATGCACAGTTTCCAATGACTCATTTTTATTTATTGTAACACTGCCCCATACTTCATGAAAATAACACTAAATACAAATGAGATTATTCTTTCAATATAAAACAGTAATTTTCCAATATCCATCTATCTAATGCAATTAAACAAAATAAATATTCATATTGTTTTATTATTTATATTTAAATATATAAAAAAATATATTTTAAAATTATTATGATGTTTAAAGAACTCATATTACCTAAGGCGGCAATTTCCCATAATACAACTCCAAGAGACCAAACATCACTTTTGCTGACGAAGTGTCTGCTTCGGAATATTTCTTGTGCTGTCCACCGTGTGTAATCAGGAACCTGTAGGAAATATTAATTTACAATTACAAAAAATACATTTTGAAGAAAATAGTAGTCTAGAGAATCCTTAACTTACAAAATTTTTCTTTGTGCATTGTGCAATGCCAAATCCAGATATTTTGGGAGTAATTCCATCCGCCATCAATATGTTTCTTGCACACAAATGTTTGTGTAAAATCTGTAATCATACAAAGAACAATTTTTTCTTACAACTCCATTATTGCAAAATGATACAAATATTTACCTCAGACATATACATGCAGAACAATACGGAATTGACCAATGTGCCATATTCTATTATTATTATTAATTGTTATTACTAATACTACTACTACTGCTGGTATTGAGAAGAAATATAACAGTTGAGAGTTTGTGAAGATGCTCAAAATCAACAGTTGTTGAAAGATACATGCACATAACAAAATTAGAAGGGAAAATTGAGAGTTAAACCACAACAATACGTACCTGACTCACCACAGTGACCTAATGTGTGATTGGCAACATGTGTTAGTTGATACAAACTTCCCCAGGCTGGAAACTTAGATTTTCGAAAGTCTGATGACAGTAGGTCTAAGTCTGTGCAACCAGCCGGCATGACATTCACACCAACTGTCCTGAAGAAGGGTGTTCAGGCTGTTGAAATTTTGACATGCTACTGTCCCAGCCTGGTGACTTGCCATACAAATTGTTTGAATTATTCTGACAATGTCACGTCCTTACTCTCATTCATTCCTATATATATATATATATATATATATATATATATATATATATATATATATATATATATATATATAATATTAGGAGAATCCATTAAGGAATTGGAACTAATTTGGTAACAAAGTCACATTCAAACTTGGATAGTGAGGAAGGATAGAAATAAATAGGAGAAATAGGAGGATTGCGCTTTATGTGAATTCATATGCTCAGGCGAAGAATTACGCACATATGTTCAAAGCAGAGAGAAGGATGGAAGAAGAAGGAAAGACTGAAAATATTTTACCCAGGCGGGACTTGAACCCACGTATTCTGCTTAGTACACAGACGCCTTAACCATCTCGGCCACCGGGTCAAGTTCCTGACCAGGCAAACATAGACAGCCTTATTGTGGACAATTAGTAGTTTTAGTGTGTATATATATATATATATATAGAATATTATTATATTAACTCATATGGATAAGATCATTTATTCAGATTCAAAATTAGTGTAAAATAAATACTAACCTTTATGAAAGATAAAAATTTATTTCAGTGCCCATTCCTCAACCTCAATTATGGCATATCAACAATTTACTTGTTTGAACTTTTATACATTTTTTATTTTCACTTATTTATCTATTTAATCCTAGTTCTTATAATGGCTACAAATAAAATATCTAACTATATATTATGATCAACTTCACCTTTTCTATGGAGATCACAAAATATACAATCTAAACCTGAAAAGTTAACATAGCAGAGATCAATATGTTCAAAAGTTATTAATATATCACCTTTTTGTGAGTTAAATGCTCCATACCACGAGCTACTCCTATAGCAATTTCTAAAATACTGGTTTCTGATAAGGAACAAATCCGTGTCTGTGTATTTGAAGTGTGTTCAAGGCACCGACTTTCAAGTAGAACATCTTTAAGTGTAGCAGGGTGTAGTTCAACAACAATAAATAATGTTTCAGGATTTTCACAAATTCCTACAAGTTTCACTACATTACTGTGTGAACCAATACGAATCAAGACATCCAGATCCTTTAACATGTTCCTTTTCTTTTCTTCATCAAACAAACCATCTGAAAACAATTTACCAATGGATTTTTTTCATGGTAGAATGAATTTTATGAAAAACTGTGTTTTCCAAACTACTTTCACGTATTATGCTACTTGATATATTAAAAATTCTCATAGGTGTTAACTTCACTTTTTAGGTGTAATATCTCTCTGTGTGTATGTGTGTTAGCAGTAAGATATGCTGGAAGATTATGCTACAAATAAATAAATATGGTATAACAAGATATTCTATATCATTTGAGAAATGTCATATCCAAAGCTTAGGAAAATCAATTTATGGAAAATGTACTAAAAATGCTTAAATATGACAGGTCATATTATTCAATAATCAAAGGTGTTATTATTACACAAAGATGAATACTGGCACACATTTTGACAATGAACCCTTTGAGAATGAATATATATATATATATATATATATATATATAATAATTTATGACATAAGTTAGAGCTGTAACAATCAAGGAATTGAAAGAAGTAATATTAACATAGGACTAAAGCTTAAGCAGGGTATGAAATACTAAACCATAGTGTCTTGTTTATGCCAGTAACAATACATAATGCACATAAGAAAAATGGTCGACACAAAATTTATATCTGGAATTTCTAACATGAGTTTATTGGGAAAGAAATAGAAACTCTACATTAAATAACTAATATAAGGTAAATATATCCATATAAATACATGAATTATAAAAATTATTAATCCAACTTCATAGGTTGTGGATCAACATATGATTGAAAAAGGGTTAAATTAAGTTTATTGCTTACCATCAATAGCTTGAATCATAACACCAATTGGAAATCCCCTCTGTCTGACAGTTCCCTTTACAACATCACTATATTGTCCCCATCCCAATATATCAGACTGAACATCTAAAAAGTTACGAGGAATATTCCAGATGCTTTGTTTAAGATTCTCATAATGGTTGGGTGGTTCATCTTCAGTTTCAGGAACAAAGCCATTGTGAATATAGCTATTGTTCTCCTAAAAAATTATATAAAAAACAAAGCTTTCATGAACTATAAAACATAATGGATTAAATTTTAAATACTTTATATTTTTATCTTTTAACTTAACTCTATAAGCTCTTCAAAATGTAGAAATTCCATGACTCTTAAACAATTGAAAAAAATTTATGGATACAAATTAATATATAGGAAAGTATATTAACAACAAACACACAATTGTGGTTGCTTAAGACTAAATTTCTGCAATAATAAATAGAAAACCAGGTACAAAAGCTTTAAGCTATTTGTCAAAATGGAACTATCCAAGACCAATTAAGTTGTTTTCCTCTCATAATTTCCAATAAAATGATTAATAAATTTAGAAGGTTATGACAGATTGACACAGTTCTGAGGTAATCGGGATAAAACAAACAATAGAAAGCAATAATAAATAGCACTACATTGGAATATTGGCATTTCAGTTTCATAAGAGTTCAGTTTGAGGAATTACCTAAATTTTCAAATATTGGATGGAACAAACAATCTAGAGAATCATAGGTTCTGTAAAGTATAATTGAAATAGTGCAAACTGCTAAGAGAAACCATCTTATTTAAAATATAATATAATAATATAAATATAAAAAAAATAAAAATAATAATTCATGCTACATACGTTGAGTTTGCGTGAATGGGTTTGGAAGGGTGTTAAACCTTATAATGAAATTTTACATTACACATATACATCAACACACACACAAAAGATAGAAAAGTAGAAATCAATGATAAGGGTCAGAAACAAATTGGCAGATAATATATTAGCATTATTCAAAAAGTACAATCTTTTTAGGATAATATTTAATGCAGTTTTATTAGTTTAGTTGAGGAAGCTGAAATCTGACCTTTTTCACAATTTGAGTTTTAATTACTATAACAAAGAAAATAAACAAACAATTTACCACTTCTATCATTGGACCTTGTAGGGACAACTCTTGGTGATCTAGAGCTCTCCTTCGACGACCCAGTTGCCGACGGAGCACAAAGTAGGCAATCACTGATAGTAACAACAAGAAGCCAAAAATGCCTATTGCTGCAGACAGAGCTGTTACTAGTTTTGGGGAAGCAGATTTATCAGCTAAACAACAAAACATATCACCAATAAATAAATAAAACATTAGGTAAAGAAAATAACTTAAAATAATTGATAAAACTTACTGATGATTTCTGCTCCCACATTATTATGTATATTATGTGTATTATGATGTCTGCGACTTGTTCGGGAATAAGTTACACGAGTTTCTCCACCAAATGTGCTAACTACACCAAGACTAATGTGGATATCAACACCATCTGGTAATGGAGCATTGTAATATCCTCTATATGTCTTATTATCACCAACAACAAACTCCTCCGTAAGATCCTTAGACAGAAAAGTTTAATATATTTCATAAATCTACCGAGTATAATATTCATAACTAAAAACTTAATGTATTCATATTGAGGCTAATGAAGAATAATAAAACATGTTTCACAATGATGAAAATATCATTATATATCATTAAACGAAAAAATTTATTTTATAATAATTCAAATTTATCAGAATACAAAATAAAATCACTTCTAGAAATAATTAAGCTACAAATATTAAATATTGCTAATCTAACAAAAATGAGCTACAATAAGAATTACGCAGAGTTCTTTCACAGGGTACAGGAAATAAATTTTTAAAAAAAACTAATATAAAGATCAACATGTTTAACACAATCATTTCATGGAAGTACTTTTGTGATTGTTAAGTTTAATCACAAATTCAAGAACCGATCCTATAATTACACTTTCCATATTAAAAAATAAACTATTATTTTACAACAAAACCCACCAGACAATTGGACCAATTTCAATATTGTACAAGAACATTGGCACTACTTCACAAGTAAAATGGAAACCACTACTAAAGTGGATTTGGTTAAACCCAATTAATTTAAATGTCCTCCTAGATTTAATGAATGTGTTCAATATACAATATTCATATAAAATGAAAATACATTATACAATCTTATACAAGATTCATTATATGTGTAGAATGAAGACGCATTCATACATAGAAATATTAAACCAATCAATAATAAAAATGTTTGCCACAAAATATGTTTATATTATTAAATATTGATTCAGAAACAGTCTTACTTCTGAAGCTATTTCAGCTGCAATATAATATGGTAAACCTTCCTGTTTGGCTTCACCGAAGGATTTCAATAAATTTTTATCCAATATTGAGTATCTGCTATTTTCAATAACTACAATTCGGTATGCAGAAATTGGACCATTCTCATTTTCTCCTTTAGTAAGTCGAACTTTCAATTGACCTGTGCTATGTCCAATAACTACAGGTTCTGTTGGTTTATCAGGATCTGAAACAAAAATTGATTTCAATTCAATGAAAAATTAATTACTACCAAACAAAATCAACATGTTTACTCAAATAGAATACATTTTTACTTTGCATCTGACATACAGTATTATAATTTTTAAACTACTGAGGTATATTACATATTCACAGATGTCAATTAATAGGAATCTCTTTACAGCTCTCTCTCAAAATAAACTATCTGGCATTATGCTGACATTGTCATGGTAATCACCTGTCAGAATAGGTGAAGGAACAAAGCCCAAGAGCTATAAGGCCAAAGCCAAGTATTACGTAAATCAGAAATTTTAACAATTAATTAATCTATTGTGTGTGTTCCTGAATATTTGATAATTACTTGCAATACAAATAAATGTTTTTCCTTCCAAGTTTGCAGTTATTTACTCATATGCAATTGATACCACTTCAGGAGCTCTGCAAATTAATAAACTTTCAGCTACACATTAGCTAGTTACCATACCAAAATTACCATAAGATAAAAAAGTAAGATTCTGTTAATACTTATAAATGATACAGTAACTAGCTTATTCATTATAAATTAGTGATTTTTTTGCAATAAGAATAATTGGATCACTGGAATATGACTTGCATATGTAGTAAGCAGTTGTGACATTCACTTTTGTCAACTTACATTCCCAAAGTTAATACTGAATTCAATCATTCAATTTCACAAATTTATTAAATAAAACAGTTAATAATATGAAAGATAGTCAAATACAGAAAAAATATGTGATAATATAAATATGACACAATGTTTCTGGAAGCCCTGTGAATAAAAATGGAAGCAGACTTCCAAAATATTTTACAATCAATGACAGAACAATTAAGCTTCATAATAAATAAATCATTTGAGCTGCTTACCTCCAATACGAGTACGCACAGTAATACTTGCAGCTACAGACGGGCAATTATCAACAATAGCAGCCACAGACACATTGTATTCAGTAGATGGGTGAAGACTTTCTAACACAGCTTTATTGCTGCTGACTCTGAGGTACGGTAAGGAAACTGGGTTCAAAATGCTGGAAGCATATGAGTTTAATACCGAAACCTTAATGCCATATTCATTAATACCATTACTTTCAGCAATCGGTGGAAGCCACAATAATTGAATACTTGTTTCTGTGATATTTGTAACATTCAATGATGAAGGGGGTCCAATAACTGGAAGAAAATCAGACATACATAACTTGAGAAGCAATCTATTAAGTAAAATGTTGGCAGTATCATTTTATTTCGGACAATAGCAGATGGCAATAACTACAAACTGATACATTACATTCACATCTGAGGTTTTACATCTCAATCTTAAGTTTTGAAATTGAAACTTTTCAAGTACAAAAACTATATTAGTACAAAAGAGAATTAAAATCCGTAGGTTATCCATTTGGCTTTAACAATTCCCTGGACAAATAATATTCAGTTGTAGTTCTGTTTAGGCAACAAAGATCAATTCAATAACCAAATCAGTAACATGTTAAACAAGGTTACAAAGTGTGGGTTCAGAATAATCCTCATTTCAAATTAATGAAAAAATAAGTAAAATAATTATTTCAAGAAAATAACCACTTTTACAGTCATAATTACTTAGTTAATCTTTTAATAAATAAATATGTATGTATGTGTGGCACACAGTCAAGCATGGAGAAATTTCAACCAAGCATGGTACATGTATCACTTACAATCTAGGAACAAACACCATTGGGGTAAGACATCCCTGGAGGCTCAGGTAGTAAGGGGTTGTGAGAACAACTGTCAAACTAGCTTTTGGGAATGCTGATAACAGTATAATACATTGAAAGATTAGTGTCGATTACACAGTTTTGGAGATTACAAAGTTGAATACCAACATTTGCCATGATGGTTAACTTCTGATTCAGCACACCCTAAGCACAGATGTAGGGGTGAGGTTAGAAGGGAGTTACCATTTAAAACTAATTATAAAAGGAGTTATATTAAAGTAAAATAAAATTATTTCTGCAGTAATGGTATCACTCTCAACATAGTTTGGGTCTAATTTCAATCCCTAATGATAGGGATGATGCTGATTTAGATAGTTATACTCACCATGGCAGTTAACAATATGTTTATCCCTTCTCCACATATGGGTGGTAAGGGGACCTTACCATGAGATGGGGTGGGGGTGAGGTGGTGGAAAACTTGGCCAAAAAATTCTTTGTCAAATCCATTCTTTTCAGTGTTGCTGTGTTCAACATTTGAAAAACTTGTCACACATTCAGCCCCAGTTGGTAAGAATCGGGGGTGAAAGATATTAATTATAAAAGATTATAAATGGCCAAAATTATATTGGTGAATAATTTGTCTGTCTCTCTAAAATGTACCAGAAGTATTTTTGAAAATATTGAGAGTATTTTCTAACTCTTTTAAAGTTCTGGAATACAGGTAGTGGAGGATTGCTTAGAAGGGAAAAAAATACTCTGTGGCCCATATTAATTTCAAGTCTATAGTTTTCAGAGTTTCTGAGATGAACAGTGAAACTCCAGATACCAATTATTTTGAATTGGATCAATTCAACCCCTTCAATATATGGTGGTACGGGATGGGGATAATAATAGATTAGTGTTGAATTAATTAATTTTCTCGTCTAATATAAGTAAAAATTTGGCCAATGTAGTCATCTAGTATTTTTATAAAATTTTAGCTTTAGGTTTATTTCGTTGTTATTATCTGTATAAAAAAACATAGAATCATACTTACACGTCTGCTGACATCAATATGTACAAATGTATTTGCCAAAAATAATTGGTGTGATATTTTACACATCTTTCTTTGGATAGTGTATGTATGTATGTATATATAATAATAATAATGAATCCACACTTTGTAACTTTGTTTAAATTGTTACTGATTTGGTTATTGAATTGATCCTTGTTACCTACTATGTGTTATATATGCCAACTTACATGAAGTCAGTAGTTGGTCCAGTCTGGCATAGGTGGAAGTTAAAATTTTTCAGGGCCTGAGCCCCCTTCATCAGGAAGGAATATCTGAACTGTGTGCCAGCTAGCACTTCCTTTCTGATGAAAGGGGCTCAGCCCCTCGAAAATTTGAATTTCCACCTATGCCAGACTGGACCAACTACTGATTTCAGGTGAGTCCTATCAAAATGTGTTATTTAATTTGACCTCATCACATTTTCCTTAATATATATATATATATATATATATATATATATATATATATATATATATATGATGTATTTCACATGTTTCAAAATGTAGTGTAATTTATTTTGAATATTTTCTACAATATTGGACACTTGATTCCACATTCCCCCAGATTAGCATATGCAACTGATAAAAATTAAATTAAATTTTAGGCATAAAAAATGTTATACCATATTTGCAGTTCATGTTTCAGACACAATTTACCAACTTCAATGCTTTTAAAAAATGGAACACATTGTAATGTCTCTAATTTGTGAGTATTGAATTTTGAAACACTGATTTCATTTTTAAAGACAACCTCTTACAAATAAATTTATATAAAAGTATTTCGCATACCACTCTGTCCAGTATCATACACCGAGTATGTGCCTTCTCCTCCACATGTCTGGGTAATATTGGCAGAACATGACAAATTGCAGCCACGTTTTGATATCTGCCCAAATACTTGGGGTGTATTCCCACAAAAACATTGGGTACCATTCATTAAACCAGCATATCTGAGTAACAAAAGCCATAATTTACAATAAATAACAACATAAATTCAGAAAAAAAATTGTTTACATCCAGGTTAACCCAAAATATTAAACGATGTTAACAAAATAAAATGATATTAATTTTCGACAATAACTATTAACCAATATTAATATATTGTACAATTGTTGTTGCATTCAAATAAAAATTGTAAATAACCTACCTATAATACCGCGCACTGCAATCTTCTGAACACTTTCCAACAGAAACGTTTGAATTTATTACTTCCAAAGGTGTTTTATTAATATTTTTCGAGTAACAATTAACAAATTGTGGTTCTAGTATACATTCGACGTCAAATACCAATCCTATAATGAAAAAAATAAATAAACGACAGCAACTCTCCATTTTCTGTTATCTATGTGGTTAATTTCCAATTCTTCGTTACTCCTATAATGATGTACCACCCATTTGGTGATTCAAATGACATGACACGCCTAGAACAAACGCCAATAACCGACAAGTTACGGAAGCAGGTTTTTGGCAAGGGTTTTGCTGACAAATATGTTGAGCTTACAGGTCCATTTCTTGTTATCGTAAAGAAACAAAAAATAATTTGAAATTGTTACACACAATTACCGACTTGCCAAACCGTAACTAAACATTATATTACGAGAATTTTGTCAACAAAGTCAATATTATTTTCATAGTCAATGTTGCCAACTTATATGACGATATTATAGGAATTAAATTCCCTCAGAAATCACGTACGATAAAAATGTTCTAATTGAATAGAAATATATATATATATAATTTTGAATCACTAAATGGGTGGTACATCATTATAGGAGTAACGAAGAATTAGAAATTACATATATATGTATATGTATATATATGTATATATATATATATATGATGTATTTCACATGTTTCAAAATGTAGTGTAATTTATTTTGAATATTTTCTACAATATTGGACACTTGATTCCACATTCCCCCAGATTAGCATATGCAACTGATAAAAATTAAATTAAATTTTAGGCATAAAAAATGTTATACCATATTTGCAGTTCATGTTTCAGACACAATTTACCAACTTCAATGCTTTTAAAAAATGGAACACATTGTAATGTCTCTAATTTGTGAGTATTGAATTTTGAAACACTGATTTCATTTTTAAAGACAACCTCTTACAAATAAATTTATATAAAAGTATTTCGCATATATATATATATATATATATATATATATATATATATATATATATATATATGTAATACACAACTTTTAATTATTTTATACAAATTAAATATCTGAATTGCCCCACGTTGGTGAAGCCATTAATGTAATACACAACTTTATTTATTTAATTAAGTGGATGAATTTATTTATTGAAATTATTTAACGAAAGGATGTCGAAATAATCACAATGGTTTGAATCTCTGAAACAATTGGTTTATTCTGCGTGACTATATAATAACAAAATTTTCTTGTTGAAACTTTACATTAATGTTTTTATCATACAATGTCCTTTACTCTCGTCTCAGGGTCATTAATTGGGCCTTTTAAACAAAGAACAATAAGTTTTTCTACCATCCAAAATTAACAAACAATTTTTTTATAACCTTCAAAATTTGATCAGAATGAAACTACATAAATGAAAATTAAATCGAAATCTGACGATATATTATCCTTATTTAACGTTTGCATAGCATGAATTTAAAATGTTTCTCTCTACTTACAGTTGTACCGGTACCAGGCAATGGTTGGGATTTTATAATACACTTTTCACTATGAACACATAACAAGCCATTTTTTTCACTGAATTTAATTTTTATTTCACTTTGCAAAGCTCTGGTATTGACCACCAGGCACAATTGTTCCGAAAAACTGCCGTCCCGCCGATATCTGCCGACTTTTACTTTGAGCCTCTCTCTCCAGCCAAATACAGATTGTCGCTCTAGTTTTGGATTACGACCAAATCAAAACGTCGTTCTCTCCTTTACCAATTTACCACGCCACTGCAAGACTCAATTTACTTTGGATTCCACAATGTCCTGTGCTATCTAACAAAATTTCACTCTTTCTCCATATATCAATGTTCTGTAGCTCAACTGCGATCTACTAGTTTTTGTATCTGACTGCTGTGCCCCGTAGCTTATACGCACTCCAACGACCATGTCTTGCCTGTTCATATATTCTTCCCCAATATTGTTTTTGTGTTCTCGCCGATAACAATTTATTTCAAATGTTTAATTATTAATTCTTTAATTGCCTTTCCTTATCATTACATAATACATATATATATAATTTAAATATATAAGTAATATTATTAATGAAAATAAAATATTATATTCATTGCGTTTCAACAAATGTTGTGGCTGGTACTTCACACTGAAATTACTTGTTTTGCTTGTTTTAATATCAAATTAAGAGCTTAATAAGGGAAATTAAGACAGCATATATTCAATGGAATTAAAAATAAAGCGTAGAACATCCTATTTTTTTTATAAGTAAAAAACGTCATTTATAACGGCTCACTTAAAACCACATTACAGTCGTAATATACCCGTCAGTCAATCCTATTTTAATATACATTATTTTAAACTATGAATAATTTGTTATAAATTCGTTAGAGATGCTACGGAAAGACTCTACGGTCAAGGAGGTAAAAACATTGCTATGGTATAATGATTGCCGTTTCTAACCCAATTAGTAGCTCCGTATATAAATTCAAAAGTTAGTATTGCTGAAGAATTATTTTGGATTTAAATGATAACAAAACGTCTTTTTTGAAAGTAAAATACAGTACAACAACGCTTAACTAAACTAAAGGGGGTGAAGCCGTTTTGGATAACAATTTTTTTCTGTTAACCCATACAGTATTTTGTAAACGAATTCCAAAAATCTCTTTGTAGGTTACACTTATGTTCTTTACTAAAGTTAAAATTAAATTTATACGATTACATTTGTAGCATTTGAATTACTCTATCAAAAACTCAGTAATTTTTATTTGCTTCTTGCGTCCCTCGAAAAGTTTTCAAGCAGCGATGTACCGCCATCTTTTCATAAGAAGAACGTCAACCAGTGTTGACTCATTGCATTGTTCAATAAATCTTAGGACAACCTTAAATAACAACAACACATGTACTGTAATTTCTGTGTTGCTTTAAAAGAAAAATTGTTTATTTACAGTATACAGTTGGAACAAGACTCACTTTTAATTTTCTCATTAAAACGCAAGGCATTACAGTACATAGTATACCCAGTAGGTTACTGAAAGGTAACAAATTTTGGCTTATCTCTAGTGCTCGAATACCATCGACAGCTGTCACTCTGTCATCTGCTTCGGGCTCTTGGATCGCGTCAGCATTTGACAGCAATACTGTTTCTACAATTTCTTGTGAATCGTCTCTGACAACCTATTCGTCAGCCTCATGTCTCCGCATCAGGGGTTGGTGGCTGGGGAAGCAACTCAAGACGTTGTCTCCGAGAGATACTAGGAGGTAACGCTCAAGGTCGGCCATCACCTCATCCCACCCGCCATAACCCAGCACACCCTCGACTTATTTCCGCGCAGTAGTATTATTTTTTGAAATTGCGATTTTCGGAAATCCCGCGTTTTGGTTAAACTGGGGTTGTACTGTAATTAGATAAATAAGGAGCCAAATAAGAGCTGAATAAATACCCTGAACTCGTCACCTGGTATGTGCGGTGTGTCGTTCTTATGAATCACCTGACGAAAGCAACAAAGATTGCAGGGACGTTGTGTGCTTTTAATGTTACTATGTTGAACCTTTAGTATACACTGCTCAAATGTTATATCAAATTGTTCTTAAGTGTCATATGTATCTTAATAAGGCAATAAATGTTTTTTTAAAAAAGTAAAAACTGACAGGAATATTATTATAAATGAGGTCATACCGGTTCAACTGAACTATAGTTATATCAAACTGTGATATGTCAAACAAAGAAAATCCTAAATATATAAAAAATACAATCACACTCTGATCTAAATTATATTTGCAATCAATCAGTTCCTAGAAAAGTGACACTCCTATCCAACACAGAAGATTTGGAAAATTACCACCTTATTTCACTGTTAGACATTATTCTCTAAACTAACATCTTTAAGAAAGTTGTTACAGCAAGAATATCAATCTCTTAAATCAACATAATTTCATCAGTTAGTTTGGTTTTAGGAAAAAATACAGTACAGAAACAATCTTATGATTGAAGATTATTTAAAAAGGAATTTTCTTTGTCATTTACAAAGTATTTGACTGTAGATCTCATCAAAGAAATTGCAGGTCTATAGAATTACTATTCCTTGAAACCACTATGACATTCAAGGAAAAGCTATACACTTTCCAGCCAATAAAACAACAGCTATTCTTCATTTTGATTGCATTTAAATAATCAGAAAAAAAGAGTACTAGAGTACATTTGAAAAACTCAAAACCAATAGGATTTGGGACGAATAAAAATGAGAGTTGAACAATGTTCTATTTTCAAGTTCTTTCATTCATTCATAGTTAACAAGTGAATAACTAGTGAGAAAATAGATTTCAAGAAATTTCAGACCAATAATGTGAAACAATGCAGGGACATTAAGTAGTAAAACATAAAATTAGCAATGTTCAATTTTGTAATAACTGTCTATGGACAATAAATAAAATTGCAAGCATCAAATTAATACCCTTGCTAGCTCAGCCATTCTTCTTTAATAATAATTACAAATTGCAGAGATTTTAATGTAGTTTAATTTGAACACTTTTCTTCTTACAGGCATAGGGTCTAATTTTCTGGGGTAGTTCAAGAAAAACTTTTGATATTGAAAGAAACATTTTTAAATTTTTGTTAATCTAGAGCACAGTGTAGAGGACTCTTCTTAGAATTATTAATCCAATTATTAATGTTGCTTATGCCACAAACTAATATACATACAATTAAAAACAAGAAGAAAATTCTGCTTAAACAACAGTTAATTATTATGATCTTCATATTTTGAATACACTATTATTATCAAAAACAGCTAAAAGAAAGTAATAAATTCAAATTTAAACAAGAGCCAAAGTTTTACTTGAATACTCCATCAATTTGATCAATGAATTTATGGAATTTGAAGTGTATCAAAATAATTTTTTGTAAGTAAAATTGACATATGGTCAGGAATGTATATTTTGGAAAAAATAATTTTATTTAAATTGTATATTTTTAATGCATAATTCCTGATTCATTCCGCATCATATAATCCCACTTCCTCTATAATGTTGAGGAAATATGATATAATACTAATGGGCCCACAGATCAGTTTGCCATAGGAACTACAAAAAAATTGTATTCTATAATTGTGCATATATATTTCACTACTCTCATAAAAAATGGGCAACTGGCTTTGGTAAGTAGACTAATCATGTGCAGCTTGTAAATTCTTTATGAGGTATCTTCAAAAGATTTGTTACATTTGGTTGCAAAGAAAAAAAAAATACATTAATTCACACGTCTTGTGGTTACTCTAGCTTTCTTCAAACTATTCTAATTGACAAAGCATGCAGCACTCTGACTTGAGGAATGCCATTAGCTAAGCAAACACTTTCTGTGTAATCATTTTTTGATCAAAATTGGGCCATTTTCTAAAGTATTTCAACTTGAGGAATTATATTGACGGGAGTGGAAAGCACAATGAAAACGTAAATGTTTTGTTAAGCTGGGAGTCTGAATTAGATGCAAAGAATGCATGCTCAAGTTAAAACTTCCAAAAGCCATTTGGAATTTGTGAATGGTGTTTAGGTTTCTCCAAGATCATTAAAATTTTATGGTTTAATGTTTCTCAAATTTGTTTTGACATCTTTCAAAAATTGACAATCCAATGGACTTCTTCATTCAAAACCTGCCTGAGTGCTTTCAACTTTCAAGCAAGTCTATGGATGTCCCCATAATTCCTTTTCAAATAAATTACTTTTAATATTCTTGGTACAGAACTCTTATGCCTGATATTTTAAAATGTTTTGTTAAAGTGTAAAATAAAAATGTGCTAATATTTTAACTACTTAATGTTTTATTATGTTAGAATTTTAAATTCTCTACCTTGATAAATATTTGATGAAAATTCCAATATTAACTATAATAATTTTTTTAGGTAAATTTATTAATAAATTATGGAGCCCTCACTGTATATCAAAAGTAAGAACATATGACTCAGTGGATAACATTTTGCATGTAAAAATGGAATTCTTTAGCGTATTAGTCAATAAGTGTGTCAATCAACTGGTTAATATGGTTGTTAGTGAAAGACATTGAGTGACAGCAAACTTTTGTTCCTGTTTGAAACTCCCAAACTACTGAATTTGAATTAACAGAGGTGAACAAGTTCTGACTGTGGATTTCATGTCCTCCATTACTTTAACATATGTTTAGGTTTCAATGTGTTTAGTTTATATTGCTGAATTAACGGTTTCAAGAGGAAATGAATCATAATGAATTGCTGCTTTGTTTGTTACTATGTGAATAACATAATGTAAATTAATACTGGAACAGAAACCATTGAGATAAAACTGTAAAAAAAACAGTTTGAAGCAATATAATTTCTGGATTCAACAAAATAATTCAAAACAATTGTTAATTTTACTTTGTTCCTTTTTCTTATTTTGTTTCTTTTGAGCAGCTGCCGTCAGCTGCTGTCAGTCACACAGTGCAGTGAAATTTAAAATTACTGCACAAGTATAATGCTTCAGTGGTATTACATTGCAGATATGTCATCACATCATTGCTAAGAAATGATAAATTAGATCTTAATCTTTGTTTGCCTGAACAAGTTGTCATCTTTTACACGTGCAATAGTTGGTTATTTTAATAAATTTTTAATATTTAAAAAGTGACAGTATTAATTTCTTATTGTCGATCTTCATTCATACTCATAGATAGAATTCTGTGAAATGAAACAGACTAGTTAAAATTTGTGTTTTGTATGAACATCTGAATGGAAAAAGATATACATTGACGAATAATGGCAACATTTCTCAAACTATATGGGTTGTAGGAGTATCAATATATTTTTTTGTAGATTAAGAACACTTTACATCAGCCTTGAATCCAATTCCCACAAGTTGAGGAACACTGTCTTCGAAACAATCAATTTCTTTATAATTTCAAGTTCCCATCCATATTTCTCAATGTCCACAAGCCACTTTGAAGATATATTTCCTTTAAGGATGTAGCTTATAGCAATGCCTTCATTACCCTCCCATATGATTAATTTGGATTCATCATTAAAGTTCACCTGAAAATTTAAGGGATATCCTTAGTTAAGAAAATTGAAAACAGAATACTATTACTAAGTAATTTAATGGACTACAAATTTCAGCATGTCACAGTTCATATTTCTTTTGTTTATTAACTAGCAAAAAGTAATTGATTGAAAATGATACTTATATAATTTAATTTCACAAATAAGAAACAGAATACTTAAATTAATTTCTGTATACAATTTCATAATTTCAAAAGAAGATTAATGATTTTGCAAGTTTATATTTTACTTTTAGAGACATAAAGTTGTTAATTTATTACCTGAACTGTATTATTGAATAACTCCATGATCAACAAATCTGACATCAAAATCCATCTCCTCATTTGTGGGATACTTTCAGATTTATTGTGCTCAGATTTTATATTGATTTTATATTGACTTTCTGTCATAGAAGCACAACATTTCTTTAAAATTTTTAATTTTCTATCCAGGCACTTTGTTCGATTTTTTAAATCCAAATTTGTACATTTTCCATAAATATCATAGTAATCAAATTTGCTGAAAATTAAATTTTATAACTAATATGTACCAAGCCTTATTGTTTGGTTCTTTATACATATTGTATATGCATTAAACATTTGTAAGAATGAATGACACAAAAGTTTAAAATATTGGAGGCATATGTAAATTTGCATTAAAGTTGCCCACCTACTTCTGAAGAATGGATGTGATAACCACAATAATTCAAGAAATCTCATCTCACTGCAGAAACAGCCTATATTATTAATATTGCACAACTCACCCATATTAATGGTGACTCCAAATTTCTCTTTCCTATCCTTCCTATTTATAAAATCTAACTGTGCCGTTACTTCTATATAATAGTTATTGGCTTGTTGATTACTCATGAACTCTTTCCATTCCACTTTATAACTATCAATACCATGTAATTATTCTTATTACTCATTATTTACACATTTTTGCCCATTTGCTATTCCCCAGTTTTAAAGTGTATGTTTGAATTACACAATTCAAAGGTGACACACTGTAAGTATTTATGATGCTTTTCCTTCCTCCCTCTGCAGAAATCTTTCCTCAGAACATAATATTAGGGTGTAAAATTCATATTTTCAAACCTTATTTGAATGAATATATTAATTTTTATTTAATTACAAGAATTAGATTAAAATACAATAATCATCTTACCAAGCATGACTTAATAAATTGGAATGTTAAATTTTAAAATGAAATTTTTAATAATTATTTAAATGACAAATCTAAAACTGTTGGTAACTTACATTTTATCAGCATGTAGAGTTATACGTGTACCATCAAGGAAAAAAAATCCCTTGGATTCATTGGAAAGTTGAAACCCAAACCCAAAATTGTGAGTCGAGTCTATCCAATTTGTCACAAAAAGTGGAATTCCAGGTGATCCTGTTCCGACACCTGGAAACATGGTTTGTAGTAAAAAATAGAAAAAGTTGATAGGTAGTGTGTGAGAAATTGTAATGTGCATATTTGCACATAAATTAAATAACTGAAGTATAAAGGAGGGGGGGGGGGGCTCAGGTATTGAATTTAGAACATTCGAGATGGTACCTTAATCATTTCAGGTACGAATACCTGGTATGATACCTGGTCCAGAATATTGTCAATCTTCAGCAGCAGGACATGACTGCTACAATAGACTTTGAGAGAGGCTGAATTTCATGCGTAACTTTAAAGTAAACAAAGTTCTCCAACCTCATCATAAAAATAGAAAAACTTAGGAAACTACACCCAGACACCAATGAGGTGGCACCTCAATTAAAGTGATTGTTGGTCACAAACCCCATGATTAGGTGAAGATACTTCAGAAGGCGGGGTGACAGTTAAGATTGGAGCAGGTACCTCTGACAGAAGGACAGAGCGGTTTTAATTTCAGGATGATAAGGGTTGAGGAGTAGGACACAGTGCTAAAGTAAATGAAAACTAACAAATTTGTATTGTTGTAGTGTTATTATGCTGATTGTATAACATGTATTAATCTTTATAAATATGACTATGAAACAAGAATAAAAATTCCAAGCTAGTACAATTTATGAAAATGTATTATAACTAGAGTTAAAAACTGTCCTGGAAACACTGTATATGCACAGAGAAACAATATTGCACACATGTGAAAATTGCTTTCAAATTGAAAAATGAATGTTAACTACCTTTAACTTCTAAGCAGGGCATTGCGTTCAAGCATCTGTTTAGAAGATAAAACATATTGTGGTTGTGATCTGATCGAGACTTCATTCGAACTTGCTGTACCACAAAGTATGGAATAATTGTGCATTCCCTTGTGTATTGTATTATGTTATACACTGGAAACTGAAAATAAAACAGGAAATTGAGAACCTTGCTTAATTTTAAAATGATGAATGTTAAAAATACAGATGAAATATAAAAACTGTGATAAATATGAAGTGGATTATGGCATATAAACAAAAGAGTTAAAAGTGAAGAATGAAAGTACAGTGACGTGAGCTCGCTGAGGAAAAAAACCTGTAGTGACATTAGAATTGGTTCAGGAAAGAAAAAGGTGGAGAAATACATCAAACCAAAGTATATGACTGATGTGTTACAATTTACAGAGTTTAGAATTTTAGAGTTTCAAGGGTTAATAATAGAGAATATACAGACTAATTATACATTTGTTATTAATGGAACAAAAAATTGGAAAAGTTATGCAGAAGTTGAATTTGTAAACCAAATAATTTAAATGCCTATTGCAAAAATAATCTGCAGTTGACCCCAAATTCAAAACAAATATATGTTGTTTATACATTAATAATATTATATAATAGTATTATATTTATACAGTGAAGTGGTCACAAAATTATGTTTGAATTTTTCAGAATTTGAAAAAGTAAAATTGAGATAAGTGAAATTATAACTAGAATAATGCGCAACAAATGTCTATATTTGTTGTTGAGAAACTACAATTAGGTAAATAGGCAATATTTCCATGAGAGAAAATTAGTAATAATGATTGTCAAGTTTCCTTAATTATATTAACATTAAAACACCTAAAATTTGCCAGAAAATGGTGTGATAATGGTTCTCTTATCCAAATTCATCAGGTATGGCACACGAAAGGTAGCCAATATTAGTATTTGGTTGAACTTAACTGGCTAACAAAAGAAGAACAGTAAAGGCACAGCAGTGCTTAAAGGTTTCTGCTAAAAAGAATGGGATTATATTGAAATGTCAAGGTTGCTTGGTATTTCAATAATTACAAGAAATCCTAAACTTCCCAATTTTACCAAACCACAAATTATGAAAAACATATATGCAATAAAAAGATTATTAGAGACTCGAGACTTTTCCAATGAATATGTTAAATATTTTCCTTACAACATGGGAAATTGTCGATCAAATACACAATATTTCAACAGCTAACTCTGTCATCAGGTACCACAAAACTGTTTATTCAGAAAGGTAATTCTGAATAAAAACAAAATGTCTGTGAAATGTTAATATCTAATAAAGTGACCACAAAACAGGCCCAAAATTAAGTTAAAATCAGAAGATTCAACTACAATTTCAAGAATTTTATGCACCTGAAGAGCTGTACAGATTTCATGTGTTCTAATTTTAAATTGATTTTGTGACCAGTTTATTAGATAAGGCAATCATAAATACATTTACAATTAAAAATGTCAAATTCAGATCTAAAAATCATTTAAGTAGTGTCAATATTGAATAGAAATGGTATAAAATCCCAAGGGAATATTATAGGTATAAAATAAAACTGAAATGACAAACCTACCAATTAATATTAATTTTTTAAAAAAGAAGAAACATCTACCTTCAATGAATCCTCTGGTAAAAAGTCATCACTTCTGGGATCAGCAATCAAGTCCCTTTCTGAATTATTTTCAGAATCATCTTCAGAATCATCTCTATGAAAATAAACTATCAATATCAGATCACAAAAAGTCACCAATAAGCCATCACCTCATACACACACACCTCATTTGCATAGGAAAGTAGGATAGAGACAAGTTGGCTTACCTCAATTTGACAGGTAGTGTAGTCAGCTGGCACGAAATAAAATTTCAAATTTTCAAGGGTCTGAGCCCCCCTTCTTTAGGATAGCAGATCTGAATTGCACTTCAACTGACAACTGCTCTGTTTCCTATCCAAATGAGTTAGTATATGGACTACGAAACATCAATTCCATTCTCTGCCTAGCGTATAATGGACTGCAATGAAACCCTGACCTAAAAACCATCCTTCCCACTATACTCCCCACCTGCCCAAGGCAAGGGTTGCCTTCAAATGCCCACCCAACCTACACAATTTATTTGTCCACCCTTGAAAAACCCACCCCACACCCCCACCCGCCCACCCATGCCAGGTTGCAAACCATGTGATAGGAACAGATTCCATGCCTGCCCTATCTTACAGCCCACCACAATTTTCCAAACCAAACAAAATCAAAGAAAACATCACCTGCTTCTCTCCCCTCACAATCTACCAAATTAGCTGTAGACTCTGCCGTGCATTCTATATAGGCCAAACAAAAAGACCCCTTCCTGAACAAATATAAACCATTGCAGCACTGTCAAACTCTCCAAAATTAAATTACTAGTAGCTTCTCACACCCAAAGCCACAATACAAACAATTTCGACCATTGATAGAGAAAGTGTGTGGCCTGGTTGGGTGTTAATTGTTTATGGGCTACTATCTGTGCGACAGTCAAAACTCCGCAGTCCGCTGAAAATTAGAAGAACTACCTTCGGTTCCCTATGGCTACACCTTATTTCACTTTCAGGTAAGCGTCAAGCTATCTCTCTTTCCTTTCCATACCAATATTGCAATTTATATATATAGACACACACACACATATATATACATATACATACACACACTCACACACTCAGGGTGAACCAGAACTCCACCAACAAACATTCAGAGGTTGTTTAGGGATATGTTCTGAGTATTTTGGTATAAGAAATCCAACAACTCATTAAAGAGTTTTTGCACTTAGTTTGGTTTCTTGCCCCAATTATCTTTGCACTGAAAATAGTGCAAATGTTGATGGTATGTGCTGTGTGGTTTCAACATGACGGGGCACTGGCACACTATGTATTCAATGTTAGGAACCACATTAAAGTACAGTTTGGATGACAATGGATTGGTTGTGGTAGTCCTGTTTCATGGCCAGCCCAGTCTCCACACATGACTCAATTGGACTTAATTTTTGGTGGGCAAGTGAAGAGCCCAGTTTATGAGACTGTGGCCGATATTCGCACAGATATGATTGCTAGGATTATTGCAGCCTTAAAAGCAGTACACCAAACTCCCAGAATTATTGAGCATGTAAGACAATTGATGTTGCATTGGTGTACACTTTTCCATGATCATTGTGGACAACATTTTGAACAATATCTGTAAGGGAACAGTTCTGTATTTGTTACTTTCTGTACTGTACAGATACAGAACAAATTGAACACACTGTGATAAAAGTGTTTGTGTTTTGTCTGAGGGTTGTGACATTAGTCTGTTGTTGAATGCTGTACGTATTGGTTATTGGATATTATATGCTTCTTCACTGTTGTGTAGGGATTTTCACACAAAGATGATTGAAGTAAAAAACCAAATAAATAATAATTACTGTTAAGGAATGTATAGACCAATTTTTTGCATTGGTGACGGAGGAGGCTGTTCTGCGCGACCGCGCGTTTTCAGTCGCAAAACGCGATTCAGCGTTTTGCTGCCTGTACAAATAGGAGCGCATGAGAAGCGCTCACAGACCAGAGACCAGACCAGACCAGACCAGACCAGACGAGACAGGGATTCGTAGTCGTCGAATCCATCGTGCTCGGTCTCTCTCCAACGCACGACCCCTAGTAAGCACACAACGGGCGGCGACTGATGGGACGATCATAGCCCGGTGCTTACTAGTGCCCTCGAGAACTGAAAAGGTGAGTTGCGCAGGTTCAGACTCTTCTTTCACTAACATAAAATTGGTCCTCCGGGCCGGATTCTGATCCGCGATTTGGAAATATACAGAAAACTGCAGTGATCGGTAGAGTCATTTTGTTGTTCGAAACCACGTATTCGGCGTGGAATGAAAGTAACTAGCTACATTCCTGAATCTATTCGTATCTCTAGTTGTGAGTTAAAGAGTTCAGGTTACAGTTACAAACTGGCAACTCGCTTTCCAATTGGTCTATTGTCGATTAGAGAAATATTCGGTGATCAATATTTCTATCGTTTTGTCGTTAGTAATTGGGAATAAATTCTCAATTATCGTTTTTGTTCGTTCGGAATAATTAATACTGCTGCAGTATTTCGTCGTTGTTGTAGAGAGAATCATTTCATAGGATTATTCCATTCGGGAATAATTGCATTGGTCTGTGGTCGTTGCTAGGTCAGAGAAATAGCGTAGTTGAAATATTTCTCAATTGAGTTTGGAGAATTAGTAAAGGTATTGTTCATTAAGATTGTTAAGATTAGAAACATGTTTTTTGTCGTAATTTTCTGCGAGTGAGTTTTGTACGCGTACAGCCGTGAGTAAACTGACACCAGGAAACTGGCGTAGCGGTTTTAAAGCGAGTCACAGCGCTTTTCAGTTACTGGAAACTAACACGTGGAGTTAACAAAATTTGGAATATTTGTTCGTGTTCATAATTGCGCAAGTCAATAAGTTGTAAAAATGCCGGTCATTGATGAATATAAATTCATTGTTAACAGGTTAGCGGCGAAATTTAGAACCTTGTACGAGTATGCCACAATCCTGGGATCCGAAAAAGAGAGCCCATCTTCAAAGACAAGGTTCCGTGTGATGACGCAATCAATAGATGAGGACTATGAATTATTTCACGACAATATCTTGAAAATTGTTGCGTATAACTCGAAGCAGAGTCCCAAATTAGAAGAATCACATGACGCGTTAATCGCAGCCGTCGATGATTATTGTTTTTCGATTAAGACGGCGATGGAGATTCACCTCGAACCTAACCAAGTGAATCAATCGAACGGGTCAGTCAGTCGTAATATAATAGGGACATCAACAGAAATTGCTATTCAATTACCGAAGCTAAATCTACCGGAGTTCGCAGGTGATATCAGAAAGTGGACAAATTTTGCGGATCTATTTCGAGCGACAGTCCATCAGAATAAACAACTGACGGACTCGCAGAAACATTTTTACTTGAGGTCGTCAGTAAACGGAGAGGCACTATCGCTAATATCAGCATTGGCTCTAACTGGAGAAAATTATCAAGTAGCATGGGAAGTATTGCAAAAAAGGTTCGATAATAGTCACCTGCTCACCAACTCGTATCTAGATTCGTTATTTAACATTCCAGGGACGACCGATGACGCACGATCAATTCGAACAATGGCTAGTAGCGTTGCCGAATTTATTGGAGCTTTGTCAGCTCTAGGACACAACACTGAGGAATGGGCGGTTCCAGTAATTTATGTTATAAGCAGGAAGATTCATGCCTCCCTGCGTGAAAGCTGGGAAAAAATCGTATTAGTGAATTCGTCCCCATCGATTTCGCAATTCGTGCAATTTCTGAATGAACAAGCGCGAGTCCTGGAAGTCGTACGTCCGGAAAGTGGGGAACCTAGAACCCAAGCCAGAACAAGATTGCGAGAGAGTGTAAAGACACATTACCATTCGACTAGTGTAAAAACCAGGGTTAAATCGGGACATCGTGATTGTAACTTATGTGGATCTTCTCATGACGTAACATCCTGCCAAGAATTTCTGCAAAAGTCGCCCTGCGATCGTCTTAAATTCGCAAAACAGAACGGATTTTGCCTCAGATGTTTAAATAAGGGGCATTTTTTGCGTGAATGTAGACGACAATCTGGTTGTAAATATTGTAGCGGTAGTCACCACGCGCTTTTACATTTGAATGGACGGCAAGAGGGTGCTCAGGTTAGCGGATCTGCGTCAGCGAAGCCCAAAGGTAATGACCACGCAGTTAACATGTCGGCGCGTGTTGAAAACGGACGGAAATTTCGATTAAATCAGACACTCTTGCCTACGGTATCAGCAAAAGTACGTGATCGATATGGAAAATTCCTTAGTGTGAGAGTGTTATTGGACTCGGCTAGCGAAGCTAACTTTATTTCGAGGGATTGTTGTAATAGGTTGAAGCTGAAAACTGAATCAACTAAGATCCCCGTAATTGGAATGGCGGAGACCACTCTAGGTTTTGCCAATCGGGTGACTAGATGTGAATTCCAGCCTATTGCGAATCGAACATTCGCAATAAATGCATTGGTGGTTAATAATATCACCACAACCCCGTCCACAACAACGGAGAAAATAAATCATTCCTGGTTACGGATGCAGAAGTTAGCGGACCCTAGCTACTATCGAAGCAAGCCAATAGACATACTGTTAGGGGCCGAATGGTTTAATTATGTAGTCCTAGATAGACCTAGACACGGAAAAGGGGAAATCCCAAATGTCATAAATACGATTTGGGGAATCTGTCCTATCGGAAGGGTGGATCGAGTCGCCAACCGAATAGGAAATTTTGCAGTAAGGGTCGAAGATAATCTAGATCAGTTAATTCGTAGATTTTGGGAAGTCGAGGAACCTCCAGATGTACCGGTGCAGGACCCGGAAGAAATAAGCTGTGAAGAATTTTATAAGTCTACGGTCGAGCGTATTGAACATGGTAGATATGTAGTGGCATTGCCTATTAAGGCAGAGGCGCAAGAGTTGGGGGAAAGTAGATTTGCGGCTCAGAGAAGATTCGAACTTCTAGAACGAAAGTTGTCACGTAGTCCGAAGTTAAGAAGCTCGTATAACGAATTCATGAAAGATTATTTGTCACAGGGTCACATGGAGGAACTATCGGAACTTAATACGTCGGTTAAAGGTTATTATATTCCGCATCACTGCATTTTCAAGGGTCAAGACGAAGCAATATCCAGATTTCGAGTCGTCTTTGATGCGTCAATGAAAACTCAGAATGGTCCCTCCCTCAATCAAATTCTGCATATAGGTCCTAAGCTCCAAGCAGACCTAATTAATTTGATTATTCGATTTCGTTTTAATAAAGTTGTATTGGTGACCGACATCCGCCAAATGTATCGAAACATACGTGTAAGGAAGGCAGACCAGGATTTACAGCGTATACTCTGGAGATTTAATCGTGAGGAACCCATAAGGGAATTTGCATTGACAACTGTAACTTATGGGGTCTCAGCTAGTCCATACCTAGCTATTCGCACATTACGTCAACTGGTTGCTGATGACGGATCGGATTATCCACTCGCGTCCGACGCCATCTTAAATTCTATGTATATGGATGACTGTTGTGTGTCAGTCCCTAATCTATCAGTCGCATCCCGGTTAAAAACCGAATTAATCCAGCTCCTTGGTATGGCCGGATTCGAGCTGCGGAAGTGGATGAGTAATTTTCCGCAGTTGTTATCTGATCTACCAACTGAACATTGCGCCGTAACGGCGGAGAATTTAGCGTTTGCGTCCGAATATGAGCCTTCAGCCAAAATTCTCGGGTTGGTATGGAAACCCAGTTCAGATCAGTTTACATATCATGTGGCAAGTTGTGCAGAGACTGTTACGAAGAGATCGATTATGTCGGACCTAGCCAAATTGTTCGATCCGATCGGATTTATTTGTCCGGTAATCTTCACCGGCAAATGTTTGATTAGACAGCTGTGGCAATTAGGAATTGATTGGGATGAGGAGGTCCCGTTGGAATTGATCAATCGATGGAAAACGTTCAAAACAGAATTGCCGGAGATCGGCAGATTAGCAATTAAAAGACATATGCGAGTAGATACGGCCACTTTAATAGAATTGCATGGTTTTGCAGACGCATCGGAACAAGGATTTGCTGCCGTAGTGTATCTACGTAGTATACAATCAGAAGGAGAAGTCGAAGTTTCACTGTTAATGGCCAAATCGAGGGTGGCTCCTCTCAAAGTACGCAGTATTCCAAGGTTGGAGTTATGCGGGGTTGAATTGGTTGTAAATTTATTAGAACGGGCACAGGCTCTATTACAACCATACAAATCGATAGATTCGATAACTGCATGGAGTGATTCCCGCGTCGCGTTACAGTGGATCCGCTCATCTCCACATCGATGGAAAACTTTTGTCGCTAACAGGGTTAGCCTCATCCAAGATAAAATATCCCCGGATCGAGTAAGATACGTTCCCGGAAAACAGAATCCAGCGGATTGTGCATCGCGAGGTATTTCGCCCAGGGAATTGCTGAGTCACCCCTTGTGGTTTAAAGGACCGGAGTGGCTCGAACAAGGTCCGGAAAATTGGCCCAAGGAACCTCAGTTCGGCAAGCGGCCGTTGGAGGAAGAAAATATAGAGATAAAAACGAATTGTTTGGTTAACAAATCAGGAACCGAAGATGGTACGTCTTTCCATGATCAGCTGTTTAATCGTACAAACAGTTTTGTTAAATTGAAGAGGATAGTCGCATGGATTTTGAGATTTGGAACGCGAAAGAAGACGACATCTGCTTTAACAGCCGCAGAATTACATAATGCAAGTGTCGCGTGCATCAAGCTGGCTCAGCATAAGGAATACTCAAAAGACATCAGCGCATTAAAGAACGGTAGATCGCAGCACCTGTCCATGAAATTGCGGCAGGTAAACGCTTTCCTCGATGAACAGGGAATCCTCAGGGTGGGCGGGCGCCTACAACATTCGGCCCTACCCTTTGAGAAAAAACATCCCATACTGCTGTCAAAGAGACACCCACTAAGCAGCATGATAATACAGCATTATCATGAACAATATCTGCACCCTGGTCCGAATACTTTACATTCGATTATCCAACGACAATTCTGGATATTTTCGGCCAGACAATTGATTCGTAGCCAATTGAGACGATGTTTGAAATGTTTTCGGACGAACCCAACTTCCGTTCAGCCCTTTATGGGAAATCTGCCAGCAGCTCGGCTTCACGCATGTAAACCATTTTCGATTTGTGGGGTCGATTTCGGAGGACCCTATGAGCTAGCTATGGCTAGACAAAGAAACCCCAGGAAATATAAGGGATATATTTGTCTGTTCGTGTGTTTTGCAACGCGCGCAGTCCATCTTGAATTAGTATCGGATCTATCTACCCCAGGATTTTTAGCAGCTCTTCGTCGTTTTATCGCACGTCGGGGGTTGATTAAAACGATATATAGTGACTGCGGCACCAATTTCGTTGGAGCAAAAGGACAATTGGAAGAATGGAGACGTGTCGTGTCAGCTAGAGAGTTCAATCACAAAATAGGGGATGAACTGGCCGATCGGGGAATACAGTGGCATTTGAATCCTCCCGCTAGTCCTCACATGGGTGGACTTTGGGAAGCAGGAATAAAATCCGCAAAGAAACTGATAGCTCGTGTTGTGGGATCTCAGCTCTTAACTTACGAAGAATTTTGCACTTTGCTTGTGCAAGTAGAAGCGACATTAAATTCTCGACCGCTGAGCCCTTTAAGTTCAGATCCAAATGATTTTCAAGCTCTAACCCCTGGCCATTTCTTGATGCTAGAACCCCCATCCGCCCTTATTGAACCGGATGTGAGTGAGGTTAAATCATTTAAACAGCGATGGGACTTATTGCGTAAATTGAGTCGTTCGTTTTGGAAGCAGTGGTCGCATGAGTATCTAAATACTTTACAACAGCGTCACAAATGGATAGATCGCCCTCCTAACTTACGCTCCGGAGACTTGGTCCTTATAAAAGAGGAGAATCTCCCCCCTCTACGTTGGAAACTAGGACGGATTGTGAAAACGTTTCCAGGAGTAGATGGTACTGTTAGAGTCGCAGAGGTGCGGACTGTTAATAGCACATTTACAAGGCCTACTGTGAAATTGTGTCCTTTGCCCTGCAATAATCAATGACGGAAATTGCAGGGGGCACTCGGAAAAAATATTGTTTAATGTTGTAAATAGTTAGGTTGGTTCATGTTCCTTTGTTGGATTTATTTTATGATCTACTAATTTTGTTTATTTGATTATTGTTCGTTTGGTTAGTAGGATTTTTGGGATAGTTCAGTTTGGTAGATGGATTATTATTAATTGTTTATAGTTAGTTTCAACTTGCAAATAGTCTATTTCGGCTAGGTCCTGGAATTGTTAACATGTACGACTGTATTACCCCACCTCCTTCTGTCAAGGGTCATCGTTCGCGTGCTGGAATTTGTTATCGTTCGAGATAGACCATAACCCATCGTAACCTATCTCTTTCCCTTCCGTGGGCCTCCCGCCAGGTCGTGGAATCTCCATCTCAGCCCCGATGGAGTGAAGATTCGTTGATCATTCCTCATAGTTGCGATTTGAATCTCCACCCTATCCTACGAGTATAGCTCTGTTGTTTACCAGCACGACGAATCCATCGGGTGTAGAAACGAGGTTTCTAGGTGGGCGGTATGTTAAGGAATGTATAGACCAATTTTTTGCATTGGTGACGGAGGAGGCTGTTCTGCGCGACCGCGCGTTTTCAGTCGCAAAACGCGATTCAGCGTTTTGCTGCCTGTACAAATAGGAGCGCATGAGAAGCGCTCACAGACCAGAGACCAGACCAGACCAGACCAGACCAGACGAGACAGGGATTCGTAGTCGTCGAATCCATCGTGCTCGGTCTCTCTCCAACGCACGACCCCTAGTAAGCACACAACGGGCGGCGACTGATGGGACGATCATAGCCCGGTGCTTACTAGTGCCCTCGAGAACTGAAAAGGTGAGTTGCGCAGGTTCAGACTCTTCTTTCACTAACAATTACATTATTACACTGTAACAAGCTGCCAGAGCCATGGGCCCCTTATACTAAAATGCTCAGAAGGTTTCCCTGAACAACCACTAAGAGTTTGTCGGTGGAGTTCTTGTTCCCCCTATATATATATATATATATATATATATATATATATATATATATATAATAAAAGAAAATGTGATGAGGTCAAATTAAATAACACATATGGATAGCAAAGAGACACAGTGATGCCAACTTACCTGAAATCAGTAGTTGACCCAGTCTGGCATAGGTGGAAGTACAAATTTTCGAGGGCCTGAGCCCCCTTCACCAGAAAGGAAGTGCTGGCAGGCACACAGTTCAGATCTTCCTTCCTGATGAAGTGGTCTCAGGCCCTCAAAAATTTGAAGTTCCACCTATGCCAGACTGGACCATCTATTGATTTCAGGTAAGTCGGCATCACTGTCTCTCTATCCTATCCAAATATATATCAGGAAGGTAAACCAAATTTCTAAATTTTTATTTCATCAAGTTGCACACCTTTCATACAAAAGTGTGTATCTATCTCACACATTATTATTAACAAGTCCCTCATAGATATTTGTATTATTAGATAATTTAATAATGAGTGAATTATGTATGAGATTTGAACTTACATTTTGAAGAATACTGAGCATTTTTGATCAAATAATGGATGGAGAGAAGTTGGACAAAATCCACTATATAAAAAATTATGGTCCAGAGCCATTTGAGCTGATGGCCGTCGATTGGGATTTGACTGAAGCATACTATCAATGAATTGGCAAGCTTCAACAGAAGCTACTAAAGGCATGGAAAAATCATTTTTGAGTACTTTACATCTGATTCCAAAATAAGTGCTTGAATCAAATGGAGGGCAGCCAGTAATCATGGTATATCTAAAAATAGAAAATTACATGATATTTATGAAAGCAAAATATTTATGAATGCATAGGTGTGTTTACTCACATTACGCATCCTAAAGCCCAGATATCTGATTCAACTTTATAGTTATTTCCAGTAAATCCTTCTGGGGAAATGTAGTTTGGTGTTCCACATGTATAACTGAAATTGTATTCATTTAAAAATTAAAACAAAAAGTGTGAGTTTACAGTATGGAGGCATATTTAGTCCTACTTCTATAAAGCTACAGGCTATTGATAAATAAAAGCATAGAAATATGATTATGTACCTTTTTTTTTACTTAATGATGCCAAGTTTGTCTTTTTAAAATATTGGTTATCTTCACAAAGTGTGTAGGCTACTTTACAGACAGAACAGATTGAATACAACTGTGTTAAAAGTGTAGACTATGTGTTGTGTCTGAGGGTTGTGGCATTACTCTGTGTTTGTGTGCTGTACATTTTGGTTATTACATGTTTCTTCACTGTTGTGTTCTGTGTGGTATAGCAATATTTTTCTAAGCATAGACCATTCATGAATGAGATTGCCCATAATTTGTACTGACTGATTACTGAAACAAAATCATAAAACTCTTCACAAATTATTGGTATGACTAATGGAAAATATTATTCGAAAGTAGCAATTTCTCTTTCTAATTTTCGTAAAACACATTTTGTGTCAGGCAAGAGGAATGAAAAACTCGAATATATCTGCAGGACCTATCTTTAAATTTATTCTATGTCAACCACAATTGGTTGTTATATTCACTTTATTTCGAATTATTTGTTAAGTCGAACATGTTTTTTTTTACACGTTTTCTGTTATTAAATGTAACAACCGCATGAAAATTGTAATGACCAATTCACTGCTAGTCTTTTTTGAATATATAAAATCTAAAAAATTTTGGGATCCATCGCCGCTTCAGTTCTTATATTTTTTCGAGTGGCATTGTTGACTTCCGCTACATATTAACAAACCACTCTTTTACACCTAAGCAACGACTGATCTCGCAACAACGGGGGAGCTCTTCTGCAATCGCAATTTGAGTGGCGAATCTTGACTTGTGTCGGTATGCTTTTCAAATCAATAAAGCACCAAAGAAAATTAGGTACATTATTGCTATTTTCTTGCTTTATATTCTGAGGCAGAACGTATCTGCACTCCGCCGTGAATGGAGAAATATGAAAGGATTTAAGACGCCATTTTGTCTATTAAATTGGATTTCTGTAAATGGATTAACTACGACATGTCGAGAGTTGAGAAGGGGAACGGCGTTTATGAAGCAGTAAGATAGAAAGTGGCTAAACGATGTTGCCGACAGAGTAAAGTCGTCAAACAGAATCGGAGAAAAATCGGTTGAGGGTAATGTAAGGTTGGGAAATTATAGTTTTTGAGTTTTAAGCGGTGTTGCTAGTTGTGTTGCAGCTCTTCATGCTATGTAGAAAATATTAAATAATAAAAACTAAATGGACTAGACAAAGTATAAATTGTTACTTACCCGTCGCTGTTACCTACTTCCACGGCAAACCCAAAATCTCCAATTTTCACAATGAAGTCTTTATTCACTAATATATTAGCAGGTTTCAAATCTCTATGAATAATACACTTGCTGTGCAAGTAGTGCAAAGCAAGCAAAATTTGTTGTGCGAAATACCTTACTTCTGGTTCAGTGACAAAAATTCTTTTTCTCAGAACATTCTGCAAAGACTGCATGAAGAATTATTAGCCAAATAAGTGTTTTACTTGCATAACTGAAGTAAAAATCATAATGTTTTTACAAGAATGTGTAATATCAGTATTTCAAATATTTAAATTTATAACACAGTGTCTGAATAATCTTTTATGGAAAATATATTTTGTGAGATATATTATTGATACTTAATATTATTGTCAACTTTGAATAGTTTGATAACCCTACAAATGCATTCTACAATTTTTTATCTTCATTTTTTGTTAACTTCTCAATTATAGTCAATAATATACACCATAATTGTAATTTACAGTTTTTCAAATTAGTATTGTTTATCTAAGTAATTTTATAGACCTAAAACACTCCATTCTGTTAAATATACAACTTTTACTACAAATACTACAGAATATACTGCTAGGCCTACACATCATAATGTCTGGAACTTTTATCATTAACAGAACCTGCTACAATCAAAAATTGAAAAAAAGAATTGTTAAATTTATGATTCCCGTAATTGAAATATTTTTAACAAACATGTATTTCTGAGAAACATTCTAAATTTTGATTCATTCACCCAAATTTTTGATAATTTATAACAAAACTATATCATTAAGTTGCTACATATTGATCTAATTCTTACTGTAGCTGCTTGTAACGAGGGAGGTGGAAGATTAAATTAATGAAAGGAATGAAATAAAACAAGACAAAGTTGATTAAAATTTGACTTAAAAGAAGTTAAGCATTTAATTAACAATTCTTTGTTTCGAAATAAATTTTATTGGAGACTGATAACTTTATTTTCAATTTTTTTTATGCAATATTGTTTAGTAAAACTTATTTTTATTTTAAAAAATAAGCATAATTATTCAAATATAAACAATTAAAAGCATAATGCATATTTTTCAATTTTCGTCACCATAATATTTTTATAAGATTGTATTATGCTATTCCACTACTTTCAATAGAAATTATCCAACTACCTAACATATAATAGTAGTGAAATTATCCTTAAACTTCGCAATATATGATATTTTCAATAAATATTTCATTCCCTCTTCACTGCATGGGAAAAACTCTGCAAATCTTCGTCGGCAAACGTGAGCATTAGCTGTATATGAAAATAGGCAATTTTTTATTTTCTTCTCTCTTTGTCTGATTTATTTTACATATCAACAGCATCTTAAATGTTGATAATGTACGAATGCTTTGAAATAGCAGATAATTTTAATTAATTGATATAATACACCTACCTACCTACACACATACATACATATATAGGACCATATATAAAGACATATACTCGGTTTTTTTCAAAGATCTATATCAAAGTCTTAAAAATGATAAATTTTAAATGATTGACATGAAGTCTTCCCATAAGTACTGAAGAATTTTAAAATACTTGCCATTATACCATGTATAATATGGCATGTGTAATATAAAACTGAAAGTCAAATACAAAAATTTAAGTTTTAAAAATCCAATAAATGCATCCTACCTGGTATGAACACAGTTCCAGCAATAAAATGACTCCTTGTGTCAGATTAAAGATTTTAATTAAGTTTACAACATTTTTATGCTGCAATTTTTTATGAACAGCTATTTCCTCAAAAACCTGAAACAAACATTGGTAATAATGAAAATGAATAAATATTTAACAACCAACAGCATACCTAGATTAAAAATATTTTTCAGTACAAGCAAAATAAAAATTATTTCGTATATTAAAATGTGACAATGAAATTTATTTAGAAAGCATTGTTTTCTTATTCCAATAGTAAATTAATATAATATAGTTTGACACTATTTTTTAAACTACTTTTCTTGTTACAAAATTTTATCTTTCTCTTTAAGACTCTTCAAATATAGAATATCAAACAACTGAAGAAGGGTGATGACATCCCTCAAAATTTAAAGTTCTCTAACAAATAGAATCCATGTTTAACACTTGAGTAAATCAAATTTCGATTCTCTCTTTGCTAAACAACTTATTATTTGAAGTTGCCATTATAGTAATAATTAACTATTACACACACACACGTATATATATAATTTTGTATATTGCTTAGAATGGAGTGATTTTAGCATACCTTCACGCTTCGTATAAAATGGCGTACATTCCATAACCTGATTTAAACTGCACGGCATAAATTTGGTTCGCTTTACAGAAAAATAGCTGAATGGTCTTACTATGAAGCTTAAATAATTTTAAAGTATTCTCAAATTGTCAACCACCATTTGAAAAAGTTAAAACTTTAACATATTTACAATCGAGTAACTTTTCTTTTTAAGTATCTGATGGTAGACAATAAAATCACTATTAAACAAAAATACTAGAATTATAAAACTAAGTTCGCCACTTGAAGACACCGAATGAGTAAATTATACAAAGAGATTTAACTTATTTCAAAGTAAGTGTTAAAGAAAATAATAAAACCTAATGACAATTACTAAATATCAAGACTTCAATGTCAGAGAATAACAAGACAGTATTAGTGACCTCCAACTAGGAAAACATATAGTAACAACAAATTTTGACATGAAAATGTTCGATAGGAATACTGAAAAATAGTCCAAAATTATGATAATTCCAAAACGGTCCGGTTTAGGACGGTGTACAACGGGGTGCAGAAATCAATAGAGGACGGATGAGGACGTTAAGCAAACCTGATAAATTTTCCCTCAAACAGCCATACGACTCATTTATTCGGGTAACAAAGCTGTAAGGCAGTGCACGTTGAGGGGCCTTGGAAAACGAGCCACTGTTTAAGGTGGTTTGTATAAAATCAAGTCCTTGAACCAATTTCAGAGATATGTACTACTAATTAAAACTGTGACGCACTGAAATTGAAATTGTCAAATAAATGAAAAAAGTTGAAGTTAAAATCAGCTTATCGCCGGTCGAATAAAACAGACCCGATCGGAGAGTTGGCGACGTTACTGATTGAGGAAGAAGTCCAAGAGGGAGAAGATCATGCGGAGGAAATAAATTTTGCTCAATCGTCATTGAAAGAGTTCGTATTTCAGCTATATCTAGTGGTGAGAAAAAACAATAAAGATACGTATGGACGCGAATAAATCGATGAGCTGAACCAAGATTTTGGTGATGAACTTCTACGGTATGGAGTGTTATGAGAGGACGGATATACAGCAATAAAAAAGAAATCCGCATCATTAAGTTACAGAGCGAGACTTTCTCCAGACATACCAAAACTGGCTACTGTGAGCAGATTCCAGCACATGATGTACACAAGATACCCCCTTTTTTGAGTAAACAATAACAGTTAGGAATCATTGTATCAGTAAAAGTTGTTTCATTTTAAAAGAGGCACAAGTTACTCTAATATACAAAAAATTATCTGTAGATGATATTTCTACATGTCTGTATCCAGATTTAATGGGTTTCAAAACTTGTGGAAAAATATTTGGAGACAAATGAATATTCTAAATATTCTGAACTATCTACTCTACCCAGTTTCAGAATGTCAAGCAAGGTCCACCAAGTAATAAATCTTTGAATGTTTTGAATGAGCTTCAAAAGAATTTAATCAAAAGAAGTAGGTGACTGGTGTATTCTCAAGATTAAGCAAATGCATTAGATATTATAAACCAGGCCATTATTTGACTACAGCTTCAATAATAAAAAAACAGAGGCTTTCCAAATGGCTGTTAGAATTATATAAAAATGGAAGCAAAAGTTTTGTTTTACATATTATTGCATATCTGTAGGATGCCTTTAGACCTTAACATATACAACAAAATCCAGTAACAATAGTATCCCACATGGTTTTATTCCCAGACAAATCCTTTTATTCTTTTCTTTATATTCAGATGCAACTGTATTCTCTGAGTGTTAATCAATAAAAGAAACTAGTATCAAGCTAAAAGTATCAGCGTTAAGGATAATTCTTAGGGCTATGCATTTAATCCAACTTAAAAGAGAAATTCAGATACAGACAAGTGTTTAACACACCAATGTTGAATATATACAGGAGATACAGCCAAACAGAAATTTGTAAAAGAAATATACAGAATTGAAGTTCAATTCTGTTTAATCGGCTGCCTAAAATGTTAAGATGATGTATTGGTATAAAGACTGAACTGAATATATAAATTAAACATTTGGATAGAAAAGACAGACAGCTGTGCCGACTTACCTGAAACCAGTAGTCGGTCCATTCTGGCCTAGGTGGAAGCTCAAATTTTGGAAGGCCTAAGCCCCCTTCGACAGGCATCAGGAAGGAAAATCTGAACTGCATGCCGGCCGGGCACGAATTGATGAATAAAGTACATCAGCTGATAGACAGCAAATACTGAGACCCAACAAAGACAACAACACTATGCCTCTCTCTAGGTCACAACAATGAAAAAAGACACTAACAGATTGTCTCAATACCACAAAAATAAATGCAAAGTTCTAAAGTTTCAACATCGTTGAACATGTTTTAGCAGCTAGATCCATGGACGTCATCTGGTGACTGATGAGAAGATTTTTTTACATTCAATAACCACAAAAATGGGACATAGAGTAGTAAAGCACTGATTAAATAGGATGAGGATGTATAGTCATATTAATATCCATATATATATAAATATACACACACACACACCTTAGAAGTGAATAGTATTTTTGTTTCTCATTTAATTACATATCTTTTAGGTGTTAATCCTAGAACAACTTTATGATTCATATCTCCATAAAATAAAGGTAAATAAGATAGCTTACCATTTCATAGCTTTCTGTTATACGCTTTGGAATGATTTTCCCAGCATATGATGTAGAGGATCCTGCAACATCATATTTATAGACGCTAGCAAAAGATCCCTGTAATAATAAGAAACATTACAAGAAATTAAGGAATCAGTAAAATTAATGAATGTGATAGAAATATATTATATCGAATGGAAAAAATAGTTTACTTTCAACAACAGGTATGCAAAAACTGAAAAGAAAAACTTAAGTCCTTACTGAAGATTTCTTAAAATTGTGATTCATAATAACGTTCAATGTGCCTCAATAGGTTTTGCCATAGAAATTAATCATTTAACTATTTTTATACATTATGCTACTAATTTTATTTTGAATAAGAACATAAAACCAATAAATGGTTAATTGAAAATTTTAAATAAGTATTTTGTTTATTCATTTTTAATGCTGAATTGAATGATGAGAGAAAGGGATTTCAAAACTCACCAGGAATGTGACAATTCATTTTTTTACTTAATAACACACATTTTATAAAATTCTACATTTTTAAATTTACAAATTTCACAGAATTTCATTTGCCACATAATATATTCAAGGTCGACAAGCTAATGTTCTATTTCATGTTTGAATCAGTCTGCAAGACATGTTCTTCCATGAAAATGGAATTTAAATATATATATATAAGTACTAATGTATTAAAAATTATATTCACATAATTTATAATATATTTGTCGATATATATATAAATTTCCATATATACGTATATGTATTTTCTGATACATTTGTTAAATTTGAAATATTTTAATATTGCAACATAATTTTGTGCTTATAAAACACTGTCTCTGTATTTTGAAATATTTATAGATTGCAGTAATTTTATTTTGTGATAGCATTTTATCATTTGTATTATTTTGTTTTTTTGAAATCTATGTTATGTTTTGATGTTTAAATAGTGTCATATATTTTCCACTTTGGTTTTAATTTATTTTGGTGGTTATTTAACCATTTATAAATTTGCAGATGTGTATTATATAACATATTTATTCTTCATTATAATTTACTTAGTTTATTGATTTTTTTGTTTAGTTTAAACTGTGACATACCTGATATTGTTGATCTATATGTAATATGTATAGCATTCATTCCATTGTCTTTAAATGTTTTAATAATTTTTAGGGTTAATTAATTTATCAATTGCATCAGATAATTGTTTTTTGTAGTTGGAGTCTAGTAGTGTATTGTGTTGGGGATTTTTCTGTACCTAATTTTTCTAGAGGTTGAAATTTTTTTTGTCGATGGTTTTAGAATGGATGTTGAGGTCTCATTGGGTTTTACTGATGAGAGCCATAGTTAATTTTATTTTAATATTCAACTATGTGTCACGATGTATTTATTTAAACACGTGCATAAGTGTATTTTTCACTTCTAATTTTCAGAACCATGTAATCGATGGTATTATTTTGTTCTTTCTGGATGAATGTGATGGCTGTGTGAATATCTGATCAATTGCCACTTGTCATTATTACCAATAATGTATTAGCATATTTTATTACTTCATTTTTCACAATTCCCGATGAATTTAAAGATAAGTAGACTACCATTTGCAGACCTACATGTGTTATCAATACTACGATAAATGTGAACTTTCTTGTTTCTCCAATATTTCTCCTACTATTGTGTTACATTTTCCAATTCATGCAATGATACTTTAAGTACTCTATGCAGAATGTTCGATTTTGTGAATTGGCTCATAAAAAATTATAGTTTTGTGTATTTGATACTATTTTTCTTGTAAGATGATTTAATTTATGGTACAATCAGCGTGTATTCAAATGATAATTATAATTAGATAAGGCTATTAAGTAATGGCATTGAGATAACATTGGTCTTCAGGGAGTATGGAGGATCAGTTTAGACCAAAGGCAGATGAGTCCTCCCCTGAAGATAAATAGAAGGTTTACTGTTGGTAACGCAGGTTTATTTACTCATGCCTCTTCGAATCCTCTTTCTTCCATAACATACATCTTATTTTCTTTAAAAAAATCAAACAAGGAAACACCACTATTAAATCCAACCAGCCATTACATTTTAAATTCAATTAACTATTGGTGGTATCAAATCTTGTTTTTTGCATATAAAGCCTCGTGAATACCAATCGAGCACAACGATAAGCGGCTCCAACTGCTTGGAAATATGGTCCACACAGAGCACATTCACTAAGTTTCCAGTACCTGCACATAGCTTTCAGCTATTTCAAAACTAGGTGTGGCGTGTTAATCGAACATTTTTGTATCCAAGCTGGTAGTGGAGGCACTGTTAAAAAAATGATCGAGTTTCAAATTTTCTTAAGAGAGGTAATTCAATTTATTGATTATTGAGATGGACTACGACAAAAATCCTTTGAAACCAACTTTTGTTGGAACAACGTCAAAAACGAACTTCCACAACGTTCCCGATCGTTTGAAAACGTTTTGCTAGCTAGGTGTGAAGGAGGTTTAAGATGTTGTCTGGTAACTTATCCTATTGGGGATAGTGGGGAAATGAATAAAAAATCTAATACTTACTTTGCCTAGTAGTTCCCCCATCTTTAATGTTTCATTTTCCGACGGGTTGTGCGGATTTTCTAATGTAAGATTCCTGAAGTCATCCTCTTCTGATTTAGTTAAACTCATTTTATGAGCCATAATTTTTCATTAAGCGAACTGGTAACTGAATGAATCAGCGAAATGAGACTGAATGACTATGTAGTCAGACATTTATTTGCCAATGAACTTCATGGTAAATATTTTCCTTTCAACAATCAAAATCTAAACACACTGCATTGACAATCGATACAATCGATCACCTTTCACCATAAATTTAACTGCTTTATGATAATATTCTTGTTTTGAATACTTGGCTGTCTCGTCAGATACTATCTTTTACCTTCAATTCACACTAGCCATATTGATCATTAAAATAACGAGCACCAAAGGGCCCACTGCAGATTCTTTTAGTTATTGATGGCATACTATTTCAGTGCTAATCCGAATATGAATAATGCAATATATAATTAATATGTCTGGTATAAATTATTTAAATAAATTTAATTTAACATCAATGCTACGCGTTCTTGCATAAATCAGGCTTTTTATTTATTAATTTTTAAATAGAAAGATGGGAATAATAAATTAAAGACCTTCTATTGCTTTCTTGTACCCAGGTGAAGGAAGCATCCGCTCTTAAGGTTTTCTCAATTATGCGCCGTCATATCTCGTATAGTCGTGGCTGGAAAATTTGCACTGGGATACGTGCGGGATCTGAACTAATTCCCAAATCAAGGTGGCGAAGGTTTATGTTTTTCAGATTTTTGATTAGGTTTTAGAACAGGATCGAGTAGCATATCGCGGAATAGAATGTATATAACCGAAAGTGCAGTAATCAAATTTAATAACAAGGAGGAAAGCCTACTTTCATTACTAGTTATTTTTACAACTGCATAAAACAGAACTTTGAATGTTTTGCTACTATGATGTTTTTGGGAGTGAAAGCGGACAATACTGTAAGTTTTTGGAGGAACGACAGTTAACCTTGCGAGTGGGCAGAGGGAAGAGCCAGTTGTTGCTGTGAACGCGACGAGGAAGAATGGAAATCTGCCCTTCAAAGATTGAAGCCTTTCCCGGTGCAGTTGTTCAATATATTGTTCTCGGAGCTCAACCGGGTTTTGCATAATTGTAGAACGCAACGTTTATATACATACTAGCTGGGTGCCCGGCGTTGCCCGAGATGACATTTATCCATAACCCCCGAATTTTTCGTTATTTTTATGTAACGCAACTAAATGTGTTATCGGCCGGTTCCATTGTTTAAAAATTTCTACCCCCGTCCAACCCCGAGCAAAACTTAATTTTTTCACAATGAAATTGAGCGACATCCATAACCCCATAATTGACTCGAATCTTGGTCTATTCGCGTTATTTTCATGTAACGCTTCTCAAAACCCCACCTCTAAGCGTGCTCCCATACCATGCCCGTAGGTGTTGAAATTATACACAGAATTTATTTAGTATTATTATGAGTCTCATTGACCCCGAAAAATATTTATTTGGCGCAAATATCGACAGGTTAACATTTTTGAACATTTCTACGCCCGCCCACGTCCGACCAGCCCTCCCACCCACAACCAACTCCGCGCGCTACCCAGGTTGCCATATATAAATTCAGTGACATCTATAACCTCGATTTGTCTCGAATCTATGTTGTTCTCACGTTTTTTTCTTGTAACTGCCCTCCACCCCTACACGTTGGATCGTGTATCGATGTCGACAAAGTTTTTATGAGTTTATTTTCTGGTTTCCTATCTTCGCTTACAAACGGCCTAATTTGTTCCACTATGACGCCTTAATTTAGAACTGAATTTTGTCAAGTAGTTATAATAAGTCAATATGGATGTATAAAATGTATAATAATAATTAATAATAATAAATATGCAAGTTGCCGAAGTTATTTATTTCTATTTAAATGAAACTGCAGTGTGTTTATTAAATTATTTTATTACAGTTAAGTATTTATATACCCAAAAACAGCAAAATTATGTAATAAGATATTTCAGTACATAAGAATTGATTGACTGCAAGATAAAAAAAATTAATTCTCTTGAACTTTTAAACCATTAAAAATTAGGAGATAATTATAGTGTGTGGCATTTATTGTACTAAATAATGTTCCTCTTAATTAAATATAAATAATATTCAAAGAAAAATGCACTGCGGAATACAGAGAACAACGACTCCATTTTGCTTAGTTCTGGGTAAACGCCTCTGACCAAGGCGAGGCAGGAAGAAGGGGCAGGTGTGACGTAGACAAGAAGTTCGCCAACTACTCAGGCCGTCTGCTCCCCTGATGTATCGAGCTCCGTGAAAATCAAACCCCATGTTAAGTCGTTAGTACGAACCAAGTCCCAACAGATGTCATGAGCGCCTCCTTTTTGAAGCGTTTCAATTTTAGTATGGGATTTCGTGATTTTGTCGTGCGGGTTGCTAGTAGAAGTAAAGAAGGTGTCTTATTCCACGAGCAGGTGTCTCAGTCCACGAGTCTAAGCACCGCCCCTAAAGCAGCAGCTCCTCCATTTTACATGCATCGGCACAACTCTGCCTGCCGTTGCTTACTTTGATCTCTCTATTTCTCTCTAGCCGAGAGGAATGAAGAAATGATTTTGAATATATAAATAATCGATAACATTTAGATAGTCACTAAATTAAATTAATAATGTGGAACTTAAATTAGAAATTTTCGAAATTAAATAATTAATTTATTTTTATCAATTTTTTTATGCGGAATGATTTTTGCGTTCCCATATTCATCTTTTTCATATTCCATAATTAATTTTTTAAATCAATAATTACTATATTTACAAATGTAAAATTATAGTCAATCATTATTATTTGTTCCATAACTTTTCAATTAAAGGCCATAATTAATACCCATAAACACAATTAATTGGCTTTTTATAATGAATAATAAATCATGTTAATTAAAAGCAAGTAAATGATAAACAAATATTGTGTGATAAGTAATAATTGGTCTATTATTTGTTACGTTAGTTATGTAATTATTTTACTATTAAAACACAGGTTTTAACTACGTATTTTCAATTTAAAAACCAATAAAAATAACACACTGTGCCCGCATTGAGCCTGATGCCATGGTGAGCCTTGTAAAACCAAGACGTATTTTGTATGATAATGTTCATTATGTTTTCTATTATTGTTGTTGCATAATAATAGAAATTAATTTGAAAATAATCTCCTTAATTTTATTTGCACTGTGTGACGCGATATACACAGAAAATAGCGACGTTTTGTTAAGTAATTTAATAATCGCGCCATTTTAAATTTAACAAAATACGACTGAAAGTTTAGTGTTTTTGAAATATAAACTGATTAATTATTTGTTACAGAACGCCTAATGATGTCTGGGGTTAGAAAAAGCGTTTTTGGATTGATAATAATTTCATTGGAAGACGCCACGGCATCTATGTCGAAAAAGTTTTTAAATTTATGAATTTATTTCCTGGTTTCCTATCTTCGCTTACAAACAGCCTAATTTGTTCCAATAAATATGACGCCTAAATTTAGATCTGAGATTTGTCAAGTAGTTATAATAAGTCAATCTGGATATAGAAAACAATAGTAATAATAGTAATTATACTCATATAACATCGGTAGAAACACTATCAATCTCTTTAACCCCTAAAAATTTTTATCCGCCTAAAATATCGACTGTTTTAGATTGTTTGAATGTTTCAACCCCCGACCCTATGCGTGCTATCCTCTCATACCGAAAAGGGTTGTAATTTTACAAAAAAAACATAGGTGGAAATACTATCAACGTAATTGACCCTGATAATTATTTATTCCACTCAAATATCGACCATTTAACTTGTTTGAAATCTTCCATTCCCGTTCAAACCCTTTCCCCTGGGTTTTAAATGGCCACTTGAATGTCATAATTAAACTCACCGACATCCGTTACCCTGTATTTGACTCCAATATCGGTTGTATTCCCGTTATTTTCTTGTAATACCTGTCCAGCCCCACTCCTAACGGCGCTCCTTTCCCATGATATGAGGGTTTGAAATTATACTCATAGAACATCGGTATAAACACTATCAATCTCTTTCACCCCTAAAATTATTTATCAGACACAAATATCGGCTGTTTTAACATGTTTGAATATTTCAGCCCTCGTCAATCCCCACTCCTGGGGTTGGTAAATGTTTCTCACCCCGACAGTGTTTGTTTCCTGGTCGCAAAGAACACATGTATGAAATTTGTTCCACCGGTGTATATATATATATATATATACATATATATATATAAACACTCTGTTTTATTTATTAGATACTAGCTGGGTGCCCGGCGTTGCCCGAGATGTCATTTATCTATAACCATCCATAAGACTCCAATTTTGGTTACTTTTGCGCTATTTTTATGTAAAGCTCCTCGAACCCTATCCCTAAATGTGCTCACCTCCCATGCCGAAGGCGGATGAAGTCATTGACTAAATATATCGGCCGTTGTTACATGTTAGAAGATGACCACCCCCACAAATATGCGATAATGAAAAAGAATGTATTCCACGCAAAAATCGGCCGATTACATTGTCTGAAAATTTATTCCCCCGCCCAACACCTCCCAAACCCGTCGCGTTACCCCCCCAGGGTTGTCACAATTAGATTCAGCGACATTCATAGTCTCGGAATTGATTCGAATCTCGGTTGTTTTTGCGGGATTTTATTTAACGTACCTCCACGCCACCCCTAAGCTTGCTCCCCTCACAGGGGTTAAATTATACACAAACAACATCGGTATAAATACTTTCAAAGTAATTAACCCCAGGAAATAATTATCGCAAATATCGACCGTTTAACATGTTTGAAATTTTACACCCCCGACCACTCCCGCTTCGGGGACTTAAACGGTCAAGTTTAATGTCATAATTAAACTCAGTGACAATCCTGATAGTTTCTGGTTTATTTTTATCTAATGCTACTTCCACGCCAACCCCTAAGGGTGCACCCTTCCGAGTCCGAAAGGGGTTGAAATTATACACAGAGAACATGTAGGGAAATTTTATTAATCTAATTCATCCCGAAATATATTTAATTGACGAAAAAACAGCCGGTCAACTCATCCCAACCCAGCCGATACCCGCGCGTTGTCCAGATTGTCATAAATAAATTCAGCGACATCCATTACCTTCGATTTGACTCGAATATCGGTTGTTTTCCCGTTATTTTCAAGGAAATTAATTAAACTCAGTGACAATCCCGATAGTTTCTGGTTTCTTTTTATGTAATGCTACTACACGCCCACCCTTAAGGGTGCACCCTTATGAGTCCGAAAGGGGTTGAAATTATACACAGAGAACATGTAGGGAAATTTTATTAATCTAATTCATCCCGAAATATATTTAATCGACGCAAAAAACAGCCGGTAACTCATCCCAACCCGGCCGATACCCGCGCGTTGTCCAGATTGTCATAAATAAGTTCAGGGACATCCATGACCTTCGATTTGACTCGAATCTCGGTTGTTTTCCCGTTATTTTCAAGGAAATCCCCTCCAGCCCCAACCCTATCATGCCTACAAACAACATCGGTAGAAATACTATCAACGTCAATGGTCCCGGCATTTATTTATTCCACGCTAATATCGATGATTTCACATGTTAGAAAATTTCCATCCCATCCACTCCCGCCCCTTGGGGCTAAACGGGCAATTTGGTGCTATAATTGAACTGGATGACATCCATAACCTTGGATTTGACTACAATCTCGGTTGTATTCGCGTTATTTTATTGCAGCGTTCCTCTACCCAACACCTAAAAGTGCTCTACTGATAATCCCGACCCGCTTCTGGGGGTGGTAGACGCGTCTCACCCTAACAGTCGGTAGAAACACTATTAATATCTGTGACCCCTAAAAATATTTATCCGACTGAAATATAGACTGTTTTAGCATGTTTAAATATATCAATCCCCGTCCACCCCCGCTTCTGGGGGTGGTAGACGCGTCTCACCACGACAGTGTTTGTTTCCTGGTCGCAAAGAACACGTGTACGAAATTTCGACAGTGTTGTTTTCCTGGTCGCAAAGAACACGTGTACGAAATTTGGTGAAATTTGATCCACCGGTATAGATTTGTATTCTCCACCCTAAACCCTAAGGGTGCCCTTTTCCCAGGGTGTAGGGGATGAAAATTATATTCAGAAAACATCGGTAGAAACACCGTAAATATCTTGGTCCCCTAAAAATTATTATCCGACTAAAATATCGGCTGTTTTAGCATGTTTAAATATTTCAACCCCCGTGCATCCCCGCTTCTGGGGGTGGTAGACATGTCTCACCCCGACAGTGTTTGTTTCCTGTTCGTAAAGAACACGTGTACGAAATTTGGTGAAATTTGCTCTACCGGTGTAGATTTGTATAACGAACATACAAATATACATACAAACAAACATACAAACAAACATACAAACAAACAAACAAACATACATACACTCTCTTTTATTTATAAGATTAGGACACAAGACAACCTGCTAAATCGGGACACCGGTTTTCAATTGAGCAAGACTTGGGACCCAGCTATAACATTGTTAAGACAAGGGGTCCGGAGCTCTATTGTGGCTGGGGTTGCTGAGGGTAATGTACCTCGGCGAGTGGCTGGCCTTTTGACTGATGCTGACATGGCGGAGGCGGACTGTTGACTGAGCGCTGATTGGCTCTCACAGCGTGATGATTCAGTAGAGCATATCTATATAATAAAAAAGGATGTATATTTGTATGTATGTATGTATGTATGTATGTATGTATGTTGTTCTTTATACAAATTTTATCGCGTGGACAGAATGCAACAAAAATTGGTACACATATTCTTCAAAATACGAGAAACGGTACTGTGAGGGTGAGAAACGCCTAGCATACATGTGGAAAGAATTATAATTAAAAACCGTGATCATTAAATATTAAATTACTGCGCGCCAAGAGACAATGACGTCACGCGAGAGAGAGACGTTACTACGCAACGAACAAAGGAAATAAACCCTTTATTAGGAATGAAATAAAGCAGAAATATGTTCTTTAAATAAAAAGTATAATTTTATACAGCAATACTCCATCGAATGGTAATAAAGAAGAATACGAATTACTTTACCATCCTTGCGGAAAATGTAAATAAATTTTCGCGCTATATTAGTTGTGAGTCTAGCTAACAATTTCATCAATGTAATATTTCGTAATGTATGAAGACTGAGTGACAATTGACAATTATATCCTGAAATACTTAAGGAATATATTTAAGTATTCACTTAAATACTTTTTCGAGTTTATATAAATAAGTACACGAGCAACGCCGGGCACCCAGATAGTCTATATAATAAAAAAGGATGTATATTTGTATGTATGTATGTATGTATTTATGTTGTTCTTTATACAAATTTTATCGCGTGGACAGAATGCAACAAAAATTGGTACACATATTCTTCAAAATACGAGAAACGGTACTGTGAGGGTGAGAAACGCCTAGCATACATGTGGAAAGAATTATAATTAAAAACCGTGATCATTAAATATTAAATTACTGCGCGCCAAGAGACAATGACGTCACGCGAGAGAGAGACGTTACTACGCAACGAACAAACGAAATAAACCCTTTATTAGGAATGAAATAAAGCAGAAATATGTTCTTTAAATAAAAAGTATAATTTTATACAGCAATACTCCATCGAATGGTAATAAAGAAGAATACGAATTACTTTACCATCCTTGCGGAAAATGTAAATAAATTTTCGCGCTATATTAGTTGTGAGTCTAGCTAACAATTTCATCAATGTAATATTTCGTAATGTATGAAGACTGAGTGACAATTGACAATTATATCCTGAAATACTTAAGGAATATATTTAAGTATTCAATTAAATACTTTTTCGAGTTTATATAAATAAGTACACGAGCAACGCCGGGCACCCAGCTAGTATATAATATGCAATAGAATGGTTCCGACACTAGACTTCCCAGAGAGCTCTGGCGGGGGCTACCTTTGGGGATGCTCTCACATCTCTCTGGATTTTTTGAACTAAGGTTCCCACATGCCGAGGCACCTCGGTCTGTTTTGAGAGGTGTATGTTCCGGGGTCGCAGACCTTGGGCATACGGCAAGAGTTGTCCCCTATTCCTATTGGAATAGTCGGCCAGCTGCCTCCTAAACAGGCCAAGGCATGGCGAGGGGTAAGCTGCGTCCCCACAGCAAACTCCTCTCCCGTCATCGGAAGGGCGTGGGACAAGTACCAAATGCCCGACCTACCCGATGCAGGTTTTTCTTTAGGCGAATGCCGGTTAGGATCCTTAAACCATAGCCCGGGGGCCCTAGTAACCCATGGCTACCTTCCTCTACCCTTCCGCATCCCCCCTTTCTAATCCCTTCCTATGCTATTAAAGGGGAGTTGCCCAAAGTGGATTACCCTCATGTAGCCTGTTACCTAAAAAAAAAAAAGGTTCCGACACTTCGCCTAGAAGAAGACGACAGAGCTTTTAGTCGTCGAAACGTTGCGTTCTACAATTATGCAAAACCCGGTTGAGCTCCGAGAACAATATATTGAATCTGCCCTTAGTTGAGGAGTCAGCAAACTTAATTACTACTGACCCATGGCAACGTGCGACAAGGAAATTTTCTATTTCCTCCCAAAAACACACTGTAAAGTAAAGACTGGAAGCCTCTGGCTAAGTTCGAAATATGTAAACAAATTTTGTGTTACTTCCCATCAAGGATAAACCGACCTTAGCACATAAGAAATCTTTAGTAATAATTAAATTTAAGATTATTGTAATGCACATTTATTTTCCAAGATCATAAAAATAAATTTGAGCTACCGTGGTTGTATTTGTAGCAAAAATTTGTTATTTCATTATATTTCCCTGTCGTTTCAATCCCAAATTAATTCTTTGACGTCAAATACTGCAACAACTGACGTCACTCCCATTCTCATGCTCTGAGTTGGTCCTGAACCCGAATGTGTTCCAGTCGGTATTTGTCCTACGTTATTCGTATGTTCATCATATAAAATTTAGATAAACGCGAAATAAAATCGTCACATTATATATAGAGTAAGTAAAAAACTTAGTTTTAAACGAGCAACAAAAATTGCACATTGCTGGCAATAATTTAGGAAATATGGCCATGCAATATGTTTCCAGCAATATTCCAGTCACAGTGCAGCCTAAGCACTTCCCGCATACACGTAGTACAATAATAATGGCCGAAAATGAAGTGCTTAATAGCGCAGCATTAATTGTGATAAAACAATTCACAATTTAATCAACGAAAAAAAATTGACAATTACTTATTTAAAAACTTCACCAGAAAGTCGAAGGGCGACTATTTGCTTAAAAAAATTAAGCCCATGATTGAGAAAAAGGAGACGGTGATGAGGAAAACAATCTTGGCGACAGGAGACTCCTAGAAATCTTTGATGTATTTAATCAGTGTATTCGATTGTTCAATTTCGCACATCGTTCGAAATGTATGTGTTGATTTAATGGAACGATTAAATGAATTTATGAAGGTATCTAAAGGCTAGGTCTCTTTATTTGTTAAATATTAATTTTAAAATTAGAAATTAACTTATCTTGTTATTTTCATTTTTCGCGTACGACATAACTGATAAAAATTTGCAAATATTTCTAACGGTCGATTTTTGCGCCAAATAAATATATTTCTGGATCAATGAGCCTTAAAATATATCTCTACATGTTTGGGAGGGAAGCATCCTTAAGGGTGGGGTGGTTTGACATTACTTAAAATTTTGCAAAACAATCGAGATTCGAGTTGAATCCAAGGTCTTGTATGTCACTGAGCTTAATTATGATAATTAACTTTCTGTTTAATTCTCCCAAGCGTAGATGGTATTTTTAAAACATGTTAATAGGCCGATATTAGCGTCGCAATAATATTTTACGAACGGGGCTATATAAACAACCCTACCTACTTTGAACGGAACTTCACCTGAAGAAGATGGCGGTGCAAGCCACCGAAACGTTGTGGAAATTAAACGACGCTACCCGGTTGGAATCCCGAGAAAACATTATCTAGCAGTTACACCGGGAAAACCTACGTTCCTCATTTTTCGGGGTTAATTAAATTCATAATATTTCTGTAGATGCTCTCTGTGTATAATTTCAATCCCTGTCGGCATGGAAGGGAGCAAGCTTAGGGGTGGGGTTTGGTGGGACGTTACATGAAAATAACGCTAATACGATTGGAATCAAATCCGGGGGTATATTTATCACTGAATTTAATTATGACATTCAACTTTTTGTTTAACCCAAAGTAGAGTGGAGACGTGGGTGGAAATATTGTAAAATGTTGAAACGGACGATATGATTTATGAAAGAAAGTTTTTCGGAGTCAATGAGTGCAACCCCTTTCGGCATGGGATGTGAACACGTGTGGGGTTAGGGGGTGAAGTGCATTACATAAAAATAACGCAAAAACAACCGAGACTGGATTCTAATTGGGGGTTATGGATGTACGACATTCCGGCCAACGCCGGGCACCCATCTAGTATTTAATATAATTCATTTAACAAAATTTAACTTGTTACATTAAAATTTTGTTTGTGAAAATAGATTTAACATTTATCATATTTAGGTGAGTGTTTCTTAGCTTGTTGTTAATAGTATAATAAGTTTTGTTCAACCACTTTTATTAATTCATTGGCTTCTTGATAATACAAATTTATTTTGTACAATTTCTCCTCATGAAGACCTGAGGAAGGTACAAACACGTACCGAAACATTGTCGTAAAAATATATAAAAATATTGTCTTGTATTAGTCAAAAAACTGCATTAGATATTTAATAAAATTGTATATTATCTTTTATGTGAAACTTATTTATTACCTTTGTTCTGAGATTATTTTTGTTTTATCCTTCAAAGAAAATGTGTTTTGTAAAGAAGTTGTTTGAACCAACAGAATGCTGCATGTCTACACAAATACTTATTCACCATAGTAATTACCCTCGCTCAAAGAGAGACAGTATTTGAAATTGAATTAGTTCATGATAATGTCGTAAATGTTTGTAAAAAATGTTTGTGAAATAAAGCTTGCAAACATCCTCGTGGGTGTGAATAAGTGCCTCGGAAAAACTTCTAAAGACTGTGCTTTTTCAATAGGATGTGAAAATAGTTTTTACATTTAGAATATTTAGGTGAATGTTTCCTAGTTTCTTTGTGTTAATAGTATAATATTTTTTGTTCAACCACTTTTATAAATTCATTGGCTTCTTGATAATACAAATTTATTTTGTACAATTTCTCCGCAGAAAAGACCTGATGAAGGTACAAACAAACACGTACCGGAACGTTGTCGTAAATAAATAAAATATTGTCTGGGATTGGTCAAAAAACTGCATTATTTATTTCATATAAACATCCTTCATATAAATATCGTTCTCAGATATCATTGTATCTGCTGTCCAATGACGTCATCGCACCTCGGAGTCGCTGCTCACAGAACCTCTGGATTTTGTTGACCAAGAAAATATTTTTCGGTTCAATCAATACCTACATACATTATCAATCATTTATAGTAATTATATTTTTATTTTAATTACAGGGTTCTCAGGAGCTTAAAAAATTAAAAATAAAAAGTGCGGAAGAGGAACTGAGGATATAACAAATCTAAAAAATCTCTTTTTCGTGTTTTTTTAGAGTAACAGGCAACATGAGGGTAATCCACATGGTGACAACTCCCTTTAATAGCATTGGAAGGGATTTGAAAAAGGAGGATGCGGAAAGGTAGAGAAAGAATGTAGCCAAGGGCCCCCGGGCTTAAAATCACTCTCAGAACTGGCTGCGTGCGTGTAAACGGTCTCAGCGGACTCTCGAGAGTTGCCATTAAGAGTTGCTCTCGGAGAGTGAACTCGGGCGAATTTCACTCTCCCGTGGAAAGGGCTCTGAGAGTAACTATATATATATTTTTTCATTAATTCGTTTTTGTAAATAAGAAAGACAATTTCTAGTAATATTTTATTACTTATATACACAAGAAAACCAAGAAAACACTTTTAAGAAGAAAGATACAATTTTGCTACTAACCATTTTCCCCAATTTCACTACAGTGCATCGGAAACTCGTATTTGTGCGCAGACTACATGGAACCGGGTTGGTGTCCCAACTCCTTATTATCTAAAAAATCGTTGCCGGCGGGGTTTGTGGGCACTCTGCGGAAGGCCAGGTGGCTTGCGGATTTGGATTTGGGTTGTAAATAATCTGGCCGTCTGGTCCGGTATTGCATGGCGACGGTATTTGATCGAAATAGACGTTGTTAGTCACTTCCAGTTGTCCATCTTCGGTCACGTACAGTGCGTTGTTGCGTGGTTGCGATCCGTGATGTTGCTGATACATGGGCTGAAACATACACGCTTTTGTTACATTCGTACTTGGCTGATTTCAGACAATGATGTTGCGCATATCTTATACTTGCTGGGTGCCGGCGTTACCCGTGTATTTATTAATACAAGCCCGAAAAATTATTTAATTCTACATTACTCTATAATTCAAGAAGGGATTTAATTGAACCTATGCAGAGAGATGCAAATTTCATCGGTGCCATTTGCCAAGCATAAATACTACCGATAACAAATACATAAAAATACTTTTAGCATTTAACTGTAGTATTTTACGTTACTTAAATTTTATGATTAATTCATAGTAAATTCAGTAATTTTTAATTTTTGCGGATCAGAAAACAGTATTATTAATTTCGCACTTTTCAACTTTCCTAAAAAATGTGGTTTTCGTTGCTTACGTTAATATGAGTTAGGTTATCTCAAGTTAGGGATTAAAATAATTCTACAAATTGTTGAATATAAAGCCAAATGGCTTGTTAGTAGTGATCACTTGACTACACTCACATCCGGTAGGCAGCGGTATTTCGCCAATATGCAGGATACTACATTAATGATAAAGGTAGAGTTGTCCGTCGCCCCAGCTTCAGTTGCTTCTTTCGAACATTCATCGATCTGAGGAATAAGAAGATAATTGCGATTGATGAATTACATGCGGAAAAGCCTTATATATATATATATATATATATGAGGTAGTCCCAGAAATACAAATAAAACTAAAAGTTTTTGAAAAAATATTATTATTTATCAACGTAGAGAGCTCGATACACTTTTTTGTGTAAATATATGGTTCGATATAGCTTTTCCAGAATGGGCTGGACCATCTTCTCTCATAGTGTAATACATGTAGAAAAAGTTTGGAGGTTACTCTTGAGGTAGTAAAGGTTCTATTATATATTATTTGCGTCTCATTCGTTTTAAATTGACTGCCTCTTACAAATAAAATTGAAGTGGTCGCGTCGGTGACTGTTTGAATGATCAGCCTCATGCCGTAGTTCATAATTCCTACCTAACCCTCAAAACATTGAACAGACTTATTCACTATTAGAAAGATTGTCTTCAAAGATTATTTTTTACAAATCTTTCGTTTCGCCCTATATACTCAAATTTCTGCTTTAAGCAACCTATATAATGGAAAACATAAATATATCTATTTTAATTATAGGCAATTATTTTTAAAAATCATAACACGATGTTTTAAAATACTAAAAATAATATTAATTAAATTTATCTTACCAAGTTTGCCGTACTAGCACGTGCAATACATTTCTCGAAGTTGCAGTACGTTTGAGATGAATTGTTAACCTGGAACAGATGATATTTTCGAATGAATTCACTTTTAAATTTGTAAGAAAATATTGTGGGTTTATTGTACGATGCTGGGAACTCAAGAATACCGAGATTCAAATTTGTAAATAATGCTTATTAACTGTTGATAATTAAAAGTTTTGGAACGGTTAGATCCACCACCTTAATCATGTATGTGATATCGAGTGTGTTTCAGTCTCATATGTCTCTGGAAGTTGAAAGTTTTCAATTCATGAGCATTAAAAATATCTATATCAGATGAAAGGAAATTGTAAGCATGTTTGTAATCATCATAAAATACTTTGAGAATAGCTTGAATGATTTCAGTTAACGGATAAATGTTATATTGGAGGAGATAGTAAACAAATAATTTTTTTTCCAAAACGAATAGCTTATGTATAGAGTCATTAAGTAAAAGAGGAATAAAACAGAAAACCAATTACTTACAACAAGGTCCCTGCATTTGTCGTACGGCGGTTGCGTCAGGTAAGACTGTCCACACCTGGCCATCAGATCATACGCCTCTTGGGACTGAAAGATGCAGAAGAAAATAAATTATGAACTTATTAACCAATAAATTATTCATCAAAAGTATACTTGATAGTCTCATTATGAGACAACTGGCTAACTATTGATCTTAGAATTTGCAACTGTCTACTTACGGGCTCTATTGTTCCCACTCCCACACTATTTCGAAGTGTATCTTAGTTATAATGCATCACAGATATCCTTCAGGCCACTCGTCGATCAACCAATTTTTACTCTCCTGCCATTCACATTTTCTAATCACAATATTTTATTACTAAATAAAATTAGGAGTCAAATTTATTTCTATTAATTAAACAATCAGGTATGAATAGCGTTACGGAATAAGCGGTATGTCTGTAAATTGGTATTGATATGAATTCCTTGTCCTGAACCACATTCTCCATATCATATTCACCCGTGGGAACTAATCAACTATTCTGAATTTAGGGATCAAATAATTGATGCAGTTCTAGAGTTCGTAATCATTTACCAGACACATGTATACAAATAATTTAATAGAGAACACCCTAAATATCACATTTCATTACTACCGCACATTTTGATTTCAAGCTACATTATTTCAGCGCTAATGCAGACGGGAAAGAATTTGATACAAATCGTCTCGTACTTGAGTTGTTCATTTAATGAAATGTGTGTAATACAAAAAATCGATGTGGATGAATAAATATATTCATTTTATTTTAAACCACCAGAAGCATAAGGTATAAAATTCCGTACAGAAAGTTTTAATATATGTTCTGTACTTTCAACAACCACAGAAAACAAGATTTCAAACTGCTTTTATTATACCGAGGACTATGTGGTGTAAATCACGAAATTCAAATAGATTTTCATTTCATGTCATTTTCAAGTATGAACACTTTTTCAATCGCAACCAATAGATTTGTAAATTTGATTAAACTTCAACAATCCACATTTGTGTAGCATTAGAACTGAATTTCTTTGAAAACCATTTCATGTAATTGAAAATGATATTTTAAATCTCAATCGGCAAAAAGTAAATTAAATCTTTTCTTTATTTTTATTAACGAAAATATAATCAGAATTGCCTAAATTTAGTTCGGTATTTTTGCCTTTTTTTGAATTTTATATCTCGTTTTCAGTCTCAGTAAACTTGTTTACTGCTAGGACAGTTGTAAGATATATTTCATAAAACTTAAATTACAATGAGAAAGAAAATGATTTTCTCACTGAATCGGAATTGCAGCGGAGACTTTTTTCAAAAGTTGTCCTTATATCTTAGAAGAAATAAGTTTTCGTCGTACGAAAGTGACAAACAGTATCGCCAGCTGACGAGCTGAACCTACGGTAATTCGTACTTCATTTCTAAGAATTCAAGTTATTCGAGTAATTTAATTATTCTTCTTAAATTTTCTGAGTCTAGATGTTGTTAAAATAAATTTTGAAAAATATTTTTCATTAATTTTGAATATTTTTAGTGTGATTAACGTGTTGTAGAAATTCCATATTTCATTATAATACATAACTTGTAGAAAAGAATTGATTCTAAAGTCTATTTTTAATGTCGTCGTTAAATTCAAGTACCCACACTGATTTTTTATTGAAATGGAAGAAAAAATAAGTGATGCGCGTAAAATTACATCGACCTTGATGTGGAGATTAATTAAAAATAATAGAGTGCAATGCAAGTCGATGACGGTATTCAGTATATTAATGTGCAAGTTGTTTACGATTAGTCCATGGAAATTGCAGGCAACTGCATAAAAGTGTAATAAATATTCTCTCTTACACCCCAATAGACTAGGGTATATAAATCTACCTTGACCCGATTACCACGAGATTGAACATCCGAAACTTTTTTCATTTCCCTATTCTATGAACTCAAGAGTAATTTTCAAATATAGAAACAACATAAAATAAAAAAATGCGTCACAGAGTATTTGTGAATCAATACCTGTCTCTGTTTGGAGTAAGTGCATAAACATCCGTTACAAGCGTCAATATCCTTGATTTCAACCCAATTACTCTTGCACGCGGTTTCAAGATGAATGCTGAATCTGGCACTGCAAAAACGGAGACGGTGTAAGAGCCATTCATGACTGCGTGAACGTACCTGATTTCTTGACCGTGAAGTTACCTGGCAACCGGACCCGACAATGTGAATCCCCAAACACACGAAATGAAGCCGAGCAACAGAAACATGTTGAACCCCATTGTGGAATACGTAGGTAACGACGTACCTCTCTCTATATACACCTCGGCCTCCCGGAAATGGCAAATGGTGGGGAAGCCCCTAATGACCTGTGTGAATATTACCCAACAATCTGCAAAAGTGGAAACTATTTAACTCAACCAAAATTGTCTTGATTTCTAGTGCCAGTAATCAGCCATTAATTCAGTTGTCACCTTAAATGCCTTGCCTTGGATTTTTAAAAGACTGAATGCCTCAAATTTGAATAGATACACTTCGAGGACAAGATTTAATCGTATCATCGCCTTCCGAATCTGTTGTATATCAGGGAGCCAACTAAAAAATAGCTAATTACTAATGCACATGCCATTAGGCACGCAATTCATATATATATATATATATATATATATATGAGCAGAAAAAATCAAAAACAGTCTCCATTTTGTTAAATAATTAGTTGGAAGCTTTCAACTCTTTGGTTATAACCATCCTTCCTGCCCTAAAATTAAAATCACAATAACTTTAAAAAATATTAGTACCTATAGGTACTTAGTTACTAATATAAAACTATGTTGTTTATTCAACAAGGTCTGTTCTTAGTTTAAGTTTAGTTTAGTTTAAGAACAGACCTTGTTGAATAAACATATATATATATATATATATATATATATATATATATATATATAAATGTTTGTATGTATACTAGCTGCGTGACTGGCGTTGCTGCTTATTTAATTTTATTAGGTCGGAAAAGAAATTAATTCGATACGAATCTCTTGGTCATTTCGAATATTTTCACATTTATTTACGGGACTGAACCCGTAACTTAATCGGCATCGGAAGTGCCACTGTTCATCTCATTGGCATCACAAGCCACGGATTCGACACATTTAACACTCCCCCCGCCATACATTTATACGGGCTGAACATCATCCTAACGGATACAATGAATGTCACTATCCAACGCAGCGAACTGTAAAAATTTTGATTCAACAATACATAGGTATTTATAAAATATGAACATGTTTTAAAATGCTCGATTTTGTACTCGACGTAACATCGCCCGTGCTTGGTTGAATGTTTGGGAATACACACACACACACACACACACACACACACACACACACACACACACACACACACACATATATATATATATATATATATATATATATAAAGACAACTGGTTGAAATGTAAACTCTACTATGTGAAATTCGATAATTGTTTTGACGGTTAAGAGATAAATTGGTAAGCTGTTTTCAAATTGCACATGTAGGCCTAACTTATTTTTCTCCATTTCTTTCCAACTATGTGAGCTGAAAGCTTCGGTGTATTATTATTGTGACGTGAATTTTGAGAACTCATTTTGGTATTTTCATTACTTGTGTAAGACTTTCAAATAAAAATACGCGTGGTTCTTTTAAGGGAGTCGAAAATAATTCAACAGTAGCCTCTAGGTCATTTATAAAATTTTATGACTAACCCATTCTTGCATACCAATTGGTGGTGGTGGTGGAGCTGGTGGTGTGTCTGTGTGTCTGTGTGTGTGGGGGGGGGGGGGGGGAGGGTTTGATGATGAACACATGACAAGCGATTTTGGGAGCATTACTGTTCATAACAGCGACACACAGAAAAATTATGGATTCAACACAAATAAGGGGCCATTTTCCGTTCTTTATCCCATTCTCACTTCCAACCCCATATCAATGCCGAGGACTTCCCCGTCTATATGCCGGAATGATGGTAAGGGGTAGCTGAGCTTCATGAAAACAGACACGATGAGTGTCACACCAATTCCGGTGTTTTTATAAACAAAACCCCTTCTCACCCCCACCCGATTTTGATGAGATAAAACTCGAAACTGGACAAGATGAATGTCGGTATTCAACTGAACCACTCCCAAAACCGTGGATTCAACACTGATCTCGAGGTTTTCACATTTTTTTTATGACACACCTCCCTCCGTTATATTTAGGGATCATCGACTCCCTTGCAGTTTCGGGTTGAAATTAGTCTCAACCTACGTCAAGAGACATGTTATTAGCCACAGCGAACCAGTAAACTAGATATTCGATGGTAATATCGGTTTTCACATTTTCTTTAAATAATTCCAATCACAATAACCAATAATCAAACTGGCGAGAAAAAATTTATCCGAAGCTGAAATAAATTGATTATATATATATATATGTATAAAATACATATAATTACGCACCATCTATGTATGTAACTATAAAAGTGTTGTTTAGTCTGTATTCCGTTTTCAGGTGCATATTTCACAAATCTAAATAAGTACGATAATGTCATTGCTCTGAATTGTTTGAATTTTATTAGGGTGATTTTTGAATGCATATAACAGCAAGTCGAAAGTTTTTGAGTTATAAATTTTAAGAACACATAAAATCCTGGGCCTGGTAATAAATGTTTTTTAATCTCGATAACACTGAATATATTTTTCTGTAAGCAAAGTGTATGGACCTTTATTTTTTTTTGAGGCATCTGTAACTTGAATTTTGTATCTGGACATGTTACGAAATTGATTGTTTTCCCAACTTCAAGAAAGTAGGAATGATTTCATATTCTTACAGGATGATGCTGCGCCTGACTTCCTCTTGAGATATCCGCATGACTCAATTCCTTTCGAAGAGGCGCGAAAGAAAATGTGATAATAGCAAATATGCCTGTCACTCTTGAAGATCTATAATCTCGAATTGTTACAGCAGTGAATACAATAACTAGAGACCAGTTAATTCGTGTCTCACTAAACATGGATTTCCTTTTCGATGTTAGTTGCGAAACAAATTATGCTTATAACGAGTGTGTAATATAAACCTTTAAGTATTCCTCTGTCCAGTAATGTGCTTCTATCTTTGAATATTTCGTGAGAAATAAAACGCAGAAATCTGCTCTTAATTTCTGAAAGAATATATATATTTTCAGTAAAGTCATCAATTTGAATACAAAAATTTCCTTTAAATGACCTGTTTAATCTACGGAGTACTGCATCAAGGCTGGTAGCGTGTATTCAGAAAAGTTTATGCTAATTAAATTTATATTTCAGAAATTTTCCATTTCGTCATGTCTCACTACAAAATAGAGCTTGAATCTGTGGCTGAAATTTTAAAGCGAATAGCGTCATAGCTTATTTATTTCTCAATTCATCGGTCTTATGACATGTTTGGTGTATACCAACCTCCAAATATCGCTTTACTTTCTGTAAAAAAAACCCGTCTTTAATTGTATGGTCTATGTTCGTAGTACAACTATACGCGTCGCATCTACCTGCTAAAATACTCTAAGTGAATATTTCGTTGGATTTTATATTCCTACAAAGCACAACAAAGACAAAATTAACATTCAGATTTATATCAATTTACAACTTGCGCAGCTGCTTATTATTCAAGATTTACTTTTTACCGTACACGTTAATGTATAATATTTATTGGACTACAAAGTTATATTTAACCACCTATTAACAGGGTTTTTATTATTTAAAAAATTAAAGTAAAATAAATTTACTTAGTAAACAGGGTTACGTTTCGGTACTCATTTTTACCTTCTTTAGGATTTGTTTTGAAGCCTCAGTCTGACTATAAATACATTTATTTATTTATTTTATTTTTATTTTTTGAATAATAAAAATCTTGTTAACTGGTCGTTAAATAATTCTTATTATAATTATAACGAGACGTTAGAAGTAAATATTATGTAATAGAACCTTTCTGTTCATCTTTCAAAATAAATTTCCGCCAGTTTCTATAATTTTTATGCCCAGTTTTTGTTTTATATGGATTGGAGTAGCTGTGTATCGTATTTTCAATGGAAAAACTGAACTGTTCGAACTACGATTTAAGTTCGAATCATAACTTATAAATTTAATCATTTTTAAAATACAAAATATTTATTAAAAAACGAAGTATGGTTATTAACGCATACGAAGAATAGACTTGAATAAGTTTGTTTTGCGTCTTGACCCTATTTTCGTGAAGCCACAGACATGATGCAATTTTTGTGAACTCGAAAACAACAACCTCGTATCGGTAATAGCAGTGTCAAAGTAATGGTTAGATGATAAAAACTATCACTGAAACACGGGAGTATGCGAAGGAGAGTCACTTTCATACTTGATGGAAAATACAAAGGTCGAAAGCATCCGCTTCCTTGTCCATCTGCCAGATAAAATACTCAAGAACATTGCTAAAGCACTGGAAGAACCTGCTATCACCAAGAACCAAATGGAATACTCGCACGACATGTTGTTTCTTAATTCAATTCGACCTGTGTTTCTGTGACAACTGTAGACGCGACGAGCGTCATTCAGGGAAAATAATTTGACGGGGAAAAAACAACTCAAATTTGACTTTTTTGCCCTCAAGTCAAGCTTAGTAGAGAAATAAATAAAAAATCTCTCTCACACAGGAACGTAGTATCGAATCTGTGCTTGCCCGGAAATCAACAATGAAATAAAAATATTTGAGTATATATAATAAAATAGACTACTACGAAGTGTATGATAAAACAGAAACAGTTGCAGTGAGAACAAGAAAACATCATAGCGTGGGCAACCTTAATAAAAACTCGACTACGAGTTCTTAGGCTTGAACACAATGGATTTCACAATATCGTTTGCTTTGTCACAATAAACCAATATTTATAAAGATCAACCTAGTGTCCGTCACAGATTTTCATCAACAAAAATTTTCAGTTAAATAAGATACGTGAAAACAAGACAACGTAGAATTAAACTTCCACAACTGATATGTGCTAGAAACCTTGTAGACTATTAAAAAAAATTGATATATATGAATGAAATCCAGCTTCCAATCGAATAATATTATAGTGTAATGTGTGTAACATATTACTCCACGTGATAGAGCGACATCTGGTCAACACATTATTCTCAGAATAAGGCCAGTAATTTGGGATACTTCCGGTGCGCTACTCTTTTGCCTTTTCACATTTATTCACGATGTTTTTATAAACGTGTCAAAATATTATTTTTGTTATGAACTTGTTAAGACCAATAATATCGGATACTTCCGGTGTCATTCGTACTATTTTTATAAACTCGACAAAAATATTGTTACGAAATTCTAATGCAGGAAATTAACACAGTTATGTTTTGTGTGTAGGCGACTAGCACGAAAAATTACTTCAGAAATTTCCAGGAAAGTTATCTTGTGGGATGTGTCATATCTGAAAATAAGTGGAGTTAAGCTTAGTAACTCCATTTACCTTTCACGGAAACCTATTATCTTTTTGTTTATAACAGCGAACTAAATTCAAGCCAGTCCTACTTTGTTTTACGGAATAATTTTTTTTCTTTTCACAGTTATTTTTACTACTTTAATTGGTTTATTTACTAATTATTTTTTGTTTCAGGTTCAGAGGATGTGCATTCAAAAATATTCAAGCTTTATATACGAAAACAAATTATCTCCGTTTAATAGCAATTATTACAGAATTACCATTCTAAGAAAGCATATCTTGTTAAAATAATGATATTGCTTCTTTTCCTGAACAAAAAAATCATCCGTGTTGTTAATTGATATTTAGAATATTGACGCTCGTATATAAATAAGGTGCCGGACATCAAAATGTTGGAAAGGATAGGACAAGTCAACGAGGATGTCCGGTTTCAAGATGAGAGCGTGTGGCTTTTCACAACATCCTCAAAAAATTGTAATCATCATGTTGGAGAATAGCAAATGTAACTAAATTGGCAAGGTGTTTAATAAAAATTAGATATATTAAACATTGATTTTCTTACATATGAAAGTGTCTGACTCAAGTGAGTAATGAGTTTTATGGATAAATTTACAATATACTGGATGTAATGTATAATTTCATGGGAATTTTAAGTTTTATTATAATTACTTTAAATTGTTGTAGCTATGTCTGTCTCGTTGTTATTATTAGGTTTTGACTTGTTCTATCAGTTCTTGAGAATAACCAAAACGGAAATCTATTTCTCTTTGGATTTACCATTTCCGAAATGTAAAAAGAATTTGGAACAAATTATCAATTTACAAACAATCATTATATTGGCCCGGACAAATCTGGAAACGGGAGACCAAAGTGAACAAAATAGTTTGGCAGCAGTAAGGCGCTCTCGGCAGGAGAGAAACAGACAAAAATAGTTGTGCAAGAGAAAAAAAAGTCTCTGGTGGTCGCTCGACGCCTTCCTGGCCTTGACTTCCCCTCTTTGGTGTGGCAAATCAGCCGACGTTTGCGCGTAATTCTGTAGTCTTATAAAGACATAAAAATCTGTTACATGAGGATCAACAATACTAGGAATTGGCGCAGAAAAGAAGAAATCAAATTCAGAAGCTGAGAGAGAATTATTAAATTAATGTCAGCTGTTAGTTTAGTAAGTTCATTTAGATAGCAGAACAGGTTTTAGAAACTCAAGTATAGTGAAAAAAGTTATATTAGAGTGAAACTTGGTCACTTTTAAATTCTTAAATAAACGACTCACAGCATTTAAATTAAGCAGAATGGAAGAACGTTGAAGACTCAATAGTGAGACAATAGAAGGAAACTGTAGAAAACTGACATAGGAATCAGTTTTAGAAACAATTTGTCGAGAAGACAAGATATTCAAGTGGGCAAAATTCCTGGACCCAGTGGTAATAAACCAAGTAAAAATTGCACGGTAAGTCAGTATAAAAATGCGTTGATTTGATGCATTTATTTCCCAGAGGCTGCTATCTCGGGATAGTCGAAACTGCGTTCATAGAATCAAATTGTGCAAGATACATGATCAAACACTCCTAGTTCTTTTATTATATCTGCACACGCACTGAAACAGTAAAATTCAATCCAATTAGTACTCAACGAGGTTATACTGGGAGTTGAGTTTTTAAGGGCTTTTAAAGTGTTGACATTTTAGGCTTCCAGGGTAAACCGAATAAGAGATGCCCGAACACTGTTACCAATTTGGTTTCGTTATGATCATAATTAGAGACTAATTATGTCTGACGCATAGCCCTCGCTGCTAAATGTAAAATCGAACGCATCTTAAAAAAAGGTCGTCGAACTCATAAGCGTCGAAATAAATTTATTAAATCAATAGAAAGTTATCGGCTCATCATGTAGGTGACAACAAAATCTATATAACATACACCCGTTATCAATAGAAGAAGTTCTTTTCCACTCATGTTAGAATAAAAATACCTGTAGGTAAGAAATTAAAAAAGAGGGTAAGTCATCAAAAATAAGATGCACATAATTAGTTGCAAATAAGAAAATTGTAAGAATATGCCAGCTGATTTCATCGAGTCATCCAGTGAGAGACGTTCCAGACAGGAACAAGAATCACATTAGACACCCAGTCACTCCACCAAAAATTTTGGTCTACGTAAGTTTATAGGAATAGCTATTTTTTGAAAATAGTCGTTTCTCACTTCATTTTCTATGAGGTCTTTATCATATACACTTTATTATGTTATTTTATTGCGTTACAAATACGGTCGTACGGATTAAACCAAGGTAAATGAGTCAAATCTATTATTTAAAGGAAATAAATGGTAAAATACGTTCCAAAGTAAATATTTTGTTATGCCACTCAGAAAATTACTTCGTGTATGAAAGAATCCACAACCAAATTTGGACTCATTATTATTTAATCATTTGATATTTCCGAGCGTTATTTTTCCACATGGACAGATTTTTGAATTGGAATCATTTTCTTATGTTCTAATCCAAATATCGCTCGGCTGTGAGGGTCCAGCGAATCTCCTCCTCCATTAATCCGCCTTGTCTAGGAGTGCTTACTAATTCCGTTTAAATATAAATACAGATAAATTTTTGTCTTTTTGGGAATTGCAGAGTTATTCTGTTTTGTACAGGGAATAGAATTTTATGCTGAATTCGTTGTTTCTTGTGTTACATTTTCTGACAATGTTATCAGTAAGTGGCGTGACTGTAGCAACTCATATAATCTCTCATAAGTGCCTAATTCACATGTTGACTTAAAAAATTAATCTTAAGTAAAAAGATAAATTATTGGCCATAGATATGTTGACACGAAATCGTAGCTGTTTGTAATCTGCGTTTATGTAAGAGTTCTCATGCGATGAATGGATGATATCATGCTGGGTGAACTCATGAATCCTGTAGATTTCTGGAAAATCGGTTTGATAGAATTATAGAATACACAAAATATTTTATCCATTTCTGACGAGCACATTTCAAATATTTTGATTTCAATAAAACAGATTCTCGATAATTTAGAATTACAGGTGCCATTAAAATTTGCAGAACGAAGAAATTTCTTTCAAAGTTGTACGGATTTGATTAATTATTACTCCGCATGTTAAATACACAACGCAGTTAAATTGAAAGAGGCAATTAGGATCTGTTTAGTGGCATGAAGCCTGTTAAGTAGTATTCGCTCCATATGTTTTTATAACTAGATGAATGTGTTTAAAAAAAGTGAGTTAAATATCGCACATGGAACTAAAGAAATGAAGGGTTATTAAAATAAGACTCACCTTACACACATGCTAATTTTGGGTTTTTCTATAAATTGAAGAATTAAATAAATAATTTCCCAGTAATATATAAATCGGTTTTCAGTTATCGATAGTCATATCGATTAAGCGTTTAGAGTTTTCCATTCAAAATTGTAAAAATACTCTTTGTATTAAATTGATACGATTAATTTTTTCTTATCCCCTCCTTGCCTTAAATTTCTTTTATTAGACCTTTCAGCTAAGAAAGATCTTTTTTAAACGTTTATAAACAAATATTCTTCTTCTGTGAAACGCCATGTTTGCGGAAGCAAAATACGTCTCTGATCTAACCAGAGTGCCTCATTGTACTTAGAGATAATCTTATATTTGTTATGTTCGTAACCCTTGGCGTTAGTGTAGAAACAAAGGATTATTTTGGATAAATATTACCGACTACGTGGGAGATAAAATAATAAGAAATATTATTCAAACTTCTTGTGTTGCCGTTTAAGGAAGTTTCCACTTCAACCTGTACTCGGAGTGGACTTTGATTCATTGGTTTATATATAATTCTTACATCTATGGTATGTCAAAATCGTAGTTTAACCAGACAAGACAGTTTTACAAATGTTGTCAATTTTTAAAATGTATCATTTCTTAATATAAATTTACGTGTTTGTTATAAGTGAAACTGCAGTGCATTTCTTTAAACAGTGACATTTAATTATTTGTCAGTTTCCTGATGTGCTTGTTTGTAGTATACATATATATTAGTGTTAATGAACAGCAATATGTAAAAAACTGAAGTAATATGTCAATTTATGCAATTTAGAACAACTGTTTATGAAAATATTTCCTAAGAAAAGTAAAAGTTTTGAAAATTTTAAAGTTAATTTATATTGCTTTTCAGACTATTAATATTATTCAATTGTGTAAGTACCTGAAGTATTGACCTATTATATAGGCGTTAGGAAACTTGTCCTATTATTGATGCTTTGGTTTCTTTAGTGTACTTAACTGACTGCCGAGTAAGGTTAATTTTCATTGTGCACTTGACTTGATAAATACTTTTCTACACTTCAGTACCAAAATTTTTTATTGATAGTTCACATTAGTATTTGCCAGTTGTTAAAAGTTTTAAAATCCAGGTTCCTTGTTTAGTTTTTACTTTTCTTTGTTCATACAATATTTAACATAACTTTGAGTTATGTGCAACATTATCCTTTTTTGGCATGTGTTGACTGGCAAAGTATTCATTTGTACTATGCATCTAACAGTGAAATATTTATTTGTTCCTAGTGTGAGTTCTGTGGTAACATAATTGGAAAAGAAGTCTACACAATTAAAATCCCAAGAACACTATCCTTATTATACAAATGGTTTATAGTTATTAAATCAACTGTCATTCATCTATTCATATTATTAAATTTCTTAAACTTGATGTTAATTTTATAGTTTTATATATGTCAAGTATATGATCAACTTGTATTATGAAAACAGTATACAGATTTTGTGTCAAACTACTATCATTTAAAATTACTGATTGAGTATATTGCTTTTTAAGTTTAAAATATAATTTCTATCATTTACTACTGTATACATTTAATTGAATTAAAGTTAACATACCATTTTTGTGACAATAAAAGGCATGTTACAATGAATATACAAATGATGTATTACTTTATAATTATTGATAACTGATTAAATGTAACCCAATTTGATTTCATTTAACTTTTCCTTCAGAATTCATCTATCTGTAAACTGTTTAAGATCAACTACTAATAACATTTAACTACAATATGAAATTGCACATATTGCAGAATTAAGTTGTATTATGTATTTATTAAACCAATATTTAGTAATGAATAGCATTCTATTTAATAATAATTAAGACATATGTTTTCATTAATTTTATGCTTTTCAATGAAAATTGTGCCAAAAATGAATTGTGTAGTTTTAAATTAAATATTGTGTAGGTAATGAGGAATTTTTCTTTCAGATAAAAATGATATGAGAATAATCAATGGCATGAAAGCAAGGCACAGACTTAAACCATTAAATGGGTAAGTACTTGTCATATTTAGCACCAATTAGTATTGTTAAATTGCATACCAACAATATTCTGAACTTGTGAAATCACAAAATGTAGAGGAAGATAAGAAAGATAAGCCTTCCATGATTGCAGCAGTCAAATTGTACTACATATTTTAGAACATGTTGGCTGCTTCATTAACATTTTGATAGCTATATTCACAAAATAAATTAATATGGATCATTGGATATAAATTTCTGTAAAATATATAAAGTTGTTTAAAATGTGTTAAATAATGTGGTCATAATATTATTTTTAATGATGAAGTCATACAGGACTGGTATTTGCAAATTTCTGTTAAGTAAGTAAATATGACTGGTTTCATAAGGGAAATTTATTAATTTTCTTAACATAGCTGTATATTCAGATTAGTGTATATATTTGATAAAAAATTGATATATGGAATTTTTTGTAAACACCAAATATCATTATAATTGTTCCATTTATTTGTCACATACAAATTACTGTTTCATTGGGGCAATATTGTTTGATTCTTCCTATTTTGAAATCAATTATGACTTGTAAATTCATAACTCACTTGTGGTTTATCATCAAACTACTTTCAATAGTATGTATCCATATTATTAATGAGATCATGCCAGCCAATAGAGCAAGCAGGATTAATAAGTGGATACAGTTCAATTTAGTTGGAATATGTAGAAGAAACAGGTGTAATTTAATACTTGACAAATTTATAATTATATATTTTTAGGACAAGGGGCCAATGATTTAATGTTAAACAGGCATTTAAATATTTCTTGGTGTCTCAACTTTGTCAACTGCTCAGAGACAAAGAAATGATTAATGTAAGGACAGAATTAAAATCGGTCATTTAAAAAATAGAGCCATATCAAAGATTTTGCCAATTCTGTTTATTGTTATTCTGTACCTGTCATTGTCAACTTGTCTTGTGTACCTCATGCATGACATCTCACTGGAAGAAGGAATTTCACTAAAATTTTGAACTTTTTAAGACGATCCGTGTTCTTAATATCTAATGAAAGGATTTAAAATTGACAATACAAGATTTAAGAAAATTATTAAATAATATATCAATTTTGCCACGGCTCTTTTTATTTTCTACTAGCTGGGTGCTCGGCGTTGCCCGAGATGTCATTTATGCATAACCCCCGATACACTCCAATTTCGGTTGCTTTTGAGCTATTTTTATGTAACACTCCTCGAACCCTAAATGTGCTCACCTCCCATGCCGAAGGGGGTGAAGTCATTGACTAAATATATCGGCCATTTTTACATGTTAGAAGATGACCACCCCCACAAATGTGCGATAATAAAAAAAGAATGTATTCCACACAAAAATTACATTGTCTGAAAATTTCTTTCCCCGCCCACCACCTCCCAAACCCGTCGTGTTGCCCAGGTTGCAACGTTCATAGTATCTGAAGTGATTCTAATCTCGTTTGTTTTTGCGGTTTTTTATTTAACGTACCTCCACCCCACCCCTAAACTTGCTCCCCTCACAGGGGTTAAATTATACACAAACAGCATCGGTATAAATACTATCGAAGTAATTAACCCCAGGAAATAATTATCGCAAATATCGACCGTTTAACATGTTTGAAAATTTCCACCTTGGACCACTCCCGCTTCGGGGACTAAAATGGTCAAGTTTAATGTCATAATTAAACTTAGTGACAATCCCGATAGTTTCTGATTTCTTTTTATGTAATGCCACTTCACGCCTACCCTTAAGGGTGCACCATTCCGAGTCCAAAAGGGGTTGAAATTATACACAGAGAACATGTAGGGAAATTTTATTAATCTAATAATACCGAAATATATTTAATCGACGAAAAAAACGGCCGGTCAACTCATCCCAACTCAGCCGATACCCGCGCGTTGCCCTGATTGTCATAAATAAATTCAGCGACATCCTTTACCTTCGATTTGACTCGAATGTAGGTTGTTTTCCCGTTATTTTCTTGTAAATCCCCTCCACACCCACCCCTATCATGCCTACAAACAACATCGGTAGAAATACTATCAACGTCAATGGTTCCGGCATTTATTTATTCCACGCTAATATCGATGATTTAACATGTTTGAAAAATTCCACCCCGTACATTCCCGCCTCAGGGGATTAAATGGGTAATTGAATATCATCTCAGATAACATCGGTTGAAACACTGTGTCTTTGATTCCTAAAAATATTTATTGTTTTAGCATTTTTGAAGTTTCCACCCACTCCATTAAGTGTGCTTCCCTCTCATGCCGAAAAGGGTTATATTTTACAAACAACATCGGTATACATATTATCAATGTCATTGACCTCACCAATTAATTATTTAACGCAAATATCGATCGTTTAACATGTTAGAAAAATTCCACCCCATCCACATCCGCCCCTTGGGGTTAAATGGCCAATTGGATGCTATAATTGAACTGGGCGACATCCATAACCTTGGATTTGACGTTGTATTCGCGTTATTTTATTGCAGCGTTCCTCCACCCAACACCTCAAAGTGCTCTACCGATAAGCCCGAAAGGGGTTGAAGTTATAATTTGTGAAAATGTAGAGAAATCATATGAAACCCGACCCCGCCCGTCCCTGGGAGTTAATTGCTAGTTTATAGCATAATTAAACTCAGCGTTATCCATAACTTTGCTTTTGACTCCAAACTCGGTTGTATTTGCGTTATTTTTCTGTAAAGCAACTCCACCCCAAACCCTAAGGGCGCCCTTTTCCCACGTCGTAGGAGATGAATATTATATTCAGATAACATCGGTAGAAACACAATCAATATCTTTGACCCCGAAAATATTTATCCAAATCTAATACCTGCTGTTTTAGCATGTTTAAGTATTTCAACCCCCGTCCACCCCCGCTTCTGGGGTTGGTAGACGCGTCTCACCCCGACAGTGTTTGTTTTCTGGTTGCAAAGAACACATGTATGAAATTTCATGAAATTTCCTCCACTGGTATAGATTTGTATTCTACACCCCAAACGCTAAGGGTGCTCTTTCCCCAGGGTGTAGAGGATGAAAATTATATTGAGATAAAATCTGTAAAAACATTATCAATATCTGTAACCCCTAAAAATATTTATCCGACCTAAATATCGACTGTTTTAGCATGTTTAAATATTTCAACCCCGTCCACCCCCGCTTCTGGGGGTAGTAGACGCATCTCACCCCAACAGTGTTTTTTTCCTGGTCGCAAAGAACACGTGTACAAAATTTGGTGAAATTTGATCCTCTGGTATAGATTTGTATTCTCCCTAAGGGTGCCCTTTTCCCAGGGTGTAGGGGATGAAAATTATATTCAGAAAACATCGGTAGAAACATCATGAATATATTGGACCCCTAAAAATTATTATCCAACTAAAATATCTGCTGTTTTAGCATGTTTAAATATTTCCACACCCGTGCACCCCCGCTTCTGGGGGTCGTAGACACGTCTCACCCCGACAGTGTTTGTTTCCTGGTCGTAAAGAACACGTGTACGAAATTTGGTGAAATTTGCTCTACCGGTGTAGATTTATAACGAACATATAAACATACATACACTCTTTTTTATTTATAAGACTATAGCCACTAAACATATCAGTTCAGGATGTCGCCTTTGATTACCAAAATTTTATCACATTACACAATTACCACCAATCAAATATTTTAGATAACTTTTTATTTTTTAACAGGCCATAATGTGCTTAAAATTTCACACAGTAACACTTCAGAAAGCATGTCCAATTAAATTTTTTTATAAGGTTCAGACAATTGAGGATCCAGTACACTGATGCATATATGTTTCCCTCGTGGACACCAGTCATACATGCAATGATCAAAATTTTTAGCAGGCCTATAGTCACCAATTACAATCAAATGTACAAAACTACAGTGACCAATATTAATGGCAGATTAGAATTATTATTTGCCACCAAATTTTGAGATGTCCTTATGATTCACATATGTCTTATAACTAATCCACATTTCAACTTACTTGCCAAACTCTTATTACATTCTCCTTGTTCCAACTTCACCATCGAACTCTTACAACTCTTCTATCCAAAATCTGCTCTTCAACTGAAATCTTACTGCCAAAATATTTATCCCCCTCCTTCTCTCAAGGCAGTTTGATTTTGATATTATTTACATTGTCAAGAGTCTACTGCAGCCACTTATTCCCTGACATATGTGTTCATATATTGTCTTAACGACCCTTCAAACTAATGAATTCTATCTGTGAACTCTTAAATCTAACTTTTCCCTTGACATATGCCAGCTGTTCAGGCGTTTTTAAACCACATGACCCTTTATTTTACGAAACCTATTTATAATTACATAATATAACTGCCATGAAAAATTATATAAATATATATATATATATATATATATATATATATATATATATATATATATATATAATTGTGATATTGGTATGGAAAAGAAAGAGAGATAGCTTATGACCTGAAAGTGAAGTAGGGAACTGAAGGTTGTTCTTCAAATTTTTGGAGGCTCTCAGCCTCCTCCTTCAGGAAGGAGTGTTACACCATTCTGTGCACCGGCTGGCCGATATAGTGTATATATAAATATATATATATATATATATATATATAACATACTCTTGATTGAATATTTATTTTCATATAAATATTAAGACCACTTCCATATTATCCCCTTTTTTCCAGTATTTAGATCTGCTGCAATTCATTGCAACTTTTAATAATATTTTGTGAAAATAGTTGTTTATGAAAATGTTTATTGTATGAGTGGTTTTCTTTATAAGTAGTATTTTTAGTTTGGGGAATTTTACCAACTATAATTACAAACGTTTACATATATAAAATGAATTGTAATCATTTTAGATACAGGGGAGAATGCAGACATCCGAGCAACTCATGTTGATGTGGTTGCTAAACTTCAAGCGAAGAAAGCTAGCCTGGAATCAACGATTCAAGATAGAACTCAGGAACTGAAATTGCTATGTATCAAAGAAGCTGAACTTACTGGTGTTCTACCACCAGAAATTCCATTGGAACCTGGAGAAACACCTCCAACATTTCGTAGGCGTGTTGGTACTGCTTTCCAGTATCCAGAAAACCTCCTCAATAGCAGCAGGATCTATAAATCTAAAGAAGTTAGTTTACTGTGTCATGGCTTAAATCTTTTATTGGTTTTTTTATTTGTAGATAAATGATATTAAGATAATTCTACTTTAATGTTTTTAATTTTTTGTTCTCTTATCTTTGAATGATATAATCGATAAAATAATAGTAATATTTAGTGAAGAAAACAAATAGTTCTGTTAAGAGTCAAATTGATTCAGAAGTGTTGCCCTACATAATTTGTCTTATAATTGATGATTTTAGTGAGTTATAAATTTTATTTCTTGAAAATATTTACATCTGTTGTATATTATTAAATAAAAAAAGGAAACAACAGTTTTTTGTATTTTACAGACTTGGTAGTATAATATTTATTCATATTAAACAATATAAGTTTCATGTCCATGTTTGTAACAGCTTCAGGTTTTAAAAATGGTTGATCACAAATAGATTGTTCTATATATATTTAAAATGCTATAGATATAAAATTACAAAGAAAAATTTCGCACGCACACAGATTCAAAAGAAACATATTTTACCCTACTGCACAAAAATGATTATCCATATTTGTTCTGAAACTTAAAGTCGTTATCTTCTTTAATCTTATCTGTTATTTCTGATGGCCTTATCTTAACCGTAGAAAAAAGTGTTTTCTCTTCTGTTCTTTTTTTGTGTCAGGTTCATAAGCTTTATATTGATTTAATCACGGCTGGTATAAATTATACACCCAACATTTGCATGCTGATTATTTACTCTCAACATAGAATCTTTAAAAGTCACAGTTGACGTATCCATACTACTCTGTTCCTACCAAATATATAATTAGAACATTTCACACAAACGATAGAAAGTCAACTTTATTATGTTGCATCAAATTGATACTGCGAAAGGTACACTTGCTTTTAATTGTATTAAACATATTGGTTTGAAACTTCAACGGTTGGAGTACAATCACTTAAGTAGTGCAAAAGTGTTGATTGATGAGCTCTGTTTCCTAATATGTACACAAATGCATAACTGATTTATATGTTTCAGGAGGAGTCTTTGGATGGCCTAGAACTTGCTTACAAAATACAGACTGGTATTGTGGAAGTGGCCTTAGGCCTGGCGAATGATAGTACAGCAAGTAAGGCAGTACGTAGAAGGCGTCGTCAAGACTATCAATTAGCCCAAGATCGGTTGCTGGAATTAGAAGCAAGGTTGTCAGCACTCAGACAAGCCAGAGGGAAGCCACTGAAACAAAGGAAAAAGCCTCGTCCACCCCTTGATCCAGGTAATTTTCCATATAGTTAAATTTCACAACTTCTGTCTGTTCTGGGAAGTAATTTTTATCTTTTATAGTTTACGCTTACTCCTAAAATATGTTTGGTGTCTTGAGTGGCAGAATGATTTGTATTAATGTTTCCTAAGACACTGGATGTTTTTGTTAGGTTGTAATCCACTAATAAGTACCTACCTGTAAAAAATTGATGTAACAAACACAGAATAATACATTGCTTAATGTTATTAATTTTGAGTCCACTTGAGAAACAAAATATTTATGTATCTCTATTCATAATTATTTTATTTTTGTAAACCTACTACACTTTCATAAATAGATCACTAATCACATGCTTAGTTCATATGGAATTGATGTGTTTGAGAAAATAGGATATAGATATAAATAAGTCAATTGTTGAGAAAGGCAATTATCAAAGTTTAGTTAAGAATGAATTGTCAAATAAATGGAATCTATTGATTTAATTTTCAAAGTTTTATTCCATGATACTGAAGTTCTATGGAAAATAATTTTATAGTAATACTACTATTAACTAATGCCTGTTGACATGTGTGGAGTATTTTGAATGCATGAAAGTTCAAATTAATCATGTATATTGTACATCTATATCATTTAGTTTATACAGTGCTTTGTTAAACTTTTTTTATATTGTTTACAGAAGCTGATGGTATTAATTTGTCCCCCCTGCAAGCAGAAGTAGGCCCTCCAAGTCCCAACCACAACCATGTTGGTGTTCTAAGGCAGCCGCCAACACACAACACCTATCTGAGACACACACAGGATGGAAAGCTTTTGTACCCTCACTACCAAAGGTAATAAATATTAGCACAAATATATACACTGTTTTGTTATTGAGTCAATTGAATTCTGTTTTTTAATGAATTGTGTAGTGATGATATATATATGTATACTTGGCTCTTTACTAGTTAAAATAGGTCTCCCTAGTAAAATAAGAAGTACTATTATTTACTTTTCTGAAGTGTTTCAAGTGGATGTCTGCTGCAGTCTTCCTCAATGCTGTATGCATAACAAAAGTCGAGACATGCAAAGTGCAAATTTTCTCTGACCTTTTACTTTTTCTTCACATTTATAATCATATCTGCTTCAAGATATGACTGAAAAATGCAATTACATTCCTTCAGGAGATAACAGCTTATTTTCATAATTCAGCTGCTGCTGTTTTAAACAATGAGTGCTACCAATTTGAAATTTTTATAATACCCCATGCAGTAATAGTAAACATCTTCCTTAACTTTGATTTATCAAACCATCTGTTCTGAAACTTGTAATCAAAATGAATAGTTTTTTTGGGGAGGTGGGAGGGAGGGGATCAAGTATGGGGACAAGTTTGTCTAGAATCTTGAACATTTCATTTTCTTAGATTTTATCCGAATTTGATCAAATTAAGAGTTTCTACAAATTACTTTTTGTTTTTGAACAATTACAAAGGTATCAAATTATTCGTTTCTGGATAATTAAGAATTGAAATAATTAAACTGGAAATGTACTTAAGGCTTTTTTGTGAAACTTTTATTCAAACCACATATATTCAGTCATATGTTCACTTGACATTCTATTTATCTTAATTTAGATTATTTATGAGGAGTAATTTCATAACATATTTTGAAACAGACTCTTAAGGAGTCACATTTTTAAAAAAGAGAAAAACTATTGCTGCGTTTTTCATAGATTTATAATGTAGAATGATTAATTTAAATATTCTTGTAATGTTCCATCTTTACATTCTGTAAGATCATTTTATTGTTCTCTAATTACAGACCTGGCTATTATCAACATCAACTTATAAATAGCCACTATCCAACATTGGCCACATGTGGTGGCAATGAATTGGACCGAATAGGGCGATGGGAAAGATCTGACCACTGTAAGTTCAAGGAATAATTCTATAAAGTTACTCAGAACTTTGAATCATTATCGAGTTCACTTTCTGAGATCTCGGTTTTATAATTTAGTGTATTTAACTTGCAGATAAAGGTGTATTTTGAATGAATGATTTATTTCAGTGACAATGCCACACTGTTTCATTGTAAGTGAACAAGATAGACTTTGGTATACAACTCCTCGTCCACCGCATGTGTATCATGAAACTGTTTCTGAAACTTGGCAACATGATAAAGACAGGTAAGAAAAACGAAATATTTTTATGTGTAATGTTGATTTAAATGACAGCTTTAAATAGTAGGAATGAATCCAATATGTAAAGACAGAATAAATATTCACACATGATTTTTTAACATGATGTAATGTATTATTCACAATCATTTATCCGTCTTCTTCTACAAGCTCTTCTGCAATGAAAAACTTTTGTCTATATGAGGTTTACCTTTCCTGTTTGTGGGGCTTCCTCCACAAAAAATTACATCACTTACAATTTCCTCCTCCACTTTACACTTCCCTTGGGGGCTACTAAGCATGTGAGCATATTTCATACAATTATAATACAGAATTCACTACTAATGAACCTGCGATAAAAGTCCCAAAACTGAAAAAGTTGAATGTCATTCAATTTTTGTTACATACAAGTAACTACTGATGGCAGACTTAGATTAATATTTTGTTCTAATTAACAAAAATCAATAAATTAGTAAAACATTAAAATGAATGAAAATAACTAACACAAAAATTTTAATCCAAGGGTATAATTTATTGATTTAATGGTCTCAAGGTTTTAACATGGAAAATGAAGCAATTAAACATGTTACAGAAATTACTAATTTAAGACACCAATTAAAACCATTTAAACCTGGCTTAGCTCAGACACCCAATCTACAATCTCTGGAATTAACTTACTCCTGTATAATCACTATATGACATTTTTTCAATAGCATCGTTCTTCTTTAATATGTGTAACATGTTAATATTTATTCCTCATTTTTGTGTAATACATGAATTTTCTGTCAGGATTTGTGATTTTTTTTACCTCAGATTTGGCAGCTTGGATCGGAGAAAGGCTGTCACAGGACCCCACAGCAGCAGCAGTCCATCTTTAGAAGCTTGGGGAGCAGATGAAGTTGATGCTATATTCCATGTAATCACACCTCCACCTCCCAGGGTGCAACCACCTCAAACATTGTTACCTAGCCAAACATATCCTGATATTCACTCTCTTACTCGAACTCAATCTTTAGGGAGTGTTGGTAGTTCACTGCAGCCGACAGATAGAAAACAAAAGGAAAAAGAATGGTATGAAACATCTTTGGATTCAGCACCTCTACCACAGCGTGCAAAACCTGAATCCAAAGTAGAAGTTGCGAGTGATGTTTCTAGTAGCTTGTCAAGGAGCAGTAGCAGTGTTTCAGGAGAACAAAGGCCACAGATGAGAGCATGGACAAGTGAGTTACCATCCTCCGACACTTTTGACACTGTGGTACCTTTTGAGTCTCCTAAGAATCATATGGTCGTTCAAGCGGGCAAATGGCAACCGTATCGTGAAGTTACCAAACCTTTTGAGATGGCTGATTTTTACAAATATAGCACAAAGTTTCGAAAAGCTGCCGGAAACCGCACAGCTCCACCGCCTCCACAGAAGGCATATTCTCAAACTCAGTTGGGAGAACCTTCAACTCCCACTAATAACAGGTAATTGTTATCTATGATTTGTTTACGATTATTTCTTCTTACTAAGTCAAAAATTTACAAACAGATTATGGATATTTCTCTTGGGGTGCAAATGTTATCTTGTGTAAGCTAATTTACATAAGTTGATTAGGGTGTTCATAAAATTTCTTGGTGACCGAGTTCAGTGTCTTTCTTCGCAGGTGCTACTAGATAGTTGAGGTGTGTGTGTTTATTCCACACTGCTTCCCCTCCCTCATTCTGCAGCACACACTATCGATGCTGATGCGTGCTATAGTATCTTCCAAAGCAAAAAAGAATTTCAATACTTTTGGTGCATTTCCTAAACTATTTGAGATTTAAATTGACAAAAATAATCTTAGCAAAGTTGGTCTATCCTATATTATGATATTATATAAATAGAAAATTCTATTCAGTTGTATGATATTTGTATATTGGAACGTTAAGCAGTTATATTTTTCTTTGCTACTTTTTGGAACTTCACATTTCCATATTGACTTAGAAAATTTTAAATTAATTCACGATCAAAGAATCTGGTGACATAAAATTTGTTCACTATGTCTGTAAACAGCTAACATTACTGCAACTGAAAAGTATTGAAATACTCTTATTTACAATTTTTAGTTCACAATAAATTTCAGAACAGCATCCTTACTGATGCACATGTGTAATGCCAATAATTATTTGATTTATTTATGTTAATATAGTTTTACATTCAATAATTCATAGCAACATTAAATACACTGTTACAGAATATTTCTGCAATGCATTTGGTGTTAAACTATTAATGGTTAAAACACATACAAAGAAAGATTAGTATTGTTTCCCCTAAGTCTGTTTTTTGGTAAAGATTAATTTTCTCTTTATATTCAATTCATTTGTGTTATAATTAACTATGGCAGCAATTAAACCAATAGTCATAGTAAGAACACTTCATCTAACTTGAGATCCATTTACAACTTCATCAAACAAGTTGAATGCCATTAGTACATTATTGTTTTTAATATTAAATATGTTTAAAACGGCAGATTAAATTTATAACCCTCCTAAATTTTATAGGGCTCATACAATGTCATCCAATGCTTCTGTTGAAGGAAATGTTGAAGAATCTCTAGGGGAAGCTTTTTCTACAGAAATGTTGGCTTGGTACCAAGACCGAAGTGTTCCTCGTTCAGCAACATTGGTATAGAAGATATAGTTCCTTGTATTCACATACAGGATAATTTTGATATTATGAGGTGCCTTTCAAATGTTTTTGTGTAATGTCAGTACATTGCTGAGCAAATAAAAGTAATTGTAAATAGTGATGAACAGAATACTGGCTGTGAAACTTTTGAGACTCAGAATAGTGTTTATTGTATTTAAGCCTAGTCTATGAACTGTTGGAAATCATTAGGCCATTGTTTATAATATTTGTGACAATATTATCTTGGAAAAGTTTTATTCCATTTCATATTTCAATAGTTAATATAGAGTTGTTACATCTACATTAAGACTGAAGTATTGGTGCAGTGAAACTGCTCCAAATTTTGTAACTTTATTCTTAAATAATATAGTTGGTATTTGATAAGAATGTCAATTCTTAGAATAGTGGAGATACAAGTTACAAATAATTTTGTTCAACTTGAACACATATTTACAATATTTTATAAGAATTTACAATGTGCATAATTTAAGGTAATATTGTCACCTGTCATGTATATTAAAACTTGTCTTTTAGTGGAACATGATATTAAAACAAAAGCATAATTGTCTGAATTGAATATAAAATTTTATTAAAATTCTAGTAGCCAAAACCAATATCACATTTCCAACATTGAAAAATTGAAGTTTCATACTTATAAAGTTCCCTATATTTAGCCCGGTGTCTTACAGTTTCCTGTTGTTCAACAGGTCATTATATTGAAACTTTGATTATGAACAAAAAAAGTATTTATTTGGCTATGTTTCTGTGATTTTTAATTTTATATATAAGGGTGTAAAAACAAAATCAAAACATTAGTCAACTTCTGATTGCTTATGATCCTCAGATATCTATTTACCTGATACATATTCATGGAAAATTAATTAATAGTAATTACTTTCCGATTGGAAGAAACTACTATTTTCATAAAAAAAGCTTTATAATTTAATTAATTAATTCTGTATATGAAAGATATAGAAAATATATTTGTGTTGTTCACTGTTTTTGCTCTTATACTTTGTACATCATCTGCCCTGCATGACAAGCGTAAATGATGCCAAATTATCAAGATATTTTCGTTTTTTTCTTCTTACATAATCTACCATGAATTATTCAATTTACATTTACAGAATCTTTTTTTTAATTTTACAAAAATTTATCAAATTACTTCATTTTTATCACCGTTCATGTTATAATGTCTTAATGTTGTTTACATCCTAATTCTGTCCTCATTATTCAAACACTTCTCTAAAATTAGTTTTGATTGTTTTTTGCTATGAAAATGTTTTATGGTTTGGACATTTTTTAAAGCAAAATATTGTTGCATTGGTTTGTGGATCAATGGTGCTTAACAAGAGAAGTTCAATAATGAAATTATATTCACAAGTTTCAAAGGTTCATTTCATAAATAGTTGTATGAAATGTTTATAATATATTTTAGTTTTCAAAATAAATTAAGAATAGGAAAATTTGTTTTGATAAACATGTTACTAGTTAGGAGTCAGTGATAATGGACATATTTTTCATAAAACTGTATTTCCAAATTATGTATGTAATAAGTGATGAACCCCTTGATAAAATTGTATAAGAAAATTAAATTTTCGGATTTTGTCAATATCAATTGTTTCATCTATTTTTAAATGTACATATGTTTTATATGGTACACATGCAAAATGTCAGATATTTGACCAAAACCAAAGATTTTTAAAGTTAATATTTTGCTGATTTTATTCCAATACTCTTTATATATACCAGTTAATGTGTACATTAGTGATGATCCAAATGTCATATTTATCATACTTATTTACTTTATTATTAGTGATTGTAAATAAAATATTTCAGTTATGTTTTTCACAATTAAACATTTTGTATTCTTTGAAATATTTATTTAATAATAGTTTTGTTTCATGTTAGCAAAATAGCATTTGATTTATGTACTCAGTCTAAAGTTTTTTTTTTTACTCCTAGCATGCAGTGGTAGAAGTACATTAATTGAATATATTGCAGGTACATTTTAATATGGAATCAGTGGCATGCAATATTTTTCCAGCTTGGGCAAAATAATATTTGGTATATATTTTAGATACAGATTTTCATATTTCTTGAATTTGGTGATACTCAAAGAAGACAAAAGATATTCTTCAATATCAAAGTCTCATACCAATACGAACTGTCATTTATACACTTTGCTACATTAAAGGTAGTGCTTATTTGTTTGTAATTTATGTTCTATTTTTATCATCTGATTGACTGTAGCAGTCAAAGCACTTTGTTTAACCAATTGTTTGAGCCTAACATGACTAACATCATATTGACAAATATTAATTTCCAGTTGTTACATTAGAATTTATGTTCTAAAATGCCGATTTTTATATGTATGAAGCAACGGTTTGTAATTTTAATCCTATGGTGCATTTACTCACTTTATTAGGGAAACAATTAAAATGTATGGTACTTTTCAACAAAGAAACATACATAAACACAAATTATAAGGTCATCTTAAGCCCTAAACATGACACAATATTATTGACTCCATTTGATGTCAACAATGAAAATCAGGAAGCGTTATATATATATATATATCTGCTCTACCTGTTTTAAAACGTGACATGTAAAATTTCAGTATGAAGCATTATCACAAATGTGATGATTTTTGTCTCCTGTTCTATAAATTCTGTAAGTGAATGACCTGTAATCATGTTGAGTGTGTTGATAACTGTCTTCCCCCCTCACTATTGATTCACCATTTATATGAGAAAATGGCAAAGATTACTGTTCTCAGTCATAATGGTCTGATTCTATGTCATGTGTTTGTGACATCAGTGCAATACTTGCTGGTCAGTTTCTATTTTTGATTCATTATTTTGAGCCTATTTCATACCAGAAATAGATTTTTTTGTGATTTTTTTTATAAATTTATAAATAAGTACAAATATATTTTTTCTCTGTAGCTCAAACTTTAATTCATATTTCTATTTTCAATTTTGTTCTTTGTAGCTATAGAAGGAAAATAATAAAATGTGTTCCTGATCCTTAATTATTTGTGCTGAAGCATTAGCACACTTTAATTTTTTTTTCAGAAATTCTATTTTGTAATATATTGTGGTACTACACTAATTTATGAAGTAACTAGTTAGATTTCACAAGTGGCCAGATTTAATTTTTTTTATTTACAAGAAGTGTTTCTTGAAATGAGAGAAATATTTTTTTTGTCTATTTTACAAGCACAAAGCTTTAAATTTTCAAAACAAAATTGTTGCAGGCACTTTGTGAAATTGAATAGTAGTACAAAATAAAATTAAACATGCCTTACTTGTAGCAATACATATGTGAAAGTTTGAATTAGAATAATTTTTTATCTTATTTAATAGGAATAATAGCATATAATAAAATGATAAATAGTCAAATCAAAATATTTATTGATAATTTAAGGTGAAATTTTGTAAGAAATGCTCAGTATAATGAGTAGATACTATTGTGCCTTAACTTCTATCCCATGAAAATGGGAAACCCTTTGTAATCACTTTTGAATAAAACTTATTTGATATGAATTTATTTTTCAAACTATCCTATATTCTCTTGTGTAGGCCGACCTGTCTTATAATACATTTTGTCTCACCCGTTACTGCACTTCATAAGCAATTGTAATGACAGACATTATTGCCAGTGCTAGAGATTATATATAATAATATGGGTGACAATAGTTGATAGAAAATTCTAAAATTGAAATTCTAATCTTTGATTTTTCAGTCACATTGGAATAAAACCTTTGAAATGAGAAAAAAAACAGACTAGTCTAAATGTGTTGTGAAGAATCATGATGCTTGTATTAGTATTACAATTACATAAAAGTTTTTGAAATCCATGCAGACAGAATGGATTCTGAAATTGCTTGTATTTGCACAAAACGTTCACAGAGGATAATAGTATGTTGTTGTTCCTTTGGTTGATCTGCTTTAAAGGGCAACTTGAGGATATGTTGCTGGAACTGTTCTCGTATTTCCAACTGGGTGGCATGTATTAAGCGCGACGTTTCGTCTACTATCACCGTCGAGTCGATGGAAACGTCATGCCCAGTAAATACCACCTGTGTGGAACGAGAACAGTCCCAGCAGCTTATTCACCAGGGAAACCTACGGAAATTGATTAGAATATGTTGCCTGAAACGAAAAAAATCATACTGGTTCTATATGACCCGTTTCCGTAACCCACGATAATCCACAGTAATGAGGACATTGTACATAAAACATGGACTCCTGTGAATTGTTAAGTCGGAATACAGATAATAATTCACTGCAGCGCACCCTTGAAGTTGATTGACATGCGCTTGAGTGGTTCTGTAATTGCCAGCTAAGAATTACTATCCGTTTCCTTCTCTCTGGTAGATTCAGTGTGACGTGACATAAAACGGTGTCGAAGAAAGCTGTTTCATTGCAAAACATTTAGCATCTGTTAACGTGTGCTTGTAAGATTCGGCACAGTGAAACTGCAAAATGCATTTTTGGTTATTCATGTTTGTTTTTTAAAAAATTAAATGAACTACAGGAGGAAAGAAAGACTGCTATCGAGAAACATATATGCAAATTACTGTAGTTTTAACCCTCACACAAAATAAATTTTCACCTTAATTTGGAATTTAGAATAGATTCGGAGGACAATTTTACTAAGTTTCCTGGACGTCAAAATTTTTAAAAAACGTCAGTATTTAAATTCTCATTCGTTTCATCGTTGCGGTATATATTTAGAATCCATAGATATTCTCGATTTACACATTTCTCTTCGTTAATAGGACCTAATTTTCAATGTCCACGCCAAAAAAGTTCTCCGCAAGATGAACACCCATCTCCATTTTCCAAACTAACTACTCTACACACTTCTAGTTTTAATTTTGAAAATTTTTCATTGGAAAGTTTTTCAATATGACTTTTCATACTGTATGTCAAAACAATAACTAAATGTCTGTTTTTATTATAGATTGTAAGAAAAAAATATATTTCGAAGTCATTTTTAGTTTGTTTAGAGTGGAACATGTAGTGTTTATTGAGGTCTTTGAAAGTATTTACAAGACAACTCAATTGGTTACTCGAGGACACGGATCTGCAAATGTTAGTTCATTGGGCTTGGTGGCTCTAGAAAGTATTACATACACTGAAGGCGAGCTCCACCAACTTCTTAAAGCGTTTGCGGGAAAAAAAATTTTACTACCGGGAGATAAGTTCTGCTAAACTTTTAATTATAAACCGTGGAAAAGTTAGAATTGTCTGTGTTGCATACAAGGCCGCACATGATCGTTTACCTGAATGAAATCTAATACATTTTTGAATGCAGTTTGCGAATTATTACGTAGACGGCTCCAGTTTGCTCGTTTCGCGTAGTGGCGCCTTCCTCCAGTTTCCAACCTAAGACTTTCAGATTTGTTTTAGAATGTTGTATTTCAATGTCCTGATTTGCGCTTATAAACGAAACTATTAAAATACATAAACCTAATTCTTAGGTTTGTGTCGATCTAAACGATGAAGTACATGATTCTGATATGAAATATACGAACTCATGTGACGAGCAAATATAAGATCGAGAAAAGTTACACCAAAGTGGATTAAAAATGTCAGATTAATGTCACGCATCTTTTAAAGTCGATGTCGCTTGTTTCGAAATATAAATCACCGGCACAGGTGGCTCAACCTTCTTCTTTCTTTCACGATTAGTTTTCTGTTGCTCCGCAGAAAGTATGGCCGTATTCGTTGCTGCAATTGTTGATTTGTATAGTTTCCTCCATTTTATTTATCTCCGTTTCCGATGACATAGTTTTTTTTTGTGTGTGAAACTTTAACAGATTTGTTCCGCATGTGTTGAGGAAGAACTTGCCTATTAGAAATTTGATTAATGTTATATTAAAATTAAATTTTATTCCAGTCAATGGTATAAAAATGTTCAATACACTGATAATTATTATAAAATTTATAAGGTATCTTTGAATTTTTATACCATTGACAGGAATAAAGGCTAATTTTGATATGAATTTCCCCTGTTTTGAATTGAATATAAATTTGATTAATGTTTTCAGCGTATAATCAGTCAAAAATTTAATAACATACTCATAGCGTCCATTTCCACAAGAATGGATACTTCCTCTTATCGCAGTAAATGATAAATATATTCTTTCTCGTGTGAAGTTTCCGAAGCAAAAAATATGTGATATATAGAAATGAAATGTGTGTAGTCTTTCATGAACTTACTTAGTAATGTGGAAATTTGGTTACACGTTGTTTTTTAATTTTGATACTATAGACTGATCCAGTTCAATATATTTTAATTTATTTTAAACAAACCGAAGCTTTATTATCAGCCTCATAAGTACAGAAACATTTATATATGTCAAAACATTTTTTAACAATTTTGAATTCTTGATGAATAAATAAAACCTGAATCCGAATTTTAAAATTACAATTCCTAAGACCAAGCTTGTCTTTGATTAACTAGTTTTCCTTGGCTTTATATTTTTCTGCCCCGTGGCATCTTTGGGACAAGTTGTGGTTTTTTAATTGAATCAATCTAGTTTTTCATGGAAATGTGATTGATTTGTATGAAGAATGCGTGAGGTGGTTGCTGCAACAGCCATTAGTTTATCATAATGACGCATTCGCACCGAGGAGAAAGTTGCTCAGTAGCGGAAGTACTGCATCTGAAGTTAAGTTGCAAAGGCCGCCCCTTTGCTGAACGTAACCGGGACCACAGCATCCTTGAGAAAGTCCTCAAAAGGATACTCTGTTCAGACATGTAGGCGCTAGACTTTCATTGCCATGCGTGTCCCAGCGGAGAGAAACTGTTAGGCGCCACTAGTAGAATTTATGGGCCCCGTTCGGAATTCGGGCATTAGTAGGCGCATATTCTAAAGAAAGCGACAAAACTTTTCTCTCTGTTTAGTGAAATACAGATTGAAAATTTCCAAAATGTTAAGTCAAAATAATATATATTATGTTGGACTTACGCACTGTCCAGTGATATCGAGTGATGAACTGCTCTTTCGTTACAAATGGCTGACTTTATAAAGGCACGCCGTTTCAAAGTTGGACTGATAACCTATTTTCTTCGTGCGCGATCCACACAGTCTTCCACAATTCACGGATATTCTTTTTAACGGGGTTGTTTATATTATTGGTTATCTGTTTGCCCAATGGACAGTGACAAAATCGATAAGGCTCATGCGTGTTTTTCGGTATTCCACAACATCCCGACAATCTTCTTCTCAGGCGACATTGCCAGCTCCTACCAAACCTCCTCTCTCTCACCTCCAATACCCAACCTCTTCAGTCAGCACTCACGCACCTAGAGCATTGGTCCAAACAATGGCGAATCAGCATAAATCCCACCAAATCAGTAACCGTCCTATTCACACGATCCAAAAATCCTCCTCCGCACATCCCCCTCTATCTAAACAACGCAGAAATACCCACAAAAACAGAAACCACACACCTAGGACTCCTCTTCGATTCAAAGCTTTCTTGGAAACCACACATTAAACACCTCCTCTCCAAAATCAACCTTAAATTCAGAACTCTATATCCCCTCCTAAACAGAAAATCCCCACAAAACGCCTAGTATATCTTTCCATATTACAACCCACCTGGTCCTACGCCTCATCCATATGGGGAGAAACAGCTAAAACCCATTCAGCCAAAATCCAAAGAAAAAACATAATCCTTCGCGCCATTACAAGCTGTCCCTGTACCTCAGAAATTCCATCATCCACCACGAGATTAAACTTCCCCAAGTCAACTCCTTAATCACCAAATCCGTAACCTCATTAATCAAAAGCACCTTCAACCGTCCTAACACCACGATCCAGCAATTCCATAGCAACCCTCCCCCACCACTAGATAGATAGATAGATAGATTTATTCACCATTAGCCCTCTAAAGAGGAAATAGGATTCATCACAAATGTACAGTAGATAAATTGCATATAAACTTATAATACACAAAAACACACACAAAAATTCATATCTGTTTACATTAGTCTAGTCACTACAATCATACACACTATTTATAGGAAACACGACACAAATCACTTCCTGGTATTAATCTCCTGTCGCTAGGTACGGAGGGATGTCGTCATAGATATTTACTAAAACAGAAAGCAGAGGCAGGAAAACAGAACCAAAAGGGGAAAACTGGACAAACTATTTACATATTTATAGCATATTCGGCAATTTTGTTGGCAAGGCAGTTCAACGAATGTCAGACCGATTCAAAAATTCGTGTACGGAGTAATAAGTTCCATTGACAAGGTAAGTTTTACACTCCTTTACGAATAAGTTGTAGTTGTTGATGTTCTTTACATGTTCAGGAAGGCTGTTAAATAGTGCGATACCGGAATAATGAACGCTAGACTCATAGAGACTGAGGCTGTGCTTGTCAGACCTAAGAACTGAACGGTTTCTTGTGTCATAGCCATGATTGTCCCCGTTACTTGCAAAAAGGTTCATGTTGCGTTTAACAAATTTTAGTATTTCTAATATGTAAGCGCTAGGTAGAGTTAGAATATGGAGTCTTTTGAACAGCGGCCTGCAGCTTTCTCTTGCATCTGAATCTGATATAATTCTAATGGCTCGTTTTTGCAGTTTGAAAACATCCACACTACGAGAACAATTGCCCCAGTTGGCAATACCGTAACACATATGTGAATGAAAGTAGGCAAAGTAGACTAGTGAAGCAGTTTTGGTATCAACTTGTTGCGTCAATAGTCTCAATGAGTAACAAACTGAACTAAGTTTGCGCACGAGTCGATCAATGTGCAAGTTCCATTTTAATTTCATGTCGACTTGCAAGCCGAGGAAAGTCGCATGATCAGAGAACTTATCCGTTACGATGTTGTTGGTTTCTGTTGTAAAACGAACTAACTTAGTTTTACACTACACTCACGTCGTCTCAAAAGCAAACACCCTATCGACTTCATCCTTCCCCAAGAACACTCTGGCACCTCCTAACCCACCCCCTCATCACACCCATTCCATCCAACCCATCAAACTTAACATCACCAGTCAACCGTCATAGCCCAACAATGTATGCCCCTCAGACACATCAATTAAGATACTAGAATAAAAAGTTTGCAAAATTAATGTTAATTGCTGAATTAACTGAATTACCATCCTACCATGTAAATTATGTACTTATTTAAAATTTGTATATACTATAACTATATTTAACCAACAAATAATCTTATGAAAAAAGTTTTGTCAAATAAATTTTTAAAAAAACAAAACAATTATGCGTGTTTTTCTCTGTTGTGTTTTCCAATGCATGGCTTGTCCACGTCTCATCAGCAGTAATAACACTTTAAAAGGCTAGGCTCTCCATCAATCTGACTTTCTAAGCCCACGAGAAACTTGATGTTAACACACCGGCCACTCTTCATATTCGATATCTTCCGGCGTAGCGTAAAAACACGTTTATATTCAACCCTTTCTTCTTAACTGGTGTTACAGCAATTTGGGAAGCCTTATTTAAGGATAGCTTACCATTCCTATCATGAGACTCTATCCCTCATTGCTTTACCTGTAGAGATACTAGACTTCAAGGATGTGGAATGAATCATGAATAATTATAAATATTCATAATGCAGGGTGTCCCGTTCAAACCTCCCACATTTCAAAGGCACAGGGAAAAAGAACTACAGTAGATATGATAATGAAATTCAAAGATAATTATCAGTACACTTCTACGAAGAATATCGAGTCTGTATTCAATTTCTTGCCATGTTCTTCGTAACAATACGCTTCAGCATATCCGTAGCAAATTGTTGTCGGCATGTTTTGCGGTTCGCCATCAGATGTTGAACAATTTGTAAGCGTCCAAACGAAGTCGCTTGTGATGCCGAACGACAAACAAAAACCGACAACAATTTGCTGTGGAAATAATACAGCGTATTGTTACGAATAACATGGCAAGAAATTGAATACAGACTCGTTATTCTTCGTGTTACAAATGCTTCACATGTATAAGTGTACTGATAATTATTAAATATATTCTTTGAGATGCTCTAGCATATCTACTGTAGTTATTTTCCCTGGGACTTTGAAATGTGGGAGGTTTGATCGGGACATCCTGTATAACTATTTTAAATTGAATATATTTTAATATTAAACTAATTCTGATATCTCATCAATTGAATAAAAGTAGATGCCATGAAAAAACTTGGATAGTTTTTAAAAATTTTATTTTATTTTCCTTTAACTGCTCATAATGTGTTGGAGATTTTAAAATATATTAATGCCATTATAATGGACATTTACCGAATTTGTAATGGTAGTTCTTGTATTGAAATTATGCTGTAACAGGTGCGTTTATAATTGATAAAAATAAAGGTGTCGTTTCAAGGATTTATTAATTATGGAATTGAACATGGAAAAAATATTTACGTGAAAAATAATTATACGTGTTCAGCTAACCGGGCAAAACAATCATACCTTAAATCTCAGGTTTAACCATGAACTACGGTACCCCCGCTAGGCGCGTCAAGGATTGACACACTTGACAGTCACCTTGCGTGTTTCTCTGGCCGTCGTCATGCTGCATCCGTGTCAGTCACCCTTGTACTCTCCCGAGTCCTTTGGATCAGACACGTTTAAGAATTTACGTCCGTCTCTGACGACGGATCGTCGAGGAACCTGTCTATACTCTCTTCACAGCCCCTTCGCTGCATGTAAAATATCGATATTCTCGACCATTTTAGGTCGATCTTTCCGGAACAAAGAAATGTGATTGGTCCAGGCAGTCACGAGTTTATTTGATTTGGGTATTTCTGAATATATCGTTGCCCACGGTGCGACACACCAGGTAACGTCTGAGGGTTACACGTCCAGGCTGAATCAGTTATCGCGGCGCCTGGTCAAATTGCAACTTGCCAAGCTCTCAAGCCTTGCTCATATCTAATGACATTAAATATAAATATATATATATACACCTATTATAAAACTATTACGCTACAGTCCAGATCTGAGTTGGTCACGAATAGGAGTGTTACTTATCACTAACAACGTTAAGGATTGTATGTACTGACATGTAAGAGTATCAATGACCAATCTCTTGAAGAAACTTTATATATATAAGTATAACAACCCTTGTCTGAAGGGATAAAGGTTTTGTCTTCCCCTGAATAATTATCAATTCAATTTACTATCAACAGATAATTCTAAGAATTTTAAGCTGATAACTTCGCAAATTTTATCATTTTTTAATCCTATTTCTATAGAGTTAAGTGCCACATTTATTTGTTTGAAATTGCATACAATATGTTTTCCCACAATTAATTGATAATCCGTTAGCTGAAAAACCAGTGTAGTAAGTTGTGTACTGCGGCGTGTCTAACTACTTGTAGGATCAGCAAATAGGCTGGCTGACTCTTGTATATGGATTCAATTCCCGGAATTTCTTCTCAACTGTGATTAAATCTCACAAATACGATGCAAATTCACTCAAAGAAAGTATGGTTATAAATACACACGAATAAGCATGTACTTCGACCCAAGTATATTATGAATTAAATTATTATTATTAATTTAAAATTTTAAAATTCACCTACATTGATGTAATCAAATAAAAATTGTAAGCACAATGATACAAAAATTACTTGGTAATACTCAGAATATTTTGTACAAAATTCGACGAACCGAAAATTTACGTTTCCGACATTCAAAAAACTAGAATGAATCATTCAACGCTGTATGCTGTATGTTTTGACGATATCATTTCGCGTCATGTCCACAAAATTGTATTCGTGTTGATTTAACCCTATCTAATAAACTTATAATTTTTGTGCAGGAAAATAGATCAAGTACTTTAAACTGGAGATTCCTTATCTTAAACGACTTTCGTTTCGTCGAAAGTTCGGCCAGTCGGCGATGTTATTAATTTCTTATTGTATGACATTATTTTGCCTTGAGCCACGAACTGCAGACCGTTTCTTTGCGTAAGGACTAATCAGGACGTGCTAGGTTGTCACACAACAAAATTACGTTCACTTTCTTCGGTATCCAGTTCGCAGATAGGAAAGTTGTATGACGATTCGACGAAGTTGTTTGGCAGCTTTACGACTTCCGAAACATTTCACCTTCGTTCACGAGTTTTGGATACTTCTAATGTTGATCTAGTGGGCAGTGTAAATTTATTACTGGAATCGTCTGATCTTGCACTGTGATGGGCCCGCCTATGAAAGCTTGCAATGGATAAAATAAATAAAGAAAATGACCAACATTTACGAATAAAAACTATTATTAAATGTAAGCGAACCTGCACACATGAAACACTTCAACTATGTATAATTTAGCACAAGAAATTAACGACCCGTATAACAGACAATAACAGAAATTTATTTTAAAAAATATATGATTTAAAAGTGAGAATTGACGTTTCGATCTACTTTTGTGATCTTTGTCAATACTATCGCCAGACTAAAATGATGTAGCCAAAGTTACAACGCATTACGAAGTATATGAATACAGGATATAAAATAACAAAGATTATTTAATAAATAATACGAAAGATAGCCAATAACAGATAAAATAAGTGATAATATAAATACCACACAACGTTTCTGGGATCCTTGTCCCTTTCTTCAGGTGCTAAGAAGATCCTAGAGCGACACAACTACGCTGGTCAGTTGACAAAACTCAAACCAATAAATTTAACAGAATTTCTTTCTTTAATTCGTAACTTTCATATAAATTCTCTTCTTAGCACATGGAGAAAGGGATAAGGATCCCAGAAACGTTGTGCGATATTTATATTATCACTTATTTTGACTTTTATTGGCTATCTTTCTGATTATTAATTTTCAAGTAGACGTAAATTTTTCATTATTTAATAAACCATCACTAATACTATTTAAATGAGAAGTGTCTTCGTTAACATTTAAAGAAAATTGCTTGTATTTTATATGGAGCTAAAATTAACTTCCTTATCTTGAACAATAGAATTATCAAAACTGAAACGATGATTAAGATCCAAACAATTTTAAATTAAAAATGTTATTCAAAAAACTAAATTTCTCTGTAAGTTTCGAACCTGTCAATTATTTGTCTTATTTTGTTAAAACACATAAAGATTATATTAATACAATGGATTTCCATACAGTTGTTTATAAAATTAGTTGCAGTAATGGCTCATTTTGCTACATCGGCCAGACCAAACGATCTTTGTGAACTAGAATTAAGGAACATAAATTTAATGTAAAATTTCTTTCTTAATAAAATTTTCCTATTACAAAACATTGTTTTGATCTTAATAATTCTTTTAATTTTGATGATACTATTATTCCGGATAAATAAGTTAATTTTTATGAAAGGTTTCATCTCAGAAAATTTTATGCAATTACCGGCTGAAATGAGCCACTGTGATAATGTGTTAAGAATGAATATAAATCAGGTATTAGTAGTTATAGTACTTATCTTTAAATTAGTACAGGAGTGTAGGTGTTGATATTTAATTCGAGAAAATTGAAAGAAATTGTCGATTAAAGCTTCTCGAGTACTACAAAAAATTTGAAAATATCATTTGTATAAATAATAACCCTAATTTTATTTGTAATAAAATTGTATTCAAACTTAACGGAATAAATAATTAATGGAACATCATCCTACTCTATTTTTCTTTTTTTTATGTTCAGGTCTTATTTCATTCCCTTATACTACTTCGTCAGCAGTTTTTAATATTTTTGTTTTTGCTCTTCGATAAGATAACTACATTTTCTTCAAAGTATTTCTAGATACTTACTGTTCCTTCCGCTGCACTATTGTTTTTCATATTAGTGCATTACATTATTCCTCCGTCAGTCACGGTATATTCTTTCAGTCACACCTATGATTTCTTAATAGTATTTTCCATTTAATCCTATATTGTACCCTTATCAAAGTCGATATCAGCAAACCTTTGATTAACCATGACATGTCCTGGTATGTAGTCAGCAGTGGGTTTTTATTATCACTACGTAGTTGAACAATCTTTTCCTTTTTCTTTCTAGCCAATATTCTTCTAATTTTACGTATTGAGAGAATTATTCTATTCCCACACAAATTTTCGCCTTCATTGGAACTGGTCATTTATTTATGAAAGGCGAGTATATTTCTATAAACGTCAAGAGTAAAGTAAGAAAATTCTACGAACATTAGTAGATAATGAACGTTTTCACCAACAGCCTGTGACTATGAACACAAATGTGTTCTTTTTCCATGCCTCCGCCTGAGAAAGAAACTAAGAAGTCATAGAAGTGAGTAGCAGAAAATTGGGTAAATAAAAAACAGCGATAATCGCGATGAGTGGTCAGACAAGGAGGTCGCACCCCACATTTCTCTCCTCGTCACTTTCGCAAACAATTCCATTCTTCATTATACTTACATGTTTTACGGAGATAAAAATCTAGATCGAGGAAACGTGTGTTCTTTTCTTGGAGCATGAGATAATGAGGTGGGCGGGCTTTACTTTTATTATTTGATGATACGTTAGGCCTGGAAATCATCGCGTTTCTCTAAGAGCGGTAGCAATAAAATACACGAACTACTCAGAGGTTTGTGTAGATTTTATACAAGATTACAGTCATCAGATTTGATAGAGACAGAGAAATGACAACAGAAAGGATGATAACTGTAATTATCAACTCCCTAGTGGAACATAAAATCAATCACATTTCGTTGCAGGGGTATTTAAAACAGACTACTGGCATTTACTACCATCGATTGGGCGCGTTGGAATTAGAAAAATTAAAAACGTCATGTTGTAAAGTATTTATGGCACTGGCCCTTAGATTTAATATTTTCTCATGTCACATACAGAATCCTCTTGAAACAGAGAAAAAACTGATTTCTTAACAATTTCTCTTTTATTTTTCATATAATTTTAACCCATCACTTAAACAGGTATATTATATGATCATTTAACAAATATTACTTGTAATGAATACAACTAATTTACTTAATTGAATTAAATACATAAAGAGACAAATGTTAAAAATTATTTTATTTGCATCCACAAATTTAGCTTTTCTCCTTTTTTTATATTAACAGTAACAGAACCTGTATCATTCTTTAAAGTATAAATTATATATATATATCATTATAAAAGTTTTATAATATTATTTGTGGAGAAAAATTGACACATTTTTTTGCATAACTTGTTCGACATTATAGATTTTTATTTTACTATACAAAAAAAGTTCGTTTTTACAGTAATCATGTATGTATTTATTTATTAAATCTACAAATCCCGGTGGTAGATTTAAAATTTTATTACAAATTAAATAAAGGAAGTTACAATAAAAGGAGTAAATTAATATAAATATTTTAAAATATAATCTAGGGTTACGGACATTATTTGAACTATAAATACAGTTATATTAATTAAAGGTTAATTTTGATTAAATAAAAAAAAATTATATTGTAAGAGCCTGAAAAGAATAAAAGTGGAAATATATATGAAAATAGAGATTAACTAACTATATAAGGAGATAAAGAATGGTACCGTTTTACTTTAGTTTATAACGGAGAATTATCACTTCACTTTACTGTTTACACTTCATTGCACTACCCTATATTCACTAAATAGTTCAACTAATTTAGATATTCTCTGTGATATTAATTAAAAATTGTAATTGATTTAAACAATGGGTTTGAAATAAACAAAAATTATAATTATTACTATACAAGCAAGTAAAATACATCACGGCAGTTGTTTAAGTCACCAAAACTACACAGAAACGTAAACATTTCTGTCCAGGTTGGATTGAAATTTGTGATACCGTCACCGGTGGCGCGGAGTAATAGCGCGATACAACCACAAAACTCAAACTGAGCAGGCCAAGCCTGGCTGTCTGCAAATCAGTTCTGCGCGAACAGCGAAATCGCTCAGACACGCAAATGGAAGCAGAACAGATAGCTGAGATTATTGATCCAGTGTTTCTCCTTTGCTCTCCGCACGACAATTCAATCAGTTAAAGTAGATATGCGACTCCCTCAGTCAAATCATGTTTCTTCGTTCCTCTCCAAACGACAAATAACCTTATTGCTGGCACCAGCTGACGAGGTAAAGCAAACAATGCCTCGGAAAATTATCTCTGTCAAACATAGGGCCCAAACAGAACACAATTAAAATTCAGAAATTTTTGCGTTTTGAATAATTACATGATCAGACTATGCAAATTGGGCACTTGTATCATCTATGACCTTTTTATTGTAAGAAAATCTTCGTTCAGCGTTATTTCGATTCAGGGTCACGAAGTAATCTCTTGGAGCTATATTAAATGGGGCAATTTTTCGAAAAGAGAAAACAAAAACGTTCAAAAACTGAAACTTGGATGAGCTGAGACAAGAAACTATCGAAATATTGTCCATATTTCCATGAAATACACAATTTATACACAATCAAGTTATTTTATTAATCATTAATTTTTCAGTTACCTTGACCAATTTATTATCCGACAATTTTTCCCAAGTTGAGGTTCGTTGTCCGTTCGTTTTATATCAGTTCTATCCAGTTTACAAAAATTAAGTGCACATTTAATAAAATGTACCAATACGACCAGCACTCTGGATTCGTGGTTTCATTATTCCGAAAAAGTCGTCGTTTGACGAAAAAATAAATTCCAGTTGCAGTTTGTACAAATGTAATTAAAAACTCTGTGAAAAAGGGAGACACGTAGATTCATTCCCAAAAAACGAGAAGCAGATGAACTCCCGTGTGGACTTTCTTCTACAAACATCGATTGAAACGATAATAATAATTAGCGAAATGATTGCAGAGGAATGAAAGTACGAGTAAGAGAATCGGGCCAGGTGCGTGCTCCAATTAAATACTTTCCCCGTAGTCTTACAGACCGTTGTGTCGAGAAAAATATCAATAAAATTATTTTGTCAATGGAAAATAAAGATAAGATATAGGTTATAAATCCTGGATTTTTTAAAAAACGAGGAAACAGAAAACAATCAACTGAAAGAAGAAGAGATAGATGAGATTTTTAATCCAGTGTTTCTCCACGAACGATATTTCAATCAATTAAAATATATATATACGACTCCCTCAGTCAAAAAACATGTTTCTCTATTTCTATGCAAATCTCAATTGAATTAATTCCTGGCATCAGTTCACGAGACAAACCAAAGATAACAATTCTCGCCTCGGAAAAATTATCCTTGTCATTATTATCTCATGCCCAAACAGTATACAAATAAAATTTAGAACTTTCTGCGTTTTCAATCATTACATTATTTATATGCAATCTGTTACTAATACAATTAATACCTGACAATCCAGATCGATTTATGTGAAAACTGTAAGGATTGATTGTTCTTTGATAATTCAATAATATTTATGTTCTCTTAAAATCCATGAAATTTGTTTCTAATTTATTTTTATGTAAGAATGCAAATAACAAAAATAATGATTTTTATCGGTTGGCTATCTTTCTTGATTATTTTTGCCTCAATAAGAATTGATTTTTAGCAATTATATTTTCTTTGAATCTTTAGGAAGATTAAAATATATGGAACATGTTGGGATGAAATCCACCTGAATTTTAATTATTTCTACACTAGCTGAGTGGCTGGCGTTACCCGAGATGTCATTCATCCATAACCCCCCCCCCCCGATTTTTTTCGTTATTTTTATGTAACGCAACTCGACCTCTATCCCTAAATGTGTTATTGGCATTGTTTGAAAATTAACTAAATTAAATTAATAATGTGGTACTTAATTTAGTAATTTTCGAAATTAAATAATTAATTTTTATTTAAATTAAAAACTATTTGTTTAATTTTATTTATTTTTCTGCAAATCAATTTTTTTAAGCGGGATGATGTTGTCGTTCCCATCTTCTTCGTATTCCGTAATTATTTTTTTTAAATCAATAATTACTATACTTACAATAATTACAAATGTAAAATTATAGTCAATTTTTTTATTCATTCCATAAGTTTTCATATAAAGTCCCATAAACACAATTAAATGACTTTCTATAATATGAAGAAAAAAAAGTAGGTGTCTAATGCAATTTTCGCCCAGTTCCCAATATTCACGTGCATTTCTTGTTCTCATTTTAAAGATATGCATCTTAAATAAAAACACTGATAAATTAAAATTCCTAAATAACGCACAGACTCGGACATGCTGCGACCTGATTGGCCGTTGAGGATCGCCTGACATTTACTACGCGACATGGAAAAACATGTGTCCTTGTCGCTGTGGTCAGGCGATCCTCAACGTCTGTTGTCTGTATTGGCTATCTTTCTAATTCATTAATTTGGTTTTATTAAGTCTCTGATTTTATGAAAATCTGTATCATCTTCAGTATTTCAACTTTAATTAAGTTTTTATCCTGATGAGATTTTGATCTTTTCCTCTTGCGGGTCACATAATTTTGAATATACCACTATTCATCATTTTAAAATATTTATATACCTCTTTCTGCATTGGAAAATAATGGAATTTGAAACGGAGAGCTGTTAATAGTGAGTAACGATATTTATGAATTGTTTTTGGATCCCGGGTCGACTGGTCCGTCCTTAGCGGCAAAGTTGCTCTCTCGGAGGATGACCAGAGTGTAGGTGTAGGATAGCTGATAAGGCTGTCCTTCGCAGGAAGTTGGCAGATCTGATAGTCTGCAGCCCCTCCAGATCATCCAAAAAGTCCAGCGCCCTCGCAAGATCCAAGAAATCACAGTGACTGTGTCCGTTACCAGGGGAAAATCATTGCTGTATTACAGATTGTCATAAATAAACTCAGCGATATCCATTACCTTCCATTTGACTCGAATCTCGGTTATTTTTACTTTATTTTATTGTGAGTCCCCTCACCCCTAACCATGCTCCATCCTCAGGCCGCAAGAGGGGTTGAAATTTTACACACACAACATAGATAGAAATACTATAAATCTAATTACCCCTGGAAAATATTTATTGAATTTTAATATCGGTCGTTATTTCTTGTTTCAATAATTCCACCCCGGTGCAGCTCCACCACTTCAATTAAATGCCATAATTAAACTCAGCGACATCTAGAACCCCGGATTTGTCTGTAATCTCGGTTTTATTCGCGTTATTTATTTGTAACGCCCGATCACCCTTACCCCTAAAAGCGCTCATTTCCCCTTCTGTAAGGGGTTGCAATTATACTTAGATAACATCGGCTGAAACATTATGTATCTCTTCGATCCCTAGAAATATTTATCTGCCTAAATATTAGCATGTTTGAATGTTTCCACACTCTCCTAAAGTGTGCTTCCCGAAAGGGGTTCAAATTTTTCAAACAACATCAATTATATTGACCTCGACAATTAATTATCTAACGCAAATATCGACCGTTTAACATGTTAGAAAAATTCCACCTCCGACAATCCCGTCTATCCTCACTCTTAGGGGTTAAATCGCAATTGAATGTCCTAATTAAACTCGGTTACATCCATAACGTTAGATTTTACTCCAATCTCGGTTATATTCGCGGTATTTAATGGTAGCGCTCCTCCACCCCCATCCCTAAGGAAGCTCTACTACTAAGCTCGAAAGGGGTTGAAATTATTCTCAGAGACCACGTAGGGAAATTTTATGAATCTCATTGATCCCGAAAAATATTTAGTCGTCGCAAAAATCGGTAAACTGACATGTTTTACAATTTCCACCCCTTGACCACCCCCGTCACTGGGAGGTTAATTGCTAGTTGAGTGCCATAATTAAATTCAGCGTTATCCATAACTATAGAGTTGACTCCAGTCTCGGTTGTATTCCAGATATTTATTTTTTGTAACGGAACTCCACTCCCACCTTTATGGGTGCTCCTTTCCCTTTCCGTAAAAGGTTGAAATTTTATTCACATTCATTGGAACAAACACTATTAATTACTTTTACCCCGAAAATTTTTATCTGACTCAAATATCGGTCGTGTTAGCAGGTTTTAAAATTTCCAACCCTAACCACCCTGACAACCATAACCATAACCCTGGATTCGAGTCCAATCTCGAATGTGTTAACAAACTTCATTCCATAGTTTTATGAAGAAACACAGCACGTGAACAAAAATTCATTACCAAAGCGGAATATTGATGAAGCAATACTTTTTCATTTTGTATTTGCAAATAATTCTTTCTCTGTAGCCGCTCACAAGAGCAGGAGGATTACATTCATCTCTGATCGTAAGTGGAAGGAAGCGGCTTGGCTGTTCCTTTCTCCTCTCTTCCGCGGGAAAGTAACACTCCTGCTAATAGGTGATTGCCATCCGAGGACTCTAAGTCTAGTTTTCTTATTCGAAACAACTTTCTTGCTCTCGCCAAGAACAACTCAATGGTAGAAATGGTCGAATTCTCGAGACCACACTGTCTTTCGGACAAACTTTAACCTCCAGCCCTGTCATTTGTCACTTAGTTTCGTGCATCCTTTAAAAACCTCTTTGGACTTTGGAATAAATAACGATTGTGTTTAAAAATTATGCTATAAAATTCTCAATTATTCATGTCGTATTCTGCAAGGATGCGATCAATTTTGGACTTTAATAAACATAGAGCTGAATTAGGTAAAACAATTGTGTATACACACTATTTTAGTTAGTAATCAGAACTTGACTAACTTCGTTCATCCTTCGTTACATCTATTAATGATAACTATTCCCGAACAGTACTGATCTGAATATAAATTAAAAAGATATAAATATTTTATAATCATACTTTATACAGGATACATTGGAATATTATTTGTCATATATGTATTATATATATATAGTGGTATATAACATCAATTAAAGAAGATAAAGCCACCACGTCTGAGAGTCAAATTATCTAACATTCAAAGTAAACAAAGGAAAATAAAGCCAACACGTTGTGGCCAAATTGTGTGGTATTCAATCTTTTGAAAGGAAGAAAGTTAATAGGATTCTACCTTAAAATGAAACAAAATTATTTTAAAGAGATAACGAAAGATTATTTAATTACAATTTCAATTTACTTTAAATTTTGTACATTTTATGTTTTTCACAAGTGCCTCAGGTTTAATGAGAATCAAAAACTTCAGGGCCGCTGATAGGGCCTCTAATAATGATAGTGTTTTGCAATTGTCTCTAAAGTTACAAAATAACATACAAATTTAATTTACAATAACAACATTTTATAAAAAGAATCTAACAACAACAACAAAATAGAGAAATATGGCGGTAAATGATATTTACGTAAAGGTTTACAAAATTACGTTTCTACATACCATTTTTATTCAGAGCTGCTCTGGTACTGTTTCCTTTAATACATACACTGAATGCGACAACCACTGGCCGGTACGCCACAACAGACTGCCGTAACCACTCCGGTCAGGTCCGAAAACACTCTCGCCATGACTACCATACTGGTCAGGCCCTCCAAACACTCTGCTCTGGCTTCCAAAACACACTGACAGTTTTCCGCCAAAGTTATGTGTGCGTTCCTTTTTCGACAATAATCCGTAGCAACCATCACAGTCTCTGCATTATTGCTCCTAACTGACAGTTCTTTACAATGCTCTGGCCTCAAAGTTACGCCGACAATAATATAAATTTTTTTTTAAAATAAAATGTACTTTACAAATTGTTGATATCTACAATATATATATATATATATATATATATATATCATTTGTTATTTGCATACCACATTAATGAGCTGACGGTGTTGTTGAGAATATAATTATACATCCAACCGGTGTATAAAATAAATGGTGTGAATACGTAAACCTCAGGTAGCGTGACACTTTTTTAAAAATAGGCCAAAACTCGACGGAAATCTAATTTTTTTTATTACAGTGCGTGAACGGGTTCCAATAAAGATTGAATTCGCAGTATTGTTTTAGTTTAAAATTTTCAACACTGTACTGCTTTACAAGAATAATGCATGTGCATCCTAACAAAAACAACATAAGTATGTTTTGCATTCTTTGCCGTTTTCAACAATTGTGAGAATCATTATAATTTGAAAAATGTTAATTGACAGGATTATCTAAAAGGGAAATTGTGTTCTTAGGTGCAACATTTTAAGCCACGAAAAACTAGAAATGGACCCTCGACTGAAATCCCGTTTGACAAAGATATATGGGAGTCTTTGGAACTTCAACGTGCCTCACTTTTATTTCAGAAACTATAATAATTGGATTCTGTGACGCATTAAGAAGAAGCTAATATTAATATTTACTTCTTATAAAACTTTGACTTTGCTAACTGGATAGAAGTGTTGATTTTATTAAATATCAACTTCAAATTTCAAAAATATCAATAATTTTAGTCTGCAATGAAGGTAAAAGATTTTATAATATTTGCGTGAGAAGCTAAACACATAAAAATATTAATATTTAATTTTATCGATTCTTTTCTCAGATTTGTTTACTTCCCAACTTTTCATTCCATTTCTTCTCTTCTCTTACAATTTTACCCTGTTCTGTAATTTAAATTTATTTGTTTCCCAATTCTAGGTGCAATAATTATCATGTGTGGTCCAAGAAACATCCTAAGCTTGAGCATGTAGATACTCTGTGTGGTTTCGTGATACAGAGATTATGGGGGAAGAGAGAATGGGGTGGGGGTGGGGGGTTGTAATTAGGTAAAAAAATTGGGAGAGATAATTAATTTAATTTCTGAATACACAAACGGATAAAATAGTGAAAGGAAAGGTTATCCGCCCTTGTCGCACTTTCGATGTGTCCAACTCCGGTAGTCGCGCTGCGCTTCACAGGTACAAGTACCTGTTGTCTTTCGTTACGTAAGCTCCATGAATGCTCGTTGTATGAATATTGAACTAGCAGATCGGGGAAAGCTGTTTGCTGTGCATAAATTCTGCTACGTGTGCAGAGAATCGCAGTTACGATGTAGAAAACTCTTAAAAGCTAACTGCTTTCTGGTCGTGCTAAACGAATGGGACAAAAACAGCATCAGTACGTATTTCGGAAATCCTATTTCGACGTTACAATAATATACAGGAATAATTACATGCGTCAAATTGCAAGGAATGCGGAAAAATTTCAGTTTTAAAATTTATACGATTAATAAGAATTACAATTAATTTATATACTTATTAAATATTTGAAATTCAAACTATCAATAATTGTTAACATATAATATACGTAAAAAACTACAATCAAATAACAAAAAAAATTTGTTAACATACCGAATTCTTTTGTGGGTATCGTGAATAGTGTTTTGAGAAATTTAGAAAAAAGAGGAATATTAAAATCGCCACAAGTTATTAGATTGCATCACTGACATTAATCCGACACAATCCTGTAGAGGATGGAGCGTCTGCGATCGTTGGCGTCGGTTTGCATCTGCACAATAACTACACGAATACCACCTGAAACCCTGGCTGAAGATTATCCTATCTCACCTGTCTCTTAGATCCTGATTATATAATATTTATCCTCCAAAATATTCAAAAACCACATAACAGATGATCCTTTTCACCAAACTTTGTCTCCTGGTTTTTTAAAAACAAGCATTATTAAACACAGCCCAATTATTGTTTCTTTTCCAATATCTAAATATAAGCAGGGAGTTATGCCATACGACGCATAAACGACGTCTCGAAAGATTTTAGCACTTTTCCGCCTTGGCCGATAATTGTTAGCGGACGAACAAGCAAACAGTTTTCTTTCGAAATTCAACTGTCTGAGGTCTGTATTTTGTCTGGACGTCGAATAGCACAAATTTTCTCTATTTATGTGAGTCGGAATCTCGACATACTTATTCAAGCTGTTTAGCAGACACCTGAAATAGTTTTAGACGCATTCTCTGTGTTAGAATAAAAATATGATAATTATGGAAGTAGAAATCGAAATAAATATAAAAATACATAAGCTTGATATTTTTTATAGGAACCTAAGATGAAGGAAATGAAAACTAAATAGGGTATAGATGGTTTAAATTTATAAAGATCGAACATCGAAATAGCATTAATTAAAATCATAAGAACAACAATGCGAATATCTCAAAATTCTGAGTGATCGAGACGGATCCGAAGTAAGATGATAAGTCAGTAATAGTAAGCAAACTCCTGAGTTTAGTTCCTATTTCATTTACATTTACTGACTCTTTTATTTTCACCTTCCATGTCTTATTCAAAAAATGGAACAGCTGCAAGTGCACAATTTGCTTGATTTTTTTACTGTATTGTCGGGCGTATTGTAAGATGAGTATTCTCTGCTCCAGAGAGAGGGGTAGAGAATTTTGCGACACAAATTACATATATGAAACACAACAAGCAGGTTCGTGTGAATTGGTACCTGTTCGGGTTAGCGGTCGGGTAATCTCGGTTTATTTTAGTGAAGGTGTACTTGAAGGTTTGTTTATAAAAATATAGCTGTTGTTAACACGAAATTGCAGACCTTTGCAATTGGACTAGATTAACATTTATAGAGTTAAGAAATGACATGGTAGAAGCTCGAGGACTTATTGAATCTAATTCCCAGAACTGACTTTGCGCTACCAATACAAATTAATTCATTGTGAAGAATAGTAGTAGATATGTATGTGTGTGTTCTTCCATGATTTAAAAAGGCAAAGGATAGATATCGATATTTGCATTGGGTAATTTTTATGAATTATCAGAGTCGTCTTTACTATTTAAACAATATTAACAGTTAATTGGGCTATCACCTTCCTGAACCTATTTGAATTTTTGCTTAACATTTATGTCAACGTCTATACCAGAATTATTTCTGCTGCCATAAACAACACTCTGGCATTGAGAAGATGGATTCACACTTCCCCAAAGCCCAGTTACATAGTTTTTTGCCAAAAATCTGGGATAGTCAACTCTGGGTTGCTTACAACTGTTCACTGAGATCGACGCTACATCCCCCAACCCCAATATTTTTAAAGTAGCCGATTGTCGTCGAATAGATTTCATTATTACATAATTTATTATTTCCGCCTCGCAATTGACAGGAATGATATTTTAATTTTTATCAGATACTCTCTACTGAAAAACTTCAAAATAGAGCACGAAGGAACATTTCGATTCTAAGTAAGAAAAGTTTCCTTTAATTCATAACCGAAACCACATATAACTAAGAGGAAAGCAAAATATTCAAATATTGCTACAAGGGTATCTTAATCTTCTTAGAATACCGAGACATTATCGACACAAGAAATGACGGAACAGGAAATAAAATAAACTACTTTATCTTTATGTTATCATATGAAGATGTATTAAGCGATTTTTCAGATTAATAAGAAGATCTAGCTCGAAAATCCTATTCCGTACACTCAACTTATTTCCTTGGATCATGACATCGTTTTTTTTGTGGATAATTTTTAGGGTAACAGGCTACATGAGGGTAATCCACATGGTGGCAACTTCCATTTAATAGCATAGGAAAGGATTTGAAAAGGGGGATGCGGAAGGGTAGAGGAAGGTAGCCAAGGGTTAACTAGGGCCCCAGGGCTACAGTTTAAGGATCCTACCCGGCATTCGCCTAAAAGTGGGTACTTGTCCCACGCCCTTCCGATAGCAGGAGAGGGGTTTGCTGTGGGGACTCAGCATTCTCTTCTCCGTGCCTCGACCAGTTTAGGAGTCAGCTGGCCGACTGTTCCAATGGGAACAGAGAACAACTCTTATCGTATACCCAAGATCTGTGACCCCGGAACATACACCTCTCAAAACACGCCGAGGTGCCTCGGCTTGTGGGAACCATAGTTCAAAAACGGAGAGAGGAAAAGGCATCCCCAAAGGTAGCCCCTTCCGTCTCTTCTACAAGGTTCTGCCTACGAGAGAACATCCCTCGCAGGTTCTGCCCTCGCAGACAGCTTCACCTATCATGACATCGTATGACAAAATTATTATATACCTTTAGGTTTCGGTAAAGTATGCGAGAAACAAAATCTTCAGAAGTGAATGACAACTCGAAAGATTGAACGGCAATTCGTGATTGCTTTCGAATGTGTATGTTTAATTTTTCAGTGGTGGTATTAAATGTTTTTTTGTTTAATTCCACATCTTCAATCCGATTAACCGTATGGCCTTGTATAGCCGGATTTGGATATTAAAAAAAAAAAAAAAATTATTTAGTTTTTTCGCGGCGCAGAGTATCTTTTCTGCCACGTTTGTCTTATTTTAGCTAAAATAAACGGAGTGGATTATTGGAAAACATTGGACAGACCTAGAATGGAAGAACATGGTAAACATTGCAAACGTACTGCTGTATGCTTAAAATTTTGATAATGTTATTAGGTTAATGATTGCTTTTGATATTTCGACATTGGTAAAGGGCTAAAATCATGGCGAAAAATATATGAAATAATTTTTGTTGTTACTAAGTCTCAGTCCACGCGTGGCAGTTCAGTTACTTCTTCCCTTTTTTTTTGCCCAGCCGTGGTAACTAATATCAGTATCAGTAGTGAATCCCGGGTATTAGGCTAGTAGTTATCTATTTTTTTTGAAGCGCAGTGCTAGATGGAACCCCGTGTTTTGCGAGTGAGAGGGGCGTGAGGTATAAAGCCGGCCTCTTGGAAGCGCTGGGAGAAATCGCACACAACTCCGCACAAAGGTGAGTCTCAACGTCGCTCCACAGCCGGTCTATTAACATCATTCATGTTTACAATTACTTGCATTCCCGTGACTTACTACCCCCCTCAGTCGGTAAAATGTGGTCAATTTGAATTCATTTATTTTATTTTATTGATTAAAATTCGAATGTGTGATGGATGTAAACTGAACTTATTCGTGTCTGGACAGTGGACTCCGTCTTGTCGACTATAATGCAGTATTTCAATGGCTTAGGATTTTTTTAAAAAATTCTGCAGTGAAACAGCCTGGAAATTTGTTTAACAATTCCCGCCGTCGCCAACATGTATCAGTGAGTAAAACGTTGGATTCACTGTATCGCGGCATTGTAGAATCTGTGGTTGCTTTTTGATGATCATAAGTCACATTAAAGACCATAGTGTACATACATAATTATACGAGCAGTAATTACATATGCAGAGTATCCAACTGTTCACAATTAAACAATTTGAAATTATAAATACGTGCATGTAAACATTAAAAGAGTGAGATTAAATATGAATTAATACATGATTCTCGATTTATCAACCGGGTCATCTGTTTATTAAAACATAAAGCTGCTGTGAAATTCATCTCATTAGGTGACTGGTGTGCCGACTCAATTTATACTCGGCAGAAGCCTTACGATTTAATAAGCAACTGGCCCGGTTGATAAACCGAGAATCTTTAATTAAATCCAAAGTATTGTCGTGACGAGGCTAACATTACTTTTGTCCCGGTGTCCCTCTTATCACGCCCACAAATATTTCTGAGGCACTTTATTACTTACAATGATTCAGTGGACAGTTTCTGTAATTTTTTTGATTTATTTCTTTAAAATCGTTGACTCGACTGAAACAAATAATTGTCCCAGTCCTCTGTATGTGTGACATCAACGATATACGTGAATCGCAATTTACTGCCATGGCAACGTCCACAAATCCATGTGTCGCTCAGGGTTCAATAATTTCTTTTAGGTAAGTGCCAAAATACAGTGTAAGCCTCATCATGTGCCTGTTATTGACTTTTATATAAGTCAGAACTTTTAATTATATTCCAAGAAAAATTTTAAAGTTAACGATGTATTGTACAATGGATTATTATAAAAGCATTATTAATTTCATTAAAATACTTCCTTACAGTTTCACTTTTTTGTATTGAAATATCACCCAAAGTTGCATTGAAATATTTACATTAATGTTCCATTACGTCAAATAAAACTACGCATGAGATGGAAAAAACATTCCCCCAACATTTAAAGAATCTAATGTAAATTTTGTGTTGGTGCTTCGTGACTTGAAGAACAACATTTTTTATTAGAGATAAAAAAATGGCCCGCCCCGCTTAATTTAAAAATGACTTTTTAATAATTAAGACAATAGTTTAATTATGTGGGAATAATTTTATGATGCCCACTTTTCTTTGAATGATAAGAATTGAAATTTTTTTTACGCAAGTTGGTGTTATCAAATTTCATTCAGGCCCGGGAAAGCCCGGAGAGAGAGAAAGGTAGTGAGAGTGGGAGTGAGGAAAGGAAGAAAGGAGGGAGAGAGAGATGAGGAGAGGAGTCGTCTTGAGCTGCGGTTTGCTCGTTCTCGATTTCTAATCCCAGTAAAAGTGTTATTTGAATGACATGATCTACAGAGACCGTCGGATGTTGGGCAGTTTAACACCGGTACGTTGGCAAAATAAAGCGTTAGTGTACTGGAGATAACCATTCACTTGAATTTTAGAATACTTTTAAGAATAACGTTTATTGTGAAGTATTTAATCGTGTTAGTATTCATGCCTGCGATCTAGGTCACTTTGTAGGCCACCAAACGTCGGTTCGTATTAACATGAATATGTTATATTGGAGCGTAAAGGCGTGTTAATCGACGATGCGTCACGATAGTACATTTACGTGAGTTTCCGAAGATATATCCATTAAAACATTTTCATACTTCCTTAAAATTATTTTTCACATATACTTGTAAGCATGTGAACAACAATTACACAGTAATTGAATAATATATCTAAAAGACTCAATGATGTATTTTTATTGAATAATTTTTATTTTTTTATAGAATAAGTTTTTCCCGGAATCCATGGTCGAAAAAAAACATGCGACTAACACAAATACGTCATAATTATTTTTATTAATTAATTTTTATTATTAACAAATATGTTTTTTTTTCCGGGATCGATGGACAGAGATCATGCATCTAACAGGAATGTGTCACGAGGTTCATTCTTTCGTGACGTGTGACATCTTTAATATTTTTTCTTATCGTTAGCAGGCGGTGATGAACAATAGAAACTAACGGGTCGTTAAATCGGAATCGAGGACTCGCTAATGTTTCAAAGGAAACCGCAATGTTGTTCTGCAAACGCTATACGACTTTGGTCTCGTGGATATAGAAAGTCCGTAAATGAAGCTCCGTGCTTACTAATTGTACAGAATCGAAAATCATGTACCACGGATAAAAATATTCATGAGTGGATTGCGTGCAGAGAGTTGTATGGATGTATATTTACGAAGGCTGGGACCGAGTGCGGTGACCTTACGGAAACACTAAAGCCACGTGGTGTTACTGGAGAACGTTAAAACAGAACGGGTATGCGCACGGAATTAATTACAAAACTTCATAAGAAGCGGCTGCGATATAAGTGATTGGAAAGTGAAAATGGAAGCGGCGTGGAGAAATCATAATTTCTCCCGGTGGACTTGTAATTTGTAAACCAGTTGGGAAAGGGCGACCTGGTTTCGGGAAGCCGGACTCATCCCATCGGTCGACCGTGAACTCTGGGTGGGACAGTGAAAGTAGAAACCGTGTGTACTTTGACTCATTTGGAGTGGCTCTCCATTCAGTCCTGCGACACTACAATCTCCGGCGGAACCATATATTACTATTTTGTACGCGTAATATATTATTTGACATCCCTCCGACGATTCTGAATTGTTGCTCGTAATAAAGAAGTTCTGGTCACTTCCAGGCACAGTATGTGTGAAATGTTGAAGGATTAAATTAAAGAAATAAAATAAAATTTCTGCTTAAAGGGGTAACAGAAAAAAGGTTGATAATGAGTACGCTTGATGGATACTTGATACCCAATGCTTCGTCACTCTGCCACAAAACCGCGCAGTAAATTGGAAATTGTGCGTTTGGTGTGTCTTATTCTCCCACCAGATTAAAGCATAAGATCGCACGACGTGGCCGACTAGTTCACCTCACCCTTCCATGAAATACCCCTTGGAGGTGCAATTAGTCTGGCGCTGAGTGACTTGTGGCACCGTCCTGCAGGAAGAAAACGTCAAAATATGCCATTTTGCAGCCTCAACGCACAACAACGTGGTAGTTTATAGTACACACACTGGTAGACAATTTTCTAAGACTTTCTTTAAAGGTCACAACTTTCTTGTATCCATTCCCAGGATCCAGGTGTAGAAATTATGCTGCGGTTCTAATTTTTATATTTATCCCGAAACTGGATATTTTATTCTGTATGGATTGCAGCAGACAGAAATGAATTCCCAGACGATTAAAGAACAAATTATCCCCCCCCCCCAAACCTTATGCGATTCGAATCCAGATGACTCGTCACAAACTGAGAGACAATCTTTCTTGACTTCGGCTCTGATTCCCAAAATATGATATAACTAAAAATGGCACCTGGTGTCCCATTTATATAATTATGTTTGTATTACTAATTCATAATATTTTATCCATTCTATTCTGTGGAGTATTTCGGCGGAACTGTTCACTGCATTCCTATATATGTGTTACGATCACGGACATTTATTTTTAACCATCAGTATAAATACATGACGTTACTGCAGTATGAGTCATCTCTTAGCATTTGTTACTTGAGTCTTTGTTTCTTTAAATGTCGCCATCATTTATGCTGCGTAAGATTGTACATAGACCTTGTCTATTGTAGATGCCTTTCTCTTTACTATCTCTCAATCCAACACACTCAACATTTTAAAAACGCATATTTATTCTGGCGAAAGTAGCTCGAGCAGTTAAAAATAAACAACAACCTTGACATGAATCAAAAAGTTCTACATTTTAATTCTGAGCGCTAAATACTAAATGAATACAAATAGGTATCACGTAATTAGTACTATAGTGGCGTTGGGTCAAAATCTTGCGTTTTTGGACATTAATTCAACACATCTTCAGTGCACTTAGTGTCAGAGTGGTTGAACTGATATCTATGAGAACTTATATCTTTGTTAATTAACAATACATAATGGCCACGAATAACCATAAATAAAAACAATAAAATTAATGAAGAAAATTATCAAGCTTCAAAAGTACTTAAACAATTTATATTACCGCATTATGGGCAATTAACTGAAAAATTATAAAAGATGTATAAAACATTTTTATTTTATGGATATTTTTAAAATCAATAACAAACAGAGGTAAACACAAAATTAAAAAAGAAAAACAAACAATATAATTTATAAATTGTATTATAATTGAGGTCAACATAATCGTGGAAAAGTTACACAGGGCAAAATAAACGTGCTCTTGATACTAGCTTAATATGAAACGAAAATAATCACTTTGTTGTTACTATACATAAATTAGAATAAAACCCTGAATTCGATTGCAATAATGATGAAACTGTAGTCATTGAACAAAATTTATTAAAACGTTTTATCACAAATTCTGCATATTAAAGCAAATTTTAAACACACTAAATTTACAAATTGTTAGGTAAAAATTAAGTAATATTTATGTTCCATTATTTTTTAACTTTTATAATTTTATTAAAAATTGTAAAATTTCTAGTATAAATTTGTAATTATAATATGAAAAAAATTAGGTTCATTTTAACTTCACGATTGGTTACATTTATTACTAAATTACAATAATGTTGAAAATTTATTATTTGAAATCTTGTTTATTGTGTTCACCGTGTATAACAAAAAACTGGTGATGTACCAATAATCACGATGCATTCATGATACTTTTATAAATCATTTTTCACATCAAAGCTAGTAAACACGTGTTCATAAATTTTAACAGGAGTTTTCTTCTTCTAACAGGCTACATTAAACCTGTAGAAGGAAATCTAAGAACCACAAATTTTATTTATTAGTTTTCTCATGTAAATTTCGACACGTAAGTATTTGGTTTCTGAGTCCGCTCATGAAAATATAGAGAATTGGACACGTCCGGCTTCCACATCATGGCAATCACAGTTCCGTATTCGGACAGGTCAGGCGAATGCAACCTTGACAGCGAAATCGACGGCCGTGGAGAGAAAGTGTGTATTCCAGTTATACTCGACCGGCTCTGAGGTGACCGCCCTGTTACAGATGCAGATGCAGTCGCAGATGTGGCACTACTTCCTCTTGGCGACGCTCGTGGGATCGACGCTGGGCGCCGCAGTGCCCAGTGAAGAGAACCGGCGATCAGGCCTGCTCAGTCTGGTGGGCTCCAAGATCTCCTCCATCGCGCAGGCGTCGTCGGGTCTCTCGTCGTCAGACGGAGGAGGACACAGCAACGACCACGGCGAAGAGTACGGACAGGGTCTGGTAAGGACTCATCCGGGGTGATTAAACATCCTATGTTTCAAGATACGTCATGACGTTGAATAGTATACAAGCGAGTGGAACGGTGACGTATTCACTTAAAATTAAAATTAAATTAATATGAATAAAAACGAAAGTGAGGGAGGGAGAGAGAATGAACAACGAGAAAAGAGGAAAATAAATCGAAAATCCATAGGCCATGATGTCAATGTTCCACTCGCTGGTTTACTATTCAACGGCTCATGCACTCTCTACCTCCCTCACTCTTGCTCTCTATTTCAGTTTTCACCGTCTCCGCTTTTTTATATATTCAGTTTATCCACACACATCTTATTTCACTCGATTTTTAAATATTCTCTTACTTAATTCACGAGAAAACTGCACGTACGAGGCGAAAAAAATCTCCTAACTTCAAGGGAGGAAAGACAGTTTTGAAGTCGGCCATATAATTCAGTTCAATATATACAAAACCTGGTCCACAGAAATATGACACATTTCCACAAATAATTTTTTTTATTGATTTATTTACAGTCGCATCAATAGCTCTGGTTATCAGCGACTCAGTATGGGAACTAATTTTTCCTTGTCGGGGAACTGATTTAACGAGAGATTCTCTCACGCACACAAAAACATCCATACCCTCGTGTTTGGATTCGAACCCGGGACTTCTGTGATGTGAGGCAGTCACGCTGACCCCTCCGCCACAAGAGCTCTGCTTCTATAATTTGTAAAGGAAAATAAATTAAAATTGTATAACGTTTATTGGATTGCGAGAAAAATATATTCTCATGTTGTATAAATTGACTCATTTCCTTCAATTCGTGTGATACACGAAGTATTTTCATATATACGCTTCGGCGTAACATAAAAAAAAATTCTTCCGTTTTTAAAATAGGGGCTGCAGCTTCAAAACGCCAGCACCAATTTAAAGCACGCGGATGTTTCTCTTCTTTGACCGCGAGTGAATTGGAAGTTACAGCAAGCTGTCAGCCGTATTAATAAAAAGGCATATAAATTTCGGCCATTATTACTCACATTGGGCCTAATATTTTTTTTAAATCCTGTGGTCGATTAATTCATTCCAAATATTCGTATTTGCTTGCGTGATTAAAAATATTCTTAAAATCTGTTATCGAAGATTTTGAGATGACAGAAATTTAGAATTTTATTTTAATACTATGTATGGTTTCAGGATTTTTTTTTTGTATACACTTGCTGTTATATGTCCTGCTAATTCTGATCCATTTAAAGGAGGAACTTTCACTTTTCTTTCGGAATACTAATGGCTTACACATATCAATGGATTCTTCATACTTTCTCATATGAAATGAATGTCTGACAAAAATATTTAGAGCGTTTTGGGAACATTGATATATCTCGGGACGGCTGCGCTCTTGTAAATACTAATAAGATTAGAGAGATTTGCCCTGAGCGCGTTGGAGAAAGCGCAGATCTAGCAAGAAGATTGCCCTCTTCACTCTTTGTTTTTTTTTCTGGGTAAATTTCCCGTCTTCCTTTTCAGGTGTGTCACGTGTTAGTGAATAATAGAGTAAAGATAAATCTTTCTTTCACAAATGCTGTAAAAGTCGAGAAGCAGTTAGGAAAATTATGTATTACATGCCACAGCGTTGTTGTTCAAACACATGATTTCACACCATAGTTTTCAACATAAATTTGATGATTATTAAACCCGGCACTTTGACTTTACTGAATCAAAATTAGTTAAAATTTCACAATCACCATGTTATAACTGGCCAAAGCCCAAAGTTTTTTTGAACATAATGGTATTGTGCCAGAATTCCCTCGAAGCTAACATGATACTCCTACACTATTCGGTTACCCTGAATTAATGATTGGTTTACATTTATATTGTTATATTGATAATGCACCTCTTGAGTTAAACTCTCATTTTCGCTGCGTTATAGGAGGGTATTGTTTCGTAAAAGTGTAATTGAAACAAGCTGAATAAAGTAACAAATTGTTGAACTTGGTAATGCAACCGATTGCATTTTATCACTCACATAAACCTTCGAAATTGACGAGTTGCTGTTGTGGGCCTCGTCCTACGGTTGTGCTTGCTAGTGTCTGCCAAAATTCTTTCTTTATGTCTTCGCTTAACTGCTTTCAGGCAATTTTTGGCCGGTATCTCTCTGATCGTTGCTTATGTTTTATCTACTCTCTCTGTCCGCTATATAATAAACCCTGTCTGTTTCCTCTCTGCGCAATTTTCACTGCAACTGTATTTTTCATAATATTCTCTTTTTATACTCTTTTTCGGTTTATCAAATAACATAATTTAGACTTGTTCGATTGATTGGCTTATGTGAATAAAATTTTCCGTTATTTTCGGCAGAGCTACGGTCAGAAGTCCTTCGACTTCTGGAGCTTCAAACGCGCCATCTTGTCGTCATTGCTGCAAGCTGTGAAAGCGATCAAGGGAGGCATCATCGCCCTCAAGGGTCAACTGATCAAGGCCAAGGGCCACGTCATCGCCACCAAGGGCCGCCTGCTCGTGGCGAAGGGCGATGCCATCACGGACTTCGGCAAGCAGGTGGCCACCAAGGCCCTACTCAGTCCCGCCTCACCACAAGCAGAGCACGCGGAGCCGGGACCAGGTAATTAATAATTGAAGCTATACGCCTCAACTAATACAAATATTGAATGCACCCAATGCTCAGTTTATCAACTTTTATTATTACACTTAGCTTTATTATTATAGCAAAACTACTGAATTTGTCATCACTGCGTTTCACCTCAGCGTCCTATATCATCTCTATAGTTGAAAATTGTCTCTAAACCTACTCCATACGAAATATCTCCTGCATGTCAAAGATTGAAGCCTTTCCCGGTGCAGTTGTTCAATATATTGTTCTCGGAGTTCAACCGGGTTTTGCATAATTATAGTAGAAGATGACGACAGAGCTTTTAGTCGTCGAAACGTTGCGTTCTACTATAATTATGCAAAACCCGGTTGAACTCCGAGAACAATATATTAAATCTCCTGCATGTATTTCCAAAATGTGTCGTATAATTCCTTGCCAAGTGAATAACTAGCCGCCCTGTTGCCAACCTGCAGTTTTCTCGGAAAGATTTATTTGATTAAAAGAAAGTTACTATATGATTGTTCTCTACTTTCGATCTCCATTTTATAATAGGACTAATAATACTCGGACAATACCATTAAAAAATTAAAGACAAGATCAAGCTACCCTTTGCTACCAGACGTCATCTTTCTTATTTCGTTTCCAATGCAAATCGGTCATTGTCACACAGCGTCGGGAGCATATGGAGCGCCTCCTGTGGCCAGTTATTCCTCGGGTCCCGCTCCGGCTGCTGCTCCTGCTGGCTACGCAGGACCTCCTCCTCCAGTGTACGGCCCTCCAGTTTCCGGGCCCTCGGAGTACTATGGTCCATTCAACAAAGTAGGACGCGACAAGGCAGCAGTTGAGTCCAAACCAGGTACCAGCACGCTCACACCACACTTAATACTTATTTTTAACTTGTTTTTAGAGACTTTTAGTACGGCGGGTTATAAACCCGTGAACGTCGTTTCGTTCATGTATGGTAAATTTATTTTTGCTTGTGAAGTTGGCGTGATAGTCAAAGGATTTTTTATTTCATCCTTATTGCACCAAATTTCACATGGGAAGTTCAAAAGCCACTGTCATTGATCAGTAGTGTCGTTGAGGAAGATGTAGTAACTAGGCTTTTTTATAAGCTCTCAACATATTACATCGTAAAATATTTATGAGGATAAAAATAGAGCCAGGACCTTTTGTGTGTACCTAATGCTTCAATGGAAAAGTGTGTCATGTGGTGCAAAATCAAATAGAATCAGCAGACAATAGATGCAGTTTGGCCCAGGTCTTTTAGCAAGGATCTTACAATGTGTCTTGTTTGGTGACTGGCTGACACGATAAGAAAAATGACAAATAAACATATGTAAAATAGATCACAAGTCATATTAATAAGTATCTGATTCAATATGAATGAATTCACTTTCATTCACAACACCCTTGTTCTGTACTACACTTCCATCATGGCGCTGTCAATGCTCAGGAACACAATTTATATTTACCAAATTTTTTAACAGCTTCCCTTTGTTCTCTTGTATATGGATAGATTATAGTTGATGACACTTTGTGGAAAATATAATAATAACAATTTAAATTACACTGCATATAGAGAAAATATAATTAATTGACATTTGGATAATTTGTGCAATTTTGTTAACAGGATTGTATAATATATCTTTCAGTCTTTTCTGTTTCTGTATATCTTCTTTCAGTTCGCATGAACTGAGGTTTTATCCACTTTTTGAAAAAAGTTTAAGCATAAAGCTGAGAAACATGCATACTGACAAACTATTCACTAATAACATCTATAGTAAATGTTTTGAAACAGTAATTTATTACCAGTGATAAAATTATATTATCGTGTTATATTTCACTTGCATAGATCCATCAAAAGAAGTGTGAGCTAACTCATTCTTGAGCATTGATTAATACTGTAACAATAATAAAATAGCATAGAATGGTAGTGAAGACTAGCTTCGTGCTTCCCAGCATGGTATTTCAGATATACCAGGAGCATTCACTATGTTTTATAGCACTTTATTCTGAAAACTTTGGATATATTTATTCTTTGTGTCACAGGCCCAGCCGAAAGCCACATTGGTTACAGTGATTTATTATAAATCAGAAGTTTATTGGAGATTGGAAAATATCATAATAAGTTAAATAGACTGCAAATTTTTAGTGAATAATTGAAATCATTATGGTTAATAATATGAATGAATTTCTGTTTATTGGTTCTATTATGAATTGTAAATTTGAAGGCAAATTAATAGTCTTTGCTGCAGTATATAATAGAATTGGACAGAATTATATTGAATATTGAATCTGAACATTCCATTGATAGAATATTAACCAATTAAGATTATGTTAATTGTAATTTACATTTTACTTTGATACATTAAATTGTAATTTATATTTTACTTTGATACCTTAAAATAATATAAAAATGAGTATATAGCATTGGTGTTTGGAAATAAATTGACATAAAATAATTTTAAAGCAGGGGTAGTTTCAGCAGCACCTCAACCAGGTGAAGTTCAAGCTGGTTTACTATTATTGAAACCTATACATGTTCCAAATGCACCACAAGTTCCACATGGACCACAAGTTCCACATGGACATGTTCCACAAGCACACAGAACACCAAGTTGGCACTTTTAAAATGTACGTATGCCACAATTCTATAACATACAACTATATAGTTAAAACATTAAAATAATGATAATATGTAACCAATATAAAAATTAATCATTACTTGAAGCCATGTTCTTAAAATTAGTATTTTTAATCTAGGCCACATTAAAGATTAAGATAAATAGACATTTGTAAGTGACAAAAGAATTCAACACAATAAGTAGTAGCAGTACTTTTGTTAATGGATTAATGTAAAAAACTATAGGCCTATGTGAAGTAATATTTTTAAGACAAATTTTTATCTGACTGAAAGGAAAACAGGTTGTAACAGTAAATCAATCAAAAAACAATGAATTTAGTGAAAGAAATTGCTCTCTTAAATATAAGTAAATTTAATTTAAATTGAAGTCTTCCTTTTAAGTTGAGAGAATCATTGTTATGGTGGGATGTCAAGTATTGTCTCAAAACATATTTAATATATCATCAACTCTATATTAAGGAATATTCGCTGGTAGTTTAATGCAGGTAACACTAAAAACCATATTAAAGAAAGGCAGCACTAGTGATTTAGGAAATTATCATCCTTTTGTGTTGCCCATGTTCTAAAATATTTTTTAAGTTGTTAATGCAGGGTTTTCAACTGCTTAAACACAATTTACTATGGTGGTTCCTTAAAAAAATATTAATAGATAAGGCCATCTTTTCTTTCACTCCTGTGATAATAGATTAACTAAACAAAAACAATATGAATTGGTAATTTAACATGAAAAGATTTATATTCTGGTGCATTGTTTCATTATATTAGGGGGCAATTGAAGATGCAGGTTCCACAAGGTTCTTTCCTGTTTTTTTATATAGGCCTAGATATGCATTGGTGTGCTGCTAATGGCTTATCAATAAATCATTAAAATCTTGTTTAATGCAATTTAAATATAAGTGTGTGTGTGTGTGTATATATATATATATATATATATATATATATATATATATATATATATAAACCTAAACATTGGCTCAATATTATGAGTTGATACTATTTGCAGACAACAATAGCATTTTAATAAAGATTTTATTGATTTACTTATCTTTATCAATATAATTTCATTACAAGATCTATGGTGAACCAGTTTTACATAAATGAAATATAATACTTTAACTAAATACATTTAATCACAATTTTAAAAGATTCAAGATTATGTTTTCTTTAACAATTCTCCATGAGATAAAGTTTATGGTCAGTAAAATTTATTTACAATGCATTGTTTTGACTTTTTATACAGCTTATTGAATAGATTTAGCATCTCTGTTTGTTTACATTTGCTGTGTATATTCAAACATGTGGGATACTTTTGTGAATCTGAGATTCTCTGTATGGGATTAGTTTTGTGTATATCATTTTCTAACAAATAGAAGTGGATGATAGATATAGTAACAAGGCAGGTTCATTACTATCATTTTAAAAAATTGTTTCAATTGCTAGTATTATTTATTATAGTAATAACTCTAATTTCTATATCAAATAATTGAGTCCAAACTGGTAATTTGACACATAGTCTTAGAAAAAGTAGCCATTGTTTCACATAAACTTTTACATTAGTGTGCTGCTAATGGCTTATCAATAAATCGTGGAAAGCTTGAATAATGCAATTTAAAACATAACTCTAACAAACTCTTTTGGGAGAATAAAGAAGTATTTTTTCACAGAATAATTCAGAAAAATAAACATCATTCAACAAATTCTAGTTTTTTTTCAGATTGGTTATTAAGGATTTTCATTTAAAAAATTTTAGTGTTATGAACTGATTCAATAAAAGTTTTTAATTGATGATACCTGCAATAATTTTTTTATAGGAAAATCGTTCTATGAAGATTGGCTGAGAAATATTAAATGACACCCAATACAGAATATCCTTAAGGATTTCATGTCATCTAACTGCTCTAGCACAGAGTTTTGTTCATATTCCAAGTTTTGGTGTTCAACATTTAATTGAGGTAGAGAGGCTGACTAATTTGAAGTTCAGTTTTGAAATGCTTGTAAATTTCTTTCAGAATAAGAAAATATAAAATATGGCTTATTAAAATTCAAACTAATTAACTTAACTCCAGTTTGTGACCTATGATCAGGTAAATTGAGAAATTCGAGAGTTAAGTATAATTATGATGATATAAGAGTATAATCAAAAATCCATCTATCATTCATTATACATCCATTCATTCATATATTTATTCTACTCATTTGTTAATTTTGTGGAGATGAAATGTTTCCCAGTAGTTGAATAACTTTAGTTAAAGTTTAGCATTATTAACATATTGTTGTACATTACACTTTTGTAAATCTTTTTGTTATATATAGGGTTTGTTTTCCCTATGTTATCTAATTTTATAAATGTGAAATAAATTTTTCAGGAAAAACAATTTTGAAGTATTATTATTTTTTAAGTTGTGTGGGTTATTTATCGTCTAAGTTGTGCTGTTATTATACTAAGTTAGATAATATTACTTTTCACTTATCGAACTTTTTCTCTCTATTATATGCAGGAGAGAAAAGTATGGTTGATTTTATTTAACACCAAGAATCTCCTGATATTTATTTTTTATAGATGAACCTTTTCACATTACATTTCAGAACATTGATGGAGCAATTCATGTAATTGTTATGGTTGTTAGTTGTAGGCTTAAAATATGATAATATTTTAAGAAATCCTAATAACGAGAAAGCCTATGCTCATGAATATCATAACCAAAGAATAGCTTAAATTATGGTATTTACATTACAAAATCATATAGGTGCTAAATATTTATGATATCTAATGTAGAAGAGGTACAGAATAAATTAAAACTAAAATAAATAGTATCATTTTATAATATTGGGGTTTAAGATAGCTTGAATTTTATTGACAAATATAATCAACCATCGAGGATTTATTAAGAAAATTCGGTGAATTAATTGTTTTCAACAAAGATTAAGAGAGAATATCTATAAATGCTACACTTATAAAACAAATTAGTAATGTTTAATAGCAGAGAACTCCTCTAGAAGTTTCACATGAACCCCTAGTGTACTAAGTATTCTTATGTTCCTTTTTTTAAAAAATAAAAAAAAGTACTGTATGTATTTATCAGTTACACAAAGGTATTTTTTTGTCTTTTAAATACACTTCTCTGATTCAACTGGTTTGTTGGGCTGATTTTATTTACTAAATACCAGTCTGGGCAAATGTAGATTAAAATAATGACCACACAACCAGGCAGGACATGCAGAATCTTATTATTGGTCACAAGACAGGTAATGAAAGTGTACCTCTTATATATAAAATCGAAACAATTTTATCTATGAATTATTTGTGGCTTTTCTCAGAATCAGGTGAGTTGAATTTGGTAATTGCTTTATCTGAATTGTAGAAACTGTTGACAAGAAGCTTCCTTCTTAGTTAAAGGAAGGAAACTAAAGTAGAGAACGTATATTTCATTCTGTTAACAATGGAGAGAGAAGTTGCATTGTTAAGACAATATTTCTTGGAATCAGATTCTTTTCATTCGTTTCATGACGAAGGTTTTGTAACGAAATAATATATAAACGAACAGGTGGAGATCAAGTTGAAGAAAATTGAAAGTAATCTTGAAGTTAAGTGCGTCACATAAAGAGCTGATATATGGCGACGTTTCTAATTTGGAACGAGGAGGAGAAATAGAGCAGAGAATGCCGTTAGCTATAGGGATAATTTCAGAGCAACTTAAATGTCGCTGGCTCGACTTTCTTGTCTGCTGCTGGAGAAAGTTGCTGTATCTCTGTTCGCTTAATTTACTCGCCCATTAATAAATGCTCCACATTCAACCGTCTGCCCCAATTTGAGATTTTTGAAAGCGCTTTTTAAATTGTGGCTACGACAGAGGATTACGTATTGGCCACGCGTTCACACATTCTAGGATGAATCCTTATCGTCTAAAAGCATCTCCATCCGTTTTAGTGGTACCTTTAACTTTCTCTTAAATGTTTTTTTTTTCACAATGTTAAATCCATTGTTTTTTTACCATTATTATTCTAATCTAGTAATTATTAATACCATATACCAATGAAAATTTCCTATATAATTTTTGGCTTATAGCATCTACGCTCAACATATAATTGCAGATTTTAAATCCGTTTTATTAAAAGATCGTTTCTAGCCCTACGATTTCAATTTGGATACTGTTTATAGAACACGAAATTATCGTATTCGACAAACCAACGTTTGTGGGAGAATTATAAGGAACCAATTTAAGAGTAAGATTCTTGGCAGGAGAACAGAATAATTCTCTAACTTTGGAAAGCTTCAATTTCACTAATACCAACCTCCAGAATCACTTCTTACATGTCAACAGTTTAGTAAGAGGTAGTCAATAAATATGCGCACGATATAAAATCTTTATTAACAGTCTAATTGAACTACATAACGGATATTTGCATATCATTATTCACGCTAATTCTAGACTGTAGTCCAACAATTTGCGACTCTTCCTAGATTAATCATGTCCAGAACCAATAAGATTTCTCTAGAAACTAAACAATTATTTCTCAGAGTAATCTAAAAATATATGGGGGATTTTCTAATCGTTGCAGATATTTTTTGATTAAAAAACTACACAGAACAAACCTTAAAAAATGACGGCGTGGCAAAATTCGTATTGACTGGTATAGACCGAATCCCAATACAAATTTGTTTAGACATAATATTCTGCAATTAGTAACCTAAATATATCTATCTCCTTTTTACATAAACCAAGAAATTATTTCCCATTGTACTAATTTTTAATTTCTTATTATTGCAACTTTCGTGGGTCAAGGAATGTTACCTCTAGAAATCTATTTCATGTTCCCTCGCTTTACAGCAAAGGTTTACGGTTTCTTTGAAATGATCCTGACATGTGTTTTAATAAATATCCCCAAGCAAAAGCTCAATTGTGCTACATATATTGAAGAAAGTTGCCCTATGGAAATTTACTTTCTTGATTTGCTACATTACGTATCAAGGGCAGCTGTGTTCTGCTACAACAGTTTTACGATCTCTCAAACGCGGGTCTCGAGTCTTTTGAAGGAAGATTGTAATAAATAAGGTACATAATGTCTACGTACTGAAAAGAAAAAAAAATCTTCCGTTATGTGCTAATGAATACATGTGCGGCCGTACCTCATAGCAAACGTACGAGTACAATGCTCTCGCGCCTACATAAACTTACGACCTACCTTTTAAAACTCTCGTCAATGCATGACATAAATGATGACCTCACCCTTACAGAAGTTTCACAACACAAACAGGTAATGACTCCAGAGGCAGCTCATCTCAAGTAATGTTACCTTATCAAGAAATGAAAAGATTGTTGAAACAATTTATTAGAGCAAAAAACAGTCCTCAGAGAAAGAATATCTGATTTATTCAGGTTACATATCGTCTCAGATGAATGCAAGTACCAAAATTCTAATTTTTTTATCACCTAAAATTAAAACTATTAGATCACACACTTAATATGGTAAAATAAACGAAAATAATAAATAATGGGCATTTATAAATAATTTTACCATATACACATATATTTTAAGTACTGATACTGAGACCAAAAACCTTGCGCTAAACTAATTAAATAAGTAACATATTTGAAAGTTAACTTACTTTCTTAGACAAAAATCAAACTTATTTCAGGATTGGCTACAAGGGCAACTGTCACTGTTAGAAATAATGTTCCAGAGACGAAATATTTTCCAACAATATATATTACTCACTTATTGATAAGAAGTATAGAGTTACGCTTGACGAATAATGCAGTGAAATCAACAGTTCGTAAAGCGAAATGATGAGAGAAACTTCCAAGAAGTAATGTAACGTAAATAAAAATTAGACGCATCCGTCGGGCAACAGAATAGGAAACTAATGAACAATACTGAGTTTTAAAAACAGCTGGAGAGAAATTTTTTAAACCAGTAGTGGAACGCCCGCAATTATTGTCGGAAAGAAGGCCTGCCGTAAAGCTCAACTCCGGAATCTCTTCTCGTTCTTTCCGACCTCTACTCATAAATTCCGTCTACATAAAAACTGTCCTCAATCCACTTCTATCTCCACATTAAAAAAATTGTCTGTACAAAACTTCTTCTCCGACAAATTTCTACTACGCTTCAGCTGTGTTCTCCGCAAAACCTGTCTGTCCATCACGGCCTCTCTGGTCCTTTCCAGGGATTTTTTAAAACTTCATCAAATATTTACTTCTCCAATCACAATCTGGACTCCTTATTCTCCCAACACACCCAACCAATCATTGTCACCAATTTCTTCAGGTAAGTGTTCTTTCAAATAAAAAAAAATCCGTCTGATTGCAAATAATGAATAAGAAAGATAGATAATTCAGTCAAAAAAGTTAGTATAAATACCACATAACGTTTCTGGGATCCTTGTCCCTTTCGTGAGGTGCTAAGAAGAGCCCAGAGAAACACAACTGCACTGGTCACTTGGCAACACTCAAAAGCCTCATTGAGGGCTTTAGAAAACATGTTATGAACGTAGGAGGAAGTGTTGTGTAATGGACTGCCAGTAGAAGCAATAATAATTCTGAAAGATAGGTCAGGTTTGTGTATTTTAGGAAGGGCATAAGCTCTGGAAATGTTGGCTGAGGTGATGAATAAGGAATAAAATGTGGATGGTTCAATAAAATCTTTTTGCTTCCACCTCTTGAGAATTTTTTAACTTGTCAATAACTGTATTGATGCAGGTGGGTCTGCAAATTTTATAAGAGGTAGTGTCAGAAAGAAATGGTTATCAGTGATTGTGTTTTCATCACGGTCAAGAGCTACAGTGACACAACCTTTGTCAGCGTGTATAAAGCTTTTGAGTGTTGTCAACGGACCAGTGCAGTTGTGTTTCTCTAGGCTCTTCTTAGCACCTGACGAAAGGCGCATGGATCACAGAAACGTTGTGTGGAATTTATATTACCTTTTTCGTATGAATTGGCTATCTTCCTTGTTGATTAAGTGTTCATTGTTCACGGTCGGTGACTGCTATTTTTCAGGTGGCGACTGTGTGTCTGGATTTTAAACTCCCAGTCCCTCCTGAAATTCGACGCCACCATCTGTTCAGACGAAATCCCTCAGCACTGTCTCGAGTCTTGGAAATTCATTTCGTCATCGCTGTATCACAAAGCGAATTCTATACGCTGCCTAATTTTAGTTTAAACGAAATTATTTTAATCGCACAGAAATATACGTGATTTTTGTTGGCCGAGAAATTGCTTGAGAACTTACAGTCGCATTGTCCTGATAGTTAACGAAACAATTCTCCCACCATTCCCAATACTTTCACGGAATTATTAAAATATTTGTTTAAAATATTGTTAGTTAACTGCTTAGCAATAGCCACAAATTCTGCCGTTAATATGTCCTTAATATCAAATGGAAACTCTTGAATGTTTTTATTATTTTTAATATTTTTCTGTTAGGGAAGATGATGTTATCCAAAGGACTACAGTAAATATCCAAGTCTCATCAGCTGCAATTTTTTTTTAAAAAAAATCAAGCAGCCGAACGCAATAGAAAACTACTACGCTCACGTCATAGTTATTTAGAATGTCAGGCTCAATGTAGTGCTATATGCAACGCGACGAGATAGTATTTGTGATAAAAAGTATGGATTCTATCGGAAATTAATTCTGCAAAAAAACTTGACTGGTCTCAACTGAAATACCCTTAATTATCCTAATTTAGTCGATTATTGCGCCATTACAAAACTTTTTCTCTAATTTTAATTAATACTGTAAATATATTAATATTGATATATACTTTTGATTAATTTAATTGCCACATAATTTATATCAGTAGCAGGAAATAAAAAGTTATAATGTTTCTAACAATTTATTTTCGGCATAAACTTAATTTTCAAAACAATTTTCGTAAATGTCAATTTGATCCCGTCCAATTATTTTTCGGGCAATGATATATTCAAATACATTCGGAATCTCTCCTAATGTATTTATACATAGCCATTGACCATCAGGAAGTATTAATATATGTATTTCACAGTCTCCGCAAAAATATTAGAACAATGCTATTTTTATTTTAACAAAATTTCTAGCGTATATCGGACTTCCGTGTTTTAGCAGTCAAACCAATTTTTTTTTCTTTATAAATCTGCAATAGAAATTTCAAAGTTGCCCCCACCCTCGCCAGTCCCGCCGCACACTAAAGTTGTGGGTGAAGGCTAATTTTAGGACACGGGTATTCTTTGAAAATATTAATATTTTGGGGATTTTTTCCTTCTTGAATTGTGTATTTGTTGAACTGTTTTGATTTATCGAGTTAATATAAACACCCTGTCTGTTACTTTGTACTCTTTAAATAATTCTGATGTTTTTCTGCTTATGACTGTCTGTGTATTAGTTTCATTGGCTAACATCAGTCCTAGTTCTAAGGAAATTTGCGCCGGGATGTTTCGGCAGTTATATTTCCCTTTATAAATCTGCAATAGAATATGGTGGTTCTCATCCCCGTCACCGCCAACCATAATCGTCGGTATTGGAAAACCTGGCTACTTAAGTGGTCAATAACTACCATGCATCGTCGGACTAATGACTACATTAACATTTTCCAAACATGTAGCTGATGACGGATGACAGCTTTTAACAAATATATAAAATATTACTAACGATTCTGTCACGAAATTATTTACGATGGTTTCTGTACATTCTCCAGAATTAATCTATATATTTCAAAGTCTCGGAAATAATATTAGAACAATGCTATTTTTATTTTAACAAAATTTCTAGCGTATTTTAGCAGTCAAACCAATTTTTTTTTCTCTATTAATCTGCAATAGAAACTTCAAAGTTGCCCCCACCCCCGCCAGTCCCGCCGCACACTAAAGTAGTGGGTGAAGGCTAATTTTAGGACACGTGTATCCTTTGAAAATATTAATATTTTGGGGATTTTTTTTTCTTGAATTGTGTATTTGTTGAACTGTTCTGATTTATCGAGTTAATATAAACACCCTGTCTGATACTTTGTATTTTTTAAATAATTCTGATGTTTTTCTGCGTTATGACTGTCTATGTATTATTTTCATTGGCTAATATCAGTTACTAGATCTAAGGAAATTTACGCCGGGATGTTTCGGAAGTTAGTTTTCTCTTTATGAATCTGCAATAGAATATGGTGGTTCCCATACCCGTCACCGCCAACCATAATCGTCGGTATTGGAAAACCTGGCTACTTTAGTGATCCTGCATCGTATAAGTCGGACTAATGACTACATTGGCATTTTCCAAACATGTAGCTGATGACGGATGACAGCTTTTAACAAATATATAAAATATTACTAACGGTTCTGTCGCGAAATTCTTTACGAAGGTTTCCGTACCGTCTCCATAATTTCCAGTTGAATTGGTCGTCTGAAAGGTAGGTTTCGTTTGACACACTTGGTAATTACATCCTTTGTTCGATGTAGCGGTCACCTACTTCAGCTCCGGACTCTCTTGGGGATGTGGTTTCTGCATTTTCGTAACGCTTTCTATACGTCACTGTTCCACTTGAAACACACATCAGCAACGCGTCCATTCCTCGTTGTTGCATTCGATACACGAACAGTTATTAAATACTTTCAATTCGCGGATGAATTACAAACTATTATGTGAACCGTATTTAAATGAGTCCTGAAGCGCCGAGCTCTCTATGCAACTGATTTCTATTAAAGTGCCTACAGACGTCGAATTATGAGATTGAATATCGCTAAACAGTTTCCTTCCAGCCAATTCGTATCAGTATTTTATGACTTCATTCTCCTTTCAGTAACTACTGAATAATTTTCAATTATTCTGCGTAACTGTGTATAAACTTCAAACTCAGAGGCTGGCACACCAACACACAGCCGTAACTATTAATATCTATTTCAGGGTGTAGCCTCCTTCACGTCGACTTTCACACTACATATTGTATACTCGGTTTTTATATTTTGATGTAATTGGTGTGGATACTAGATAACATACTGACAATTTCACAAATACTATTTTATTGACATCAAGATTTTATGGAATTACAATAATATAATATTTATCAAACAATGAACATTGGAAATGTAAGTGAACCTAATTTTACATTGATTTTTCCTTTCTAAATAATAGAATGTAGTCTTTCTTGATAATTCCTGTGGTCGGCGTAGCGATTCTTCTTCAGCCGTAGCCCTATTTTTCATGATCACGACGAGCACGATCATTCATGCTCACGCCGAGATTCGAACCCAGGACTTCTGTGATGCGATACGGCTTCACGTACAAAGAAATAGCAATCAGTGACGACTACCTTCAATATTCGTAGCTCACGTAAACCATGATGTTTCGATTTCAAATGATTAATAATAAATAGATAATGCAGTTTCTGACCAGTTAACTATTATTAATTTAATTAAAAACACAACGTTTCGGTACGTGTTTGTACCTTTCCAATTATCACTAAATGTTAAAAAAACTATTCCATACTATATTTATAATATATATTTTCCATGACCGTATTAGTGTCTAGTCGTGTGAAAATGTGCCTCCGAAGAACTTCTAATAGTGATATTTTTAAATGCAGTGTAAAATAGTTTTTTTTAACAAATAGTGATAATTAGAAAATACCTTAAGAAACGTTGTGTTTTTAATTTAATAAATAATTACTGTCTGTAACTGTTCAAAAACTGCATTATATATTCCTTATAAACAGACTTAAAAATATAACCGATTAATAATAAACATAAAATTATCCATGAAGAACCTAGATTCAGTATTATATTGTTTATTTTCGCCTTATTTTCTTTTTTTAAAAAATGAAATTTCTTTAAACAAACGCGAGGCGACTGAATTGGATGATTAAACGGGTAATTTCATAAAAATCATTTATGCTACGGGATTTTTCGGAAACGGAAACGATTCAAATTCCGAGAATTAGTAGTTCTATTCTGATTATTAATATTTGATGTATTAATTGAAATTAGGAATAAAATGAACAGAAGATGATTCAATTGCTCGTTACTTCCAGCTGTATTTTCTCGGTATTTACATCACATTCATACGCCGAATATTGAAAAAGAGTGACTCATTCCGCCTGGATTAATCTCCCCATCATATATATTCCAAAGTCGTCAGTTCCTTTGCTACTCCCAACGTCTGAATTTCTCGACATATTTCTTCTTACTTCTTCCTCATTGAAAATTATTTTTTCTAGTCGTAATTATGTTTAAATTATTAGTTAATTTTTATCCGGATGTCAGTTATTTAACAATAATAAAAGTTAAGTTACTGTTAACATTGTATATTTCTGTTGTGTCGGATTTACTAATGTTTAATGATACTTTTAACTCTTATTCGTCAAATAGAATATTATCTTCTGTTAAAGCTATCACGGATTTGAAAAGGCTGCATGCAAGTAATTGGACGCTGAATGAATCTAACACCGTACAACCATACAAGACGAACTTCGTGGTCGCGTCTCTTTCATTACGATATTCGATCCACAATTAAAATTTCTGTTATTCCAGTCGTGCAGTGCGTCTAGTACAAGTACGCACGTCGTTCTGTATGCATAAACGTAACTGTGTCTTGAGAAGAAAACAAGGCGGAGACAAGAATGAAGAGGCAGTGGCCTACTTCCGGTGAAAGATGTTTTCCAGCTTCTTTCTCACTTGGAGAAAATTCCTGACAGCAATTGAACTTTTTTCTTGATTTGTGAGGCATCTCTTACAACACGTAAAAACGTGTTACGATGGATGCACTTATTTATTTCGAATTATATGGTTCGCTCAGAGCTCTAATGGGAAAGTCTGACCTAATCATTAATAACTTCTTGCTCCGATATAGACTTATGTTAGTTAATGTCAAACGTTAAAAATAATATTTTATTTACGTCTATTCTTTATTAATAAATTAAATTAAATAACGACCTTTTTACAGTCATTTAAAAATATTTTATTTAGCACCTTTCCGTACTTTCGTCAGGTTACGTTTATACAGTAAATGCATTTCGGTCTTACATAGTGAAAGAACAAACAATATTTCTAATCACAAATTTACATTTATTTATTCTTATCTTAAAATAAAAATTCTTGCAATTTAATAATGTCAATTATATAAAGTAATTTGTATCAATCAATAAAACTTAAATGTTTTCAAATTTAAATTACAAATTTATTCTAAAATATTTAAATTTTATATCAAAAAATTGATAAATACTAGAAAAGAAAATGACTTAATTTTAAAGTATCATTGTGTGATTTTACTATATTTAAAGTTGATTTGATTGGTAGGATTTTATTAAAATTAGAGAAACGTGCTCTAGAAACTAGATTAAGACAACACAAAAACAATCACAAAAATGTGTCACTATACATAAATGAGAAGATGGCTATGAATTTAATTGGGATAATGTTGAAATTTTAGAGATTGAACAAAATTTACTATAACGTAATTTATCAAAATATAGCAAAGACGAGGATACAGAGTCATTTTTTTATTCAATAAATTACTCGTTTCCTATTAACCATTCTTTTATGCGAATTATATTATTAAGTAACTCCATTATCTTTTCTTTTCCGACAGAGGCTGCATAAGCGTCATGCACGACGTGGCCTTTAATAGCATAGGAAGGGATCCGGGAGGGTTTGCGGTGAGAGATGTTAGCCGCGTACATTTAATTAAATCTAACGCGTTGACGTGACAGCTTCTGATTAATGATCGGCCATTGTAATGTTGTGACGAAAATAGATAATATTCATATTTATGGACTCACGCCAACTACTGAATAAAATAGAAATGTAGTTTTGGAGAATGATGAGTTAATATTATTAGAAATATTGATCGAGAATTCCATAGTAAGAGTACCGAAAAGGCAAAGAACAAAGGATGGAAATATTATTATTGACTGAGACTATAGAATACTCAACGAATACTTGTCATAATATAATATAAATATTAATTGCACATATTCAGAGGTAATTTAACATGGTTTGAAAAAATAGTAATATCTCTTTTATGATTTATATATGGTTGTGGAAATTATAGGCATTTATCGACATTTATTAAGCTCCACGTCAGACGCGTGAAAAATTGTAATCAACTTATTTTATTTGAGAAATTATTTTTAGATTGGTGGGTATTAGCATTTTACATATATTAATATACGTTTTCATGTCCTTCTGTCATTCATTATTAACTCTCAAATTTTCGCACCCCGTTATAATCTCCGCGTACAATTATAATTATTATAGACTTAAAGAAGGTTCTTATTAAATTGACGTACAACAATTATACTATATCCAAGCAGAATTACACACACTTGCATGCATTCTAGGTCTTCCAATAAAATAGAAAACGAGGTTTCAGTAAGCAATATTATATTAGCAGTCGAAAACTATGTGGTAGCCCACATAATCGAGATCAAAGAAAAGAATGAACTCTCTCATGTACCACAGTTTTTACTCTTTAATTGGCTTCCAAATCAGTTCAGTCGCCTGCTTTTGGATCGATGATTTCCGCTCATCGGGACGGCTCATGGATTTTGAACTCGATTTTTTTTATCTAATAAGATTCTAATGTATAAAATTGTAATTCGAAGTTTAATTGAATCAATGATTCAATCAAAAGGCACATTTCCCTCACCTAGCTTGTGCACGATCTTTTATAATCTCAGCACCACGTCTCCAAATTCTCTGTCCCCCTTGCGGTTTTGTCCATATACTTACCCAACCGTGGAGCAGCACTGCTGAAAAGAATTACCGTATTCTCGATTTCGTATCCGTTGCATATTAAAAAGTATTCTGTCGACATTTCCTTTTCTCTTAGTCACCAGCATCTGAAATATTATGTCCATTCTTAACCATCCGATGCTGTTTTGCATCTCTTAGACGTCCTGGAAAAATGTACGCCACACCTTGGATCATTCATGTAACCTGTATTTTGGGCCAGAATCATTTTAACTGTTATTCCTCATAATTTCGCCACTTAGGCTAGTAATAATTATATTTAGATTTGAATCGGAGGTTGTTAAAAACTTATTTGATGTCATAAAAATTATGGACAAAAAAAGCCAACATGATTTCTTTTCTTTTCCTTAGTTGTTAAGTCCACTGTGAACCTTGGCCTACCAGACTGTCACAAATTCCGGGACATTTTGGAGTGGCACGTGGTCAGTGTTGACGCAACCCCAGTTTTGACCATGACGAGCAGAAACAATTATGCCTGTGCCGGGATTCGACCCTGGGACCTCTGTGATGCTGACTGCTACATCACAGGAGGCCGGAACATCATAATTTTATTAAATAAAATAATGATAAACGTATAGATTTTTCTACCTTTTTACCGTGTACTCTCAACCTCCAGTTTCCGGAAACTGTATTTTGACAATATGAATTTCAGATCTGTCCTCAAAATGAGAAGAAAAAATATTCTTGGTACACCTGTCACCTGCCCAAAGAAATAGCTGGCTTCTTAACACGACAATAATTTTTTAGTTCCTTTTCCGTTCGCACATTTGTGTTTTCGTCTTGGATTATGTCTCTGGCGCCTCCAAGTTTAGACAAAATATTTTTAGCATTTATTAATGCGTTACAGATTAGCCCCTTTTTGCCGTCGCCCAGGTAATTGGGAATGTCTCGAGAACGCGATGGTTCCATTATACTTATCAGGAATTAAATAATGAGCACAGAGAATCTAGAGAATAGTCAATGTGACTAACGATCGAAAAAACCAAAGCTAAACTAAGAAGCCGGGTGACAAACGGGCGCCGTACCGTGGTGGTAGCGGCGTTGCTGGAGATTGGAGCCGTAGCCGATGACGTAGCGGATGGCCGTGACCCTGGAAGGCTCATAAAAGAGCGCGCCTCCCCGCCCGGACGTAGTTCCGCGCCAGCGTCATGGCCCTCCTCATGCGGGTAAGGACAACATCCTATTTTATGACCAAGTGTTGTGAACTTAAGTTCTGATTGGCATGAAAAAAAAATAATTCATCGACAAATATGTTGACTTTCTGAGCAGAGCCGCGACGGTACAACGAGGAAAATATATTATGATTATGCTATACAAATAATAAAATTAAAATTCATTTCGATATTCCATTGAAGGTTTAAGTCTCAATTGACCTATTGACGTCGATGCGACTCCGGAGTCCAGATTTAAATTACGATTGGTCTGGATTCTGGACGTCCAGGACGCCAACTTCCTTCAGCAGTTCCTCAGACATTAAGGTTTTCCCGGCGCTGTTGTTCCGGTACCAAGAAGCTTAACGTTAATTCCGCGTGTATCAAAACTTCCGGCGTCGGTGTAAATGTTATCAACGTAGTATGGTTTTGGATTCTTTTTACGTAGTCAGTGATACGAGGAAATAGTTGGGAAAAGCCGGCGTTCTAATAATGCGGTTTAGAAAACAGGGAAGTGTTTTTGAATTCAGTTGGTCGATATTCGTGGTTTTTATATGACTTTCTAAAAATGATTCAGTTTTTTTCACGAATTTATCGGAATTCTAAGAACGCTTTTGCTCGAGTAAATGATCCTTCCGTGTAACGAGCAACGCCCCTTTTCTACTTTACGTTAATGAAAAGAACGTGTTTCTATACTTCTCGCACTGACAGTCCGATTCTCTGCCTTATTAACCTCTTGTGTATTATTTAAAGACCCTTGTTAGAAATACACGTCTTTTCAGACTACCAAAACATTGCCAGGGAGCGAAAATTAAAATTAATCCCTTCTAGCAGAAGCTTATTTTCATAGGATATCAAAGATATTCGTCTTCTCGCTGTATTCGACGACTTCACCGTCAATATAGATCGCAATTAGAGATATAAATAGTTACTATTTAATGCCGTTTATTTTCATTAAAATAAGTGGCCGGAGATAAATACCGAAGCTACGAGAACGTGATCGAGTGATTCCAATTTTTTTTAATTCACAATTGCTCCCTATAAAAGGAATACGTTTCGTCAAATTTAAACAAAATCACCACTAAAGAAGAAAATAACTTTGAAATTTAACGGATTCAGTCTCGTTGGACGAACAACAACGTGATAGTACAGAAGTTCGTAATAATTCCGATAGTAATTTTACCAGACAAGTTAAAATGTGAAAAATTCAGATAACTGGCAATGTGTTTCCAAATGTGTGCGTCTTAGGGCCGAATTAAGAAGAAAAATAACTTTTCTATTTGTTAATGAATACAGTGCACCATTTTCAGACATTTGCATTTATTTACGAGGAAAAAATCCATAACATCTATTTTTGTTTTATCAAAGATTGAAGCCTTTCCCGGTGTAGTTGTTCAATATATTGTTCTCGGAGTTCAACCGGGTTTTGCATAATTATATTAGAACGCAACGTTTCGACGACTAAAAGCTCTGTCGTCATTTTCTAGTCGTCGAAACGTTGCGTTCTAATATAATTATGCAAAACCCGGTTGAACTCCGAGAACAATATATTGTATTTTTGTTTTGTTTTAAATCCCTGGCTCGTCTGATGTCTCTAATTTCCAGTCAATTGGAAGGAACATATTTTTAAGGGATCAGAGGATTCTATTGTCACCTGTAACAGATTTTTTGTTTGTCACGCATCTTTTACTCTCCCATCGCCGTATTATCGTAAATAATGGAGGCCGTATCTAGGAATTTTAGACGTGTATGGTGAATATTAATGTGTTTATGGACTAGCACTCAAACTCGACTAAATATTGGGAAGTTCCACGTGGTATCTACGGTACTGAATCACTACATTTTTTTAATCGTATTGTTTACATCAACGAATATTCGATGGGCATAGGGGAAGATCAGTCTTCTTATGCCATTTCATACAGATTTGTAGAGAGTAGCGGTAATAGAAAAAATTGTAGCCTCACTTCAATTGAATATTCGAAACGGAATGTAATCAAGAGAAATCACGTACGGCCTGCTTTCTAACCACTTCCGGCTTTTGCCCTCGTAATTCTCAATACCTCTTCGTTGAAAGTCAACGTGTTAGAGGGGCATCGACATCATTCCGGTAGCCGGTATATTATTTACCAATTTCCAGTGCCTTGGCATATGCCAAAAGGAAGAGGAATTACCGGACGTGTTCAAAATTTACGCAAATTATTTTCCTGGAACTATAAAACCCGGGCCCGGAAACTATTTTATATTAACTAATGAAATTAACATATCTATCGCGTATCTCGTCTCTGATACGTCTCTGCATATTTGAAAATATGTTCCATATGATTACAGACTATAAATATATATATACTTGCTTTGTTAATAAATAAAATTGACTGTTTTTGTGTGCGCATGTTTCTTTGTATGTTCCGCATACAAATTTAAACGCGTGGAGATTTTCCAACCAAACTTTTTCACACATGTTGCTTTCAAACCGGAAACAAACATTGTGGCTGAAAATTATCAAACTTGTTAAAACGACCTATATTTGCGCCGAAAGAATATTTAATAGTGTTGTTGCTTTTGTATAGCATGGGAAGGGATGACACTTAGGGGTGAGGCTGGAGGAGGCTTTACATAAAAATAACGCGAAAACAACCGAGGTTGGTGTCGAATATAGGGTTATGGAAGCCGCTGAGTATAATAATGGCATTCAACTAGCCAGTTAAGTTGCAGTTCAGCACCTACGAGTGGGGGTGGAAGGGAGTAAAAAATTTTCCGCGTACAGTCTTAAAAACGTGGAGCAAATTCTGCCATAATTTGTTCACATGTTACTTTCAATCCAAGAACAACCAAAGTTTTGATAAAACACCCCTAACACCTATTGTGGTTGGTATTTTTAAAACATTCTAAATCAGCAGCCATTAACGTTGAATGATTACATAGGTGTAACAGTAAGGGAGGAAGGGGTGAAGGGCCGTTACGTAATTATAATACGAAAACAACTGAAATTTGTGTCGAATCCGGATATATGGAAGTCGCTGAATTTAATTCTAACATTCAAATTGCCAGTTATGTTGTATTTCAACACCTAGGAGTGAGGATGAAGAAGGTAAAACAAAGTACAGCAACACCTATAAGGATGATGGTGGCGACTGTTTTTTTTTACTTTTTTCGTACCGGGACTATTTGTGACAATCTTAACAACCGTGAGAATATGTGATTATCTTAACGTAACGGGAGTACTCTATTAAGATACCGAAATTTAGATACTCCAAAGGTTCCGCAAATATATATGACTCTTTCAATGTTCCGGAAGTTATTTTAATTTATTTTGAGTTATTTTTGATTTTATTGCACCGAGAGGATTTTTGACACTCTTAAGTTACTTTGAATATTTTTGACTCTATGAGTGTGTCGGGAATATGTTGGAATATCGTAGGATAAGTAGAAAATTTTTCTCTTTATTTCACGGGAGTATTTTTCACTTTTTTCAAGTACCGGGATATTGTCACTCTCTTTAAGATGGCAGGAGTATTTTTACTGACTATTTTTTATCTCTTAGGTTACCGAGATTTCTTTTGACTGTTATAAGGTACCGGGAGTATTTTTTATTCATTTGGGGAACCGCGAGTATTTGACTCTGTCAAAGTCCCGCGATTATGTTACACTATCTTATGGTACTGGGTGTATTTTAGACACTCTTAAGGCATAGAAACAAGTTTTGAATTTTTTTTGGTACCGGGATTATTTTTGACTTCTTTGAAGCATTGGTAGCGATTTCGACTCTCTTATGGTACCGATAGTATTTTTTATTCTATTAAAGTAATGGGAGTATTTTTGAACCTCTGAAGGTCCGGTGAATATTGATGACTCTCTGAAGGTACCGGGATATTTCCGTATCTCTTAATGTACCGTAAGTAATTTAACTCTTCTGAGATACCGAGTTTATTTTTTTCTCTCTTCGGGTTCCGGGATCATTTTTTAGGTACCGGGAGTATTTCTGACTCTTAAGTTAACATAAGTTTTTTTTAACCTTATCAAATTTGACGTGTGGTTTAGGCTGTCTCAATATACCGGTAGTATATTTCACTATCTTCGGGTACCGGAGTATTTTCGACTGTGTCTAGATTTCTTGACTCGATTAAGATAGAGCGAGTCATCAGATCGCTTATGGTGAAATTAGAATTTCGTCAGCATAGGCGGGGAAGTGGTCGTGAAATGTAAATGTTCACAAATGTGACGCTCTCTATGCTGGTTAAATCGCGTGATTAATGGTGAATCCAGGGCAACGCCTTCACCCGGCTAGTACTTATAAAAAAAAAGAGTATGAAAATGTGTGGTTGAAACAGTACACGTATGACTCTTATATTATGATTTACTGTAGTAACAAGTCAGCAAAACAACTTCTAATAAAATATGTAATACCAAATCAGTTGCCATAAACATGAAGAAACATTTCCTTTGGTGGGTGAGCAAACTCTCGATCTTGTCGTATCATAACTTAATTGTTGTGGAGAAGTATTATTAATATTGAAAATTATTATTAATATTGAGAATTATTATCGAAATATTCAATTGAGTTGGAACCACGAGTACGATGCAGCGTGCTTCTAGGGTTACCAAGGTGTGTGTAGTTATAATACCTACAAACAATTATTTTTATTAAAACCAGCTCCGATTTCACAGGATAATGCAACTCGCGATCGTCGGTCGGAATTTTGAACCAGTTTGCCCACAGTTAAAATTTACCATAAATTTTTCAAACCTATATTTGAAATCACAAATCGTAAGAACATTTGTATCTCTTAATCATTGTTGAGTCGAGAACATAGTTATTCATTTGACACAACCGAAAGGCTGCATCTGTGTGTTCTTAGGCTGCAAGGTGCTTCAAGGCTAAACGGGGACCTGAAGAGAGGATGTTTGCTTTAACTGGACTAACAGAGTGAAAAAATAAACAAAGAGCGGAGTTCATTGCCCAACCTCGAAAATGAAAAGAAGAGATTTTACCAACACCCACGCGGATTTTGAATTGGCAAGTTGGCCAGTATTAATTCCAGCGTTCAGGGCTTTTATACCCTTACCCGTTGTCAATCATTTCACACATAAACTGGATCTATTTCAATGTAATTTGTTAAATTATGATACCTATGCAAATAAAACAGACGCGGTACAACAGCCAAACGATTAATCGATTCTATGCATGTTTTACTGCCATTGGGAAGAATCATAATGGCAATTATTTCCATACTAATGCAGCGATACTCAATCTGTAATCATTGGGTTATGAAATTTGCATCTAATAATGTGATGCAGACTCAGATGATCTTTTAAAACTTTTAGCTCGGATGTACGCTGGTTGAGTATGGCTGGTATTATATTTATGAATTATATAAAGCTGTTTTAAAAATTTAATGTCTGGTGTTGCCAGTTGCTGTTGTCGGCGGTGGCGTTGACGTCAGTTTCCGCAATCTACCGCCGACCCGTGCGCGTGGCCGTGCTGAGAGGCCCACCTTTGTCCCCGGGCCCGCCCCCGCACCACGGTCACCGAGGCCACCCCGTCGTGCACCACTACCACCCTGCGAGAAGGCCCCAATTCGCGCTGAGGCCCAAGGCGCCACCTCCGCGCGTCCCGACGCTCCTGTGGGACCAGGGCAACTTCCGAGCGCCGGCTCACAAGGAAGGCTTCAACCCGCAGCCCACCAGCGCCGACGACGACAAGGGCCCGATTCACACGATTCCGGCCCCGAACCTGAGCCTGGGCAAGCCTCACGAGCCGCCCCCGAGCCTGATTCCGGGCAAGCAGTACGAGGCGTCCCCGGTACTGAACCTGGTCAAACCCTACGAGCCGCCCGCGGGCCTCAACTTGGGTAAGCCCTACGAGCTGCCACTGGGCCTGAACACAGGCAAGCCCTACGATCAAAATCTGGCCCTGAACCTGGGCAAGCCCTATGATCAGACTCTCGGTTTGAACCTCGGAAAACCCTACGATCAGACCTTGGGACTGAATATAGGAAAACCCTACGATCAGACCTTGGGACTGAATATAGGAAAACCCTACGATCAGACCCTGGGCCTGAACCTGGGAAAGCCGTACGAGGTCCGCGAGCCAACAAACGACCAAACGGGCTACAACGTACAGGGAGTGGCCACGTACTACGCTCCAGACCCTGACCCCAGCCTCCCAGCAGCCAAGATTCCGGCAGCATTGGAACCGCACGACGTGCCCAGCGACACGAAGCAACTGGGGGCGCTCACATCACAAGACCTGCTGCAGCTCCTCGGCGGTGTCCCTGAGTATCAGCAGGTGCCGCAGGACTTCCAGCCGCAGTTCCAGACCTTCAACTACGAAGAGCAGTACCGCGGGCCTGACGCCCGAGACGACTTCGGGTCCTCGGCGGAGCAGAGCGTCGAGGACACACCCGGCGAAGAAACCGAAGCCGAGGCCTTCTACTCCAAAGTCGCGGGTGGCGTCGCTTCCTCCGCCTTCTACACGACGCTGCCCAGCAAGGAGGTGGCTGACAGGTTGGCCAGCCTGCGTGCGTCGGGACAGGCGGCATCGCATGAGCGCGAAACCGACGACGACGTGGTCCTGGGGGACAAAGCCCCCGACTATGACGACGGCGACGTCGACGCGCAGTTCGGAGCCAAGATCAGGCCCAAGAGGTCGGCCCCATAGACTTATTCAACCCGCTCTCTTTCGCGCAAACGCTGTAAATAGTATTTATTTCTGGTAATTTTCCGCAAATTTGTTTTTATTTTTGTAATAAATTATTTTTATAAAATATCTTTGTAATTATTTCACAACTCTCGCCACAACGCAGTGATCTTCAGATCCACATTAGACATTTAATATTTAGTTTGTAAATGTAAATATCTACTTTTTTCAATTAACCATCTTCATTGCCGTTCAGTTTGTTGATAAAATTTTAATGACATCTGGAAATATCTTCCTCAATAGGCTTGTTAAATTCAATAATTATTTTAACTGTCATAATTATAAAAACATGTTATTTTCCCTACTCGAATAAACATTCCTCATTGTTTATTTATACTATGGGTTCAGAAAAAGTATTCACTGCTGCAGTTTGTTTTGTTGACCCAATTTCTATGCACTTGAATAAAAATGAGAAGAATCGAATGGGTTCGACATCTGTCAAGCAAAAAATAAATCAGCATTTAAAGGATTCGAAGAAGATCAATATTGTACGATAATACATGATCTGCAATTGGACAGTTGCAAGAATTCATTAGCACGTAAAAGTCGAGAACTTTGAACAATTAATTGTTTGTTGGGAACTTAATTAGAAAAAAAATATACAAACCACAGGAAAACAATATCAGTTACTGAAATTAATTTTATTTTTTCTTCTTTGTTAATCCATTTTAAACATCGCTGCACAGTCTAGAAAAACTTGTGAATAACTGGTGTCTACTGGTGACTGAGGTCCATTTAAAGAATCTAAACATCAGCTGAGCTGGGGGCAAAGTTGACCATCCGCAGATAAATGTCACTTGACGGCATAACATTTTGGGAAGAATCTACGCAAACATTTTAAAGTTACCTGCTACGAGGCTTGAACGAAAAATCTCCCGAACGTCTAGATCGACGACCCTAGTGCAGATAATCGGAAAATTTACATAAAATGATAACTGATGATGGTTTTTGGAGAGAGGGGTGGAGCGATGGCTGAGGAAAGGGCGTGAAGACGCAAGAGTAGGTTACAATAAGCTCTTACGGTTACACACTTATTGTGTTGGGCAGTTATTTTTTTCACGACTTATATTTCATTTTCTAGACATTAAAGTAATTATTTATAATATGTTGGAAATTAGAATGGAGATATCGGAGCTGAAGCGAATTTTGGGTGAAGACAGGAACAATACCAACACAAATGCTGCCGGAAATCAATGGAAGTAGTTTAGGGGTATACTTATTCATGTCACCCTTATTCCTTTTCCTTCCAATGTCTCTTAATCGTCATTTATGTAAACGTAATAGATGGTTCTGCCTTTTTATGTGGTCCAAGAAGAACGAACTTTGATAAATTATTCATTGTGCAATTGCAGTACTGAGTTATAATTTTAAAAAAATGGAACCATAGAATTTGAAACAATACAGTTTCACTGAATAAAATTTAAAAACCATGCTGAGAATTTTTAATACAATTTTCTGGCTAAAAATAATTTAAAGCAATTGTAAAATAGACTGGTATTAAAAGAAATGAAATTAATATTATTCATAATTGATGATTAAACGTAATTTAAACGTATCAATCATGATTTATTAATGCTTGAAATAATTTTAAAATTGTTATCGAGTATTATCTGTTTCAACCAAACCATAAGTGCCATACTCTATCATTAGAAGCTGACAATTCTACAATTTAATTATAAATTAACGACGATACAGAATCCGCTGTGATTAACAACCGACGAAAGCGTCTCTGTGAAGACTACTGACACCGTAGTGCAAAGGACCTGAGTCTGAGAATAAAATTAATGAAAAACTAGATGAATAGTGCCTTTTCTGTTTTAAAATAATAATATTTCGTTTGAAAATAAATATTTTGTTCAAGGTATTCAGTCAGATTCGCAAATTAGCTGAAAGACTCTTCACCACCCGATTTATTAATAATTTGACATGGCTTCCAATTTATTCCTCCTTCCTTATTTTAATATCAATTTCTTAAATAACGATAGAAAAATATAAAGTAATATTAAATTGAAAATTATCTGATATTCTTTAAAGATATAAATGATAATGGCCAAATAAGTCTAAATCAAAAATTTATTAAACAAATTAAAAAGTTTTCATACAAATTCATTAGATGGACATTTGTTAAAGTATTAATTAATTAGGAGATATATCTAGACTGCATACCAACGAATACTCTCTTTCTTCCTTCCTGTTGCTTGCAATCGAGGTGTCACGAGATTAAACCATACCTGAAGAGTTATGCCTTGACTGCCGAAACGTCGTGTAGGTCTAACAAATTTCTACGACGGATTTATATATTGTTTATTAAAACTGTGTGACATAAAGTATAATTAATCTTACATAAGTGAACTAATTTTCCAATTATTTGAATTGAGAGGTTTCAAAAATTCTAATTTTCTGAGAGAATGTTTTCTCCACATTTCAAGGAAAATCGTTCGATATCGTGACGTTCTTTTCAGAAGCGGGCAATTCCTCACAACCGTTTGTGTGTCTCTTTTTCTTTAAAATAAATTCTACGCGTGGTATAAATGTAATCAATGTGTCTAATATGGCTGTATCAGCTCGTAGTTACTAGTGAACTTCACACATAGCATAAATAGCTTCCTGCCGAAAATGAAAATTGGAAGATATTTTTGGTAACAACTTGGAATTTGTTTGAATTATTCAAAAGTATTCATTGAGCTGATCCGGAACCAGGAGCGTTCTGGAAGCTGGAGAAAGCTCGGATAGGCCTACTTCCGTTAGATGCAAAAAAAACAACGACATCTGCACCATAGAAAGAGTCAGTGACTCGATAAATATTTCCTATTATTGCTTTTTTATTGCATAGGTTTTGTGCGATGACTGTTGGAATACGTGTTGTTAATTTATCTGCGTAACTAATCATATCATGCTTGAACATGTCTTCATTGTTTCTCTTTATTAGAGCTGCATGTTCAGGAATTGAACGTAAATAGTGTGGTCCGCGGAAGTTGACCTCGGAAAGTTGGAAACTTTAGGGTTTTTTATATCTGAAAACTTAACGGAGTATGTCACATAATATTCAATAAAAACTTTATGTGAATCGGCCGAAGCTCTACTTCCGCCTTGAATCCAGGGTTGGAGTATACGTGGAAGTTACTGAGAGACAATGTGTGTCTGGGTACTCGAGAGTATAATTGTTGAATAGTTGATAATAAAAGCGGTCATATTTATGTATTCAGTCAGAATTTAACTGAGTCGGGATGCATGTAAATTATTCATAATTTCGATACTATATTTACAACTATCGGCTGACGTTGGCGATTTCGCGGAACACAGGAAATGCACTCTATACGTAAAACAGAGTATTTGGTGTTATCGAGGCCAGAGTCGTGGCTTATGCTCCCCTTGAGAAGACCTTGAAGGCGGGGCGGCGAAAGCCTCCACTTAGATGCAGGTCTCGTAGCCACTGACCCGCTTTCTACCTAACCCGGCTACCTTTATTTGGAAGCCACCTTTCCAACGCCACTTAAAACATTGTTGACTTCGGTACTGTTCGCTTTCGGTAACATCCCGAGCCCCGCTTGAAATAAAAATAGCATTAAAAAGCTCGAAACGTGACTGCAAAATACATAAACATCGCAAGATTCATCTCGTCACTGAGCAACGTCATTTCGTCAGTAGTCATAACCTTATGTCAGCGAAATTAATCTACTTTCTTTACTTACTTACATAATTTAGAAATAACAGAATTAAAAATATGCATTTGGCGGGCTCTTGACCTTAGCGTAGATATTTCCACAAAACTATTATTAATCTCTCAAAATATCACATTTAAATCGTGTAAATTTATCCGATGCAATTCCATTCTCTCAAAATTCCAAGTTTTGTCTCACTAGCCAAAATAAAAAGGCGTGAACACACATATGTATGAACCCCTTGCCGTCATTTTACCACCACTCTACCTTTTTTAATGGAACACCTAACAGAATAAAAAATGTATTTGTCCCCAAGGGAACTGAAAATTTCTTGCAAAATTGTTGCCATCCTTATTACATATTTTTATTTTCATATTTGAAATACTAAAGTTTGAGAAACACCACTTGCTGATACGATATGAGGAACCCACAGCCAGACGCAGAAGCAATCTCTCATTCCTTATGGAGTAATTCGAGTTGAAACTGTCTGAGAAACTTCTTCATTGTATACAATAACTTTTTGAGTGCAGAATAGAGATATGATCAACAATGTAGCTCACTATGAAAGTGAATTAACAGACTAGGATGTCGACAAGAACTGAATTCGAACCCATTATCACTACTTAATACGAGATTACCTGACTATTTAAAGATTTGTACTCTACTATTCTTTATGTTCTGGCATATTCGACGCGCGTTTCATGTTCTCCTTTTTGTCTCGTTCTGGAGCTTGACTGAAGATGACCAAGTAGTGTCCAAGTGGATATTACTTCACCTTGACTTCTGCTTCTACCAACTCTAGGATCTCGATTCCGAGACCCCCTTTTCTCTTATGTTAGGAAACTGTCGTTGCAGACAGATGAATCTACAGCAGACAAGGACATGAAGTTGTAGATACCACGAAAATCAACTGCATTGACGAATCTTCGTGATTCTACCCGAGAGAAAATCTAGGTAGTACGTTTCCCAATTCAGATCACCCCGAGTGTAAGCCGTTCGGGAAGAAGGTGTCAGAAAAATTGAAGAGAAGAATCTTAAAGGTGATCACCGGAAAACAGAAGTTTGCAGCTAGGCAAAGTTGAAAGAAGTGAAGTTTAATCCATTTATCACCCTCCATTAATAGAATTGTGGGTGAACTTAGAGACAAAAAATAAATACATTAATAAAAACTATGATGAAGCTTGATGAATCCATTCAGTGTAAAGAAAAGAAGACGTGGTTTCCAAAATGACGATCAGAGGACGGAATAGACTAGGAGAGGATAGATTAATCTAATTCTGAAGTGATGCAATAAAATTGACTTTGATTGAAGTTAATCATATTAATGAAAATTTTATTATATCGTTTTCCAATAATGGCGATCAAAATGGTGGGAACATCATCCTGAGGCGACAATATATTACATATACATATTATATTAGAGGTCACTATGTCATATAATAAGAAATAAATAAAATAGATATTGGAAAATTTTGGTTCCTAAACCGAATAATAAATAACTAGAACAAAATAATTTGCAAGAGGACTTCTATAAAAAAGGTGAAGGTTAAAATGTGTGGTTGTCAATGGATCAAATTATTTTAAGGCATATAAATTCTGTTTAATTTTATTATTTTTTGTATTTAAATTCTTATTATTTTGATGAGTTAATATTGCTCTTTTTTTTCCAAATATTTACTATTGTCTCTAATTTTTGTTCAAAAAACTTTAATGAAGATTAATAGGTTTTGCAGACAATGAAGTTTAGAAAGATACTATCAACACGAATGCGACAAAGGGAGTTTCAAGTTCGAAAGGACTAAAAACGAATATGTGTGGGTTGAAGAGAGCTGGTGAAGCAGGTTTGGGCCTCCAGAATCTTCTCAGAAGTGAAAGAAGCCCTCGTTCCTCGCATAGGCGTGCTACTGGTCCATGACGATTCAGGCTTCCATTACGTGTACCTAAATCCATAAATTGTCTTCAGTACATTCATTCAATTTAGGTCGAATAAGGAAATCTACTTCAAGTTAAGTTTGTCTGGGTTTACTAGTACTGAATTTCATTCTAAATCCTTCCAGCATGTGAATTAGAATTGTGAATGCTTTACGGAGAATTTAGAGTTCTTAAAATAAATAGATAATCAACTGCGTCACGAAAAAAAATTTTAGTTAAATTTTCAGTTAAAATCACTTTTAAACCATCATTTATAAATCGGTTTGAAACCTTAATTAATATATGTTAAGAAAGAATAAATCGCGGGATTTTTTTTACATAACCTCGGCATCCTTACGGAATATTTTCATGGGACTGGTGCTTCAGAAAACAGCAAGCGACGTCCTCTATTTCGATTATCGTCCTAGGGGCAGTAAACTTTTGTCCCGTTACTCTCGGTACTCTACGATGTGTTATTATTATTAGGTCTATACGTGAAATTTAAACAATGATGACATGACAACATTTACAAATAGAAGAAACCTCTAGTTATTTTTCTCTCGTTTTTATATGGCATTCCCCCACGCAGGAAAAACGTCTTCCATCCCGTTTACTTGTCTAAAATTCTAACAGCGTTTAAATAAAGTATTTCTGGTCACTGACCTCAATTTTATATACTTATTATTAAGTAGATTTTATGTACAGGAAATACTATTTTTTCAGATTAATTTACTTACATAATTCGAAACTAATATACATAATGAAACAAAAGACAATTTACATTACAATTTGATTATTGGTGTTATTTCACTTATTTAATAGCACTTGAGACATATGGAATTGAAATTTGTAGCATTATTATAAAAATGTTTTCACCTACAAGACATAACTTTATTTTCAATATGGACAGCAGAAAAATGTTTCTTTGGCAGGGTTTTTTGCTTTTCTAATATTTCTACACTATCTATAACATTACTAACACCATCCCTTCCCATATTTCATTCAAAAATTGATGATGGCAGAATTTATTTAAGACATAATTGGATCTGAAGTAGGGACACAAGCCATGCAAATCATTTGTCTAATGACCGGACTATTATGCCATCCAGATTGTTTTTCATAGGAAATTTAACCGGAAAACAAGTAATAAGCCAATATGTAATAATAAAGCATAGCTGTGTTATATAGACAACATATTAAGTTAATAGTGACAACAGGAATTCCCTCCCTGCCACTCCAACATAAGCACAGGGTTATCATAATTCATACAAATGAAATATATTATTGAGCCTCATAGAGATATTTATCTGCAAGAGTGACAACAATTAATTTGCAATAGTATGATGATAACTTCAACATGATTTTGTTTGAGGCTGCACATTTTGTCTTGTATTGCCATCAAAATATTATATTTTGGCAATAAGAGATAGTAGTGAAGTATTACACAACTAAAATATCTGACACTTTCACTAGAACTTCAAGTTTTATCATATGATATTATTGCTATCGTTAATGCCATATGTACTTTTCAATTCTAGGAATATTTGTAAAAATATCTCATTATTAATTTTATAGCTTGTTTACATGAATTAAATATATCCTTTTCTGAATTTCAACAATATTTTTTCCATTAAATTTCAAGTAATCTGAGAAGATAATTTCATATAATCTGAGGAGATTTTTAAAATTCTTCTTCTGTTTAACGTTTACTTCACTTTCTCGAATATGTGGAACTTGGAAACCTTAATCTTCTGCTCGGATGACAAGTTTCTTGGAAGTAGTCGATGAATTTGACTATAATGCACGACTATAAAGAGAAACGTGCATTTGACTGTAATGAATGACTATAAAATGAAATACCTAAAAGCATATTCTTTTCAGGAATTCCAAATTTAAATAGATACTTAAATGTAAAAGTAACAATTTCATGTAGTATTTACTAAAAGTAAGTGTTAGTTTTCTTATATTTATAGAAATTTAACTATTTAATTAATATATTTCAGAGACTCAATTGGATAACCATAGCATTCAGTTCTGAGAAATGTGGTAGGCAATGAGTTAACATAGGAAAATAATATGTGTTTTTGGATATAATTTGTGTTTACCTTTCAAGGTTTTTTTTTAGAATTTTATACGTATCACATCTGTGATTATGACAAGCACCTAGGAGGCAAGTGTTGTATAATCACTATATACATTAAAATAGCTTCAGGAATGCTGGAAATGTAAATGTTAAAAAACAGTAATTGAACGATGGCATTAGCGCCATATCTGACAAGAGCAATCTTGTGAATGTTGAGACAAAAAAAGGACCACTGAATGTAAAAATTAATAGCATCTCATACACAAAATTTAATTTTCATCTGTCAAAATTTTCTTACTTTAGTGTCTAAACATATTTTTTGTTATTTAAGAACAAATACCCAATTGAACCACAGCCATAAGACACACACAAATGAATTTGAAATATTGTATTAATAACCAACAAAACAATCAAAAGTTTAATATTAATCATAACTCTAAAATAGGAGAATGACATGCCAATCAGTTACTATGTCAATATCTCAATTTTCTTTACAGTTCGAGCTATGTAACTAAGCACATTTTCATGTTTGTCAATAAAATGAGTGCTGTATACCCAATAAACTGCTATAAAGCACATCATTTGTAAACAAATATATCTACTTTTTAAAATTACATTTAAAATATTTTTTCATTACAATATAATTTAATTTATTATGATCATTGCAAAATTAAATTTAGAAAAGTTTTTATATCATCTAAAACATACTATTAATTTGTAAATTTCTGTCTCTTAATTTTTTATTTTGCCGTTAAGCAGTATTTCATTTCGTACTTCCATGATATTTTTCTGTACACAGTTATTAAGCCTGAATTATTTAAATTTGAACTGTAATTCATCCCATAAATAAGTTTATTATTCAAGATTAAGAAAAATAACTCATTTTTTGTAATATTTATTTTTAACAATATGAAAATTGCCAAAATATCTTTACAGATCACATATAATGTGCCCAATTTTACACTTTTTATTCAAAATTTTGTATAAATCAAATCAAGCTATTGGCTGTAAATTTTCTTAAATTTTTTACATTTTGAGTGATACAATTATATTATTTTTAACACATTAACATTTGAAATTATAGTTTAAATTTAGAACATTATTTCACTAATTTAAAAATTGGTTTTCAATACTTGTTTATGTTATAAATAGAAATTTTACAAATTGATGAATAGTATATGTATGTTAAATAAAAAATGTTTATGAGCAAAAAAGCTTCATATTTTCTCACATTGCTAAACAATTGTAAAAACCAGTAGAACAAAAAGAGCAGACAATGAAAATTTGCTGGCACTATTAGAGTTCTTTGACGGCTTCGCACTGGTGATAGCAGTATTTATTGCACGCATCATTGGATATGGAGTGGAACACAAACCATGAAAATCATCTGTGTCCAAGGGCCATACCATTATACCTCCTAAGTTGTGTTTCATAGCAAATAGCACCTAAACAATCAGTTTACATTAAATAATAAATGAAAGAATAATGCAAACAACATTTAAGTTATATATATCATTGATAAATTCATAACTGACCAGTTAATAATAGTCTATACACAATAACAATCAATAGAGAAAAATATTTGCTTTCTTTAATCTATACCAGTGCTCAAGTGACAGCACTAATCAAAAGCGAGTTCCAACACATAGCTAGGGTAAGACCCATGACCACCAATGAAATCAAAGCGCCAGTAACTTAATGTAAAATTTAATAATCGTTTTCAATACTAAATGACTTAAAATGTGATAATATGAAGGAGGTAACTTGAATAAAACTTTTTAAAAAGTTGCACATTAGTCTTCTGATACCAAAGAATGTAAAAATAGATTTGTTGGTAATGAGTCCAACTGGTCAAAGTATAAGTTCAATTGAAAAATAACATGCATTACTTCTTATAATGAAACAAATTCAAATTTAAGAGCATATGCACAAAATAATTTTTTGTGACCAATTGGTTTAATTAATTGTTGATAATCTCTATGGATAATTTTACAGTATACAAATATTTATGTTATAAATTACTGTTTCTGTTATTAAAATACCATACCTTCTCAGTGATGCTTCGATGATCATCATATGATATCACTTTGTTATTATCTATAGCAAACGGAGTCAAAGACTTGTCATCCCAGTATTCATTCCAGCTACTGCTCTTCAGCTCTTTGCAAATCTGTAAATAAATTCTCCTATGATTCAAATGCTAACATGTTTTATGTATTAAAACAATGTCTATTATTTTCAATTCAGCATGTTCCTTAGTCATAGATTGATATTTAATACTAAGTTCATCTTAGAAAAAAATAAAAAGAGAAATTTCATTTATTTAATATTTAATGTTTACCTCATGATAGCCCATGTACCCATCCTCTCGAGTGTAAGGACCTTGGAAACCTTTATCTTCAGCTTGGAGACCAAGTTTCTTGGAAGTAATTGATGCATTTGAGTAGAAAGTACGACCATAAAGTGGAACTCCTAAAAGCATCTTCTTAGCAGGAGCTCCAAGTTTCAACAAATACTTAATTGTATAATCCTATAATAAAAATATCATTAAAGTATGAAGATCTTAAAACTTTTGTTTAAAGTAATTACATATTTCACCATGTTAATGTAAATGTAACTAGTAATTCAATGAATTTCACACTTCGTGATGAATGCAATGTTATTGTTTAGTCTAACATTGGCTTGGAATCTGTGACTATATTGAGGAATGCAAATAAGGTAGATGGGCAAAGGTGTGGAAGAAATGCAACAATTTAACATAAGTCATTAAAAAAATACAAAAAAATTAAAGGTTTTTGTTTAGTGAAAAAGAAGTGTAATTTGTCTAAGTATATTAATGAACATATCAAGATCAAAAAAATTAGCAGGAATTGTTGATAGAATCTTACCACACTTAGGACATCATCAGCATTGTTTCCGTACAGTGGAGCATTTGCTCCTGTCATCTTGTCCCACGAACCATGGTAGTCATAACACATGACATGTATATAGTTAAGGTACTTGCTAATTGATGGAATATCATAGCTTGTATCAATTATGTGTTTGGCAGCACCAAGAGCAGCTGTTAAAAGCCATCCAAATTTTGCAAACTCATGACTGAGATCCTGTAAAAAGGTACAAATAATATATAATATTAATAAAACCTTGAATTGATTTGGAAAACAGCAGGAATTTCATAATTAGAATAACAGAAAATGCTTTACGTGTTGGTATTAGATGTAATCATTAACAATTTGAACTTCAAGTGAAATTTAGAGAATCAACAATAATTACATTCAAATAATAAATTTTAATTCATGTATCTGTTATTTTGGACCTTTCTATAAAATTATATATAACATTCGTTGTAGGTTAAATTAAGAAATCAATTCATGTTGAACTTTCAATGTTTAAATTGAGGATCACAATCTTAAAAGTAATAGAAATATTTGCAAATTTATAAAAATTTTCATTTGTAGATTCTTATTATTCAAGAAAACTTCATTGTAAAAAATCCAAAATTAAAAATACACTAATTCCAATACTCTCATAATTCTATGCAAATATTAAAAATAATTCGTTTATCAAACAATTTACCTTTATCAAACTGACAAAGTTAGCTTGGTCACCAGGTTTGCCACCACGCTGTGTAGGGTATTCCCAATCCAAATCTAATCCATCAAAGTTATACTTCCTGAAATTAGTAAAATGTATTTTCACTTTCAAAACAAGGCAAACAATTATTAACTTATTGTGTATAAGTACTATGGTACTTATTATAAATAATATCATAAATTAAATGGCAACTACATTGTTAATATTAAGCTGTTGGTGTAAAAAAGAAACAGAATATGATGTATAAAGTATATTGAAGTATTGTTTTATTGAAATATGTATATAGTTTAAGTGAAGGAAACTTGTAACGGACTAAGAGAGTGAATTATTAGAATTGGTAGCCACTACAATTATAAAATGGAGTCATAATTTAATGATAATACACATTAGTTAAATCAATTTCAAGTTCTGTAAACCACTGATACATTGTTTTAGTGATCAATATTATTCCATGGGGCATATTTAAGATATTTATTAAACTTACTTTTACGTTGTGTTTAAATAATTTTTAATAACATTATTTTAAAGCCATCACATAATTAATTGTAATATTAATAGCAGCAGGGGTTATATAAATAGTCATTCTCATAAATACAGTTTTCTTTACAAAATATTTTTTCACTTGGCAATCCTACAATAAACTTAAATTAATATTTAATATTTGTGAATTTTGCCTTGTCCATAACTGTCATTATCTCAAACATATAAAATGAATCTGTTACCTTAAATCCTGTAGAATAAAATAAGGGAAATTAGAATTTTTTTATATTTTCTTCATACCTAATGAATTTAGTAACACTTTGAACAAATTGTTGCCTTGTGCTCTCTGATTCTGCCATTCTGGAATAATTGACAGATTCCTCATTCCATCCACCAATTGCAATGGACACTTTCAAGTGAGGAAACTTGCTTTTAAGATTTGTGATTTTCTTGAATGTACCTGCAGAGTAAAATAATTTATGTACTTTTTTTATCAAGTTAAGTTCAAATACTACATTTGTTAGTGAAAACAATATAGAATAAACCATGGAAAATATAAAATCCCACAAATCATCACTCAGTTAATATCAATGTGTTAATATAACTGTGATACAAAAGTTAGAACACACTTAATTCTCAAAGTATATATTTCTTAAGTTGATCAAAAAATTTAATGCAATTTCAATTAACTTTAAGAGAAATAACATTACTATATCTGACTAAGCAATAATGTGATTTACATAATTATTTTTTTGTTATTACCTTTTCCATAATCATCTTCTAAATCATTGTATTTGTCAAGGGAGATAATGGTATTATCTGTACCATTGAGTCCTGCAAATGCATATACAAGATGTGTACAGAGTTGAGGGTTGATGTTATCCACAGAGAAAGATCCATTATCTGGCCGGTAAACTGCCCATCCAGACACATAACACACAACTAATTTGTCATGATTAGGGCCCGATGCTGAAATGAAATACATACATAAATTTTTGTGTGTTCATTAATAAGCAGTGTCCAGCAGATGATTGCAAACATCAATATCATCTATACAATTTGATATAGATGCTTAGAGATTCCATAGTCTAGAAAAGTGTATTCAATGCATAACAGGACAATATGTCTCATTGTTTATTGTATGAACGACGCTTTCTTTACTCATTTTGTCCATACACGACGACATCGCTCCTTACAGATTTGGTGGTAATGTAGAAAAAAAATAGCGAAACCAGTTCAGTTATTTGAACGTTATTGGTGTTTCCTTCAAGTTTCTCGCCTTTCACCTCCAATAGGAGCCCTAGAGGCGTCACGAATCAAATTATGTTAAATATAGGCGACGCCCGTGAATCAAAGACAACGCCTGAAGGCATAGCTCGCCTTCGTACCTACGTACTTCTCCATTTCTTAAAGATCCTCGCAAAACTGTCGGTAACTCTATACCTTATGCTGAGAACAAAAAGAGTTGGGAAATTTAATGAAAGTGCTTTGGAAAAAGTTCATACAGATTCAACAGAAAATATTAGGAATAACATAAATGGAAAGTTGAAGTCACAGCTAACAGAAAAAATAAAACTATTCGTTTTTTGGGATAGTGCTGTAGCATGGGCATTTTAACTCTCCTACTTGGAAATGTTTGTCTCCGTTTCATCTTCAATGACTAAATTCATTTATTTTTCAGTTGTTAGACGTTTTAATTTTATTTCATTTTTATTTGATTTAAATATTCTACTTAGGCATAATATGACAATCTGTCATGCGTGAACGGTCGGTTACCGTTCAAGGTTTTCTGTCATCGGACAGAATGTGGCTTCGACCCTTGATCGTGACCAGAGAGTTCTAGAGGTTAAAGAGAAGTTTGAACGATGCGTGGGCACAGTGGAAGAAAATTAAACAATCGGAAGAGTGACGTCGAGAAATAGAGGGTAGTCGAAAAAGGAAGGAGAGGTCGAGGCAGTCATTAAGAAACAGCCGGGCGATAATGGAGAAGAAAGCAGTAATACTGTTGTAAATGAAACATCAGTTAATGAGTTAGATCTGAGGAGCGGAGTCGAATTAGAAATGAAAGAGTCTTTGAGAAAAAGTCGATAAAATTCGTAGTTGATGGAGTAGCTAAGTAGACATGAAGTAGCTGAGAAGACGCCAATCTGCAACAGAGGAAAAGCCTTCCCTGCTTTCGGCGAGTAAATTTACAAGCCCAAAGGCGACCACTTTCACTTTCACTTGGGTGGCACGGGTTCACTGCAGGGAACGTCAGACAGGTTACCCAACGAAGGGGAAACATTATGTCATGCTTTTTGAAAACCAAGAAATTCTCGCAAAAATAAAGCCACAATAATTGCAAGTAACGTCACTGCTAAATGGCCCAAAATCTCCTGAGAGATAGTCTCAATAATTTTAAGACCACAATTTCTGTACGTAATTGAATTATGTAAATAATTTTCGTTATTACTTTTATTAAATCTACTGATAACCTCTTTTTTCTTTCAGCCTGTTTAATTAATTTTTAAGGAAGAAATGTTTGCATTCGTCAATGTGTCATGGGAATGCGAATGCTTCCTTACGTAGGACACAGTTTATGGAATTTCTACGAATTATTTTTAATATTAATAACAACCTTAAGCACATTTTCAGTAACAATGCCACTAAAAGGGGTTAAACATTTTTTCTTAACATAAAAGAAAAGTGCTTCTCATTATCGCTAGAGCACGCTGTAGCTGGGGCCGCAGTTCAGTTACCTGCATGTATTTGGGTGTGTCTCCGTCAAAATCTTGTGTGGGCGGTGGAGGAAAGCTTGGAATGACTCACACTTAGTCAAGAAAGGGGTATCATTATATCTAGGAAATTAGCATATTAAATGTTAATAAGTCGACTTGTATATGGTGCTATTGGTTGAGGCATCCACTGGAAAAGCTACGTCGGTTCTCTTGTACAATAACCCGTTTATTGAAATCCGCATTCATACTCCTTCCAAGCCTTACGTAGGAATACGCTTTTTCTCGGAGATGGTGCGTATTTCGAACAGTCGTTAATTATAAAAAGTCAAATAGTCAGCATGGTACAGATTTCGTGTAAAGTCCGCTAAAGGCCAAAACGTTAAAAGAGGAATCGGGTTGTTGGGTTAAAGTGAAGAATAGCTGACTTTAAAATGTTTAGCTTGCATTGATTCGACTCGCAGGCCATGATTTTATTTGAGATATCATTTCATTGGTGGTAGTCTAAATAAGTCCGGGAACAAATATATCTTAATAATGATTTCGTACATTTGTACTTTTTCCCACTGGTAAAGCATGTGTGAAATGAAGTTATCAGCTTATAATAGTATCGGGATAGGAAATGAGAACTAGGCAATGAAAGAAAGACACTTTCTTGAAATTGATATTACCCTATTGTTCCTTCTCTTCAAAATTAAATCAAGAAGGAAGAAATCTGTAAGTACGTAGTAACCAGGAAGATCAAAGTCATTTTCTGATATCATGACATTCCACTATGCTTCGATATTTTATCATAACACGATCCCGGTAATATTTATGAAAGTTAGATTGTTCAAATAACACTAGACAACCTAACCTATTCGCATTCAACTCTGTTCTCGTTTCAATAAATGCGAAATTGAAAAATAAATGAAAAATGTAGATGTAAGTCAAAAAATGTTTTAGACTCCCTCAATAGTTTCCAAAATAGCTCAGAGGCTACAAAATAGACACGGCGATGTCTACGAGTTAAAATCGAACGAAACAATGGCAATCAAGTCCCAGTCTCATTCAGGAATCCATTATTATAGCAGTAGTTTCGCGGCTTTAACTGACCAATAAAGTTTCTGTCGCAGCACTCCCTCTGACTACCGTAGTTTGTATTCGTAAATCAGGCTCATAAAGCCCTAAAAAAACAGACATGAATGAAGATAGTAGGGCCTCTGGTGTTTTTCAACCCCTGCAGAGCTTAACAGAGCCCCTGCAGACGATGCGGTCTTTTTCATCTTTTTTTATACCCTACACTTAAAGAGACCAAGCAGGCCTGCTTCAGTGCCAGAACACACTGCACGTTTCTTCGTCCAGGAGAACAGTTACCACGGTCCATTACATTACTTCAACACACAGTGACTTATATTCACAAAAAACAAAACAAGTTTTAATAATAAACCAGAATTTATAGAGCTATAGAGGCAAAAGTTTCTCATTGTAATCACAGCTTTCATTCAACTGTTTTTCATTGTTGGTATCATCAGCATGCAAGACGGAGACGACAATCTCGCTATGTTCAAACTGATTTCAAAATTGAAAGGATATAGTTCCCGGGAAACACATGAATAAATTAAGGAAGTTTGCCTGGCTCGCTTCTACAATGGAACAGGAAGTTACAAAGGTACAGACTAAATAAAAAGTTGACGAACATAGATCAGTGATGGATCATCGTCGAGGGTGCTTCCATGTCGTATTTACGTCAGTGTAATGAAACCATCCCTATAGGGATGACATATAGTAAATATTCCGTGATATATTGAGGTATACAAGTATAGTTTATCAAGAAAAATTAAGCTTATCGACAACACTGAATTATCTATCAAGAACATTACACAGGGAAGAAAAATCCTCAAAGATTGAAGACTTTCCCGGTGTAATTGTTGGATAAAAAGTTCTCGGTTTTCACACGAGTTTAATATATTAAGATGCGACGTTTCGACGACTAAAAGCTCTGTCATCTTCTATATATAACATGAAATGGAATGGTCCCGGCACTTCGCCTAGAAGATGACGACAGAGCTTTTAGTCGTCGAAAAGTCACATTTTAATATATTAAACCCGTGTGAAAACCGAGAAATTTTTATCCAAGAGTAATCCTGCCACCACTGTTCCCTTTAGCACCAGAATGGAGACGATTTCTTTAGTCGTCTGGGAACTATATTCGTATCATATAGAGAGACCAGAAATGTAAATAGTGGAAGAACACTGACTCCTTTCTTTCCAAGATTGCTGAAGCACAGTAGAATGCGGGAAAGGCTATATTCATTTATTTAAAAGGAGGCTAAGTTGAACAATAAACAAAGTAATTGTTAGGAGCTTTTTTTCTCTTCAAAAATGGACAACTTAAAATAACTGGAGCATTTCTTTCTATTCTTTGATTACTCCATTTTCAAAGAAAATACTGAAACTCGTGGCCCGGATCCTCTGTCCTGTCAGTTGCATAATGGTGCCTTCATCATTAGTTGGTAATGTCTCGCATTAAGGACAAAAACAGAAAATATTTCCCTTTGTGCTTCTCTGACGAAATTTCCGTCTACTAGACGTAGTATTGAAATATTCAACTGGAATATACAGAAAAAAAACATGACTCAGGAAAGACATGAAAATTTGCTGAGCGATGTCATAACATATAGTTCTTCCAGATTTTTCATTTCTCTTAAATCGTTCGTCGCGAAAAATGGTTCGACGAGTACGTCGTTCTATTAATAAAAAAACGAATAAGCCTAGCGTTGAAACTGTTGGGCTAACAGGTTCGATTTTCTCGAAGCAGGCTACACATTGTGACCTTTTCCCTTCCACAGCAAATGAATTGATCGAAATAGGGTACACATCCACCTGTAATTATTGATCAGGGTCACGGAGGCCATAGGTCAAGAATCTCAGCCTTCTATAAGACAATGCTTTACATAATTTAATGCGAAAGCCCTCTTTTTAATTTGGATACTTCAGCGAATCTTTTTACCACTTCCTCTCTAGTTTTATAACAGGCAACAAAAATGTCGATCATTGACTATCATGTCTAAGCAGTGATTATTTTATTATTTTTTTTAAAAAAAAATCTCGTCGCAAAATTTTACTGAAGTGATCGTAAAAAAGGTAAGTTGTTGCGGCCAGCGAATTGACCGTGAGCGAAAAGTATAATAAAGTTATCAGACAAAGCCGAGAGCCCGTCCTTGAGTTCCTTTATGCCTATCTCGTAGGCCCAGCAGATACAGCAGACCAGTGCACCTCATGCAGTGCCAGCAAACTCCAGGTTGAGTACACAGTGTTGAGGGCGTGACGAATCTCGTGGTGAAGAACTAACTCATACTAGCCATTGTGCCGTACAAAGACATACACGTAAATCAGCATCCACAGCCTCAAGGGCGCCGATGATGATGGAGGTCCGGTCATCTTCACAAATGTTCTACGAAATCCTGATATACACTTTCTAGAAGTGACAATTTAAGATACCCAAAACTTCAACCGCTTGTACTGCCCATTGATAAACGATATGAATTTTTTTTTAAAAAAAGTCTAATAGATAATTGAAACTGTAGTCATTTTACGAACCAGCCATATTTTTTGAATAAATTATAAATCCTTCTCGAATTAGCAGAATAAATACCGGACGGAATCATTAATAAATTTTAAATTATTTTTATATGACATATTATTTTTAATTTAGTTTACTATAATTATTTCACATATTTCTTACCTGTCGAAAATTAAACACTAGTACTAAATTTTTCACAAGTATTTATTAAAAATTAAACAATTTATTCATCTTCTTGATCGAAATTAAAATATTTTTCCAGTGGAAACCTAATATAAACATACGCAACGTGGAGTTATAATTATTAAATCTCACAAATAACAATAATTCTTCTAATTTACATCATTTAAAATTTAATTCAAGATTAATATCTTATTGATGCTAGATAATTTGACTTGATGTGCAAAATGATTACTAGTAATAAAACTAAAATGTCTTCAGTATTCTATGTTTATTATGGAGAAAACACAAGTCACTCACACAGGAGCTTTCGACAAAAATTGTCATATTCTTCTGTAATGAAAATTTAATTACAAGTACGTCATATAAGAATATATTAAGTTACAATCATATTTACAACCTGACCATTAAATATACTCGTCGGATTAACGACTCGTCCACCACAGTGTCAACATTACGCGTCCGATTTTCCGTCATGTACTAAACAGGCGAATTAGTAATGTAATAATGAATAAATTAAGATGTTTACTAAAATAAATAACAAAAATAAAATTATTGTCATGGATTGTGAAAATTTTTCAATATATTGTTTGTTTTTATTAGAAGGGGTTTAATAAAATGTATGTAAGGCCACTAATTAGATTATTTAAATAACGATGATATTAATACTAATATAATTATATATATTTTTCCAATATATGCAGATAAATGTTACAAAAAGTGCAATTATTGATAATAAATAATAAAATTGTAATGAAAAAGTGTAACGTGTGTAATGTTGACAAGCGTAATTTACATAATGTAGATAGTAATTAATTTTGAGGAATAGAAAATTTTTTGTGTGGTATAGTCGGCAGTAAAATTATAGAAAGAGATATACTAATGATTGAGTTATAAATTATAGGTCAATGTTTAAGGAAATTTATTAAGCTAATAATAAATAAACATATTTACTAAAACAAGAAAATTGTAGTAATAAATTGCCATCATTGGTTGCGCATTTTGCCTATATAAGGGCCTATAAACTGTAAAAAAAAGTTAGTATTTCACGGACAGTTATATGTGTAATGTTATAAAAATAACTTAATCCAACGAGTATATGTAATGGACAAGTAAATGATTGTAACGTAATACTTGCTCTTTACAGAAGAATATTACAATTTTTGTCGAAAGCTCCTGTATGAGTGATTGTGGTTTTTCAATAATAAAAAATAAAATGCTGAGTTCTTTTTGGTTTTATTATTAGTAATGATTAAAATCTTATACACGCCTACATTTTGCTATAATTTTGCTTCCGTGATTTGGTCTTCGTTATCGATAATAATTTTAACTATGGATTGGGTATTTTAGGCCAAAATTCCTCTTCAAAATTGTGCCATGTGAGTATGACTCATAATTCGTCATCTATAATTCAGGACTAAAGAATTTCCCGTAGTATTAAATCCGTTATAGAGAATCCATATTTTTTTTGCTGCTGACATTTCGAATTCAAGGTCTCTGAGAACCGGCTTTGCGAAGTCTTTCCTGGTACTCATCGTCTTTATTATTGGCAATGTCGGCAAAACGGATCACAAGGTTTCAATCTTCAAGATGGCGTAAAGAGATTGTTCTTCACAGGAGCATAGAAAAGTACTAGTGCAGCTTGAATACTGATGACTGTTGATGTTAGCCATTCCCAGTCTTTTGGATACTAAAATTCACGTGAGCCGCTCAGTTCGCTGTGTTGCCAGATTGTGCTCCTGCAGAAGTCTCATCAGAAGAATATCTCTCTTAAAAGCTAAATTTTAAAATATTAACTTTGTTGGCAGAGATAAAACCGTTCCTAACAGAAGTCTGGAAAATAGAAGGATGTTATGCAGAAGGAGAATATTACCGGATGAGGTCTAGAACGTCGCTAATACAGATTAAACAACTTTTCGACGAATGACTTAATTTATTCGACTGCAATTGGGCTTAGGTTTGATAACTGTCAAATATAAATGTGTATCGTAATCTGAAAACTGTTCAAAACAATAAACTGATGTATTTGTAATTACAAATGGATATATATAAATAGGGGGTTATGGATAAATGACATCTCGGGCAACGCCGGGCACCCAGATAGTAAATAATAATCATTCACTGAGATGCTGTGACATTTTTCCCGTAGTCGCAGGCTTGTAGTTAACTCAAGTGTTACGTGAATGGTCAGAGCAGTGAAGTCGGCAATCGTCCAATGATAATCACGAGATATTAATGGGCGGATTTGAGGGTCAGGTTCGGATTGGCGAAAAAAATATTGAACTCTGATTGGTCAGAGAAACAGACAAGAAGACGGATAGTCGAGAATCTTCCAAATTCAATACGGTTTGAGGTGCGGTACATAAAAATAACGCAAAAGTAACTGAAATTAGAGTCAAAACGTATATATGACAACCCGGTCAACGGCGCGTACCCATATGGTAAATAATAAGACGAACTAATTTGTGACTGATAAGGAAGATTATTGTATTAAATATATAACAGCCTTGATAAAATAGTATCCAAAACGATTATTTTGGTTTTAACAGGTAACTGAGGATGATTGTGACCCAAAATAAGTTCGAAATCTCCCGCGTTTAAAGTTGTTGAGTTATACACTGGTAAAACGTATGACTGTGATTTTCTTTAGTAATAAATACAATTAATAAGCAGTCTAATATAATATTAATATTTAAATGTTTGTGCCTGAATGTATGCAACTGCGCAGTGCGTCAATATTATCCATGCATGGAAGCAGTCGATTGGACTTAGCTTCGTCTTAATTTCTCCCTTTTCACCGTTTCTGTTGTCAATAATTGCGCAATTTAAGTTTTCCCTGCAATTTTAGTCATTTGAGTTCGCAATATTTACCCTCCTTCACACTTGCCTGCCACTTGTTCCTTCATACGTGCTACGAAACCGGTTTCGAGCCGGCAACAAACGCTAAAAGGAATTTACTTATTTTATTCTGAAGAACCTTTATTCATCCAGTTAAAAATTAGATGTAAAAATTCATATTACCGAATATATTTATATTTTAAATTGAATGAAGGTTATAAAATATTAGGCTCAACATTGAGATAAGTACGACTGCGTCATACAGGGCTGTCTGATTGAATTCAAATCGATACAGTATTAGTGAAATTGTCTGGAGAAACATAAGCCTTTGCCTACTGAGGAAATTTGTATTTGACAAAAGACGATCTCACTGCTTCATCACCCTTATAATTTTAAAATAATTGCCAGTAAAGATCATTCGGTCGATCCGTAGGGTTTATTAAATCAGAAAAATTATTGAATTACATTTGTAAAGAAATCAAACACAATGGAGAAAAACGGCTCTAAATTTCGCATTCGTAATTGACGTTTCCACCGAATGTGTTCTAGCATTCAGAAGCAGGGCAGCTTCGAACGTAGGTCTAATAATAGTCGAGTGAATTGAGTAAAATAGGTACGTGAACAAATCTGTATTTATAGATCTGGAGAAAGCTTACTCCAATGTGCGCCGAATTGAGTATCAGATATTTAAAAATACATTTATTCGTAAAACAGAAATGGAAGAAGAATATCGGTGACCGGGTTAAATTAGGAGAGCAACAACAAAAACTAGTTAAAAATTATTTTAGGATTACAAAATAAAACGAATAAAAATATTGACTGTCGCAAAGGAAAACACTCGAACAGAAAACTAGTGTTATAATGAAAAATTATAGTACAGCCTCATATAGAGAAATCATACTCTTTGTCAGAAGTTATAAATCATTACAAATATTGTTTAATTAAGTCACGACATTAAAGTCACAATATAACAAAAGGGTCTACGACAACTAATTATATCTTATATCGATTTACAGTATTATACACAAAGTCTGCAATTAAACTTATTATACGTTAATTCTTTAACTTTATAAAAAGAGTAGACACGTTAAGTTATTACAAGTTATTCGGATTATTTCTAAACTTTTTAAGACGTGTTTTGGAGAAAATTAAAAAAACCGATATAATTATAATGATATCATTTTTTATATTGAAGTCGCATCAGTGGATACATTTTTCAATTTGTTACTAAAAAACTGTGGGAGAAGACAAACTTTTATCAGAAGGCAACAAAAATCAATAAACAAATAGAGCGAATATTAAAGCTGACCAGTATAACACTTCACTTATTATTTAAATTATTTATGTATATAATCGTGCATCGTGCAAAATTAATTTACATGTAAATAAGCGAACAATTGTTTAAAATAATATAAACACCTGAAAGACTTGGATAAATTGTCTTGTATTATTATTGAGCGAAATTTGGAAATGGAGAACGAGAACTGAACAAGGTGAAAGTAAAGTCGTAGAAAATAAAGGAAGGAGGCAGTTCCGATGTTTCGAACAGCAATAAAATTATATTTTCGCAAACAATTTGTAAATTATACGAAAAATTTCTATCAACTTTACTATTTAAGAATAATACAGTTAAATATTAATTTAAAGTATGTAAAATTCGATGGCAATTTATTTTTTCAATTAGACCTAATTCAATACTACAGACGAAAATAGTCATTTTGTTGCTGTTCGAAACGTCGGAACTGACTTCTTCATTTATTTTCTACGACTATATTTTCACCTTGCTGAGTTCTCGTTCTCCATTTAAGATATTTGAATTATTCACTTTCGTCCACTATCTTTATTTTATCCTTTCTTCTGTTTGGTATAATTACAATGTCGCATTCCCCCCCCCCCCCCCCCCATTTATTATATGTCGACTCTTCCGCACGGGAGACGAAAACGTCTCTACGAGATTCAGGAACACCACTGAAACACCTCGAAGTCTAAACGGTCGCCGCTGATAGGAATGACTATATAATGTAATTAATTATCAGCCTGTTAGAAGACAGGAAATGCGGTGAGATAGTTCGACTAATTTTTTTCCGCGTCACGGGAAGTGTTTAATGCAACTCGACCAATGACCGAGAGTTTTCACGTCATCGTCGCAGATTCTCAAACAAAATCTCGACAGATTTGCATATAAATCTTAACCGGCGGAATGTCGACCTTCTACAGGAACCAGTTTGAATCTCCGTGACCTTCTCAGGACAGCTTTCCCTTTCACTTCGCAAAATGCTGCAACATGTACTCGTCCGCGGCGTAGATCGCGAAAATAATTTGGAATAGAATTACGACGTTAGTTTTCAGTTTCCTCTGACATACGAATCTGTAGTCGAGGCAGCGATACGTACAAATGGTTTTAAATATTTGGGAATTTCTCGTAATTCGAGTAGGAGCGTAAACAGGTATGATTACATTAAAGAGAAAATGGCGTTCCATTACGAGAATGACTAGAAGCTTTGGTAAGAAAGTTAAAGTCGTTTGTGAATTGCAAGAAAGAGCCGGTGCAGAGAATGACTTGAGTAACTCCTGAAGAAGGAAAGCAGACATACTTTGAGCAATGCCAAGCTGCATTGGACAGATTCTAAGAACCTTATTATATCTCGCTAAGTCTATTTCAAAACGTGATCATGCGCATGAATTTAATCTAAGGAACGATTACACATAGAAAAAAAAAACTAGTAACTAACATATTTCGGATGGTTAAGTGACCTATAATTCCTTACTCAAGAGTTAAGTTAGGAAACGAAGGCAAGGGAAATAAATGGATTACTGGTGAAAGGTAAATTATCTTAAAGGAGACGTACACACAGACTCACAAAAACAACAGAAAAACGGACGTGATTTAAAAGGAGATTTAGAATCTTTTCGTATAATTTTCTTCTTTGGCAAATACATTTTCTCATCCATGAGTAAGCTGCGATTTGATCTGGATTTTCCGGCAATAATAGTTTTCTGTGTGCCACTTTGAATAATACGTACGCCAGCCGATATTTTTTTTTAGTATTATCTGTTCAGGTTTTATATTTATATTCAACTGTCAACTGTGTTGAATAATTCCTTCCTCCAACGAAAAGTCGTTTCGCCCACCAATTTTGGCAATTGCGATGTGCTAGAAACCGTTCTGCTCATTTTTTTCTTGTCAGGACGAGGTTCGAAACTTCGTCTACTTCAGAAAATATAATTTCTATGATGGGATTTGAATCTTAAGCAAGTAGAAGGATTTCTGCTGAAGGAGAGTAATGAGACAACTTGTGGAGCACAATCTGGCAACATAGTGGAATGAGCAGCTCGCGTGGATTTCAGTATCCGTAAGACGGCCACGTTTTGCCTTAAATAACAATTTAACGTAAACAAAATATAGTACATATAGGAATAACTATAACGATTACCATCGTACAATACTTGCCACCGGCTTTACAGCCACGGAGGTCAATCAATGAATCAATAATTAATTATGTCTCAAATTAAATAGCGAAGGTTTACTTCGAACCTTTCCAGAAATCACGATGTTCGTCAGTGAAGCTTCCGTATGACGTTTGAAATACGATTATTGTTCGTAATTATGAGAGGTTCATTAGCGACGGTCAGTCCGCAACAGAAAGCAGATTTGAACCTGTCTTCTCAGTTGTCGAGAAATGACTGTCTTTTTTAAATATTTCTAAATTTTCTGATTCGTTTCACATTTCAAATGAGGAACGATTTTAGTTGCAATCAAGAACGAATCAATATTAAGTAAAAACATTGGACTGCATTCATCCTAGAGATTATAAGCAGAGCTTTTAAAGGTTCGTCCATATAGTTGTGATTGCAACAGATGACTCCATTCGAGTATGTGTACGTTTATGCATTCAAATACAAGCACGCAATGTTGCGTTCTTAGTTCAAGAAATATTTAGGTGTTTTTATAAAACAAGTTCACGCCATGTTTTTATTTCGTACGTCACCTTTCCCTATTTCGTACAAGCCATTCTCTTGTCGAGTGTCTCCCAGTCTCTCTTCTGAAGTTTGTTGACGATGAAAAATATGTATCGGGAAGTCCGTAGTAGAGGAAAGAGAGTGATAGAATGAAGGGAAATTCTGGGTTACGAACAGTAAAAGACTGTTCGTCTTCAGGGAAAACGGGTTAAGAATCAGAGTATGGCACAGTAGTCCTCTCTGTTCCAGAGAGTTGGCTATGGAGGTCTTCGCATCTGACTCGACAGCAGACTCTTTGGAACAGTATGCTTCTGTGTGGGGTCGTGTTCCTAACTCTGATTCTTCACAACTATGCTGTCGGGAGACCTATACACATTTCTTTAGATACGTTTCATCACCTTCAATTGGAATTTACATACAATCGAAAGATTCTTACATTAACGGTATAATTGAGACTTTTTCAAATTCCTCATTCAGGGGATCGAAGGTGTATGAGGAGATGTCGTTGGTAATACTGAGTAAAGGTTTACCTTATTACACGTCAGATCCAAGAAGCACTCGGACGTGTCTACAGATGTCGCGTAGACACTTTTTTTTTATTTCGATTGTCGCTAGACCAAAATCACTTTAAAAACAACGTATTCGCCTACCCACATCGACGCAATTGTAAACCGGTGTAACAAAAAATTATTTTATATATAGAGCAATCAATGATCGGAATCGATTACCTGCGACGCTGTTTGATGATTGCCAACTCACCAAACAACTTTACAAACGAATAAGCGCCTAGATACCATAAATTCGAACGGTTAAATCGAGTTTTATGTTGTGTAAGAGAAGTGCAAATGAATAATATCACATAGTATTAACTTTTTATGTACTATAGCTACCACCGGTATTATGTTTTAGGAATAAATACAAGAAGAAAGGGATCAAATTCGACATCCAGAGGCTGATGCCTGCTTCTTAGAGATGGAAACTGTATCTCGACGTTTTGCCATCTTTTATCCTGAAGCAATATGAGCAAGTTTCGCTGCTATTTTCCACCACATCTCTCCCCTCCCAACGACTTGATTAGGTATATCTGGAAACGTGCTCTGGACACCAGTAATGGATACCTCGGTTCTAAGTTTCTAATAACAAAGCGCGAGGCAACAGAGATTGTTAACAATGGCATGAAAGGAATTTCTTTCCAGACAGTTGTTTAGACTGTTTAGACGTGCGGTGCTGTGCTGTGCGGCAAGCGAGGGAACTTGCGGCTTGCGAACATCCGTTGCGCGAATATCTCCCACGAACACGCGGCCATGTACGCGAACATGGCGCTTGTGTGTTGTCATCACTTGTAACATGCGCATTGTTGAGACAAATGTGCAAGGCGAGCTTACCTGTTGCGCTGGAGGCGATGGCTACGGCGATGGCGATTACGATGACGAGGTTGGGCGGGAGCACCATGGCTGACTGTGACTGCAGAGCGCGCCACCGAGCCACAGGCCGCATGTCCCGTTACTGACTATGCTGCTCCGTGACGTCACCACTTTCCCTCCACAAAAACCGCTCAACGCTCTGCGCTCACACATGCAGCGCCGGACATCTGCTTGCTCCACTAAAATTGGACTGAAATTTCACCGCCACTTCAATATTGTTTGTGAACTCACATTCATTTCCATACATACACTATCTTACTTTAAAAATAATGATTACTAAAGACGTAAATTATTTTTACTTCAAAATTTATAGCTACTCCACCTTTTGCCTTCCATTTCATGACAACCTCTGCAGATTTTTAATTTACCCGTTACTCCAATCATACAGAATTCCCCAGGTTGTAATAAAACATTTCTTCTGTTGTTGACAATGGTGTCGTTGAATAATGGGTTAGAACGAAACTGGTGGAGGAAATGCGCAGTACTTTCTTTATGACATTAAACAGAATTGAAAGTGTTCATTGATAATGATTGCATCACTGTCTCTGAATTATCATATTTATTATAGACATTAATATACACAGTTAAACTATTGTATTTCATTATATGAAATTAATATTCTGGTCAATATTTATAGTCATACGGGGATTGAGTACCGTATTCGTATGCTTCTTTCTAGCAAATCTGTCAACCACATTGCATGTTAAATTGTTATTGGGCATATTTGTCATCTTGCATTATTAAAATTTTAAATATTATTATTATTACTATCATATTTCCTGTAATGCGCATGTTATCTTGCAATTTTATGTTCTTCTACTATTAAGTTTTGTTCAATTTCCACTTCATAATACTATCTACATCCAACATGTTTAATAATTTTATCTAATTATATTGGCATTATTTTTAACCATCGACTGTTGGTATTTATCGTAGATTTTTAAATTGTTCAATATTTTCCCACTTATAGTGGTTATATTTTTGGTGGCTTTAGATGACTGGGTATTTCAATTAAAAAATGTATTTTAATTCTAATCAAACATTTCATAGACCTATATTACTTATTGTTGAGTAGTGTTGATGTTACTGTTAGTTTATTATTCCGTGATTCGGCAATAAGTTCTGTGACTGTGTATGGTTTCAGTTCAGCCGTCAATTTTTTCCTTAGATACTAGTTCGAGCCATACTCTGCTACAAATAAAGTTACAACGTGTAAATGTTCCTAATTAAAGTACAATAGGTTATGGTTTTCGTAACTGCGGGATAATATTTGTTTTGAAAATATTGTGCGGAAATAAAATTGCACCCTTCAAAGGTATTGATTTAGGAAAATTTCAAATCCGCCCTCTCGGAAACGCGAGTGCCTGGCCGGCATGGAAATACGGAGTTCGATTTTTATTGAACTATCGCCAGGGAGCTCCAGATGCTGTGGAAGGTATTTCGCAAGAACCAGAAATATTAGAAGAGAGATCTTCAACCTTCAACGGCCAAACTACGGTAGCACCAGAGTGAGTCCAATAAATTTCGGAAGGCAATACCAATACTATGATGCTTTTGACTAATTCCATAACAGAAGAAACATTACAAAACGTAATGAGGTATCAGAAAGCACGAGAATTCTGGATATAGCTAGAGATTCTGTTCGATCCGTCGTCCGATAATCACCTGTACAGCATTTACATACAGCGTTTTCATATCATGTTGGATAGAAAAGATTATGCTGCTGCTCACTTGTCTAAACTCTAGAATTTATGGAACTAATTAAACGAAGGGATTGTAAAATAGCACGTATGTTACTTGCAAAATATTGAACATTTTACTTCAAGTCAAGTTGGTTACTTCTAAGTGAAGACTAGAGAACAGTGGATGATCTGACTGTGCAACTATGCTCCCAAGGGAAATAGATGAAAGGGAAAACGAAGGTAGAACCTCTTCATCAAGAAGCACTCACAGCGAAACATAAGAAGCAGAAGAAACGTGAGTATAAATAGGATGTAAGCAACTATTGTCATAAGAGAGGACACTGGGTCAAGTCTTGCATCAAGTGGATTGCAGATGGCAGGCCACCGAAACCAGAGCTGAAGAAGGCTGATAACAAAAAGAGGAGGTTCTCAAGTAACCATGGAGCTAATTTCAACGGACGAACAGTTCTGTTCTGCTAATGAGAGTTCAAGCATTTGGTTTATAAACAATGGACAATGGAGCATTGAAGCAAATCATAAAAGAATACTACTACTTCACAGAGTTTGAAAAGTTTCAGCATTCACATGGCATTACAACAGCAAGTGTCAAAGTAATGCCAGTCATTGGAAAAGGTACAATTAAAGTTGTTACTTTTAGGAATGATGGAAAGCAGTTAACGGAACTCTGCAACATTTGGTATGTTCTATGTATCAGCAGAAATTTGTTTTCTGTTCTTGTAGCTCAGGACAAGATACAAACAAGCACATTTATTTCCACAAATAATTTTTTTTGGCTAAACATTGATGATAAAGTTGTGTTGCATGAAACAAGAAACAAGGGAGAAGGTCTCTACTAAGCTGATTTAAAAGTTTCAGCTACAGAACATCCAGAACTGAATATTGCAGATACAATGAATTGTCTACAGCTTTACCCTGAAAGTTGGGGACATCATGACAAAGGTCACATGAAGACAAAGCTTGAACAAGAGTTTTGTATAAAGGTGAAACTAGAAAAGCAGATATGCGAGGCCTGTGTATATAGAAAAGCTCATTGTTTATAATTGAGAATACAAAGTAAGGCTACAGAGTCAGGGGAACTTATTTCTACATATGTTTGTGGTCCTTTTTATGAACATTTTGGTAATCTCAGATATTTCATTGTGTTCAAAGACCACTGCACAAAATTTCACTTTGTTTCTCTTTTTTGACATAAGTCTGAAGTTGAACAGTCTCTTGACTGATTCGTAGCACATGAAAAGAATCTAGGACATTGCATCAAGAAAATTCTTAGTGATAACAGTGTTGAATTTGACAAGAAAATCAAAAGTATTCTACAGAAGAATGGAATCACTCAGAGGTTAACAGCTCCCTACACACCTAAGCAGAATGGTGGAAGTGAAAAGGAAAAAACCATTGTTGAGATGGCATGAACATAAAACATCACTACCATCATACAAATTATGGATAAAAAAGAATATTATGATCAAGTTCTTCGGAGCATAGGATCTGTTTGCTATGTTCATATTCTGAGACAGCAAAGGAAGTAGATCAACAGGAAGGCAGAAAAAGTTTATATTCTTTGGTATGAAGGAGAAGGAATGGTATCGAATTTACATCGAAGAAAGAAACACTGTCATTTGTTCCTGTGATGTGATCTTCCAATAAAAAGAACTTGGCAGGCTGTTTGATAAAGCAGGATCATCTTTACATGTGTCAAGTCAAAAAGATTAATGAAATACAGGAATTTGAAGTTCCAGCTCAAGACAAGGATGATTCTGGATCTAGTAATCAAGGAAAGTTTGAAGAAGAGAAATCAAGACAGGATTTCAGTACAGGCATGGAACCCAAAGAAGAAAGATCAGCAGAATATTCCAATAGTGATATTGAGGAAACAGTCTGAGAAGAATTGTACGTGAGTGCTTCCTAGCGGACCCTCCGAAGAGGGAACGGGGGCCTTGATACCTAAATCCTGGTAGACTGAAGCAAATTGAGGAAGCCGCAGCATTATCTGCAGTATATTATGGAAGCTGATGCATTTCAGGCTGATGTAGAAGAACCAGATACATATGTGGAAGCTGTCCAGTCAAAGCATAGTGCACAGGGGAAAGATATAATGGGCTCTTAATTTAATTCATTAGCTGAAAATCAGTTTAGGACTTTGGTAAAGTATAAACAAATACAAGGCAAGGCTTGTCATAAAAGTATTTAATCAACATAAATGAATTGATTACAAGGAAACATTCAGTACTGTTGTTAAGCTTGAAACTACATGTTCTGTTTTAAGCATTGTGGCAAGTGAAAAGATGCATCTAATTCAATTTGATATATCTACTGCATTCTTGTATGGGGACATTGAAGAAACCATATTTATGCAACAACCAGAGGGGTTACAGCAATGGCACAGATCAAGTTTGTAAGCTGAAGCGTAGTCTGTATGGTTTAAAACAGGCTCCAACATGTTGGAACAAATGTTTTGGAAGTTTCTTATGTAAACTGGGATTCTGACAAAATGAAACTGATCCATGTTTGTACACTAGAGAGAGGAATGGCAAGAAACTAGTCCTAGTGTTATGTTGATGAGGGTTTAATTACCTCAACAAACAAAAAAAGATAGTGAAGTATTCCTCCAAGAACAGATTTAAGATAACTACTTGAAGAGACCTATTGCTTCTTGGAACTGCAAATAAATTGTAATGAAGAAGGGATGCAGATTTCACAAGAAGGATATGCAGGAAGATTACTTAAAATATTTCGATTTTAAGATTGTAAACCAGTAGCAACACCTCCAATGTTGAAAGAGTCAGCAAGTCAACAACCGAAGAAAGAAGTGGAAAAGTTTCCATATCATCAGGCTGTTGGAGCACTAATGTATCTAATGGTGTGTACACAACCAGATCTTGCATACTGTGTCAGTTATCTGTGCATGTCTCTTGATAATTCTACAATGGAAGATGTTGTGAGAATTAAAAGGATGTTCAGATACATAGGTGGAACAACAAATATGAGTACAACTTATAATTAAAACATCACAAACAAAGAATTAACGTGTTTCAGCAGTGCAGATGCTGGATGTTACAAGACAGGTCAGACCATTTCTGGACTTGTTATAGTGTATGCCAAAGGTACAGTTTCATGAAAATTTAAAGACAATCTGTAGTAGCCACTTCAATAAAATAAATCTGAAATCATAACAGCTTCAGAAGCAAATATAACATTTGGATAAACAGATTTCCAAGGCATAGGCAAACTTGATGGGACTCTGGTGCTAAGAGTGGACAACCATTCAGCTGTGAAGTTATCACAGAATCCAGAGGTGCATCATTACACAAATCACATAAAAATCAATTACTTTTTTGTGCAGGAAAAATTAAATTAAGGATGAACTAGATGTTCAACAGATTCCAACAGAAGACTACGTAGCACATATAATGACTAAACCACTAAGTGGAAAATGGTTGCATCAGTTGTGCAAGTACATGGGACTTTCATGAATTGATACTTTAGAAACAATGACAAGGGAAAGTGTTAATGTTTGTTAGTTTATTATTCCATGGATTTGAACTACAATCTGTGGGAGTTTATTGTTCATGTTCAGTCATAAATTGTTTTCCTTAGATATAAAACCATGCTCTGATACAAATAATATTACAATGTGTAAATGTTTGTAAATAAAGTATTATATTTTCGACTAGTTATAAATATGTGATGTTCACTATAAGATTTTTACAATATGTTTCAGCAAAATTTCATTTTTTTTTTATCAGATTGACTTTGTAAATTTTTAGTGCAGGTGGTGTATTGTGTTATGTCAGGGAATACATCGTGCTATTAATTTTTCTTTATTCTGCATCTATCCATGTCAGAATTTATCAATTAAGCAGACATGAAAATGTCCAATGAGAATCTATGCCTCATAGATTGGACCAATGTTATGTTTACCTTCTTAGCCTGATTTATCACTTTGATATAGGGGCATATTAATGTCCACTGAAAAACTATTGTATTTCATTTTATCAAATTACTATTCCTTTCATTTTTTTTACATATTTTCTTAGATCAACATTTATGCATATACATATAGGTGATTGAGTATTTTATTAACTAGCTTCTTTCCTGTCTAGTCTGCCCACCAGGTTGCAAGCGAATTTCTTATTGAGCATGTTTATGTCATTGTGCAATATTACAATTTTACTTATTACAATTATTATTGTCATATTACCTATATTGTGTATTTTATCTTGTAATTATATGTCTTTGACTAATAGATTTCTGTTCTATTTCCAATTCAAAATACTATCCACATCCAACTTGTTAAATAATTTTATCTATGTTATATTTGAATTTATTTTGAATAATAATTGTTAAATATTTTTCCCTCTTATTGTGGGTATTTTTGGACATTATATCTTCAAAGACTGAATATCCTAAATCGCCAATTGTTGTCAAGTCTTATCAAATGTTTTGTATATAATGTTTCATTCATTGTTAAATATGTGAATTTCAATATATATATATATATATATATATATATATAAATTAAATAATTTTCCTCTTTGTCTATTTAAATCTTTATTAACAATAATAAATATTTATAAACGGCAACTGTAAATAAATAACAGTTTTTACAAACCATTAATAGCGTTTTTCTGCTGTTTGTGGGGACGAATATTCCGTGTCCCCACGCGAGCAAGAGGGTCCCGTTACGCGTCCCGTTAGGGGATGCAAACAATGCTCCCCACCAAGTAACGGGACCCTACCGAGCACCTACAGCGTGCACACGGAGAGCGCCATTCTGTTTCCGGCTCTCGCGCGACACACTACCTGTGCTTCCCGACAACGGCCAGAGTCGCACCACGTGGTGGAATAAAGTTTTAGTTTAGGAGACCAGGCTTATTACTCCCGGCTCCGGGAATCCTAACCCTGCACGAGTCTCTCCTATATTGGTGACCCCTACGATGGACATTTTGAACAACAAAATCGCCGAGCTACAGCAGGAGATCGCAAGGCTGAAGGAGGATCCACGTGGCCAACACCATGACGCAGCACAGGTCTGTAGGATCACACCGAAGCTGCCGGCTTTCTGGGCGGACAATACGGACGTCTGGTTCGCCCAGGCGGAAAGCCAATTCGCCATCGCCGGCATCACGCAGGACGCCACCAAGTTCAACCACATCGCAGCTCACCTCGAACAAAGATGGGCTGCGGAAGTCCAGGACATCCTCGTCAACCCGCCAGCAACAGGCAAGTACGAGTGTTTAAAGAAAGCTCTGATACAGAGACTTTCGCCCTCACAAGAGCGAAGAACTCGGCTGCTGCTCAGCGAAGCCGAACTTGGCGACAGATCTCCGTCGCAGTTCCTGCGGTACCTCCGCAGCCTAGTAGGGCCTACTCAAGTGTCGGACGATTTCCTGCGGACGTTGTGGCTGCAGCGCCTGCCGGCCTACGTACAGGTCGCGGTCCAAAGTCATATAGACGCACCGCTCGCCACGGCCGCCCAAATCGCTGACAGGCTTATGGAGATTCCAACACCCGGTCTTCCACCGCACGTCCACGCTGCCAGCACGAGCTCACAGTCCACCAATCAGGCAGATGAACTCCACGGCCCATCAGCCCCTAGCCTCGAGCAGCGCCTGGAGGCGCTCACCGCGGAAGTCGCAGCCCTACGAGGCGAACGAAGGCCGCCAGCACGCCGTCAGCCGCCCGAACAACAGCGTGGCCGCCGCGACAACGCCAGCACCGGGAAATGCTGGTACCACAGACGGTTCGGTAGCCGGGCTCAACGCTGCGAACCCCCGTGCAGCTACACCCAGGGAAACGAGTAAGGCAGCCGGCTATTGCAGCTGCCGGCTGCCCATCCAGTGGACGCCGTCTCGTCGTTAGGGACCACACCAGCGGACATGGGTTCCTAGTCGACACCGGTTCCGACTTATGTTGCTTCCCGCGCAACCTACTCAAGGGCCAGCGCGCGGTCACCAACTACAAGCTCAGCGCCGCGAACAGCAGTACTATCAACACGTACGGCTGCCTACCCATGCGAATCGACCTGGGGCTGCACCGGGTGTTCGTATGGCGTTTCGTCATCGCGGACGTCGCGTTGCCAATAATCGGCGCTGATTTCCTGGCACACTTTGGACTTCTACCGGACTGTCGAAGCGGGCGCCTGCTCGACGGGACGACGGGCCGCGTCGTAAGCGCGAATAAGGACCGATCGCCGCAACCCAGCGTCAGGGTGCTGACGACGTGCTCGCCATACCAGGACCTCCTGAGCCGATTCCCGGAGCTCACGCGCCCGGCCGGCGCGCCCCGCGTTGTTCGTCACACCACGGTTCACCACATCCGGACGACGCCAGGGCCCCCAGTTTCCTGTAGACCACGACGCCTGGCACCGGAGCGGCTCCACATCGCACGGGCAGAATTCGAGGCCATGCTCGCCGACGGGACCGCGCGACGATCGAAGAGCCCGTGGGCATCGCCGCTGCATCTCGTGCCTAAGAAGAAAGACGGAGAATGGCGCCCATGCGGTGATTATCGCGCGCTGAACGCGCGAACCGTCCCAGACAGGTATCCCGTTCGGCACGTACAGGACTTTGCTATGAGCCTTCGAGGAAGCAAAATATATTCTGTCCTCGACCTCGTTAAGGCATACACACAGATTCCGGTGCACACGACGGACATCCCGAAAACGGCCATAACCACGCCGTTCGGGATGTTCGAATTCCCGTTCATGACCTTTGGACTGAGAAATGCTGGACAAACGTTCCAGAGGTTTATGGACGAAGTGTTACAGGGGCTGGACTTCTGTTTCCCGTACATCGACGACATTCTAATCTACAGCGCGTCTCCAGAGCAACACCGGGAACACCTGCGAACCGTTTTCCGCCGATTGTCGCAGCACGGCATAATCGTCAACGTGGAAAAGAGCGTGCTGGGCCAGCAGGCCGTAACCTTCCTCGGCTACCACGTTTCCTCGGAAGGCGTAAGCGCCGTACCAGAACGTGTCGCCGCACTGCGCGATTTCCAGCGCCCATCCAACGCCAGAGGGCTCCGTCGCTTCTTGGGAATGATAAATTTCTATCGTCGTTTCCTTCCCAAGGCAGCGGCGCATCAAGCAGAGCTCCAGGAGGCTCTCTCAGGTCTCCGCGGCACCCACCCTGTGCCCTGGAACCCACTCAGTGCAGCAGCCTTCGAGAAATGCAAGGCCTCGCTCGCCAACGCAACGATGCTGGCTCACCCGGACCCTACGGCACAGCTCGGGCTTTTCACCGACGCGTCGCAGAATGCAGTCGGCGCCAGCTTGCAGCAGCAAGTGGGAGGAGCGTGGCAACCGTTGGGTTTCTTCTCCCGGAAGCTGACGCCGCAGCAAACACAGTGGCCGGCATATTATCGGGAGCTACTCGCCATCTTTTTGGCGGTCCGGCATTTTCGTCACGCGTTGGAGGCTCAACACACAATAATATTTACTGACCATAAGCCCATATGTTTTGCCTATCAGCAGCAGAACGAGAGACTCCCGCCCGTTCAGAGGAACCACCTGACGTACATCTCGCAGTTCACCACGGACATTCGGCACGTCAATGGGTCCCAAAACATAGTCGCCGACGCGTTATCCCGCGTCGAAGCTTTGACAGCAGCCAATAGCCCGGTGGATCTCAGCCGCATCGCCCAGCAGCAAGCCGAGGACGACGAGCTACGCGAGCTGCTAGCCGGCAGCACAGCACTCCAGCTCCGCCACGTCGATGTCCCAGGACTCGACCTCCGGGTGTTATGTGATGTATCGACGGGTCGCCAACGCCTAGTCGTCCCAGCTCCAAGTCGCAGACAGGTATTCGACGCGGTCCACGGCCTGAGCCATCCCGGCACACGCGCTACCACGCGCCTGATTACGTCGCGTTTCGTTTGGCCCGGGGTTAAACGAGACATACGCGTATGGACTCGGGCGTGTTTGCAATGTCAGCGCGCGAAGATTACACGGCACGTCCACACGCCACTGGGAGACTTCACGACGCCGTCAGCTCGTTTCCGTCACATACACATTGACATCGTGGGTCCACTGCCGCCAGCAGGCTCTTACCGCTACCTCCTGACGGCGATCGACCGTGCATCGCGTTGGCCAGAAGCTTATCCACTGGAGCGAATCACCGCAGAAGATGTGGCCAACGCCCTGCTCCACGGCTGGATCTCGCGCTATGGCTGCCCAGAGCGTGTTACTACGGACCAAGGACGGCAGTTCGAGTCCGATCTTTTTCAGGCACTGGGGAAGTACACGGGCTGGCAGAGGTCCCGCACGACGCCGTACCACCCACAGGCTAACGGGCTAGTAGAACGGCTCCACAGGCAGCTGAAGGCAGCGATAATGTGCCATGAAGGCGCCTCCTGGCTCGACGCCCTCCCGGTCGTCATGCTCGGGATTCGTACCGCCTTCAAGGAGGACCTGCAGACATCAGCCGCCGAACTGGTGTTTGGAGAACCGCTACGTCTGCCCGGCGAATTCTTCACCGCAGAACCCGAGCTTGGCGACCCGACGTCACTCATCGAGCGGGTCCGCCAGGCAACAACAAACATACGGCCCACACCGGCTTCGCGACGCTCCCGACCAGGAAGCTTCGTGTTCAAGGAGTTGGCGACTTGCACCCATGCTTTTCTCCGTGACGACGGTATAAAGGCCTCCCTTTGTACGCCTTACACGGGACCCTACCGCATCGTCAGCAGGGACGAGAAAACCTGCGTGTTGCATACAAGTCGCGGAGAAACACGAGTTTCACTGGACAGGGTAAAACCGGCCTTCATGTTGCGCCCAGAGGAAGCAGTTGGGCCCCCCAGCATAGCGCCGGCAGCCACGAACGACAGCCCGGTGGCACCACAGGCGACGTTCTCCACGCCAGCGCAAAGAGACTGGCCTCGCCCGCATCGCCTAGCAGCGCCGCCAACTCGCTCGGGTCGCCGGGCCCGTGCCCCGGACCGCTACTCGCCCACGCCGTAGAACATTTCGCACATTATTATTTTTTTTTTGTAAATATTCTGTATATTGTTTTGTAAAAATTATGAACATATATATTTATTATGGTATTGTAATGCGACTCTGGCACAAAACGTATATCCTGACTCCGTCTCTTAACGGGTGGCTGGTGTGGGGACGAATATTCCGTGTCCCCACGCGAGCAAGAGGGTCCCGTTACGCGTCCCGTTAGGGGATGCAAACAATGCTCCCCACCAAGTAACGGGACCCTACCGAGCACCTACAGCGTGCACACGGAGAGCGCCATTCTGTTTCCGGCTCTCGCGCGACACACTACCTGTGCTTCCCGACAACGGCCAGAGTCGCACCACGTGGTGGAATAAAGTTTTAGTTTAGGAGACCAGGCTTATTACTCCCGGCTCCGGGAATCCTAACCCTGCACGAGTCTCTCCTATATGTTTATAACGCTTACATCTTCCGGTAAAAAAATGTCACTCGTTCACACGACAAATTTTTCAACGATTTCGGTAAAGAGAGTTATATTGTAAACGACCTCAGAGAGCTGTTTTTGTTCGCAGCAGAAAATAAAATTACGGGTTCAAAAGTTGTGTCGATGTTTCTCTTTGTTTCGAAGATTATTTCCTCGTGCGTCGTAAGATCGGAGTGAACGGTGAATCGACAACTTATTGCAACAAACGAAATTATATCAGGTAAAGTGTTTACTAAGCGATATCACGGAGAGAATTATTTGTATTCTGAGGGATAATGGGGAAAGAAATGTGAAAGCTGGTGAGCAAACCGATAGTTTAAGGTATGTTTCTGTAAGGATCTCAACCAGAGTGAGTATACAAGTTCAGTGGAGGTTAACATGGTGTCTTAAAGAAAATGGGTACGAAAGCTGAAGTATTCTCATACCAATCTGTGGTTCCCACTGTTGTAGAATATTGAAAATTTGGAATAACCGGAATGTAGAGAAGTTAAGAAATGTATTTAAAATATGTCACTGCCATAAAATTTAAGAGGGTAACGCACGGATATGCGAAATATAGTTTCCGACAAGAACGAAAAAGTGCTGGAACAATGTACTCACGCAATTTCCTTTTAAACTTATGCCATATAGCGGTTACTTTATACGACGGAGTACACCCGACAGTTTTATTACTCGAACGTTGGAGGGTGAACGATAGTCAAAGGAAAGAAATAGAATAGAAAAGGAAGTGAAGTGAATTTTTTAATTCGAGACGCCCATCTGTTTTCTGAAACAGTTTATTTTCGAGGAGGAGTAATATCTCAAATAGCAGCGTCCAAGACTTTCATGTTGGAAAAGGGCCTTGACTTTCTGTGATTAGATTCGCACATCTGTGGACAAGAGATTCCGGGCCTCGTAAAAGAGTCGTGGCCAAATTAATTATCATGTTGATAGACAGAGCGATGAGATATATCAAGATTTCCGCGCCTGAGCTTGATTATTTTAGACGGTGGTCAATGGAGGGTGGTTTTTGACGTGAAATGTGATAGAGGATAGGTAATCGTATATAATGGAGAGTCGAAATCATCGTCACCACGGCCTCTTCAACATCACTCGGTAGGGGGAAGTGATCCAACCTAGAAAGTTCCATACGTCGCTGCAGTGACATCAGTAACGTACCCAATCATATTGTCTGACCACTGTCTGATGTCAGATTCAATCACTCACGGAATTAAGCCCTGATATTAAAAATATATCGCAGAGAGAAAGTTTCGACATGCTGGCTAAATGTAAACTAGTATGAATAAATTCTTATTTTTGTTTATTAATAGAAGTCAGTTTAATTATTTAATTCCCCACCAATTAAACAGAGAATCATCGAGGCATATGGAGAAAGTTTATATGCGCTGTGCAGAGAAGAAAATAACTGTAAAATTTTCGAAGCTAAATAGGAATGTTTGTTTTGTCTGAACAATAAATAGGACTACAGTGCGAGGTCAATGAATCAACATATAGTACCATAGTATCTGTAGGACTGTCAGTGATATCTACAGCGTTTGAAACATACTGGTATATGTGGATGAGTTGGATGCCGATTAGACTATACGACGAGGCTTACTGGAAGAGGGTTGCCGACCGACGAGACGGAAGGAGCGTGGATCCTTAGAAGATGAAGGGGATGAAGCGGTAAGGCACCTGGCGGCAGTAGCGGCTCCAGTGGTCGCCGTACTTCTTGGCGCACTTTTCTTCGTCCCTGAAAGTGCGATGCAAGAGCAGCGCCGTCACGAAGTAGAAGTAGAGGTAGGCCCCATGGCCCTGGCCCAAACCGGGCATAGACCAGGCCAACGTGGCCAGGATCTCGAAAGTGTAGTTAAGGTGTCGTGCCTGTCCCCAGAAGCCCGAAAGCAGGAGACGGGAGCGTTGCTGTTTTCCGGAAGCGTCCCGATACTCTGCCACCATGAACTGCGCCGGCTTTCCCCATATCAGGCACCTGTAGCAACCCCAGAAATATGCAAAAACGAGCCAGAAAAATTAGATAGTCAAAAGTTAGTATTGCCACAGAAGCGGAAGCCATTCTTCAAAAGTCCCCTCTAGTTTGATTCATGTCCAACTTTCCGCTCTGAAATTTCAATTTCTCCGCCGTAGTTGATCACGCGGTGTATTCCACTGATCTGCTCCCTATATTATATATATTATCGACACAACGCCATTAAAAATTTTAAACGTTTCTGTCAAGGAACATTCGTAGCATCCGAACATCCAAACAAACCTCGAGAACTTGAACAGGACCATAAAATTTCACTACATCTGCTTGAAGACAAATGTTGCTTCAGAAAATATACAAGAAAAACGAGAAAAATAAGTGCTTTCATATTTCATAATATATTAGTTATTACTAATCATTGGTGAGACAAGTAATATTCTATTAGAGAAGTTTAACTTCTAGTTTGTGGTCCACAATGAACATCCCTTTTCACATTTTAATACAAGACGTCTGATAACCCTCAAAACTCATGAAGAAAGTTGAATTACTTTACACCGATCCCAATCATAAGGAACGCTTGTCAAGGAAGTGGAAAAAGTCAAGTTTAATGTGATTTTCGACCTGTAATTAATAACAAATAAATTTTTAAACTTCACCTACGTATAATATTTAGTGTAGTAAAATATAACTTAACATCATAAGTAATTTTAGCATTATAGACAGAATGAAATTAAATGTATGCAGTAGTAATTAATAGTTCATGATGTCTATTAACAGCAACTTAAAATTAATAAGTGCTTATATTAGGAACATTACTGCTCATACAAAATGAATGAAAACTCTAAAAAAGAAATTCCGAGTTCACGCGCGTCCAGTGAGGTCAAATAGCAGTCTAATTCTGAGAATAATGTTTTTGACTTCACTGATAAGACGCAGACATATCTTCACTTCTTAACTGTAATCAAATTATCAGCGCCGCGACAGACACTTACTTGCCGTCCTTGGCTTGTCGGAAAAGCTGCTTCTCATAGTCCACCTGGTAGTTCAACCAAATGCATGCGACTCCGAGAAGGGCCCACAGCGCGGAGGAGCCGCCGCCAAGGTGCGGAGGGTGCCCCACGAGGAAATAAGAGGAGTAGGTGTACAGGCACGGCACCCACACGAGGCAGCCCCAGCAGATGTAGTAACCCGCACGGTCCAGCGTGATGTCCAGGGTGTGGAAGTAACCCGCTTCCCACCAGAAGAACTTGGCCAGGTAGATCGTCTGCGTGAACAAATGGACTTCGTGAAAGAAAGTCAGTTTCTGCTGTTTCCTTTCAGATTTTTCATTGTCCCATCAACCGTGCGCCGTGGAAGAGAATTTTTCAAACCGGATTTTCACCTCCGGAGTCGGTAATATGGTCACGCGGGAAAACCGGGAGGAAAGGGAAGGAAGAGTCCAATTTTTCAGAAAAAGCAGGGAAGATCGGCAGTTGAAAACGGAAGGAAGGAAAGGTTACCTGTAGAAGAAGGTTGACGAAGCTGGCGGTGGAGAATCCGTTCCTGAGCCCGCCGGCCACGAAAAAGGCGACGATGAGCAGCTGCCAGGCCATGAGTCCCACCCTGCAGTTGGTGAGCTGCTTGACGTCGCAGCCAAGCAGGCGGGGGTGCAGCTCCATGCCACGGTAGAACTCGTAGGCCAGAGGACGCGGCGGCTCCTCGGGACACAGCTTCTTCCCCCGTACCAACAGCCCCAAGCACAAAAGCAGTGCCACGGCATTGAGGCTGCCCAGCAGCCGCGGCTGCGCCTCGTACAGCTCCGTGGCCAGCTGCGGCCTCCACCACAGCGCCACAGCCATGGCGACCATGCTCGCTATGTAATACGCCACGCCGTTGTCCTGAAACACACGCCATAACAAAAACCAAAAGATTCCAGCCGTCACATTCTTGTTATTATACTAGGTGCAATCCACCATATTCCAAATATTTTTTGTAAAAACTAACTTAATTGCTTTAGTTCCTACGTTCTGTCTTCACCTGTAATATAGTCCGTATACTGGTATTCCTGCAATTTCCGCACATTTTTAACGTATACTGAGTGTGTGTTGGCCCCAATGGGTTAAGGACCTACTGTGATTACGCTTGAAACTCTTGAATGACGCCAATGTGTCATGGATTCGGCAGTATATTTATCTTAGGGTTCGGTTACTTACGATGAGCTCGGACGAGTACGCGTGATGAGGGGCGGGACTATTTTGGTAACTATTCCACCTGTCAAGCACAAACTAAACTAATTGCGCTCTCCCTCCTCTCAGGTCAACTCCTTTCTTTCATCCCTCCACAACGTCAATTTCTTCACTTCTACTTCAAGTCCAATTTGTCATAACTTCACTTCCAATTCAATTGTTGCTCTATCCCAATGACAAATACTGTCCCTCAACACCTCCACAATAACTGACTTCTGTCTCTGTTAATATCTTCTTGACTCTCTTTTCCCTCACGGCAGGAGATGGTCATTCAAACTCCCTCCAAGGACATCACATGTTCGAGTTTCTCCAATCGTTCCTTCGTTTCACTTTCCCCGAAGTACTTGAGCCGGACGGTGTCCTCCTTGTTTTGACTGAAGTCAAGTAATGATACGGCGACAGATAACATCGTACCTCGTTCAGCTTCGGAATAGAATGTGCCTTTACGTGCGTTATCTATTCCGCCTGAAGGTTTACGTGTCTCCTGTTGTATACTAATGTCGGAATACTCCTAATCCTGTCACCTGTATTCCATGGCAGGTGACCACCATCAACGCACTCAAGCAAGATTCCAGAATTGCACATCAAATATTATTAAATAAATTAACTGCGTATTAAATGAAGTGTTTCGCATTGCTAATTAATTTTTTTTAAAAATAATCGAACCAAATATTGGTTATTTACGACGGAAAAAAGTCCAGTAATCGGCTTGAAGTTACCTTGTACGTGGGAACGAATCCTGTGGGAGACGGTGGACCCTGAGTCAGTGGCGCGGGAATATGCAGCCACAGGAACGCCCACAGCACCAGGACGCCCACCGCCGCCCACGAGAAAGCGTCGCCCACGGCGTTGGTCGCCAGAGCGACGATGGTGACTGACTCTCCGCGGCCCCACAGCGCCATCAGCTGCACCACGTTCGTGAAGAACAAGAGGAACAGCGGTGGCACTACGTGGTAGCGCAGGACGTCGTATGCCCGCCCCATCTGCGAACAAACATCAGGGTCGAACTCGTCTTTAATACCTTCTAATGAAATGAAGTATTGAATTTATCATCTATCAACGTGAAAAATATTATTGTGTATATTTGAGCTTATGAAATAATTTGAGCTTGACAGAAATATTAATATGATAATACAAGATTGAAGAAAGATACCAAATATTTTCTAAATAAATATATTTATGAGAGTAATTAAATATTATTCTATTTGGAATGTATGTACAAGAACAAAATTAGGAATCGTTTTTTTAACTGTGAAAAAAAATTATTGTTGTATTTCGTCGTCGAAGATCTGTCTCTAATTTCTTAATTTGCGAAATATTGTCTTTAAGTTTGGCACAAATATATATTTTCACATGTATATATTTTATGATCTAAAATTTCCCTAACCATATCAAATTAAAGACATTTCCTACGTGTGTCTGTACTATTATATATTCTATATTGATTAAATACGGGAATGTTTGATAAATCTATAAAATTAAGAGAATTTATAATAAACTATAAGATATTTGCTAATACGCGGTCGTATTACGGTCTAGTATATATTCACTAAAGAATTAACATGGAACACATGGAAAATGTTAATACGATTGGTCAACAATATGACACAAAACTAAGTTTAAAGTTTTTCTGATTTCTATTTTCTTACCCACAACGTTCTAAATATTATCTGTATGTCCACGTATAAAATTGACTATGGTGAGAATCACGTACAGAGGCGGGAGGCGAAGATTGAGCCATGGGAGGCAAGTCTGATGTTTCCACGAAGCACGCGGAATAAACACAAAACGAGGTCAAGCTCTAAAAGCTTACTGAAACTGATTGACTGCGCACGGGGAGGGGGTAGAACATGCGTATGAGACTAAACGTGGCCGTCTTCGTTCATGACGTTAACTATGGTGAAAGAAAATATCGGAAATTCAATAATAAATATATTTATTTTTAAGCTGCTGCTTACACAACATCATTTCCCGTTATTAGTTTAGTCAGAAGAAAAGTAGCATCGTTGTTTAAGGTAGTTCCTATGTTTAATACATGTTATTTATCATTTAAATCTTGATTGAACTGAAATTAAATTTAACGACATTGTCGAAACAAATTAAAGAATCCTATGTAGTCTTAATATAAAAGTTATCCGAATATAATGTAAGATATTTCCTCCTAGCAGGTGCATCTCATTTATATTTTCTTACATATTTTGAATGGTGTTTTATTTATATGGTATGGATACATTTTCTGTCATAGTTTGACATTTATATTTGATTTATTTATCACCTTGCTGAAAAATTAAATGAATCGTTGAAAACTGTGAGAGGAAGAATATTTGCGTTCGTCTTTCACTGTTTCTGCCACTGCAAGATGATTTAACTTCATTCTTATTTTTTAAATAATGATGTTAATTATTCACTTGGATCGTACCGATTTTAATTTAAATATTTAATAGTTTCTGTCTTCTATTTCCGTTATTTATTTCATTTATTTGTGATACAATGGAATGTAGTCTGCATAATTGTGAAATACATAATATATTAACAACTGCCAGACAATTTGGAAATCCGCCTTTGCCAAGTATTCGATTCTTGGAATAGTTAAACAGTACTTATACAATTTTATGCAAAAGTATATTTATGTGGATCCGTGCGCCAATAAATATTTTGCTGTGAGTCACTTCAATATATTGGCTGTTGTATTATACCAAATAAAAATCTATGGACGAAAAAAAATTGAAACTTTAATGGATCTCAGAAAAAATTTATGCCGTCCATAATCGTAATAATTGCATCTTTGATGTGTTACCTGTCAGATGATATAAAAACCGGTGTTTCTGGAGCGACTTCTGCCGAAGCTGTGATAGTTTAAATCAAGTTGTTTGTTTTATCTTTTACAACTCCTAAGTGTAATCCACTTCAACAATCAATCACATTATTTAGTTGCTGATCAAGATAAACCGAGATTCCCATCTGTTTCTGTAATACGTAATGATGATACGGACATCTGTTATGGTTTTGAAGACAACTTAAATGTTCACTCGAAGCAGGACATCGTAAATAGATCCAATATATAGTAACGCGCGTATTTTTGCGTGATTAAATAATTGTTTTCGTTTAAACTGAAATTTTAGGCAGCTCGTATCTTTTGTATGATAGTCCGGGGTCGGGATTCACAGGAAGTAAATAGCCGCCATTTTGTCGGAAAAGATGGTTCAGACGTGGAGAGACGAGGAGTTTAAATCCAGACAAACAGTCACCATCTGAAAAATAGAGGCCTTCGACCGTGAACAAAGAATATTTATCTGGAAAATTTGGTGACAGCTATAGGTCGCTTATGTTGAGGGGAAAAGGAGAAGGGAAATTTGTGATTGGTGGAATATAGGAGAAACAAAAAATTCAAAGTTTGGCATGAAATGGTTTTAATAAAGTTTGCAGAGAACAAAAGATAACAGGGCGAGTATTTAGAGAACTTTGGAGGAGAAAAGTTTTTTCAGGAGATGGTTACACTTTCTGTTAAGAGAAATTATTTCTAGACCACGGCTAAGGAGAATTTTCATTTCCAGGGAAATTTCCATTATTCAATAGATTGGAATAGCCTGCATGTAAATTTGCTAGTGGCGGGCACCTCAGAGTGTAAAACAATTCGAAAGAAAATAACGGCTTATGATTTGTATTGCTATAAAATATTGAGTAATGTTGAAAATAAAGTCATATATTATTAAGGGTATGGTTTTTTAAGTTTAGATTAATTTTTTTGGTATTGCAACGAAGTGTAGTCGAGAGAACTGTAGGACGCCATTCATAGTCTTAATGGGTTAATCTTCATTAGTACTAAGTAACAAGTTTTAAAGGAGTAATGGAGCGATTTTTCCGTTATTTATACTATGTTCATGTTTGTATATTATTTTTGTGCCTCAATTAATTTAATAAATGGAATATACCTGGAGACTTTTGGGCGGTCTATTTCCACGGAGATCCTCCAACCCTACGGCACAAAGCTGGGGTACTTAGACACTTACAAATGTCTACAAAAGGCTTTAACGAATGTTCGTAAGCTACGGAGTGGCGTCCAAAATATTGGCAGAACAAATTAAGTGTCCCGGAAGCGTCACTTGCGCAGTCGGACATTGGTTTCATTGGTTCCCATTTTGACTGAGGGCGACCAATAAAATTTAACTAAAATACGATGCGATTAGAAGTTTTGAAATTAAAGAGGAATGTCGGAATTTCAGGAGCCGAAATCGGAGGAAGTTTCCGAGAAAATCAGGATCCAAGTTTTCGATCCAGAGAGTTTCGGTTCCAAGTCACGACGCAAGCAGTTTAAAATTTTCTTGTGTAAGTTGCAAACCTAAGCAGCCGGTATTTCTTGAATGAGAATGCTGATAATAGAGCCTCTCATCATGTCCACACTGCAGAATGCAGCATCTGATTCTGTCGCCGATAGTTCCCAGGGCTGACGCGGCACCGACGACGCTCACAGCTGATGACGTACTCCCGGGATACGGAACCGACGCAGTACCAGCCAGCCATCTGCAAACAAGACCTCTGCCTTCGTATACGGATTGAGAATCGTTGCAAACAATTTTTTTTCTTAGTATCACAATTGCCATGATCCTAATTTGCTTCGAATATTAAATTAAATTGTTTAGCCACGTTTTGGTTCGCCCCACAATTTTGTGTTTCATGTACCCTGAGATAATCAGTAAATTATCAATTGTTTACTTAAACTTTTTTATTTAATTCATTTAATTTTGTTTATGTTATTAAATTATTATTTCGAAATAAATTCAATTTTTTAAAAAATTTGTTAAGCCTGTAATTAAAATCCCCCCCTCATTATCAGCTATTAAAATTTTACATTATGCAATGTCACCGGAATTTTCTCAATACAAATCACTAGATCTATAAATGCCGAGTCTCGCCCACATTTAACTAAATTGCAGACTGGGAATTTAATTTTGCCGTTTGTGTCTTTCGATTGGTAACTCGTCAACGACCGGCATAGAATGAAATATTTATCACCACTCTTGAGACGCCACCTGTTTGTGTAGGTCACCTTCAGATATTAAACACGGGCTACCATTTAAGATAAATACTCTTGTTTTCTACAGATAACGGTGCTCCTTGCAAGACCTGGCCAACATTCACACCTGCGCCCTCGTTCCGTTTGCAAACTATCAATCTGTTGGTAAAACTTTTCAGTCATCAACTGCGCGGATTGATTAGCTTCAACATATTAAACGTCGCTTATTGGAGTTATAACATCTCGTTCTTCGTTTAACTCTGCAGTGGCAAATGTGAGGAAAAAACGAGCCAGTTTTATCAGCAAACTTGACGACTAAAGCATAGAAAAAGCCCAATAATTCCTCAGAATTGAGTATTTTGCACGCTGAAAAAAAGCGTTTAATATTTTGCGGTTGCGACACTTGGCTGATAGCAAAGCGGGCAGCAAATGAAACTCTTCGTACGTGACGAATAACAGTAATTACTTTGTCACATGTTCAGGTGGCTTGTACGTTTTTAGAGTAAAATAATAATTTTAAATGGTAAAAAATATTAACATGCGATATCATTCCACTCTATATTATTATTTTCTGTCAATTTTTTCATCACTGCACTTCACTAACCCATTTTTTCAATGAGTGTAAATTTTCCAACACACCAGAGGTAAATTGTTCCAATCTCTTATTGTTCTATTTATACGAAGTAAGTCATGATTTGAAATAATACTAAGTATAATAGATAGACACATTTCTATGCTTAGTGACTGCTCAAGGGCTATTTCCATAACCACGTGAATGTTTGTTTAGTCGTCAGTACTTCACGCGTCAAGGAGTTCGTACTTAAGTTCGTAAAACGACGCCCCACCACGGTTCTGAGCGAAAGTATCACAATCCCGTAAACCTTATCTAAACTTCTAGCCTTGAACCTTGATTTCCTTCAAATGTCAACAGCAGACTACACATGGAAATGAGTAAAAACGGTAGTGGAAAGCAACTTTCCAGTTATAATTAACTACGTGATGTCTCGTCGTTTCCATTATTCAACTAATATATTAGATAAGAAAGTTAATTAATTTTAACTATAGTGTAAATTTAAAGTTAATTTATTTACAGATATATAATTTAAAATTATAGATTTTACTTTTCATTTCAACTCTATGTGCAATAATAAATTACTTATTGGGTGAATACAGCCTTCAGAAAACAAATTAAGATCTCTAATCCACTCCGCAGTACTTGTTAGATTGCCCCAGTGACTTTTTAGATCGTGAACGATAACGCAAGTCTCACTACATTATAACTTAATTGTACGTATCCGATTCTTCTATAAATGCTTTTACTGAATAGGAGTGCCTAAGCAGAAATGAAGATAACTCAGCTTTCAATTGATTTTGGTTATTGGAAAACTGTTTGATTCGTTGTGGCAGTCTGTTAAACAGATCCCAGAATAATGCCTACCCTTCACTGTAATTGACAATGTTTTATGTTTTTTGTATAGACTATTTTTGTTTCTTGTATTGAAGCCATGAATATCAGAATTATTCTTTGTAGTCACAAATAGCATTAATGTGTAAATCTACTGACACGACGGAGTGAAATAACCCAATTTTTTTAAGAGAGTTCTAGACAACACAAGTCTCCGTGGATATTTAATTTCCTAAAGTTAAAAGGAAGATCCGTCGAAGTGAAACGTATCCAAGTGACAGAAACTGTTCTACCCTGTCCCTTTCCTATTAAGATAGTTATTTCCATATCGTTGCCCTGCATATGCTTTACGGAAAGTCTTCTAGAAGGTTCAACAGCGTTCTGTTGGAGAAAGCGCCAGCGGGACTGTCTCCAATCAGATTTGTGACTGAAAACCTACGGATTCGGAACCAATTTCGAATATGTAATCATTAATCCCTTTTTCGCACCACCCTTGTGATCGCAATGAATGAAAACCGGTGCTGCTCCTCAGCTGTTGCAAAGTATTCGTGCAAAATATGTAAGCAGTCTCCAGAAGTTGAAAGGATTTTGGAATATAGTTACAGACTTTTCGTATTTATATACAACTACCTTGGAAACGGTACAAAAACGTAGTTGTAAGAGTTGAACAAGCATCAGTCTTCCTGCTTGAGTCGTTCTTTCGGAATGCGAAGTATATTGGTTCAATTGTGTCATCAGGGAATATTTATTTCGCTGAACAAACCACAATTTTCTCGAAAAAGTGTAACAGTAAGAAGTCCCTTTGATTTATTGAACAGCCATCTGCATTACGACCGAGATTTCAACCTGACTTATTCTAATAACACGATAAATGCCCGCACCCGGCGTGTTCTTTAATACTGCTCTTTGCTTTCTGTCAAATGTTTATTAACTACATCACAAGTGAGACGTTTCAGCAGTCGGTGACTTCAAATAGTGTACACTCTTAATGGAAATTCAATTTATATTGACATGGTAGAATTTGTTGCAACAGAAAAACAAAAGCTCTTTGTAATAATTATAAGATTGAAATGTTAATATTTTTGATGAAACAAGAATTCCAGCCAGTTTGCTGATTTTTCCGCGGACAAGTAGCGGTCATGAGGCTCAAGGTTGAAGGACACAGATCTGGGATCAACCGGCGCGACGACGCCATCGACACGAGTGTGTCACACGAAAATAACACTACTTTGTTTCTCAACAGTGCTGTTGAGTCAATTGATAGAGGTTTTCTCGAATTTTTTCATCGGCTCCGTTAGTGGAAATTTCAAAGGAAAATTTAACGTTAAAAAAAACTACGTCCACCCGATAATTGATGCCTGATAGTCTGAATTTTGTAGATGTAGGACTGTTCGTACTCTGGTTCCTACCTTGATTCACGAACTTCAGTAAAGCTTCTCACTGCCCGAAACGTTATATTTATTCTTACTCGTTTCCGTCTCTTTCACTTACAGTGAAATAATCGATGAAACCCTCGCCAAGTTGTACTGTGGACAGGTACGGATCCAGTTTAACTTTTCTGGGAAATGGAAAGGTTTTTATTTTATTCACAGACACCAGATACACATAATTAATGGATCGTTCCGCCCCCCGCTGTCAGTAGACCTATTTTTGGATGTATTCTGGACCGCTTTCTCGAGAAATGTCGGGAGCTGAAATGATAGTCCATTGGCTAAGTTGTTTTATGTGAACAGCGACAAGAGCATGCTCTGTTCATTTATATTCAACCACCAGCTACATTAAAATACTTCGGAACTTCCTAGTCTCATGTAACGAACATTAAACCTTATCTTTGGCTGATTTGTACATTCGTGCACGCAATTACCCTTCCACATTCTCCTGCTTCATTTTCGAGTCTTGCCAATTCTACTTGTCCAAAATATTGGCAACAACCTGCCGAAGACACGCTTATTTGTATCTGACTTTTAACTTAGCTTTAAAATATGTTCATGTGAAAATAGTTTAATCGTGTTGGAAAGCTGGTTGAATCCGTGACAAAATCTGTTGTGTTTCTTCTTGAGAAACGGAAATACAGAGCAAGTTAGAGTGAGGTTTACGGTGGAAGGGGATTTCGTACTTAATCAATTGAATAGTAAACCAGCGAGTCTGTGGGAAAAAAAGTTTTCGTTTTCTGTTTCTTTTACAGTTTCTCTCTCACACAGACATTGACCAGTCACATTTTTTGTTCAAAGGTTTATGATGAACGAAAGAAAAAAATATAATTCTTAACATTAAAATATAATAAAAAGTAATAATAATAAATAAAAATTAGTTTCAGACGCTTACAGTGTCAAATAATTGGCGACATCATGATTCAGAACGAAAATACCCTAAAGCTGAAAAGTCACTCTTCATAAAATATACAAAAAAAATTAGCCAAATCAGTTGAGTGAGGTAAAATAAATCTCACGATGTTATTTTTATGTTATTTAGAACGAAGTGATGTAGGTGAGACAGGAAGCCTTCTTTGACACCCACACAGCTTCTTATCATTCGCCTACTACTGAATTAAGTTGATTCTTAAAGTTCATCGAAAGACGCAGCCAAATGTATACGGACTACAGCATCGTTAACGCATAATGTGGCCCCGTGTATTTCACTTGGATTGCGTCCGAAAAGGTTGTTCGTAAATACGTTGATCTTGAATGTGTGTACGCACGTGTTACGTCCTACGTCCTTGTCGCCTGTGACGCTGGGAACGTTCCAGGACTGGTTACGCAATTCCCCGGCAGATCCGCGCAATTGCGAGCTGTATGATTAGCGATCAGAGAATAAAGAAAGGTCGTTTACTACTCGAATCGTACCTTAGCTGCTCGGCGCTCCAGTTGCAGGATCACACTAATTGAGCGCTCGTCTGTTCGTTTGCCTTCGTTTTCGGTCGCCAGCTGCCGCCAGCAGCTGCACGCTTACTTTCTCCCAGCTACCACGTTTACTCGTACTTCATTCAGATATAGCGCCGACGTCGCCGTCGAAAGGATAACGCTTTATTTGAAACGCACAGGTGCTGGTGAGCTGAGATACCGACGACCCTCAGGGATGGAAAGAAGCTACAGTAGAACCGATTAATAAAAGACGGTGGCAACTACGTGCCGATTAGTTTGCAAACACTCAGAGGATGTTACATATAGGTACGGTTGCAAGAATTCAGTATTTAATTGGCAACGAGAGTTAATCCAGAGAAAGTCAAGCGGATTGTTTCCGCCCCATTGTTGCTGAGTGGCTTCATGATGGATCCAGCTCCGATGATGCCGTAATCGATTTTCCAAAGCCATTTGATATCATACATCGTGAGAGGTTGGACGACTAGTGCCCACATTTAATTCAAATGTTTACATCATCGCCGAAGTTAAAGTTAAAATCATTTATTACGAGAAGGACCCAATCCAGTTTGAAGCAATAAATATTCCCCGTTCGGAAATTTTAAAATTTGGTATGCTATTTTTATTCCATTTTCTACGATGTGAATGTCGTCTGTGTGTCTGGGCTGAAATGCGTACGTCCATGAATAAGAGTTGAGGACACTGTTCCTTTCTACACGGAACAGGTACGGTTTTTTTACCATTCGAAACCATACCACATAGTTAAATTCATTACTTCCTGTCTCACCTATATCACTTAATTCAAAATTGAGGAAGACAACTATTTAATTGTCTTCCTCCAAAGATTAATATCAATAGCTTCCTCCTTATGTAAAAAAATTGTAAAACTTTGCTTACTAATGGCGCATATTATTCGGTCAAAGAATTCGTAAACCGGTCTGAACTTAATGCTTAATAGTTCCCTTGAACGTACTGGGTATTATATTTGAAATTGATATAATAGGTGCTGTCTGTTTGTATGTTCGACACTGCTTAGTTTTCTTCATCATGTTGATTGTCATCGGACATGATCTCCATTCTGAAATTTTTCACTGCTGAGACCAGTTGCCAGATAATTGTTCTGGAGTAATCGAAAGTGTAGTGTTACTTCTGAAGTGAAGTTTATATTAAAAGCAATTTCATCTCATTTTCATTTCATCTGTCTATTTTATATATTTCTATATTATTTTACATTTATTTATTCTGTGTATTTTCCTATATGTACACTTAATAATATTTTTGTATAGGTTTCATTACATTTCTTTCCCCATTAATGCATTTCATGTTTATGTATTTAATAGTAATTTTGACTTGTACAATTTCCTCAATAGAGCAGAGATGTATGGGGACTTGCAGCAATAAAGAGAGTTAAAAGATAAAATATTTGTTATCATCAGGCTGTATGACTGATACTTTTCTTTCAGTAGAAAATGTACAGAAAAGTTGTTGTGCTGTTAATAAAATATTTTATAATTAATTAGTTTTTTCATTTCTAACAAATGTTTAAGTTCTGTTAATGATCGATAAATATATTTGTTTGTTAAAAACAGACATAAAAATAAAATATTATATAAATAGGTTTAGGTTGTAAGTAAGTAAGGTACTTTTGTGATTTATGGAAATTGAAGTTGGAAATGTATATTTTGTCAAGGTTCTTATGTTGGTTTGGTAAACAATGCTTCTGATGTGGACCTGATTTACGCATAAAACACAACACTACTTATGAACCTTCAATTCCTATATTTGGTGATTGTTTGTTTGCAAAACCACTAACCTCCTTCACACATTAGTATATTTATTTGGAATGTTTGCAATTATTACCTATATTTCACCATTAATTGACATACGTTAAGTGTAATATTAATTGATTCACACATCCAGATAGTCAGTGTTGCTGTACATTGCAATAAAACCCTTTTGTTTAACTTTGATTAATTGGAATCACTTTATAAAATGAACTGTATTTGTAATTACACATTCATTTATGACTCTTGATTTAGTATAAAGCTTACACATTATTTTGGGTCCAATGTCAAATAACATTCTAGTTTTTTTATTGCAGTAATACAGTATAATTCATAAGCAAGAGCCCAATACAATAATAAATATTTTTACGTAGCAATTTATTCAGTGAAATGCTGATGGCATGATACTGATAATTTGCAAAATCTATCTGTACAAAGCAAACGGAATATTTTAAGTAATTCACTTTTTGAAACAAGTAATGACTTAAATATATATGTATATATATATTTATATATATATATATATATGTATATGTATATGTATATGTATATGTATATATATATATACATACATACATATATATATATATATATATATATATATATATATATATATATGATACTTGTTTGAAATTTTATATTCTAAAAATATTTTTATTTTTCACAAGTTAAACACACATATTTCCCAATTCAGCTTAAACCATCTATGATGTATGCAGGTAACAGGTACATTGTAATAAATACTCGCAGTTATGCTACAAATGACATTATTTTTAAAAGTAACAATAATGGCCATAACATGTGTTTAGAGATAATATGTTGTAATCTGCATATATAACACACTAGTACACTACACTATATTAGACTAAATGTGGTGAATGAGTTTACAAACATGTTAAGAACTTAAAGAGTGATGTCTAACAAATATCAAGTTTCAAGTTTGGAAATTCATACTGAGTGAGATCTAATGAAACATTACAAATTAAATTGAGCTATTCAGAACAAGTTCACCAAGAAATATGGAGTCATAAATGAAAACACATGTCTACCTCCATTGACTAATAAACACTTCAACTCAGTTAATGGAACTTTTGATAAATTCCTCTCTGATATGGAACCTGGAACTACAATGCCACAATAAATCTCCAATATAAGGAAATGGATTAATAGAAAACAATTATTAAATATGATTCAAGTTTAATAAAATCTCACTAACCCAGGTGGAATTAAATGACATGTCTTGTACATGCATATTAAGTTCAGTTAATCAGCCAATAATATAGATATGACACTGTCAAAAATGATTGCAATCTTGGTATGGAAAGGATAGAGAGATATATTTCATTCATTTATATTACACGGAGGTTCTGATAAGTTGCAGCTGGCACAATACATTGATATCTGACACAATGACATGATTGATGATACATTCCCAGGTTTGATTAATTAAACTGAGTAAAGGTTATAGTGAAGATGAGAGGGCATTACATAAATTTTAAATTGAACACAATAATTATCGCATATGTAGTAAAACATACAGTGACCACCAAGGGCCACACATATGCAACGAGCAACACCTAACTTAGTGAGATTTAATCAAATACGATATAGGATTATTCATTTTATGGCTTGTAAATAATATTTTCTGTTATTTCCTATAACTATAGTTTCTATTCTTATTCGTTTGTTATGAATTATTTTATTCACAACAAATTCTAGAAATATTCTGATTATACACAATTGAAACTCTCCTTTGTTTACGTCATATGCTTAAAAGAATAATCTTCATTATTCATGACATCGTATTTGCGGAAATATATCACATATAAATAGCTTAGATTGACTATACACATACAATTTATTTGATTATTAATTAATTAGTATATTTTTAGGAATTCTTTCAGATTTTGCAAGGATTTTATTTTAAAAAAAAGTAAAACGTACACTTTATATTTTGACATTAAAGTACAATTACAAGATGTATTTCAGACTCCCAAACGTGTTATGACGAAGTTCCGACATATAATTTAGGTGACAAGATTTGCGACACGCTATGTAGCTCAATTATTATTAAAAGAGAGAAAGTTTACCACGTTTATATCTCCAAATATACTCAATATTAAATGTAGACATATAAATGCTCGAGTCACCTTTATTGTCCTGAGCCACAGTTTCTTTTATTGTGAATTTATGACTGCCTCGCAGCAGGCACAGACCTCAGAAAATTTCGAATGTAGAGTTCGAGCCATAAACAGCTTTCTTTCTTAGTGATAGTCGCGTGATGGTATTATGCTGGTCCTCTATCTGCCTCTTCGTTTCTCACAACAGGTCATCTTCATTTGGAATGTTGGCATTCTTATTGGTACTTATTTTTTTTTATTCCTTCTGCGATCATTTGTAATCCACATATATTATTCATTAGTGTTCTAGACTATGCTTGATTGAAATTTCCTGCTGCGAACATTTATTTGTCTCTTCGATCTGACGACATTCTCTGCTTTCATCGTTACAATATTACATAAATATTTACATTTACGTGCATATATATAGTATATAGATATTCTGTAAAATTTGTAAACTGTGATTAGCACCCAGCTAAGATCAATAGTTTTATTAAATATTTTCCTAATTATATAATTTAAGCCAAGACAGAATCGGAAAATCCATTCAGGGAAAATATATTACACGACATAGATAAATATATTTTGATTAGAGTTATGTATTAATTAAATAAAAATTCTTAACCCAAATGCGAGTCCCTTTTTTTTACTTTCCAATAGGCCTACTTCTCCACAGTTAAAAACCTGATGAAAATAAGATGAATATGGCTTAATCAGTCGAAAGCTCCGGAACTGTATGGGAAATAAATAATTGAGACTGCCATTTAGATTAAGAATTTTTATAGATGAATATATAAACGATGGGACTTGAAATGAGATGAAGGAAGAATTGTCTGAACTAAGTCATGCAGAATCTCGCATCTTAGAATACAGAAGCCGACAAGCTGGAAAGGATTGATGAATGCTACTCAGCTCTACTAAGTACCAGAACCCGAATAGCGACGATCACGCTGTAAAGCACGGACCAAGTTCTTAACGTCGTTTGACTGCGAAAGACGTCTATTTTTCGCAAAATCATCTGCTCACCTTGGCTCGAGTTACATGCCAAGTTCTCAAATTTTAGAACTGACGTCACCACTACTCTGAATACACCTTATATTTTTATTATTATAATAAAAGTTATGGAAAGATGAATGGTGTTTTTCCAGGGAAGTTACAGTCACTCCTAGTCCTGCCAAGTGTTTCAGCAGAATCCTGGAAGGCAGGATAGTAAACAGCGCGTCGAAGGCGGAAAAGTCGGAGGAGATCTCAATTGTATAACTGAGTCTAGAGACCGCTAGGTGCTAATGAAGACAACAGTCCATCTCGGTGACAAATATGTCACGCAAAACTCGTCCTCGATTTAAAGCGTTAACAAATCTAGCTCGATATAACACGGTACAACTTTCTTCGGAAAACAATAGGTCCTCGCACTTCCGTAAACGAAATTAAGAAAGCAGAAAGTTGACGTGGGCCGGTGGAAAATTGTGAACACAAAGGTAGTGAAATATTGTTGCGACGAAGAATATCAATGAGCGAGTCTTCCATGGGCCGTGGCGAGTGGGGAGAGTTGATAAGTGGAAGGGACTCCAGAAGCAGAAACAGTCTCGCGCGTTCCAACCACTCCGTCGCGTCGCGTCCAGTCTCCGCGGACGGCCGGTGAGTTCCAGTACACCATTGCCAAATTCAATACGTGTTCATTCAGTATTATTAAATTTAATAAAAAAAAACAATGACTGAACACGTTGTATTCATACGTCATATCAATTTAACCCCCTGCAGAATACAAGACGTGTATTACTAACCTGCCGCCGACGAATACCATATACGATGCTTCATATTATAACGTTTTAGAACTTAATTAGGGAAACCCTACGAAAATTCCTCGACATCTTTGCCTGATAATTTTGAGTATTTTTATTCCTCGTTGAATAAAAAATTAACAGCCTAAAGTTTTCAACGTAAAATGCAAGAAGGATTTATTTGATTAAACTTCACTGGTTCTCCAAATTTTATGCAGTGTACTTATTAGAAAACGAAGTTGAAACCTGTGAATTTATTTTATTTCTAATCACATCAATTTCGACTGAGGTGACATTTTTTATTACCGTAAAGCAGCATAATCAAGTCGTTAAAGAGGTTAAGGTTGTACTTTATGTCGATGGGAATACGCAGATCATTTTTTAAAAGTACCAGCGATACAGCCCGTTTCCTCTGAGAACGATGACTGTATCACGTCTTCCAGGGAAATCTTGATTGATTTTAAATCATCTATTTGGCACGAAAACGTTGTATCGCTTTACGACCCCACCCTCTGCTTCCCCGACGTCTTTTGGAACTAAACGAGTGCGCACATCACCTCCTTGTTCCGTGTCGTTCTATATTCAATTCTGAAATTCCATACGCGGGATACTGATGAGCGACGTTTCGTCCTCAGGTCGCCATGTGTCAGGTGTGGCAGACGATCCTGCTCGTGATCATCTGGACCTCGTCGCAATCCGAAGCTGCCATCTTCTCGGGAACAGGTACGTCTTTACAGTAGATTAGGTCGGTCCTTTTGCAAGGATGCAGTAACTGTCAAGTGATACGGAGTTATTAACTTGTAATTAATTCCTCAGTGAGAAAGCATATTACATGTTTTGACACTCAATATAAAATGTGTATAATAGTTTAAGCTTACAATGTTCTTAATATCATAAGATTACTGTTAAAATAACTATTCGTTCAGGCTATGTATGCACAATATAATTGTAATGTAACCAATAAATTCCTCTGCATAGTAAAAGTAGTTTGTGAAGTTTACATTTGATTTTAACGGGATTATTTCTAATTCCCTTAATGTTGGCATGAAAGCTGTTAAAAAAAATTTTACTCCTAAATACTTTTTGTGCATTGATAAAAATACTTGTGATTTTTACATTACTTTTGTATCTTGTTTTTAACGAATGTACGTCATGTTACTTAATTTAAGGATGACAATAATGAAGAGAGTAAGAATGCATAATTCTTGGAATACATATCACTGTGACGTCGAGTTTATGTAATCGACAACCCGTACGTTATAGGGGTTAATACTTCCCTCCTCACCTATCCGAACGTTTAAAATGGTTGAATTGCAATAAATATAGCTGTTGTGTAAAGTTTTCATCGAGCACTTGCTACACATTCCACTGGAGAACTGGGCGGGGTACTAGAAAGTGACGCAAAGAATCAAATTTCTTAGACAAGCGCCATTTTATATCCCGGACTGTTTGCAAATAGTCAATAACAAACATAATCTTTCAAATATTTGTATAATTTAGTATTACAAAATTTATATTTTGAATTAAAAATAATGTTAAGAAAATTAATTAATTTGATCACGTACTTCGTTTATATAAAACTACGTCCTAAAGCTATTTCCACGTTGAGATTGTTCAGGAAATTATCGATGTATGGAAATATAAATACATCAGTCTCTATATTTATGATAAAGATCCTTTAGTTGATTCGTTTAAACCGAATGTTATACGTTTTCACAACACACGTACTGTACCGATGAATATTCAGCATTGTTTCCGTGCGTGCCTTTTTTGTAGTAACATTCGTTCCCTTATTCTTTCTTTATCTGATATACCCTTAATAACCCTCTATGCTCAACGTACTCGATATTTTATCATCATTATATATTTTTTTTGCCTATTACTCTTCATATTGTATAATTTGATCCTATAGTAACTATAGAATATACAAATGTTTAATTAAAATTTGGAAAGTTCAGAGGCCTTTTCTTTGAGTGATAAGCTACTTTGATTGTGCTTAATAATACTCAGGATTTCACAAATCTTTATTCACATACTGTATTTATATTCGCTAGGATTTCATATGGATTTGAAATACTCTCCGTTTCCGAAAGCAACGATCCTAATTCATCACAAATGGATCGCCGAGAAGTAATTGCGTGATCACGGAGCAGCTGTCGTCTCTCTTCCCTCGGACGTCGGTTGCAACATTGCGTAAAACGTATAGTGAGGGAATTTAACTACCTGTGTTTCCAAATGTTATAATATTTATTTTATCATTGCCAATTAAAGCATAGGAAAGGGAATATAATTTTTTGTGACGCTAACTTTTCGTATATGCAGGTCCGCAGAATGATATCTCACGAATAATCCACTCAATTTTACTCAATCAATCAAGTACAATATTCTTATCCCAAAATTAAAACTACAACGATTAACTCTAGAAGAGCGTGGCCAGTGCAAACATCGCTTTTTAAACGAACTCCGGCCTTTACATAAAAAAGTCTAACGTGGCAGAGAATCGAACACGGAACTTCACGTGTAAGACGCGTTGCCTAACCTCGCGAACTCTGTCACACATAAATGTGGTGTTACACTCCATAATAAAATAAGTTAACTTTTCAGACTTTCACCGTTTAATGTGAAACGACGTGATTTCTAGTGTAAATCGTTTAAAAAAAGAGAATTCTTAACCTTCAGAAGGGAGCTGTTGGACTAACGTTTAAACCTCCATTAAAATTTCAATTAAAGGATTTTTAAAACTTAGGTACAAATATTATTACTTATTAGTATATACTAATATTAATAATATATATAAAATAAAATATGGACATTTATTTACATACATTTCAAAATATTTTATTCAATATAAAAACGATGTTTCAGTACTTTTTTGTATTTTCATGACGTTCTAAATTCAATCAGGTTATTGCGTTTCTACGGTAACAATTATTTTGTTATACGTGGGGAAAAGAACGAACAAAATTTTAAATCACAAATTTACATTATTAGTTTCTCTTTATACTTGTATCTGAAAATGTAAAAAAAAAATGATTAAAAATCAAATAATAAATTAAAATTTTTTCAATTTTATTAATACATCTTTTTAATTATAAAATGTTAACTTCAATTTTTTCAAATTAAAAATAATAATATATAGTAAAAAGATTTTATTATTTAAAAACATTAATATATCAAAAATTAATAAATAATGGGTCTTAAATATATCTTAATTTTATATTATTATAATGTGAAATGAGTGTGTTTAAAGTTGTTTTGATTTGTAGCATTTCTGGTGAATTACGTTTTAATAAATTTAGATCAATGACTAAACTTTCAACATTATTCCAATTAAATTCAATGTTTTCTTATAAATTTACGTATACAGGTAACATTATGATTAAAAGTTTTGTAATTTTTTTTTTGTTCTTCTAATCTTGTTTCAAGAGCACGTTTAGTTTGACGTATAAAAGGTCTGTAAATAAAGGTCGGTAATTTATTTAATTTATATTATTAATAAAACGGACTAAAATTTAAATATCATGTACTAGTATTAATTATGTATATGTTAAATAATAACTGTTTCTAAGCATTACACAGTTTAATATTTATAATAGACGGAGTAAAATGCAGGTATTCAAACAGTGCGTTACAAAAATTGAAGTAATTACAATGATGTAGTTATTTTAATGACCACCCAGATTGAATTCATCCGTTAAGAAATTATGCCAGAAATACCCAAATTTTTCTATTCGATTAAAGGGAAAAAAGTCTTTAAATGTGTTTCAGTTTAATCTGCAGTAATATTGTTTCATATTATTTAAAAATAAAAATAAGTTATAGTTCCATTATGTAACAAATAATTTTTTTAAAAAACGTTTTACTGGTTCTAGAATTATCCGAAGGCTTTACGAATAATGATTTTATAGTTATATTTCGGAAACTTACAAGCTGCAAATTTCTCAATGTAATTATATTCCCCTCGTCACTTGTCAGCAAGTGCGGTAGTTACGAAACTCCAGAATTATCTACTGAGAGAATCATAGAGCGGAATAAGATTACAGAACAAGGAAAATGAGGTAACGTGTCGAAAATCAGGACAAGTGACAGTGGCCAGATTTTCACAATCCCCTTGCAAAATACTTGTAATATGCTCTAGTAATTTAATGGGTAACAATCTTTGCCACTGCCACACGGTCGTCTGTAGCCAGCAAATATTTACGGTATCACGAAATATTCTTTGGTTCGTTAAGTAAATATTACAACAACGCCTGATTGCAATTTACAGAGACGTGGCAAGACTGGAAAATGGCAAAATGACATGGAAGTCATGGATAACCTGTCTTACTTGTACTAGTAAATAAATGGATCATTTTATGTCATATTATCGACGTTTTGCCAATTTATTTACACGAGATAATCAATTTTTCTTTTCGCGAGGTTAAAAATCATTCTGAGGTTTTCACTATATTAATACTTTCAGAGAGAAATATATATAATTTCATGATCTTTTAAGTTTTAAAATGATTCAACCAGCTCGTCACGGAAAGATTTTAATTGTCGACCTTTAAAGATAATAATGGGAAGTATTGTACAGAATGTGTGAAGAGAGAATATCAACTAAAAGATGGGATAGGATCATAGGCCACATTTTGTGGAAGGGCTCTTGAAATTAGTATTGGAGGGAAGTGTGTGGAGTAAGAATAGAATAGGAATACCAAGGTTAGGCAAATAATGGTGAATGTGGGTTGCAATATTTATGAAGAAAAGAAAAGATTAGCGCAGGATAGATTTGCATGAACAGCTCCGTCAAATCGGTCAACAACAAAGGAAAATTGAAAAGACTCTGAAAATTTATGTAATCAAGTTTTAGACAAAATATATATAGTTGGATAAAAAGTTCTCGGTTTTCACAAGGCTATACAATATTAATATAATATATATTAAGCGTCTTATATTATACCCGTGTGAAAACCGAGAACTTTTATCCAACAATTACACCGGGAAAGTCTTCAATCTTTAATAATATATATATATATATATATATACACGCAACGAACAGTGAACTAAACGAATCAGATTTCAATCCCAATCTCTGTATAAGTAAAAGTTGTTTGAATAAATCAGTAAGAGCAATTCCTTAAATGCGTGGGGCACCGGAAAAGAAAAATATCTATTTCTGTGAAATCAATCACCGTTGAAAACCTGTTAAATGTGTACATTTCGTATGAGCAGGGTGTTCCGACATTTGATAGATTAAAATCCACGAATGGGAACTTACTTTTGGAATGCCCTGTATAATGATTTTTACAACAATTTATTTTTTATTTTTAGTGATTTAAGTAAGTTAAAGAAATATGGTTTTAAAGTGTCAGAGAAATTTTTTAGTAGTATCAGTCGATATAATCAGTTCACATTAATATTAAATACAGTAGAAGAAAGTAGATAAATTAAACTGATTGTTTCTAACATTAAAAAATGATGACCTACAGGGATAACAAATGATTCCGAGAGACGTCGCGAGAGTCCGAATTTTCCTACAGGTGTAGGCCTATTTAATTCCGTATCTTGATGCAAAAGCATGTAGTTTAATCTTCAGTTGTTGTTTTTTTTCTTACAAAGAAAACGGACAGTGTTTAAAAATTACCCTTACTTTAATATTCAAAATTAAAAGAACGCATTTCAAATTATTTTTGACCATAAAGGAATGCGAGGGATAATATAAAATACACCAATACGAGATATTTAAAATTTGGACAACTCTTTTGAGTGGTGTTTGAATAGTATGAGATGACGTCACATAACGTCACTGAGTTGCAGTTCGCTCTCAGCTTCCTGGACAGTCTAAAAAAAATTACTTTAAAGTGTATTCTACACTTGCAAAAGTTGCCGCATGCTTCTTCTCCAATTAACTCCATTTACAAAATCTCTTATTTCGTGTGAAGATGGTTTGCTTATTGACTTAGCAAATGTTGACTTAACCGGAAATAGTCCACGCCCTTAAATAAACGGTAATATATGAAAGCGGCAAATAAATTCGGGTTATTAGTGCTTTCTCAACTCTGTAACTAATCCTGTCCCGTTTCATAGACCTGCGTCTTAGTGAAAAAAGATATTTAAATAATATTATGTATATATATATATATATATATATATATTATTTTAAATATTATCTTTAAAGATAATAATAGGAAGTATTGTATAGAATGGGTGAAGTGAGAATATTAACTCAAAAGAAGGGATAAGCCCATAGCCACATTTGGTGGAAGGGCTCTTGAAATTAGTATTAGAGGGTAGTGTGTGGGGTAATAATAGAAGAGGAAGACCAAGGTTTAGAATGTGTTAGGCATTTGTCAATTATTTATTCGTATTTAAATATAATATACATTTAATATATAATATATTATATTATATTGATTTATTTACAGTCGCATCAACAGCTCTTGTTATTAGCGACTCAGTATGAGAACTCATTTTTTCTTGTCGGGGAACTGATTTGACGAGTGTTTCTCTCACGCACACAAGCATCCATGCCCTCGCCGGGATTCGAACCCGGGACCTCTGTCATGTGTGGCAGTCACGTTGACCCATACAGCACAGGAGGTGGGCAAATAACATTTTACTTTAACGTCTGTTGTATAATAATGACATATGATCAATTTTTTTTACTCATGATAATTTTTTGAATTTATATGTAGCAACACAACGTTTAGGTAACTAGTATTAGTCAGACTGAGGAAATGTTTACAACATCAAAACAAACCTTTCTTCAGTCAGACACCTTGAAGAGGATACGGATAGGTACAGAAACGTTTTTCTGTTATATAAAATTAATTTTTTATGATTAATAGAAAATTTTGATTTATAAAAACAAGTTTGTTTATGCCCGTTAATTATATGTGGTAAAAAGTTATAAACATTGCAAGCTGTATTAAGCAGAGCTTACGTGACCGCCAACCCACACACACAAATTCACCCGAACATCGTATTTTATTCCATATGTTTTGCATTTGAATGGGATACTTGAACGGCTGCAGTTTATGAACATACTAGATGTGAATGGGAAGGGTCTCAGGTGGAATGTAAATGCGGTAGTCAGGTTTTTGCGCGGAGCCCAAATGTTAGCGATACCCCAGGTCCTCTACTACGTTTGCGTTCCGTGGATTTCTCTCCATAAAATATCTCCACCGCCACTCTGGCAACTTTCGCCTCATGTGCAGCCAAGCCCTAGCTCTTATTCTTTTTTCATTCGATTTTGCGATCGCCGGTAGTACAGAGCTAACGTTAAAGTAGAGTCCGAATTCAGGGATCATTGAGTATCACCTGACGACTTTCGTTCGCTGTAGCCGGCTGATTTCAAATTTTGTCTGTGACACTCTGATGAAAAAGGGTAGCCGATCCTGAGAATCTACCCAGTTATAGGATGTTACAGCTTTTGGTAATGCTTAGATTACAATTTTAAAATCATCGATAGAAATCTTTATAAGATAACTTATTAAATGATCAGGAAAGTGAAGAATTACAGAAGTCTGATGAGTTAAATAGCGTACGGTTGCCGCTTCCGGCAGATTTCCTTATCCGAAATTGGGGTTCATGCGATTGAATTACTTGTTACAGTATCAAGTATTGCAATGGATATATATATATATATATATATATATATATATATATCGTTCAAAAAATAGAACACTATATCATATAATTCTATAATTCGTAAGTTTTGGTGTTTATTTTTGTGTGATGTGTAAATTCTATATTTAATAGTTCATTCTCGAATCATTAATTATTTACTAGTACATATTTAAAATTTTTATTAGAACTGTAAACCCTTGGTATAGTTAAAGAATTATTATTTTTGTTATTATTCATTTGTGTTCCCGAATTTTAGTATTTTTATGTTAACTTCAAATTATTTATAATTGTAGCATTCAATTATTATATTGTAATTTTATGTATTGACGTGTCCTATTTCCTCATACGAAGACTAATGGAATAAAATAAATCAAATAAGAATACTAACGGAGTGTCAAAATGATATGAAAACGGTAAAAAAATCTCAACAAAGGTATCAGCATAACCAGCAAATAATAAAAATTAATATTGTCTGAAGACCACGTTAATTCATTATATAATTTTTTGTATATTCAAATATTCGTGTCGTGTCACTACATTTCACGAGGCTTATAATGAGTATGAGTAAAATAATGATTTCGGTGTTCGAATATGTATTCAGTTAAGAATACACTAGTTATGAATTGTTGCTTACAATATGGTCGAAGACATTATTCCCTATATTCTAAACTTCTCCTATTACTCTCGGGATTGCCGCCTATTCCTAACACTTACAACGTCTCTGAACACTTACTTCAAACGCCACCATCTCCTTTCATTTTAAAAACACAAATTTTATTTATTTTTTAAAAAAATGCAGTTCATTTTCTTCTAGTATATTACTTTTTCACACTCGGTCATCAACCTGTTTTATTTTACCCTGTTGCTTCATAACCTCGTCCGTGACTCTCGACCATGCCCGGTGTTTAAAGATCAGACTCCTTGGCGCCATCGAAATACAGCATAAACACGCAAAGCCCTCAACATTTGCTAATATTCTTTAATGAAATAAACTATAGCGTCAAAACCCTAATCTAACGAAATTCACAATCACGGCAACGTTATTCATGCTACAAACAGTGGAATACCCGAGGAATGTCTCTACAAGTGTTGACTTACAGCCTAATTCTTAAGAGACATCACACCTCATGCATATCAGACATTAAATAAAACTTAAAGTAGGAAAGCTGTGTCTAAAAGGAAAGACTTTGAATCATCAGCAAAGAGATCCTGCCTCTTGGACACGATGAAACCAACCTATCGGGTAATGACCAAGAGTAATGGTTTCTCCTTCCCTTACAGAAGTTGGCTTTAGTTGGTGCTAATTTTGACATGTTTCTCCGATTTTCTGTGAAATAAAGAGTAAGAATAATGCAAGTGCCGTTAAAATAGTGGAGAAAATGCTTTTTGTGGGTAATACAACCACGGAGCTGAGAAAGCTGTGAATATAAGTGGGTCGGAAGAAAAGTACGGAACACGCAAAAGTGATGCATGGCACACGGGCACCAGCAAATGTCAACTCTTCCATCTTATCTCACATTCGTTACGCAGTTCTTGAAGTGCGGTTAAGAGCTCCGTGTACCACGGAAAACAATAATATATCTGATAAAAGTCCTCTCTTTACATAACGCCGAGCAGGTCTAACAGCGGTGAATCCTGTGCTATTATAGGGACAAGAGACGTTATATCCCCCAAATGTTTCTATGTTGAATGGAGTTTACGATTTTAAAGTTAGTTAAAGAATGTCATGTCAAACCATGCTTCCTCTATCTCTATTTTTTCTTCCTCCGTCTCTCTCTAGTAATTTATGCAAAGGTGTATCATAAAATAAATTGAAATATTTGATTTTAAAAGCCATTAAACATTTTTTATAGTGATATATAGCTATTTTCAAATATTTTATTAATTCAAAGATAAATAAATTAAACTCTGCATTCCCTGAGATTTATTGATGGTTAGTGAGATCGAATAATATATTTTTAAGTATTATTTTTTAAATTAACCGGCCTTCCCCGTACGTTTCTGTCTTTCCTGCGACCTCAGTTGTTACTTTTGTGTCACTACAGTAGGTTTTTTTTCTTACAGAGTATCACACCCTGTCACCCTGGTTGTCCAATTATTTCAATTACCCGTTAACGCCCAGAACTACTGGAATTTCGGTTCGTCGGACTCTGTCAAAATTCCAGTTAATTCATCAACCCTGCGCCATATGGAGATTTTAATCTATCTGAGTTTTCACGTTTCTAAATTTTTACGGCTATTTAAACAGACAATAGGTGGCATTCATTTAATGTCCGTCTGCTTTAACGTCTCTCAGTGAAATAATTTATGTTATTGTGTTTCATAAAATAAATCAAACCCTCCAATTTTCGAGTTCTTCACCTTTCTGAGTCTTTAATCTTCTAAATTCTCTCACATATATATAAAAGCAATAGCTACCATTCCTTCAACCTAGTTTTATCTCGTCCAGATTCTAAACGTTTTTCGTTAATATCTGTGCCTACTTGGATTTTCCGATGCATTTCTTGAGTGGACGCTGGCTCCAAAATGCATGTCCAATAAACTCAGGTAGAAAATTAATCTTTTCGAAATTTTGATGACCCTAAATAAAACAGCTTTAAAGGTTAAAAATTGCAAATTTGTCTTGAATCTTCTATTTCTTTGAAGCAGAGGACGGTAACGACGATCTGAGATATGTTTCCAGTTTTTTTAGAAATTTAATATCGTCAATACGAGCTAAAAAATTAATTTTTCCTACATTTGTGGCACATATTTGACTCGCAGGTCCTTCGAGGGTTATCTTTGAGAACTGAGTGCAGTGCGTGCGTATTCAGCAGCGATATAACGGTTTTGTCAGAGCTGGTTTCGACAGCGCGAAAGTTGCATGAGCGCGGATCTGCTCTGCGCTCTTAGCGACGCTGCACACGCACGGCCTTGGCTTTCCCTGCAGTCCGAGGCGTCTTTCATACAAATATACCAAACAAAACACAAATTTGCGACACCATGAATAAATAATTGGTTATTTCGCAATTTCACCCGTCAGTCAATACATTCGACTCAAAATCCGTTCCGAAAGGATCATCTTCGAAAAGGAACCACGATGATCTCAATCAACAGTCACGTGGAGCTCCGACAAAAATAAATGGAAATAAACGCGTGTCTAGCACCACTCTGGGCATTATGGTGAATATAGGTCAATTATTACAGGCACATTCATAAACGTGGCCCTGAAAATACTTTAAAATGACACCAGTTCAAATTAGTCGTGGTTCCGTACGTCACACAACGGACACTTGACAATTTTTTGTTCCAGACCCTAGCGAAATCTTCATGTTTATAACCTCTACATCGACACAAGGTTGTAGTCTCGTAATAAACGTCATGTTAGTGTAATGAATAGTTCTGACTGGTCAACACTGACGGGAGAAATTCGCTGTTGAGTCACAATTATAAATTGCTTTGGCCAACGTTAAAACTCGGTAATCGATCAGTGAAATAATCGTCTCCTTTAGGAGTGACATTGAAAGAGGATATTTCAGTACGGCGATGACCTGCTCTTACAAGATGACGAGTCTTTTTTAAAAACATCAACGAATTTGCGCTGCTACTGGATGATGATAATCGTATTGATGATGATTTATTTATCCATATACTACAAAAATCTTCACACTTCAATTTCGGTATACAAACATTACTAATATTTACTAGCGTCATTTAAACATTTTTACAACTTTACATTCATTTCTAAACAATCCAATTGCCCAACTGATTACGCAATAAACGTACTATTGTAATGAACCGTTACTTCAGCAAAACGTAAACACTTCCGTCCAGGTGAGAATCACAACAATGTCTCCGGTAACCGTTTGCGAGATGAAATGGCAAGCAACTCAAGCTGATATGGTCGAGTACGGCCTGTCTGCCGAACATCGAAATCTGTAATAAGATAACTTGTAATTCCGATCTCCAAATGACAATTAAAATCCATTCTCCATGACACTCTCAGCCAATTATAAGTTAAACTGGATCTTGGATACGTAAACGGCTCCCTCAGTCAAAATATGTGCCGTTCTTGCTCTCCAAACGACGTTTGAAACCATTAAGACTCCCTACGCCAGATAATATTTATTTGTTGCTCTCCCAGCGACAATTACATATGGCCCGAACTGAATACAAATAAAATTTGGAACTTTTTGCGTTTTGAATCATGATACACTTTTCGCTTCCAAATCAAACTTCTAAACCAATAACGTCTGAAAAACAACTAGCGCATTTTACGTGTTTTAGAAATGGTGATTGAACTGTTTTGGATACAGTATCATCGAAACGGCAGTAATAAACAAGTTCCTGAAGAAAATGATCCCCTACGGTCTGCTATATTTGTAGACAGGAAGCTTTTGTTGAGTACTTGGGGCGCAGTGCCCGTAACTCTTGCCATTTCTGTAATAAAAACTAACGGCCACGTTCCCTGCAGATCCACAGTAGCTCGCCACATTTTACGATTTCAAGTCGTTGAGACTGAGAAAGAATAGCAGAAAACCAACCACCGGAAATGGAGACGGGTTTAAAATAATTACGAATAGAAAACTTTTTTTTTTTTTTTTTGCTCACGCGAAATGAACGTCGTGAAAGTGAACTCATTAGTTTGGGTTCCAGTGGAAAGGAGAAGGTAGAACACGTACGGCTGTCATCTCCTACATCCTGTAATACCCGAAAGATTATTCGGAAATAAATCCCGGCTTGAAAGGTGTCTATTAATTTTTGACGCATGTACATATTCATTTTTTAATTCATAGACTACTTCAAAATATAGAGGCCGGTCTGCAACTTGGTTTGTTCCATTGATATAAACGAGGTGAGTTCAATATTTAAGGTCACAGATTTTATTTTTCACATCTGAAACCAGACAAAAACACAATATTCGGTTTCGCCGACACTCAGTTTGTATCTGTACCGCAGACATATTGTTGCGGCAAGAGTGACGAAAAATGGCGACGTTTCCATTATATTTCTCCACTTTCGTGGTGTGACACAAATTGAAATTCATCATCGCCAGTCGTCGACATCAGGCAAACTATGGTGTCGAGATATTTCCGCTCTAACTGCAACGGTTTTAATAATAGTTTTTAATCATTCATTAAATCGATTTACCGGTAAAGAAATTGTTTAAATGAAAATGTATAGATTGTAAGTGTATATGTTTTATAGAAGACTATGGCAAATTGCCGAATGTCCCTAACAATATTCAAAATTTAGTAATTTGGGAAAAAATTAGTGTAAAGTGATTTCTTTTTATAAATTGGTGACTAGTTTAAGTAAAGATAAAAATATCTTGAAGAAGTATTGATTTATTTGTTCTACCTCTTTGATTTTCATGTTAATAAGTAACTCTTAAAATTTGCCAGTGCAAAGTTCGTGAAATTTTCTGAAAACTTAGAAAATAATCTGGTGATGTTAGAAACACTAAATTTGTACTGCACATTCGTTGTGCAAAAGAAGAACGTTCCGATGTCTCGTAACTTTATTTGCAGACTGCGTAATTGACTCCTCGCCATTACTGTCGGCAATTTATTTCCACTGTCAGCTTTTGTATCATAGTAGTTGTTAATTTACGTCAGAGTAAACCTAATCAGAGGTCATTAGACTTTAGAGCGAGGTGCATAAAGACCAATAAAATTATTGACTCCTGTTGCTTAGTAGCCAGTAAGTCTAAACAGTAGCAAATTGTTCTTAAGATGAAGGACGAACAAAGATTAACGCAGCTGATGATGTAACTAAGTGTTCCGTTGCGTAGTTACGTTGTTTGGCCTTGAACTAAGTAGTGACAAAATACGAGCTCGGTTGTACGACTCAGTTTCAGTGGGTGAACACTTGAATGTAATCGTGATTTTTTTACACTACGCCGGAAAATATCGGACATGAAATGTGATCAGCAACTTATCGTTAGGATTCTTGTGCAATTTAAAATTTCAACTGAGAATTTAAATCAATGCAGACATATTATTATTAACCGAATTGCATCATATTTTAATATCAATAGCAGGAAATTAAAACTTATAATTTATCGAACCCTTTTTTTGTTAAAGAAGCTTTCGGTAATGCCATCATCATCTTTATTTGTAAAATCACTACAATGAAAACATGCAATTGAACAATGTATATAAACTAATTTTCAATATAATATTATTATAACTAGTGACCACTCTAGCATACTGCAATACACACCTTAAAATCAATTTGATCCGCTTCAATCTATTTTCAAACGAAGAACTTTTAAATATATTTAATATCTCCTGACTTTATTGATATATATAGCACAAATAGTCATTTACTAAATTTACTGGAGTATGACTTGCTGAATTATTTTCGTGCTGATATAGAAAACCAAACATATTAACGGTACCGGAATTAAGAGATGTAAATGTACAAAAGGACATTTAAATTAACTGAATTGATTCCCAGTTTTAATTGTTGCGGTCGTCATCTGTTTTGCAAACCAAGAGTCGACGAGTATTCACATATTAGCAATCTCATCGATGTAACGATTCGGCTAAGGAGTGTGTTGTATGATTAATAAATGCTAATATGAAAAATGTACATTGTTGACACTCTGACCTGGATTTCAACGTTGTCACTGGTTGTTGACAGCTTCCGTCGCGTCACATTCTTAGAGCAAACTACAGAAACCTTTGACGGGGACGCAAATAGCGGCGTCGTACACGTTGTAAGCTACTTTAAATCGACGGCGAAGCTCATCACCTCGTATCGTCGGTAAATAGAAGTAGGCCTTTGGTGACCGCAGCGATTTCCATATTGGGAAATTGTCGCTTTCCCTGCGCTCTGCGCGCTTTGCTGCAAAAAGGACAGGTGTAACGCTGAAACGGACCGTTCCACCTGCTCGGGAAAACTCCTCTGTGCAATCAAGAATACACCACAACTCCTGATACCAGCGGGAGTGATGGAACAGACACTTATACCGTCATTAAATTTCTCCATTTAACAAACTATACAATTACGGCAAACCTCTGGGCCATAGAACTACGCAACAAAATTAATTTTTAATATAATTTTTTATTTATTTGTTACAGCCTATTGTGCATTTTATATAATAAATAAAAGGGACACAAAATAAACATACGAATAATAATATTCGTAATAATAACATCACATTATACAGAAAAATGTGAAGTGCATTCTTTATATTCTGATGAATACATAAAAAAAATGGTAATAAATTATCTCAAAACGATACGCCGCTCGTGCAAGTATTTTAAGTCTTTATTTTTGTCATTTTCAGCTTATTTTAGTTGTTACAGCATAGATGAATTATAAGAGGTGTTCTTCTTCCAGGTTTAGGTCGCCCCCAGAGCAGCGGAAGAGTTAGTTTGTTGGACAATCTGGTTACCAGGGTGATCCAAGCTCATCGTTTCTCCAGGAAATCCGTATGTTACGGTAAGAATTCGCAGTTAAATAGTTACTGAAGCACTCAAAATTCGATTATCACAGGGTGTTTAAAAACGAGTCAGCGGACGGATTTTAAAATAAACATTAACAAAAATTGTTTCTTGATGAGTCTTGCGCCGTTCCCCGAGAAAAAGTTTAAAATCGGTTCTAATTGCGCGGAATTCACTGTTACATGTATGTAGTAGCATCTGGATGTGTTGGCTTCTTCCCAGATTACTAGAACTTACCGAAAATTTGGTTTTTCAAAAATACGGACGAAGTGATGGCATATGTTATAGCGACTGCTTCGATGGTGTAGCATCTAGTTCGGTGTTGCCCCAAAGGGGGGAGGGGGGGCGCAATTATAAAATGAGCTCGCCTAGAATTTAAAAAAGTAACTTAAGCAAAAGGAAAACTTATTGGTATCTCAATTTGAAATAAACTTTTGGGAAGTTTGGTGGTTTTCCATAGAGCTACACCTGAAAGATTGGAATAATATAAACTATGGTTTACTATGTATAGTGAAGGAATAGTACGTACTGTGTTGGCCGATTGCTATGACATGTGCTAAGTGGTTGTCTACTGTAGTCTAGAGCCAACTCCGCGTGTTAAGTGAAATGTCGTACAGAAGCTCTATTGCGCGATAGGTTTTGCGATCTCAGATTAAAACAAATTATTCCTTTGGTTATGCACAGAATTATTACTATAGAAGAACCGTGATACACACGTTAAAATTAGGCTTCTTTAGGGAATAATTCAATTTTCTAATATAAAAAATATGTTCATAGGCTTTAAATAGAGCATCATCCGGTTATCCATTATCTTCAATACACTTTGAAGGAACGACACTAATTACGACTTCACAATTGTACAATGAAATGATTTTGATGTACCCTTTTATTGGAATTGCTCAATAATAGATTAACATGTCCGGACTTAAAACGAAAAACAAACCAACACTAAATTTGTAAAATTGGTGACGCGTTAACTAAAGTTCCTTTATTGTATTGCTATATACCATTCGGTGAATTAGAATGAAATAGTTGTATTATAAAAACATGTAAGGGAAATCTGAGAGCATTCTTCCAGTCCATTAAACGAGTGAAATTTGGCTGGTGAAAACGTTCCTCAAACTCGTCACTGACTGCGCCCAGATTTTCGGAAAAGAAATCAAGGCTTCAGTAATTAAATAGCGTAGGCTATTGATTCAAGAAAGAAGATTCTCGGTTTATAAGCCGGGTCAATTGTTTATTAAAACACATGTGTTTAATAAATAAATAAAAATAAAGAGTTTTAATAACCAATTGTCCCGGTTGATAAACCGAGAATCTTTTATTAAAAGGAATGAGTATATGAATCGAGTCCTTATGGAAATATTCTTTCCTTACCGTAAATTGCTCACCGGTAGGGAACCCATAGCAAGTATCGATACTTTACTGATATCCGTATTCGGCCCTGAAAGAGTTTGTAGAAAGAAAAATAATTAGATCCTCTTTAATAAAATAGTTTGCTGGTATCTTATCAAGTTACGCTATTATTTTACGAAAAATAATATTATAAAATTTAAATGCTGACTTATTTTCATTTTCATGTTCGACGGGAATCGATGTACGATTTTCTACTGGAAACTCCGTCGAATATAAATTGAAGATGAATTAAAACACTTTCAATTACTAAGTGCTGTCATATTAATATATTTAACGTAGTTTTAAATCATATATTTTTTGGTAAAGTACAATGTTTTTTTAAACGGTGTATTTGCAATAATTATTATTGCTCACACACATTACCGGTAAGTGCAAGGATTTATATTTCCCAGACATTATTTCCGTAATACCTTTCATAACCCAGTATTAAAATTTTTGAAGTGGGGACAGAAAGATCTCCCTCCTGAAATCAAATATTATATAAATAGTGCGGTCATTGATATCTGCAACTCGGACATAAAAAGTATTTTACTTTAAGTCATGACGAAGGTGGCCTCTGGCTCTATAACTGCAAAGTACTCTGGTCATAGTTTGAAGTTAAATAATACAGTACCAGTTTCCATCAGTATCCTTACGGAAAAAATAAATTTTAAGATGCAGCATGTGCTTTATTTCGTGTCTCACATGTCCAACATTAATTTTGATAGTTTTAATACAATTTCTGTGATGTTGTTGCATGAACGAGGGAACGGAGCGTCGAATATTCCACACGGAGGGACATTTTTTGAGTTAACGAATAAGCTCCACGTCATTTGAAAGCGTGTTCCATTCCAAGCAAGACGTGATATGGATTATTTTTAAACTCCAAATTTGTTGCAGTTGTTACGAATGATTTCTCGCGGATGACAGATACTGTTCAGAAATTCTCCTTTTTTTACTGGTGATTGCTACAACGCCGTCGCCGCGTTACTTTGAATTATTTGAGGGTCGACGTTCCAGCTTTCGTTGTGACAAGACACGGGGGCGTGTCCCCGTTACACCGTAATCTTCCGCGAAAATAAAGAAAGTCACAGCCCATGTATGCCGATGAAGGGCGTGTCAACTTTCGTCGTTAATTTACAAACAATGCATTGAGTCCACCTCGAAGCGACAATGGCGAGATTTGATCATCTGTGCCCACACTCGTCCGCGGCCATCGCAAGGAGTTCCCGACTACGCAATACAGGAAACTACCGTTCCTACATTATGCTAACAAGTCAAAGCTCTTGTTGAGGGCCTGCCGACGAACAGCCTAGTTCGATTAAAAACTGCAAGAGAATGGACGGGAAACCGCACTCGAGCGATGCCTTTTTACCAGAAACGTTGATTGGCTGGAGTACTTCGTTTCTATAACCGAACCGCCTTGAAAACATTCGTTACGTTTATTAATATTCTTATTTTCCGCGTTGTCTACCTTAGACTGTTTCTGACAAACTATAATATATTCAATATTCTTATACTTTTAAGTAGATCTCAGTTAAACACTCCACTATACGTTTTACGCTGTGCTGTACCCTCCAGCCTGCCAATTGAACTCGTCATTAGTTCATGCCGTGACGAGCGAAGATCTGACCGATTTGTTTTCTCTAATACAAGTGGAATCAAACTGAATCAAATGCAAATTGTAAACTCTTCAAATTTTAAAAAAAATATTCTCTCTTTACCGTAAATTGCTCATAGCAAGCAAGTATAGATACTTTACTGATATCGGTAATACGGCCCTGAAAGAGTTCGTAGAAAGAAAGGACATTAGATCCTCTTTAATAAAATAGTTTTCTGATATCCTATCAAGTTACGCTATTATTTTACGATGACAACATTATAGAATTTATCTGCTGACTTATTTTCTTTTTCATATTCGTCGGGAATCGATGTAAGATTTTCTACTGGAAACTCCGTCGAATGGAAATTGAAGATGAATTAAAACACTTATTATTTCTTCAATTACTAATTCCTGTCATATATTAAATCACATATTTTTTGGTAAAGTACAATGTTTTTTTTTAAACCTTGTAGTTGTAATAGTTATTCTTTTCATGTAATCTTATATTGTGATGTGTCCTATTTCCTCGACCGAGGACTAATGGAATGAATAATAAATCTAAATCTAAATTCCATACAAGTACTTTTATTACTGGACTTTTTTGCGATATATTTGAGTATCGAAACTGTGGCACTGTAATCACTAATAATCCAGTCTCACTATTTATTTAACGGAAACAAATTCTTGCACATTTAAAAATTATCAACGTTCCTCTGTAATTTTTTTTAAAACAATCAATTAACATTTTCCCTCACGTTTTATGAAAATATCTCTGACGTTACTCCACTCACTTGAAAAGGAATTCACTAATGGTTTGTGTTCAGCCCCTGGAAAGAAGTTTAAGCATATACGAATACTATTTACTACAAGATGGATAGGTTACATGCGTGCTCTGACAAATAAAATGTTCAAACACTTTCTCAACTGTTGAAAATTTTCTCTACAAGTCCGCCACTGGTTTGACACTTATCAGGAACCAGAAGCTTATAAATAGTTAATTATATGGCGACTACGGCCAAAAATTCTCAATACAACTAATACTCAAAAATTCAATAATACTGGTAGGCCTATATGTTTTATATATTAGTTCTTAGTACAATGTATTTTAGATATATATGGACCGTAATTAATATTTTTCTATTACATTCAGAATTATCTCCTGCCCGCACAATCAGATATATTCACGCCTCTGTTATTTCTTTTTCAGCGATCACCCTACTTCGAATGAAAAACTTTATCCTATGTTCCAAACTCAATATACACTTTAAGTACAGAATATAAACTTTAAGTAATTTTCACTGGCCTAAAATAGGGAATAAATTATGTTACATATGTTTTATTACAAAACTTTTGTGGCTGTCATTATCTTTGTTGTTAGTGTTTAGTCGTTAGTTATTGTTGTCCATTTTTTCCATTATTGAGTTCGTGTTGCTTTGCTTTATTGTGACTCTTTAATTTGTGTGTGACGACTAGGTCCAAGGTAAAATTAGACGGTCAAATATAATCTTAGTGTAATAATGGACTGCGCCCTATTTTCTTAACAAAATGAGTTGCATATATATATATATATATATATATATATATATTATTTGTTTTAATTGTAACATAAGTAGATATGCATACATTGGAAACTATATATTACCTGAAGAAGTCCCAAAATTGTGGACGAAACGTATTTTAATGATTTTTGGTTTTGATATATTAATACACAGTTTTTCTGGCAAATTTGCTGTCTTTATAAATATTTATCAAATAATAATTGTCAAATTATATTATATATAACTTCGTTTTAGTTTTAGTTTTGATTTCGTCACCTGGTTTGTGCGGTTCCTCGTTCTTACGACTCTTGCGTTTTTGAATCAACTTACGACAGCTTCAAAAATTGCAGGAAAGTAGTGGGGTATTTAAATTAAACTTATTTTTTGTTTGTCTATTTATTTAATTAGTATACTTTTAACACGGACGTTTTATAGTTTATGTCATTTCAAAGTATGCTGTGAAATAATAATTTTTCTCTTGATCCAATAAATATTTGATACTTTAAAATCGATCATTTTCAGGTGTCGATACACTGAGTAAAGTATTTTCTTTTGATGCCAAATCTCTACTCACCGGTCAAATTATACAATATGAAGAGTATGGGGCATGACGAATGTGAACGGTATTGCCGGATATGATATGTGATGCACCACTATTTGCGGTATAAAAATCCAGCATGTGTGATTATGTCGAAATATTCAGTTTTAATTATAACAGACGAACTGTAATATATGGATTAAACGTCATCGTTATGGATCATTTCAACATTTTTTTTGCAGTGAGTGTATCCTCACGTAAAGTAGCAGTTAAAATGGCAATTGTGGTTGAAAATAGAGAATCAGGATATGGAAACCTTCTTTTTTTCCTTTCGATCGAATTATAGCTCTCTAAAGAACAGAAAGTTGCATTTCTGTATAGAATTACACTGCAGTGCATCACGGCAAATGCAGGTTATCGCGGCAATTACGGGAATGCATCAACTCTTTTGCTGCTGATGATCCAGTGAAAGGAAATATTCCAGAACTGTGGCCAACGCCACTCCCATAGGAAAGGGGAAATTAATTTTCAACGTTTATAATAACTATAATTGTCCCTGCCTCAAATAAACGGAAATCGTCAAACTATTTTATATTTTATCAATACAATTTAAAATGATTACTAACAATATTAGGAAATAATATCGAAACTATTGGTGCTGTGACAGCTCTTAAAGAAGGAGCAAGCGAGGCATTTAATTAAAAATTTTAAAGACTATAACGGAAAACTTCTTTTCCGCGATTAAAATATATCAGTTACAATAATCAAATAAATATAGTCTCTCCTGGTTCTTTTACATAAATAGAATTGTGCAGCCATGTTTAAACTGAGTGACACTATATTTAATTAAATGCGTGTCGTTACGAAGCGTAACTAACACGCAACAGTTCATCAGAAACAAACTAAAAATAATAACATTAATTATTTTTGTTCTAAAAAACATTAAAAGGATTAAAGAAGTAGCAAGTACAAAATTCGTAAAATTTTCACTGGATAATAAACTTAACTGGAAAGAACATGTTATAATATTAATAAATAAGCTGAACTCAGCAACATATGCAGTTCGTTTTATGTCAAATTACAGTGATACAAAAACTGTGAAGTATATATAGCGTATTTCCATTCCTTAATATAATTTGGAGTACCTCCACAGATGAAGTATTTCTGGCCTAAAAGTGTGCAATTAAGACAATGTGTAAGGTAACTTCTAGGACTTCATGCAGAAGACAATTAAAGAAAATATGTATCCTTTCTCTAACTGGTCATTTCATTTACTCATTGACGGTATTTGTAAAAAATAATTATGATAAATTTAGTACCAACTCCAATATGCATTCATTTAATACAAGAAATATAAATAATTTACATAAGAGTCATCTGTCTGTCGGTTGCAGGAAAGGGGTTGAATTTACAGGAATATCAATTCTTGCAAACTTCCTGATAATAATTAAATAAATAACACTACAGTTGCATTAAAAAGTGAGCTTAAAATTTTTTCTACATTGTGAATGAATTTTTTTAAATTAATTAATAATAAATAATAAATAATTTATTAAAAAAACTTGGAATATTGGTATTCTGGTGTTAATAGTTGCCATAAACTAGTGGTAGTCTTTCAGAATTGAAATATTTTAGAGTACAAATAATAATTATACTCCTTTTATAATTTAAAAATTTAATGTAAATCATTTGATACACAAAAAAAAGTATATCACGTTACCTGATTATAATTGATTCTTATGTAAATTAAGTTAATAATTAATTAGATACAGATCCAAAACAATATAAGATGTACGACTTTTCACCTCCTTGAATTTTTTCTTCGGATTAGGATCTATGAATAATGAATTTATTCTATTCTATTCTGAAAATAGGTTCAAGGAAGGAAAAAATAGATGCTCGAACGATTCCGTTTTGGCTAACGACTGTCACCAAAGTAGAAGTTTCCCAATTTTCTTCAGATACTGACAAGATTTGCTGAAGTTCAAATCGTGATGGTATATCCCTTCTTTTGTCTTTTTGTCACCGTCATTGTGCTCAGCAATCAATTTCGTAATTCAGGATAATCTCGGCTGTTTAAACTAACTATACTGTCTGTAAAAAAAATCAAATTAGCGAGATTAATGGAACGATATAACAATAACAGTTCAGCTTCATCACATAGAGGCGACACAGTGACGTTTATGAAATAAAGTATGAGTTCAGCTTCTCTCAAGCGGTGCAGACGAGTAAAACAATTCTGTGAATCGAAGAAGCCCAGAACACATCACTTTAAATCAGAAATGAAAATGCGCTAATGACAGATCACAACTCAGCCACACAGAAGTGCTACAACGAACAACTTTTCCTGGAGGTAATGAAATGAATACCAGTATCAGCCGAGCTTCCTTGACGATCCAGGTTACTCAGCCAATCACCGCCCATTATTGCGGAGTAAAAGGCAATGTCCATTAACGGCTATAAATACGAGCTTAAATTATCGAAAGCTTTCACCTAACGACTTGGTATTTAATACTTCAATTGAGCAGGACTCACCAGGTACAACTAACAGAATCTGACCACGCACAATATACATACACAGCGACAATTACGAACAGAAATCTTAAAATTGAAATTAAGCTTTGAACCAACAAGCATAAAAGACGAAAATAAAGTTAAATAACGAATAGCATTGTTATTCGAATATTATAACGCTTCTATAATGTGTATAGTAACATATACGTTTCTTGTAATAGTTTCTGAATCGAAACTCAATTGAATGTTCGTCTAGAGGCATGTCGTATATTCGTAATAGGAAAGTAAGACCGATGGTGGAAAAATAATATAGGACGAATACATTTCTTGTTTTGTAATCAAACATTTCTGACCGGAACACTTAATTATTTCAAATTGACATGTACCATGATTGTTTGACAATATTTCGCTTAATAATTCAAACAATTTGTTTTAATTTTTATAGAAACTCAGTAAAACCATTTGTTATTTGTTTTATAAATAAATTAAACAAAAATATTTCTAGAATGTAGACCTTTATTAACCTGTCAATTAACAATATAATTACCACTGATCTGTCACCCGTTCGTGAATATATAATACAGGATCTTTTAATTGTCAATTATGGAAATGAACAGATGAATATGTCTGTGTATGAGACGAAAGCTCTTGTATTATGCATTCATGGACGGGAGACTTATTCGTGACAATTTTATGGTAATTAGCATGTAATAAAGATTCAAATTCTAGTACTCATTATACCTGTTATATTTGGATCATTAAATAATATTTCTCTTCCTGTTGTCCGGTAATGTTACAATATAAGGCAACAATGATTCAGTTTCAGTATATTACACTTGGTAAAAATGAAAATTTTCCCGTGGTGAGAAATACCTTATTGTTTCACACAATGCAACAGTGGCATGGTTGATAATTATATTGTTAGAACATTGTTGCCCAGCTAGTAACTTGCAAATTACTGTTTTGTTTGAAATGTAGCATTTTCCGTGTATTTATGAGGCAGGTCTATATCTATAAAATAATAACAAGAAAGGGAAGTAAATATTTGAATTTGGCAACTATGTAAAAAAATTGCAATACTCATTTGACATCTTGTATACATTGGAGGAACTATTTTCTTCCATAGCCAATAATTGTCGAATACGAAGTACGTATCAAAGAATTTATTCTTGTTGCTCGAATTTTTTCTCGGACTAACCAGAATTCTCAGTTTAGGATTCTATAAGCTCACGTGCGTTTTACTTTTTTCCCCTGTTGCACCTGAGCTTCTAAGTTGCTGCGTCATTTATCATGTCATCGATGATAAATTAGAGTATCGAAAAAGAGAAATCGATCGGATTATTTATGATTGATTCAGGTCACGTCATGTTATGCAGAAATTCCCCTTGTCAGAATGAAACGCTTCTAAATTGAAATTGGCTATTGTCAGGCTCTTAGCTGTTTATCTGTCTCTTTATCATGTGGAAGGATTCTTTAATTGAGCAACATCAAAAATTAATCCGCTTTCTATTTTCCCCACATTTACATGATAGTTTATATAGATACTATTTGAATGTACTTTCTATAGGTTCACGATTTAGAATTTATAGTTGGATACGGTGTAAATTAATACGAATGCCATCATAAATGTGAGGAAGAATGTAGAAAATTTACTGCTGGAGTAATAGACAGAAATTGTGGATAGGAAGTGCCTGGAATGGAATTTTCGTAGTGAAATTAACATTTATTAATCACGGCAAGTGCAGTCGTATTTAAATACATCCATGTCTTTATTTTAGCTCGTCGTCATCTATTTGTACTAGAAATCGTCCGTAGAAATGTAATCTTCCTTACCTGCGTAGGAAATATTGCTAGATGTAACTTAATCAAATATATTATTGACACGTTTAGAGAGGCGTATTTATCAGTAATTTCGAGTCGTCTAGAATGTATTTCGTAACTACGAGATCATTCAGCGGAGACCGTCGTATTGTTAATTATTCTCTTGCTATGTTTTTTGACATATTTCTCTCACTCTTACTACTGTAATTGTGGATCCTCCTAGCTGCGTACTGAAACATATTTTTCTGGATCTCTTAGCTTCCCCCAAAAATGTTTCATTGATTTAATTACGTTCTTACAATTACATTCTAACCAGTACTCGAACAATGACGCCTAATTGATTGATTCATGATACGGAAAATTTATTTCTGTCGTCAGTCCAGGTGAAAATCTGTTCAGTACCCGAATACCTATAGTTATCAAATCGTATTAAGAAAAGATGCGCAGAAGCCCACTGTCCTGTAGTAGTAATGAGCGTTTAACAAGAACCTTTGTTACGGCAACTTGGTAGTGTAAAACTATAATGAAAACCTTGACGAATGCAAATATATTCAGGATATGTTGCAGAACCAGAAATTAATTTTTAATAGTTACGAGACGATAGGTACAGAATGTGATAAAATGGCCTTGCTGCTATCTGTATATCCCGTTCGTAATACTATAATTAATGTTTTTTTTAAAAAAGAATAGTAATGGCGTAGTTCCAGCTTCTCCACAAGGGGGTCCCTAACCGACGACACTGCTCCCCTCCACCTTCTCCTACTGCGCATCTCACGCGTTTTGCTTTATCGCACAACCTATACTTACTTCAGTCCAGTAATGGAGAGAAGGCTGTATTCGATTTTTTTTCACCTCAGTGATGACAACAGGAGGGGTTTAAGGGCGTCGGACTGCATTAAATTTAAAATAGCAATATTTTATCTGATATACCTTCTTTTATCAAACAATAATGTTAATAACCTTTACAAATAAAAAGAGCTATCAGTTAAATTCATGATTTAGTATAATTTGATGAAATTTTGGAAGCCATTGTGCGTGATTTTTTCATTTCTGTACTTATTATTGTGGTTAGTAGGCCGTCGTAACACCTGCGATGATGTATGAATAACATTTTCTTATTAAGTACATGTGAACTTAATTGTTTGCCAATACCTGATGTACGGCTTGATCACTCAAATCAACAAAAATTAAGTGTCGTTCTCCCTTTTTATATATATACAATGTATTTTCGTTTAGTCCAAAATACGACTTTTGTTTGAAGCTGTTGAACGCACGTTGCCATCTAAACTGAGCTACTTGCAACTTTACTATTATAATTACGCGTTAGGAGTCTCCACGTATCACGAGACGTTACGTTTTCTGCTGGTCTCTGTCTAGAACATGAGCTCCTGCGGCGGCTTGTATCTGGTTCTGTAGAAAGCAAGTCGTTCGCGTAATCCATTTCTTCCTGTAGGAACAGGTTCCGGAAGAAAGTGGCGTTCTTGTGTAGGTCGCAGTCGCAGCCGCAAGGTCGAAAATTAAATGATTCAGTTTATTGCCCTACCGGTCACAATTCCACACACACGGGTAATTTTATTACAGAAATTAACTTGTCGACACTGACGTGCTGAGCCAGACGAAGAGTCGTTACACTTGTGCAATTAAAGATAAAATATCTGACCGACAGTGCCTACGGCGGCAGAAAGCTTAAACAGTAGTAGTCTCACATTAGAACACTGAGTTGAATTGATATGAAGATCTCGTTCCTTTCAACACGACGCAAAAAGTGTAATTTCCAAAGTGTTTTTGGTTGAAAGTGCTGGAACATGATACTTTCAATTCAAAGTATGTATTTCTTTCTGCCTTGATTTTATTATACACGGAAATATTCAAAAAAAATTGCACTTTAAGGGCGACATAGAAAGGCACAATATGCGAGCGCACTCTTGCCTCTCAGCGTCACCATTACAAATTTCGTAACATATTCCGCGCCTTAATCTCCGAATTTTCAACGCGCGATAAGATGTTTCACTTTAAAAACATATCTGGATGAATGCCAGAAAGAAATTTATTAAATATTTTTATTGTATTCATAGACGGCAATGTGTACTTTATAGTGTACTGAATAAAATTGATTAATTCCTGGTTATTGATTGCTAAAACCGATAAATTTGCTCCTGATTCACAGAAGTTATTCTAACATAAACAAACCGTTGCCACAGCAACTGCACACTACTGCCAATCCTTGACTGCTGATACGTTTTCCTTCAAGAAAACTTTTAACTAAATTAGAAAAGAAATAGTTTAGTTAATGAAACATTCATAATATATATGAATGTTTCATTATCGAAAAATAATAAATATGTTAAGATGGGATTTTAACAATATCGATGTACATAGATAAAATTTCCCTCACTATTATAATATTATTTTACCGCGTATTTTATGGCATGTCACCAGAGCACGTGGGCTGCTTCTCGCAGCGAGGCCAGCTGAGGCCCGCGCCTTTGCCACCTCAACTGCTGGCCACGAAGCTGTGGTTGTGTTCCAGGCGACAAGGAAAGACCTGCTCTATGGTGGAGGGAGTGGACAGCCTCCGAGCCGCGGGCTTCCAGTCATCACTGCCCGTCAAAGTCCTCGTACACGGCTACGGAGGCAAACATACTTCCCCCCACATCCTCGCCGCCAAGGACCGCCTGCTCCTTGTGGTAAACTTACTAAAAGCACTCTACACGCCAAAAGACAAAAACAAATTTCAGTTAACAATTTTGATATAATTATTAATATCATTATCATTAATTTTGTAAAATACTTTTAGGAAGTAGACAAAACTTTGTAAGTGTCTGGTCCACAGGACGATGTGTCCGTGGTTCTTGTTGACTGGCGCCAAGGTGGAGGAGTGTCTTCCTACCGCCAAGCAGTTTCCAACGCGGAGTTGGTTGGACGTCAGGTGGCTCAGCTTCTCCTGCTAATGGCGTCCCTTGGAGCCAACGCTTCCAATATGCACGTGGTGGGCTTTAGTTTGGGAGCCCAGGTAGCGGGTTATGTAGGTTATACCTTACAGAAAGCAGGACTACAGCTAGGTCGCATAACAGGTAACTTTGAACTTGATTGAAAAATGTATGAACGTGGTACAATTTGGAACATGGTACACCAAATTGTATCCGACGGTTTGAAAATATCTCCGTAATTTTAAATAATTTGTTTATATTGGCGATTAGTTCCTTTTTTAATTTATTGTTATTGTCCTAAAATGCCATGCAAAGTTTGAGTGCTAATATCCAACAAGTTGCGTTTCCAATGATTGTGTAGTGTGTGTTTCAGCCACCCGGGGAGTAAGCCAAACTTGCCGCCTCTTTATTTAGGAATTTAAATCGAAATTGCTCCAAAATTTACAAAAATTCTTAAATTTTGCTGTCCCCAAAAACTGCCGTAAATCAATCCTCGGAGCCAATATTTTCCAATGTTGCTATGCATCAATACAGAATGTATAGTACGAAAACTGTATTTCCTCGTGATCATCGTCGGAAAATTACAAAATTAATTGTGCTCCAAAGTGGAGATATTTATTATACCCCTTTATCAATTTACATAGGTCTTGTTTCTTTTTGTTCGCTAACCTAATTTGATAAATGCTATTTTTATCTCAATTAATTTATATTCACAGGTCTCGATCCGGCATCATTTTTATTTGAATGGGCCAATTTGCCTCCATCACGTAAACTGGATCATACAGATGCCCATCATGTTGAAGTGATTCATACTGATGGAAGCCGGATTTGGTCTGATGGATTTGGTCTTTTAGGTCCTGTAGGGCATGTGGACTACTTTCCCAATGGTGGAATAAATCAGCCAGGGTGTAAAGACAGTGTGCTTGGAGCACTCACATATCAACTAAGTAAACAAAGTTTCATTTATTAATAAATGTTGTTTGGCAAGCAACTAAATTTTTCTGGTTTTAATCTTTTCTATAACATACATTAATTATGTTAATTATTTCTTAAATAACTAATACAGTAGAGAATTATATATTTTCCAAATGACTAACTTTTTCATTTCTTAAATTCTAATTCACATTAGATGATCTGGTTCCTTGACTACTGATATTGTAATCATAATTAGTTTGTATAAACATTTTATTGTTATTTTCAGATAACCTTATTCAAATAAAACATTAAAAAGAATTTTCAATATAAAAAGCTTTAATTGACATTATTCTATTTCTCAGATAAGAAGTCAAATTCAACCACAATTTGCAGCCATGCTAGAGCCTGGGAATTATATCTAGAAACCATACAGTCTGAAGATAGCTGTTCTTTCTTGGCAGCTCCATGTCCTGGTCTTAAAGACTTTGATAATGACTTTCTTCATGGCAATTGCTTTGTGAACTGCACAGAAGAGGCTGAGAGGTGTGGTGTGATGGGGACTGAAGGGCCAAGAGGCCTTCTGTATTTGGTTACTCAAAATGCAAAACCTTATTGTGGTGAGCTTATTATTCATATCTCATTAGAATTATAGACAGTAAAATTTCATTTTTTTAACATGAATCACTTGTATAAATTATGTTCTTTGTGTAATAAAGAACCACCTGCTTGTTTTGTGGCAAAGGGCAACAAGTTCGAGCATCGGTAAAATTGTCTCCTAAAACCCAGCTTACAAGAGGAAAATTGGAACTGCAGGTGCAACATGGAAATAAATCAACACATTTCAATCTTAATTCAGCGTAAGCCAATATTTTTGATACATTAATAAATTAAATTATATTGCAAAATGTCATATGTAACAAATTAAGTCTAAAACTATTTTATCAGTGTTTAATCTATATGTATATGTGTGTCACATTTTCCTTATTTATATATATATATACAATTGAGACAAAGAATTTATTTTTAGGTTACTAAATGTTGTTAATGATGAAATTGAGATGTCAACAGTTGTAGCTATTGATTTCGACAGCATAAAAGCTGATGATAACACAATTCTTTATGGTAAATTAATATTCACACCAGCTCCAGGAATGCATAGTTTAGGTCCACAACATCTCTTTATAGATCGAGTTTCTATAACTGACTTGAAGGGAAACAGGTAAGTTAATAAAGTAAAAAAATATAATTAGATTAAATTCAATTCATATGCACAATATAACTGAATAAATGAGTAGCCATATATGAAAACCTTGTCAAGATAGTTATGTTACAAGAATCATATAAACATTTTGGATGCATTTCACTTACCAAACTTTGCTTATACTAGAATGCTACTGAAAATAAATTACAAATTATTATCCCTCAATTATATTATGTTACTAACCCAAAAATATTAAAAAAAAATTGATGTATATTTGCTAACACGATACATTAAATTAACTGCAGGTTGTCACATCTTGTAACAATCATTAAATTTGTCTCTGTACGCCTGAAAAATTTAAAGAATTGTTTATAATCACAAAAAATTTATTGCCACTACTGTTTTTATTCAGATTTTATTATTCATTGATGATGAGTTTTTATGTTATGTAAGCTATATTGTTATAAATATTAACTTAATTTGAGCTAAAAAAGAAAGTTATAGTTATGTTTGTTCTGTTGTAGTCATTTTTCTTTAGGATTATTCAACATTACATATATAAGTTTAAAGTAATGGTAAAAATTAAATAAGAAATTAAGTAGAAAAAATAAGAAGAGGAATTACACATTACAAATAATTTTTGCATTCATTAAATTAAATATGAATATCATTAATTATTAATCAAATGCATTTTTTAATGCAATGAACTTATTACTTAGAATTTTCTTTCAGATTTTTTATTTTTCTATAATTTGATTAAAGTAATTATATTAATGGTAATGCAACTAATGATGCTAATAGCAATATTAGAAACGCTATGTGGTAATACAAGTTCTTTTTAACGAGGGAAATCGGGTCGGTGTATTTAAGGAGTTCCCAGAATTTAAACAAATGTAAATACATGGGGTGTAGTTGGCATGTTAGAGGAACAAACTTTTGTTTGTGTCGTTTTTGGAAGAAAGGAACCTTATCCCTCCTCATTGGATATATGATTTGGAATGTTGGAAAAAATGTCTAGATAGCGTAAATGTAAAATGTGTATTTAATAATAATAAAAACTGACGACACGCAGCCAATTAATTGAAAAGTAGAACCTTCCGTTTGAGCAAACATTTTCAGCCAATTAGTTTTGTATCGATTCCGTATCAAAATGAGATGCGAATGATTGCAATGGATTTGGCGATTTATCAATCCAAGGTATTTGTGAATGGTGCTTGAATTAGGGTACCTTTAAAAATAGCTTGCAGTAGAGGGTCTGCTGAAGGACAAAAGTTATTGAATGATGAATTTGACGAAATTCGTGTCGAGAAATTTTTGCTTTTCTAAACATATGGCTTTTTAAAAATAAATTAACTGCTATTTAGTCAATAATGCACATTTCTTAGTTTTCTATAACTTTTATTCGAATTATTATTACCATTTTGTTAACTGTTTTATATAAAAATTATTCTTACTCTAAGATCAAATGACATTTGTGAACGAGTTCAATTTGAATTAACTGAAGACGATTGCGGAGACAGTGATCAAAATATGGTGGCCACCAACTGGAATAATTCGGATGATTGTATTTTTTTTGGAGAACAATTTTAAGTGATGGCATATTGTAACATATTTTATCTCATGTCATTGAGTTGTGCGAGTCTCTCGAACAAGGGATACTTTCATATAAATTGTAGCCTTGACAAACATTTTTATTCGAATTTAGTTTTGATTAAGCACTTAGAGACTATGCTTATGTATCCGCCCGTTATATTAATACGTCTTAGAAAAGGAGTAGTGCGTCGATAGACAAATTAATGTATATAATTCTTATTGCTCTTAATGGAATGCACGTGATAGATACATTCTATGATAACGTAGTTCATGTAGTCGCCTAAAAAATGGTTGAAAATGATTAAAGAATTTATTAAATTTATTTTAGCACATTAACACCATTTCTTCCCACTAGTTTAATAGAATGCACATTAATCGTATGTCATGGCTTTATGTTAAATGTAAATACTAATCTATTTTCTATTTCAGTTGGCAAAACTGCACGGGCTTCATGCTTGAAGACCGAAGTGGTACCGAATCAGATAGCATATCATTTCAATTACTTTACAAACTTTGTTCTTAACATTCGTGGCAGACTAATAATTGATTTTTGTAAATATGAAACACGAATCTGTGTGCTAAAGATTTTGAAATGAATTTATTCCTTACCAGAACATAATCGTCGTAGTTCAAGGTTGTCAAAGAAATTGTTGATTTATTGTTCTGCAAGTTAGTAGTACAAATTATGCTGTAATCATAGTGTTATTTATGTAAATGAGAACGTGTAAGTTAAGTGATAGTGAATAAAGGATTTCATAACAATTATCAGTTTCATTTATTCAAAATTATGCCTCAGTTAAGAATGTAGCAATATTGAAACAAGTAAAATAAAATTTATTATACTGAATACCGTCTGAGATTAGTAAATATTTTATTGTGTCAATCTCAACTTGGATTTCCTCATTGAGTAAAATGGAAAATTCGTCTATTTCATAATAAATCCAACTTTTGTTAAAAAATAGATGTAATGTGCCAAACAAGAAATATTTCTCATGGGGATCGAGTAAAAAATCGTCAAAGAAATTTGAAAATATAATTCGTTTTATTGACATAATTAAGTAAAAGTTTTACAAAGATAAAGAAGTATTTAATCACATCGTCGTACACTTTCTGGAACGTATACGTCGTTTCAACCAACACACTGCATTTCGCCGCAAACAAAATCTACCCTAATATTTAAATATTGTAAACATTTATTTTCATACATCTTACATGATAGAATACAGACCGGCGTTTACAAATCCTGTGCAACTCAAGACATGTAAGTCTTTTATTTCATACACTGCATATAATTTTATAACAATAATACATTTCACACGTAAGGAATAATTTTATTTATTAACAACACTGCGTTTTCGGTACTATTTTTTTTGGTTAAATGCTGTATTCAAGCAATGCCTAAGACACATATCATCTTAGGAGATTATATAGACAATTTAAAATAAAATATGAATATATAGAGATATGCCATTTGACGTAATGCTCGAGAGGCCAAATTTATTACAGTACAGCTGGAATTAAAGTAGAAGAAATTGCCGGTTTGCAAAAATATAGGTTGTTTTTTTACTTTGTTTTAAATTCAGTTATTCTAGCGACAGAAAACTGAAATGTATTTTTTTTTTTCGTTTATCATAGGAAGAAAGCTTAAATAAGTTTCTTAACTAACCGCGGAAAAGAATAAGAAAAGACTGAATAGAAATATTCATCGTATCAAAGATTCGAAACGGAACATTCTTGTGGCAGTGAGAAAAGGAACCTATACTAGTTTCCGTATTTTACTTAGTCAGTTTCTCTACTTCAGCAAATGTTATAATAATTACATGTTAACAATGACATCTACATTTAATACATGTTATACTATACAGTAAGCTGCTGCCTGTTTTAAATTGGAACATAAAATATTGCCAAATTTGGATTTAATTTATTAATTGTTTGGCTTCGGGCCTCTGAACACAACTCGTCAAAACTAAGTTTAAAGAATGTTAGTTGCTCAAATTGAACAATAACACTTCATTCACGTTTTTAAAAGAACAAATTTCAAAATTAATTTATAATATACCATTTACATCCAGAGTATGCAACACTAAATTCTATAGTTTGGCAGAAACTTGTAAAGTGTCTGAAGTATACAAATCTACCAAAAAAAGTTTAATAATTTATATATTCGGGAAGTTATATATAAAACTTTCAAATTTATCGCAACGTTCAATTATAAAATTCTAACGACGGAGTAAAATAGTAATTAGCAAAACACTGAAATTAAGGCACTATTAGCACGAAATAAATTTATTTGATAGGAGAAGAGACTCGAACTTTAAGTCCTGTTACTTCCCTTCCGCTATCCATAGGATTATTTCCGTAGAAAAATATTTATTAAAGTTGTAATGTTAACTGCAAGGAGAATAGCCATTGTAACTAGAATAATCTTTCACTCTAAAATTATCCTTCACACAGTAAATTGTAATGAAAATATAATTCATAATATAACATATAATGAAAATCTTAAACTTTAAAGGCATAAACTCACTAGTGATTGTGCATAAATATTAAACGTTTCCAAAATCAAAATTCACGAGTTTGTTACAGTTTGAATGAATGACGCATCATCAAATCGAAGTATGCGTCGTTGTCAATTGAAGCGCTAATTCCTCCGTAGTAGTTGACGAACTCTTCATAGCTGACCTGAAAATAAAATTAAAAAATGTGTATGTTGGCAATGAAAACAGTAAATATAATTTAAAGTCGCATTTTATTTATATTAAATTTTCCCCTCGGACCTACAATGTTAATGACGGTATATTCTGTGTTTGTGTTTACCTTTCCATCGCGAGTGTTCTCTGAGGTCTCGAAGTTGTTGAGGAACTTTGTGAGGATCTGCTCCTCCGTTTCCTCGCCGCTCATGTAGCGTGGGTTGTTCTTCACGCTGTAGACGTTACGCAGATCTTCCAGGGTGATGGCGCCGTCGCCGGTGCGATCAAGCTTCTTGAACGCCTCTTCGATCACCTTCAGACGAGACGCTGACATCGGCGGCTGCAACAGGATCAAAAATTGGTACACGCTTCAGAGACTACGTCAATCAGCACAGATTCCACGTATGTTCCTACCAAAGAAACCGGCTGTCTTCCAAAATAATTCCCAAAGACCAGAATGTTTTCTACAAATTTTGACACAATAGCATCAGGAGTTTGTTCAGAGCCATCGACGTCATAAAGAAATCCACCAATTTTCTATCTCTGCTCATTAAAAATTGCGAAGCCCCAAACAATTCTCATGGTAGATATAAGATGATTGCCCTGCTGTTTATATAGGTGAAACTAAACGAGCTTTGAAAACTAGGATTATGGATGTGGAACTATAGACTTCTAATGGATAAACTGTTATTACCAACTCCAACAACCACACTTTTGATTATGAAAATACAAAGATCATGCCCGATTAAATTCCGAAATCATTCCTATTAAATTAAACAAATGTGCCATTAACGTCCAAAGTGATACAAAAGGACTGAGCGATATCAATGATGAATTACTCTCTGCTTAATATCTTTGCTAATGTTATTTCGTTTGACGTCCTTGTACTTTTTAGTGTAAAGTGTTATGCCATCGATACCTGGATGAGACGGAATTCATATAACTATGGCTGCCATTAAACTGTTGTAGTAATGTCCTGTTGCAATCCTCAGATTCCCTTTTAAGTAGAGTGCACGTTTTACACATCGAAAGCAACGGTTGCTCAACACAAAGGAGTTAAAATGGAACAATCCGATAAACAAATAAGGCTTTGGCACATTTGGGCCAGCTGGTAGCGTCAAAAGTAGCAGAAATATTATTTGTCCATTTGATTGACATAGATCGTTCACGAATTAATTTTGAAGGGAAAAACCACAAAAAGTCTCGAATATTTAAAAAAAATATTTTAGGCGGAATCGTTTTTATTATTCGGTAATTTTCAACTTGTTCGAGCAGAAAAATTAGTATGGCCCTGTGTAATTCAACTTACAAGTGGGTGTTATAACAGTGTTGTACATCAAAAACGATCAAGTTAAAATTATTGTCTCACAATTAAAAATTTACTATTTTTTTAAATAAATAAACATTCTTCATTGAAGTCCTAAAAATCAGGCTTTAAAGAATATGATCTAGTGAGTTGTTGGTGAGCCTGACTCAGTTTTATACAATGAATTGAGAGTCTCGTTCTGGTGGGAGTCGACTCGGATTGTTCAGAACTCGCGTTCGATTCCCTGTCCGGTCGAGATGTTTCCCTCCTGATACTTTCAAAAATAATATATTAAATAAGTAATTTTTATCAAAATTTCAGACGCTCTCAATCGCATATAATTGGCGACATTGTCGTGGAGAATAAAAATAATCAAATTGATGTTTATAAATGTTACGCTTCATATTAGTGATGGGAGGTAAATTAATCCGTATAATATTTTTTATATGGTAATCGATGACGGTTTTCAGTTCTCGTGTATGATCCACCGTGCACATCTCGTATTTTCTACAACTTTTCGTGTCGAATGTTCCAAGCAGGGAAGTGTGGAAGTGCAATTCATTATATGTGAAAAGATTGGAGGTGAGAATGGATGATTCAACGGGCTAAATATATCTAGAAAATTGAATAAGTAAATGAGTATAACTGCTACTGGTGCAAGGTTTTGAACACAGAAATATTACCAATCAGTATCTAAAATACTAAAATGTGACCTAGACACTTTCCCATGAGAACTTTAAGTGGTCCACGACCTTATAAGAAAATTTAGGCACTGAAGCTTCTTTACGAACGAGTAGAACTTCCTAGCAAGAAGGATCATGATTGCATTCATACTCGAACAGTAAACTATATTTTTTCAGACAACACTTAGACAGAAGACAACTATTTTTTATCCTGACTGAGTTTCACTTTGTTCCAAGATATGATTGGAACAATTGGAATGTGTGGGATTTTATCCGATTACCTGATGCAATATGGGCCATTTTTTATTATAGGCCTACGTTGAGTGACATTATCATTTCTTCTGCCTCTTCTATGATTTTGTCTGATCTGGATAGAACTAGCGCTGGTCCCCTGTGGATGTTTCCAACGACCTTCAGTTTGTAGCGGCGTATCTATGTAAAATGTACTTTAATGATAGCAGCTATTGTGATAAGGATGGTCGCGAGGGTCGATAGTAGCGCGTAGCTACGTTACCCACGAGTCAACACATCCGGGTGAAGGCCGTACTCCTTGGTCGATAGTCAGTATGTCACTACAATGTACTCCAGCCTACTGTCAATCCATAATTTACTCTTTAGCCTGCACCAGACAAGCGCAACGTGAATGGAGAGATGACAGGGACACGCAAAAGCTATACAAGTGACGGAGAACTTGTGTCCCACACACGCCCCATGGATTTTCTTCAAAGCGGGAAAAATTTAAATCTCAAGAGACGTTTCACAAATCGTATTTTCAAAGTTGTCAGGATATAGCTTAATATGTGCGTACCGACCAATTACTGGCAATTTAGATCGTGCTAAATTGGAACTAAACAATTTTAATAATGCAGGTGATTGATATGCGACCATGATGTTTGACCTTAAATTGCATTGTTATTAGTTTTTACGTAATATTTATTTGAACAGTGTTAAATCAATTATGTTAAAAAAAATTCATAAATATAAATAACAATTAAATAAATTAACGACCTTTATTTACAGACAATATAAAATATTTTATTTAGTATAACAAATTTCAGTGCCATTTTGTACTTTCATCAGGATGTTATGTTTCTTCAAAACAATTTTTTTTGTTATTCATGGTGAAAAAAAAAACTATATTTTAAATCACAAATTACAACATTTATTTGTTCTTACTTCTATCTTTAAATGTAATACAATATAATATTTAAAACCAAATCGTTAATTTTTAACATTAATTGCAATTTAAGAATAAATGTTACCAATCATAAGAGAAAATATGAACTTAAATGATTTCAAATTCAAGTTTATTTTCACCATGAATAACAAAAAAATTGTTACCATACATACATAATAACTTCATTAAAGTTCAGACGTCATGAAAGTACATCAATATACTGAAACGCCGTTACTATTTTTAAAAAACATTTTAAAATTTCTCTAAGTAAAAGTCGTTAATTTATTTAATTTATATTATTATTAGAAACGATAAAAACTAAAATAAAAGTATTAATGTATAGTAACTGAAATTAACGATTTTTAGATTTTGGCTCAAAAATTAACAAAGCTTTTATTGTGAAGATGAAGAAGGCTTAAGGCTTCTTCAATAAATGGTTTAAAGATACCAAAAAATTCTAATTATTTGTTGTTGTTTTTAAAAAAACTTTATTATTCAACATAAACATCAGTCATCATAATATTATAATTGCAGTTTAATTTAAATACTTAATATGTATACAGACGCTTCCTGTGTATTTCAAAGATTGTGTTATCGAGATGAGAAAGGAATACAAATATTGCGAAATAAGAATGACTGGAATATCGGGAAAGCAAGAGCGAGAAATGTGTTGCTATTTAACGAAGGCGTAGGAAAGAAAAATGAAGAACCCTCCGAAAAGTAAGAAACTCAGCTCGTCTTCAGGAAAACAGGGAAGGAGAATTACAGCTAGAGACAGCGTTTCTGACCAATCATACTGAAGCAGACTTCTTTAAATTCTGTCTAGCCCTAGAGCAACAGCTGTTCGGCTTTTCGTATTTGTTCGAAAAATACTGAACATCTGAACATTTTTAATTCATAATTCTACTTTTTCATTTGAACTTCAACAATCTCCCATACCAACAAGTTTTCTTTTTCTTGTTCCAAACTGTACACGCGTAAGCGGGGAGTGTAAAGATTTTTATTGGGTGACGTACAGTGAAAAATAGTTTCGTAGTGCAGACGATAAAATTTGTTTGATGTACAGCATTCATCACGGCTGTCTTCTAATTATCCATGCTTGAGAGGAGCGCGAGATGAGCGTCGGTTCATTTCCTGGAGCTGCTCCTCCCCGGATGCTGCGATGCTGTCTGTGACGAGGGCGGGGGCGGAGGCTCAGACGCCGAAAGACAAATTGACCATTAACTCCTCGGTTATACTGCCACTGTACAGCATGTCATTTCGTTGTTCCGATTACATTGTAATTTTATCGAAAATCAAATTGGTTTCCGTGTCCGATTAGCAATTTCAGCTCCCCGTTGTACATCCAGAAAGCATTCCCTCAGAGAATGAGAGGTATTAATTGGAGAAAATTAAAACGCGAGTCAAGGAAATGCGAAGGTGGTTGTAAAAAATCTAGTAAACAGTTTCTTTATGAATATAATCTTCATTGAACTGAATACAATTTATTTATTCCTTCGTAATATATTTTTATTTCTAGCTCCACAAAACATTCGTCTACAGCACAGAAAACTTTTTTATTCGACGGAAGTAAAAATTATGTTTATAAAATATTATTTCTATTTATCCTTAATATGGCAAAAAAAATTAAATATGCAAACATTTTTTTACTATTTATCAACGTTTAACTTTTCTTTTTATAATCTCTGACTACCTTGCACAATTAAATTAATAATTTTAAATATCTTTATAATTGAGGGTTCTCATCTGGAGAGAAATCAAATTAATTTAAATTATAATTTTTTTAATTGTCTGCTTTAACTTTATTAATAATTTCAAATATAAGATGTTAATCAATATTATTTTATATATAGTCTGAAGACAGCGGTAGAGAATGACCGCAGATACGTCAAAATCGAGAAATCTGAACCGGGTGCTCAACCGCGAAAAAATTATTAATAAGCTTACATTCATCAATATTATTCTATTTATTGAAAAATGTTAGCGAGGTTAAAGTCCGGTCAAGGCGCCAGAGTGGCGGTGCCTAATCCGTTGGCCTTCTGAGAAGTCACGTGTAGTTGAATAAGGGTGAAAATGGAAGCTGGAAGGAATTTCGTCCACAGCCACAAAAGACTCCTGGAGTTATTCGCATTATCCTTCAAATTTTTCAATCGCGATCGAAACATGTCCTTCTGGGAAACTTATCGATCTGGACGGGAATTTGAAGTTTAAGGGTACGTATACAGTCCAAGAGTGTGACTGGAATTGTTTGAGTTGGACGAAAATAGATACATATGAAGTTAATAGCTTTGTACCTTATACAAATGGACAGCTTCATTCTGGGAGAATTGTTGATTAGTAACAAACATGTAAACGTACAGAATTAAAACTGCGGCAGTTGTGAAACTAAGATTACATAAAATTGGCGCCTCAATTGGGGAACTGAAATTAGGATAGAGCAAGGGAAAAGTTCTTTATCACTAAGAAGAAGTCTCAGATTCGAATATACAAATGAGGCAGTGTGAGTATACTCAGTAAGGGAAGCTGATAAGTTCGGTTGGAACAGACAAATAGCAAAAACCTGATTACATTCAAAAAATTATGCCACAGAATCATAGTTATAAGGAGGTACAAACGACTAGACGGGCCAAACAACTCCCAATAACAAAAACAAAAGCGAGAACCGTGAAGATTCGTCTCACCTATTCTCAAAATTACTCGGTGCTTGAAGTTAGGAAGGTGGCCGATTCCATATTCCTTTTTTGTTAACTCGAGTGTGAGACTATTAATAAAATCCATCAGCGTACCTAAAGGTTTTCCTTTTCGTCATATACAGTTTATAACTTCCTGTGTACCCTGGTGACTCTCTAACGAGGTGTGGATGTTGACCGCTAATTCTGTAAACTATTCATAGGGCTGAAGGAAAATTGATTCCAACTTGGAAGCTCAGGCCTGAGTGATGCTCGTCCACCGCTTTGTACCAGAGCAGACTTCGCTGCGATTCGGATTCTTCATTAGTAGTCTCTTTTCCACGGACTAAAGAATAAAATATTTATCCTCCTCGCGAAGCGAATTCTGTCAATGGCAAAGGACAGACTATCACATTATAAAACAAGTTGACTCCAGGTAATTTATGACTCTGTATGATGTTTGGATATTTTCAACATCATTTTACCTGGTAAGAAGGTTTTATAATAACGTGACTTTTGGCATTAGACTGACACTCGGATTATAGGCAAAATGATGTGATTTTTTTAAATCAAGAATGAACACTTTAAGTATAATAAACCGGAAAAAAATTATTTCCTTTCACAATTCTAGGAAGTCAATAGAAGATTGTTAGAGTTATAAATAGGACGGAGAAAATAGGCGTTTTATTCTGACAGGAATATAATTAGGTTACGTGTAGCTATAGAGTGATTAAAACAATCTGAATTGTAAGACGATTGTAGCGTTTGTTGTGATAAAAAAATTAGGATAAAGCAGTGCAGTAATTGATACGAATCCGTTACCACCGACCATAAGGTTAGTAAAATATCATGCAATACGTGTTGAATACTGTTACATTATTGCATTAGATCATTAATTTATTAATGAATATGGTTAAGAGTTGGGAGTTCGGAGTAGTTCCACAACTGTTACAAGAAGTCGGCTCATTAATCCGCGGAAATAGTCGAGAGGCACGTACTCCGATGAAAAATACGGGATTAAAACTAGATAGACACTAGATAAATGTTGTCTAAGACTGAGAGGATAGAGCAAAGACCAAGTTGGAGTATCCAAAAGATTTTTATATTAACATTATACATTTCCTAGCCTCAAATCAAACGTCGTACACAAAGCGACAACATGAAAACTACAAGCTTTGTTTAATCCAATGATATGCATATATTAGAGAAAGTTACTCTGTCGTCACAAATATCAGAAAATTTATAATATTTGCTAAAGCCAAATTAAAAGAACATAATCAGTCTAAATATAATATAATAAAGTGATATAATGGAATTATCAGTTTAAATGAGAGATTGTCAAATTTACATTTATTAATAATTTTAAAAATGGCCTTTAGGAATGGATAAACAGAAAAGATGAGAAGCGAATATAATTTCAAGCTCTAAATTGAAACCTGCCATTGGAAAATGGAGATTTAGGTAGTGTAAAATATTAAAACGAGGACAAAAAAATTAGAAATAAATGTACTAAGCAATCGAAAATGAGCTGAACACATAATTCTAATGTTGATATGACGATTTGTCATTCTCCCCTGTCTGGTCTCTATCACTTCGTCTAAGTTCTACCGAACTAGAATTTCGTCTACCTCAATAGAACACTGAATTAAACGGTCTACTATCACTAAATTTCGTATCCAAATTATGAAAGGAGGCTACTCACTCGGATTGCGATGAGGAATTCGTCCATGTTAATGCTTCCGTTGCCGTCCTTGTCGAACCTGCTGAAGAGTTCCTGGACTTCTTGGGCACTGATCTCCATCCCCGTGTCATTCATTCCCTCGGTGAACTCCTCCAGGTTCAGAGCCTTGTTACCATCGTCATCCATGCGCCTGAATATCCTGCAACGATATTTATCTGTGTTTAGTTGCATATTATGAGTTAATTTGATGCATAATTGTAAAAAATATATTTTAAAAATTTGTCTGTTTGTCGATTAAGTTGATTGAAGGACAATGAAAACAAAATTATGACAAACGTTAACAATTATAATTTAATTTTGATACGTTTTTCAATAGAAGGGTAATTTCTTAACGCATGCTTGAAATATGGACCGTAAGCTGAATGATTTACGAGGCATAAGGAAGTAGAGAGAGAAAGAGGGACACAGTGCTTAAGTAGTAAAGCTGCTTTAAGCGAACTGGTAACTCTTGGGAATGGGTACCTATTTTTTGCAGCAGCGAGTCAAATAAAATTCAGGAGGGTGGGGATGTACGAAGAGAGACATGACGTGTTCTTTCATGTTTCCCCGTCGTCTTATTAGAATTTGTTCAAAGTTTTAGGACAACGTAATTAGAATTCTTAACATTAAAATTACATTATAAAATTTAATAATAATAAATAAAAGCAGAGTAAATATAGTAAGAAAAAGTGTGTTATATGAATTATAGGCTCTGATAACCGCTAATAATCGGTGACATTGTAACTGAAAATAAAAGTAACCAAATAGAGGCTCATGTTGAAAGTCCATTATCAGAAAATATGCAAAAAAAGAGACAAATGAAAATTATTTATTTGTTTCAATAATTTACAAGTTAAATAATAATTTATTACAGAAGTTTCGGTTCCTGTGTTTTTTGGAATGAATTGTTCCTGTATCGTGTGCCAAAAGCAAATCAATTTAGTTCTCAACTGAACTAAATTGATTTGCTTTTGGCACACGATACAGGAACTGTGAGCTATGATAATTTTCTAATTTTAATACGGAAATAAGATACCTGCCGAGTCCCAGGATACCCGTGGATCCCCTGCTGAGACACAGAAGGCGCAGCTTTTCTACAGGATCCTTGGTGATGGCCACGAGGCGCCTCGCCCTCTGGACCATCTCAGCCTCCTGGCGGGAACTCGCGGACTGCGGCCGGTTCCACATACCTGACGAAAAAAAACATCTTTCTCACTCTTAATTCTATAATTTTTATTATATCCTGCTCTGTTGCGTCGCCAACATCAGTTTGTGTGAGATCAGGACCGCATGTTATTTAGAAATAATAACTACTTTTACTAATTGCTAATTCAAGGAGGGACCTTTTTCTGGTTCTCATTTTACTAAAGTTATATTAAGAAAAGAGTAACGTTGAAGTATTGGCAATAAGGTAAAACCTTTTAGTCTGATTGGGTACGAATATAAGTAAACTCACCACAAGCTTCTCTTTCGGAATCATTACTCTTTTTACAATAAATACAAATAATTGTTCTTAAACTATGAAAAAAAAATTCTGTGGCTAAACATTTCTAAGATGACTATAGCATTGCAACAAAAAGTAAACGACAGGCCTAAGAAGATGTAGCTAATTGTGCACTCAACCAGTTGTTTAATGTATTTTCAATTGCTTACCAATGACTACTGAAAAGAAATTACCAAATCAATAACCCGACAACAAACCCTGTAATATCACAGACAGAATATTATAAAAGTATAGAAGGTCAATGTTCACTATTAGACTCCACGGTCTGGAATGAATTGATGAGAGTTATGAAAGTCTATCAGGTGTCCGGACACTAATAAATATATTCTTAAGTATGAAAGAGTACCTCAGGAGCAACTAAGGTTAGATTAACGAAATTGGCTGCATCTATAGATAAGTTCTGAAACAAGGGCGAGGCAGGGCGTGGTCATACTCATATTATCGAGTGAAGCATAGGGTCAGACGTCTCGCCATCTTTTTTCCCCCAAGCAACGGGAATTTACGAGCCTACAATTTTACTCGGGAAGTTACGTTCTATTATGCAGATGATGATGAAAGTCAAGCTATTATAATCGGAAGTTTGTAGTTAGGTTAAAAACTAAAATTTTGGGTATAATGCATACCCGAATATGTAAAAATTAGAATGTTGATGGTGACAATATGTTTACTGCCACATACTTGTGTGAATTATTTTTCAAATTTTAGTGACGATATACACATATCACTGAATTAACATTGTCAACGAGTTACCTGAATATCCCAAAATAGTATCTCTCAATTACATCACACTACAGTTTCCAGTTTTCGAACTAAAATAATTGTTTTTCATATAATTTTTTTTTTCATATTTGGAACTAAACCTCGTCAAATACAGACTCGTGAAAGTCAAAATTTATATAACTATACACACTTCTCATAAATAATACATAAATATTAAATTCATTCATAAGGCAACCAGCATATGTGAATTAACCACATAGTTCCGTGATCTTTTAATTGCATAGATAGTATTTTAAAATATTTTATTCGTAATCTATCGTGAAAATAATATTAAAATTTTAGTATTTGAATAGATGTTTATGTGATTAATGAAGGTAATTAATTATATTTATATCAAATAAATCATCAGAAACAGAGAACAACTATAAACTTATTATTTTGATATAAACACCTGTGGGTGTATTATTAAATATTATACACAACTTTTGGTTAACATCAACTACCATACTGATATTATCTCAAATAACTTAAATTTAACAGCGTAAGAATGTATTATAATTTCACCTAACAAAATTAATTTTTTAATATATTTTAATGTACTCAAATTGTTTAATTATTTTTTGAATATATATTTTAACTTGTCAAAAAAATGGTTCGTTATTTTTTTAAAAAAATTATTTATTTAAAAATAAAATCTATTTTTTTAACTTGATTCTACATGATTTTTATCCATTCTGGCTTAAAATAAAATCTATTTACCATATTCGAAAAATTATTTATTAGGATTTTGAAATGATAATTTCCAGGCTGAACTGTAATATTCCCCATAACGATAAAATAAATTTGTTTTACGGCGTTTGTAAACATTAACAATAATAATTTTAATTTAATATATTTTTTCTCTACAAATTTGTTAAATAGTTTCGTTTCGTTACAATGATAACAAGTTCATACAACCATTTTATTGCGAAATATTTTCATTGCACAATTCATATTTCCTCTGAAATAGTTTACTTAATAGAAATATAACTCGAGTTTCTGTCAGCAAACTACTGAATGGTCACTTCTTTCTGATTAAATTGTAAATATCAATAGTGCAAGAAAACAAAACAAGATTCAAACCTCGACGAAGAGGTGTAACCATTATAAAAGACAGGTTATAATATGCAAATAAAAAACAGGTATATAATTGGTACTTCACAAATTCTTCAGTTACCGATTATTAGGTTTAAAGTTGAATTTAGCAATTTTTAAAAAAAACAAGTGCATATCCGATTTGAGGACCTGTGGTAAAAGTGCATTAGACGTTAGATATTCGAAATTAGAGGAGGTGTTTTCTTCCATAGACAACCAGAGTCAAATTAACACTACGAGCCGAAGGTGTCTCACGTGTTGCATCCACGAAGTGGTGCTCTAATTTACTTATGAGGAATACAAATTAAAAATTCTTAATATCTAAGTTCAACGTCTAAATTTTTTTGCAAAATATAATTCACTTATACCAAGCGTTGAATATATATATATATATATATATATATATATATATGTATATATATATATATATGTATATATATATTATAAGAAAAAACTGAATAATATTAATTTTTTGAAATCAGTCAGTTCCAGGTTAATTACTAATGCTAGCAAAACTCTTTATATCAGCTCTCTTCCTCATTGATGGCCCAGAGTATTATCCATCTTTTATTTCAGATTCCATTCATTAAATATGGTCTAATATATTGTAAATAATATCTTAATGCTGATAAAATAATTAGTAAATATGTAACTATATATTTTGTCAAACCAATCAATTTTGAGTGCGGTAAAATGATTTGAATTTCGTATTATTGCGACATGTCTCAGAAAATTTCACGTTTAATATCGACGTAGAGTGAAACACTCGCAAACATCTAGTGTTCTTGTAATGCTTTACAACAGTACAACGCTACTCGTTATAACATATATTTATAATTTACAATTCAGACAAATTTCTTTAGGTTCATTTCCCTCAGATTTTCCCTTTTATTTGTGAATAATAAACCATATTCTTACCTGTGTGGTTTATTAAACGGTTCCACTCAATCTGAAGAAACTCATAGGTTCTTTTCAGATATTTTGTTCATATTTCTTATGAAGCTGCTATATTACAACTGCGATAAATGATTATTATTATTTTCTCTTTTATTTTGTCAAAAGAGAATATATAATGGATTTGAAAGACGTTAATATTCCACTTATTCACAGATTTATAAGTTGTATTATGGAATAAAGTCCTACAAGATGATTTTAATAACTTTACATGCCTTAAAAAATACCAGATTAGTAATTAAACTCTTTGCAATTTAAGAGAAAAAATATTCTGTATCACTGTCCCAATTAATAAACTCCAATAAATGCTGCCAAATGTAAAATAATTGTCCTCCTGTTCTGGAAGACTTATTTTCACTCCGTGTATCAGCAAAAAGTTATCCTTTCATATAATGAAATAAACTTGGGCTGTAATCAGGCAATCACATCACATTTTACACGAAAATTACTGTAACAAAATTTTTTTTACTTACTTTTATAACGGTGAACTTCTATAAATGAGGTTAATCTCAATCTAGAGGATTACCGTTTATTTAGAATCTTTATAATTACTAAACGTCCTAATATACTTCTGGAAGTAAGGTTAATTAAATTTCATTTAACTTATGAGAAGTTCCAGGGGATTTGCCATTTTTCTAATTAATATAATGTTGGCTAGTACGTAGAATGAATTAGTAAATCAGCAAGCTATTCAGCTGTTTATTTAAAAATAAATCATTAGGAAACTGGTCATTTATTGACCTGAATTAAGACGTACACAAAAATAGATTTGCATTGAAATAAGCTAGTATTTATATAGTCTCCATACTGACCCAGTTAACAGTCCCTTGCATGAGCCCCTGTCCAGTGGACAAACCTGCGTGTCTGCGCATTTGCGTGCGTCAATGTTTATACCCGTACGTGGAAATAGGTCAATTATATATTCACACCTCCGGGACTATCAGTTTGTCATTATCATTCAAAATTTGTCATACTGGTCAGAATTTGCCACGCGTTACACCCCCACGATTACAAAATCTCTTCTGAGCTGATTTTCAGGCTGACAACAGTCAAACGTGGCAGATTACTTTACCACACGCCACCTGCTAAATATTTTCACAGCTTCGTCGTGTCCCAGATCTACACAACACAAGTTCTCGTGCTTGATGTTCTATCTGAGAATTTATCCCTCTCGTGGAAAATTATGAATAATAATAGAAAAGAACCTGTACCAGACGTTCCTGCAAATGACATAACCTCACTTTTCTATCTGAAATCATCCGACGGGCGCTCACACGTGAGTCGAAAATATTTCGTGAATCGACGAATGTAGGTAACCGCGTGACTGTGTCCGCACTTACGGTGGGATGTCTCCTTCCAAGGCTTCTTCAGCATCGCCGTGCCGTCGCCACGAAGCCTGAGCTCTCACTGGCCGTTCAACTCTGCGCTGGCCAATCGATATGGCAACAAAGACACGTGCTGCCACGAAGTCTGCATCTCCCAGTGAGAAAATATCTGCCGCAATACGCCCCCATCATACTCACTGACGGTGTGGAAGATAAATTTTAAAAAATAATAATAACGGTATCTACTTTCACTCAGAATTTATACAGAAACATGATACGCTGCATTACATTGGATGGAAGACAATATGATACTCTAAAACTTTACGATAAAAAGTAGTCCTATTCTTGTAATCTAATAATTATAGGGGTTGTATCCGACCACCCGTATAACCCTTTTTTCTCGTAAACTCTATCACACTGGTAGCTCGCGAAAAAAATATATATAACCGAACAATATGTAAATAATCTGATATTTTCATTTCCGGGAGCAATCCACAAGTATCCGTACGCATTTTTGAAATTTTAAATAGTAACATGGTCGAGTTAAGTATTATTGTTTATTACTGTAAAGAAAGTACTGTTACTAAAATAAATTATTCAATCTGTTCTTGTTTTTCTCACAAAAAAGAAAAAAAAGAATGGGTATCTTCTGACTGAAAAATGTATGTAGTTATTAATCGCAGAAACCCCAAATTTATAACCGACTACGTGCTGAACAACTATAATATAACTTCGCACACAACGAAACCAGTTACTCAATATCTAGCAAAAATCAGCGGGTTCCATAGTCCCCAAATACTAACATAATAAGAATAACATGTCAATCCTCTCAACAGTTCCATGATTTTTCTATTAATTTTGGTATCTCCTTGCGAGATGGACTTCAGGGAATGATTAGCAGGAAGAAGGTTTCCCGGGGAAGTCTAGTGCGTAGGGGTAATGGCCTCAACTGGACTGCATGAGAAATACATCAAGTTTGATTAATTTCGGGTCTGATCGCGATGTTTTAAAGATAATACCAGTCTAACCGATCATTCAGGAAGAAGAACAGAATTTTATTATCAGCCATATCGTCGGTGTATTATTCTTCACTGTCTTACTTTCATAATATTCTCATTTTCGTCATCTCCTTCAGTATATTATTGAATTAACGTGTTGTGGCTTGGGAATAGCTGAAAAGTGTTACATGACCCTCTCAAATAGTAATAGAAATACAAGTTTAAATGATTTGTTTTCTTAAACATGCGAAACGATGCTAAATAAATTAAATTTCGTGAACCCCCAGACCTCAACTCAAAATAATTCATAATTATTTTTTTAATCAAGCAAGTTTTTTCGTACTCAGTTGTGCGGGTAATATTCAAGTAGTGTGAATATTATCCAAATTCTCTCCTCCATTTTTTGTACTAGCCGTAATAAAATAATACTTTTATAAATTGAATGATACATTTGTTTAATGAATCTGGAAGGAGTTTGTCTTCGAATGTTCATAGAAGAAACAAAATGAATGAACATTAGTGTCGGTACAACCATGCTGCAGCTGATTCCTTACATTAACTTCTTCAGTTCCTTTCTATACAATTGTAAATAGTCCTTTTCTAAGAGAGAGACAACCTTTTTTTTTGAAACTTGACTGTCTATAACCTTAAACTTCGCATTAAATTACTTCACACTTGATCTGACAAAGATACGTTGCCAAGCCTATACATCATCATAAATAGAAAAGACATGGTTGCTAACATAAACTGAGCTCAATAATTTGACGATACCACGTTTTCATTTTATTGACAAATGAAAAATAAATCCGGCACGAAAATTTAATAATGTTTATAGAGAAGCTTATGTAATTCTGGTAAGTAATTTTTGAGAAACCGGAAGGTTGTAATAAGTTGGTGTTACTGGTCGAATGCAAAATTCGATAAGGCTCCCTTGTATTGTTAGGAAGGCAGTGTGTTGCGGGATCCATCCGTCAAAGTCGCCCACTTCCCACGCCGTCACACAACTTCGATCGCTCATCATATGGTAGAAGAACTTGCATTTTCTAACACTAGAGAAACGTGATCCTTTAGCTGTGGCAGAATTAAATATAAATATCACTATTGCAAGGCATATTTTCTTTTAAAACACAAAAGTAGCCATGATCCATAAAATCTGTTGAGACACTGGACAAATTCCTCCGAAATTTCGCTCGAATTATTTCGAGCAGCCGAGGAAAATCATAGGGGGGTTTTCAAATACGTTCACAGAAAATGGGTGGAGGTAGGACATTGTGCTCTCATGTAGATTTAATCGAAAACGACTTCTATTCTTTTCGGGGTCGTTGAAATGATTAGTGACAAACTACCGATGACGTTAATGTGCAATTTCAGGAAATAAGGTGCGGTGAGAAGGGGTGAATGGTAAAATGTCCAAGTGACCGGATCTCTGCGTTCGCTAAGCTGATTGGTAACATTTCCAATGACATTTAAGCACAAGTTGAGACAAAGAGAACACGCTAGAACTTTCTATGAGGCTTTGTGTAAAGAAGATGCCTAGAAGATGACGACAGAGCTTTTAGTCGTCGAAACGTTGCGTTCAACAATTATGCAAAACCCGGTTGAGCTCCGAGAACAATATATTGAACAACTGCACCGGGAAAGGCTTCAATCTTTGAAGATGCGACTACCTTAGCAGATCCGATGGATCTCACATTTAGTTTGAAGAAAATAAAAATTCCATTGATCACGACCAGAAAGCCACAGGGCAGTCTATTAAATACTGCGGAGTGGATTTCAGATCGTCATTTTTCTCTCATGAACTACCCTATAGCGTTGGATGAAAGGTGGGTTAATTTATTATTACTCCAGGTGCTGAAATAAATGTTTTGAGTTACGTAAATATTATAGCGAAATTATAAAATACTTTATTATTTGTGTTCGGAACCTAAATATATGTAAATAAAATTACTTCTGTTCACACATTAGATAAAATTAATTCCCTCATTTTTCTAATACTGATTTGAAGAAACAAATTTAGAATATCCCGCAAAATCCAAAGAATTATGGAACAGAAGGGAAGAGACTTTGGAAATTGTGAAGCTACAGTTTAGGACTAAAACGGTTGTAGAGTATACTAATCATAATATATCAATTACATATTAAACAGAGGAATTGTGTTTTATATTAAAATGCCCCTCCTTTATTCTGCTTGAAATCCCGAAATTATCGCTACATGTTGACAGAAATGTTGTTTTTAAGCACTTGACTTCTTCCAATTATGATATTCTCTGTACTATCACCGTAAACGACGTGTTCTGGCGTTGTAACTTCCCAATCCATGGAAAAACTTAGCTGAACACAATCCTAACGTTCTTGAAGCACGAAGAATGAATTTCTGGTACCAATTGTTAATATTCTTGAAAAATTTCATCTCCCCATTAACAATCGAAATGTCCAAATAAGTGCATATGAGATCACGTTCTTATTAAATTTGTTTTCTATCTTTAAATAAGTTCACGAATGTATTTAGTACTCACTTTGTCACAAAAAGTGAGCGCACCTTACGATATGCAACCTGGGCAACACCGCGCCGCTCCAACTCAAACTCGGAAAATCTCACGAAAGCAAGTCACTTCATTTATTTCGTGTTAAACGATTAAATTCCCCTGTAATTCTCAGTAAAACTGGAAATGAAAACCGAGGGTGTGGTTGAGCTAACGAAAATCCTTAATTTAATAATATATATGAAATCGATTGACAAATGCGAAGAATAAAGGCATAATAATGTTGAAAAATAAATATAACATTGACTGAAGAGGCCTCCTCGATTGTATAGGTACTATCAAACTAACAGTACAGAAAATAATGTAATACAGGTGGAGTTGATTATAAGGACAATATCTATTGAATGAATGGCAAAGTTGTATGTGATCGTAAAGCTTCTGTAAGTCGTGGACATTTGAACTAAGGCGATCGTAGTGCTGGCTTCTTGAGATACACCAACCAATAGCAGCAACGTGTCATCGCAACGATAAACTCATGAACGTGGACCTTCACGTTCGACATCAGTCGGCTAACTGATAATAAATATTATAAAATTCTCTGGAACGAAGTATCCTATTTTTCTCTCATATATATATATACACTACTTCAGTTTATATATATATATATACTTCTTTTCCAGATTGCGTCTTCTATTTCCCACTTCCAAGTTTTTTTCATATTCGTCATTAGGCAAAACAATCCTTCAACCATTTCACCCCCACACTTTTCGAGATTCATGTTACGTTTCTAACCTCTGGTAATGTCTGATGTAGTTTACATATTATGGCGAAACAGGGTATTCGTTGTAATTTGTCCTCTCTGCGCGTCAAACGCGTTTTACACTTACTCTACAAAACAAACTAGTTACTTTCTGAAAAATCAACCAATTTTAGTAAATCTACTAAGACTGATTGATATTTTTGGTAATTTCTTAATTATATTGTTTCCTATTTTTTATCAGTTAATAAAGAAATAGCAAGATGAATTTCTTCAAGTTATTTATTTCAATGTATGCGTTTTCCATCATCAGTTTCGTAATCCAAAATATTTTTGTTCAAATTTCCTACGATAAAAAAAGTTTAAATACTTATGTGTAACCATGTTAACGACGACAATAACATAATAATTTTAAATTAATAAAAAGGTTATAAATGAGTTAAATTGTATATTTTTACTGACGGAAATTTACACAAAAATCTAATTATAACTTGAAAATGTAAAACGACGAAAGCTTTTTTCAACTTTGAAATAAATCATTTGAATTAATTAATCTTGTTATTTCTTTACGAGACTGAGATAAAAATATGGGGATCTACAATTATGACAAGTTATTTTTCCGTTTTCCTAAACCGTAGCCTTTCGATGTTAACGACAGAAATGATTATTTTATTAATGTAGTATGACATTAAAAATATAAAAATTTTAACTCGTGAAGCTATAATTATTAATATTTTTCATAAATTTTAGTGAAAATAGAAATATTGTGTTATGTATTCTGGGGTATTGAAAACAGAATGTTTTTTTTACATGAGGTAATTTCGTACCTTCGCTGGGATGCTTTCACGAAGATTTCAATTTTTTATTATGTCTATATATTTATCGCAGTGTGTTGGGAATAATATCCAGGTAATTTTATAGTTGTCTGCAGCCGAGGTTAAACAAGAAACCCGAACGACCGCAGTGTTGCGCTCATCTTTTGGCGTCATTCCAGCCATGGATATTGACGCATCCACGCAATGGTCCTTCCAAGGGACGATGGGCATGGATTCCGGGGAACGTTCACCGAATGTAAATGCAAGGAACGGTAAGTAATCTAGACCAGTTCCACGAATCTTATCACCGGATGCGCCAGCGGTACAAACCGGATATGATTTGCGACGAATGCGGGTTATGAATCATTGGAACGTAAATAATCGCCTACGATGTTGTTATAACATGAGTTAAACAAAAAGAAACAGATGTCACGCTTCGCCCTAGAATTTCCTCGGAAAGCGCTTGTTGTCCAACAAATGTTTGAAATTGATTAATAATTCAGTCGCCCAGTGCTCAATACAGCGGTAAGATCGATCTGAACCAACTCTTCACTGCGTTCAGTATTGAAATTAATTAAACGAAACAAACAGCTGCGTAAAATGTCTCGACTTATTTCTTTTAACATCGGTTGTGCAAATTACTTTATGTAGAAAATTTAGAATATTTAAATTCTGACAGTTGGTGTGATTTCTTTCTTCACTACTACACGGCCAAATCACAGAAGCAACGTTCCACTTTTATTAATGCTATGAACCAGGGCCATCAAATACTTGTATTCATACGTCGTGCCCAAAAACCGATTTCTTTTCTTTCCGAATCGAAGGAATATGTTTAAACTAAATGGGTGAATAATTTTTTTAACATCACGGTGATATTTCCAGGGCTCATAATAGTGCAGAGATTCGTAAGAATCGCCAAGTTTGTATATATTAATTTTCAAATATGTCTGGCTTGAGGTTTGCTGGATTTTCCAGGTTTCCTTTCTTTCATAAAAGTATTTTGACACTGACGTTATTCAGAAAGCAAGCGAAAGGCGTTGGTTCTCAACTTATCTGCAATATCCGTGTTGCTAAAAGTTCGAGATAACGTGTCTTATCGTGACTCGCTCTGAATTGTATACCGCAGCGATATCGATTATCCTCAATACCGCCAGAATTGAATTGACGCTTAACGCTGGATTTATGGCGTAGATCTCTCAAAAAAGTAAATCCGTAAAATTCCGCTCTTTGATTGCTGCTCTTCATTAACCGAATATTTAACTCTAGCGCAATGTCATACTCGTCATCTTTTCCAAGTGAGATTTTCTATTAGATTTTGTCTCCGAAATCAATTCCTCTATTAGCAGTATCGTAAAAGAGCTTTTGATTGGTTTTGTATCCAAAATTCGTTAACAAATGAGTTACTTTTTCAAGTGTTCAGTCCACAGACTTGCATCTTCAGTTCAAGGGTTCGCCCGATGTATGCAAAAGGCAATGTAGCCCATAAATGGGCGCACACGCCGACTATCGCTATAAAAATCAATTGAGGATCCTCTAAATTGATTGTGATCAGACCATCAAATGATATCAGGGCTAAATTGTGGCAACCACACCAAAGCGTGGCCTATAAACGTCAACGAATTTACTGTAAATTAAACAGCGGAGTACTTTTTCCGTGGTCTTTAATGACAGTAGTTAAGACTCGTAAGTGAATGATCTACGAGTCCTGAAGATAGGATGACTTCATCGCAGAACAGTTTTCTTTTAACATCTATGAAGACTACAACTAGAACTACAACTTCAGGTAAAAAAAATTTTTAATTATTACTGATATAGTCCAATTTTCTCAAAATATTTCAAAAGAAAAAGTTCTGGCGGCGTTACTGAAAATTTCGAAATGAATAGCAAACTCCTCCATTGTACATCACGACTTCTCGAAGATGAAGTTTTTCCATCTGTCTTGATGTGGAATGTGTGTCTGAAAAGAACTTCGGCAAATGTTAATTCGTACAAAAGATTTTCGCGTTAAGGAAATGATTCCTTCTCGCCGTAAAAATCGTAGGATAATGTCCCAATATTTCAGTTACAGTATACGAATGCACGGAGATTCGAGTTCATAAAACACCCCACCACGACTTTTAGACTATCCCATAAACCGCTGAGACAAAGTCGTATTATTAATTACTTCAGCTTATTATTTGCCGTAGTTACAGTATAAGGTTACAACGTCTGCAATTCAAGATACATAATGTGCATGAAAGTAAAACACGAGGCAACATCGATTCTCCGTACTATTGAAATACATAAATGAAAATAATTCTGACCCATGACATTATTTTTCAGAATTATTTGCTTTGAGGAAATAACTCTTGCGTGGGAATAACGGACGTCGTAGGAAAAAAATTCCGATAAGAAACTCGGCCCGTTTATTTACGATTCATTTATTAAAACTAAAATTGATTAAAAATTCGACTAAAGGAGAACTTACGTAGAAGGCTACTGTCAGTGAGCTGTCGCAAGCTTACCTGTAGATCTCTGGGCGAGCAATGACGATTTCGCCGGCAAGTAATGTCACCATGGAGACGCTCGGCGCTCTGATAGGCTAAGCCGCGCTCCAATCACACACACTCCAATCCTATACACACAATGTTATTTGATTCATATATATATATACATATACATATATATATATATATATATATATGTATATATATTATAATTTTACCACATATCAGAACAATTAAACAGCAGGTACGATTTAAAAAAGTAAAAAATCTGAAGATAAAATATTTGTATGGTTTAAAAACAAATCCAATATTACAAACATATAAAGTCATACTCCACAGAATCTGCATTCAAGTCCTTATAATCATAAGTGCATAATATTCTGCTCTCAACATTCCGAGAAAGATTTGTACAAAAGTATTTCATTTTGAAACAATGTTCCATTAATCATACAATTTAGTAAAAAAAAACTTGGGGTACGTAGACGAGACAATTATGTTTTCTGCTGAATAACGATGGGATACGGAATGTAATTTTTGAAAACAGTGTTATGTCATTAAAGAAGACCCTTCACGTTCAAAGTACATCTCCATAATATCATAAATATGATTTTTTTTAATTCCAGTATTTTCAGTGTACAAGTTTACAAAAACGTCTTTCCCTCGTGTTACCTACACCAAAAATTAAGAGTTTTGATACTAAGCGGTACGCATTCTTTTAATAATGAGGAACTAAATTTGTTATATTTGAAATTATGTTTAGGTTAGCAACCCTTTATAACAAGATGTGATTTGCATTAAGTGCATATTTACCATCTGATTTCACTTATAAAATAAAGACAGACTTACTAAACAATCCATAAACTTTGTTATCAAAATTAAATCAACAGAATGAAGTGACTTATTATATTTTTATTTTTAATATTCTTGTAGACTTCACAGAATTGAATTCTGATATACGAACTAGTGAAATGTATTTGAAGACTGAACACATTAAGCCAAGAAATCATATATTTCTTATTCTATTACAGATGTGATCGATACTGATTTAGAATGGACATTTAGAATGAGAGAGCTTCTCAGTACTATTAATTCTAAAATGGCAAAATAATATATGACAATGCAAACGATTCGCTGTCGTAACCGAATACTTTGTTGCTGTACTCTAATTCGGGGAACATGCGGTTGACAAGGAGTGTCTGCTCTGCTCCTTCCGTATGCTGCTTTCCTCACTCACCTGGTTTACTGACGTCTCTGACCTTCCGGTTTCGCTGCCTTATCTAACATTTCTCATCAAGGCAAAATTGCTCGCGGCTCCTCCAAGAACGCGACGACTCTCACTACTTGCTTACGGTGTGAAGGTATATAGGCCTATTACTGCTTCACGCTACTTAAGGAAAAGGTCCAAAACAGAAAAGTTTGCGGAGCAATTACTAAACTAACCCTGCACGTGAACGAAAATATTACTTGACCTTCCTGGACATTTGTGTCAACAATATTACGATGCATTCAGAAGCAATCGTCCAGCCGAAAAAAAAAATATCTACAAAACTGTATCTTCGATTCTCCACAAAACCATAAATTTTCTGTGCTAAACAGACAAAACATGGTCAAATTTATTGTGTCTCTATATGGAAAGAATTATTTTGAAACTTTTTACAAGACCAACTCATCCATAACAGCATTCTCACATTTAGAAATTGTACATAAATGTTTCCACGTGTATCGAAAGTCGGCAAGTGAAAATCTTTTATCGATACGATAAAATATAATGTGGAGCAACAACCAAACTATCGCAATTTATTATTTACTTAATGGAATGTGCTGTATTTGAATATAAGTGCAAAAATATTGGGTTGTTTCTTTCGTTTATGTGATATCGAAATCTGGTGATGGATTTCATGGAACAGAACTTTAAGTCTAGTATCTCTTAATCGGACGACTATCACGCAGCAAATACCCCTTTCAAAGTCTAAATATTGACAGCTTGATTTCTATACTGAGCTAAATTTGTACACGAACAGTCGTCGCCGAACTTTCTTCTGTTACGTGAGTAGCTGTACGAACCATCTTCATGCTTCGATTGCCGCTCCTCCCAAAGTATTTCCTGTTTGTTTTAAGAATAGACTACTTAGCTTCAGACGCTGACTTTAAGAGAATAAGCACTTAGCATACAATGGCACGCTACTATAAATGTCCTCAATCGGACGCGCGCCTCAATTAAACTCAAAAAAGAAGTACCCGCAGTCAAGTAACATAATTAGATGCCGTTTTCCGGGAGAATTTGTTTTCCGGACAGACAAATAAAACTTGTTTCAGTTGAAAGATCATGTATAAGATTAAAACAAAAGCTATTACAAAACTGAGCCGTAAACTCAAACTGTACACCTTGCATTTCAGCAATAAAGGATGCACTTCTATATTCAGACGCGAGAATCTCAAGAACGTTGCCGAAGGGAACAACCTGATTATCCGAATTTGTGCTTCGCTGTCATAACGTGACAGAGACGCTTTTCTGTTAGCCTCCGGCTCTTTCAGAGAAATTCAGTAATGCATATACACGGAGGCTAATTAAAACTCATAATTTTAAATAAACAATATTACTATTTCCCTCAGTCTGCACAGATGTTATTTTCATTATTAAGTAATAATGCATTTAATCCATCACAAATACAAGCCAATTACATTTTACTATACTCCCATAGACCCTTCTTTGCTTCTGGTGAAAAAACTGAAAACCAGTCTTAGGAGGGAGTTGTCAAGATTTGCAGTTGATGAAATTGTTGAAGTTGTACACCTGAACCTAGTAAAATGAAGATCTATGCAACCATCATTTGACAATGTAAACCAGAATTTACTTATAATAAATTATAATTATACAGTATTAAACATATGAAAACCTTGAAATATTTCACAAATAGAAATCAGTTCATAGAATATTCTTTCCAAACATACATGGAATAAATAAATTTATCCGGTCACAATAGGGGTTGATTATAAAGTGAGTATTAGAGTGTTCAATATTAGGGTCATTGTTATTTATAATTTATGTCAGTGGTACACAAAAAACAGATACTCAAAAGATATATTACCTTATGTTGATGATACAAAACTCCTAAATTGGATTATCCAACAAGGTTCTTTCCTGGTCAATTTCATGAATGTACGTGTACAACCCAGTTGAAAACCTTGGAGAAATTCATTCATGAGATATTAATGTCAGCCACTCAAATATATATATACACACACATAACTACTAGTTTTTCCCTTCTTTATTAATGATCCTTGTCATTCTCAACCCGTAAAGTGCAACTAATATAATTATACAAATTTAATTATTTCAGAATACAAATTTAACATATCTCCATACAAAAGTATCGGCTGCATTAAAAAATTTCGATTTTAGGTTTAGCGCAACTCTTATAAAAGAAAAGTTGATTCACTTTGTAACAGAAAATAATAACATTGTAGCTATTAAAATTTCAGATCATCCATCTTTCCTAGGAATACATATTGACAATGAATAAAGTAGTATTTGTCTGCCTATCAAACTTACCATTTGTTAAACCATATAACATCCCATTTCCAAATAAAGGATATATTACTTATTCTGCCTACTCATCTAAAACAATAATTGAATATTTACAGCACTATTTAACTTGAAGAAATCATACTTAAAATATTTGGTGTTGGGTTAATATTGCCTACATATGCACTTCTAACTCAGTCCTAAATATACCACTGCTTAATGGCTGCTATGAGCATCTCAGTCTATTAAATGATTAAATTTATAGTCACATGATATATAATTTTTGCACATCTTTTTCATAATCAGAACTTCATACTTGTAGTCTAACAGGTCACAGTCACAGGATGTTAAATAGTGCTCCTAACCATAATCATTCATAGATTTTTGTGAATAAAACCGGAATGCATTGAATAGTTCATCATCCTCTTCCAGACATCAAATTATGTTGAGATTATGTCAGAAATCAACTTGACTATTAAAAATATATGTCAGGAAATCTAGCCAAAACATTTATTAATGGCTGTAACAAAAATTATTTTCAACCTATATATTTTAAAGTGGCCAAATCAGAGAAAATCAAAATCACACAGTGCTTCTTCACATTTTCTGTAGAAGTCATCAGGAGCAAAACAGTTCCATGAAATTAAACATACAATACATCCATATATTATTTTCAACTAAAATATTGCTGTTTATATAATTGAAATAAAGAAATTTTATCATCACTAATGTCAATAATGACACCAATGATTTAAATATTATCAACATGGTAAGTAGAGAAACCAGATCGACATTAATAATTAAATTTTATTGCAAATAAATTCAATTAAACATTCAAAACCTGAATGTCTTCCAACATAAATTTATTTATTATCACACATTTAGTATTAATAAAGAAAAGGAGTTGAAAATATTATTGAATTGATGCTGTGGCAGATAAACATATTAAATGAGAATAAACCTTCTCTGTACACAGATTAGTAATGTCTGATAACATGCTCAATATTTGTCACGTTGAAATTAATCACATTTTATATAACTGCATAAAGCTTTTAATTCCCTCATTTGTTAATTGTTAAATACTTTACTATTTTATCTTAATTCTCACATTTCAGTAATCTCTGAATTCATTTTACTTCAATACTCTCAATTTTTTGTCATCTTTACATGATTTAGATCTTCTGAACATATCATGTTGTATTCAGTGAAGTATCTATATTGCCACAACATTAATGTCACACACTATTGTGGGGTGCTAATATATGGCCAAAAAGAAACAAAACCATCCCAACCTGTATACAACCCCAAATATCAGATGCCAAAATGTAACAAATGTAAACAATGCCAAACTATCACAGATTTATTTTCACACATGCCCCTGGTTCCTTGACCATGCTTGATTTGCTATTCATCATTAACCTATTCAGTGAATAGTTATACTGAAATATGATCTCATAATTGCCACTTAATTTGATATTAAAGGAAAATTCATTTCAGTAACAATATATTTTTGTATTTTGAATAAATGTTGGATTAAGTCCTCATCCTCATCCTTTTCATTTTCATTTTTTTGTCTCCAATAAATAATTGAATGCTTGAAGAGAATCTCAATTAATTGGTTCCAATTGGAAGAGACATTTTTTTTTGGTTTTTCACAGTCTATGTTTGAAAAATATATTAATGGAGAGGAGAATGGCATTATGATGTCAATAATAGCTATTTGCCTACAAGGATAGGGGAATGAATCAGAGTTATAACATGAGAGTTCAATTACTGCAAACAACTACAACAATTTTATCCATTTATATAAAAATTCCTCTCAATATCATATCAGTACAAAATAATCATTTATATCCGATATTGAAAATTTAATGCATTTTCTATATTTACATTTACTACTGTATTGTAATTATAATTGTCTTTGGCTATACAAAACTATTTCTTAAGTTCTTAATGTAATTCATTTCAGTGGGGTATCATGCTATTTTACAAAATTTAAATAGGAATTCTGTTCACATAGTTATAGTAGTTATGTAAACAATAAATATTTTCTCTTAGAGTTCAACAATGTCCCTCTTCGTTGATTATGAGCTTATATCTGCTAGATCTGCCTAACTCATCGAACTAATACACATAAAATTTGAAAACTGTAAACATGTTTTTCTTTAGATACATCACAAATAATTATCAGATAACCCATTGGGGGTTTATATGAATGACTACATTTTTCTTTCCATATATGTGTGTTTATATCAATGTATAATGTATCATTTTTATGTCTCTGTGTGCAGATAGTTTGAAAGACATTTAAATTTATAACTCTGGTAATTCCTATGCATTCAGTTCTTCATATTCTTTCCAGGTCAAATATTTATTCATAGGTAGATGAACTAATATGTGACATTACATTTCTTTGTTGATCTATAAAGTAAATTTCTACATTTACTGACAAATGTAAACATAATAATATTGGCTGTTTTATTAATATTTGTAATTAGGTTAATGCAAAACTAAATTATTTATCTGTTAAAATTAACCAAGTTATAAAATCTTTAACTGTTATTCAGTTTTTTACTGTTATACCCACTGTAAAAAATATAGTTTTGTCAGTTTGCACATATATATTATATTTTTATTTGTCTATTTTCGTACACCATATTGTGTAATGCCCTTATTGATATTTTTAATACATTAGTATACAACAGATATTATGTGACCCATTCAGTGCATACAACCCTTCCTTTTTGTTATGCTGTTAGCTGCTGTGAATGTTTCTTAATTTATTTTCTAATTATGATTACCATTTATTATTTTCTCAGACAATGTGTTTTAATAAATCTGTAAATTTACTGCTTATTTTACATTTCATATGTAGCTGATAATTATTTTCATGCAAGTAATCAGTTACTGTTGTTATTTCTAAATCAAATTTGAATAAGGGTCAATTACTGTTGCTAACTGTGAAGAATTTTTATATCACTGCTGGGTTCTCATTTTCAAGTAATTATAGAAGATAATATATCACATTGTTGCAATTGTTTCATATAATACTGTCGTATTATGGTTGTGTCATATAACTATGTGGTATTACATACCACTCAATAATTTTGTTATTATTTATAAATCTTTTAATAAGTATGTATATTTATTGAGTACATTTGTATCTAAATTTTACCTTGTTCAGTATATTTATAACAATATTTCAATAAAATTTGCATTGAACATTAGTTAATATGTTGTAAGGTATAAGATCGTACATATTGAATTTTTTCTTAAACATTTTATATGTATTATTATACATCTAGCAGAAACTATCTAATTCTGAATAGCCCAAAGAAATTGTTATCGGGTTACATTCAGCCCTTAAAAAGGTAATTAATATAAGAAACTACCAAACTAAACACAAGCATAGTATGGATTTCTGTTTACTTGAAATAATTTTGGAGACTGGATCCTTGTCTAACAGGACCAGTAGTTTTCACTTTCATGAAAAACATCCTTTTAAATTTAACTGAGAGACTGGGTAGCTTTGAGCTTCCAATTATTACCTGCATTATATAAATAATTCATATAGCACATACTTTTGGAAATGTTTGATGCTGTTCTTAGCTTTAAAAAATCTTGTGCTTCATGCCCCAAACTTGAACTATATTTCTAAACCATCTTGCCTAAACCCTTCTCCTCTCCTTATCATCAACAATCAATTCTACTCTTCTAGAAATGATACCCTACTATTAAAACTCCAGTTAGACAGCACATACTGGGTATATTCACCTAATTTGTTCAGTCATTTGTGTATAGTACGAATGGTCGTAGATGTATAACATTTGACACAATATCATATTTTGAGTTTCCCATTGTTAAAAAGGCAAATTATAATGCAGTGCAGAAAGGATTATATATATATAATTGTAATATTGGTAAGGAAAGGACAGAGAGATAGGTTGTGGCTTACCTGAAAGTGAAGTGCGGTGTCGCCATAAGGAACTGAAGGTTGTTCTTCATATTTTCGGAGGCTCTCAGCCTCCTTCTTCAGGAAGGAGTGTTACACCATTCCGTGCATCGGCTGGCTGTGGACTCACTTTCTGCACTTCACTTTCAGGTTAGCCACAACCTATCTCTCTGTCCTTTCCATACCAATATTACAATTATTTTTGACAATGTCACATCCTTATATACATCCTTTATATATATCACTCAGAACATAAGTAAGGTGAGAACCACATAATTTTTCATTCACAAAAAATTGAAGATATCATTCCAGTATTCACAGTCATTGACATATACATAAGATGCAATATTACAATTTATATACAGGAGAGAATAATTTATTATTTATTTGCTGAACACCTGGCAGATGTATTCACACCCTAACAAGGGAAGACATTCACACTATGATTAACGTTGACAACATAAACTCAGGAAATATTACATCAGTTACCTCAAGAAAAGTAGATAATGAAATAAAAACAAATCTGAATCAAAAGAAAGCACCAGGGTTTGATCTAATCACAGCATCTGCCTAGGAAGGGTTAGTAATACTCACCTACATATTTAACACAGCATTCAGATTTAAACATATCCCTGTGTGCTGGAAAGTAGCGGAAATGTTCAGGCTGCAGAAGTCAATTATCTCAAAACTGTTTGAAAAACTACTGCTCAAGAAGATGTTTCCAATAAAAATAGAAAATAATAATAATAACCATATTTCCAAATCGAATTCAGACAAAAGCACTCAACAATAGGTCAAGTGCATAGAATAACTGACATTATTGAAGAAAAACAAGTCTTAGCAGACTTGTTTTTCTTATATGCTTTGCTAGCTTTCGACAAAGAATAATGTAACATACATACATAATTTCTATACATATTGCTTTGAGAACATTTTGTTTAATTTAACATCATACATCACAGACAGACTATTCAGAATTAAATAAGATGAATACTTAGATCTGAAAAAGAGGGAAGAGCCAGAGGGTCCCAAGGTAACATCCTGGCTCCTATCCTCTACTTGAAGTGAGGTAGCTACAAATGCTGATGACACTGCGTTAGGTGCAGTAGATAAATACCAAAATTTGTCAACTAGATGGCTACAAGCTGCCAGCAATGTAATACCTGTATGTACTAGACAATGAAGGATAATGGTAAAAAGGCAAATATCTATCCATTACTACTGACCATTACAAATGACTTAGCATCCCTATATATGCATAAGAGCAACACCAAATACATGACTCATGCCAAACGTAGGTGGAAATAGTATGTTAAGAAAAGAAAAAGCAGAATTAAGCATAAAACATATACAATACTATTGGCTAATAGAAAGAAACACCAAACTTTCGATCTCCAACCAACTACTGATTTACAATCAAATATTGAAACCAAAGTGGCTGTATGGTATCCAGCTTTGGGGCTGCGTCTGTGGCACAAACAATAACTGTATACAAAACGTTTCAGAATAAACTGTTAAGAAACATCCTGAATGCCCCCTGGTATATCTTAAATACCGATCTCCATAGGGATCTAAATATAAAGGTATGGTGTGAAGCATGAAGATACAGAATATATTACACGTTCAGGAACTGAAAAAATATTGGGACTCCACCATGAACATAGAAACGTTTCCCCCTTAATGGACGCCGTATGGTGACAAATTTAATGTGTCTTTTGAGTTGAGATCCGTTTGGGTTGTATCAGTGTCCATCGCACGCGCAGAGAAACCCCACAACTGCGTCACTAGACTTCCAGAGCTTAAATTACAGCCCACGGATCGGAAATTACGGAAACACTAGATCAGAGGAAATTGCTTAGTTTCCCTGTACAGCAGGTTCTAGTAGCACCTGTGATCATCATGGAACCTGTACGCAAGCAGGAAAATTTACGAATTATTTTAACCGCAATACCAAAGTTTGACTTGAATAAATTTATTTGCGTGAGGAAAATTCTTAAAAATTAATTGTCTTCGTGAAGAGTAGTTTTTAAAAATACGTATCAGTTATCAGATCTGTCTGAAAATTTTTGCAAATTTACTTCTAAGAAAATATTTGCACATACTGGACGAAACTTTTATAATTTAAGCACACATAATTCTATTTTAAATAAGATAAAGTAAAATTAGTCCAAGTGGATTTTTGATGAATACGCTATTATTTTCGCAGGAATGGAAATTAGTAAAAATAAGACATAATCATTCATTACTTTAACATCAGTATGTGCTTTCTTTGATAAATATAAACTCTCGAGGACATACGGAGGAGTTTTTGATATAACGATGAGAAATTTGTATTTGTGAAATACCTATAATGCCCCAAATGTAAATATTGGACGTCCAGTGACGCAAGTGATCATTCCATAGGCGAAGATGCGAACGTTCAGTTAAAAATTAAATCACAGGAATGGTTAACGAAAATGCATGATAAAGAGATCTTCAGACTGATGAAAAGAATGGTTACTGCGAGGATAAAATGCAGTAACGGGGCCGCTGTAGAAACTTGGAAGAACAAACCGGACGAAAAGGACATCTCTTGACAATTCTACGAGTTTTGACACAAAATCCACATGATTCATCGTTTCTCTCCGACAATGGTTGTCTGTCTGCCTGTTTTTGGGGTTTCAATTCATCCCCAGTCAACTCGAGCGTTTAATAAGGATATATGATTCCACAAAAGTCTGAACTGATTTATTTGTATAAAATAACCGAAGTTACCCAGGTATTTATTTAAATTTACCCGGAATAGGACTTGATTCGTCACTAACCAGCATCATTAGCCCCAGTGCTTGGAACATTTACGTTCCTCTCCCCGAACTAACCCCTAGGCATCTAACTTCAAATAAACCAGGAGGATGACTGAAGGTATTCGGAAACTCTCGTACTACATCAAATAAAAGTGTCTAAAAATTCACGACGAATTAAAACAGTAAAAAATACTCGTTAACTTAATTAAGTCTAAAAATACTCCCGGTACCATAAAGTTGTAAAGAAATACAACATTTAACTAAGAACAGTCCAAAATATAGCTGGTACACTAAGAAAAGAAACATTTACCCGGTAACTTAAGATGGTCAAAACTAGTCCGGGTAACCACCATGGTTAATGCGAGAATTAAACTCAGTGACTTCTAATCGACACTAATAACGGTATTTTTGCATTACTTTTATGTAAACGCCTTCCACCATGTAAACGCTTCCCTTCCTTCGCTTTTGAATTTAAAAATTCTAGAAAGAAACTATCAAATTAAGCGACACAGAAATCGTTTCATTTGACGCTAATAATGGCTCTTTAGGAAAGTTTTTAAATTCCACCCCCTCCGTCCCCACCCCCATAGAGGCGGTAGGTGTATCTTAACCCCTCATTGTTTGTTCCTGGATCGTAAGTAACATGTGTATTAAGTTTGGTAGAAATTGGTCTACTGATTTAAGATTCTAAACGGAAATTTGTATCGCCCCCTTCCACCCCCACTCCTAGGGGCTGAACTACATCTTAACCAGTATGGTAAAAGTCAGAATTAAACTCATTGACTTCTATAACCGTGGACTTGACACCAATCTAGGTTGTTTCGCGTTATTTTTATTTTACGCCCGTCCATCCCCTCCCTTATTGGTACTTTAAGGGGTTGAAATTGTACACTAAATACAACTGGATAAAAACTATTAATCACATAGACCCCGAAAAGTAATTAATCAACGATAATATCGGTTGTTTTAGCCTGTTTTTAATTTTCATCCCCGTTCAACCCTTGGGAGTTCTTTAACGCTTCGAAAGCCCGACAGAAACTTTCGCGGGCGTTTGCGCGTCAACTGGCCATAGTTTCATAGCAATCGGATGCATGGTTTAGGAGTGCATAGGGGACACACAGACAGACACAAACACACAGATAAAAACAGAAACAAAAACAAAAGATGTGGGAATTATTAAGCGTTTAAATATACCTTTTTGCAGTCCCGTTACGCTAATACAGTTCTAGGAATAAGGTTGAAGTCTCATATAGTGTTAATAAGTTTAATGGGCAGAAGTAATCGATCTACTTGGTCATTTTCAACGTCGTCGTAAAATTTTAGCCTTTAGGTTAATAATTTTAAAATCATAGTCGAAAGGCGTGTTGTTGTTAGATGGTTTTTAAAATGAGTACAATCCTACAGTAAGATTGAAAATAATTGAATAGGTCGAAAGCTTCTGCGTATTAATATTATTAATAGTATAGTGTGTGTTTTTTTCCCGAAAATTAATCTGTGAACAGCCTTTATCAATCAAACAAAGACAGCATCTGTGTATTAATTTATAGATTCCTCAGTAGTAAAATCTTTTTTATTTGAACTTAAACCAAATCCTTATGGCATTTGTAGAGAGAATAATTACTGTTCTAACATGATCAGCATGTATAATATGTTACAGACTATCACGTTTTCTATATGTAAACTGAGAATATTTTTTCAACTACAATACGTCGTCAGATATTGGGTGTCGGCTGTAAATAGATTAAAACTTTCAGCCTAAGTTTCATTCTCTTACATAATAGAATTACGTGCAAAATATTCGTAACCAGAGATGTTTGTCTTTTTTTTTAAGACAGTGCGTTGTAATTGCACACCACCAGCAGACTGTATTCCGCAACAAGAAGCCGTTCATAAATTGGACAGTCTGTTTCTCCGCAAGTGATCACCTCCATGATCGTGCAATGACATCGATCTCTACGTTCGTTTATCGTTGTACTGGCCAATTTTCTCGAAGATCAAAAAAATTTCCGTGTCGCAAATCACGCATAATTCGTGTATTTTTTTTTCTCGATTATCCCCAAGCCAGCAGACAATTTCATAGAAGTAAGATAAAAAGTCTTTAACAATGTAAGTATAAAGAATTCCTCGCTATCGAATTATTAATTCTTCTCGCTCACCGAGATTCAGCGTTTTACTAAATTGTAAGGGGATATTCGTAAAGAGGAACATTGTCGATCTATAATTCTTCAGAGCAATTATTGCGCAACGTAAAGAAAATTACTTTAAAATATAAGACTACAAAATCAGCCATCTGAATAAATAATCAGAATGTTCTGAATGCTCTGATACTATGCGCTAGATTACATAAAAATAATGTAGTTGATATATAATAACTTTTTCACGCAATTCAATAATGTCTGGTCGTGTAATAAATTGTTAAATTCAAAATCAGATTGAATATTTTAAAAGTTTTTCACATTTATATAACGATTTTTCCCTTCTCCTTTATGTATAAATTATTTTCACTTATATATTTTTTTTATTTTCTCATTTTCAAATTTCCTATTTTATTTTGTGTGTTTGTTATGTTTATATGTGCTTTTCTTACATTTATGTGTGTGAAGTGAGTAATTGAGTATTATGTACCTCTACGTTGTGTTTGTTATCTATGTATGTGATATTCTTCGTAGAAGACTAATAAATCTAAATCATAGCTATATTTGATAATGTTCAAAACTAGTAGTTGCAAAATGGCTGTTTCACACAGCTTTGCATATAACTTATTATATTAATAAATAAAAGATACTAAGAAAATACATAAATAAGTAACTACATGGGTGAGAAAATTCTTAAATGATACGAAAGTAAGTTTGTGTGTATCCCGAAAAATACTCCAGTTTTAATTGGTTTTTTATTGTTTGCAATTTTAGTTCATTTGAGCGGAACTCACGATTGTATTTGCAACAGACTGTCCTTTCAGCAGCGAGTAGAGTGGATCAGAAGTATGAAAGACCCGTCTGTTGAAGGCATAATGCAGCGTGTGTATCTACGCAGTGCAACTTCAATTTCGTCTGAACCTGCTTGTTGATGTTTGCGAATTGATACAATGAGCCAATGTTCATCTCAGCGCCTGTCTAAAAGTGTAAATTCAATTTTTTATTATTTAACAAGAAACAATTTGTAGAATATCATTAACAAAAATCCACGATCAACGGAAAAGTGCAGAGAGTCATACGGGTTTATGAAACTCCTAAAAATATTATTATTCTACAAACTTATAAATATGAACACTTACGAACAACGAACTTTTGAGATTTTCCATTTATTATTTTACGTGAACGTGTTAACAGTTTGTGTGATTGCCAGGTTGCAGAACAAGAGCAAAAGCTATTTATATTTTGCTTCAGAGTTCCATCACAACAATGAGGTTCACTAAGAATGCAAGATAATACAGACCATCATTTAATCAAGGCAGTATTTTTCATCCAAATTATAAATCTATTTCCCCTTATCAAGCCGATTGCTAAGGAAATGCTACAAAAATTTGAAAGTATTGTGAGGGATTTATGTTACATAATAAAGTAAAATCAACTAATTTTAACATTAATAATGTATTAATTGAAAAATGAAGAGTCAAAAATGAACGAAAATACAGATATAGGATTAAAAACATTTTTAAACATCAATTTGTATATTTTTTCATTAAACCTGGCCTTCTGAAACACTATTTTACGTTTAAGTACATAATCCTACAATCGAAATCATTGTTTCCAATGCACTATAAAATATTATCAACTGCATCTATAGACAGTCTATTTTTTTTCACTTGTCAACTGAATCTCCATCAACGAGAATATTCTTCCCACGTTACCATTATGCCCTGGTTTTAAAAAAAATATACTCGCACATGCGATACTGTTCTGGAAATTTCGTTTTTATTTGCGGAAATATAACTTGGCCGACTGACTTTTCTGTCGCTATTTTTCCGTTACAATTTGGATGTTCCGTGGACAATAGAAAAATTAGGAAACTGGGCCGTCCCGAAAGATTCATTCGGGACACGAGGATTAAAACCAGTGACTATCCCGATTAATCGGGACGCCTGGCAACCTAAAGTATTGTTATATTTTCAGTGACATGTTTATTTTCTTATTTATTTAATGAAGTGTACAGACATTGGTCTAATTACGTAGATACCAAACAATAATTATTTTTCATTTTTAAACGCAATCCAGAAAAAAAAAATTTAATCAGTCGTCAAATTGAAACAAAAAACTAATCTTTTATTATGAACACTTGAGTAGTTTTCGGAAATTTGCCATATATATTTATATATAGAAAAAAATGTCAGTACCATTTATACATATATATATATATATTATAAATTTAATATTTTTTAAACAAATCATTAATTTTCAAAGATTAAAATGATCAAAAATCATCAGTAGACAAACTTGTCCTAAAATTATTATTTTTTCCCTCGCGAAATCGTCAATTGGTGTATGGGTGTCCATCTTACAGTAAAACATAGACTACAACCACAATCTTAACTGCCTCCACGGAGTCAAAATTTAGATAAAATCAGAATCGTCGAAATTAAAGAAAAAACTCCGTTTTCATTAATTATTTTTTTTGTACAAGATTAATATCTTACCGAAAGCTGCTTTAAGTTCAATATCTTGAAAATGATGAATTAATTTTTCATTTCAATTCGATGGCCGATTAAAAACATTTGTGTTAATACTAAAATTAATAAATTATTAGTCTTTTTAATATAAATTATATATACTTGCAGAAGTATACAACTCCTTAATTTATCAGTATTATGGCGTATGAATTTTGCATATTTTATTCTAGTTTATTCGGAAAATCCATGTTTTGTACAGCACCATTCAGGCTTGGACTATCAACGTAAACATGTCAATATTGTCAATATCAAATGATTTAAATATGCTGTCTGTTAGTCGTCGCTTTTATTACACGAAAAACGACTTTTAAATTAAATACCGTAAGGAACACGCTCGATTTCGACCAACGAAAAAATGACCTGCCTTTGAGTTGTCAGCGGATTTTTTTTTTACATCCATTCTATTTGCTTTCTTTCCACTCAGTTTCATTGGCTTTTTAATTTGAGGGCATTAACTAGTGACAACGTAGTTGCTCTCGCGCTCTCTAATGGCCGAGGCATCAACGCGCCCGTAAATCTCAACGTTACATATACAGATGTCGTTTTAACGAGACGCAGAGTCAAAGATGTTTTACGTTAAGCCATATACGGCTCTTGTTATACAGAAGGAGATTTAAAGTACTGACGGGAAGAAAATTGAAAAGAAAAATATATACGCACTACCCTAAAAACAAATATGGCGGTACATTTATAATCATTCACGGCCGTCGCTTATTGCGTTTAGTAACAACAACAAAAAATACTTTTCTGGAGAAATGGTACCGTTACAACTCCAAGCCGTGTTAAGCTTACTGTACAGAAATGGTTTCTTATCGTCAGCTGGAAGATTTTACGAATTTATTTATGATTTTTAAATATATTGTAATGAACACAACTACTACCTTATTGCTTTCTTCAGAAAAAATATTTATGTAATAAAATTAAATTATATAAACGGACAAAAAATAAAATGACTTTTATTTTCATAATAAAAAATTACAGAAAGTGTATCACAGGGTCCTAATGCGGGGACTCTCAAAAATTATGACTGGTACTGTACAAGTAAGGAAAAGTTGTCATGGGAGTTAATAGTTACTTACCTGACTTCAATACAATTATAAATATATGAACACAGTTGTCCGATGTAATTTATTAAAGAGAAACATAAAATTCAAAATTTTTCATCCTCAATCATAGACTGCATCAGGTATACAATGGTACAATTCTAATTCGATAATAAAGTGCCATAGATTCTATTTAAATTATTACTTTGAAGTTTTACACTTAAATTTAGTCTAAACTTGTTTAAAATATAATAGCACCATTGTACACCTGACGAGGACGAAAAGTTGTAAATTTTATGTTTCTTGTTAATAAATTACAGCTGTCAATTTTGACTGTGATCTCACGGCAGTTGTTTACATCACTGTTATTTCTATAGCGTAATAAATTCCGTCCACAACGTGATCTCCGGGCGCCAGGCAAAACAAAACTCAAAATGATCTGGTCCAGCCTGGCTGTAATAAGACAACGACAATTAAAATCCAATCTCCATGATAGTTAGGCAACAACTAAGACAAACTATTATTCAAACTCCATCCAAATAAAATACTTAAGTGTCGTGATTGCTCTCCAAACGACAATCACATTCATTGAAGTACATATGCGACTCCCTCAGTCAAAAACATATTTTGTTGCTTGCTGTCCGAACGACGAGTAATCTAATTCTTGGCAGCTGCTGACGAATTAAACAAAATATAACAATATCTCGCCTCGAAAAATTATATCTGTCAAAGAGAAATCTGTGCCCTAAACTGAATACAAATAAAAGTCAGATCTTTTTGCGTTTCGAATCAATACAACATTAATGGATTGTGTGCACGAGTTAGCTTTGACGTTTAGACTGTTTCAGAAAAGAAACAGCTTCAGTAAAAAGAACATTTATACAGAATGCTATGAATACAAGACGACGTAGACGACCGTGGACGTAACTAACCACTCCGTACGCTTGCAGATTTTGTAAACTATCGGTTTAGAAAGGCGAATATGAGGAGTAAAAATAGTTTTAAACCTGATTCAACTGAACATATAAAGTGTTTTTATGTTTTCAATACTTACCAACGCGTTCTTCTAGAAAATCCACCAATTCTAATCGAGACTGCATATAATTTAGTCAGAGCACGTGGAAGTCTCCTTTGAATATATTGAAAGTTTTTGTACTGCAAAACCTCCAACACTTCATCTATAGCGTAAATATCATTGTGCTTCGTCTGCTTGATGAGCTCTAAAACCTTCCTTGATGGCACTTATCAGCGTTTGTAAATATTTAACTTAAGTGTTGTTACAGTTCTCCGCCATTCTCGTACAAATTCAGTATTTTGACGTTCACAACTAGTTCTTTATACAGTAAAAAACGTAAGCCTTAGTGAATCTACCTTTCCGTTTCGAAAACTCGAGAGATGCCGTTGTTACAATTGTAAAGTAAAATAATATATTAATAATCCTAACTGAATCACACTGATACGAAAGTCGCATAGTGTTGCGAGAGTCGTAACGGTAATACAGCGTATATTTCACAAGAAACACTATGTTTATTTTCACCTTCGTGTACTACGGTAAATAGTTCCCGTTTCCTGGAATTCTACGTTGCCAATGCTCGTGCAGTTTCTCTCACATCATTTCTCAGCGCCACAGTCTCATAAATGTGGTTAAGAGATATAAATATATATATTAATACAGTTGACGCTTAGGTACTGTCATTAAATTAATTTTCCTTCTCTCTGCGTAGATAATATCCATTCTATGTTAACGTCCTCTTCATTATTATGAAACATAATTTATCACAGTAACTTGCATGTTGGACCTCCAGCATTCTAATTAAAATTCCTGCTTCTATAAATAGGTGCTGCTTTCGTATCGTTAAAGAATATCTGCATTATTCAAAGTGTTATAATTAAGTCTTCGTGAATATTAATAACGGTTGTACTCCTAAAATTAATTGTGGAGTCATCAATGGTTTATATAAAGGTCTGTGAATACATAAAAACTCTTTTCTGCTTTTTAATTTTATTAGACACGTCCGATAATGTAAATATTCTTTACACCGGGCACCTTCAAAATCAAATTAATCGAATTAGATACTAAATAACCAAAAATACATTCTAGAAATGATGTGGATAATTATTGGCTTATTTATCATTTAATTGTTATTTTTAAAGACGTTGATATACTTTGTCATCAAGTAAATTATAATCCAGAATTTTTTTAAAATTATTTTATTGATAGACGCATCAACTGCTAAGGTCATTAGCGACTGTGTATTATCCTGACTTTCTTTGATGTGGAACTAAGGAGTGGGGGTTTCTCAGTATGGGAACATCCGCATATAACATCAACGCCGTAGCGGGGATTCGAACCCGGAACCTCGGTGATGCCATGCAGAGACACTGACCCTTACACCACAGGATTTTCGTTGCGTGAAATGTCACATTACGGCTGCCTATAAAGTTTCAACAACAAAAATGCTTGTAAAAGCTGATTATCCTAAATTATCGTAACCAAAATAGTGTACGTGTGTGTTAGAGAGAAGGGAGACAAAACGAAATTAATATGGCAACTGGCGTCACGTTGCTATGAAACAGTCAACGGCTCATGCACGCTACCCCCCCCCCCCAGGGGGGGGGGGGTACTATGCCTCGCAGCGTCAAAACAACGTATTCATCGACTTACTCTCCACGTTTGTAAAACATTTTAATTCATTAAATATAATAATACTACAATCTGTTGCTTGTGATAGAGTATTTGTAACACACAGGGAATAGGACAAACCAATACATAAAAAAAATCACAACGAGGAAATAATCCGGAATTCAAGAAGGAACAACGGAAGCTACAGAAACAGTTGGTATAAAACTGCGACGAAGCTATTTGTACATACGAAAAGGAATATTTTTTTTTACTGAAACGACGGCAATAAGTATCAAGTTAAATGCATAATTTGAGCCACGTTTATTTGTAATTTAAAATTAATTTAAAATGAGCTGTTTGAAGCGGGACTGAAACCGATCCTCGAAACGAATATTTTTCCATTTTTATGATAATTGCGAGGGAGTCTACATTACATCAGGACCGAAAGTCTGATTACTTACTATGTTGAAAGAAGTGTTTTCGTATTGAGATCCAATAAGTTACCGTCATTCATAGTTAATTTTCAGTTTTTTATACGACATTATGAGGTGTAGGTAAAAGCTTAGTTTTCTAGCGAATCGCCCATTTACTTTGTAAGGATCGTCTAATAAGCGTGCAGGGAACGGTGCTAACATACTTTCTATGTAAAGAATAAGTGGGTAACAGTTATAGAAGTCTCGTCGGGCATGACTAGACTCCTACTTTCATTTGACATCCTCTAACTTTCTATCTTCACGTAAAGCTGTGTCAGGACAAACATAAAATATATATATATTTAACAGATTTTAACATAAACAAAGTTGCAGAATTACCTCCGCCTTGAATAACTGTTGCATGTTTTAAACTGCCCGCAAAATTTCCACTAAGAAGTCCATAAAAAATATAATTCTTCAATAAATTCGTTGGGAAATCTTTAATTCTGTACAATTACTATTATTATTATTATATTTTGCCATAAGAATAATAGTTTTTGAATTATTTATTTATATGCAAGACATAGAGACGCCTTTGATCCGTCTAGTTCACATTCTGCGAGCGTCAACAACTTCTGACTCAGGCCTACTCCCACACTCCTCGGAGTTTGTCCAACGTCCACGGTATTTGCCGACAAAAGAAGATGGAGAACTGATTCTGCAGCTGGAGGTTAACGTAAAGGAATGTGTGAAACGCCATGGTGATGTTGCTTGGAGAATAATCACGCCCCGACGAACACCAATAACGGGTTAGAACAGCCTTTGCTGACTGGTTACATGTTCCCCGAATCCCATAATGAGCAGCTTCGTAGGGAGTTGCTTCCGTCCTTGCTTGGCTGCCCAAATGTTTGAATAACGCTACTTCAGCAGGGAATACCACGGGTAGCAATATATAATCGACTCCGGAAAAAAAAACAGGTTGCCGTTTACCTTTGATCACAAGTTTCTGAGACGCAGAAAATATAATATCGCGTAATGACGAACATGTGTGATTCTAGTGCCATAGCTTTCCTTCTCTAGAAACAATCTCTTGACAGAGATAAGTGAATATAATTTTCAATCATTCATTTTTTTAATCATTGGTTAACTTATTATTTAAAAGATTTTCTCGTTGTGACAAAACGTATATGATGGTTTTATACAGTGATATTTACATGCATTGTATTATCGTTATGATAAACCTTGAGTATAATTTTAATTTGTCCTTAGTTGGTTAAATCCGCAAGTCTTTTTCTTTTAAGTTTTATTAATATTTTCGGTGGGGGGAGGTTGTGGGTGGTTTGAGAAATTAGGATGTAGGACGGATCTGCGTAGTTGACTGTTGAATGCTTTTTTTGCTACTTGCACTATTGTGGGGAATATTCAGGTCTGAGTGGATTCGGTGGTTGGGGAAATACAAAGGACAGTTGATGATGTTTCTTAGTGCTTTATTTCTGAAAGATTGGATTTTGTTTATGTGGAAATTAGCCGCTGCGGCCCAGATATTACATGAGTATTGCCAGATAGGGAATATTAGTGATGTATAGATCAGCTTTTAGGTTTTCAGTGACACTGGAGAATTATGTGATAGTAGCGGCTTTAATAATCTAATATTGCGTTAAGTTTGTTTTTTGTGTTGGTAATGTGCAGTGACCAGGAAAGTTAATTATCTAGAATGACTTCTAAGTATGAATGGGATGTTTTATTAGGCATAGGTTGATTATTCAAGTAAGTTGCTGTTAAGCTGAATTTTACGTTTGAGACAGATTTGTTAGTATTGAGAGAGATTCTCCAATTGGTTGCCCATTTGTCTATTTGTTTAATTGAATCTTGTAATTTTGGTTGTGCAGTATTCAAGTCTGGGGCTTGGCGTAGAATGGCTATATTATCGGAATAGATGGAAGTAAAGGTGTTTGGGAGTAATGGGATGGCGCCGTATTTTGAGCGCCCGTGCCCTGTACCCCTTGGTCTCTTCCTCATTCCGGACCGCTGAGCGAGCAGCTATAAAGTTTTCCGAAGTAATTTATTGCTTCAATAATCAGTCTTGGTTTTAACATTAAGTGAATTTAATACAAGTTTAATGTAAAAGATTTCTGAAACTTATCTGGATTTATAATTTCTATCTCTATCTATACTATCAATTGGTAGTGATTCGTTTAACAAATATGCTTAGAAATTATCAATTAAGATACAAATCTTTTAACAGTTATATTTATCTGACGTTCTTAAATAAATGAAAACATTAACCTGTTTAGTTATAAATTACTTATTAATTTAAATTTTTAAACAATTTAATAGAAAAAACATTCTCAAAGTTTCATCCCTAATTTATTAGGATCTCTTCAGGTGTTTTAAAGTCAATTAAATGATCTAATTTCAAAATCCGCGTTTTCTAAATATTCCAACAAAGCAAGTTTTTACAAACTCGATAATTTAATGAATTACTTACAATTAATTACATAAACTGTAGTGGACATAAATTACTTAGATGCGATTTGCCCACACATTTCAGACGAAAATTCTATTTACAGCTGTTGAGAGTATTGTTAAGTTTAAAAAAACAATGGAAATAAAATTATTTTAAGTACGTTAAATGGATTAGAACAATAGGGAAACATAAATTCTATTAACATTATTAGTATAATTTGTTTACGTTAATGGCGGAATCATTGGAACGAAAGTGTCCAAGAACACTGCCAAAAAGTATTTTTTAATATTATTGAAAAGGATCTGTTAGATAAATAGTTGGTTATTACCCTGACTTGGGAATCATTTAGATGTGGTTCCAGAACAAGTATACCAAAAATTCACTTCAATTATTATATTGACACTGAAATCAATACAAATAGAAAAACAGGAAAATTCTACGTTTCGTCAAGAATTTAAGACTTTATCAGTTGAAAAGTATAAGCTTAACACTTAATTTCTGTCATAAAATTTTCTTCAATTATGTTGAATTTTTGTATGTTTGATTGATCAAAATTAAAACGGCAATACATTTATGAATGTTATACAATGTTTCAATATATATATATATATATATATATAACCACACAAGTCCTCGGTTTATCCTCTTTTTATTTTTATTTTAAAAAGGAGCTTTCGACGTTTTAGAAAATGACATTAATTTACAATAGTATTAATGACTTTACAGACCTGTCAAGTTTGTAAAATTTATATATTTTTATGCACACTTCTAATACTATATATCGATATCCTAAAATTTTTTTGTACTTCACATTTACCTTTAAATTCAGATAATTTACCAAATTTATTTCCGTTAAAATAACGCGTTTCGTTACGAATTGGACTCAGCTTTACTAGTTTTACAATTGCATTTTGCAGAAATATTCTTATAAAAATAAAATAAATAAAATTTTCCACGGACTTAAACGCTATTTTAAATTTATTAAATCTTTTTTAATAATTCTGTTGCATTTATCCACTAATCCTGCTAATTGCAGGTTGAATGAAGATATATTTTGAATTTATGAATTATATATGCGGCTCAATCTGTCTGACGATAATTTTATATTAATTGGACATTCTTCACTTTTTGCATTATTTCGAAATTATTGACAGAGAATTCATCCGGTTTGTTTCTGAATTTTACATATACAAAGTGAAAAATATGCAATTAAAATAAAATCAACGGCTGATTCATTGAATCTTCATTTTCCCAATGTAAAAAAAAAGACACAGATTCTTAAAGTAATATTCACCATCACGTAATCCACGATTCATAAATCTCAAATATTAAAAGGTATATTGCCTAAATATTTTATTTACTTTTTTTCAGTTAAAGTAATCACATCATTTTATCATTTTTTTTATCTTCCTTATTATTACCCTATTATTTCTATATTTGTGGATTAGTACTTATGCCACTTAATACCTGATGACGGTCCATCTCGTGGTAAGCTGTTAAATAATTTTAATTTAATTTTTTTTCAAGCTGTGCTATATTTCACTTGATAATTTATTGATACATAATTATCCTTTATATGTTAATTACTCTAACACCAGTGTTGAGTTAATTATATATCCGAAATCAATTTGGATATGCCATAAATAAGTTAACTTTATTAATTACAAATGTTTACTCTGTATTTTAATATGTTTTATTTCTATAGGAATAAATATTTAATTTTCAATTAGCAGAAAAATTTTGTTTTTCTAATAATTGATTACCACAGAGTAAAGATTTCAATACGAAATGTGTAGCCACTGTCCAGGCGTGCTTGGGCCAATATCGCTTGCAAGTTCCCCGGGATTATTCTCTTGTATAAATTTCCTGTGGACGAGTGGAGCCCAAATAGCTGTCTTCCAAAGCCTCGTTTCTTATTATAAGCACGGTAAAGTGGAGAAGAAAGAGGCCCGCGTGCGTCCAGTGAAGCGTGCGAAGCAAGGCATCCGGAACGCAACAGAATTCATTGTCCCGACCATTATTTCGCAGACAAATTCCGGGGTGTGACGGGAAATGGAGCCCGCGACATCCGCGTAGGAGTCTGATCGGCTGAGATCAGTGAAGTAGCGCAGCGGGGGTGGTGACAAAATTTCATAATAATTAATATCTTTTAATCTGAACTAAAAATTAGAACCTTTCTTTCATATTTCACACCTACTATTCAGACCGATTAAAATAAGCACAGAACGTCTTATTATTTAATCTGTGGTGGAACCGGGGAATCCCATTTATTTAAAATGCTTGTAGTCGTCTAGCTCGCTCTAGCGCAGTATCCGGACCCTTATTTAGATATTTAAATCCAGAATGCTCCAAAATTTAAAGAAATTCAGAAAGTTTGTCGCCCTCAAAAAGTATAAATATAGGTAGATTAGCTATTTTGAAATTTTTTACGATGCAATACCCATAAATTTTGGTCCCTTTTGGATTTAAATGCCTAAATAAGGTTCTGGGGAATTAAACCTCCGCCCCGAAGTAACGCCCCTCTAATACGAGCCGGGCCGTCCGCCATTTTTAATCTAGTTCTGCTAACGCAAACAAATATATTTGCAAGCTGAAAAACACTTCTGTCCGAAATCAGCGAATTAAAAAAAGCAATGTAATTACTGACAATAAATTTGTAAAGAAAAATTAAAATTGATGTGAAGTTATTGTATTCATGTTGCCACATGAAGGTCTAAAAAAATCATGTTAACAATAAACAAGAATATTCTGTATATTTTGAGTCCAAGTCTGATGCAAAACCGCAGAAATGATTTTAAAAGTGATTTGGCAATTTTAATACCTACTGTAATCGTTTTATTTGTAATTTGATATAACTCCGTTGTAATTGAAAATAAATACATTTTTAAAGAAGTGTTTAATCTCTGTATTAAAAGTATATTTGGTTTTCCATACGTGACGTATATTTTAATCCCATCTGCAGTGATTATTAATTTAATTTAAATTTTTAAAACTCACAAAAAATTAATTTAATCAGCAAATTCTGACTTATTATTGAAAACATAAGATATTTATGTTCTCCAATGCAATCTTGCCTAAATAATTTAAAAGTTATGAATGTTATTGCATAGTATTAAATCATTTCACGCTTTTCAACCCGACTTGTGCTTGCTTAATGCTCGAGTAAGCGAAGACAGTTCCTAAAGATTAAAAATGGCGGACTGCCTTGCCTTATATTAGAGGGGCTCTACCCTGGGGGCGGAGGGGGCTGAAACCAACACTACGCCACTCGCCCAACTCCACACTACTTTTTTGCACGACCTTGAGCCACTTGTGTGTGTGTGTGTACGTGCGTTCTTCCATAACGGTGACAAGTGTGTCAAGTTGCTTTGTTCTGTTTAACGCAGGGCATAGCCGTAATTGTCGCTGGTTTGCTTTTCCTTACCGTACGTGATGTATGCGATGTCCGCGGGCACGTGACGACGCGAACACGCGTAAAGCAGCAGTGGGCGAGGTTCACCATAATGAGCGCGACGTCGATACGAATCTTGTACAGCGTTGAGCTTAAATACATATTTTTGGTCACAAAGGCGCAGCGTGGCGGGGCGGTAGTATTTTATAATTTCTGTAAATTTTGTAACATTTTGGATTGGAATATATAAGGGGGCGACTAATTTGGCCTCCTGACGCCCACGCTACGACACTTTTTGGTCAGACGTATAAATTAAACCATATTAGTTAACTGTAGTAGCCTCTTAACTATCCCCTACATTGAAATATATGTTTGTGGTAAAACTCTACACAGAGAGTTTATTCACGAAATTTTAAAGTTCCTGAAACGGAACATGAATCTGTTTCAAACGAATGGCGAGTCTCAACGATTATGAGGCTAGAAATCGCTCAGGTCTAAGATCTTTGCTCCTTACCAGAGAAGTATTTACCATTTACGGACGCTTTTATACAATAGTCTTCCTGCAGATGTAAAGAACAATAATAACTACAAGAGTTTTGGGATTCAGTGTAATTCTACTGAAATTTGCGTTTTACTCAGTACACGAGTTTCTTGATCGTTCCCCTAATAATTAATTTTTGTTTATACTGCCAAAAATTTTGAATGTGTTGCTCTTTAAACTACTTAATTCTTAACTTGCTTACTCTCTGTTGGTCTTTCCTTTATTTGTTTCATGTACGAGGACCTGCAGATTCCTCCTCGTTCAGTTTCGAGACGTGACTTGTCCGTTTATTCTCGTGTGACGTGTAATTCCATAAGTTATTATAGTTAATTTTTTAACTGTTTGTTTTGAATACTGTAAATATATTATAAAAGTTTTAATAACGTTAAAGATTTATTATTACTGCATACTACATTTAGTTATGTTGGACAGGGAAATTTGTGTTCACGATTTTTCGTTACGTGTATGTTAAATTATAATTGTAGCTTCTAATTATTATATTGTAATTTTACGTAACGACGTATCCTATTTCCTCATTCGAATGGTATAAATAAATCAAATCAAACTATAATGGAACAAATTATCCTTTAAAACAATCCCATCATGAGAATGTCAACTTTGGTTAATGCAATTGACCTTGATTTATTTGATTTACAATTTTCGTAATTATTAATGATAAGATAATAATTTAAGAATAATTATGTCAAGAATATTTATTAAATATTATATATAAATATAATATTAATAATTTTGAGTGAGTATTTTATTAATGTAAAATGGACAAAACCAAAGATCGAAGGCTTTCCCGGTGGAGCTGTTACAGAAAGACTTCTCGGGTTTCATCACGGGTTCTGAAAACTGGACAAAAGTCCATAATCATAAAATAAATTAAAATTTTAAACAAAAAAAATATATCATCCATCTATAATAGACCCATGAAATTCAATTTTAAACTTCCATCTACCTCTAAGGAGAACCTGTTGGGAAACCCTGGTCCAATAAATTGAATATTATGGAAATACAATAAACAATTTTCGCGACCGTCCCTCAGTAACTTTCTTTTTATATTTTCCTTTTGAGGGGAGAAATTATGACGTGGCAGAGACGAATCGAATTATTTGACTGAGTTTTTCGTTCAACAAAGTTGTAGTCACTGCCATCCCTTCCAAACTCTAAAACTATTTTACCACTTGTAATGCTGGACTAAAATTTCCTGGAGTTGAGATCTACGTCGCTTAGAGAGAGTCACCTGTGGCACAGCAAGTTCCGTTTCCATGATGATCCTGTTATGTTTCTTCCGCTCCGTTGACTCCTCTTCCTGTTAGATAGACGATCCATTTGGCCTATAGTGGTTGTATGTGACACGACTACGTGCTGTACTCGTACTGTGTTATATATATATTTGTATGGAAAGGAAAGAGAGAAAAGGGATGCCTTTACCGACAATTGAAGATCGGCGTCGGTAGTCAGAACGGGAGGAAGTTCTTAAAAATTTCGGAGGATCTCAGCCCACTTTTTCAGGAAATAGGGTGACACTCCGGACTGGCGACGAGAAATATATATTGACAATGACACACCTTTACTCGCGCTTATATATATTGCAGTAATCCTTTCGCTTGCCCAACCAGCTTTTATTTCAGTGATGCAGAATAATTTCTGAGTCTAGCATACGTGTACGAATCATAGTTCTTGGGCGCCAGGTTATTTTATTAAGCGAATAACCAAACTTTGACGTTTTTAATAGTTTATTATCGAAACATGAAACATAAATTCCTCTGGCGTGGTTTTGACCTACACAACACGAGGCTTTAAGTACACTTTTGTCGACCAACTGCTTACCTTCCACTCTCGACTTGGAACTGGCCCCTCAAGGAGACAACAATAATGCTAGCGCTCCTGTTCCAATTGTTGAGAACTCAACAATACACAAAAAAAACACACACACAATTACGCCTCTATCAACGGACACTCCCGTTGAAATATATATATATATATATATATATCTGGAGATTGGCGTAATACGTTATCTTAGATGTAGCAATATAAACGGAATTGAACCTACACATGTAATTGCAAAAAATTTTCCATAATAAGACAAGAATTTACCTCTCTCTTCCATACGTAATCAAAGTTTCTCGGCTTATTGCGCCTGCAGCTGCCGACCAGTTGCCAAAAATAAACGACGCCGTGTCTCCAAGGTTTTCCCTTGAACAAGGAGAAGTAGTGATGGATGCAATTTTCTACCTCCTCATAGTGAGTGAATGTGTTGTCGCCAGAGCGGTAAGATATTTATCGTAGAAGATATACGATTTTAATCGTTATATAAGTGAGGTTCATACCGAAACGGTAAGACATGAGTCCGCGATAAAGTGTACCTGTTCAGTCTGTATAATCATTAGTTAGTCGTCGACTTACGATGCATAAATTTGCGTGCTGTTGGAAACTGGGTGCAATTAATTATTGTGAAACACAGCTTACGATAATTTGTCGACAACTTTACTGTAATTTTACAGGAGAAATTGTGCTCCAATTGATATACTTTTACCACATTTTCTTTTTGTACCGTTACTATACCACACCACGTACCAGTGGCAAAAACTAAGTAAAGAGTTGACTCTCATTTATTGGCCAATATCAATTGGACGGAAATCAGCATCTGGTCGGCATTATTTATTTGTTTTGTTTAATTTACTTTCAGCGTTCGTAATCGAATTTGTAATGATCTAATTGTTTTATAGTTCGCTTATGCAGCCGCAGTTCATCCCCTCATCGGCGGCAGGGATGATACCAAGCTTTCTGGTTTTTCTTCCTCCGTGATTTCCTTCGTAGCAGACACTCGCCAAATATAAACCATGCCTTTTATTAGGGGAAAAAACTGAATAAGCTTATTGACTAGTATTAAAATAAAATGTGAGAAATCAGAGGACCGACCGTGAACGACTCGGGTGAACTGTAGGATCGTTACAGACAACCTCTGTAAATTCGTGCCAAGAGTGATTAAGGAGCCTTACATGCGAATGAAACTGTAATTCCCGTTGACTCTGTAACTAACTCACGCCAATTAGAAACCTGGTAAAAACGCTTAGCTTCGCTCAGTTGAACATGTGAGTGTGCGGAGAGGATTTGTCTCCTACGAGGATGACCACGTGTCAGGAGGAGAATAAAAACCACATCCACGAAAAGAGAAGAACCCTCGCACTTTAAAGACATCTCGCATCCAAGGTCACTGGGCTTCGGCAATAAGCGAAGCCGTAATAAGGGCGACTGGAATCCTGTTTATCGAGATAATCTGGAAAGCCGCTGATGGTTGAAGGCCTGAACGGTCACAAAATGAATCCAACAGATTTCTCTCAATGGCGAAATAATGATTTTTGGAACGTGTTAGGTCCAAAAATACCAAGCATACTTAATATACATCCGTAACTTACAGCTATTAAAGAGAGCGACGACAAAGATGTAGAACCTTGAAGCCATGTCGCAGACTTCGCTGTAGCCTTCCACATCTATTTCTGTTGTATAGCATATACGAAGACTCAATTGCTGTAACACAGTAACCACGTTGCAGCAGAAGCCTCGTCCTTCTTTTACCTGACCTCGTATTCAATGTAAATGATAATATCTAAGTTGCCTGAAAACCTATGAACACGAACATGGGACTCATTTATTTTTCACTTCCTTCATAGGCTGTAACAAAGAGTTTTACAACGCCACTGCATCAGCATAAACCGTACCAACAGGTGTCAGAGAAGTAAATCGCTATAACCAGCACAATTAACAAACAATAGCAAAAATTATTAGCACAAGTGGAATACGACAAAATCGTGAAATGAGTCACTCCAACTAATCGACATTTTTTGAACTCTTCGAAAATAAAAATGGAATGAAATAAGCAGAAAAATAAAAATAAACCCGAAGCAAACGTGAGTCATAATTCAAGTTCTCATGTTTGTAACTAAAGTCGAATATAATAAAACACGGCCTAAAAAAGCAGAATTATTTATATATCGAAAACTATCCATCCTATCACAAAAAACTGAATAAAGAAATTCCACAAAATCCTCAGGCGTTGTCGGTGTATTGATGATGTCTGCGACGTGAAAAAGACGGCAGTGTTCAAAGACGAGTCAGTATAATTATTAGTGCAGGAGAGTTTCTGTAAGGCCAAGCACCTGTGACGGTGGTACAGAATAAGTTAAGACCTGGGGAAGAAGGTAAAGTTGAGAAGATTTGACTAGCGCGTGTCGACGGGGACACAGGAGTAAATTCGGGGAAATGAGGAAAACGATTGGTGAGAAAGGAGCGGATTAGGAAACGAGAAAGAAAACGAAGTGCCAAATGTAATGATGCGAAGCTGTCGGTAATTTAAAAAAAGAGCCGCTTTTCAGACAATCAAATTCCAAACTCCATTTCTGTCACTTAACATTATATATCTGCAATTCTAAATTCAACATTCTTTGACATATATTCATTTTATTACATAGCAGAATAATAAAAAGCAGTGCCCGGCATTCTCTACGCTACCGTAAGCAAACGTCACAGTCTGAGGCCCAGCGGCTGACGAGTGTAAGAGGTACTTGGAGTAAGTCCAGAAAATTTAATTGATTGTAATTGTATAACCTTCCGACGCCAAATTCTTATTTCCGACTCAAAATCTCACCTTCTTCTGTCTTGTAAGGCTGAGATGGTCGATCGAAGGTTTTGTTTGAACGTATAATATATTATTTACTTTTATTTTATTCTGTATTATAATTTTATTTATTCAATAAGAAAGAAATGAAAATTGAGATGATATGAAGTTAATAATTGTATTAATCCCCAGCCTCTCCAAGAAAAACATTATAATGAACCATTACAATTAGTTTAACTTATAGATTTATGTTTTTATTCAAAGTATATAAAGTAATACCTTCTACCCATAAACATTACTATATATGTACAATTGTACAATTTACTGTATTAGTCTGTAAGTAAAATTTTAGTATCATTTTGAGAGCAAGGAAGTCTGACCGCACGACACCTGTTCCGGAAATCACAGCTGGCCGACCATCGACACACCTAACCACTTCAAGAACAAGCAAAAAAAAGGACCTTCATCAGCTTCGTTTCCAAGATACAAGTTCAGTTCGATAGTTCATAAGCAGACCAGATAATCTATGTGCTTGTGGAGAGATAGGAACAGCGGAACACGCGGTACTAGATTGCGCCAATTATGACTTACACCACACAATACGAGAGACATTAAGAAGAGAGAAGCTATGGGAAATAATTCGAAAACCCGCCACTCACCGACAAATCAGGTATCTGCGATAGAATTATCAAAATACAAATTACCCAAAACAAAATACATAATACATATTATGTAACACCCAAATTATATAACAATAATAATATCCTTAATAATAATAATAAAAGTATAATTAACAAGAATGATAGTTCACGGAAATCCGAAAACGTGGGTCGTAATCGGAAACCGGAGTTGTTTGACGAACAAAATGTATAGACGTAGAAAGGCAGGAAGGATGGAATGGACGCAGACTGGGTTTGGCTCCCAACCTTCTGAAGAAGGATCAGAAGACAAGGAAATTGTGAAGGCTTTCCTCCTGGCTTCTCCGCGTAGAAAAACATATTACTCCTATGCATATATAAAAAGAAAACATTATAAAATTGTTACTACCTTATAGGCTTAAATATCTTCGGCCTGTTTTGAGAGGTGTATGTTCCGGGGTCACAGACCTTGGGCATACGGTAAGAGCTGTTCGCTGTTCCCATTGGAACAGTCGGCCAGCTGCCTCCTAAACTGGTCGATGCACGGAGAAGGAAATGCTGCGTCCCCACAGCAAACCCCTCTCCCGCTATCGGAAGGGCGTGGGACAAGTACCCAATGCCCGGCCTACCTGATGCAGATTTTCTAGGGTTTGTCCTGCATCACTTTTAGGCGAATGCCTTGTATGATCTTAAACTATAGCCCGGATGCCCTAGTTAACCTTCGGCAACCTTCCTCTACCCTTCCGAATCCCCCCTTTCAAATCCCTTCCTATGCTATTAAAGGGGAGTTTCCACCATGTGGGTTAGCCTAAAAAAAATAGGCTTAAAGTTTCTGTTTCATTGTTAATGTTGAAATAATCGTGAAAATTTATATTACAATATATTTATAATCAAACATATCTGTAAAATATATAAAATGTAATCAAAAGATTAAAAAACGACCTGTTATAGCATCTAGAAAACAAGCCAATAAAGTTGTTATATTAAAAAAAAGTTATAAATTGTAACTTCATAGTTATTTTAAAAGAAACTATCAGTAAGCTTTGGCACTACGAGCATACTACTATCTGGAAGTACTTAATTCATCGTCATAAACTGAACGACATTAAAATAGTTTTTAATTTCCTCCAATGTTTTTGTGTTATCACTCTTCAGAAATCGAATCATTCTTTTCTGTTGTTGTTTTTTTTTGCGTAGAATACTACTTCAAATCAAGTTTGCTTTCACAATGCAGTGTAGTATGGGAGGAGAAGTGGCGTATAAATAGTTTGTAACTCCCCACGTCTGCTTACATTCGCTGTCTCGTCTCGTGAGCTCCCAGACGCTTTTCCGAGTATATATATATATATATATATATATATATATATATATAATAGAAACCTTGACATTGCAAAAGCTGAATTACGAATAAGACTGGGCAGAAATAGTACCAGACCATAAGCTAAAACAAGATATTGTTGCAACCGTATTGACAAGCAACACACGCAGTCTGGAACAAACTGACAATATTATATTCAATTTTGATATTAATGTTTTGCTGTAAATTAATTAGCATTAAATTTTGACTAAATATACGGAAACTAATTTTACTTCGTCCACTTTGCAGCCACCAGCTATCCAAAATTATATATTTAAAGAAGTACAAAATAAGGCTTTTGGAAGACAATTAATTATTGTCTAATAAATAAATTCTAGGCAGTCAAAATCATACCCAGTTATTCTGAATAAAAACTGCAAAATAATGTCTTATGAAATTATTTGTGCAGGGTATTCTTGTAGAAAAAAATCTCCTGAAAATAATACATAAGTCTAAGATGAGTAATCAAAAAAATTGAAACCTCGTGCATGCCATTTGTCATCAAAAACTACAATAAATTTATTACCAACTCTGACGAAGTTCATTAGCGAATGGAGTTGTTTACAAATCCTGTATTAAGGAATTAAAAAGAATGAATTGAAATTCTCTTACATTATTGATAGATATTTTTTAAATGTAAATAGCCCAATAAGGCAGAATAAAATATTTAACAAATAAATTACAAATTATTAATAAAGAAACACGATGACGACCCTAAATTGAGACCTCTTCAGGTATAAATTAAGACACCTTTAAAATGTAAAAATCTTTGAGCTGTATGCCAAGGATTACCCTTGAGTATTTGTTGGCATACAACCCAGAGATGTTTATGTTTTTAAAGGTCTCTTAAGTAATACATGGAAGAAAATTACATATAAATTTCACGTAATTATCATTTCCACAAAAAGGTAAAGAGTATACAAGATTAGTTTTCACGAACTTCCGGCCAACATTAATGAATTGAAAATAATCTAACATTCTTGAAAGAACTCATAAAGAAATAGTAACGGAATACTCTAGAATATTCGTTGGTATGCAGCCCAGAAATTTTTATATTTTAAATGTATTTTAATTAATACCTGAAAAATTCCTAAAGTAAGGACGAAACGTTGTGTTTTTCTATGACTAAATATTTATTCTGACTCATTTGGCCATTACTATTTATAGAAATAAAAATAATCTAGGTATAACACAAAAACTTAAATTTTTAAGTAGGTTCTGTTCCAAGTCTGTACATGATTAAAAATGTAAACTTATATATATATATATATATATATATATTGGTCGCAGATATCATGAACTAATTTCACAATAGCTTGATGATATTAATATAAATACCATGAGTTATTATTTTCAGCAGGTAAAGAATATTTGATTTTAGTGTATATGTAATATGACTAGTTACTTATCCCATTTCTTTCTCAGATATTAATTATGTTAATTGGCACTTTCCACAACCCTGAAGCCTTGCTTCACCTTATGATCTACGGAAAATGACTACTGTCGTCTAGTCTAGTCTAATTGTCAAATCCAAATAAATAATACAAATATTACGATCCACACAAGGCTCTAATAATGGAAATGACTGCCTCATAATTTCAATGCATACATCAATGCAAATAATCTGCTTTCGTTACTTTGCCCTTTTCCGGCAATTTATTAATATATATATTATATAGCGGACGTGTAGGTGTTCATGATGAACCTCCGTCGACGTTGCTTAAGTAGTATTAAGGAAACGCATGCTGGTCTAGTGCCTCGGACTTTTTTTACGAGTTCAGTAACCGCGCATGCAACGGACCGTCAAAACAAGGAAGCCGCAAGGTGCGAGCAAAAACGTTGAAGAAATCGATTTAATGGCCACATTTTGGCCGAGGAGAGGAGATGCGGCCGTGCAGCTACGAGATCGTCAAAAACAGGAGTGAAATAATCTTTCACGTGTTTCCCAATTGCAAGGTAAATGCAGGTGTTGAATGAAGACCAAATAAAAAGCACCAAGATTGACAGCTCCACACTCACCACGTAACAAGTCACAGTTTTGCTAAGGAAGCTCAACGTTTTATCTAAAAGAATTTATTTTCTCTTTTCACTTCAGTATATTCCCATTAAAAAAAATTCTCATTTACTAATTGTCTATTTGAAAGATTTCCTCATTTGTGTATTTATTATTTTTGTATTTTACACGAATTTCCCATAGTATTCTTATTTATTTCCCACTGATGTAATTTAATGGTTGTGTATACTTCATAATTGTATTTTATTATATACTAGCCGGGTGCTGGCATTGCCCGCGTAGTCATAATTAAACTCAGTGACATCCATAGCCCCGGATTTGACTCGAATCTCGATTGTTTTGAGTTATTTTCTTGTAACGCCTCTCCACCCCCACCCCTAAGCGTGTCCCCCTCCTATGCCGAAAGGGTTTGAAATTATACATAATCAACATTAGGAGAAATACTATCAATGATATTGAGTCCGAAAAATATTTATTAGACTCAAATATCGGCTGTTTAACATGTTTGAAAAATCACACACACCTCCCCCCCTCCTGGGAGTGGTAGTCGTGTCTCCCCCCCCCCCCGCAGTGTTGGTTTTTGGTCCTAAGGGAAAACGTGAACAAAATTTGGTCAATTTTTCTCCACGGGTGTAGATCAGTATGCTGAATATTCGCACATTGTTTTCCTCTTCCACCCTCTTTCATAGGGGTAAAAGTAAAACTGAACCTGCAAGTTGAATGTCATAATTAAAGTCAGCGACATCCATAACTATGGTTTCGAATCCAATCTCTGTTGTTTTTGGTTTATTTTTATATAACACCCCACCACCACCACCCCACCCCTAAGGGTGCAGGTTGAAATTTTACACAGAAAACATCGGTAGGAGTACTATTAACCTGATTTACCCTGAAAAATATTTATCCGACGTAAATATAGACTCTTTAAGATGTTTGAAAATTTCGCCTCCCGTCCACACCCGCCCATAGGGGTTAAATGGCAAGTGGAATGTCATAATTAAACTCAGCGACATCCATAACCCCGGATTTGACTCCAATCTCGGTTTAATTCGCGTTATTTTCTTGTAACGCTCCCCCCCCCCTCCCATGATAATCCTTTCCCGTGCTGTATGGGGCTGATATTATACACAGATAACATCTGCAAAAGCACTCTGGATCACTTTGATCCCTATAAATATTTTTCTGACTCAAACATCGGCCGTTTTAGCGTGTATGAATATTTCCACCCCCACTTCTGGGGGTGTTAGACGTCTCACCCCACAGTGTTTGTTTCCTGGTCGCAAAGAACACATGTACGAAATTTGGTCAACGGGTGTAGATTTGTATGCGGAACATACACACATACTTACAGGCAATTTTATTTATTAGAAGATATATGTGTGTGTGTGCGTAATTACAATAAATCTAAAATCCGCTCTACTGAGTAACTAGAAATAATCCACATTATTACAGAATTTTTCTAAATTTCTCAGACTGTCTACCTCTTGAATCTTGTGCTTGTAGTATTGATTTAATTCTGGCGCCGTTGTTGAATGTTTACCGCACGTTGAGGCAATTTCGTAAGCTACAGAGTGATGTGGAAGGTTTTTTTTTATTATTATTTTCGAATTGGATTTAGTGTCTCGCATAATTAGCCAGCTGCATGTGCACTGAAATTTCTCTCTAGAACCTACTTACGTGGCTCGTGTTTATGGTGTTAGCGTACACCTGTTTATTATTTCCCGTTAGCCCGTTATCCTTCGGAATCATTACGGACTGTAGGAAAAGATGTCGGCCTAATTCTAAATTATACCTATTATCTTGCGAGCAATAACATCGTAAATAACTTGTACGTGTAAAGGTTTACATCAGATATCACGAATTTATAAGGAGTAGCTGATGTCCAATTGATAGAAATGTGCTTAGAAACTGACACGAAACTCTTAACCGTTTCAAATCTGAATTAATTTAAACAATAGCACGACTAATAGAAAATTAATCGAGGAAATAAGGACTGTGAAAGATTTGTAACGATTAAATTCCATTAAGTGAATTTCCGACAGTTGACAAATCACATCCGTGCTCGTTGGGACAAAACGAAGTAATGCTGACATCAGCTGAACTCTAAAAGGATGCTGGAGTACGTGACTTGAGTTGTTTTTAGAATTGAGTGCGACGAAGTGGAGGAATTGTACAGTGTACCTGGACGCTCAATACGTGAAACGAGTGTTAATTTTGAGGCGAAGGAATGCATGAAACGGGATATGGTGTGATACCATTGGAACGGAAAAAATGTAAGAATACAAATAACTGAATAACTGAGACAAGAAGGGAGATGGTAATTCCAGGAGAGAGTTATCCAGAAGTAGTAACTGTATAAGACGAGAATAAGAAGTGGGCAGTAATCTGAATTTGAAATTTGTTGACAATGGTGGGGTTAAACGTGTAGAAACAATTACTGGGTATACCATTTACTGTGATGTGGAGAAGAGTAAGGGAGAGTAAGTGAAAGTGTGAAATAAGCATTGGGGCAGTAATGAAGGGAATTGCAGAGAAACGAACGAGGTCATTTGAGAGACAACGTCCATCTAGAAACCTTAATTAAATAAAATATTTAATATAACACCAGACATTATTAAATAAACTGTTAATATCACATGTTATTTTTCTCTTCACGATACCTCGACAGAGAAATATTTATCAAATACATTCTCATAACTTTAAAATGAAATTGTTATTTCGATATGAAATTGTCTATTAAATATATAAAATTCCTTGTCATCATATCTCGTTTCTCTCACACTCCACTACAGATCCTAATAAACGAATCAATGAAAACACGACGAAGAACATAAAATACAATATGCGGGTCGTGTGGAATTAGTTTAGCGGACGGGTAAACTCGGGTCAGTACGAAACGTACAACGTAGTTGTCTTTTACACTCAAGTACTCGGTCACAGAGCTAAAACACCAAGTGATAGATACAATACATTTTAAAGAAATTCAACAGATGATTACTTCTGTTCAGAGAGCCGAGATCATGAAGAAGGAGAGACTTGAGTAGTGTGTGAATACTATTCAGTGACGTCATCGCACACTATTAGACAATGCTCACGAACACAAAGCGATTCACTAAAATAAATAAAATGACGGGTTGGGAAATAATTGTAAGAGTCCTGCGTTTCGGCGAAATATATTATATATAATATAATATATATATATATGAGATTTTAATACAAATTATAAAAAATTAACTAATATGTATAAATTTATTAAAAATAAAACGTTTACTATTGAATAGAACATAGAAATAAATTTAAATTACCATGATTCTCAAATATACCCCTAGCTCAGACTCGGAACGCTTAATTGGAAATTTATGCAAAGAAATGCTATTGTGTGGTAAAATTTGACCTTGGCTATGGGAGGTATTAGTTTTGGACTTAGAAGCCATCAAACCAGGATCGAACCGGGAACCGCGATTTAAGCCCGTGCCGTCGAGCGGGAAAAAGTTCGTCCCTCAGAACTCGTATGATTCCGTTGAAGAGTAGGTCTATTTTCAATATTTTACATATGTTCCACCTAAAATCAGTTCACAACCTAACAAATGGGCAACTAAATGTCATTAATCACGGATTCAAATATCGGAACAACTATTTTTAGTCGGAATTATTGTCGAAAGCGGACCAGTGAAGACCGAAAATGTTCCGAATTACCTAAAAACAGTTCATCACCCAGAAAATATCTGTACCAACATGTGACAAAACGGCTGTTCTTCTGGCAAATTCACGGTAAAGGAAATATATAAATATTTTGGCGCATTACAACGAGGAAATGATGGATCATTTCTGGCGAACTGAAACATTACGTTAGATACTGATGTTCACATTCCAATTAAAACGAACCTCGCCAAAAATAAATAGACTATACTTGTAGAACTAATCATAATTATATTCATAATGTAGACTAAAGAAAATAAAATATTTGATAAAATATCAACTTTACATATTTTTTCGTTGGATCAGAAATTAATGGAAATATCTGATTAACTTATCCAATTTAATTATTCACTTATAAGAACACTCTAGTTGCCAATTTCAAACTCGAATTATATTAGTTAGGCAAACAAACCAAAACTTGTCACAGATACCCAAATTATCAAAGACTTTCACAAAAATGATTGAAAATTCTGTAGATAAATTTGACTAATTTCCTCCCACACCGCTAAAAATACAATTTTGTGTTAGAAAATTTCAGATCTCGGTGAAAAATAAATTGTGGAGGAAGTCGCCAGTGACTTAAACAAATGTTCACCAACATTTAACAGTAGTGCCTCAGAAAAAATGTACAGAGTTCTACAAAAGAATAGTCGAGCTTTACAATTACAGATTTTATAAAGCAGTGACAATTTGTGATGGTTTGAATATTATTTTAAGAATTCAATATTTTTAGTATATAAGATTAATCATTTGAAATTTCAGAATAACAACTTGATTTGTCACATCACTTTTTATAAGACAGTGCATACTAAGATCAAAACTTGATAGGATAGTTCAAGAAAATGCGTGGCAGGAATGATCACCATCCAAAGAAATGAGTAACATTTATATACCGTCCAAACATTTATTGCAATTCAAGTAGGACTTGGTCCCAATACAATTAAAATTCATCAATACTTTTTATCATTATATAACAGTATATTTAAAATTTACACCAGCACCCCACTGAGTCACTTTTCTCTCCAAACACTGGTGGATTGCAGTTTAACATTAAAGCAACTTATGTCCATTGGTGGGAAATTTCTGAAATACATAATCTTGAAAGTTATTCATATTATTATATGGACATAATGCATACTACTGTAAACAGATAGCTCACTAAATCTATACTACATTGAAAATAATAATTGTGCACTATTTCCAATAAAAGTACAAAAAAGTTGGTATAATAAGTGTCACATTTAAAACTAAATGTATTAAAGTTATTTATAAACCCTTCATACTGTCACTAAAGATGCTGCATTGGTTATTAAGCAAAACATAAAATTTACACTGTTAAAGATTACTGCATTACATTAAATTTCCTAGATTCAGGAAACTATTTTAAAAAATCAAAACGTATTAATATTCCTTACCTATGCTATTGTAAATATATTGTTGCATTATAGATGACAGAATACAAGCTAAATCTTTCTTCCATAAGAATTGCATCCATCCTCAAGAGTCTTTGTTGGAGATCTACGTTCTCCAAGCTGGAAAAATACACGACATATGCATATAAAGGTTCCCACTTTCCAATAGGTTACAGAAAACTATTTTTTAAAACATATGTTATGTAATCAACACAATACATGAATTTTAAGAAGGCTAGCACGTTACACTTATTATTCAATACTAAAATATACATAAATATGCTGATTGTATATTAAAGAGAGTAGTATTTAAGTTCTGTACGCATTCATGCATACTCGGACTATAAAGTTTTGTCTAATTTTTATAATATACAGTTATCAATATCACATCTAATACAAAACACATTTATTAATATTACATTAAATATAGGCTAACCTTAACATGTGCATAAGCTGTAATTCCCATTACAGTTAATAATATACCAATTCCTTGATTGAAATGCAGAGGGTCTTCAAACAACAGAACACCACCCAAAACTGTCAGGCAAAATTTAAGATGACCAACCATGTTATAACTTTTAGCTCAGAAAAAATATGTGTTCATTGTTAGATTGTTTAAGTAAAGCATAGGTTCTATACATAGCCACCAAAAGAAATTAACACACAATATATTTATGAAAATAAATATAAGTTTTACTATTAAGAAATCCTACGTTTACACTATTTTAGTTGCCAATTTAACTCAGTGTAGTCCACATATTAACAAAATAGCCCCTATTGCAAATATGGCAGATTATAAAAAAATATACCCCCTTCACCAAAATGGTAATTCACTTTAAACAATAAATTTATCTGATTGTGAAATTTTCAATGTTATCTGACAAAATAAAGTATGAAAAACCAACTTTTAGTAATTATAACTCTCTGTACACTTATATTCTGGGGCAAAAGGTATTTTGTTAAAGTTTCCTACACTATGTAAATTACAGACTTTAAACAAGGCTACGCTCACACATAACAGTTGAAGAAAAAGCTAACACATTTACCACACTTTAGCTCTGAAATGAAGATAAAATATGTTGTAGCAATCATAGAATGTAAATTCAGAGTAGTTAACACCATTTCGAAAGAGGCAAAGAATGTTAATTTTGAAATGTTTAAAGGATACGTCAAAGGTGATGTGTTGCCAATAATCCAATAAATAGATATATTGACAAAGAATGCAATAAAGCAAGATGCTAGCACCATACTCTGAAAAGTAAAATAATAGTTAGAATATGTTTGTTTTAAATAATGAAAAAACTTGCACATTTTATTAGGCTCATTAAAAATTCCACGCACTGTGTCATATCTTGCATCACTATTTGAAGAAAATCCATTAACAATATATGCATGGCATACATTATAAATAGTTTAACTTTTGAGAAACACTGTTTCAATGTTAGTGCACATATTACAAATTCATTACCATTTTAATAATTTAGGACAAATATTTTTTCTAATTAAACCTATAACTAGTGCATATCATATCAAATTGTTGGTAAAATTATTCTAACAATATAATTAATGTTCTATAACTTACCAAATCTTCTAAGGTCCATTCGTAGGATAAAGTTGCAATTGGAGGTTCCAAAAACGGGACTATAATCAATAGTATCAAAGAGGACACTGGAGCCTGATAATACAGCAACTGCATGGGATCCATCTGCAGTTCATGTTGCTTCTGGCTGACCAACTAAATTATTTAAACAAAAATTAATAAAACAAACAAAACTAATCTCCACAGTTATCATTTTGATTTATTAAAATTCTTTCTAAATCTTCCAGAGGAAAATTACAAAATGACTAGCCACATGGTGAAAGATAGATTAAGAAACAAAATATGATTTTCATTTTTGAGTTTACAGACTTTCCCTGGTAAGAATAAATATATCTCAAGTACATAAACAAAAAAATTATTACTTTTAAGAGTTATAATCTCAACTTATGTTAATGTGCACAGATTGCAAAGAAATGATGCTTCAAAATAAGTATAACCAAACCCCATAAACTAGGCTTTATGCACCTGAATGTGATTTGGATTATAAACGTCTCATCTCTTAAAAATAATGGAATTTATACAGCAATTCTGAAGGAAGGAAAAGTGACCCTGGATTAGGATTGGATACCAGGATTTTATACGCAACTTCGGTAACCATTACGGAGACTAAGTGTACTTCATTAACAATACGGCACCAAACTCTTGTTTAGCAACATATATTATGTAACCGATGACTTGAAATCAATTACTAGGTTCTTCATAGCACTGTTGTCTGATGAAAACTCTATTTTTCTTATTCAGAAAAAAGTAATTACTATCTTTGCAAAATATATTACAAACAAATTCCAAAATTTTTAAATATTTAACGTATATTACTCACACAAATTGTACAACATTTACCACTTGATAGAATGATGTAACTACTACACCCAAAGCAGCATATAGAGTTCCCAGCACACTGAACTGGAGATCATAATAGAAGTTGAGAAACACACCAACAGTAATTGGGACCTGAAATTAGAGAATAATTGTCAAATTTAGACACTCATTTAGGTGTATTTGAAATAGTTCTGCATACACATTAAGAAAATGTATTATGCATATAATTTGGCAGAAACAATTGTCCACAAGTGGAAGTATAAATGGGGAAATAGTAAAATTTATTTCATTGTGGGTGAAACTATGGAAATACAACAGTAAACATATGTGACACACACAAATTAAAAGGCCTATGGAAGAAGTATGTGACAAGAGTTACACGTCACAACAGACCCCTTTCACAGTTATTTAAGAAGACAGCCGTTCCTATATATTTGTGGCTTGCAGTTTTAAATGTCTGCAAAAATAAATAGTTAAACATTACCAAAACATCAATTGTTCATTTGATTGGAGTTATTTCAAAGCTAAAAAATTATTATGATACACAGAACATTAGTGGCGTGTAGATTTTAATTGAATACACATGTAAAATAAGGGTGACACGTTATGAATGTGGTCTTCTTGAAATGAACTGGAGTGGCAGTAAAATGAATACTCTTCAGTTCAGATATAACTTACAATAATAAACCAGTCAACCAATTGTCATATGTTAAAAAATTGGTCCAAATGTATGGAATACTATTCCACAATTTCATTCACCAAATATTTCAACTGAAATCCAAGTCAGAAAAGCTACATTACACCTACTTTAACAAGTTAATGACGTTGATTAAAGTATTTAAAATTTGATTGTTTTTACTTACCAACGTTAACTTCACTCTCAGTGAAAATGTTTTCTTGTATAGCAGCGCCTGCATTGCTATAATGAACGGGGTCGTCATTGATTTAGCCAATTGGAATGTACCGACTGTATTGTGTTGCAAACTAAGATTTGTAAAAACAACAAAGCCACAAAACGTAAATGCTAAGGGAAGAATTTCTTTGATGTATACCGATTTCACGACGAACACGTCCCATTTTTGGCACACATATAACCCTAAAAATGTCACGATAAAATGTAATAACGTTAAAGTCACGTTCGGGAAACCTACATGGACATACACCCACTTATTTAAAAGCACAATCACAATAGAACAAGTAATATTAAAAAATAAATAAAACGATGTCAGTGTTGTCCTGTCCATCATTATTTATCAATATAATAGAACCGAGTGTCCAAACAAATATTTAATCGCGTGTACTTTGTAAGCACAGAATGTGAATAAAACATTAACGCATACTTCGTAATTTCTGTATAGGCTCACATCTGGTGTCACGCGAAGATATTTAGCTAACACTTGAAGACCCGGCAAAACATTGGAAAAAGCGTCTCCCGCGCAGTCGCAATCTCAGCCCTCAAATAAGGCGGTAATTTAAATAAGTGCGTGGAACTTAACGCAGGCTGAGGTACATTCTACTTTAAAACCAAAGAAAGAGTCTGATTCTTATTCTTAAAATTGTTCATCAAACGCAAAAATATGCTGTGATTCATTGGTAGACGTTTTACTGAAACCAAAAACGGTGATGTGTGTGAGTACGCCCACAATAAGTTGGTTGGACGCTCATCAAGCTTTCCCAAGAGTCGCCGTTATGAATAAATATAAAACGAGTTTCAGAAGATGAAAGAAAAAAAGTGATTTCAAAGCGTCCTAGTCTGCTTACCTTTCCTGCGACAACTGATGAGGTGTGATATTTTTTCTTAGCCTAATTTCATATAAACCAAAAATGGAGTAGATAATTGAGAATTTGACATATTCATGATAGTGAAGATTGGTCTGATGACGCTTATCTTAATTTGTTCTCAATTTTCTACTTTATGATGGTGCTATTAAATGCGTGTGCGGCAGAATATGTCTCCTATATTTGCGTTGGATCATTTTTAACATCATCATCTGTCAAAAGTAAATATATTCCCACTATTCCCGATATAAATGAAGTTTTTTATTATTATTTACACTTGGGCGATTTGATTGGATTCCGTACCTTAGTTTTCATCAAATAATCTGGACATTCCAGCCATTGATGGACTAATTCATTATTACATTTCAGTTACGTATATGAAAATCTTGCATTTAGTAGCGAAAGTTATTTTGTGGAACAGTTTATGGGAAAAAATTAAAACTGGAGAAAGCCTCGGGAATTTACTGACCAAAGAGTGGAATGAAAATAAATGGCTTACCAGAATGGGAGCGAGTGACTCACTGAAGGTTACAGTAACGACAGCTTCTATTGGGCAATAGCGCATATTAAAGACGACATTTTTAAGCGTTTAGAAACAAACTGTCATCTTTTTGCATCCGGACACATCAATTGGAATAAATTACCATTGGTGGACACAAAACATTCCTTCTCATTACAAGTATTGTGTTTAACCTTCTTCGTCTTGTTTCGCAAGGACCCAGGAATGTCCTATTTCGTCATAATTATGAAACCTTAAAGAACTTTGGGCAACTTTAAGAATAATTTATAAAAATAAAACAATTCTTATTTTTACTAGGACGTACCATGGAAATAAATTAAACACGTGGCAGTTGAGCATTTGTGAAACGTATCTGATAAACAGTTGGAAACAAGCACTAGAAAATTTCTAAAATTCGCAACAAACGAACATGTGACAGTAGATATATTTGTCATATATCGGTTGTGGATAAATTCAATTATTATCCAACAAAAATGTAAAAGGAATTACGTAAAATTAAAACAGATTCTTATGTATGCTTTTCAACATTTATAAAGACAAAATACTTAAATATTTTCAACTTTATCCTTCTTCAGAGAAGTATTTACATTATTAAGGACTGCTGAAAAATTTGCGGAGAGTATTGGATTCAACTTTTCCCCGCTATGAAATTCTCTTTGAATTCAATTTATACGCAAACTGTCGTCGTTGCAACACGTTAAGTTACGAATGAAAATCGATTGTGATCAAAATATTTATTGAGAGAGGAAATAGGTCATTTTCATGTCAGATTAAAAAGTAACATAATTTAACTACTACGCTAATCAATTTGAGCTGACTTTTAAAAATAATAGCACACAGTGATTTATGCCGGTTAACCAATACTTGCTTCTTTCGATACATTTTCCGTAGTTCACACTATTTGGTACTTGCAATTATACACGGTTTTCTGGTATATATCAGACATTTGTTGGCAGCTTTCTTCATAGGTCTTGAAAATGGAATTTTATGACTTAACCACATGTGTCATGCAAAACTCAAAACTATTTCTTAATGGACTCAGAACTTTATATTTGAACCTTTAAAAACAGAACTGCAAACAGAAAATGCAACAATATGTTTGTGCTTTTGCCACAACGTTTCCGACGTAAACGTTTTATCAGCACTTCAAATTCGCCGAATGAGATGATGCAGGGTTTCAGATTGAAGGGTCTTGTGTTGAAACAAAATTGTTACAACGGTTTATTTTAGTCGTGAGAATGGCGTTACTTCTTATAACTTACCTTCGTCGATCACCAGTAGCTCATAAGTAATTGTCAAGAAAAAAAAATTAAAGCATCCATAGGGCTTTAAAATAATACAGGAGGTTTACTAACACAGAGTCAGGGATACTCCCGTCATCGTTCCTCGAATCAGTACAAAATTTAAAGCAAAAAAATATACCGAAAAAACTATTAATCTACAGTGAGGTAATTATGATCGGATCAGCAATTCGCATGACAAGATCAAAAGCCTACTTATCACACGATATCGGAAAGACAAGACAAGGCTACACGGAGATTCTATTAAATGAAAACAACTTCGTTACACATGTTGATTGAATGACTGTTCAAACCCATCCTCGAGAATTATGTATAAAGTTAAATAATTGGAATGAAATATGCGAATAAATTGTTGTAGCGTAGTTAGTATTAGCAATTATCTCGGCAGATAATAATTCCTTAATCATTAAACATCATTGAATTGAGAGATGAAAACAAAGACAGCTGACGTAACACTTTTACTATTTTTCTCACCGGCTTTCCAAAAGGAATGGTAATTAATGGACGCGGTAAATAAACGTGAACTTGAGTACATTTTACTTTGATTCATATAACGCTTACAAGAAATTCAAATTAAAGTTAAGCATTTGTAAGAAAAATCGCAGAGTTTGACGCAGTTTCTCTCTCTCGCTCAAACACGCTGACTCACTCTCCGTCTCGCATACAAGTTGCGTCAAATCCCGTGGCTCTTGGAAGCAAAAGCAAGAGCCGACTGACTCTATAAGATTTGAAATATTCGTATATCTGAACCCTACATTTAAATAAATGAACCCTGTTCGAAACCTTGGATTAGATCGTTCTTTCACTTCCCATTCCTTCTATTTAATTGTTCGTGGATCTGGATCAATACATCTTTCAATTGAAAGCACACTTATGTATTTATGAAAACTTGTTAATATTAATATCTCCTTATTATTTTAAATATGGAAAATTTGACGATGCACAGTATAAGCAATATTGCGATTAAAATATATTACGACAGAATAAATCACCGTACATAAATTAATTGTAGATAATTCATAATACCTACCAGATATAATTACTTTCAGGCTAATCTAACTTGCGATTAATTTATCCAAGAATTAACTCGTCAACTGTGGTGCCAGAAAAAAAAAGCTTTATAGAAATGAAAATGATAAAATAAAAATATAACTACACTGATTGTCAATTGTTTTAAGTGTCAAAGATATCCTCTTTTTTTTTCTAATTTCTCTTTTAGTGTTTACATTTATTGTCCCTGGCCGTTTACGGTTAACATCCCTACATGGCCGAGTCTGGCGGTCGCGGACGCTCTGGCGGGACACGAAGTAACTAAACATGGTCCCATGTCAAAAAATGACGCGGAGCAAGACGACGGGAAACCCAACAAACTCTGAAGTGATTGCTCACAATTGTCAACGAATATCTAATCTGAAACAAAAAAAAAACTAAGTGTAGTCCATAATATTCATTGTAGTTTTTCTACGAACGCTTTCTAAAGACACTGCATGATGAATATTAATGAAGGAATGTCTACGAGTATAAGCGATACACCTCTCTAATCTAATAAATACTACATTAAGCGGATAAAGATATAAATCGAAAGAGCATTTATGTAGCATTAAAACTGGAATCGGCATTAAAGTTTTAGATTTATTTAAAACGGCTACAATGATGATGGCACGAAACAACGTATCACAAGACCATAATAAAAGTCAATATACTGTCAGGGATTGAAAAATCAATATCAGTAGTAATAAATTAGGTGAAGTTGTTTCCAACTGTTTTTCGTGAAGACTGTAATATTGAAGAAAACTGTTACGTAATCTATTTCTTTGATAACAGACCTTTACCGTAGTGAATTTAAGATTAGTACGGATACGATTTCTCGGTTCGAAATAATATAAGTGTTCAAACCTCTCGTGGTCTATCCTGTGTAGGAATATTCGTAAACTTTAGAACTATCCACACGTTTCATTGCACATTTGTGCGGGATTTGCAGATAGTAGATCGCCGCGAAAAGTGATTTTATCCGACATTTATCACTTTGATTCACCTCGCACCGGTTTACATTTCGTGCCAAATGTAAAATAAACACATTACTTGTGATTTACATTCTTTTTCATCTGGTCTGTTGACCGTTGCTTTCCAAAATAGACTTTAGTTCACTCTGTGCAAAATTTATAGTATTTTTAATGGTCCTCAAGCTTGTAGGTCACGTTCCCGAAACTGAGCTAAATTTTAGCCAAGAATTCGTAACAGTTCACGAGCAGATGAAAGGCAGTTGTCGTAAATAATAAAACTCAGGCCACGCAAACCGATTGCAAAAAAAAAAAATTGTGAATAAAACATTGAAAATTCAACTGGTCTACCTTTGTAGGTTCCAGAGTGCCATCTAAACTTATGTTTTGTCAACCGATGCAGAACTCGCAAAAAAACGAATTGATGCTCATAAAAAATGAGTTAAATTGTACTCGACCTCTATTTTCCTTACTATTAGTAAAATTTCGTCAGCTCAAAGTCTCCTGATTTCCTATGTTATATTAGATCTGTTCCTTTATCCTTTTCCCTATCATTATTTACCATAGTCCGTTAATATCTCGTCCTTGCCGTCGTTATAAATGCATTATCATATATTTGGCTTCTTAAATACACTTTATCCCTATCTTACTGTCGGTTCGTAGATTCCATCGCTCCAAAAATTTCTTTGACTAGGAAAGAGTGAGAAGGCCAACGCACGGACCCCGGGTGAACGTCTTTATAATTATCGTATTATTTGGCAAGCCAGGAAGTCTGTCTTCGAAGTCTGAATGTTAATCGGCAAGCCACAAGCCCATCATCGAATAGGTGTAGTTTGTCGACGTTCAGCGTCTTAACCCCGACTCGGTCTCGCCCGTCTGCAAAACTTGTATTTGTGATGGGAACGAAACACGGAACCTGCTGCGGTCCGTACCCTAGAAGCCCTCCCCAGTTGATCGATTTCTGAATCATGATGCGTTTCCGTGAGGCGGTACCTGGTGCGTAATGGATATTCTTCGCAGCGTTTCCACTTACGGATCAGACAATTTTTCACGATTTCAACAAAAATGTTACTTGCGGAACCGGAAAACGAATGACCGTCAAGTAAAAGGTTGATATATTTACTGCGCTCTGGGAGGGGGGTGGGGGTGATATCGCTAATTTTTCGCATTGCCTCTCAACATTCGCTGGTTCCGGTGCTATTAATGGCGTACCCGCTTACTTCCGAGTCGCGTGGAGCTGCGTTGCTTCACGAAGCCAGTCGAGTGTTGTGTAACTAATTGTCTACCCAACTACGAGGCCATAACCGTGTGCATCCTCCTGTCCATTCACGTCTCTTAAGGCGATACCAGGTCAGTACAAGAGTGCAATACTTATTCCACATTTCCGATTCACATCGATGGTCCGATAATTCCGACTGGATTACACCTGTTACCGCGCAGTAAACGGGTAATTTCCTCTATATGCACGAAAGAATATCGCAATGGCAAACCAATACTTACCTGGGGCACTGCCCACGTGATACAATAGTGACGTCATCCTCTAATCCTTAAAATCTCTGTTCATTGTTTAGTATTTTTTACGTCTGTCAAAGTGACAATGCGTCTAGAATCTTGGGTCGATGACACTGCCGCACGGAACGCACCACACTATTACGATGCATATTTCAGTCTACGTTCAAGAAAGGCGCAAAGGTGTGTTTAACCACTACAAAAATTAAGGGGTTCCGCGAAGTTGATTCAACTGCTGAAAATACTTTCGTCGATACATTAAATAAAGTTGCTTGCTTTGAGGTTTTGAAGATACGCGCAAGGTGAGAATTTCGTGAGATTGTTCTTTAAGTACTGGTAGAGGTTGTCTGTTATATATATATATTACAAATTAATACCAAAATCTTAAAATATAAGCTTCAAAGTATGGCAATAATTTTATACTTAATATCGAACATACGGACCGATTGGAATACTAAGATTACCGTACCAATTTACAAATTGGCTAAGGAGCCTTATTTAAAAAACGTCAGTTATATAATATTAACAATTACATTCACACCAGACATTTGGGTGTGCAAAAACTGAAAGGTGAATAAATTCATTTCTCAGTATCAGGAATGTAAAGAGATTTGTACAACTGCAAATTCTCCAGTCCAAATTTAAAATATCCAGTCTTTGGTCCACACATTTGCATACCAGAATTACATCGCTTGTGTGCGAGTCAACGTGAGCACAAATGATTAGGCAAACTACAGCTATTCTCAAATCACTTGACATACTTCAAACATCTGGTACATTACCACCAATTTAGCTACTGACTGCACAAGGAACTCTGAAGCGTACAACAAAATGTTTCCATACAAAGTGCAGAGTTCTAATAATAAACCTGATAAAGAAAATCTAAAAATGTCTACCTATCTTTCAGACTGGATTTAAAAACAAATGAATCAAGTATATCGAAGTTTTTGTAGAAAGTAGATTCAAATATTATAAAACTTCAAATTTTCTGAGTTAACCATTCTTGTAGTCATGAAAATTCCCAGGCAAACATAATTTTCTGAGAAATTCCAGTTAATATAATTGTGGCGAACCACTGATCGGAACGCTTTTTTTATGGTGTACTTCACACACAATAGAAACAAGGTTGTGATTTGCATAGATATTTGAAATAAAATTATATTTCGACATTAAAATTTTAATCGTAGATCCTTAAACTGTGTAAATTGTGTGACTCGTGCCCAGGTAATTGAACAATAGACATTTTTAACAATTTCTGTGTCTAAAACACATACATCACCCAATCACTTCTCGGTAATTCAGTTTTGGCTCGGTCTCTAATGGTACAGTTTCTAGAATTATGGAACGGGACAAATGAACTTTCAATATGAGTTTAAGATATTTAATATATCAATTTCATACACAAGATGCCACAGAAGTGGTCCAAGGCACATTAACATTACTATTAAGTAGCAATTGCATAACAAAATATAAAATAAGGCAATTATGACTAAAACAAAGTGTTCAAATGTTCATTCATAGTAACTGTATTAGCCCAATTAATTACACTTGGGACAATTTATTTTCACACTTTTGCAAAACTTTGTTGAATTCAACACTGCTATTTTAAATCAAACTATTAGAATAAAAAGTGTTACAATATTAAATATGAAAAAAGTGAGCTTGCAGTTTGAAACAATGTAAGACAAAACACATGCATTATAATAAGGAATAGTTGCGGAATGCGAGAAGATTACATCTTTCTTTCCCTGAAATAAATCATATCACACCTACTGAAAAGCATGACCACTTCAGAGAAGATAATATGAAAGCTTTTCACCACAACCCCGAAGAGAATCCACCGGGAGGGACGCGGCCACGTCGAGCAGCAGAGGAAGGTGCGTCGACGACGTTCGCGTTGGCGTTGTCACCATTGGTCACTTCTTTAACTCCATCAGTTCCGTTTCTACCTTCAGCTTTCGTAGGGTTTCCATCTGTAAATTTTAAAATACTTACAGTTAGAACACACCATGAAAAAATGCATTAGTTACCTGACAGAGTTAAGACGAAATTGAAATAATAACGGTAACTGTATTAGGTTTCTGTTGCACATAGAGAATAAAAAAACATTGTTTGTATACTTTACCATGATACATTTTTTTTTTTGCTAGCGTACACAGTTGCTACTCTTCAAACACTACTTACCAAAAACTACAATGATTAAATACAGCTATCACGATACAGGCAATATCTTAGTGGTCTACCAGTGTAAGTATACATGAAGCCGTTTCTCACTCTGAAATAAGGACACTTACATATTAAACAATTACCAAGGATACAACCGACACCAAAAATATCACCGTCATTTTACAGTGCCAGTTTTTACATACCCGAATTGGCGGTGCAAAAGAAACTATTTGCAATTAAAGTTATTTTCCAAAGTCACACAGATCCAACTTATTCTCGAATCAGAAAATTTGGAACTCTAAGGTGATAGCGAAACTAGGAATGACTGAGAAAGTAGCATGGAAGTCTTGTTCAGAGGAACAAGACATGAAAATGATATATAGTAAAGACTGGTAAACATCAAAATAAAGGAACTTAGAATCAGGGATGGGCTCTAAGGCTACGAGCACATATCTAATTAATCAGCTCAGGAAGCGGCAATTAAAGAGGTTGAAACAAGCGATGCATAAAAGAAGCAAAGCGTCGACAAGAAACTCGTCGCAAACAATATACCTATTCAACTTACAGAATCTCCGCCCGAAATTTCTATTTAGGTCCCAGACTTCACCAAACCCGTCACCAGTTACAGGGTTACGACGAACAGACACTGAAACCGAGAACGTGCACACCACGCATGCCAAAATACCAGACAAACTGGTGAACATAGAACGAATGTTAATTTGTTAAGTGGTATTCTAGATACAATCAAGCCAATAAAAGTACAATGACACATCGAAACTGCATATTTTTGCCTCTCGCTGGGAAATCATTTAACGAGCAAATAAGTGGTTCGCGAGGTAAAGGCAACTAACCACTAGGTCTTTGTAAACTTGAAATTAAGTCATCCGTTATTTATCTCTAGTTTAAGGGTACCGATCCCAAACATCACGAGATATTTTTGCAAAATTAAAGACTAGCCAAAATTTTTGACGTCAATAAAGAGGGAACACTGATTCGAAGAGAGAAGCATCAAATTTTGGAAAGTAAATAGTTTACATTCAATGTGAAGGGAGTTCGCGTTTTTCTACGGTATAGTTTGTGAATGAAATTAACAATGTAAAGAGATCACAACGTTCGAAACGCATCCTGACTGGTTCTGAACGATTTTCGCGGGAGACTATATTGAACACTTGTATCGGAGGCAAAAATTAAACAGTTAAAGGTAAAAAGCAGATAGAGCGACTCACCTTGGTCGGCTGAGATCAGACGCACATTACCCAGCCCCTCACCAAAGCCGAGGTTAATTTTGGATTTCGGAACGTACGGAGTGGAAGGTTTGTTCACTGGTTCACCAAACAACCTGTGGTGCGTGTCATTACCCGGCTTGATGGCTCTCGATGGAGTTTCGCAGACCTCTTCGCCGACGGGCACGGAGGAGTTCATGCGGTCGGCGCGACGACGCGGAGCCTCGTCGGGGCCGGCGGCGCCGAAGATGTCACTGGAACCTCCGCCCGGCGGCTTTAGGACCCTGCAAAACGAGACATCCGAGGTGAGATCGCGGCGACGGCCATCCGGCGGTGGCAGATACTACTTGCCTCAGGTGACAGGGAGAACCCTTGAACTCGGCCCCGAAGATATCGCGGTTGGGTTGTCTCGCCGACCTGGGTGCATACGGGGCGGATAAAGACGTGGAGGAACGCGAGGGAAGGTGACACGAGCGGGGCGGATCCGTCGTGCTTCGGCGGCCGCGAACAAAGGTCCGTTCAGAGGGCGGGGCTCACCTCTTCTTGCCGTAACCTACGTTGTCCAACTCGATGTGCCTGTACGCCGCGTACACCGCCATGGCGCCGACTGCCCGCGCGCTACACCGCGGCTCCTTATATAGGCTGCGGCCGTTCACCCTGGCGGGGGAGGAGGGGGGAACCGTCCAACCCTTACTTCGCATCGACCCGCGGAGTCTCCCTCGCGGCCGGAAACCCGACAACGGCGAAGCCCTTTAGGGCGACCGCGTCCCCGTTCCACGCCGGTGCAGTTTCTCCGCCGTTGTCCGACGTCGCGGATCGAATCCGAAGCAACGGCGCGAGAGACCCACTTCTCCCCCGAACTTAGCCGGCGTCGACGGCGAACTAGAGCGACTCGCGGGTAGAGGTGAGCGACGACTAAGTAGCCCGCGGTCCCGCTACGCGACGGAAAGGGAAGACGACCCGTCATACCGGTCGTTAAATAAGAGACCATTACGAACAAGCACATTCTACGGACTGTTCTGCGGCCGGGAAGACGAATACACCCTGCTCGTGCACACTTTCCGAAGAGACGACAGCTTTCTTACATGGTCCAGATCGAGAGGGCGCAGCTTCTAGACGCACACTGCGTTTCTGCACGTGGGATCCGAGGTCACCATTCCTTGTGGGCGCTTCGGGTGGGCGCCAATGGTGGGGGGTAGACCCTGCGTACTCCACGCTTACAGAAACCCCTTTAGCGTCAGGTGGGAAAACTCGTCCGGCGCTAAATTTAAAGCTAAGGGAGTTGTAGTTTGTCCGCCAGTTTTTGGAACGGCGTCGGCCAGCTTTTCACTGGAAATATTGTCGCACTTGTGAATTAAACGAAACGGAAGCCTATGTTAAATCTCCTTCGTGGAAGTGACGAGGTCGACCTAGCGAACGGCCTTCGACTCGAAGCAAAAGCCAACATAATGCGACTTCACTGCTTCAGGCTCCTACTTAAAAGCGTTACGATAATTAGTTTAACGCGTGGACAAGTTACTCATACGACGGATATATATTAACATCGTTCATTCTAATTACGAACCTTAATTAATAGGTGCCCCTTAAGATCTCACTTCTACCTCTTGGTATTGATCCTCACTCTATCCACTTAGTATTATACTAATACAGAATCAGAAACAAATTGACAACATAATGAACCCCCGTTTCAACACCTCCCACCCAACGATATTAACATGTTAAAACATTAGTTACGAAATGCAATCGACGCTCAAAGTTTTTAATTTGTGAATAGCGCAATCAACCTGGTATTCCTTTACCGAATTACATTGCTAACACTTCTGGAAACTTAATGATAGGAGGTTCTCCCGGTGTAGTTGTATAAATTCTTCTCGGGAAATCAACCGGGTGGTATCCTTAAATCGCCACGACGTTTCGGCAACTGATACCCAACTTCACAGGAAATGTGGCGAATTAACGAATTACCCGGTTGATTTCCCGATAAGACTTTATAGTTCTACCAACTAAGTGGCAAAGTCGTATTCGTAGGCTAGCGCGAGGATGGCGAACGCGGAAGGAAATTGTTTCCGGAAACGGAAGTGCGTTGCGGCAGTCATTCGCACAGTCCTCAAGTTTGCAATTCTTGTAAATAGTTTCGCACGCCTTCTGCGACGTTGTCTTATTTGCGATCCTCGTCACGGGACGAAAGCTGAGAACGTACAGCCCGAACCGCGGTCCCCGCAGGAAGCGTATCAAATTTCGAGCTGGGTGGAGTCCAAGCACTCGATAGCTTCCGTGACCATAGGGATCCAGAAATTCATTCCACACCTTCCCGGTATTAAATGTACTTTTCTTTCTTGCGACACTACGAATTTAACTTTCCACGAAAAATAAAAAAAAATTATATGCAACATAAGCTTGAATGTATCAGTTCCATTCGAAAGAATTTGAACATTGCGATGTCCAATGTCGGAGTTAATTCAAGAAACGTTGTTCACCTGTTGTACATCAGATTTTGAGAAGCGTCATTCAGACGTAAAGAGCCGTGGTATCAATCCCTCAGGCTGGTCTGAACTTCGTACGACCATAGCAGTGCTGCCGACATTTGGATCACACCCGAATCAACCACAAAGTCTCAGTGTCCTTGCACTGGCAAATTCATCTTATTCGAATCTTACAATTCAACACACGAAAATTTCAGGAACTTTCACGACCATCTATAATCGTCTATCAACAAAGTAAGATTTTCTAAAATAAGAAAAGTCGATGTTTTGCGAGAGTTGAGCGCGATTCTTTCACCCACGTATATACACCGACCAACCTAGTCACGCTCCGTTGCTAACGATGTTCGCTCAGACGTTCTGCTCTTCGGGAATCCTAACGCCTTTCACATTTTTCTCCACATAAAGCAGCTTGACTGGGGAAAATCATCTCCGTAAAACACAGCACAAAACTACTAGGATCAAAACTTCAGGACAAGTCATCGAAAGTCAGGTGGTCCCACGGTCGAGGTAGGAAGTATGGAGCAGCAGATACTGATTGAAGTTTCTCGCGTCTGCTCTTATTCATTCTACGTCAAATTTCGATCATTATGGATGATAGGCCAAGACTATTGGATGCATAAACATGTTAGGGTTTAAATGTCAAAGAATTCGTGAGAACCATCTTGGATACAACCAGTACAGAAGCTGAGGACTACAGAGGCGGTGTGATTCATAGCAATGATACTCGGCTGCTCCTATCCACGATGTCGAGTACCTTGTTTAAATTGTGCGCTCTGTGTAACAAAATTACAAGATGTAGACAAATAAAGCAGTCATATAACGCCAAAGCCGTGTGTTTAATAAAACGGCCGCAGTTTATTTTATTGGGTACGAATTAAAGCCTTTGTGTTACTAATTTCACGGTTAGCGGCGATATACTGTTAGCTATTCCGTTCGTGGCATGGCTATTGAGGAAGAACAGCTGCGGAAGCCTCGATACCCATTTGATTACAGACCGTGCGGCTCTCACTTCGATGTACTCCACTCCTTCAATTTGCTCCGGTAAAAAAATTCTCAACTCACGGTCCGCTTACTTGCGCTCCAAATTCTTGAACGAAATAGCAACGAAAGCGATCTATCGGGTATATTCATAAAAGACATTAGATACTCTGGAGGAAGGTGCTAATAATACAGTTAATACTATCAAATTGGTTTTCTGTAAAAGCGTCAACTCTTGCAACTGTAATAAAACTGATATTTCATACACCAAATTATACAATAAACCAGTAACGAAAAAAGGTTAATAAAAAAAAAGTATAAAATTCCTAGATCTGCACTAAATAAATTGCGTATTTCCACTCCTTAATGTCTTATGGAATTATATTAATTGGTAACTAGTCAGACAAAAATAGTTTTCTAGCCCAAAGGCAGAGAATTATGATACTATGTACTAGTAGTAACTTTATACTCTGTTATTCAATCAATAAATTAGGAATCCTTCCTCTCAGGTCAATTCCTTTACCCGTCGATGCTATTTGTAAGAAATAATTATGATAAATTTAGTTATAACTCGGTTATATAAATTAATATAATACATCAAATAAAAATAATTTACGTAACCGTTATAAGTGTTACTTGCACACAAAAATTGGTGGAACATACGGAATATCAATTTGTATTAAACTCCTGTGTGCTTTAGGAAAGTTACTCCATAAACACGTTTATAAATAATTAGAATTTACTATTAAAAGTCTTTCATTATTTAAACATTTTAGAGTGAATATAATTATGTTGGACAAATTTAATTTCAATCATCTGATACAAGTTTTCTTCTTATAAATTATTCTTACGCAAAGTTATTAATTGAGGTGGTTAATGCCAGAGTGAACCTATTTGAAATGAAGGGAGTTTTTAGTTTTTGCTTCACATTTCTATCAACGTCTATCTCAGAATTATTTCTGCTGCCATTTCTTGACCGTTGAAAAAAAACTATAATGAGACCAGTCTGGCATTGAGAAGATGGACAAAAACTTTCCTAAAGCACAGTTATAGTTTTGGCCAAAAATGTGGGACAGCCTCAATTTTAGGTTCCAAACCATGTAAAATTTCTCACATCCTTTTAAGCTTCGCTTCTCACAAGGACCTTTGAAAAATTAATATTTTTCTCTCTATTCAGTTGAACGAATTAAGTAGCTGCAATTCTTCGTAACCTTCAACAGTCCAAATACAGACAAATACGACGAATCTGGTTCCGGGCAATGCCACTAGTCCACACTGATCCGAGAAAATAGAGAAAAATCGTTAACCAAAACCGATACGTTCCTCGAACTGGGTAAAACTCTGCTAATACTTTAGAACATTACAGACTAATCACATAATTTACTCTACGAGTTGACACCTCCAGAAGCAGTAAGGTTTACCGTTACAAAGCAACTCCATATCCCGATGAATCATACTTCAATTAGGCAGATTAGGCAGAGATCACTCAAATCCGTCGATCAAATAATGTTTACCTGCTTGCTGTCGCAAGAAAATATATTATTCAGCGAAATTGAAAGATTTATTCATTATACGATAGTGAAGTCTCTAACGGTCTGTTCGATTTGCGTTACGTGGACAAAAGAACTGCAAGCTTTGAAATCGTCGGTGGTATTTGACAGAGAAACCACAACAACCTATCCGAAAATTGTAAAAACTGTAACGTCGGTCGAATGCAAAATATCTTAGTACTCGACTTAACGTACTTCTGCAAAGACAAAAACTATTTACAGAAACTAGGTCTTCGCCCTTCTCCGATCTAATTACGACACGAAATGTTTAATTTAGAAATACGAGGAAATTTCGATAGACAAATGCTTCCGCCATAAATGAAATGTTAATCCAAACGTTTTTAAAAGTACAATTTAAAAAATCATTAAACCTAGTGCATTTTCGTCGATTTAGAAATACAAATTACCAAATTAAAAATATAAACCATAGGATATCCTAAGAAATGTCTGCAGTAACAAATTTCAGTATATACAAGGAACAGTGGAAGTGATTCTGCCACACTTATTGTAGACTGGTCTACATTTTAAAATATATTTGTGGTCTCAATCTACACTTTTCAAGAAAAGCATGCAAGCTGTTGTTTTAAATTTTTAAACAGCATTAAAGCTATAATTGGTCTCAATTTTCCAACAGCACAGATGAGATGTGACATTATGCTTACAAATTTTTACCAATGCAAGGTTTCACCTAGGAAAAGTAAATTATTCGAAACAACAGAATGAATGCACAATCGTGAAAGTATCATAGAATGCAATACAGGTACAAAACTCAGAGTTAAGAAGTGAACACTTTCATCCAAGGCAAATTCATAACTACTAGTTAGGCATAGATTTCCATTGTACAGGCAAATTAAATGTGTATTAAAGAAAATATATTTAACCAGACAGCATTATTTTTAAACTGTGAAAATAAAAGTAATTCAACAAATCAATTCTTAAGCAGATGTAAACGAATGCTTACATTGGTCACTAACCAATCATTCAGTTTCAAACAAACTTTACACAAAATGACTACAAATATACATTCATTCAGTTCATTTAATGGACAAATGTAATATCAAACGGGTATTAAATACGAAAAATAATAGTATGGTTATATATAACCACGTATAAAATTTTAAGAACCAACCATATTTAAGAATGAATTAAACAACAAAATACGACCTATATTTAGCGGAGCCAGTTGTTGAAGTACGTATATTATAGGCCAGCCATGAGCATTCAGAATGCCATCGGTATTAGAGTACTAAAGTACACTTTTGGAAACAAAGCGTACATAATTTCCATTCAAACTATTTGATCTAATTTGATCCGAATACTTTTGAAACATACGTTTATATCAATTATTCTACACGCCAACTTAATACAAGTATACACACCTGCTTGTCTTACGTTCACCATCGGGCATGCCAACATTATAATGCGTAGATGTCATTTTGAAGACCTAAATTGAAGTAACAGTCAAACCACGATGCACGGAAACCGGCAAATGATACACGAAATCGTCAATTCCTATTGGTCGATGCGGTGTAACGTCTTGCTTACTAAAAAACAAATTGTGCAATGAGATTAGATACTCGAAGATAAAAACATCTGTTAATCTATCCCTATCTGTTAATGTTAATCTAACTGCTTCTAAATCAGTATATGAATGGAATTCCCCAACTATGAACAAATCAAACTTGTCTAATTATTATTGCTTCGTTATTTTCCTACACATTAAGTTCGATTAATTCTACGTAATTGTTTTTGTTCTACCAGGAGGTATTAAGACTTGTGTCTACAAATTATTCAACTTTGAAGGTAATCATTCAAGTTTATAAAATCCCCATATGCAGTATATCCTTAATTGAAGCGAAGCTTCGATAACATGGAATATATCAAATCTTTATCATCTTAATTGATTAAACTATCAAATTACACATGACTATTACTTATGGGCTTTGATATATATATATATATACATATATTTAAATAAACAATCATGAATCAGTTCTCCATTATTACCACATGAAAACGTATTTCAATTATGTAACAGTTAAGGAAATCTATTAATTTTAAAACATGAATTAAATATGTTTTTGATCAGATACTCCCACAACGACCTAAAATTACTTCTATATTCATTATGCATTATAAATTTTATGTTGACTTGAATGAAAACATTTACAAACGAGGGAAATGTAGAATGGCAACATTGATAAATGCCCTTACACATTTTGAATAACATGCTTGAGGTAAATGTTGAGTTGCACTATATGACAACAGAGTGAAAATTCTAATTAAATGGCAGTTCCTAACAATGTAATCACATGTTACATACAATCCTGAACGACCTCTGTGAAGACAGAGATCAATATTCGTAATGCATTTACGAAGATTACAACATTCATATCGTAGTATTAAGTCATATTCATAATTTTATTATAGAATATATGCCAATAAAATTATCATTAGATTCATCCTCAACATGTTTATCTTTTTACTGCATATATTGGTAAATCTGAAAATGTATGATTCTATTTGCCATACTTTTACGCTCTATTGAACTTTGAAAGTCTGTCGACATTATGATAGCAATTGTAGTTCCTAACTGAGGCTCACAAAGACCATGGAGGGCGTAGTCAATTTCCTGTGCTACTTGTCCTTCAACATCTCCTTCGTCACACAGCTCAATGCTTCATCTTGATCACAGTTACGCAAAACTCGAAAAAAAAATTAACTATTATATTTTTTTTTAAAAAAACTGAATCCATTTAAATATAATACTAAACTTTGGGATATGGGAATGTAAATTGTGATGTTTTATATTTGCATCTATGGTTTCAAGTAATATTCGTGAATGCGAACTTTTTTTAAAAATGTAAGAAATTTACTATTATTTTTTATGAAGTAATAATAAAGATATAATTATCCCAATTTATTCTGATTCTAAAATTAGTTAAATTAGAAAGAAAAAATGAAAAAAAAAATTCTCTGAACTCAATAATATTCTTTCGTATTACGTTCTTCAATGAATGCGGGATATGTTTTCATTATTATTTTAGTTACGAAATAAACTGAAGAAGCAATAAGAATGAATAAATTGCTTTTGTAATTGTTTATCTTGGAATCACTATAGTTTAGAAAATAATGTTGAATATTTGAAATTATCAAAGCAACAGTTCAGGAATTTTAAATTAATCATAGAATGTTTATAATTGTCAAATGTCTGACAGCATCATAATTAAACTGGCAACTATAATAATAGTGATTGTTTTTATGAAATTTACATAATAAAGTTCCCTGTTAATATGGTCTTCATCAAAAAGCGTATTTCAAAAAGAGGCACATTTTATTTTACCTGCAATATAGAAATTTGTTACTGCTTTCACTATTCGTAAATTATGATTAATTTTATTGTTTGCGCACTAAAAAATATTTTTTTGTGTGATGAGTTTATATTTAAATTCTCAATTATTATAAGAGAAACGATAAGACGTGGAAAATATATAAGAAAGAAGAAAATACTTTCATAACGAAACATGAAACTGATTCTGATCAGGGTGGAGCATTCGGAGCATCAGCAGAGTGCCTGTACAATCGTCATACAGGCGTGTACTTGCTTGGTTCAGCCCTGCCCTAGATAGAGACCTATCATAGAATTTGCAACCGAAACTTATTTTCAGACATTAAAATTTGATAATAAATAACTCTGGTTTATCTAAGATTGAGTAAATAATCAAAAATTCCTTAATAAATACATGTAACAAATTCTGAATCTCAGAATTTTAGTGTATCTCAATTTAAATACATATTTATTGACATTCCTTCCAAAATTATTGTAAATGTTGTGGGTTACAAAAGTAGTCAGAAAGTAGTAACGAGACATTTCAAGTGCCCACTCTGTATTCAAATCTGTCTTTAAAAAAATTAACATTCCTACTAGGATAATGTACTGCTCAAATTATAAAACAGTCACTAGCACTGTGTAGACAGTTAAAGTCTGTTGAAGCCATATTGCTTTAAATAATTTTATGAATTAGAAATTTAACAGCCATATGCAATAAGTTAGGGCTCGACAGAAAGTTCTGTAATATCTCTACTGGAACTATAGTGTTGACACTTATAAACTAGCAATATTTTAATATGACCTATTTGTATGTTGTTACAGAATTATATTATGTATATAATTTTTTTATAATTTTTATAATTTCATGAACAGTAAATAATAAGGGTAGATCATTATAAGCATTATTAATTCAATCTTGGAAATTGCTGATGAATGCACATGTTAACTTTTTTAAGCCTTCGAAAATGTAAAATTGAATTTGATGTTTTGCTATCTGAAGAAATTAGGATTAAACTATATGGACAGAATAATATACCACTGACATGAAAATCAATTAGTAATAATAATAGGGGACCATGATGGGGAAGCGTGTTGCTGCTTATTTAGTCTGTTAATTCACTTTTATGTTGAAAAATCAATGCAGGAATTAAATTACTAGGAGAAAGAATTCCAATGCTGAGATCTGCAGATTATAATATTCTGTTGTCAGAGAAGAAGGAAGATTTGGAAAATCTGTTATAAAATTGGACAACATAGTCCAATTTAAGTTTGGACTAAAAAATAAATGGGAAAAACTAAAGTTATTACCAGTAAATAGACATACTAATATGAATTTAGGTTCAGCTGTAATGTAGGATATGAAGGAGTTTTGCTATTTGAGAAGCAGGATTATCAAGGATGGACAAAGTTAAGATGACGTCAAAAGCAGCATAGCCAGGTTGAGTGAGCATTTCTCAGAAAGAGAAACCCACTGGTGTATTAACATTGAAAGCATGGTAGACATAGCATGGAAGGTATGATTAAGGACAAGGATAATTAGTGAACACCGTGATTACAGTACGTAGACTGAGTAATTAAGGATGACAGATGTACGTATTATCATTAAATAAAATATAGAATTAAACATTGAAGTATTTCCCGGTGTAATGGTTCGATAAACAGTTCTCGGTTTTCCCTTGGGTGTAGCATATTTAAACACGATGTTTCGATGACTAAAATCTCTTTTGTCATCTTCCAGATTTTAGTCGTTGAAACGTCACATTTAAATATGCTACACCCAAGTGAAAACCGAGAACTGTTTATCGAAAGTATAGAATGTTTTAAATGTAAAACAGTACTTCTTTATATTATTTTTTTATTTAATTGTTCAAATTTATATGTAAATTAACATTGAATAGTAAAAAAGATAGCTTACAAAATTTATTTACATATTTATAAAACAGCTAATTCTTAGTTTTCAATCCATGAAACATTCTTTCTTTGATTTTAAGTTTATTGCACTTATATTGGGGCTTCTCTTGGCTCCAAAAGAATTTCATTTATTGAACAGTAATCAGGCTGTGTAACAGCATATAGTATTGCATTTGCAATATCACTTGCTTCCAGTATTTTGATTTTCTGGCTCACATCAAACATTTCTCGTACCTGGAAAAAAAGGGAAATAAATACCATAACAATAATATAGAAAACATTTTAAGATGCTATATATAAATTCATTCTTTTTCATGAAATTAGTAATGTTTTCATAACAGTTGAATAATGAATTATTTATAGTACATTGGTGAATTTAATGACTTTTTGCCAATTGGTATCAGTTTTTTGAAGAGTCGATGGTAATATGTTACAGCTGAAGTAGTTTCTATATTTGGAAGGATGGGTGGGGAGTAAAGGTTATTAATCTCAAAAACATTGTGATAGTATTGTCACAATTTATATAAATCCCATTCATTGGGAAATTGTTTTCTTGTCGTGTTGCCCTATGGTCTATCATGGCCAATTGAATCATATACATTATTAATTAGTTTTACAGAATTGTCTGCTTTCCATTGTATGAGAGACCACATTCAAAGTTTTAATAATTGGCTAGTCAGAAAAATACGAATAAATACCATCTTATCAACAAGTAACTGTTCTAACTTTGTCCAGTCTTAGTTTTTCATCAAATATTATATTCCTACAAAATGCTCAAAAATATTTCTGACTGATTTATATGAATTTGTTGTTGAAGTCCAGTCAATCCAAGTCCATATTTGAATTAATTGTAATGCCAAAAATGTATGTGAGAAGTTTTTGTTTCACTATTTTAAATATCACCAGTGTGCAGCTCAAAGAACAGATTAAGATGAAAATATGGTCTCTGTCAGGAGACAGAAGAATAAAGTCCAAATATAACAATTATTTTTTTTCATTTGCATGTTTACCTCTTTATCAGTTGAATGACCGTGCAATTCAGTTTTTACATCACCAGGTTGTATGCAAGTGACCTTTACTCCAGTTCCCACTAACTCTTCACGTAGAGCTCTTGCAGTTGCTTCCATGAAATATTTAGTTCCTGAATACACAGCTAAACCTGGAAAAGCCTTAATACAAGAATAAATTTAGAAGGTTTTTTTTACTCTGAGTTATAGTTTGATCATAGTAATACAATTTTACCTTCCTTCCTGCATCAGATGATATGTTGACAATGTGACCTTTCTTTCGCTGAACCATGCCTTTTAAAATAGCTGCATAGCAATTTAATGTTCCATTAATATTTACATTAACCATTTGTTGCCATTTTTGTAGTTTTACTTTGCTCATTAAAGTGTAGTACATAAAGCCTGCATTATTTACAAGAATAGTTATTGGCCCAAGAAGAGATTCTGCATGTTTAACTCCAGAAAATACCTTTAAAATTGACAAAATAGGTTGTAGTTGGAAGAAAAAAATTATGAACGTGAAATATTAATTATAGCTATAGTTTTTCATTACTTATATATATATTCATTTTCTAACATGACAACATCTCCTGAAGAAGAGAAATTAACTCCTAAAAAATTTAAATATATATTCTGCCCAAACTGGTCTCCAATAGTCATTCTTATGTAAGTCATTATATATCAATGCCCTATCTTCCCAATCCATATCAATTATGTATATTTAGTAACAGAAAACTATAATGAAACACTGTCTATTTTACACTTTACATTCCTCTTTTATAACAGTAATAACTATATTTATTTTTCTGCAGAAACTAGTACTCAAAATAATTTTAACAAAATTTGATAAATGTACCTGATTTTCATCAGTTATATCCATCTCAATGCTGACAGCCATACCGCCTTCTTTTTCAATTTCTGCTTGCAGTTGTTTCAAACGATCTGTTCGACGGGCAATCATAGCAACTTTAGCACCAGCAAGGGCAAGTGCTTTAGCAGTTTGTGCACCAATTCCTGATGATGCACCAGTTACAAAAGCAACTTGGCCATTTAGTTGTAGTGCTCCTAAATAAATATTTGAATTCCATAAATATTTATTAAATCAATCATCTACATGTTAAGGCATTTTATTTCACAGTCTAGATTCTTATGTACATGGTAATATTAAAAGACTTTTGGTGTAAATATACTAAACATAATATTTACTATATAATAAAATTATGAGAAAGTGAAACCAAGTACTAAACTCTAATTTCTCATGTTCCATATATTTGCAGTTAGACAGCAACATGGTAACAGCAGACCACAATTTCAAGAAGCTACTCACTACCTCTCTTAATTGTTACAATGATGCATATTAATATATAAATTCCATAAGGAAAATGTGACAAGGTAAAATCAAATCACATATTTCAATAGGAAAGAGAGACTGTTTGGTCAAATTACCTGAAATCAACAATAGTCAGTCCAGTTGGGCTGTGCAGAAATGAAAGTTCAAATTTTTTAGGACCTGAGTCTCCTTCATCAGGAAAGAAGTTCCGAACTACATGCTGGCTGGGCACAAATTGACAAATTCAAACGGTGGTGCACCATCCGTTAGACAGCAACAATCGACACCCAACAAATCCAACAAGTCTCTCTCAATGAAAGGTCATGACAATGTAAAAATAGTGGTATAAGCATACACACATGATATACACTCACATACATACATACATATTAGAGTGGAAGGTGAAAATAAAATAAAAATACACACACACACAAATGTTAAGGATTTTAATTATGAAGTGACAAAGTCACATTTGATAATTGGATAGTGAGGAAAGATATAAATATAGGGCAAAGGTTGGGAATATGCTCAGAAGAAATCATATGCTTTAGGGATATGAATACACTCAAAGGAAGCATATGATCAAGGTGTAGAGAGGAAAGTAAGAAGAAGGAAAGACTGAAAATATTCGGCAGGACCGGGAATTCAACCCAAGAATTTTATATGTATATAGACACACAATATTTACCATACTTACTGTCTCTTAGTTGCCTCTGTGGTCGAGGAATGAAACCAATCTTTGACAAGTGTTTGAGATACTTTTTCATAAGTTCAGTATTTACTGCTGGATATTCAAGATTTAATTCATCCAAAGTAGCTTGCAGATTTTCTTGTGTATAAGTGCTCAGATTTGTAAAGTAATTTTCATTCCTAAATTGATTTAATAAAAAATAATAGTTTAGTAAAATTTAATGTGTTAATGATAACTAACTGAATGGTAAAAATACTACTTACAAAACTAATGAATCGAGTAGGAACAATAAAGCTCTCAGTGAAGAAGACCACTCTGTTTTTAATCTTGCATTATGCTGCACTTTCTCATACCACTTCTTATAAGGAACTACTTCAACTGGATAGCCTTCCACTTTAAGAAGCTGCCATAACAAGCTGCAGAGAATGAATTGTTATAAATTAGAATTCATGTGTGTAATATTTTTTATAATAATTGTATTCAAAGTGAATGTATTATACCTGCAATTCATTGTTTTAGTATTGGTGAGATGAAAGTTTTTCCCTATTGACAACATTAGATTCTTGCTTAGGCTGACTATAACTTTACTAATAAAGTCTACTGGTGTGAGTTCTATCTGCAATAAATCAATTTAAGAAGCTGATAAAGCTAACCCTATTATTTATATTAGAATGAAAAATTCATATTTGCTTGATATCACGAGAAGAAAAGTTATGTTATATTTATGTAGAATAGCACCAGCAAGTTCAATATCTATCAAATTCAATTATACCTGCCAGTTAACATCAGGTGCAGACATAGTTGTAATGCATCCTTGTAACATAAGCAATGTGAAGTCTGCTGGATTCCATGAAGGGACTTCCAATGAGCCAGAAACATTTCCACACCTATATAAACATACAAGTATGAAACACTTGGATTTTAGAACTTCGCTGTTGAACTTTACATAAAAGGTTTTTTTTGGTGAAAAATTATCTTAAAATGAAACATGCACTGAAATGGTATGTTGTAAGAAAAAGATATTTAATATCAATTTCTTAATAGCACTCCATGAAGTTCTTTATTTTAGATTTTTATTTTTCTTGTTTTCTAAAATATTTAACATTTATGTTCTTTTTATATTTGTTATCAATAGAACTAACAAGGATCTGTATAATGTTTAATGTTTTAATTGATAAACATTTAATCAAAATTATTTTAAGTCAGTTTATGGCCATAAATACTAATAATAATTTAAATAATGTTAATCTGTATATTGAAGTGGGAAGAATTAATTGATTTTGCAAATAATATAAGTAAATAAAAAGTAGCTAAAAGTAAAATGTTTGGATTTCCAATAGTACTTTGTCACATTCAGTACTTACAGTCAAATCTTTGTGTGTGTATATATACATATACATATATATATATATATATATATGCTAAAGTGAATAGTTTCAATTACCTGTAAATTGAAATAGGATGTCCCTTTGCTCGTGATTTTGAAACTAACTTTTCAGCAACCCATTTAGACTGTGAATATCCACTGTCAAGTTTGTCAGAGTACTGGCTCATATCATCATCTTCACTACAGTTTTCTAATCCATCAGGAAAAACTGCATTTGTACTACAAAGATGTTAAGGTTTTAAAAACTATTTGACATTTTATCACCATTAAAATCATTTTAATAAAATTATGTACCTTATATGATGAAGAGGTTTTATCTTATTTGTTAATGAGAATTTTAATATATTATCAGTTCCAACAACATTTGAGCTATGCAGCGCTCTGTATGGATATATTAAGTTTACTGTAGCAGCTGAATGAATGATGATATCAACTTCATATGACAAGTACATGTATTCATCATCATTCAATCCTAAATTAACTAGTGCTATGTCTCCTAGAAGAATCATTGTTAAAGTTAATTAATATTTTCAAGGAATAAACTTAAAATACTTAATGTAAGTCAAAGCATTTATGTAATAAGAGTTATTTACATACCTTTTATAGGTACAACCCTTTTTTCAAGCTTCTTTTCGACATTTTCTCCATTAATTTCACATTTTAATAAATTGTAATCACTTAGAGTTTTCTTTATTCTTTCTAGAGGGGAGAGGCCAGGTCCATCCCTAACAAGACAGTATATTGTGCTCTATAATTGAAACAACTCAATTATAATTTATTGAAACAAAATTTAAGAAATGGTTCTATGTGATGATAAAATTCTTAACCTTTGTTGATGACAACAACTCCTTTAAAATGAAAGCACCAACAAACCCTGTGACTCCAGTAACTAGAACATTTTCCCGCTTCAATTTAGGATTTGAAACTTGGAATGAGCGCCAAAAAGCTCTAAGACTAATATCCATTCTGTAATTGAAAACAATGTCTTTAAAGGCCAATTATTGTCCTTAATTATATATATTTTAAAAATCTTACTTTATTATTAATAATAATAAATAAATTTGTATTAAATGGGCCAATTGCATGTTATCTGTGAAATGAATACATAAAGAGTACAGTCTATCTCAGTGTAAAGATGAATAAAATCTGATAATGAATAAAAAAAATGACTGAACATTATTGAAATGTCACACATACATCTTTTCACTTGGTTAGAAGCCTAAGAAGATTTATTAAAAGGATACATATTTCTTCAAGGCTTCTAATTGAGCATTAATTATAAATTATTGTTTAAGCTGCAAATTGATATTCAGATATTTATAAGGTAATTAACATATATTAGATACATGCAATACAGTGGTGAGCAAATGTAAATAATTTGTATAATATGCATTTACTGTAGTCATTCTTAATTAAGAATGCAGTTGTGATAAAACTACGTGATAACATCAAACTGTCAAAAAATTGTTTCCATATCAACATTTTCAGATGATAAGAAAATGGGGAAAAAAAGTATAATAATGCTTAGTTTGCTGTAGGCATTTATATAATTACTTCATTAATATCATTAAATGATTTTTAACTTGGTTTGTGACTTTACTTACATTTTGGAATTGAATATAATTAAAATGGTAGATGTAATTCAGGGATATTGTCCCGGTGTTCCATTCTCTGATTTGTAGTAGGTTAACTTAGAGTGGTTACACTATCACTCTATTATTCTTTTCTCACTACCTGCACCATTTGATAATCATAGTTCACCTACATCTTCCCTAAATCAGCTAATGGAACACCAAAACAATATTAACTCTGAATTTGCTAATAATATAATATATTGAGTAAATGAACAAAAATTTTAACAACTAAGAATTCCCCGTATGAAGAAAAAATGGAAGAAGTATTTTATTGCACATATTTTTAAATATATAAATAATTTCTAAAACTGAACGTACACATCTTTCCCTTGGCTGTGTCGCTCTACTTCCTCAGTGAGATCCAACTGGTTGAAATCCCCATTAACTAATGATGGGTTCTCAATGAAGCTTGCCATTGATGATACTGTTGGATACTTGAAAAGATCTAAGAGCTCTATACTCAATCCAAGTTTTTCATTCATTTCACTCAGTAATCGACTTGCAAGTAATGAATGCCTGAAATGCAGATTTATTGTGTTCTATAAAATATAAAATTTACACTCTTATAATATTAAACAAGATAAATAAATCCATTATTATTATTATGTACTGTTTATTCATTAAACATGCTAATGTCTTTATTAAAATATTGAAACTGAATATGCTGGCTGTCATAATTGTTAAAACATTATATTTTAGTGATATCAGTTGATTAGTAACTCCATTTTGGCAAAGTATGGATACTGATATGACATAGACTTAATTTCCCAATTATTCATTGGCTTAAGATATAATATTCTTAACTTTCATTATTGGAGTAAATGCCATTTTATAGTGATATCTATATTCTGTTATGGCATTTTAAAAATAATTTTAAATCTAAATACTATAATTTTATGCATTTTTTCTTTTATTACACTTTTATTATAAAATACCATTCTAATGGACATATTGCAGTAACATATTGCTTACAAAATAAGTTATTGTAAATATAATAAAACAACATAAATATAATCCAAATATGGAGGATTATAACAAATGTTCATTTGAATAGTTATGATACTAAGCCAATACAGGTCCTCATGTGCAAATAAAAGATGACATTCTCAAAACACCAAGACAGCAGATGTATCATAAAATACTGAAAGTGCAATTTAACACAAAAGTTTCTGTAAATTCTTTCTCATCATTTTTAATTTGAAGTTAAAAATACACTTTTATTGCAGTAATTAACTGTGAATAATGAAAAAGATTTCAGTGATTAAACATAATATTCTAATTCATATATATATTATCATATTGTTTTTCAAATTATCTGGATATATCTCTAATCAAAGCAACAATTCACACAATACAAAAATTGAAAATTTCCATTAGAATGTTTGTCTTTAATGTTTCATAAGATTTACCCATGAATATTTGATAAAAGTAATCATACCCTCCAAGATCAAAAAAGTTTTCTTGGACATCAATGGCTGGAATACGGAGAATATTACACCAAATATTGGCTATTAGGTGCTCCATTGAAGTGGATGGCAGATCTTGAGGATCAATTCCACTATCCTCATTCACATCAATTTTAGGCAAAGCATTTTTATCAAGTTTGCTTGAGCTTTCCACCAAGGGAATGCTGAAAGAGCAATTAAAACAAGTATTAATTATATTGTAACAAATGTGAGTAAATTATACATGGCATAAAATACTGATACTTAAATATCACGCACCTTGACAAAAATATAAATTTTGATGGAATCATGTAAAATGGAAGTTTCTTTTTTAAAGCTGCTCTGACTTCTTTTCTAGATGTTTCACCTTCAGGAACTATATATGCAACCAAAAATTTGTCTGATCCTTCATCTCCAAGCTCTAGAACACAGCCACTGTTAACCATTGGTAAATCCAGTAAGGCCGACTCCACAGCCTAATCAGAAAATAATAATAAGATTCTAAAATGATTGAAAAATAAAACTGGCTAATAAAAGTAATATACATACCTGTATTTCAATGCTGTACCCACGAATTTTCACCATTGAATTACATCTACCACATATTTCAAGATCACCATCAGATAACACATAGCCCCAGTCACCCGTACGGTATAGTCTGGAACCAACTTGGGCAGGAACATGATCAGGGCGTGTAATAAACCGTGTTGCATTCAGATCAGGTCTATTCAGGTAACCTATTGCTAAAGTGGGTCCTCCTACATATATCTGGAAAAATATCAATAATAGAGTTTTGGACTGATTGTGTTGGAACAGTGTTTGCTCAATTAACAAATAAATTTATGTAGATCGATAACATATCAAAGCATTGTTTTTCTCTGTAATCATTACTCTGTAAATAAAAGTTATATATATATAATGTTATCTTACTTCACCAGGTGCTCCAACTGGTTGAACGTTCATTTCCTCATCCATAATAACCACATGGACACCAGGCAACAGTTTTCCAACAGGGCAAAACTTACGAGTCTTTGGATCATAATCTTCTGTTAAGTCTAAAATTAATACATTGTTTTAAGATTTTTTTTTTGTACTTCAAATATAAAACACATTTTATTTTATTTACATTAATATACCTGAACATGATATGTCATGACTTTCAGAAATACTGTACAGATTCAGCATTTTGACATGAGGGAATAATTTAGCACATCTATCTCTTAGAATTGTTGTCAGAACTTCCCCACAAAACCAAATCTGTCTGAAAAATGCAAAACACAATTAAATTTCCACTGCTTTAAAATGATTTATTTTGAAATTAATGGATAATTATGAAAAGTACCTCATATATTTGAAAGCTTTCTTTATATCAAGTCCTTTATAATCAAGAACAGCTTCCAATAAAGAAGGTGTAAATAACATTCTTGTTATTCTATATTCAGTGAGGAAAGCAACAAGTTTTGGTGGATCATATATGACATCATCAGGTATGATGTACAAAGTTTTACCTATTAGAAAAGAGTAGAATTTCAGCAATTCTTAATGTTAAATTAAGGTGTAATTTAAAAAAATTAATAACCTTAACACCCACCCTTCAGCAAAGGTCTTAACATTTCCCATACAAAGAATACATTGCATGCTTCTCTTTCCTCTTCTTCATATGGATATGCAATATGGCGCCAATGGTAAGAGAATACAGCACCTCGGTGTGGGCATTGGATTCCTATTTTTTTTTTAAAAAAAGTATTTTCATTATTTTATATAGCCAACTTTTTTTATTGCAATAACATTTCATGATTGTTTAACTTTTATCATACCTGATAGAAGTACAAAATTATAAATGCATTGTTTGGGATGCTGTAAATCTTCAAATAAGATTTAAATAGTGCAAAGAAGTTTTCTCAGGACTCAAGTTGAGTGAATTGTAAGTTATCTGACAATGTTTCAACTCTCTGAACAAAATAAGGTATTTAATCTAAGATAAATCTCTCGAGCTATGAATCCCCTTCGGCCCTCTGAGTGCAGGCTTGTCTCTGCACACACTCAAAGGGTCAAATGCACCATTACATTTGGTATGGTAACATTCCCTATTATGTCTCTTTTAATGAAACTGAATACCAAGAATGTTTAATTCATGCTCTAATTCATGGCATTTAAATAATGTTCTTCTGACTACAAAAATAATGGTACAGAAATAAATTAATGGCATTTTTGTTTTTAAAAATCCTTTGTGAAATCACAAAATATACTTGGGCTTCTAACTGCCAAAAGATGACAGAGCAATTCATTGAAATTTCATTCTATATTAATTCTCTTCGATTACAAGCCCACAAATTATTTATACAACTACTATTTTGTTTCACATATTAATGCAATAATATTCACAGAACTAATTTTACTTCAAGCATTATTGTTCCAAATATACATGTTACAATAACATTTGGGAAATAAAAGTAGTAAACTTGCATAAATAATCAGTTTTGTAGGCATATAAAAACTTGATACCTTTTGGTTTACCAGTTGTTCCAGAAGAGTAAACAGTGTAAGCCAAGTCATCAAGATTTGACTGAACAGGTTTGCTTATGGGTGGCAATAACTTAAATTTATCAGACCATTTTCCTTCTAACAGAACAACTTTATTCTTATCATAGAATTGATAAAGTTTTTCTGCAAATTGTGACTTTGCACAGATTGCAACAGGTTCTGAATCTTCAATAACAGATTGTAGCAGTGGCGATGGATATGAAACTTCTATAGGTAAATAAGCTCCTCCTGCAAAATGAGAAAACCATTATGTGTGTGTGTATATACATATTTGAGAATTAAACTTATTATTTTTAAATAGCAATTGTATACTATATACTAATCCTTAGTAGGGGAAAAAATAATAATGTATTTGAATACTTAACATGCGAAACTCACGAAGAAGGATTTTAACATATTCAGCAACTATGATTTTCTAACTGTTTATTCTGAATCAACATTTTTGTTATTGAAACTACAAATTTAAGCATCTACATTTCTGATTTCCCAATATTTTCTTAAAAATTGACGTGGTCACCTGTACTAACTGATAAACCAAAAAATGCTTTTATAAATGAAACATAATCTTTCAAAATTTTCTATGCCATGCATAGAAGATGAAATAGTTATGTACAAACTTAAAAACAGAAGAATGAAGAGAATTGGGAATCTTGTACTTTATAAAATATTATAAATATAGCAAATTAGTAAAAAAAATATTTCAAGTCTTATGACTATTTGCATGCTGAATAATTGTATTTAACATGAAAGAAATTAATACAGAAATAATGAAATATATTTAATAACCATTACAATTTTTTATAATTAAAAAACAACCACCTTTTTGAAAAGAGTACAAATATGTACATGTTTTGTAAAAAATGTATTGGAATTAAAATTTTTTTAATGTTTGTTAAATATACCAGATTGTTAACAACAGATACAAAATAAAATATATAATATAGAAGAAAGATACTTTTTTTAAGTATACAGATACAAGTAAGTGTAGTTAACAATTGGAGTTATTGATATGACATAAAAACTTTTGATCGGATGAAAGAAAATGACTGAATATTTCAATCATAATTTTTTACTATTCTTAAAAACATAAATGTTTGGAAATAATACTACGACTTCTTCTTTCCCGTTCCTAAAAGATTGGTATGTATTTTCAAATAAGTTAATTTTTTAACACAAGTTTTTCATTAATATTATTATTTTGTTTAATAATTTATCAAACAACCATATTCAAAAATGTATAAGAATACCTGCTTTGTGAATTGAAATATATGAAACAGCATATTCTAAACTTCTTTCCATGATGATACCAACAACAGTGTTGTTGGTAACACCCAGATGCCGAAGTTTCAGAGCAAGTATGTCAGTCAGTTTGTCCAGCTCTGCATATGTAACCTAAAAATTTTATTTTAATTATATTTTTTTAAAAAAAATAATATAACTACAGTTTTATTCATTACTGTTAAAATAATTTGATGTAAAAGACTATCAGTACTCCTATGACACCAATATTTTTCTTAACCTGTAGTGTATTGTCTGTAAAGCAGCATCAATCATAAGCAATGAGAAAATTTCAGTTTTTGTTCCAATATTGTGTAAATTGAAAAAAATATACAAAACTAATTTTTACATAAACTTGATAATAATTTAAACAAAAATTGTACTTATTGCATGAAAAATTAACTTTAATATATGGAGGTGAACCATTGATTATAAACACGCCATTAATTATATTCACATTTGTTCCTTATAGTGTTTGAGTTATTTTGAAAATCATGAACATATTTCATAATATACTTTATGATTAATTCTTCAGTGAAATAATAGTGTTTATTGCTCAGTTCGTCTAACATAGTTTGGATATCTATTTTTCCTTTTAATTCACCAACACCTACAAAATATTCCATCACAACTATTTTTCTGGTTATTAGTAGTAATTAATATGCAGTTATAAGATATTCTACTACACTAAGATCACACATATACCATTTTCAACTATGTAATTCTCCATTTATTTATTTATATTTATGAATCTTATAATAATTTTTATATACTAAATACGTAATAAATTTATTACTTATATTTAAAATGTCCTTTGGTAATACTTGACAGTAAAGATATTTCACAATTACTTGCAACACATTGTCATTGTACCTTCTTAGGTATTTTCCAGTTTCAATTAGGTTTGTATGTCAAACCAATAGACCAATAATTTTGCAGTCATCTGACAAAATAACCTTTCCAAGCTACATAAATTCTAATTAAATGATAACTTAAATGATAAATTTATACTGTGTGTATATATACACTGCAAAATTTATTGCATTAATTTAAAAATTGAATGTGGAGTCACTCTTTAGAATATATGGCTATTGAATAAAGTTTTACTTATATGACACATATTTTTCACTATTCTGTATTCAAATCACCAACACTTACCTTCTGTCCATCGTTGGTTACTATGGCTATATTATTTGGAGTTGCCTTAGCTTGTCTCATGAACATTTCATGAAGACATCCTTGTTTGTCATAATCTACCATTGTAACTTTATAGGAGCTTTGTAATAATGGTGCCATTGTATCAAAACTGAAAGTAAATAAACCATAGTTTAAAATTTATAATAGTGTGCTCTAAATGAATATGAAAGTAAAAAGTTTGAGTGCTTTGGTATATATATGTGTGTACACTGCAGATAGCCTGAATGCTGCACCCTAAAGGCAAATTCGTATCTCTTTTACTGTTATACTAGCCTGTGGATTGCCAACTTCACAGAATGGTGTAACACTCCTTCCTGAAGAAGGAGGCTGACTGAGAGCCTCTGAAAATTTGAAGAACAACCTTCAGTTTCTCATGGCGATACCACACTTCACTTTCAGGTAAGCAACAACCTATCTCTCTTTCCTTTCCACACCAATATTACAATTATATATACACTGTGAGCATTAATATATATTATTTACAGTTTTCAACAATTAGACTTAAAACTATTATGTTTCAGAATAATAATTGCTCAATGATTCAGAAAAAGATCAAAGGTCTGCTATAAAACTAATGATGCCACAATATCAATCAATGTGTTTTATGGAATTGTGTAATGTTACAGAGTATGTTGTTCAGTGTGGGTACAACGAATGAATGTCCTAAGAATGTAATATATGGTACACAGTGAGCATTTTCGTGAATTAGCTATTATGGTGCACATTAGGAAAAAGATTAGAATTATTTAAATAGGTTTATTTATTATGGTCAATTCGGTTTGTGGACTGTTGGATTGAATTAATATATTGGTATGCAAATATCTCCTTTTATTTGCTAGTAATGATAATTAATTTGTAATCTATGGTGTTAGTTTTAAGTTCAATATAAAGTGATCATTTCTTCAATATTTTGATGATCCAAACAAGAAAGGTAATAGATCTTTAACAACAATTTAATTATATGTAACTGTTAATTTTTTAAATCAATAATAATATTTGGTCGCATTGGTATTGAATGGGCATAGCGAAAGTTCCCATCAGTAGCGGTAGTGAAAGCTACCCTTCTAGTAAACATCATTCAAAAAATGCAAAGGTATAAGGTACAAGAAAATCATTGCCAGGAATTGTAAGATTTTACATTTGAAGGGCAGTGGCATATACGCATATGCTACAGCGCATAAATTAATTTGGGAAGAAATAATTTTTCTCAATTTTAAGAACCTTCATAATAATTGCGTTTTAACTCTGCGAATCTATGCTTCGATATCGAAGACTTTAAACTCCCCGCCAGGTGGCGCATCCCTCTCTAAAGCAGCCAGCTGGACAGCCAGTGCTATTCCAGTTACAGCACCGGATTCGGCGATTTAGTCACAACTGCGCATGCGCACGATACCTTTTCGTTCCCTTGCGCCATCCATAAAGCTCATCAAACTGCTAGCCTTGTGTGCTACGATGCCGAGAGCACAAGGAAACGGAAGAACCCTCCATCTTTCACTTGTTAATAGGGGATAATGCGTCACTATAATAATTTGTTAATACTATAAATGAAATAACAATTGAAATGGCGACAGAACAAGGATCTACCCAGGGCTCCTCGTCAACTACACTCCCCTCCTTCCCAGTAATAACATTCTTTCGTATTCCGTTCGAACAAGCATATATTTATTATAAGTTATCACCGCTGTGTCTGTAAATACGAACGTCGCTTTTTTTAAAAAATGAAATCACCTAATGAGGCGCAAATGAGACTACTCCGGTGTACGTACTGATTATCCTATCGACGATGTATCCTAACGTTGAGGCAACGAGATTTTCATATCGCTCAAAACGTTTGTTTCCTTACTTCCGTTTTCTTAAGAAACATTCATCAACGTCCTTACTACAATCAGTATTCTCCCAGCCATAATTACTTTTTTTTTGTAAAAACCTTGACTTCTTTACTTCCTTGCCGATTTTTAACCACTATTCAAGAAGTTGGAGAACGAGAAACCGGAACCTTATGGCACCATAAATCGACAAACAAATCCAAAGACCAAAAATCATTAATTTTAGATGATTTCTGACAGTGTCAGATGCTTAACTCGCAACCTACAGACAAACAATTGTTATTTGCACGATATCGTCGCAGAGATGGTAAGGTTTCTTACCAGACCGTGGTCCTGCAATGCTGAAGTCTGGAGGACCGTCAAAGCAGTCTTCTTCCTTTTTATGAAGACATTATCTGTCAGATAACCTCGTGGTGACCTAGGACAACCGTACATACTGCATAACTTCCTAAGCTCAATCAGTTCTTTGCTGACAGTTGGCCATTAGCCAAAGTGGCTGAACGTAGAAAACTATTTTCCTACGATAAGCACAGGAAACGAGAATCAATTTTGGTTGTACACGCTCAATGATTGCTGAACAACGTGAGCCATAAACGCCCTCAAGAGGGCTTTCGAGACTGTTTGTAGAAATAGTTAGTTGATAAATTGTTCCGGTGGAGTGAGAGGAAGGGCTTTGATTTGGATAAAAGATTACTTAATGAAAAGAAAACAGTATGTTAAAATTCATGATGCATGTTCTGAACTTAAAGAAGTTGATTTCGGGGTGCCTCAAGGGAGTAAATTAGGGACACTGTTATTCATTTTTTACAATTACCAAAAGTAGTGACGGAAGTAAAAAATTTATTGAGAATGAACAAATATTTTCTTTATCTAGAAAGTGGATCAAAATGTTATTTCCTCAGAACGGCGATATAAGTCAGATCATGTGCGAAAGCCACCGAGGATAGTGTTAGGTTAACTGTTGAGTAGATAAGGAAACATGAACAAACTGTATAATAGAAACGCAAATTTTGGCCCGAAGAAGAATTTTTGCCGAGTTAGTCTACCGTAGCTCAAAATTCGTAGGCCAACCACTTTCGCTTTCGTTTGGGACATCACGTCTACGTCCACCTGAAAACAGTGATTATTCCAGCACAAGAGACAGACGTCATATTCGTGTACGCATTTCCCGAATCTTAAAAACTTTCATAAAAATAGAAAATGCTAAGTGTTTCTGCTGCATGGCCCAAAATCCCTGAGTTTAGTCTCAATTAACATAACATAATAATATTATAATACAGTTATTATTTTTAAGGAAATTAATTTATAAAAAATAATAAGTATTGTTTTACATTTCTTTTTTTAAAATAGTTCTTTTTAAAAGAACGAAGGTTTTCCCGGCGAATCACATTACGAAAGGTTTCTCGGGTTTATTTTTAATTATTTTCCACAATAAATATTGAATGAGTTGGACTAATTCATCCTACATTTTAGTGTTTACGCGGCGATACAAATATATTTTTTTCAACGTTTACAAAGCTATTTCCAATTAAAACGTTCAAACGAACTGTAAAAGACCTAATTCATGTAATAGACAAGCCCAGGACTCGAATTCACTCGATATTCAGATTTGCCAAATTTCCACTAAAGCTTCTTCCTAAATCCCGCTAAACATAAAAATTTTCAAGAGGCTCCAAGAATGTCTCGACAATTTAGTACATTATTAAAATATGAATAAATGACGATACAATTTTTAAAAAAATTCGGCATGTTTTTTTTTATCATTTTATTAAATATACATACAACTTTAAGATAAAAAAATGTACACTCTGAAGGTCAGCTGGAAAATGAGGTGAACCAATACGTTTGAAAGGATTCACGTTTCTACAGTATTGTTAATTTATTTGCTCAATATTTTTCAGTATACAAACTTTTATGCATATATTAATTCAGCGATTATTTTTTAACTATCTTTTCATTTGATGTTATACGATTTAAGGTAATTTTAATAATGCAAATATGTTTTCTTAACATGGACCAATACTGTTAAAATTTTAATGGACGATAGTGACAATGATAAAAATGTGTTTTAACGAGAAGAAAGAGTATAAAAATTTCTTTGAAAATTGTTCATAAAATCTAAGCTAGTCTAATTATCTGGTGTAAACGAAGACGTTGCTCCATTTATTGACGAGAAACACTTCAGAATGAACTTTCCATCTATTCCAAACAGGTGGTCAACGAACTTGACCTCAGCAGCAGGTACGATTACCGTCACCCTGACGCATTTACAACAAGGTCAAATATCCAAATTTAATCTTTGTGAGAATGAAATGTAAATAATGACACATGGATACTCCACACCACCAACCAAAGTCCGAGACATCGTGTGATCCGCTATCGCAGCTTCCCGGATGCAGAGACGATTCTATCACGCCACACGCTGCGTCACGGCTGAACGGGCATTGATTCTAAAACATGTGGTACTCTTTTTTTTCGTTAAGATTACGAACGGCGGACGCCTACGTGTCCGATGTCATGGTAGGTGTAGCTATTCGACATATAATAACGATTGCATTTGGGTCGACAAATTCCTAGACCATGTACTAGTACTGTGATTATAGCTTATTTACCTGATAATGTTTCGCCAGCTACTGAGATTAAATTAAATTAGATTTGGAGTAACAGTTCTCGGGTTTGAAATCGAATGGTCAGAGCTTTATAATTTAAAATTGTGATCATTTCGTGTTACATTGCTGGGCGTCAAGAAATCAAGACGTCATAACACACGCGGGCGTGACGTTACTACGCGACGATACTGCACAACAAAGTATATAGTTCCTGTTTTCGTTATGAAATAAAGCAGATATATTTTTATTGAATAAAAAGTATAATTTTATCCATCGAAGGATAATAAAAAACAATACGAAATATTACACGATCTGAGGAACTCATACCTTGACTTTTAAATGACTGACATGGCATAAATATGGCAGGTACAATGATCTTGCCCAAATTTGTATGTACCGGAGGAGTCATAGAATGGTGGTAAAATCAATACCTAATATTTGTTAATAATTATAATTTAATAGATTTTTAAAGTGCTAAAACTGACGAATTATTTCAAGTGACATTCTAGAAAAAATTTGGATATATGTGTATATCATTATAATTTCACATATTTCATTGTTAATGTGTAAAGAATGAGTACCCAGAATGGGTACCCGGCTAGTATATATATATATATATATATATATATATAATTATTTATATGATATATAGTTATTTATAATGAGTATATATATATATATTTATTTATTATGATATATATCGTTATTTATTATGAGTATATATATATATATATATATATATATATATATATATATATATATTGTAGTAATTGGTAATTAAGGCATTGTTCTAATTGAAAAGTTGAATTGTAGAGGACTCATTATTAGTGGATATAGAGCGGACGCCGCAACAAACCGGCAAGGCAAAGAAAACATTGTTGGTCGGTCGAGAGGGTTTTTACGCGCTCAAAATTTACGAGACGAACAGTACAGTCGGGCAGCAGACAGCGAATAGATCAGACGAAAAGTTTTACAGTCGGCAGTCAGAACGAAAGAATGTGGTCCAACCACGAACATGCTTTCAAATATTAAAAAGCAAAGCAATATTCAGTCGGGAAGGAGACAGAGCAACTAGTGTGTATTCGGTGGTCGAGCGTAGATTCATCATGCTGGCCATAGACGAACCAATGAAGTCCATTTTCAACTAAAGTCATGAGATTTACAAATCCAGGTTTCAGTAAAGCATCGAGAACCAACCAATTTGTGTTAAACCAACTAACAAACAACGCCAATTAGAGCCTGTGAACATTTAGAGCCTGTGAGTACTTAGAATCAGTGATGTCCCCAAAATTGTGCACGAAAAGCTAAAAAGAGACCTGGGCGGCCGTAAGTAGAGAAAAACTTTAAAATCATTTGTAAACCGTGTTTAAAAGATAAAAGTCAGATCGTTCTTTAATTATTTAATTATCGATAAAATGAGATCCTTAATTCTTGACAAAATTAAAATTGTTTAAATTCAATCTTTAGTATTATTTCTTCCGCAACAAATTTCGTCTATGTTCAGACGCATTGATTTCCATAAAAAGTAAATGTAATTTTGATTATATAAATTCTGCCATTTATCAAACCCAGTTCAAGACCCTGAGATCCCAAATATTTTGTGTATTTTATACTTGTTTTAAAATTGTTAATAAATCTTGTTTAATAGTTTTCACGTAAGTTCTTTCATTTAGAAACGCCACATTCATATTACTTTTAATTATTACAATATATATATATATATATATATATATATATATATTCTTAATAAATATCTAAAAACTAATTTATAATGGCTGTATGCACTTTAGTACAATTTATAGCCTAAACAACTTTGAAACGGCAATCAACGCGACGTTGTAGATAGCTTTGAAGACATTCGGAACATTTGTGGTAGTATGTTTCATACTTCCAGGTAAACTATAGTACAGTTTAATTGCTCATCCATGAACGCTGCTCTCATAAAGATAATGAATATCTGATCTATGCAGCAAGCGATTATTGGTGTCGATTTTCGTCGCTCGTTAATAATCCAATTTTTTATTCGTTTTAAAGTAAACATTAGAAATATTAAAGTGTGCCCGATCTAGTCTCAAACACACTTCAAATATGAACATCTAAATCGTTAAAACTTTTCCAGTCAAAAAGGAGCCATTTCCTCTCCAATATTCTCTTTCAATTGGACTGTCGTTTCTGGTTTTATGTTGTTGTAAATACTAATTTTTAAGTACAGTCAGAGAAAAAAATGTCAGAAACGAGACAAGCCACCTAGGATGCCAGGGAACAACTGTTCTACACGACATTTTGCAAAACATTTTGTTTACAACAGTCAAAGACGTGTTGCATGCAACACTATTTTCTTGAAAAATCGTGTCCCCATGCTGTAGACTTCAAATTTGAGTAGTAGCGATAGCAATCGATGGAATTTACATTTACAGACTCACTCGGCTGTTATCGAAAAAAATGGATCCCTGAGCTGAAATTCTGTAAATTTCAGAAAATGAAGATGCTTCACAACTTTCTATTTTGTATTTTCCTGTGTCATATTTAACTCAAAACAAACTTCGTCTGTAACTAAAATAAAAAAAAACTGGTTAAAATTTCCAAAACGCTCCAAAATGTTTTCGGGGAAAATTCAGAGAATCAGTTTAAAATTTTTGCATTTATTCAATATTACAAGTGTTCAAATTAAGGTATTTAAAAAAATACGCAGAACGATATTGCAACCACTGCGAGTTGATCCAGGATCAAAACCTCACAGAAGCACCAACTTCACTTACTGCTTCCTCGGTCCTTGAACGTTTCTCATTGGGGCTGTATTCTGTAGCCTCGAATTTTCTGACCCACGACCTAATTACACTTATATTGGCACATTGAATTCAACGTGACTGAATTTCGAATTATCTTTCTCACCATTTGCGTACGCATCCTGTAAAAAAGGTTTACTAGCAATGCTGATTTCTTAACTGATTGTATTTTTGACCCACAATTTAAAATTTTAAATCCTAAAGTGCGACGTTCTTTAGATTTCGTTAATGGCGAATCAAAATTTAATGTTTTTATTTATGCGATTAGACTCGGTGTCAGTTTTAAACAATAAACGTATCAATTTTTGCAAATAACAAATAGTTAAAAGACAATAGATACAAAATTAATTTGACACTGTTTTCTCTGAGAAGAGAAGCTTATAATGCTTAATTTCCATTTCAATTACACAGTACATTTCACTTTCACTAAAACTTTGTTAGTCATACCTGTACATTATTTGCAAATAATATTGGTATGCAAATTCTGCCTTCGTTTTTTTAGTTCCGAATCTAATTGCACTCATTTAGTGTCCAGAACACTTTCGGAAATTTAGCCACTCCCTTTCGCACACTTCCCAGTTTTCTCAGGATTACCAGCAAGTAAAATAGTATTTGAAGACCGTTGGATATGAAGTAATATCATTCATTACTTTGAGAAGATTCTCTCAGAGTTTAGCCACTACTAAACTCTACTAAACTCTTTGTGTTGGTATGTTTAATTTAACAGCAACTTTTTAAAAAGCTCATTTTAATAAATGTACTTAGTTATTTTGCAATGGGAGACAATTTGACCTTGAAAAACGCTCCTCGGGCCTATTGATGACGTTCCACAATGACGTCATACCTGCTAATTTTTAATTAAGCCTGTCTTCGTAAGTTATTTAACAAATCGACTTGCAAATGGAAAGCGGTTAAGGATGGCTGATATTTTAATCGTTTCCATTGCCATTTCTTCGATATTAGCCGATATGTTAATTAAATCAGAATTAAGATTATCATCTTACCTTAATTTACTCGAACTTGTTGAAGAAACACAATCGCGACTTCGAACTCTGATATTTCAATTAAGAGGACCCACTACCACAAGAAGAGACTCAACTGCATTCCTCGGGGGATGCAAAGAGCAAACAACACCCTGCGTGAAGTGATTGCGCAGTGAAATGTGCTGAAATATACATCATACCAGGAAACTGGAAGGCAGTTCATCTAACAGGAAACATTAGCATTAAATATCTCGGAGCTGAAAATCGCGTCGTAATACAATTATTTGCATATGATTGCATTGCGTGAAGGTGGAAGACGTAACGATTTTTTAAAATAAAATTTATATCTAGATAACGAGAGGGGATGGAAATAGACTTAAAGAATCGTAGACTTGTCACTTTTATCCAAATGAAAAGCACAGGAAGAGCTTTGCAACAAAGCCAGGAATAAAACTCTTTCAATTGATTGACGATTTTTGAAACAGGAAAAAATTACCTTTTCCCAAATTATTATGCTTTTTATGTACATTTATTCCGATGATTGTTAAAAATTCAATCGTATACAGAAAAATGCTTCAGTCAAATTCGCAATCGTGATGTATTTATTGTGTTTTACACTAAACATTGTTAATACCTTTTATTAGGATTTATTTTAGTGCAATTTCAAGAGCATCAATAACTTTAATAACTATGTTAAAATAATAAGTTTTCTTCGTTGCGGAAAAAATATTTTTCTGATAAAAGTTCTATTTTTGAAATTGTGTAAATCCAAAATCATAATTAATTCTGCTTTTATTTTCTGTTTTGCTACGTATATGCAGGGTTACATACTAACAGTGATAATTACGTGCGTCCATTTATTTTTCGGCTGTGTGTAGAGTCCTTAAAACCATGTAGTATGAAAACGAAATCCGAATCACCTGTAAATATAAAATCTATGTTAATAATTTTTTAACCTCATCGTATTACAATTTGAAACTACATTATCTTATTGGTGTTTAGATAATACCTGCCTAACAGGGGTTAAGATTGAGATGGGATCTAATTTCTTCAAATGTAAGCTGTCATGAATTACGATACACCATAGAATATCTTTGAGATGGAAAAAATGTAGAAACAAGAGGGTGTGGCCGGAATTGATAAAAATAGCATGCTCTAACTGGAGAGTGAGATGTTATTTCTTTCATTCTATGACAATTCCATTATATGCTATACTATTCGATTCAGTTCTAAAATCATGTCGATAAGCTGAAAAGTCATCTGGTCTTATAAATATGTAAACCGTCGCATACTCTTTCGCTGAAAAATTAAGTTTCAAAGTAAATGCTGTCTTGATGCACGGTTAGTGACTGTGATAAGATATAAGACATGTGACAGAGATAAACTGTAGAGTTTAGTCAGTATTCACGAGTGAGGATGAAGCTATTGCGAACTATTGGTATTTGAAAAGAATTGGAAAGAAAACTGGGTGCATCCGTATAAATTAATTAATGTGAAACATTAAACAGTTCAATGAATAATTTCATAAGTACTAACGTAATTCTAATTCCCAGATTAAAGAAATCACAAAGCCAATATCCTCAACTCTATGAATTTGCCATCTTCACTCTTTGCAATATCGTACGACACTGAAGGAAGAGACAAGCAGGTTCCTTACACGTATATTACGACATACAAGACAATTATCGTGTAACGTTTACGATATAAACATATGTATCTTATCGCTCTAGTCTGAACCCAGCCAAACATAACCAAGAGATTAGTTCGTATATATTATTTGCTTGTTTTTAATTGCTGTTATTTAAATAGTGTTTTAATTTTGTACAAAAAGTAATAAATGCAATTTTTTGTTTACAGTATTTAAATTTAATAAATTTGTTGATTCTCCGCTCCATCCTAGGTAAAGAAGATAAGTAACTAGTACAATTAATTCGGTTCCAAACTGTGGGCTTTTATACGTTTTTGATCAATACGTTTAAAAATCAACATGGCTGCCAAGTGTGGGGCACTTTCCATTAAGAATCTCACTCGTAGACATAACACGTTACCACTTCGGAAGATATGTAAAAATAATATCGATTTACGTTCTGTATTACTCATTTTCATTTATATCTCAACTATATTTTATTCCAGACGCAATAATTTCTACTATCAATATTCTTACGATTGTGAACTAGTAGTCGAACAATCCTTGTTGTTATAAGTTAAAAAAATTCATTTGCCTTACTTGACGGCACAGTGTTTACTATCGAATTCTGACTTGCAACGATTTCTAGGATATTTCCATCTGTAAAATAATTTTATTGTATTTATGACAGCTTTAATAATTTCGAAATTCTCCGATCATGTCTGACGTAATAATTTCCGAGCCACGCGGATATATTTTTCTCTAGTGACCAAAATTGTATTAAAAGAATGGTGTATTGTTACCTCGACGAAGGTCTGTACTGAGAGCGTGAAGAAATGACTTCCGTACAGCTGAGGCACTTTCTGGCAACGCTGTATCACGACACAGACACCCTTCTTCAGACGCACGTCCTCCGACTCCCAGTCGCTGAAGTACAAAGAGTCACCCAACCTCGAAGCCTGTGGGAAGTCGGATATGGTGACTTATTTGATAATCACTCACGGTATACAGGTAAATTAAAGATATGGAAGGTATAAGGATCTTTCAGGACTTTGAAAATAACTTGCAGAACCTGCATGACTGACTCCGACTGATGACGCTGAGGGCAGACAACATTTACAATACAGTGTCGCGCAATTTACCCTGACACTTTGGCATATTATTAATCACAAAAAATGTTTTTCCCTTGTGAAATGGCCACGTCTCCGTTTTAATCGCAGTTCAGTGTGGTGACAGGAAAATTAGGGATACATAAAATACATTCATGACTATTTTGGCGAATAATTAAGATGGTATGGTAAATTTAGATGGTTTGTTTCCATACATGATTACGTGTTTATATCGTCATGAATTTTAATTTTTTTGTGTGTTTTGCAGACTGTATCCGTACTTCAGTGTTGACGGAATCTGCAGTTTTATGTGGATCCAGTATAGTCGTGCCACACGCCGAAAATTGGTCTGTAGAGAACATGTTGAAAATTAAGTAAAGGATATAATATCGTTATAAACTAAAGGCGAATTTAACTTTCCGCATATGTCGAAACGGGACGATATAATAACGCAGACGGAATCTTTCATGAATGAGTTTATATTACTTCGCCTGTGGGAAATGAATGGAACGGAAACTACACTATTTCTTTTGTCGCATCAAATTATAAAAATCTGGAAATTGCTTTTCTCCTTCAAATCTCGGTTTCAATATTATCAATCAAATTTTTCATTCCACTAATATCTTCTGACTAATTCTCTGGTCACGTACGTATATTAAAAATTGAATAACTTACCATTTGTCCCAGTTCATCGGCACACCAGCAGTAAACGAAGAACTGAATGGCAGCTGAGACGAAATATTCAACCAAGGCAAATATTTTTCCAAGATCTGCCGTCACCTGGAAAAATTATGTTCGTGTCGTAACACGTCATGTCACAGCGCGGAAACGGATGTTAATAAAGCTTGGAAACTATCAGCAATTCTCAGATCTAAGTCGTGAATAGCCTGACCACATTTAAACTATTCATTTTCGGTCGTTACTGTGAATTAAAAGAAACTTAATTCAACTGTAACATAACTTGAGCAAATAAACTTGGTACTGAAATGCTCACAACATGAAATGTGACGGAAACAAGTATTTAGAACAGGTTCTGGTTTAGTATTGAGTAACTCACCGTTGTCGCCTCGAAAGCAACCATGCACACCACTAGCATGCTCTTGGTACATTGGACAAACATGACTGGATTCAGAAGGTCATACAAGTCCTTTACTGCTCTGGAAGTAAATAAATAGAAAGAAAACAAGTCAGCTTGTGATCAATATAACAATTGAGAAAATGACAAAATAATGTAGTGATAATTCAGCAAGTGGGCACACAGAAATGTGAGAAACCGAGTAAATCAGTAAGTGTGCTGAAGAACTGAGGATGTGATCAAGTATAACGTGAATGTTAACAATTGAGCAACTTAGCAACTAAGGGATCTAATGAGGAATTGGCAAACTTAGCATGTTAACAGAGTAAACAACTAACACAGTGAATGTTCATTCGAGCAAAGCAGGATTTATTAATCTGAGAAACAAGTGAAGCGCTAAAGACGCAATAGAATAGTGAATGTAGATGATCATCACCGCAACAGCTTCTGGTGCTGGCGGACGCAGGTGACGACCCGCGAGTCCGTGCAGGGGACCAGGGTCAGCGACTCCCCCAGACTGCGGAAGAGGTCGCACAGCAGCAACAGCAGCACCACGACGAAGGCATCGAAGGCTGTGACCACCATGACACTGGCGATGCCTGCGCAGGTCTGCAGCACGAGCACGGCCGCGTAGCCCATGACGCCGCCCTCGTCGGCCCCTCCGTACCACCCGTGGAACAGCAGCGAACCGCGACTCAGGGCGTCCACGCACCAGTGCGCCACTCCCATGTAGCACATCAGTGGCCACATCCATGTCAAAGTCCGGCCCCGACGCCACCACGCCTGCACGGGATCCAGGCCATGATCAGTAGGATGTATGACGTGAAAGTGATGCACAACTCAAATAAAATATCTGCTACTCAGCCGACCACGTCGTGTAGATGAAAACTGTTTCGTGTAGGGATGCCCTTACAGACAATTCAGGAATTTTTATGAAACACGTGATTTTGAGGCCCATGAACATCGACCGCAAGGGTTGATAAAATGTATTCTCTTGACACAGCTGTGTTGGTGTAGAGATGGTCATTATCCCTCCGTTGATCGCCGTAGAGCGAGTCGACGCCGAAGTTGGCTGATCCATTTATGCGGGCTGACGAGGACAGATGCATCTTCAGCAGAAAGGATCTATAATTATTTTTGAATGGGAGTCGATTTGACCTCGAAGCTCTTCCTTGTGCCGTCGAATCATGCGACGTTGTCACATATCATTGGCCATTTTAATTTTAATTAGTCTTAATATCCATTCTTGCAAGCCCCAAAAGATACAAACAAAATCACCAACATAACTCAATGTTTTTCGACAGACAATTACATGAAAATAAAAATAGAAATGTCAGGTGAAGGTTACCTCAGCCGAAGCGGATTTTGACGAGTTGATTGCGATACTTCTTTCGAAACATACAGCTACGTTCTTTACTAAAACTTGTAATTTGTGATTTTGTCTGAGCAGGAAAATAAATTTACAGGTGCAGTCCACGTGGAGACTGATGACACCAAGTTGCGCAGTTAGTCTCTCCAGATCAGCTCCGGTTACGAACAAATCTATTAACTCCAGACTGAACTGTACCACGAAACACACCATGATGGGCACACTCACGAGATTCGCAGCCACCTGAAACAAACGCAACCGAAAATGGTAATCAATTCATTACCTAAGGATATTCTTTCTTTTTGCAGACGAAAAGTTTAACAAAGTAACACAAAAGCATCCAGTAGATCCACTTATTTTCAGCTAATGGGCCATTTGAGATTGAGAGTCAAGAAATTTATGCAGTTCCTACTACAAATGAGGACAGAAAATTTTAAAGTGTATTTAAACTTATAATATTCCCCTTCCTTTATATCTATTGATAATAGCTCAGCTGTTCTTGTACAACAATAATGAATATGCCGCAACAAAAATAAATTGCCTTTCTAATGTCAATTGAGTTTTTACATTAAGACTTTATTTCATGAACATTGCAATTTCATTCCGGAATTAGAAGTGATTACATCTCCTAATTCGTAAACTATGTCACAGTATAATTGATATGTTATATTTGGGTATCTTCTGGATCTTATTGTGAAAAGAAGTGTAGGAAGATGCATTTGAGCAAAGGACGCTTTTTTGTTAATGTAAGATATACCAGATATTACATTGACAAATTCTTATATGTGTATGATTGGAATGTAAAGTGTGACTAAGGAAAGCAGATGATTATGATTGGTTTGTAAGCCGAAAAATCCTGAAGATTAATTAATGGATTTATTCAAAATGACCTTCTGGTTTCTCCTATTATTATTAACATTGTATAACGATCGCAAAACTTCCAAATTAATCTTATTCGTTTTTAAGAACAATGTTTAAATTGTGTGTATATGACATTACAGAAATCTGTGATGGCTTTACGCAAGCTACATATTTGTGGCCGTTAGTCAACGGATTTTTTTATTTATATAAGGTTAGAGCTCAAAAGGCGATATGTAACGTTTATTTCTTTCCATATCTCACGGGAACAATGGCTAAAATCCTATCCTTTTTCGTCTTTCGGAAGAAATCACAGGCCCCGAGTCTATTTCATCAAAGTAGGCCTAAGCTGGAATTACCTCTGCAGACCGACGTGCTATCATCATTCGTAAGCTTGTGAAGATTGTCAATTAGAAAATATCGTATTACAGATTTTCCACTGGAACTCTTGCGGCAATTTCGGTGACAATTTGACATTCGTTAAAAAAATAATTCCGATTCTTAAACTCGGCCATAAAATAGTTTATTACATCTGACGACTGAAGTTTCTAAGCAACGGAAATGATAACGATGGCCATAAAGGTACCTTGTGCCATTTGGCAGAAAAGATGGACGCAGGCCATGCTCCGAACACAGCGAGGAGAATAAGGTTCAGACTGATATATTGCTGTACCATGGCACTTTTCCTGGTTTTGTGCTCTCGGGAGCGCTTTTGTACGCACGGTTTGCGTGACAGGTTCCGTCCTAATTAAAAATTCCTTCAGATCGTTTCATATCCGTTAGCGAAGAGCCAATCCAAACGGTTGATGTAGACGTACAAGTGGTTCTCACACAGACACTCAGCACCCTGTCTAAAAGTCATTTCCAATTCCAATTGTATCATCATAGTTTCGGATAGACGCGACAGTCATCCTTACATATATTCCATAAATCTCAAATTAAAGGTCGATGTCAATATGTTGTTAAATTTTCGGAAGTGCCACCACCTTCTTCAACATATGGAACGCTCAGTATCATATATATCAAACTTTCCCAGCTGTATTATATCGATGGTGATACCCGTTTTTTTTTATGTATTCACTACGAGAATTACTTCCTCTGGCAAGTATTCAATGCCTGCATTTCTCCAAATCTTTGGCCCTTCTAGACAATAGTGAATTTGAGGAACGGACCGTAGAATTCCCCATCAATTAGTTAATATTTTCTACGTTTCATTTTCAGAGAACTTCCCCGAGTTTGACAGTTAAGGAGATATTGACTCCCTTATTTGAGATCCTAAGCTATCCTGAAGTCGCTACGCTTCTGGACGTTTTACTACTCTCGTTGATTCGTTGGTTATGTTCAGAAAAACGGTTTGCGCGAATTTCAAACGACTTGAGCTTTGTGTTTTACAACCATATATTAAAATTCAGTATATTTTCCCAATAATTTAATAAGCCGTTTTTAAAGTTAGACTTAATTATTAAGTTCCAAGCGGTTAGTATTTAATTTATTTAGCTTCTCCAACTGCTTTGGACAAGCCTCGCCGCAGCGATAAACTGCTACATTAACTTAATTAGTGTTGTCAAATCCATTTCTACAAAAAAATAAAAATTACTAAGATTAACGATTTGTTTTGATTACTTTCTATATATTAATTTTTATTTATTTGGTTTAATTTCCGTCTACAGGTGTCACATGTGAGGTAGGTCACCACCATTGATGTCACCGTAATTTAATTACAACGCAAGAGTTTGTAAAAAAAACCTTGATGTTCGTGTTGAATAAGCTGACCCGAATTGGGATCCACGTGGTTCATACAAGCACCTTGAAGTTCAAAGAAGTACGAACATTACAAAAGTGTTATTCGTAAACACAGGCCTGCTAATTCCATTCACTTCAGTTTGTGCAAGAATGTAACCGATTTCAAGAAGCATTAATTTTTCAGTCTGCGGACGATTCTCCCAAACCAGAATCTTTGAATATGTACGGCTGCGAGCAGCAGGTGACATTCCCACGTTGCGCAAATAGAATGGTTAACAAGCGGCCATATTTCGGCGTCACTGAAATTTAGAGGAGCTTTTAACGGCACTAATGAGTTAGATGCTATGTCATTAAAAATGTTTCAGAAACGTAAAGAAAATTTTATCGTACACTGTTCATCATTAACCGTTTACCTTCGAACTTGCACGGTCGTAACTGATTTCTGTGATCACCGTATTCGTGATCGACTTAAATTGAAAGAACTAACTCTCATCACGAATTATTCATCACTATTTCAATCTTGTTCCCTTCTTAAGCGAACTGACTATGAACCATCCATCAACTGGTTCTCGACTCAAATTACTTAACTATACATTAGCTATAAATCCTCTTATTCTGAATATCTTCTCTCATGCGTTCCGTACTTCCCGCCGGCGTATCTATTACTATTTACGAATTCTTCCGAAGTAAGCGTGTTCCCCTATAGCACGAGTCAGGAATGAAGTCGGGTGGCGCAGATTGAGGGAGGGGAGGCAAGTCCGACGTTGCCATTATGCGTGTGGAAGAAACACACACGACAACGATCAAGCTGTCAAGCTGTAAGAACATACTAGGTGGCCAACTGGCTGCATTAGCGGGACCGAGTGCGCCGCAAAGCGGGCAGTTTAAAGTCTTCTATATCGTAGCATAAATTCGCACTGTTAGAACACAATTATTATTGAAGGTTCTTAAAATTAAGAAAAAATAATTTATGTGCTGTAGAAAATGAGCACATATTCACCAGCCGACACTGGACAAATCTAATACTGAAATAGTCAAGGATAGAATACCTCCATTACCCATAGATCCTCATGAGAGGCAAATCTTCAAGTATGTGGAAAGGGATACATTTTTAGATTGTTTTGAACCTATAATTAAATTAATTTACATAAAAATAAGGCATAATAAGGTAACGTGTCAAATATTAAAATTAATTGTTTTAATACAAAATAAATAAATTATTATTACTTTCACTCCACAATATTTAAATAATGAATGACTACTTAACAGACAAAGATCTAAGTCTTGTGTAAATTAATTTTTAATTCCTATATTAAATGAATGTATATCAAAGTTAGTACTAAGTTTGTCAAAATTATTCAATACAAATGACATGAATGAGTAAATCAATTGATATAAGGGGAAAAGTATACATAGTTTCTTGAATTTCTCTTTGCATGATGTCCTAGAAATTACCTGGCTCATTATCGTAGTTAAAATTATTTATGAAGATATCTTCTGAATCGTTGCACATTCTCACACAATTTTATTTCCAGTGTTCTGTGAATTTTGTTGCATTGACACCGCGGCAGAAACTCATAACAAACGTCAAAAAGGCCTGAGGTTGCTTTTACACACACATCGAATATCCGGATCATAGAATGATGCACACTTTTAATTACTCCAATACGGTGTCGAACGGTTTAGTAAGACACGTTGATGAACTGTTTCATTATTATGAACATCTGCTGTATAAAGTAAATGTTTTAAGCGGTATCACAGACAAAAATCCAAAGTATTGGAGGCTGTGTAACCTACAGGTTTTGGAACGCGTCCTCCTCTACAAATCCACCCGCTATTGTAGATATCCGCCAGTGCATCTGGAACACTATGGCTAAAATGTGCTGGAGACCAATCATGCAGAAATTATTTAAAGTGGCACATCCTGTAGGAAATATTTAAGAGTATTCTCATTAATCAGCGCGTGTAAGACGTGCTGGGTCAACAAAATATTTCCTCATTGATAACTTAAAAATGAACGACTGTTAGACATGTGATATTTTTGTGTGAGAAATCTACGGCCCAAAGTTGTATTAGTATTACTGAAACACTATTTATGCGCTTCCTGGTTTAGAACCAAATTTATTTTTTAAAATAGGGAGGGGATTACGAGGTTACCAGAGACCATCATTTTAAGTAAATATTTATGACTTACCCCGTAAGATATATTGGCAATTGATTTTTTAAAATTTATTTGACAAAATTTTTATCATAAGATTATTTGTTGGTTGGCAATTGATACTTTTCGCTCTATACTAAAATATTTTGGTGTTTGTTGTCAATGAAATATTATAATCTTTGTATCAAAGATAGAAGTATCTTTGTGCGTGAGTCAACTCAGTCGATTAACAGAATTATTTACCTGTTTTAAATCTCTACGGAGATAGAAATAGTCGTATGGATTTCAGTTGCACGTACTTGAAATTATCGTAAGTAAAGTTTTAATTTATGTTTTTGAATAAAAATATAAATAGTAGTAATGTTACAAATTCAGTATTTAAATTAGAAATCTAAATACTTAAACATGTATTTTGATAAAAGTGACAGTTCTGATTTGCTCTTACAGATGGTTGTACTGAACGGTGTTGTTTTTGGTGGGTATTGTGCCAGTATTCGCATTAGGTAACGCAGTAGCCAGAAATGTCTGGCTCAATTGTTCAAGAACGTCATTCCCGTCACCCCAGCAAGAATGTTCTACTAAAAGTAGTGATTTTGGGCGACGGAGGAGTGGGAAAGTCATGTTTGATGAACAGATTTGTGAGCAATCAGTTCGATGAACATTCATTTCATACAATTGGAGTTGAATTTTTGAATAAAGATATTGAAATCAACGGGGAAACATATACTTTACAGGTATGTAAGAGTTTTGATTACTGTGAATCCTAAAACTTCGTCAAAAAATTGTATTTTTTTTCGAAGATTTAATTATATGTGACTTGTGATCATATTGAAAATGGATGTGAATCCGTCGATAGCCAGATGTAAATTTAGTAAATCTTTATGACTAGTGTCAAACAATCTCTGAAACCCTAATTAATTTGCTTGGTACTAGTTCATTTTCATGTCATTGATTCTAATCCAATAATTTCATTCTGTTTGCAATTAACTATGAATCAAAATAAAATGCTTACAAAAATTCAGTTCTTACAAGCCATGTATAGTGTTTTGTTTTAACATCCTATTATATTTTTAATATGTGATGATGTATCATTTTTGTAACCCATGTTATAGTATATAATTGTTTGGCAATTCTATTTAAATACTTCTGATTAGAGAACTGCTTGTTCATTAAATGATTAAGAATCTGTTTATACCAAAATGACAAAGTAGAATATTACCTTAATTTGCTTCAGATATGGGACACTGCTGGACAAGAGAGATTTAAAAGTCTGAGAACTCCATTTTATCGAGGCTCTGACATATGTCTTTTAACTTATGCTGTTGATGACCGCACCAGTTTTCGTAATTTAGCATTGTGGCGCAACGAATTTTTATACTATGCAGATGTTAAAGAGGGGACTGCTTTTCCTTTTCTGGTGGTAGGAAACAAAGTTGATATGAGTGAAGATTTAAGAGAAGTAACAAATGATGAAGCACATGCTTGGTGCTTAGCAAATGGCAACCCACCGCATGTTGAGACAAGTGCTAAGGATGCCACTAATGTGGAAGCTGCCTTCTCATTAGCAGTGGAGAGCTGGGCTCAGATGGAAGCAAAATTGGATCGCCCTTATGTTGGCGACACTGTGGATCTTCGTAGGCAGCAACCTGAACAACGGTCCTCATGTTGTCTTTATGTTGGAGGCAATAATGAGTAATTTTGGTACATATATTGCCAGCTTCAGTATAGCTAGTCAAATAACAAATGTAATTGATGCTCTGTGTGGCTTTCAGTGATATTTTATCAGCCTTATATAATCTTAAAATGTGTATCATAAGCATGAAATGTTTGTTCCAATGTTATAATAATTCCAAGTATTTATGACAGTATTAATTTAACTTTATGGCTAGTGTTATTGTATTTACCAAAGTTTTATTTTATTGTGTTAGGGCATACAGTTCCCAAAAAACAAAAATCATTTTTAACGTCCTTTAATTACTGTACAATAAATTGAAATGGGATCCATCATACACATTTAATATTAACCAATTGGATATATGTGTTTTGAGGAACCCCATACATTAAAATGGAACAGTAAAAATGTAATTTTATTTATTTAATCAGAAACATTTAATGCTTCCTAATTCTGGAAAAGTAGTAGTCATCATTATTGCTTTTATAATTTTGATTTATATTTTAATCAATACCAGCAATAATGCTACAAAATTTAATGGTATTCCCATTTATTTTGTAATTAATTTCTTTAGATTTTATATTTGTACCACTATCACTATTTTTATATCAGGAAAGTACAAATACTCAATAGAGTATACATTTGTGTGGCAACTTGTGAAAATGTTTATATTTAACACGAAGATAAGAAAATACCCTTATTCATATATTATTTTTTGCTTGGGTATACCAGGTTTTCTGTTTCTCTTTATGCAATCAATTAGTCATCTTATGTATATATGCTCTGTCAAACAAACCATACTGCATGGTGTGGTTTCTTTTATAAAATTACTTTTTTACATATCACATTTCCATATGCCTCAATACCTGGCAATAATGTCTGCAGTCAAATTTAGAGAATCTGTAACTGCCAATGAACTCTTGAATATTTCTCAATTCTGTAGAATCAACTCTATGCTCACGTAACCCTCATAATCTTTGTCTTTGCTTTCCAAATCCATTATTAGACTATGCCATATTAAGTAAACATCTAAATTAACACAAGGATAGGATTGGGGCAGAGATAATAATAACTGAGCTTTATACTTGCAGGTTTTTTCAGTGACATGTCTTTGTCAGTAAATTTACTTCCATAGACTGCAGGTTAATTATTCATTTAATTACTAAAAATATTACTCGTTCTTTTTACATATACATTCACTTGCATTACGAAAAATTTACCAATTCAGTAACACTTACTCCAAATGCTAGTTTGGCCTTGTAATTAGTATTTTACAGAAGTCTGATAGTAAATTCTTTGTACTGTATTATTAATGCATCCAAATTTCATTTGTTGTTTTTAGAATATGATTCTCTTTTTATAATATCTAGAACATTGCCATATTAGTCTTTTAATATTATGTATTCAAACTCCATAACTTAGTATTTTTAGTTTTTACACCAGGTTGAAGAATTTTTGTCAGTATAATTTTGTACTAGATGTATAAAATGTGTAATTTAGCATTCAAATTCAGAATTGATACTATTTTGTGCTTAAGCTAAATGTTACAGTATGTATAGTATTTTTTATCCTGGAAAAATTTTCAAATAACAAATTGTACATATTTTAATATTATTTGAAGATATTTCTGACAGTTACTTCAAATTTAATTTGTTTAATGAATTATTTTATCATTGACACCATTGTTATTGTATGATATATTTCTAAGTATTACTGTTAAAATATTTGTCAATATTTTATGATATTATTTACAGAATATCCAATAGGTATATGACCCTCTGTTCTTTGACTACAAAATTATGTAATATAAAATATACACGAAGGTCATGTTAAGTGGTGAGGTGACAGCAGTGCAAAGCTTCTGCTTGTGCAACTTAATAATTTAATTGTGTACATTTATTGAGGACTTTTGGAACTTATTTTTGTACTGTGACTTTTACTTGACTTAATAACTACTGTTTATCTATATAAAGAGTTCTCGGTCTGACGAAGATGGCGGTATCAGCCATGGAAACGTTGTGCTCAATTCACGTTACCTGACCGGAAACCCGAGAACTCTTTATACAGAATATACGTCAGGAAAACTTGCGCTCTTTATTATACTGTTTATCTACTTTAAATAATATCATCATAGAAGGTTATGATCCAATATTTTTATTGGAAAATTACTTTCTTATTACATGATGCAAATATAACCAAAATTCCATTTATTTGAGTATTCAAATGAAAATTGTCCTTCCAACTTACAATTGTGCAGAAAGATATGGAAGATACTCATCAATCAGGGTTTCACTCTATTGAGTAATTTAATCTTCTTTCATATATAAATTGCTCTCGGGGTTTCCAATCAGGTTGAAGTGATAATCAGTGACGTTTCAATGGCTGCCATCACCATCTCCTTCAGACTGAAATTTCCAAATCGGGTAGTATGGGCATTTATATAATCTCAGCTAAAACTGTCCATCCACATTCTTCATATGATTGGATAGTTGCTATTGTGAGAGTGAGACCATCTCTCATTGGTTTGCTTGTTTACTCCTACTTTAGTCACTGTTGTCTGCAGACACACGTACTGTCCCACCTCCACATTGCACTCACCTGGTGTATCACTTGGTTCCAGGCTAGGCTTAGCTGGAATCTTAATCTCTGTTCAGTAATTTCTCACTGGGCCTGATGTTAATTGCCTCCAATAAGATGCATTCCCAGTAGCAATTAGCCCTGTCCGGGATCCGTGTCTTGTTGGAAGCTGTTTTGTACCTGGGAAACAAAGCATGATCGGCAATAGCTGACTTATCTTGTTATTTTAGATGTAGAGATGACTTTTGTGTTCCTTTACTGTGTCTATGGTTCAGGTGGTTTCTCCATTACATCTAAGACCACAGTCACGTGGTATTTAATTTATTCCTGGGGTCTTCAAGCCTACCTCATCCTTCACATTCCTAAGCATCTCCCTTATTTTTGGCTGTTAGAAACACTGTTTTAATATCATGTTTGGCTAGAATGTGACTGATTCTGACTAGATTTTCCAGCGTAGGGAATGTAGGCTTGTTTCCCCTTCGCCTCAGTGTAGTCTCCTTGTTCTGTGTATTGCCCATGAAATTTCAGCCATGGTGTAACAGTTTTTTAATAAGTTATGACAGAGGTGAGCTATTTTGGCAGGAAAGTGGTCTTTGTCTACTATCATTGTTGCCCTGTGTGCAACTGTGGAAAGCACAGCTCTTTTGTGAGCCAGTTGGTGGAAACTGTTGGTGTGCAGGTATAGGTCCATATGTGTTTGTTTATGGTACAGGCTATGTCACAAATGTCCATCCAGTCTTCTACATATCAATATGTCAAGTTCCATAATGAATTTAATGTTCAGATGGTTCCTATTTAGGTGCATTCGGAAACTTTTTAATTTCAATAAGGCCAGACTACAAACATGTTCACATACCTGTAGAAACACTTGGGCATAAAAGGTGATTCTTGTAATGCTCTGTCCTCAAAATCCTCCATGTAAAAATTAGCTATGACCACCCTGTCTACCTGTTAATAATACTCTATTTCGTATTGAATATATGTAGTTGTAAGCACATGTTTTGTACAGGGTTGACCACTTAAACAGGAAATAATTTTTCCAATGACTTGAGAGAATCTGTCACTGGTACCCCTGTTAAGAGTGATACTACATCAAAACTGACCATTGAAAACTTGCTGATTATCACTTCAACCTGGTTGGAAACCTAAGAGCAATTTATACATGCCGTTCGTACTTTAATTATTCTTCATAATTGAAATTCATCAAGCTTTTGACCTTTCATTTGGTAAAGCATTTATGTTTAAATATCAATTATAAGTAACCCCTTTACTGTTGAAGAATGTACGTTGAAAATAATGGATCTAGTTTTGTGGTTTAACACAAACGGTATCATATTTGCACCTTGATTTCAATTTTATTTTTTACTGTGATAGTTATACTTTACCCTATTACTGTGAATCAGTATTTTCTTTGAAAATACAACTAGCTTCGTCTCATAAAAATATTATTTAGTAAATAAATATGGAAATGAAAAAAATTATGTCTGATAGAAAATTAATAAGAAAGCTAGCCAAATTCAGGCAGAAGAACTAATGATACAAATATCTCACCATGTTTCTTGTTTTTTTAGTTTTGTCAACTGACTAGCAGTTGTCTCTCTCTCACATTTTTCTGCACCCGGAGAAAGGAACAAGGCTTCCAGAAACATTTTCTTTTGTCTGAATTTGGCTATCTTTTTTTTTATTAAATAAATATGAATTTTTATTTTATGAAATAAACATTGTTTTCAAATGAATTTGTATTTTAACTTTATATATATATATATATATATATATATATAATTGCAATATCGGTAAGGAAAGGAAAGAGAGATTGAATGTGACTTTGTCACCAAATTAGTGTATATATATATATATATATATATATATATATATATATATATATATACACACACACACACATACATACATATACACACACACCTTTTTGTTAATATTCCGTTGCTCTATTGTTAAAGTGTGAAGTAATACTCGCTGCATGTCAAATACCAAATGAGTAGTTGATCTATTTGAATTGATTACTTTGTGATTTAATTTTCTAATCAATATTGTGAAGGTAATCAATTTTAGTTTCTACACAGATGATCAGCATATACATTTTAAGTTTGTTTGTAAATCAATGAATTTGTTTCTTGCCTTAGGAGCAAATAACTTTTTGGTAAGATAGAAACATTTTTTTATGATGAAATAAATATGCTACACAAACTTTACTTGCTGTTAAAACAGAATAAATGTGCAAATGAAACTGTATTTTAATTGTTGGCATATGGGAAATGATTACACTGTTCATTAATCTAATACCAGTTATTACTTTACCAATAATTTAGCTTTAAATGGAAAAATTATCACAAGACACCTAACAACAAATAGTATATTGCAATTTACATATTATTCAACTATTAGTTTCCAATCGGATAATATTATTTATTTTTTGGATTGCAAAAGGATAATATATTTGTACTTGTGTTTGAAAGGTTGAATGTCCTAGTTTGTCTTTTATCTCAATGATCTCTTTTTATTCACACTTGTTTTATTAAATAATTTCTTTATATTTTTTGTAAATGTGGTACTTTATTACTACAACCTATTAAATTCTAGTGGATGTCTAGCTTTGATAAGCAGCATTATGGACATAAGATTTAATGAATTTGGCTTAAGATTGCACATTGTTTTTCTGATGCCATAACTAACAAATTCATTTTAGAAAGTTTCTCCACTTCAATTTTTAAGTTTGTTGACAATTGATGCAGACCAATTACTTCATATTTCTTTGGGTTCCCTATTGCCTGAGGGATGAATGATAAATATGGTAAGATTGCCACAAAAATGGAAATGTTGACTTAAGTATGCCTCTAGCCCTAAAAATGAATTAAGTATTTTACTGTTTGAAATATGTTTACCCTTCCTCTGATTTTTCTCTATCAATTAATTATTTAACTCCTAGGCAATTAAAAAACTTGTGAAATGGTCAACCAAACTTCCCCAGTTGATTATAGTCGGAAATATAAGATCGTTTCATCAGAAATTTTTTTGTTCCAACATCCGTGGAATCCATATTTAGTTGAACTACAAAGGACTGTTAGCTTAAATTTCTTTGTTTCAATGGAAATCGCAAAAAATAAAAGTGGTAATGTGTTTTTATATAAAATGTATCCTCATTGGCAAAGTGTTATGATACTAAATGAATTTTAATTATTTTGATTATATTTTCTGCATGCAATGTGAAATTGGAAGTCATTTGTCTGAAACATTTTTCTTACCTTCTTATTTTGAGACCTTAAATTTAATATTCAAATATATTTTTACTTACAAATATTTATAAAGAAAAAATATATTTTGAATGTTCCATAGATTTTTTAAATGTGCCAGAAATATAGTTTTAGATATAAGTTTTCATCTTTATTAAAAGTATTGGGATGAGCCTTGTATAATATTTTTTAAGTTATTCTACACTTGAAATATACATAAAAGTAAATAGTCAGAAACAAGTATTTTTATATTTTTTCAATTAAAAAACTGTAGTATGTATTATTAGTAATGTTGTTGAATGGCAAACTGCCTATATATTCCATATCTTTAGAACTGGTAATTTATATCAAAATCAAATCTACATCATGTTATCAATGAAAAATTGTTTCCAAAACCATGTACTTAATCCACTATTAGTTCCAGTAGTTTATCTGGCCTATTTTTTGTGGCATATATTCTGACTATCTCAGCCAAAATTGTTTTGTATAAAATTTAACAGATAAATCTTGTTGAAGCTTTGGAATTCACAAATGTTTGCGTAGCAGAATAGTTTTCTGATGCCAAAATTTATATCACACACTTTTAGATATTTAAATTTCTAGTTTCAACAGAATATTTACGCTACATACATGTGGAATGGCATTCCCTTCAATTTTAATATGCACTTGCCAATTAGAGAATTAAGTTTCTTCAGTTCCCGAGTATTAGCAAATTCTGTTACCCCATGTAGGCAAATAGAAATGTAATTTTAAACTTTGTATATCAAATAATCAATTCCTATTTATTCTATTCAGTAAGCAGTTTAGTAAAGGTATGCCTGAAAATAAGATCGTTTATTGTGACAAGACTAAGAAATGTTGCACATGAGTGTGTATATAATGTTAATATGCACCATTATGTTTGTAACTGTGAAAATATTAGTGTTTTGAATAAATGATTTTGTATTGTATTGCAATAATTATATAATGCATTACAAAACATTTTTGCATATTGAAAATATAGCTAACTATATCTTGTTCATTATCACTTCTTTTCATAAAATTTCAGCCAACTGTATAAATTTGATTAATGTCACGTAATGTTATAGTTTGTTGAAATATTTTTTGTTACTATCTATGTAAATGTGTAAATACTTGCATTTGGCAAAGGGCACTTCAGGTAGTCAATAGCTTGCAAATACATTTTTGGAAAGCTTTGCTCATATTTTTATGTGATATATTTTATTATGTACTGAAATACAGAATTCTTCACTCATGTAGTGTGTCATTGTATGAGAAGTGGAAAGGAACTAGTATTACCTGCTTACACGTTTAAAAAAAAACAAATGTGCATTGTATCGTAGCTTCACGATTTATTTAAGTTTTTTAATCTTTGAAAGTAACAATGGAAAAGTAATTATACATGTGACAAGATTGCATGAAGAAATACAAATTAAATAACAAAATATAGTTTTGTTCAACTGAAGTCCCTTTTATTATTATTCTTTTATAGGAATTTCTTATTGACTTTTAAGTCTTCTAGATACGATGACTGCGACACTATATTGTGGTAAACACTTATTTAATGAGTAATATAGCCCCAGTTGGGGGTGCCAAATTATGTAGTATTCATAACATCTTATAGTAAAAATGCTCCATGTTTAAGGTGTAAAAATATGGTTAACTCTTATACCTACAATTTTCTAAATTACATGCACTTAAATTTAATCAAAATCAATTACTATTATTTCCACGGCTATTTGTGTTCTTACGATCAGTGTGGCCTATGGGCCTCCAGTAAAATATAGGAATTTACAAAAATGAAAACAGAAAACTATAGAATGATTTCCAATGTCTATAGAAATCTAACGCTTAATTATTATGCACAACTAAAACAAAACAAATACCTTGGAATGTCAAAAGCGGTTCTCAAGTGACCCAGCACACCTCAACATATGCTTGTAAATAATGTAGTTTATTAATGCTCAGAACAAACTTCGGAGATCTGAGAATTGATTGAAAAAATCTCAATGAACGGGTAGGTGGTGAGCAAAATTTAGCTCAACTCGCTTAGTTTTTAAAGAACCAATCTCACAACCTTAAATTAAACACCCTTCACCACTTTGCTACAGCAAGCTGTATTGCCCAGAGCCACCATAGGTGGTGTGGAGATAGGATTTGTTGGCAGAGCTATCATAGTATACTGCCTTTCACAGGATTACCATCTCCCATGGCCTTTTACCAACCTTTGGAAAATTTATCTAAACCTCGAGTGAGATTTGTTACACTAAATCTGCATGCAAAAACAATGTCCTTCAAAAAATACAAGTTGGATCCATTATAACACAGAAATCTGCTTAGGATCAGAATAATTTCACACTCAGATAAAACCAGCGACCAAAAACCAACGATGCACCTGGACGGAATTCCCGACTTTAGTCTACTCGGCCCAAAACCAGTCACTTGACTACCTTACATGCTTACTTCTCGAGGCTTTTATACCTTTACCTCGGGACACATTTTGACCCAGGGTTAAATGTTCATAAGCATGGGGTGTAAAGAAAATACATCACCTGTATTGCCAAACTGAAGACAGAAAACCTGAGTACTTACTTTGCTATGCCAGGTTCGTTTGCAGGATTGGCCAAGCTCAACTAGTTGATAAAGGAGTAGTAAGAATTTGGGATCAGTTAAGCGACTAGCAAGTATTCCGACCTTCAGTATGTGGCTTTTGTAATTGGTTATAATATGACTTGTAATACACAGAGGATGGGCGCCAGCAATCCTTTCGTCAAAGTGAAGCCTTTCGAGAGGATTACAAATTATCAAATTGGTGATTGTGTCTTTAGCCAAGAATTGTAGGAAATTGTGCAACTGAAACACAATAGCACACAAAAAATCACAACATTAAATGACAGATCACTGTGTGCATACAGAATCGTAGTGAAAAAGAAAATATATAAAGGACACTTTATTCATAAACAAGTTGGTTTAAGTAACACAACGCTTGAGTTGAAGAGTTATTTTAAACTGGGCATAACATTATTTAAATTCAATATTTTGACGTTTATTAGGTAAAATTGTAACTTTAAATTACACAAATAATCAGAGTAATTACACAAGAATATATCTTGTTTAGGTGAAGCCTCTCAGGCCCCTAGTTCAAAAAAGAGAATTATGTTCCATGTACTGAGATACTCTTTCCTGAAGAAGAGGGCTGTGAGGCTCTGAAAATTTGAATAACATCCTTCTGCCCCGAGTGGCTTATCACACCCTGTATGGAGGAGCTGACTTACCTTAAATCAATTGTTGGTCCACTCAGGATGGAACATTATATACTTAATGAGACCTGCAAAATTAAGGAATTTTATTTCTGAACAGTGAAGAAGTAAATTCTGAAGTAATTGTGAAAAAAGGCAACTGTTTTTTAAAGAAAGATTTTTCCCCCGATTTCTTTCATTTCATTGATGTATTAAGAACCAAATGTTTTTTGCAAGATGGGATCAAGAATAGTTTTAAGTGAGCCTACTTTGTATCACAATTTTTATAAATCAGAATATACAACACACAAAGATGGTAGTTTTTTTAACACTAAATTCATATATAACCACATATAGATAAACAGTATTTTTTATTCATCCTGTACCATCAGATGTTCTTGTATCATAAAATGACAAATGAAAATTAGTGCTTAGTCAGCAGAAGGCAGATGACTCAGACTACAGCATTGAAACCCTGTGGAATATGAATATCTTGTGAACTGTAGCAATACGTGTTAAGATGCACAGTGGGGGTAGTCCGAAGCTTCGTTCAACACAAGCCTTTGTTTCAGCATCTTGGTAGTGTAAAAACTATTCTGAATACATTGACACAAGGAAATAGATTGTGTTCAATTACATGATATGTTGAACACTAAAAAACTCCTCCATAAAAGTTTAGATATGAAGAGTACAGGGTGTGATAAAAAGACTTTGCTCCTGTCTGTATATCCCATTCATAAGAGTATAATGAATGTTCTTAAGAACAATAGTGGTGTTGCTTCAAGACAGGGATCCCACTGGACTACAATACTCTCCTCCACCTTCTTCCTTCTTTTACTGTGCATCTGACAAGACTTACTAAATCTCTCCAGCTATAGCTGGCAGTTGTATAAAATAAAGTAGGTGTGACCGAAGGCTATTTAATCTTCAACATTTGTTTGAAAGTGTGTAACTTAATTTATGCAGAAATATTTCTCCTTGGTAAAGCCAGTATATGCTTTTTCCTGTTACAGATTAAAAAAATTATACATAATTTGTTTTTAATAACAAAAATATTAGTTTTGATACTTCACATTTCCCACTTCATCTCTCTCTAATTACATTCTTCAGCTTTGGTTTTGTTACTCGTACATTCCTTAAACTCATCTGTAGTCGAATACTATTGTGTTAATTGGAAAATACATACTATTTTTTCATAATATAACATTATATATAGACATATTCATGGAAAGAAATTGTGCTTGGCCTTGTATTAGAACTAAAAAGTGCCCCATATTTTCCTTTGACAGAAGAGTTGTCCGGAATTGATTTTTTATGTGAAACATTATAATACAAAAAGAAAGTTTAAAAAATAACACCAATTTTATTTACATTGCAATAACAATAGATGAAATTAAATTACAAAGTATATATAAGCATTTATAATAATAAAATTTGTAAATAGTGCCACAATTTTTAGAATTATGTGGCTAATATGTAAAATAAGTTCAAAACAAATTTCTTTATAGTTCATAGTAAATAAATATTTAATTTCTCTTTGAATTACGAGCCTACTAATTCATTCTTGTCACATGGTTTGAATCAGGGCTGCACTGTGCTATAATACAGAGAGGTGGAGGTGTAAGCAGTGAAATCCAAATACAATTTGAACCATTCAATAATTATATTATCTTATAGTAGTTTATATTTTCAATATAAAACTAGGATTCATACAATTTGTGCAGATTTAAAAAGTTATAATCAAAGGTTATGTAATAAAAAAATATATTTAAGGAGCAACATTTTGAATATTTGCATCATACTGAGAAAATGTACTGCACAGCCCTGTTTCAAATAGTTTCGTATTGTATTAAGTTTAATGACGATGGCTGGATATAGTTATATTATTAATCAGGTTGTCCATTGTGTGACTTAACACTTATAATGTGAAATGGTAAATGAGATAATTATAAAGAAAGAGGTACGAAAATATTAAAGTTGGAAGTAATGATTCAAGAAGAGAAAGAAGCATTAAGAGAAAATCTATCGTTAATATTTTCATACTTTTAATTCTGTCAGCTGCTCCCTCCATTTCTGCAATCCTCAAAAAGTTTTACTTCCAAGCTTATCACTTAGCAGAAGTCCTTATAATTCTCACTAATTTGGAGTAAGTAATACAAGCCCACTTGTAACCAAGAAAACATATTTCCTACACAACAATGTAAGTAATTATTGCCTAAATGGCCACACAAAGGCTTATAATTGGCCACTGGATGCCGACTACTGGGTTAAACAACAGAGAGCCTGATTAATAATGTGCCAACAAAAGTTAATTTCATATTGACATCTTGAAACTCATCTAAAAGAATTTTTACATCAACAGATAAACAGAAAATAGAATTGGATTAGCTTAGGGAAATACATGAAATGTAAAATTAACATAATTTACAATTAACAACTGTTTCCAAGTTGTTTTTTTTTGGCAAGGAATTCTTTATTTTATATATTTACCAGGCAATATGTACTAGAAATTTATATGCAAATATAGATTGTAAAATCACAGTAATAAATTAATAACACTGTAAATGAATATGGTTACATAAAAAGTATACATGTACACTGTATGTTGACAAAACCTAATCTGAATAATTGTTGGTATGTATTTTTAATGTATTTGACATGAATAGCTGTATTTTTACATATCAACATAATTTAGTCTTGAAGACAGGTTGCCTGGATATTGAAAATAATAGAAGTCCAGTCTTTTCATACTGTAAAATTCCAATATGTAAACACTTACTAGATTCCAGCCAGTATTACAAAAATTATATACCACAAAAAAATCACATGATATATTTATGGCTAAAACCAACACGAAATAAATTTGTACATAAATTTGATCCATAACACTAATGCTTATGAAGGCACGCCACATTTTAAATTTCCTTCAGGACCACATAATATAAAAGATTTTACAGTAAAAAAAGAGTAAATCTATAATGTCAATTTTTAATGGAAATTCATAAGTATACCTCATTACATCACATCATTCACACAAAGACTAGTCTTTCTTTATATCACTAATAACAATAATAAAATAAAATTTGTGACCTCACAGCATTAAAAATTAAGTCCTACCCTCAAAAATTATTTTTCTGTGGATAAATAAATAAGATTATGGCACATTTTAACAATTAGTTAATAATAATACAACAATTTACCACTAATCACAAAAGACTAAAGTATATGGGGATACGTTGTAAATGTATTTATAATTGTACATTGTTCTACCCGCCATCTAATTCATTTTATCAAATGTATCGTGTATAAATTTAAATGACATTTATTAATCCTTTGCAGTCCTGTGTCCCACATGGCCAAACAGTGAACCACAAGACACTGCAAGAAAAACGTTAAGAGGACCAGAAAGGGTTAAATACTTAAAATGAGTTCTCATGATACTTTTGTGTATAGTTAGCATATAGGAGGAACTTTTATGATTTCTCTAAATGAGTGGAGATTTCTGACAGCAGTAAGTGTTATCTTACATGGCAGTTGTTTCACAACTTTTAAAATGAACATTATTATGACTGTCAGTGTTAATATGTAAGATAATGTGAGTTAAGGACTCTACTTGAAATTTATGTCTAATAGACTTGTGTGAGATAAAGTATGGCAAAATAATTGAAAGAATGGTTAATGAATTGACCATTCCTTTTCATATTTATATTCTTATTGAATGATCAACCTATATTTAAAACCTTTTCATCACACCAATATACATGAAAATACATATAGAAAAAATCAGCTTCATTATTTGCATTGATGTTTGGTCACATTTTAAACTAATACAACATTTTGAATATAATAAATAATATTGGAATATCGTTTTATTAAAGTTTAACAAAAATAAGAATTGCACTTAGAGCACATTTTCTTCCATATCTCTTAAAATTATTTCAAGTTCCTTTATCAGTCTGTTTAAAATAATTAACAATTAGTATAATAGATAAGTTTGTTTGAGCAATATTATATATCCATTGTATAAACTTCAGCACACCATTAAATTTTTAATTCATTCATGAAAAAACATATGAAATTAAGAATTTTAATTTTACAAGCAAAGAGTCTTGATATTTCCATATGGTATGAGAAGAATACTTTAAGTGGACACTATACTTTGTGCCCCTACAATTGTCTTCAGAGTAACACTTAAAAGTTCATTATTAATTAAGTGTAAAAGAAGTACAAACATAATATTTAGACAATAGTTGAAACTACTGAATGTTTCAAGGAAGAAAAAATATTTTTGTGGCAGGTGAACTATTATACCTGCCAAATTCTAACAAAAATTATTTTAATAACAATCTGTTTTAACAATTTTTTTCCAGTTACATTAATAGGTTTAACTAATATTTGGTACAAAAAATATCCATTTATACACATGTATGTATCAAATTTATAATAGCACCCACATTTCATCACATGGAAATGTTATTTTATGTACAATGTAAATGATTTTTGTCAAACAAAATTTTTATATTAATCCAACCCACAAGTGGTAACAACATGCATTTACAAATCCTTCTATTAGTGATCTGATGTCTGATTGGCAAAACTCTAGTTGTTCTGAAGTGTGACCTTCATCCTGAGCCTTACGATAGACAGCACACAGATCCTAATAACAATAAAATTATATTATTGAAATATCTATAACCTAAGGGATGAGGATTAGCACCTTCAAAAATTTTTCATATTATATTATGCCAGTCCCCCCCCCCTCCCCCCACTCTAAATTATAACATTTTAGGAGCACGTGAACTATTTAGTATAACATTTTTAATCCACTAAAGGAATTGAATTTTAAAAATGTTGATAACATAATGTGGAAAGCAAATGTAGAAAACACTATGTTAGTAAATAAATAATTCTATATGAAATATAGCAGGAAGTTATGAAGAGAACATTTGATATTCAATTATATACTATTAATATTTAATATCTGAACTTACTGCCCGAGAGGTGTGTGAATCAATAGATAACATCATGAAAGCTTCCAGATATCTGGGGTGCAGGATGACAATGTATGCCATGTTTCCATCTGGAGATTCAAAAAAACGGTAGTGATCCACATATTTATTGACCAGTATTCTTCCTAATGCTTCATACGAACTTGCTGGTTGGCAAAGCAATGGTGTTAAGCGGGGGTCAAGGTGACTTAATGGTTCCACAATTGCCAGATCACATAGTTCACAGAATTCAGCATATGTTAATCCTTGGTTAGGTGACTGTAAACAATATTTGAGATTTAACTAAAAACTAATGTATTGAGTGAAGCAGATTGATATTTTACACAAAATTATAACATAAAAATAAAGTGTTATGATAGTTATTTGCATTTAAAAAAACTTCTAGGCAGCAACTCATATTATAACTTCAAAATATCTTCAGATACTTCTAAAATAAATGAAAATAAGTATAATAGTATCTACAAAAGAAATACAATGGATAATAAGAAAAACAAAAAAAGAAGATCTGTGATAAATTATTGTCCTACCATGAGGTTTAATTTCCTAAAATGGAATAACCAAATCAAAAACTCATTATCTAGAACTTTTTTCAATTTCAAGCAGGGAGAAATAAAAATATTAACCATGTTACATCCATTTGTCTACTGAGCTAGTTTACAATTTCAATGGTTTTAGTCTTGATCTGAGACATCATTTCATACATTTTCAACGGAGTAAAGCAATCTTAAAAGTTATAAATCTTGATATTATAGGTTTCTTTTCCATTTCCGTGCTCATGAGTCCACTATGCAGCCCCCTCTAATTGAGAGCTTAGCTGGTAAGAGAGGGAACTCTGGTTTTGGCTATGACCTCGATGAGGTACTTCTAACTCCTCCTATGTCCCTACTAATTCTTGCTCTTTTCTCAACATCTGTCGGGTCAGGCATTAAACATTACATATTGGGGTATGGGTGGGTTGATAAATTATAGGGTTTTGGTTAACTATGCATTAGTCTGTCGCACTCAAATAAAAAATTGTTGCCATTGTCTTTGTTAATTCTGTTTTCCGCCTTTGTTCTCCTCCTGAAGGTGTAGCGCACAGTCATAATATAGAAGAGGGTGTTACAAAATTACTGGAAACTGACAGCACTATAATTACATCTATAAGTATACCACCATCTATTAAATAACTTATAACAGAAAGATAAGTCAACCATTTAGTTTAATGAGTAATATCAATACAAGAACCTCTTAAACAATCTGAAATTTGACTATACAATGTACTGTCTGTACATTAATATGCTGGGTTGAATGTTGTAACTGATTTGGAATGTTATTTGGGCTGTAAATTTGGTTTCATATAAATATTACATATAATTAGTATAAACATTACAAATTATAGTTTTACAGGAAAATGATATGCAGGAATGCCAATTTCTAAAAAGGATTAACTGCATAATTTAGCTGTTACCTCTTTCACCAAACACTGAAGTTTATTCCATAGCATATGAGTTCGACAATCAACCATGCCTTTAGCTACCATGTTATTTATTCTGTCATGGGAATTTGCTGCTAGTTCCAAAATAAGTTGCTGCATTAACTGCTCATGTGACGAGTAGTAACCCAAATAGTTCACAGACTCCTGTCTTCAAATAGAAAATCTAATTGAATATTAATGTATTTTGGTATAGTTTAAATTAAATTTTAGTTTCTACAATTTTGGAAAATATGATTCTTATCAATAAAAATAAGACACCCATCAACTGAATTATGATTTAATAAATAAATATCAACCAATATGCTAGAAAAATATATTAATTAATTAAAACCATTTCAGTTCATTTCATTCACAATTTTCAGACTTCGTCATGTAATATACAGTTTTGAATTTATACACATGTATATGCTAAATTAGAAGAACAAATATGAATTTGTAGTCATGGACTGCGTCCTATGAATTCTGACAGAAATTTGTCTGAAATCCAGTAACAAATTTAATCATAGGAAGAAATACTTTGTATAGCAGAACTAGGATAAAACAGAACTTTATAAATAAAAATATAACAAATATAAAATACCTGATCTGTGACTGACTGGAGACATTAATATCCTTTTGAGTGTCAGTTTGGTTTCCACAAGCAAGTGGTACTAATTGGCTTTCATTATCAATAATTAAACTTCCATTTCTGCTACGTGGAGTATCACTTTGTTCATCACTGCTTACAGATTGCCGAGGTTCGTGACTGACAGTTGACACAGTACAAAATTTCCCAAGTTTCCTTTCTATTTCCAATTTTGGATACAGTTCCCTAAAATGGAAATTATATTTTTTATTAAGTCAAAATTACAAAATAACAAATTTGGAAGCATTTTAATACATAATTGTGTGAACAATTTATTTTTTAAAAATATGCTAAATATTCTAGTAAACACAAATGTACTTAATAGAAAATTGAATATAATTTTGAATACCTGTTATTGGCCTAAATGTAGTAAGTTAGAGAACATGGAATTTACAAGATGAAAACACAGGTGATCCAGTAATTTTGTTACCATTGAAAAACATATAAAGGAGTTTCAATTGTTTGAGAGAGTAGTGCCATGAATAACATACAGTTGAGCAGCATAGCATCTGATTTATAATGAAATACATAAATTCTGATTGACAAGTAGGAATTTTCCAGCACTATCTACCAAACAAGAAAAGGCACATGGCATTACAGGGCAAATTCTATGGATGTTGGAATATATAAAAATCATGAAGTGTCAGTTCACCATATAACACACATCAGATAGGTACTGCATGAATGAAACATGATTAATTTAATAAATGTAATTACACTGTAATAAATAGCACCACCAATAACTTGATAAAATCAATAAAAACTAGTTGTTTCCTACAGTCATATGGTCTGATAAACTCAAGTTTAAATTGCATTATTCTTCATAAAAACCCAACAGAAACACAAAGACCATAAATGAATAGAAACACAAATAAGCCTGCAGAAAGTGAAGGGTAATAAAACAGAGAAATGGTTTGGAAGAGATTGGTATCATGGATTGGATTTCTTATAGTTATGATTACGTGAAGACAATGGAGACTAGTGGAATCCATATATATAATGTCACCTCCATGGGATAAAATAAAAAAACTAATGAAAGGATTGAAGCAGTACAATAGAAAATGAACTATATACGAGTATTTGCATAATTTTAACAATTTTCATGTTCATGTTACACAAAATTTAGATCATTTAAAAATAATGGACACCAACACTTGATGAACATGAACCCCACCAGAAAATTCACCTGCATTATAAACTGCTCTATTAGTGCACAATATTCCTGTGATGCACACCCCAACTTGAAGCTTCTTACAGCAAAACAATGCTAGGAAAATTAACTCAAATATCTTCATTGTTTATTAACACACACAATTATAGTTCAATTATTAATATTGTATGCTAATTCTAAACAATCATTGTAAATTTACCTGCGACTAGTTAAAATAATGTAGTACTTTAAATGGAGAGATGACTGATCAACATTCCTATCATTTCCATCATTTAGAGCAGAGTCATACGAAACTATGAGTGTAATATTAAAATCATCTGTGTGATTCCTGTCTTGGGCATCCTTGTAAGTAATATGTGGAGTACTATCCATTTGAACTAAAACATACTCATTGTCCTGCAGATTAAAACATAAAAATAATATAATCAATAACATCTCCATTAAGATTACTAATTTACATATATAACAAATTAAGTTAATCAATTATGAAAATAAAATTGAAGTTTCTTTACAAACTAGATGTTAAACTACAAAATTTGTCAGTAATGAGAAGTCATAATATATCCTGTTGCTTGTTAATAGCTTCAAGATTTTTGTGGTTTGCGTTCCTTCCCTGTTTGAAAATATATTTAAGAGATTTCTGTAAGTAATGTGGGCAGAAGTGGAAAGTTGTTCAAATTTAAAGTGATGATCATGGCAATAAATGTTATGTCAATGAGATACTAGATGATAGTTGTGGTGATTTGGGATTTTAGAAATTAAACTGTTTCTCTTATTTGAGCTTCATGTTTGATAATTCTCTTGGCTCAATTATTCTCTTTACTAGATTATCATGTAACTACCAATGAATTATATGGTTAATAATTATTAAATAATGACAAACCATTAAAAGTTATAGAAGACAAAATATTTTATTTGATTACATGTACAACAACCTTTATGATCTGAAATAATTGTGAAACAGAATGTTGAGTAGAAGGTTACAATAGGCTAAAAACTCTTTTGAAGTTTTTCAAATTACATTTGTGGTATCCACTTCATATCTGACTGGAACCATTCTGAACACTTCCATTTTGTACACTTTCTCATGGCCTAGGAGATAAAGAAATAGTTGTCTTGGTGGTGTGGTGATTTTAGGAATACTTATATGTTCTGTAACACAAAAAATTAAGTTTAAATATGCATAGAAATGTAGATCACAAATATAAATTATTTCAAATACTGATACTAAATTTTCCAGTTTGGAAAGGATATAACATTGTCAAAATAGAGATCATTGGAATGGAAAGGAAAAAGAGATAGTTGGTGGCTTACTTAAATTGAAATCATGTCAGAAGGATGTTCTTCAAATTTTCGGAGGCTCTCAGCCTCTTTCATCATCTTTCCATACACCAGCCAACTATCTCTCTTTTCTTTACAATTACCTATGATCTAAATTATATATATATATATATATATATATATATATATATATATATATAGACACACACACACACATGAACATGTTAAAAAAGTATTAGCATAATTGTATTTGACAAGCTCAGATACTACGAACAAATCTAAACTATCTTAATTGATAAAAATCTTTCAACTGAAGAAACTAATATTCAAAAGTATTTTATTGAAGAATTGGCTTACTTTTCTCATATATCTGTGAAATTGCGTGTCATAGAAAGAAAACTTTTCACGTTATTAATCATAATTCTCTAACAGAGATAGGAGTTTTACATAAGTAAATCTCAGGATTGCCTTCCTCATATACAGTAAGAGTGTGAACAATGAAAGATTTCCATAAAACTAACAGTTTATTCAATAACTGGCATTTGTTAGTTCATTTTGTATCAATTTTATTTTACTGTTCTATTTTGATTAAGAAACTAGTCATTAGTCATTAATATATTATACCCAAATAAGAACAAATCTCATTCTATATTTAGTTAATACCATCATAATGATATATAAATAATGAAAATTTTAGAGTTATTGGCCTAGCTTGCTCATTTGAATGAAAATAATGGCAGACTAACCTGCATAGACAAGATTTCTTGCAAAGTTGGGAGCTTTAGGGTAATATTTCATAAAATCATCCAGAAAATGAGTTAGATGGTATCCTTGTTTAAGAATAGCTTCTCGATCAGAAACATAGCTAGTTATGCTACGAAGATGATAGTCGTATGTGAATGAATGTAGATGCATTAATATTTTGATTTTATCACATTCGTCCAAGAAGCTAAGAGTGAACTGAAAGAAAATAATATTTAAGGAAGCACATACAATATGAATATTGAAATATATATAATTATTACTTGTAACATGGTCAAAATAATTGAGATCATTGGTATATAAAGGAAAGAGAGAGAGTTTGTGGGGCTTACCTGAAACTAAAGCAAGGTGTAGCCACACGAGACTGAAGGATGTTCGTAAAATTTTTGGAGGCTCTCTTCAATTTCAGGTAAGCCACAAACTATATCTCTTTCCTTTACATACTAATATATATATATATATATATATATATATATATTTTGCATTCTTCATAATCTAATAATTACTAAATAAAATGAATTGCCATACCTGAGAAATTAGTCTACTAGATGTCTTTGAAGTAAGGCGAGAGCATTCCAGAGCATGTAAATTAGCCACAAAGAATGGCTCAGAAAAATATATTTCAAAAAGAAGAATTCCTCCTAGTAAAGACTTCTGCAAATAGCATTTACTCTTCTCACCCTGATTTTTGCATAATTTTTGCTGAATCTTTTTGTTTGAGTCCTCAGTATCTGTTGATTTGTTTGGTCCTTTATGTCTGCATAAAATATAATTGTGATAATTTAATTTTACAGAGCAAAATTAAGAAAGCTGCTTACTAAAATTGGGTTCTCGTTGCATAAACAGTGTTTGTGGTTGGAGGAAATAAAAAGTCAATACATATAATCATCAATTATTACTTAAAAATAAGTAAAATAATTTGACTTTTGCTATAATAAATTATATGTATCCTAAAACTAAAATAAAACGTTTCAATAAATGAAATTTATTTTGAATACTTTCAGATTATTAAGTTTAATCAATTATTCCATAATTTAGTTCTGAAAATATGACATTTTACCCCTTTTTTTGAGTTTGAATAGGAATAAATCCCAGAGTTTGCAGGTACTGTTGATACTCATTTACAAAATCAGCACACAGAGTATGGTGCCAATTTTCTTCAGATGAGTAATGAAGCTGTGTTTCAGAACTTGAAGTGGACACAACCTCTGGATCTTTAACAACTTGTTGAACCTGAAACAATTACAGAAATTATACATATATAGTGCCAGGTAATAAACTAGGACTTTTTATGGAGTAAATTAATGCTTTTCCAACCAAGTCTTTCTATAACTTCCAACATTTTCTCTTTCATTTCATTACCTTTTGTATAGATGTTAGATTACACATTGGATTTCAGAAAATCGGAGATTTGATAAGCAAGCAATATGAATGAAATAAAAACAGCACTTGTTCCATACAATAACTTTTTCTTATGTTTGAAAGATTAATCTGTTGTTCTATTTTGAAAAAAAAATTGTGGCATGTACCTGTTCATTCTTTGGTGGCTGACCTGCTGATGTACTTAGACTAAGCAGATGATCCCTAGTTGCAGCAGACTGTATTCTCCACCTAAACAAAAGGATTTTTCAAAACCTAAACATTGATTTATTGAAGGAACAAAATAGTACATCTGATTAGCTATAAACATAGCAAACACAAAATGGAAAATATAAGTTAAATGAATGTTTAGTAAGCAAAATAACATTTTTCATATATGAGAAAGATAGGAATATGATTTATGTGAACTCATATGCTTGGGCGTAGAATTATGCACAAAGGAAAGCATATGTTAAATACACAGAAAAAGAAGGAAATACTGAAAATATTCGGCCTGGGCTGGACATGAGCCTGCGTTATCAGCTCAGTTCACAGATGCCTTAACCATCTTGGCCACCAAGCCAAGTACCTTACCAGGCTGATATAGACAGTCTATTATGCTATTTAGAGGAGGAATGGATAGAGTAGAGTCACATTGGATCTTGGCTAGTCAGGAAATATAGAAATATATAAGAGCAAGGTGGGAATATGCTTTATGTGAATGCATATGCTCGGGAGTAAAATTACACATAAAGAAAAGCATATCAATGCATGGAGAAGGATGGAATAAGAAAGAAAGACTCAAAATATTTGGCCAGGGTGGGACATAATCTGCTCAGCAAAAGGACGCTTTAACCATTTTATCCACTGGGCCAAGTACTAGACTGGGCGAATAAATACAGTATTATTAGGTGCAGAGGAGGAATGGATTGAGTAGAGGAGTGAAGACTGTCCATATTTGTCCAGTCCAGTACTTGGTCTGTGAACTGAACAGATTATGTTCACCCTAGCCAAATATTTTCAGTCTTTCCGTCTCCATGCATTGAACATATGCCTTTCATTGTGCGTAATTCTACACCCGAGAATATGCATTCACATAAATCACATTTCCACCTTTTTCCTATTTATTTATATCTTTCCTCAATATATATATATATATATATATATATATATATATAAATATATATATATATAAATATATATATATATATATATATATATATATATATATATATATAAATATATATATATATAAATATATATATATATATATATATATATATATATATATATATATATATATATATATATTGTAATAGTAAGAATGTGACATTGTCAAAAATATTGGTATGGAAAGGATAGAGAGATAGGTTGTGGCTTACCTGAAAGTGAAGTGCGGTGTCGCCATGAGGAACTGAAGGGTGTTCTTCAAATTTTCGGAGGCTCTCAGGAAGGAGTGTTACACCATTCCGTGCACCGGCCGGCTGCGGACTGCCTGAAGGAGGAGGCTGAGAGCCTCTGAAAATTTGAAGAACACCCTTCAGTTCCTCATGGCGACACCGCACTTCACTTTCAGGTAAGCCACAACCTATCTCTCTATCCTTTCCATACCAATATTTTTGACAATGTCACATTCTTACTATTACAATATATATATATATATATATATATATATATATATATATATATATATTTTGAGGAAAGATATAAATAAATAGGAAAAAGGTGGAAATGTGATTTATGTGAATGCATATTCTCGGATGTAGAATTACGCACAATGAAAGGCATATGTTCAATGCATGGAGACGGAAAGACTGAAAATATTTGGCTAGGGTGAACATAATCTGTTCAGTTCACAGACCAAGTACTGGACTGGACAAATATGGACAGTCTTCACTCCTCTACTCAATCCATTCCTCCTCTGCACCTAATAATACTGTATTTATTCGCCCAGTCTAGTACTTGGCCCAGTGGATAAAATGGTTAAAGCGTCCTTTTGCTGAGCAGATTATGTCCCACCCTGAAGGAGGCTGAGAGCCTCCGAAAATTTGAAGAACACCCTTCAGTTCCTCATGGCGACACCGCACTTCACTTTCAGGTAAGCCACAACCTATCTCTCTATCCTTTCCATAACAATATATATATAGTCATAAAATGAAATCATTTTTTTTGCATAGAAGCTAAGATTGTACACTAATTCTGAGAAAAATAAATACTTTATAATTGATTAATCTTACCTTGGAAGAAACAAAAGTGGAGTAAGACAATAATGTATAACACGAGAATGTGATTTAAAAAGATGAATAATATCTTCTGACAATGGAATGTTTGGTGTTGCTCCTCTAGTTTGCCACATAATGTACAACTTCTTTTGATCCTCTGCCAAAACAGAAATAATGGTTTAATAAATAAATACTACTACACATTTTTGTATGTTTGTAACAGAAAGCATTGGGAAAAAATAAATTAATCCTACAAATAATTTAACATACAAAATTATGTATGTATATATATATATATTATCATAGAATTGATATATTCTTTAGCATTTGTAAAATTATTCAAATAAAAATCGTTAACACATTTCAAAGAATGTTTGCTACTGCTAAAATTTCACACATAAATTTAATTTTACACCACAACCAACATTGCTTTATATAATTTGCTTCAAGTGGACAACTGTGCCCATCATTTAGACATTAACACAATTTTATTTGTTCAATAAGTTAATATAATACCAACATGAAATAAATTGCTGGGACTCGAATACATCTAATTCCCACACAACTGCAAATAACAATCACAATATGCCACTTTATTCATATATAATTATGAGTATAATATTCAACAATATCAAAAAGCAGTAAAATTACACATATATTAATAAACAGGCAGTTTGAATTAAATAATGTTACAACAATTGCTGCTGATGACTGCAAGATACAGTTCTTTTAAATCATGGACAGTACACTAATTAAAAAGAAAAAGAGTATTCACTAAAAAACTGATTAAAGGTTTAGGAACTATAGTAAGTTTTTTAAATGAAAGTGAGTATAATAAATTAATAAAATTTTTAATTTCGTAAAATAAATATAAAATATTAATACAATTCAATGCTATGTGTACTTAAAAATGATTTGAGTTGAATAGATATTCACATGCCCAATTAAATTATTTTAATAAAGTCAAAAAATTAAAGAAAACCTAAATAATGAATAATATTTTAAACCATAATACAAACCTCTTCTATCTAAATTACGTGCTTCAATTAACTGTTGGACATTTCGATATACTGGGTCACTGAATGAGGAACTTTTGCGAACTGAGTAACTTGGTTTAGTATCTCGAAAAACATCCATAATTATTTCATTGAGTGTATGAGATGTAACATGGCGTCGACTTGCTGGATCTTTCAAGACAGTTCCACTGACAGAAAATTTCACTAATTGATCCAAATCTGTTACATGTGTCATGTATGTATTGGCATTCTGTAAATAATAATAATAATATTTAAAAGCAAAAATTAATTTAATGAGTAAAGTAGATTATTAGTTATTCCCCCAATTCCTTCACCACACTAAAATAAAAATATTTCATTACCAATTAAACATAAAGCTGTAAATACAATACATGAAAGAATATTATTATTTTTATTTCATATAGTGTTGTATTCTTTGATTATTAATTTCTATTAATATGTAAAGAAAATTCTCCATGGAACTGGTACAACTAAAACCTACAAAAATATCCGAAAACTAACTGGCATGCTCACATATATAGCCACCATGCTGAAAATGATGAAATGTACTGATTTTTGAAAATAATGTAAACAATTTTGAAACTGTACCAATGGAGTGTCCTTAAGAGAACTCTTGTTATTGAATACTGCCATAATTTCAGAACATGTAAAATATAATTTAAGTATTGCAATGCTTTAAGAATTTCATTAAGTTATTAATTAATACACTTTCCCATTTGAATGTGTTTAAATATGAGCAACTTGAAATATGTTGTTTGTAATGTGAAGTTAGTGAATTAAGTATCAAAATACTAAATCAAAACTTAAAAGCTCATCAATTAATAAATATGTTATATAATATTTGGAAATCTGTAACATTGAGGAAGAAACAACCTCAATGACACCATTTTAAATAACATATCTTGCAATTATTAGTCATCCAGTCTTTCTAAAATTCCAACTACTTCTCAAACCACCTTTTCTATAACATGACTAAAAGTTTGTGTGAACATTCAGTAAGAAAAATAAGGTAGTTAGCATTATATGTTGTTGCCTCAATCTGCTGATTCTAAAAGTCCTACAACTGAAGATGATCAGAATTCAGAAATGCACATTTCTCTTATTGTTAAAAATGTAGGTTTTATTTTATCTTTATTTGTAGGTTTGTTATTTCTCATCACAACTAATTTTGTCATAAAATTGACCGTCCCCTATTGATCCTATTTTGGAACTTCTCTACAATTTAAACTTCAACTTTGTGATCAGGGAATGAAAAATCCAAACAACAACATTCTTACTAAATAATACATACAGATAAAAATTGACCTTACTTTTGAATCAGTAATCAAATGTCGCTTTCGCCCAACATCTTGGTTGTTAAACAAACCAAGCTTTTGTGCAGTTACACTTCTCAAAAAGCTTGACCTTGCACTTAACCACTGACTCAAATTCTTTACTTGGTTACTAAGAGTTTCTATTCGATCCTTGGACCAGTTATAAATATAAATTGTAATCTGAAAAATACAAAACAGTTCTTAATTAAAGGAATGCAATAATGAACTGTTAATGACAAGAATTTATGAATTAGTATACATCAATAAAATATTGAGATAAGTATATTACAGACGTGATAGTGTCAACACATGGTGAATAAATATAAAATTTCAACTCTAACTTTGAAACTGTATTACCAAGAACTGTAATTTTCAAAGTTGTTATTTTCATGAATTATTCAAATCTGGTAAATTTTACTAGAATGTGATTTATTTTTAGAAAAATGATACAAATCTGAACTAATTACTTCATCAGAATCTAAAAGGTAAGTTGAAATACTCTTATATTTTATACGCATTAATAGCTCTAAAAATTTATTTTACCTGTAGTTCATTCAAGAGGGCAAGAAGAAAGCGCTGCCTTGGTACAAAATGGGTGGATTTTTCTTGACTTTCAAGCAAAGGAGTGAATTTTTGAAAACACTTCTGAGCTGGAAACAATTATAAAAAGTGGGAATAATAATCTCATATATGACACCCAAGTTTTGGTACAACTGATTACTCACTAACCTTTGGGATGTAATGAATCACTATCAAATATACCATTATCTGTAACACAAGCTTTCCATTGTGTCAAGTTTCTGCCAACAATAAGAAATGTAGAGCCAACTTCTGTTTCAAGTTGATTCTCTGTTACATTATATGGTACAAATATTTCACCAGAAGACTGTTTTGATGATTGGAACACAACAGCTTTAGAATCAGAAGCATTTACTAACACAAGATTCTGAACTTCTTTAACCATGATAGGAGCCGAATGTCTGTAAAAAGAGTACATTTAGTTTCTCTTTTACTGTAGTGTGATATTCAGATTCAGAAAAAGAATAAATAGTACTTAGTTGCCAATTTGACTGAATATTTCTTCACTGCAGGAACAGCAAGTCCATTTGCAAATTCTAGCCATGGTTTCATTGTATTTAGCAAAACTCTATGAAGAGATCCTTTTTCTCCAGACTCAAATTTATTTATTGTGCTCCCTTTATTGACTTTTGGAATCTGAAGAATTAAAAAAAAAATTTGGGGGGGAAAGCCTTACTTCATTAATGGTACATTTTAAAAAAATAAGCACAAACAACTTACCTCAATGAGTGTCGAATGAACCTCTTTATTCTTCAAGTCACCTAGGTCACCTTAAATAAAACAAATAGTTTACATTAGTTAAAACTATTGACAACATTGTGATTGAACAAACTTGGCCTCATTAATATCACATAAATAGTTTTGTGTGCAGAATTTCATTCCTAGCACATACGTGTCAGACACTAGAGAAGTGCCCTTCATAAGGTATTTTGTAATAAAACACATCTAGAATAAATTAATAATCAGGAAGATTGTTGATAGTAATAAAATATAAATCTAAAATATTCTGATTTGTCTTAAGCTCCACTGAACAATTTAATAGCAGATATCATTTAGTACCAACCCTAAGAATGAGGTGATGATTTTTTTTTACAGTTTTCAGAGTTAACCTAAATGTAAAATAAGCTGATTTAATCAATTCTTCATTTAACAAGAAAACAATAGCTTATCAATTCAAAATGTTTCAAAGTAAATATACACTATCAAAGTTCGAAGATTTTCCCGGTGTATATTCTGATTACAGTTCTTGGCTTACTTTAACCCAGGTGGAAACTCAAGAACTGTTTATCCTAAATATGCAATGTCTATGTTAAGCTTAATATATTTCTTTTGTTTTTGAAATTGCCCTGGTTGAGTAAAGAAATTACCAACCTTTTAATTGTAACATTTCTTTTTCAACTTCCAGTCTCTGGAACAGCAAACATGAAAACCTACTACTATTACTATAAAAAAATTGTGTTACATTTAGCAAATTGTCTGGCAAATACACACCAGACAATCAGTTCTGTAATAATAATATGTAACTAAAGTCTAACCTTTGGAAGGAGAAGGTTTATCACATTCCAAAGGCTCTGTCAGAGGAGCTGTTAACAAGCAATATTCTGTAATTAGATCCCATAAAGCATGGCGAACAGCAGCTTTTATTTTTTGTGTAAGATACTCCAAATTAACGCGTCCCTGCTTCCAAATTCGAAATTCCACAAGACCAGGTTTCACTGAAAAAAGTCCAAATATTTTTGTAAATCTTCAAAAAGAACATTGTAGCGATTCAATATTTGATAACCATAAAATCAATAAATGATATGATGTATTAAGTTCAAGTAAATATCATTCAAATAATTAAATTGTGAAAACAGAAAGTAACTGTGAAAGGAAGTAAACCAATATGTACATAATCTAATAAAACATAACAAACCTTGTTCATCTTTCCTACTGTTTTGTAATTCAGTAGATGTAAGAAAATGAAAGTCACCTTCAGCTATATTTTTCTCATAGGCATTTTGTGCTGGCTTTGGATATAGTAAATGTTTCACAATGTTGCCATTTGAATCAACTACAGCCATTGCTATACAAGCAATACCTTTACTTCCAGATGATGGACTCTGATTATATAGAAATATACTACCTTCAGGCACTCTTTCTGATACGGTGTCCAACTTTGAATAATCCTGTAAAAATTTATGAAAAACATGCACTTACTCCAAAAAATGGAATTCATTCATGGATTTCAGATTTCACAAAGTTAACTTGACTTATCCTGTTATTTTTTAATAATGAAGTATGCTCAGACTTATACTGCACAGAATAAAAACATCTACAATTAACAGAAACACTGCAAGACATACACTGGGTTAATTAATGGTGAGAATAATCAATACAACAATAAAGTAATGCTATTCTTACATTGTATTACTTTATTTAATATTATGTTATACACAATAATTAAAATACTTCATTACACAAATTTGGTTATGCCTTTCCCAATATGGTAAAATACACAAAAATGACAAAAATTGCCTCAAACTAATAGAAAACAAATAATATATGTATACGTATATATATATATTTCTACTCACTTGAAAATGATATTCTGACCTTGTATCAGTATATTTTGGAATGTGTAGAAATTGGAGAATATTTTGCCTTAAATAGTGTTCCAATGCTTGAATATGAGATAAAGCATGAGAAGGAAATGTGAACTGTAAAACATTAAAACACTTGAATAGAAGACAATTAAATATAATAATGTAGTTTCTATGTATTAAATTAGCACATCATTACTTGTATAACAGACTCTGGAGGATGGGAAGGTTTCTGAATGAAGTGAACATCTGCAGGAGTTAATTTGCACATAGGATTTCTTGCAAGCATCACAGATAATACTTCAAGAATAGCATCATCCAAACGATTTTGTAGAACTTGAACCAAATCTGCCTTCACTTCTGGCCCTACAAAATTTAAAAATAATATGTTGAACAAATACAATTTTTATTGCTCTTCTTTTTAACTAATAACAATTTATAATATCATGGGGACGAAGAAGAGTTATAGATCAACAAATCGTTTTAATTTTAAAATTAAAAAATCTACTGGTGTTAATAGAATGATAATAAAACATTTTTAATGTAATTTTAAACAATAAATGGCAAAGGCTAAAACAATAAGGCAACGCCAGACTTCTCCACTCCCTCCCAATAAAATTCAATTGGATAGAAAAGAGTGACAGAGAGTGGCTGACTTACCTTAAATCAAAACTTGGAGTCACCAAGCTGGAAACCAGTAACATAAGAAATTTTCTTCAAGGCAGTAGGTCTGAACGTATTGTCAACCAGCCACTCAGAGTCAAATTCAAACCCTAGTGTACCAGCTGTCATACAGCAACACATCCAACAACTCTCTCTCAAGGAAAGGTCATGACAATGGAAAGTGACATAATATATACACACATACATACAAAATCATTTTACACAAGCACAAACTAGAGGGGGAATGTAAAAAGAAAAATAAAGTAAGTAGGTGAGATTGGGGAAAGGAATAATCGTTATTATTATAATTACCAAAATTATATTAATATTATTATAATTACAATATTATACTTATTACAATAATAATAACAATTGTAATAGCAAAGGATGTTGAGTTAAGGATTTTTAATGGACTGAAGGAAGTTTTGGAAATAGAGTTCCCAAAGATGGAGTTCAGCATTTGATGAACAAGGGGATAAGGCTTTAAGGAGAGTCAGTGTGAATCATTGGTCAAAATTGTTGGTGTTGTGACTTTGGGCATTAGAGACTATTGGGGATTGGGTTTCGTATAGTTCGACAGGTGTGCGGTGATTACCAATGCATTCAGAAGAGTTTGTTTCATTTGGCCAAAATAGAAAGTAGTGCAGAGTTTGCAATTAATTTTGTAGGTGATATCTGAGGAGAGGCAGGTAATGTCTTCTTCAATTTTGTAGGTGTTTGAAGGATAGGGCAGACATGGTACTTGTTCCTACCACAGGGTTGGCAACCCAGCCTAAGTAGGGGAGTTTTAGGGTGGGACTCACCAGGGTGGACAAGCATATAGTGCAGGTTGGAAGGGTGCCTGGAGGCAACCCTTGGACAGGTAGAGAGTATTGTGGGAAGGATATTTTTTATATCTGGGTTCGGGTGAAGTCCAGTGTAGGCCAGGCGGAAAATGAAGTTGAGTTTTTGAAGTCTAGGAAAGTAGGTTGTGGTTAGGGTTTGGGCAGATGGACAGTCTGGTTGGCAAGACATTCAGACCTACTGTCCCGAAGATGGTGGCTCAGGCCCTAGAAAATTTGTCATAAGCCACCTAACAACAGCATCCTCAACCTATCCTCAAAAAATTTAAATGAAGATGAAATATCTATCCTTGACAATGGTCTAACTTTCTTCCCCACCTTAGACCCCTTCAGACTTGCCCATGACACCCACAAATTCTGTCAAACAGTCCAGTGAAAACTACATTTCAACACAGATCCACATAACTCCACAGCTCCTTGCCTTTCCAAATTAAAAGAAGCATCCAAATTGCCACCTCTAAAACTCACACCCAACCACCCATTTCAAACCTTTACCCACACCTGAAAATTTGAAGAACTTCCTTCGGTTCCCTGTGACTTCAATTTCAGGTAAGGCACAAGGTATCTATTTTTCCTTTACATACCAATATCGCAATTATTTTGGACAATGTCATATCCTTACTAACAGATATATATACACACACACACACACACACATACACACACATATATAGGAAAATGTTTGTGTGTGCATACAAATTAACAAACTTATTATCAGTGGGGGTAAAGGCTGGAGTAAAAGGTAATTTCTATTAGAATATATGATTACCTGCATCTGATATTCCATGGACTCTTAGGACAACTGTGTCCTCAGGTCGAATAGACTGAGGCTGTGGAGTCACACATGGAGAAAGACCTTCACTTGAATTATGCAAGTGGTAATGATCTCCAAATAGTTTCACTTTAACTCGGTTTAACTTTTCTCCAGAATTAAGTGTCTGACTGCTTGCTGACTGTACTGATCTATCTTCAGAAGATTTAATTTTGGTGAAACAATCAGATGTGTTAGATGAATGTATAACATTACTTGATATGCTTCTATCTTCATTTGAGATAGGTTTAGATTGTGTGTAAGAGAATTTTGGAGAATCCTTCTCCTCAATTACAGTATCAACTTTTGGATAGCTTTCTGAAGTTATATGAGATGAGTTGGTAGGTGCATCCTTTTCTCCAAATGATTTTCTTCTGGAAACCTCATCAAGCTGTCAATAAGTTATTAAAAACACAATAAAAACAATACAGTTTTATGACAGAATGTTTTACTAAGCCATAAGGTCATGCTTCATTAATTCATAATATGTAAGATTGTAAAATAAAATAAAAACACTGTCCATACGAATTTATCATTACCCACCAGATATGTTCCAGTATCCATCTGAAAAATGATGATGATTTACAATTATGCCATAACTCTTTTTAAAAACATAAAGAACATAAAGTGCTATGGAGGATTGTATTTTTACAGGTGGCCAACAATGTTATAGATGCTAGGTGAATGTTTCAAGGTTACTACCACACAGGTAGGAAACATATTGGGCAGGGATTTTGATTTCCTGGTTATGTTATGATCAATCGTTGGCTATGCTTGATCTTTTTGTAGTCTCGGAAAATAATAGGTGGTTAGGTTTTAACTTAATATTTCAGGTTGGTCAGAAATTGATTGCAGTAAGTGGATAACATGTTTCTCAGTGTATAATGTATAAAGGCATTGAATATTTGAAGACAATTTTTTTGACAACTGGTAAATATTGAAAGATTATTCAATGACTTATTACCTGACTTAGAGTATCCTCAGACAAACAACCTGCTTGCTTCTTGGCAGCAGTTGATAGAGAATTTATTGAAGAACTGCGTGACATATGTCCAGGTGAATTATCTTCTGTGTCTGATTTACCAAGACCTGTAGGTGTTAATTTGTTGGATATATACATATTCTCGTGCAACCTGAGAAAATGAATATCTTTAAACAATAATTTAAATGCAATATATTGAAAAATAATATGATGTCAGGATAAGTTGCAATATTGGACAACTATTTTCCTTTTGTAAATTTTAATAATAATATCACAGAATATTTTTGCAATAAAGTACCTGTTCATTTCTTGGTAGAATATTCTTAAAAATATAATGCATTTTTAAATGAAAAATGTTACTGATTGCATTTAGAAAAAATAAAACTATGTGAAAAATGTATTACTGAAAAATACAAAAATTCAAGAAATAGATGAGTCAGAACTGGAGAAATTTCCCAATTCAATTTCCTACAAATAACATAATTCTGAATATAAAAACATAATGGAGGGCTCTAAGTTTATCAATGATTAACTTGCATAATTTGAAAAAATGTATTTGTATTTCTATTGTTACTCTCAGTTGAAACATTTACATTTCTTACAGACTCACCGCAAATAAAATACATTTCCTCCATTGTCCTGGTAAACAAACATATTTTTCCTATTATTTACTGAAAATCTTGTAAGAACTGCACGTAGAGCTTGTATGCCTCTGGAAAAGCCTGGTTTGCCAGGCCCAGTTTTCAGTCTGGGATGTAAAGAGAAATGAGTTTCCCATACAACACTACATGCAAACCAACCAGGCGCAAACTTATTTTCAGTTTCAATGAAATCCCCACAAGCTTCATTGTCTGTTCCATCTGAAAGCATTAAGAGATAAAATGAGCATGTAAATATATTTAATCACTTAAATATAAACAGACCATTAATGACACAAAATAACTTGTAGTAACAAATATTTCCAAGCAATCCAAAAATAATTACAACTGTGAAATGATACTAAAGTTTTGAAGTTGAATACCAAATTTTATAACAATTTGTAATATTTATAAAGTTCTACATGGAAAATTATCACACTTTTAAAGTATTAGATAATTAAAAATTATCTTAAAAACTTATAACCTACCATCACTGTATTTTAACTGTTGACTGAATTTATTACTAATAGAAATGTGTTCCACTGTCACATGTTGCAAGTCTTCCACTGTTTCTGGCTCCAATAATTGGTCACACATTCTAGTTTCATTCAAGTTTTGTAACAGCATCATTTGATTAACAAGTTTGCATAATTCCTTTATTTTATTAATGGCAATTTTTTGCACTTCACGATATACTTTCACTTTTTCATTCCCCATTTCAATAAATCTGCCAGCAAAAGAAAACAGGTTTTTATGTATAAGTTGTAAATATGTTGTAACAAAATTAAGTTAAATCTCAATTACCTGCAATGAAAGTATGTTATGACAGCATCAGGTTTCACTTTCATTACAAGCCAAAAATTAGGTAAAGATGGCCTACGAGTTTCCAATTCTTGTAACCAGTCACATTCATCAGCTGAGTCACTGCTGTCCCCATCATATCCTAGTAAAATTGGCAAGTAAAATATTAAGGAATCCATCAATAAGACTGTATACTATTAAAGCAATTAATATTGTTTTTTAATATCTCTGAAAAATTACAATGTAAACTTTTGACACTGAAACTTTCACAGTTTGAACAAATGCAGAAATTTAATACATTGTTTCCTCCTTGTAAAAGATTTTCAACACACAATGCAGAATCAATCATTAATCTTGTGTACAGAATGGTGGGTTTCTCCATGAATTGGTTGAACAAACAGTTCCCTGATTTGAACTAGGGTATGTGTTTGAAAAATGTACAATATTTTGGCAGCTAGCGCCATCACCATTGGGTATATGATGCCAAGTCCCCACAAATTGAAATGCTTGTTTTTCAAAGAAATGTCAAGAATGAATCCTGGAAACTGTTTATTCAATTATTCATAATATTTATACCAAAAAATGCATAAATCAATTTAAATGTTATGTATCAGATTTAAGGCAAAATTCCACATAAAAGAAACCATCTTAAGCTCAACCCCAGCTAAAACTAATTTCTGGAATATAATAGCTATGCAGAATTGTAATAAACGTTGAAGTAAATAGGTAATTCAAATTAACTTGTTTCTTTCATATTCTGGAATCTCTTTCATGCAAATTAGATATATGAAAAATAACATGAAAATTAAATTATTAAACACAAAGACAAATTTATGTCCAACTTGGCTTGGAAGATTTGAAAAAAAAACAGAGTATAAATATTTCATTATGGTACATGGACAGTGCATTGTTAAATATTTGAATGGTTTTTAAAGTTTTATTTAATTTAGGAAATGTTTTATAATACATATGTTTTTTATTCAGTAAATAGTGAAATACATAGTATATTATTTGTTATCAAATTTTACTGTATAATGAAGAAAATCACAGAAAAATAGGTACTATGAAAAAATTACCATCTTCTGTCCACTGTCCACTTTCTACAAGACTTGATACTTCGCTACGAAAACCAGGGGTTCCTTGCTGTTTCCTTTGCCATAGCAAATATGTAGGTGAATTCTCCCTTTCTGAAATGTCTTCACGGAGTGCTTCATCACAAGACACATAAGCAGTTCCTAAACTGTGACTCCGAATTAGTGATGGACTTGACCTAAATAGTAATTAAATAGATGAAACATTACAAATGATAAGTTTAGATAAAAAATATTTAATGATACTGAGTGAAAATGTACCATTAAAGAAAAATGGCTTCAACTTTTAAAATCACACAAAATGATTGGGCTTAATAAAACACAAAAATTATATAATATATGAATGAAGTTTAAAAGGCTGTCCTGTTAGTTTTCCTAACAACAATATTAATAATTATTATAATGAGTTTAAGCCCTTACAGTGTATGCCTGTATGTATAATTAAATTTGAAAATGGAACACTATATTGTGTTAATAAAAAGTGCATATTTTGTCATATGAACCTGTAAAGCATTAGCTTTAATAGTATTGTAAAGTCAACTACTTAGTAGCTCTTGCATAGTGATATTAATACAACAGGTGGTAAAAATTAATTAAAAATGATTATTGGAAAGGTATGGTTAACTAAGATCATAAATAAAAAATTCAATCTTGAGATTATGAAGAAGGAGGAAATCTGATCATTGAAACAGATATTTTCTGACAAGAAATTGTTAGAGCAATTAACAAAAAATTGGAAGAAAAACAAGCTCATATGAATGCACAGACCACAAAATAAAAGTTGTAAGGTGTATAAATGAAGTAAATTTTTAAAATATACACACACACATACATATAAAAACAGTAAAAGGGTAACCATATAATACATGGAATTTGTAATCACCTGTTTGGATTATCCTGTGCTACAAGACTTAAAGATGGAGATGCTGTGACATGACTGCTTGTGCTGACCCATTTAATTTGTTCAATTTTTCTTTTACTGAAAACATTCACTTTATCTTTACGGCGCTTGACTGGTGACATAGAATCCTCTTCACTATCACTATCAACAGAAAGCTTCTTCTTTCGCTTGACTGTAGTGACATCTATATCTAATGCTTCATTATTTAATATTGTTGTGCTATCAATACTTTGTGGGATTCCATGTTCATCACCTGTAACAAACACATATTAGAATAATACTAGTTGTTTGATTTAATATAAAAAATTTCATTGGACTCGAATTAAGACAACTACATTTTTCTCAGTAGCAACTTTTACCACTTTAGTTGCATTTTTGTTAACCAATTCTGTCGCAATACTGATAATATCTATAAATATATTCCTCCATTTATATAAAATTTAAAAAAATAAAGACATACTTACTTGAAATCAACCCAGGTACACTTTGGCAGATATCTGGCCACATATCTCTGTTTACAAGCTTTAAATTTCTATACGAACATTTTGTTTGAAAGGGGGTATTATGTAAATTATCGTCACCAGTGGAATGAATTTTATCCTTGGCCAGATAATAATACTGGTCACATTGCAATAAGCGATACCCAGTGATATTTAAACTTGAAAGTTCCTAAAAATTGACAAGAATAAATAATATATTTAGTATTAATATTGTAAAGATACTACTGCCAACAGCAGCAAGAACAGTAGAAATGAATGAAGCAACAAATTAAGTAAAAACAATAGAAATAATAAACAACATTTCTTTAAAACCAGTGAAAATATCATAAGATTTCTTTACAAAATCAAAAATTGGCAACAGCTGAAATAAAAAAACATTTGTTTCCATAGCAAAAAATATAATATTTGAAACAATTCCAAATATTCTATTGGTTTATAAATTCATAAATCACAACATGTAAGGAATGTATTATATAAAGAAGAAAATTACCGAATGTGAAATAAAGTTATATAAATGTCTGAAAAAATCATTATAATTTAAAACTTTGTCTCAGGTATCTAAATGAATGGTATTTAATAAACATTTTGGTTTGACAACATGACACATCATCATTTTTTAGGGAAGAAGTCAATGAGGCACGTATTTAAAAGGTATGTGCCAGGAGAACTTTCAGAGTTTAAATATTTAAAAAACAATAACACCATTGGGACATTACTTATTTGTACTTAATATCTAATATATAATATTCAGTCTTCACCACTTACCTTTATAAATTTTTCCATGCTCTTGGTAGGATTAAAGACAAATTGCAAAGGAACTCTTTCTTGCAAACAGCTGGAACGGCTAGGAGATGAAGCAACATGTTTGGCTATAAAATCTAGTGTATTTTCTTGAAGTGGAAATATATCTAATAAGAAAGCTGCCCTTTCATCACGCAGTAGCCACTCAATCTATGTGAAACAAACATGTAGGCAAAAACTATAATACTTTCTACAAGGCTAATTCTTTCTTCCAAATGGAAAAAGGTGTACTCATATGAAAATTCAATAATTTTAAATAATTTTAATTGAATTTCTAAATAAATATCACTCTGCTACTCCAAAATATTAAAGGCAATTCAAGAAGCATATCATGCCAAAACTGTAACAGACACTTTGATTTAAATTACTTGATAAAAAAAAGGTACCTCATCAATGGAGTTGGTCACAGCTTTGTGCTGATAATCTGCTAAGTGATTTAAATGATCAGCAGTTGATTCAGCATTATACCTGGGCATAAAAGTATTGCAGTTTGTTATAAAAATACTAGATTAAAAATAAATATGTTTAGAGATTTCATAACCTTAAAATTTTTAAATTTTATAAAATACTATTTTCATATCTAGTATTGTTTTCTTTCATTCATTGTTGCTGTTACTAAATTGAATAATTATCAAAATTATTGTTATTGTAGCTCCAGAGAAATGCTATTATAAAAATAATACTTGAAGAAAAGTAAATGACAGTTCTTTCACTTTAAGCTCTATTTATATTCTGTAAAGTGCTTCAGACCTTCTTTATTTGCAAATATATATACCAATCTATGAATCAAAATATGTGAACACAATTCCCTGAAGAAAATTTTCAGTCAATAAGAGTCAATGAAAAAATGATAAATTATGCCGTTGATTCATATACATAAGGACTAATTTTATAAAGTTTGTAATGACTAAAATTCATAGATTAAATCAGCTTGTTACATTTTTACTTACAAAATACATTATACTAACTGCCAATAAAATGGCTACATTGAAATAAATTATTTCTAAATACATCCAAAATAAACTATTCATATTATTATTTCCACTACTTTATTGGAAAAGTATGTATTTACCGGTTGGATGCTACACTGCTTTGAGGAGAACCAATTAAAGAAGCAGTTCCTTCTGTTGGGACTGGAGAAGAGCTACAGAAGGATGTATTTCTCATTTCCAATGTAGTTTTTCCAGAAACTACTGCCTCTAGGTATGAAGGCAATGTAAGACAAGACACATTTAAGGTGACATGAAGTCCTGATAGGTTCAATTCTGACTCTCCATTAGCCACAGAGACTAACAGCTCAGCTAAAACACGGAAAAATTCTTTCTTATTCAGAAGATGCTGATTGATAATGTTTACAAATTTAAATTGTGGTTTGACCCGATGTAGTAAATGCTATCTATAATTTAGATAGGATTATTCAGTAATTCAGTCCAAAAGTAAGTCTTTCATAACAATAGATATATATGAAGGGCATTACTATATCCTGAAAGATGATTATATATATATATATATATATATATATATATATATATATATATATATATATATACAATATTAGGAGAATCCATTTAAGGAATTAATTCACATTCAAACTTGGATAGTGAGGAAGGATAGAAATAAATAGGAGAAATAGGAGGATTGCGCTTTATTTGAATTCATATGCTCAGGCGAAGAATTACGCACATAGAAAAGCATATGTTCAAAGCAGAGAGAAGGATGGAAGAAGAAGGAAAGACTGAAAATATTTGACCCAGGCGGGACTTGAACCCACGTATTCTGCTTAGTACACAGACGCCTTAACCATCTCGGCCACCGGGTCAAGTTCCCGACCAGGCAAATATAGACATATATATATATATAAATATATATTCAAACTTGTATAGTGAGGAAGGATAGAAATAAATAGGAGAAATAGGAGGATTGCACTTTATGTGTACTAAAACTATTAATTGTCCACAATAAGACTGTCTATATTTGCATGGTCAGGAACTTGACCCGGTGGTCGAGATGGTTAAGGCGTCTGTGTACTAAGCAGAATACGTGGGTTCAAGTCCCGCCTGGGTCAAATATTTTCAGTCTTTCCTTCTTCTTCCATCCTTCTCTCTGCTTTGAACATATGCTTTTCTATGTGCGTAATTCTTCGCCCGAGCATATGAATTCACATAAAGCGCAATCCTCCTATTTCTCCTATTTATTTCTATCCTTCCTCACTATCCAAGTTTGAATGTGAATTAGTTCCTTAATGGATTCTCCTAATATTGTATATATATATATATATATATATATATATATATATATATATATATATATATATATATATATATACACACAATATATGTTAGGAAAGATAAAAATAAATATTCTTATAAAGTGTATTCCCACCTATATCCTATTTATTTATATCTTTCCTCACTATACAAGATCCAATGTCTTAACATTGTGTGTGTGTGTGTGTATATATATATATAGAGATATATATAAACACACACACATTTTGACTGAAAAGAAAGACATCCAAGTTGACTTCCCTGAAATCAATAGTTGGTCCAGTCTGCCAGAGGAGAGAGAATATTACAAATTCTCAAGAGCCTTAGCCCTTCATCAAGAGAAATGGTCTGAACTGCATTATGACCAACTATGAAAATTTGTTATATTTTCTCTCCTCAGCCAGACAGTAAGTCAACTTCTTCAGAAAAGAGAGTTACACTTGGAGCCAACATACGGAATGTTACTTTCCATAAACTACCTTTTTTATTTTGTCAGTCATATATATTTATATATATATATTATAATAGTAAGGATGTGACATTGTCAAAAATAATTGCAATATTGGTATGGAAAGGACAGAGAGATAGGTTGTGGCTTACCTGAAAGTGAAGTGCAGTGTCGCCATAAGGAAATATTCGGGACTCTCAGCCTCCTTCCTGAAGAAGAATGCTGAGAGCCTCCGAAATTTGAAGAACAACCTTCAGTTCCTTATGGCGACACCGCACTTCACTTTCAGGTAAGCCACAACCTATCTCTCTGTCCTTTCCATACCAATATTGCAATTATATATATATAATTATATATTACATACACACATACATACATAGACACACACACCACACAAGTGTGGTTTAATAAGTAATGCATACTATTTCTTTCTCCTTATATAAGTTATTAATATGAAAATTTTGAATTCGACAAGATTCTTCTCCAATCCACTGCAGTTACAACTTTCTAAGTCAACCGATGGCAGCAGTGCACCTCCTTGCAAAATGGACAACATTGATGTACATATTAGTCAGCATTCTGTGATTGAATTCTTTAATGTGGAAGGCAAAATGCCCATTTGTGTTCATGAAAGGGTGAAAAGTGTGTGTGTGGTGATGTAACAGTGGATGTCTTCACTGTTTGGCGATGGATTTATCGCTGCATTGAAGCTTTTATCACAGTGGAATACATGCCCTTGTTAAATGGTGGACAAAAACTGTGGGAAAGGATGGAGACTATATTGAAAATGGAAAATTTAATAATTAATGTTGTGGATTTATGCACTGTAAATTGCATTTAATTGTCCTGGCAAATAAAAGAGAAAAAAATAGGAGGTATTACTTATTAACACACCCTTACACACACAAACACACACACACAATTATTATAATAATAATAATTTACCCAAGCACGTAGGCAAAACTTGCACAGCAGAGTTGCAGCTAAATCCATCACAATTCACAGAACAAGTCAAATGCAGAAATAGTGGTGACAAGTCAACATTTACATTCACCACTTCTAACTCACTGACACTATCAGAATCCATATTACTAATTAGGGAAGTGCAGGCATCATCAGGTGTTGCAACTGTATGGCCTTCCCAACTTGTAGGAACTCCTATGAGAGAAAAATAATGAATTTTCAAATTTGAATGTAAGTTGTCCAATAATATCATTGTTATTTGTTGCTATGTATACATTAGAGTAAAGGTTAATTACCAGCTTGTCATTATTTAAGTGTATAATATCTGTTTATAAGCAGCGCAGGGAAATACCTATTTATCTCAGCCAGTGCCATATTGTAAAAGAACTCCTGGGGAAAAACACCTATTTACTCACAGTAACTCAAATTTTGTAGTAGCCAGCATAATTGCCTCACATCACAGAGGTTCTGGGTTCAAATCCCGGCACGGGCATGGATGTTTATGGTTGTCCTGGTCACGAAAACTGGTGTTAAGGCTGTGAGAGAATCAACACTCTGACCAGGTGTTACCCCTAAATACAGAATTTGTCATGTAAGATGACAGTCATCTCAGTAGGCCAAGACCCTTCATGGGCTGTCAGGCCAAAGGAGTAGTAGTAGTAACTCAAATTTTAATTGGCACACAAGGGTATTCTCAGAAATTTGTGGACATCCAATTGGACGAATAAAAACTTGTATTGGAGATTATAGATGACAAGATCACAAGAAGCAGGTGTCTGCTCCTTGACATTAACCAGGAAAGTTGAGTTAGTCCAACCTTGTCCAGCATTCAGTAAACCTCTGCAGGTTAGTCAAATCCAATCAGTACAAGTATCCTCCAAGGGGTAATGTTGATTCACAGTCTGAGGCGGAACAAGTATACGATTGATTCTCAGTGCACCAGCCGATAGATAATACAGGTACACTGAGATATTACCAGGGAACTTAATGAATGCTGTTAAAAGTTGTAACAATTACCCACCTTCATTCTAGTAAATTTGATGTGAAATATTTACATATTCACATGCACACTCAAGAACTCTGGTTGTCAATTTATTTGATAGAAACAAGTAAAGGGAGCCTTATTTGTTCTTTGCTAACAAGTTGTAGGAAACATAATAATACATCGGCCAAACTATTTGCACGGTAATGGATAGATGCACAGAACATCAAAGGCATCTCAAACTCAAGCGGCCAAATAAGTTAGCAGTGGCAGAACATGCCATAGAAACCGGCCATGATATAAAGTTCAATGAAACCAAAATCTTGAATCATGTCAATCGTTTCTGGAGCAGCATCATCAAAGAGGCCATACATATTAGAACACAAGACAACCTGCACAACTGCGAAAGACTTGGGACCCAGCTATAACATTGACAAGACGAGGGGTCCGGAGCTCTATTGTGGCCAGGGCTGTTGCGGGTAATGTACCTCGGCGAGTGACCGGTCTCTTGACTGATGCTGACATGACTGAGGCGGGCTGTTGATTGAGCGCTGATTCGCACTCACAGCATGATGATCTGGCGGAGGGTATTTATAACATGAAATGTAATTGTTCCAGCACTTTGCCTAGAAGATGATGACATTGATCGAAACGTCGCATTTAAATATGCTACACCCGAGTGAATACCGAGAACTGTTCATCGAATAATAATACCTTTGTATTTATCACTGCAAAGCACTGGCGCCCAACAATTATTTTCATTTGTGGATAATAGTGTATAAATGTTTGTAATAAATTTGTATTGTTAGTCAATTTCTTTGTTTATTTAATATTCACAAAGAAATCAATGATTACATTGCATAATTCTGTGTTAATATTCAAATATATAAATATTTTAAATATATAACAATCTTTGTAACTTGCCAAACTGAAAAGTAGTTCAATAAGGAACGTAGGTTTTCCCAGTGTAACTGCTGGATAAAGATACAATGTATTACTTGCTACAGTGAACAATATATTGGTAAGCAACAGCTTATCAAATGTATACACAGTATGTGTTTTACTTCAAACTACTAAGACAAAATAAAATAAATCTGAAGCTTAGCAAAAAGGGCAAAAATAAATATAACACATGTGAAAAAGATGAAATGAAACAAGATCTAAGAAAAGGATTGGTAAAACTTATATGAACAAGTATAACACATCAATGATATAAGAAGGGGGAAAAAAATAATTTAACTACCATTATTCAATATAGCGCTTGTAATTTTAATTAATTTATGAGAACTTAACACTTAACCATTTTTAATAGGGCTATTTTACAGACAAGAATCTGATAAATGATTGTTATTAAGCATTCATAAGCATAAAATATTAGACTAATTTACTAAAAAAATTCTATATATTTAAAAATGAATTTACTTTGTTCAGTATGAAACTCCATATCTGATGGGAAAGGAATGTTGTCTACATCCACTGGTACTTCAACAGATTTGATATCAGCATCTAAGTCAATGTCAAATGAAGTCACTCCCTGTAATATATAAAAATGGTTATGATATCATTGATTCAGTCAATGTTTTTTTTAAAAAAAATAAAAGGATTGTTTCAGCAGTTGAAGGAAAAAGTCATTCAACTGAAATAATTATGTAATACACTTGACAATTTTTCAATAAAAAATTAACTACGAAATGGCAGCTTGAAAAGTTATATGGCATATTTTGTCTGCTCTAAGATACATCAAACATGAAAAGTTGAAGATAATATTTTAATAGGAAAAATACACTTACTGGAATAATTTTCACTCACAATAATGCTAATGAATGTATGGTAGTGTGAAATTAATGCATACCCTTGGTAGTTTATCGAAGTCTGGTTCACAGTAGTAATATAGTGGATTAGATGGCACTTGTTTGAAGTACATGGTAATAATATCCTTAAACTTGTCCTTGATCATTTGATGTAGCTGTTGAAGATCTTGGCAATGTCTTTGCTGTTTCACTTGTGCGAGAGATAGTTTTGCTTCTGTTGGTGGTATTGTACACCTCTCTTTCAATGCAGTTAGTTTCAAGCTGTCATCTGAGGCAGTTATATTTGTGATTTCTTCTCGATCATTAGGAGAACTGTTGACATTGCTGTTGGGCCTGCTCTCTTGATCTGTATTAGAAAGCAGTTGATCTGTTTTCCTATTAATTGTAGATAAACATTTTAAATGGCCACATACAGTCTGAAATAAAATAATTCAAGCATATAATGATAGGTGATAATTAGAATTGACATGTGTTGCAAACTTTATCAAGTGAATCAGTGAGAAAATAATTGCAACGATAAAATAAGTAGGATAGTAAAAAAAATTATTCTGAAACTAATATTAAACTTTTAAGTACAGGAACAAAAAAAATAATACCTATCAAAAGAAAAGCATTTATGAGCAAGTCTTAGTAAATTAATTGAGCTAATTTGAATAAAATTATTTGAGCTTACCATGATAAAGCTTGTTATATCAATTTGAATAAGTGTTTCTTCACATTCAGAAACTGCTGCTTTAATGTCTGGAGAATGCATATCATATCCTTCATATAAAGACTTATAAGCTGAGTAAACAAAACACTTGTTAAATGCTCGGCTAACTATTTTACAATGCTGCTTCAAGGTTGGTTTATCTGAAATTGGAATATTTCAATAGTATGATATTAAGTTTGTAAATAGAATGCAACTGAAAAGTGAATTACATTGAGAAATATGACTTATAAAAATTAATTCTAAGGTTAATATAAACAAATATGGTTAAAATTTCAATTTATTTTTAGACTGCTAAATGTTCTCAATAAACTAGCCCCCTCACTATTACAAAAAAAAAGTTGTAGCCATTACTACTGTATCATTTAAGGAACACCCTTTTCTGTTCACTGGAAATAATTCAGTAGCTTTATTGTTTCACTATTTTTGTTTTAATCCAATCCCAGTTATATAACAGCAGTGAGTAAGTATCAATTTCAATATATAGCCTTCTAACAGTTTTGACTGAATGAATGACTGACAAATCAAAAATTGAAGATCCATTTGTGTGAACAATGTGTATGAAGCAAAAGGTATTTCATGCATGTCCACAAAATAATAAAAATTTTGTTGTTGTTGTTTCTGCTGTCACCCATTAATGATATTAGGCAACAGAATATTGTTGATTTGTTGGTCATTATAATCTAACTTTTTGGCTAATTTTTTTAATATGTTTAATTTTTCCATAATTCATTCTTATACCAAATATGATGTATTAAACAAATAAATTTGAAGTTACTTGCTTCTCTCTTGACGAAAGAGGGATAATTCCTCCAAAAATTTGAAGAACTTTTCATTGTCTAATGTGGCCCTGAGTTTCTGGTAAGCCAAAAACATTATAATTTTACTTTCCACATATACTGATAAGTTAACTTCGAATCAGTTCCTTATAAATAAATGAACACAATCTACTATATTTCTTCTGGAATAATTTTTCTAGCCAATATCTACTGTCAATTCAAATTCAAAACTTAACTATAAAACATTCCATTGTTTCCACAAAGGTCTACAACATATAACTATATTTTATAAATTCTTTTTTCAGAAATTTTACACTTTAGAATTTATTTTTAAATACTGAGAACAGACTCAAAGCATTAAATTTAAGTCAACAACAGGGGAAATTATGATGCATTATAATTGTTTTTGTAGTCACCAAATATAAAAAATATATATGGCTCACAAATAAAAACAAAAATTTATACACAATTATGTAAATAGTGGCTTATTTGTAGTAACATTCAATATTGCTTACCAGAAGAAGAATCTGAATCCTCTGACTTAGACTCTGAATTTGAATTTTTAGTTTTGACTTCTGGGCTTGAAACTATACTGGGATCCTTTTCTTCCGCTTGTGAGGATTTGGTATGAATGTGTGTATCTGTGAATATATGTCGTAAATCTTCATATAGGTCACTTGTCACACCACTTGAACTTTCTTTGTATACCAATGCTTCCAATAATACAGCAATTGGACAATCATACATATATATTGGGAGTGTAATTGAGCCATACTTTGGCTTTCTTTTCGGTGTCTGACTTTTGGGCTTTGGTATATTATAACTATTTAATATATTAGTTATAGAGAAATGACTAGATGGACTTACAGGAGCATCTAAAGATGGGCTAAGTAAACCATGCCTACTTTTAAGTTCCAGAGATCCTGTAAATAAATTATTCAAAACACTGTGCTTCATGTGTTTCGTGACAGTATCAAGAGAGCTTGCTCTAACTCGGAATGGAACTTCTGCTGAGTTTTCATCAGAATTTATGAAACTACCTGGTAGTTTTCCAGATGACAATGCTTCATTTAACGCATTTGTTATGTCTGAAATAGCAGACACTGAAATTTCATCACTGGAATTTGTTTCAGCACTATCATTGGCATATTCAGAACTTTGTTCTGTTACTTTACTCTCAGTTTCTTGTTCTGGTTGCTGTAGTTTTACAATATTCACACTCATGTGATTTCTATCCTTCCCAGTAATCATTAATTTCTTCAGTTCATTGAAACTTGCAGGTATAAATGTAAGCATAACATGAGTTATACTTATTCCTTTCAGAAAGCATTTCCATTTTGGATATACATCTTTTCTTTTAATTTCAGATACAGGAGGAATAATGACTCCATGACCAGTAGGTATTTCTGTGAACCAAAAATTAAAATTACAAATATCTGATATAGATTCAATGATAAAAATTTAGATCTCATAAAATACAAAGTAATATAAATACTGCTTGAACACACACTAACAATAAGATGAGCAGTGTTAGCAGGGCATATACTCAGGCAACAGTCAGGGGAGGGGGTGTTTAACTAAAGTTGGGAAATGCAGTAATCATATTATATAGGTTCAGATAACATATTATATAGGTTCAGATACTTCTAAAAATGTTGTGGTAACAGATTAAGGAGAGTCATCAACTGACTGAAGGTGAAACCCTCCCCAAAATCATAAAAACTTACAACAATAAAGCCACAATTTTTTTTATTATGTATATATTAAGGAACATATCATATAATCATACTATCCAATTATTCATAAAATCATAAGTATTTTAAATGTAGAAACAAAATATTATCCAAATTCTTCATATAAAATTATAATAAAGCTAATCGCTACTTTATAAATGATGACAATAGCTAATACTTTAGATTCTAAAATAATTCAGATGTAAAATTAATCATAACTTTCCAAACGAATACTTCATTCAATGAAAAGAGTATATAACAAACTCTTGCAACAGCAATACAATAATTCAATGTGGATTTGGATATATTATACTCTTCCTACCAGTAGAATATTTTACTTCCTTTTGCTCAGAATATTTTTGAAATTTTTTTTTCTTAAGTGATTTGAAAACATAATGAAATTTCTTATATCTGCTTGTAGAATAGATTTATTTTCTTTGTAGAAGTGGTCCATATACACAGCAAGACTTTCAAATGAAGAGCTTAGATTATTGAAGGGCCACTACTGGAATAGAGACACTATATGAACAAGGCGGCAACTGGTGAAGTGAAGATATTGTAGATGATTAGTTGTGTTGGTAGCAACAGAAGAGGAAAGAGGCGTAAAAATAAAGTTACATCTATTTATTGTAACATTAACATCAGTGCTATAGAATACTAATAATAGTTTAACATTAGATGTGAAAAATTGTTTATAAGCCTGACTCATAAACATCGGAGAAAATTAACCTGATATGATTATTCTATAGAATGTATAAAATGACAAAAGAAGTATTCAAAATTGGCTAAATAATTTGCTGCAACAAAAGACACAAAATTTCAGTTTCCCAATTTTTTCACTTATAGGATCAAGGGATTCTATGAAAATAATTACACTGTCTCAGGCTTGAAACAAAATGTTTTAAATATTTCTAAATTTCTTAACTTTTGAAGGTTGATAGTCAATTATGGTAAAATATGAAAACAACAATTCTAATGTAAACATTGCTATTTAAAGAAAATTTTATTTACATACTTTTCTTCTCCTTTTCTGGGCGAGCTGGAATTGGTAAGGGATAGGCACCTTTCTCTCTACTTCTATTTTGCAGCAGTTGAAAGAATTGTTTTGTGTCGTCATCATTCAAGTACAGCTCTTTATTATGTAATGTCTTCAAAAGGTCCAACAACATTTCCAAAAGCATATTGTTGGGTGAATCTTCTTCTGACACAGAATCATGGACATCCATTGGAGAAATTCCATTGATATCTGTAAGATTAATTATTAATAAATGGGTTGCACTATCATTTAGTTAAAAGAACTTCGAGGCAATGTGAAAGACAATAAAAAAATCAGAATAAAATATTCTGTCTACAAGCTCACTTTACTTGAATGAGATTATAGGGAAACAAAAGTAAAGACATAAATTTTATATGTATATATAAACAATTGGTATGGAAAGGAAATAGAAAGGTGGTGGTTGACATGAAATTGAAACTCGGCATTGCCATTCAGAGCAAGAGGAAGAATTTCACATTTTTGGAGGCGTTAGCCTCCTCTTTACGGGGAATATTCATCACTAATCCCTATACATATTATAAACATATCCCAAAACAACAATGAAATCATATCTTGTTTCCCCAATATAGATCAAAACACTGCCACCTAAACTTTATACGAAATATGAAAGAAGAAGGAGGCTAACACCTTTGAAAATTTAAAGCATTTCCTCCTGACGTGGATGGCGACGCCAAGCTTTAATTTCAGTTAATTTCCTTTTCAATTGTTTTAATTATTCTGACAATGTCACATCTTTATACACACACATCAAACAAGGATAATGTTACATTGTCAAATTAATTAATATGGACAGGAAAGAGAGATAGAGCCACAAGCTTGCCATAAAGTGAGAACCAGTGTCACTGTGTGGGATAGGAAGGAACATTTCAAATTTTCAGGGGGCCCAAGCCCCCTTCAACAGGGTAGAGGTCATGCTGTACTAGGTGCAGTCCTCTTTTGTCTTGAGCCAGGGGTCTTTGAAAATTTGACAGATTATTACTATGCAATGTGGTGATCTGAGCCAATGTAGTATTCGACAGCCAAATAATAAATTACCCTTTCTTGTAACGTCCAATTAAAATAACTTAATTAGTAATTTGGGGGTATCTTTTAAATCGCAATATAAAGTAAATATGATGAACTTTCTGCTCTCTGATAACAAATATAAATTAATTAAACACATTAAGTAACACCACATCATATTGTTTCACTCGATCAAAGAATAACTAGCACCAAACATTTTTTTAATACTTATATACCAGAATTTTATAATGATTTTATAGGAGAGAATTAACACAAGGGCCAAATCTAATACAAATATAATGAAAAAAGTTACACTTGACTGATTTATATTTATATATATTCTACAAATTTAACTTATTTATACTGTCAATTTCTAGAATAAAGAAAACTTTGTTCATCTCAATTTTTATCTGACCTTGTATAAACATAGACAGTAGTAACTCCGCCTGTTGGCATTTGGGTAAAACATTCATCATGTTGAATGGAAAAGAAATGGATTGAATTCTCTCATCAGATGATGTAAGAGATTTGAGAATAGATCTGGAACAAAATTTCAATGGACAAATTTGCAAATAATTGTCAACAAAAAAAATTAATGAAATTTTTATTCACTAGTAATTAAACAAGCTGAGATACTAAAAATATACTTTTATATTTATATTATGGTTAAGTTAAGATTAATTACTTTGATAAATAAATAGTCATTATTGTGACAGCTGTATCAAATTGTAGGAAATACAAGGCAAATAAATGGATAAATCATAACCCTATTGTTTTATGTATTAGAAAAAAGTTAAATACCTGTTACATCCATTCAGATAATTTATTATTTTTTGATTAAATCCAACATTGCTAGGAGGATCATTTGAAATCCGTAAGGGTGATACAACATCCTCTTCCCTGCACATCAAACTAAGATGTTCAAAAGTCAACAGGGTAGATATACATTCAGCATCAATATTGCATATCTGTAAACAAAAATCTCAACTATAAGAACTTAATGAAATACACAATGTAATAATAAGAAATAATAGCCAAATACAAACAACGGTTTGCTTTGCCAGGATGGTAAGTCAAATTTTCAGTTCAGAAAGACTGATTGTCGTGCAAGCCAGCTACACATTGAATAACTCATCTCTATATCTGAAAATTTAAAGAACGTTCTTTTGTACTGAATGGCAACATCAAGCTTCAATTTCAGGTAAGCTGTGGTGTGGATAGACTGCAAAAATTTAAATCAGCCACAAAAAAAATGAAGTTTTTTCTTTTGTCATGGCAACAGGATAAACTGAGAGACTCGCACAGATACAAAAAGGGTACACAAGTAACTTACATGGGTTCAGTGTAAATGCTTTATTGTTACAAGAGTTTAAATATTAAAATATATTACATTTAATACCACTTATCACTTTGTATATTCAAGTGTATTGTAGATACCTTATACTAATCCATATACATATAACATATACTAATCACATGCAAAAGGTATCTAAAAAGCCACCACCTTTCTCTTTCCATACCAATTGTTATATACATACATACATACATACATACATAACACATTTAGATATGAAAGAGAGACAGTGATGCTGACTTACCTGAAATCAATAGTTAGTCCAGTCTGGCAGTGGTGAGGTAATACCATGAATATTCGAGGGTCAGAGCCCATTTCTCTCCAGACAAAGGAGGGCTCAGGCGCTCGAAAATTTGTGGTATACCCTCACTTTTGCTCATTCAACTATTGATTTCAGGTATGTCTGCATCGCAGTGTCTCTTACCTATCAACCTATCATAGTGTGTAATTTATTTGTCCTCAGTCATTTAGTCCACAGCCGACTGGTCCACGGAATGGTGTAAGACTCCTTCCTGAAGAAGGAGGCTAGAAGCCTCCAAAAATTTGAAAAACTACCTTTGGTTCCCTATTGCTACACCGTACTTCATTTTCGGGTAAGCCACAAGCCTTTCCATACCAATATTGCAATTATTTTTGACAATGTCATATCCTTACTTTTATATATATATATATATATGGATGGTTAAGGCGTCTGTGTACTAAGCAGAATACGTGGGTTCAAGTCCCGCCTGGGTCAAATATTTTCAGTCTTTCCTTCTTCTTCCATCCTTCTCTCTGCTTTGAACATATGCTTTTCTATGTGCGTAATTCTTCGCCCGAGCATATGAATTCAAATAAAGCGCAATCCTCCTATTTCTCCTATTTATTTCTATCCTTCCTCACTATCCAAGTTTGAATGTGAATTAGTTCCTTAATGGATTCTCCTAATATTGTATATATATATATATATATATATATATATATATATAACTTTTACCTTAATGCAATTATTACTATTTAACTAAAATTTAAATGGTTAACATTCCAAACCCTTACTTTAACTACTTGGCCAGCGATTTTGTTCACTTTATGGTAAACAGATCAACAATTTTTTTGGAATTGGATAAAAAATTTGATTATATTTTAATGTATCATATACAAATTGAAAAGTTTAAACTAAATATTCAATCTGCCCAATATACTTTTCTTTTAGAAATGAATTTATTGGTAGGTAAAAAAAAATATTTGTTGTCAAGAGTAAGCGAGGTCATAGTCATACAATAATATTATAGAAGGTGGCAATTATTAATAATTAATAAATGCTTGATACTGGAACAGTGAGATGATGTACAAAAAAAGGACCCAAGATATATCCCATTTATAGTCTACTTTGTAGACAAATCTTAGTGCTCGCAGCTACCTTAAAAATAAGTATTCAAAGACATACAAAAGACAAACTTTTCAATCTGATTGAGTGGAGAGGTTGTAAATGTTTGGAGCTACAAGGCTATATTTTGGGACAATTACTTCTTAATATGAATAAATAATTTGCCAAAAAATATTAATCCATTTTTTACATGTAATGTGGGGCTGGTATTTTTTTCAGAATAGTTATATGATTCATTTAACCAGTTGTTTCACTGATTTTACATTAATGGTTCATTTATTGACATTAAAAAATGCCATCCATTATCAAACCAATAATTATATGCTGAAGTGTATAATATCACAAATATAAATTTATAAAATTAAATATGTTCATTGTACGAAATACCCTGTACTCTCCGTCGACAATAATTTTAATTGGAAGAACATTATTAAACTTGCTATAATTTAAACTTAACCATCTATATTGTAGATTATAATGTCAAATTGTACATATTTGATAATTATAAAATTAGTTTACTATTCCTAGTGATTACAACATAATCAAATTAACACTCCAAAAAATTAAAAAAATTTGTAACCTCACAGAATCTAACTTTAAAATTCAGGTGAGAAACATCTTCCTTCTCTCCTACTGATCCTAATCATACATATTGTGATGAGGAATGATGTGGGGAACATTATGGAGAAGGTTATGTATCAATTGCCCTTTGAAAATTCATCAAATCCAAGAAAATAGCAGTGGGTATATAAGTTTAAACATAAAAACATACAGGTACTCAAGGGAAATAATTCAAACACAGATGAAAAGACACATTTTAATAATAAATAACACATTTGTTTGAGATATTTCATTAAAATTTATTTACTTCATTATTTTACAGTGTTATGACAATACACTAGCATATAAACAGTGATTAAGAAGTAACAAAAAGAGGTACTGTACACAAACATAGAGAGAGAGAGTCTGACAAAATGGTCCACTCCAGAAACTGTGGAATGTGTACTCAGGAATGTTACATTACTTTAATTTTGAAACTTGACACAGTGCATTTTATGAATAATATGTATAACTTCACTACAGCACAATATAATATATATATATATATATATATATATATATATATATATATATATCACTGTGATTCAGCATGATCTGGAATTTGTTTAGAATTTTCAGATTTCAACAAGAAAAATGTGTAAAAATTAAAATTTGAACAATTAAGGAAGTTTGCTATTTGAGACTGCACTGATAATATTGCCCTAGATAGGGAGGAAGTGCTAAACTTCAATATACTTATTATTTCACAAGAAACTCTCAACTCCCAAATTGTTATTGATCAAATTTAGAAATAATTATTATCACCACATCTGTTCATTGACTCTTCCATTTAATCTTACAAATGTGGTTACTTTTCGAAAAATAAATAACAGCTCATATAGGGCTTTTAATTTTATTCCAATAATGGATTTCTTATATAAGAATTGTGTGACAATCCTTGATTGCCTCTCCCCGTCAATTTTTACTATGTCATTTCTACCTCTCCATACACAATTATTTCCAGTCAGTGTTGTACTATACCTAAGCTTGTACATTCTATGTACAAAGACTGTTATAACCATTTAAGTTACATTTTTACACATAAAGCTTTATGCATCTGTGATGAAATGATATATATATATATACATATATTTTTAAGATGTACGAAGTTTAATTTTTTTCGGTCCTACTAAGGACGAATTCTTTTAACGGTTAAAGTTTCTGTGAACTTCCTGGATTCGCGAAACTTCCAAATTAAAATCGAGCTTATTTTTAGTAAACGTAATTAAACACCCTCTAAATATGTAATCGACGGAAATTTCGGACGATTGTTCGGAGAACTTTTCCGCCTTTCCACTATTACTTTTTATCGCTAAAAAGATCGTCGGCAAGAGTTAGCGGTGACGTGCAAAATTTTTATACGTTCCGTCAGTAAAGGCGCGCTACTTGTAAAGAAACCTTTTTCTTACGAATTTACATTTTCAAGACACTCATATGCCAACATGGTTATCTATAAATAGTGTCTAGATGGAGAATTCGGATTGGAATCAACATTTGTACCGCGACAAAATTGTAACTTCGATTCCTCGCGAAAAGAAAAGTTCACGGCGGTGTTAACTGACAAGTAACATTCTGAAAAAAGAAACCAAATTTCATAAAATCGTAACGCGTCGCCGAGTGGGACTCGTTCATGGGCGGAAATGAAGTCCGTAGAAAGATAGGCAATTTCAAATGAGGCGGTGTAGCACCCTTTCAGTCTCGGAAGCTACGACGGAGTAGAAAGCGATACCAGCGCGGCGCGAAACGCGCAACTTACGATAACGGAAAGAGAGATACGAACGACACGAAAACCCCGCCACGCAATACGAAAAGATTCACTACAAACGGGGAAAATATTTGCAGGTTTATAGACGAGACAACAATGGGATGAACCCAAACAAAATCTGAAAAGAAAAAAAATCAAATCAAACAAATAAATATTAAACTCCTCGAAAGTAAGTCCGATGCGTCCCGTGAACGAAGCAGCCGACGTTTACAGTGGCAGAAATAAGTTGGAGGAGTTGAATCTCACTTGTAAACAAAGTGAAGAGACCACTTCTCCACTTAGTCCAGTGACCACTTAGGGAGGGGTGGTGCGTCGATAGCGCGGCAGGCCGTGAGCTGGAAGAGTTAGATCTGGCACGGCTGTTCACTGCCGAGATCCCCACTTCCAACTCGAGGCCCACGGCGGTGAGCTACGGTGCGATGTGATGCGGTACGGTGAGGCGTGGAGTGCAATGCGGTGCGGTCGCGTTCAGACTGCGGCTGCGACTGCTCCTCCACGCCAAACCGCCGCCTTTTATCGGACGCACGCCCGCCCGCTATCGTTATCGCTATCTACGCAAACATTGGTATTCCCTCGTTCGAAACGATGACCCCGAAGCTTCTCTTTTCCCACGAATCTGTATCGGCCAAGATCTCTCGCGGAGCTTAATCCCAGTCAATTAGAGATGGACTACTTCGTTCTAAACAAAAACTGGCCCCAAAATCGGTATTCATAGCACCTGCAGAACTGAAATACCCCAAAGCTTAATTGAATGAACGTACAAAGATATTAGTCGGCGACGTTGCCAAGATAGCTGAATGCAACTGCGATAGTCCTCAATGTCATTTGGTATTAATATCGATTTCAAATTTATAGGCAATGTTGTGATGAAACTCGTAACCACTGATCGGGTATTCCATTGCCTGTTAGAAAACGAGCAAAATAGAGAGATGATATAAAAGTACAAGAAGTGATAGAATCTGAGCAAACATTTCCAACAGTAAAAACCTGTCATTTGCTAAGAGCCTCGATAGTCAACTATGAATTTAGAAGGTTTATTTCGTTGAGACTGTGTGCGCCCAGCTCAGATACTTTCCCTGAAGACAAACAGAGTTTCTACTCTTCGAAACGTTGAAACTACCTTTTCTCAGATTCAATCATACTTTTATTTTCATCTCTCTACTTTGCTCTTTTCCAACATAGACAATGGAATACCAGAATAATGTCTCCACCACAGCCATTTGATAGATTTAACCAGACATATTTAATGAAGCTAAAGCAGAAATCATTCACCAGAGTTGAACTGGGTCCATGCATCCTCACATACCTTAAATCTCAAAGTTTGTGCAAATTACAAATGGGAGAAAACCACAGTGAGAGTTTCCAGCATTAGTGAATGCAATGTTCCCGGGAATTAACACTCTGATTAATTTCCTGGGGCCTTGCATTGTATATAAAGGAATTAATAGAATTAGTTAGATACAGATCCTAAGATAAGTTACAAATAAAATTGAAAATTGGACAGCAACATGGAGCAAAGTATCTCTCAGATGATATAATTACTGCTGCACGCACCATATTTTCAACTAAAATTAAGAGGCAACGTTACACCACCTTTTAGTTGGAAAAAGGTTTACATCTAGTAACAAAGAAACGGCGACTCAAGGCAAAAATTACAACAGAAAAACCTAGATTTTTTTAAAAAAAACTTTACCCTCTGTTATATCCTCACCACACTACATTCCTAAATTCAAACATGTGAACTGAAATGGAATGTTAATGAGTTGTTCCTGAGTCGGCTAGGAGGATTTAATAACTTTTCAGTGAGTTCACCACTAAAATTACACAGGTCTTTGGTGAAAAAATTTCCCTTAAATTTTTTTTTCCATATAGTTTTGTGGATGCTAATTACTGAAAAAATAATTAAAATACTTCATCAAGTTCAGTTTTTTTTAAAAGAAAATCAAAATCAAACATGTATGAAATGTTATATTCTTTGTACAACCTTATTAAATATATTTATAGATTTGTAACTTATGCCCAAGAATTATTGTTTATTGAGGATTTTCTTCTAAACTGGCAAACCGTCTTTTAAACACAGCAGAGAAAACAAGTTGAACCTGAACACTAACCTGATGGGACAGCCATGATTAAAAGGAACATTATATAGAGAAAATGACCAAAAAGAGTGGTATTGGAACCCAGAGTCAAAAATATTGAAAAAGAAAGTTTTATTAATCCAAAAAATATTTTTCTTTCACCACTTTATCAAAAATTAAGTCTTATAAAGACCTCCTGTGGTGTAGTGGTGAGCGTGACTGCCTCCCAGTGAGGGCATGGGTGTTTGTGAAAGTGAGAGAAACTCTCATCAATTAGTCCTCCAATAAAGCCAAAATGAGTACCCATACTGAGTCGCTAATGACCTGAGATGTCGATGTGACTGGATCACTATATATAAAAATGTTTTATAAAACAATTTGTAAAGATACTCCCATAAGATGGGGAATGTTTTAAATACCTGAATTTATCAGAACAAAGCTGAAGTATGGGATATTTTCAGGGAACGACATCAGAAAACTGAAGAATGAAAGAGAGATGAACGAAAACAGAGGGAAAAAATCTACAGTTCGAAATGGAACCAAACGAGAGAAAATCCGGAAATCTTTAAAACTATTAATTGCTTATAAACCAAAGTGACCTGAATTACAAATATATTGTAGCAGATATGCTTGAAAATTTCAAGATATGAGGGTGTAATTGCTGCATTGCACCTGAATTACTTCTCTGAAAAATTTTGCACATTTATCAAGGAGCAAGGTGAAAGATCTCACTAGGACATAAAGGAAATTTAAATCTAATACCAAGTATGGTAGAATAACTGACTAATAGTTAAATACTGTTTAATTTTGAAAAATACATATTCTCTGACGAGTTTTCAAGAAAAGCGGAGGGGAAAAAAGTTTTTTTTTAAAAAGAAAATATGTTGCTATAAGTTATTATAATAGTTTTTATGTAGTCATTTACCATTTAAATAATGAGAGCTAGGATACTAACGTAAAATATTCATTTATAAGGTGATAAAATTAAAATGTTGAAATATTTTGATTTGAGATATTTCCACAAAAATATGACATTTAGTGAAAAACTTTACGTGATAGGAATAAATGGATTTTAAATTCAAATTCTGCGATTAAAATAATATAAAAACCAGTTAGCAATGTGAAAACAAAAAGTATTTTTTGTGCTAAAGATGTCCGATAAATTTAATACATTATACAATTATTTTTCATTAAAATATTAAGCAAGGTTTGAGAAGTTCAGAGGTAATTATACGTATTTACATCAAATTTTACGGGAGAAAAAACTCATCATTTTTTCAATAATCCCTCACGAATTAAGTGCGTAAGTAAATCAAGGTGACTATCGCGATATTAGTCGCATATTTTTCACAGTCCGTATTTGTACAATTCACCGTTCAAAAAACCCTAACTGAAAAGATAAACTGACCAACCACATATACAGTATTTTCAAATGTAAGTGAAGTTGAAATTTTAGTTTTTGACAAGGCAATGATGAAAAACTCAAATAGTTTAGAGCTCCAATCATATTAGATATTTCAAATGCATACGCAATCGTTGTGTTTGGACTCGAGGAATACGATTAAATGTCGCACAAAAAGTTATAAACGTCAGCTTTTTATACATAGGTAGTGATCTAAAAATGCATTGTTTTGCTTCCTTGTGAAAGTTGCGTTATAGATGAATTGCTATTGCATATCGCCATGCCTTGATTAAAAATATTTTCCAGCGTTTTCCAATCATTGTTTTTTTAAAAAAATAATATTTAAATTTATTCAAAGGAAAAAATCTATTCATTGTCGCATCCCAATTAATACTGGAAATCGAAGAACAACCACAACAGGTTACTGAAAAGCGTTCAATTTGCCAAGTATATTTTTATATTGCTTAAAGTAATTTGTATGATCCTGTTGTACTCGTATGAATTTCCTCCTTCGGCATTCGGCGAGCGTGTAAATATCAAGTCTAAGATTGTCATAATCTAATCTCGATAATGCTTATTCAAGCGGAGAATGTGTTTTAGATTTGGATACGAATAAAAATCATCATGGCACAGTACTAAATCAATGGCTAGAAATATCTTCTTGAGAATACATTAAAATTAACATAATCAAGGTGGCGAACAGATATTTTAATCCTGATAAACCTTAACCTCGCGTTATTCCTGCGAACTGCGTGAAAATTATTTAAATAAATCCTTGTCTCATTCACAACATAGCTCAAAGCCTAATCGAAAACGATATATTCTGTGAAAATATTCTCTATGAATAGTACATTTAATTACCAATACAACGCGTATTCTTGAATAAATATCGTCTTATGTTAATAACCAATTTATAACCAGCATGCCTCATATTTATCTTGCTTAAAAACCATCACGACTACAACAAGAAATTTGGTAGAAAAATGAGACTAGGTAGGATCGCAAATCAAGATTTCCATGCTCAAGTTCAAGTAGAATCATTAGTAAATAAGTTAGTCTTAATTTGTGTAGTAATATAAATGTATTCAAGGATGTGGAATATATTTATTTTAGTTCAGTGTGTAAATAATTTCATACAAGCCTACATTGTACATAATAATTGATCATGTTATTAATAGCACATGCTACCTATTACAATCATTTGATTTTGAACTAATAATATGCTATAACATAAACTTCGACAGTTCATACGATTTACAGTTACATAGTATTAGTAATGCCTTGTGAAACAAACATGTTGAATATAAAAGAAATTATAGAAGAATCTGCATTACGAATCTGAGATGTAGAAGCGGATTAGTTTCTTTACGCTATTATCGGCATTCGTTTTCGAGGTGAGTCCAAAGATCTATCCCATTGTCAACGTCGTAATTCGTTTATCAGCACTCACACTATTTTTATTTCTGTAGCATATATCTTCTGCTTAAAATCGTTATCACTTTCACTCTGAAGCATCACTTTTTATTTCTCCGTTATTCTCTACATAGCGCGGCTTTCGTCGAAATAGTAGAACATGCTGATCTTAGTACATATCGGGTGATCGTCTTCTTGATCTCTGATGGTTCCTTATGTGGCATTTCGTAAATCTCTTTGTTCTTTGGCGTCTACGAAAATACTTAGGAATTTGTGCACCAATAAGTTCAAAATAATAAGGTCCATTGTGTTTTCCCAGAGTTCAGATATCACAACAGTGGCAATTAACCATGGATGAAGTAGACTGCCTTTCGTCAGGTGCTAAGAAGAGAAACACAACTGCACTGGTTTTAACACCTGACGAAAGGGAAAGGAACAAGGATCCCAGAAACGTTGTGTGGTATTTATATTACCATTTTTGTCTGTATTGGCTATCTTTCTTATTCATAATTTTCAATCAGACGTATTTTTTTTTTTTCATTTTTGGCCTATATAAACCTATTTGGGAGGAAGATGTTAATACTTTACCACTAGACTCCGAGAATACTTAATAATAATATTAATAATAGGGCTAATGTGTAGAGTCAATGAAACTGAGTTATGAATTGGAATATGTTATAAAAGCCCAGTATACATTAGAAACTGTGTTTCTACAATTATAAAAGCCCAGAATACATTAGAAACTGTGTTTCTACAATTCTTTTTCAGTTCTGCTAATTGTATTTTTCCTTCAGTTACAATAATACGGTAAGTTATAAAGAAATGAATTGCTTTCTATACACCTTATGATTAGCACCGAACCACGCCCTGTGACTCAGCATTACGTAACACGAGTTTCGGACGTATCTCACGACAAACTTGGGCCAAATATTTGCGGAAGGACTAGCAAGATTTCCAATTATCTTAAATATATTTTCCTGATGTATTGCAAATACCTCATGAGCCGATACATTTAGAATTCATTGTCGGTAAGAAGCTGAACTAAAACATTATATAGCGCCTGTGCATATAAATGCAAAAAGAATACACAAGAACTTCAACTGCCTCTCGTAATTAATGCATCTCGAGCATTAAGATTTCCAACGTCTGATACATTCCAATGAACGAAGCAACAGGTAGAGGAAAAGAAGCAATCAACATAAAGATGAATTGTATCTGCAAAAAAAACTAGTAAAAAGAAATGAGATAAAGTTATGCTGACACAATAGAGGTGATACACAATATTGAAATATCAAATTTACCTAAAACTGTATAAAACTTGTTAAAGAATTAACTCAAACAAGTCTAAATTTTTTTTGTCTTTCTACACAATGGGTTTTCATAAAACTAATCATAAAAGAAATATGTTTTCAAGGTTCTGAGAATGTTGCTAAAAAATTAAAGGCTTTAAATATTTTTTCAGGTACTAATGAATTTTCTGTAAATAGAGATTTGGTAATTAGAGCTATCTATCATAACAAATATCTCTGTTCAAGGGTTTTCTCATAGAATCTTCCATCACCATTTGATTTAACCAATACAGGAAATGTATTTATTACTGAAGGAAAATGTATTTCGGCTTTGTGTGACACCTGTCTAAAATCCCACAAATTACTGTCCTTCATGGTTTTATTATGTTTTATGAGAAAAAGGCCATCAACATCATCAAAAGTGAATGAAAGATATAATCTTATGTTCAAATGTTCTGGATGAACACACAAAATTTCATGCAGACTACTTTGACAATAGAGAAGGGTCAACAGAGGATATTATATGACCTTTCAAAGAACATATACAATCGTTCATAAGGAAGAACTGAAAAAATTAAACTTGAACAACTTGGATGTTTTTTTATTATTGAGTATGCATATTATGTCAGGAGTATAATAAAATTAAGCATTAAGCTGGTTAAAATGGTAAGAAAAGCAGTTCTGATTTTGCAATATTTTCTCTAATATGATAAACTTAAGGTGATAAACCTGTAACAGTTCCAAATTGTGAAATATAGATTACATTTTATCTTAGAATGATGATACATCAGCTCCAGATAAACATGTCAAGTAACACACATTAAACCCATCAACTGTTTCAAAACTCATGAACAAATGAAATCCTAACTTTTTGCATTCAGGCCTTGACGCAAACAGTTTGATATTTAAATATTTGGTTTACATTATTTTATATGTATACCATGAGTAATATTCTGTGAGTTGCAAATATAGAAGAACCATATCATTTGTAGAATATAATTTTATTAATTTCATCAGAAAACTTCCATACAAACTGACATTAACAGCGAAGTGTCAAGTAGGGGTGGGTAACAAATATAAAACTTTTAAAAAACTTGAGAATTTTTATTGTGCTATATATCTGGCAGGAAGAAAGAAAACAATTTATGTACAGACTGTGAGGCTGGGTATATCTACTATTGTGAATAATGAGGGAAAACCTATTTGAGAAGTCAATAAATTGTCACAACTTTTGTTTGTTGCAAAATGCAAATACCAAACAATTTGAAGAAAAATTGAAGTTTCCCTGTTCAAAGACTTGGACCTTCAATAATTCTAGTTTTCTAAGTCAGTCTGTTTATACAACTGTACCTATTTATTCATCATTCTGTATTGGAAAATGCAGGAACATATGGTTACATATGTTTAATTTGGAAGATGAAATGCAAATACCCCATTTCATACTCAACTAAGTTACACATGAAATATCTTGGCAGCCCAGTTAGTGTCCTTTCTCACAGGTGAGCCTCCCCTTCCACAATCTGTGCGAACTGTCTTCATTCATGAATCTTGCTATAGAGTCCAATAAAAACTATATGGTACATGGCTCCAACAAGGGGTGTGACCTTGAATACACCAATCAGAATGCTTAAAATATAGGGTGAGAGAAGAAGCATTGCCAATCAGTTTCTTATATTATTTTTAGTGAGCTATATACGGAGTCCATTTGTGACTGTATGTATGTGGCATTAGCGAATTTCCATTTCCCCTTTAATTCCAACTTTATAAACATTACACTTATGTCCTAAAATAGTACATTCACAGGCAAGAACCTTTGAAATTAAAACAAATCAATGTTTTATTACCATCATTATTGTAAAACATTCAGAACTAAAAAATATTTCATAAATGCAATTAAGTAATTATTTGTTTATCACAAGTGCTTTAGATGATAAGCCTTATGCAGAACATGGAATAATGCACCAATAGTTAAAAGAAGTAGTTTAAATTTCTGAGGAAGAAAACATTACTTTTGTAACAGAGGAAAGAAGAAAATGTCAAAGAAGATACACATCCAAGCCTTTTCATTAATTTATTTGGTTGGAAAATACAAAGAATAATAAAAAATCTGCTTGCAACAATTAATGCTCACATTTAAGAAAAAACTATTAGAAAATTTAGTGCCTTGAATATTACAAGTACAAAATAATGATATTTTCAAATTCCAATTTATTTAGTAGTATCATAAATTTAAGTATAGAGTTCATTTGTGAGAACTGTGCGACAAATATAGTTTTTCACCTTGCTGAATGGTTTGAAAAATCTTTGTAATTGATGAAAATTAAAAAAAATATATTAATAAAACAACTATCATTAAGTTATGCCTACTTAATTTGGCAATTATCATCAGAACAATAGCAACTTAAAGCATAATTACCAGTATAATAAGAGAAAGAAATTTCTATAATTTATAGTGTCACTTTGGAATTGTTTGAGAAAATACCAAATTTTGTGTATTTAGGGTAGTTGCATTTGCAGATTAAAAGACTGTATTTCCTTATCTGTTCGTTTGCTCTCACAATCATGCCAGTTTCACCTGCTGAAGGAGTGATAGGATCACTAGCACTCTACTTACCTGAAACTTTATATAATCCCTGGGCCGGAATTTAAAGATATTTTTACATAAAATATAGTGACTGAAAATAAATTATTCGTAATGACATATTTCTAATCTTTGGCATACATGGCATAAGTAGAGTTTAATTTGTGCTCAATGAGAATAAAATAAAAGCCATGAGTAAAGAAGTAAAATATTACTATTACTGTAGAATACAATGTGTTGAAAGAATTAGTTATGTCAATAAAATTGACGTGTGGGAAAACTGCTCAAAAGCAGAAATTATAAATTACTCATAAATGTTACTCGTGCACATTGAAAATCTCTATTGTTGCATAAGTTGAAAAAAGTTAAAATCAACACTCAAAGATTATGGCACTATCTATTGACAAAATGAGATTACACACTATCAGTTTTAAGAAAAAAACACTTCAGTTTCATCTGATGTGGTCTTAATCACTCAACATGTAGATAAGGATAAATGATTTGTAAGAATCACAAATTGCACAAAATGGAATACATTCTATTAATATGCTGTCACATTGAAAATATTACAAGAAGCACTTTATGTAATATTTTAATTTTAAAAAATTATGAAAATTAGACTCGCTGAAAATATGCAAGAAATTATTAAAAATATATTACATTGAAAATTAAATGAGTATTGTATTGTCATAAAAATGTAGAACTCAGAGCAACAAAATAAATAAATGAAAAATACAATAAAATCTAAAAATTTGAATCAATGAATGAAAATTTTCATTCAAATATAGTGAATTGTAAATAAATAAATTTTAATATGTAAAGAAGTAATTTCAAAACTAAAAATAGGCACACACTTGGTATAAGGTTTGAACATTTATCAAACATAAATTGAGTGTTGATAAATGAGATAGAAGAACATTCAATCGAGAAAATTTTATTAGGTAAGATCAATAAAAAAAATCATTCTTCTGTCAACAATGAGATAAAATAAAAACATGGTGATATTTTATTGTTATTAAACAGCAATAACAAGCAAACTTATTCAATACTGAATTCACACTGAGAAATGTAAAAGGGCATAATATTTTATCATCTTCATTGTTTTCTAAGGGAATTTTTCATTTATATTCAGTAAAATAAATAGTATGTGTGTTTCATAACGGCCTTAGAAAAATTTCTAGGAGCATACTCAATTAATTTTGTTCTGTTCTGGAATGGCATATTAATGGCACAACAAAATAACTTAATTTCTTCCATTAAGTTCCACACAAATGAAAATCATTAAATTAAATTGTTTTTAAAAATGATCTGTTTTTACCAGAAAAAATTCCATGTAACCATAGTTACACTTCTACCTATATATTTAAAGTTCTATTATTTACCGAAACAACAATGAAGAACTATTTTAATTTCTACAATACCAAAATGTAATCACGAAATAGTCTGCCACTATGAACAAGTCACCAAATATAATATAGAAAATAATACTATTTTTTTATCTCAATCAAATTTAGTTGTATAAATCCCTCCTTCACAAAAAAAATATCTATTAATACTTACTGCATCTGCTAATTTATGGTAAGGTAAATTGTCCATGTAACTTCGTTCTGGTGGGTTATTCACTGCCAACCCATGTTGTGGCTCTATCCAACATTCTGTAATAATCTTCAATTCCCCTTCAAGTTCAGCATCACCATTGGTTTCATTTGTTACTACATCTGTGCCTTCTTCTGAAGAACTGCAATAAGTTAAGGGCTATACTCATAAGTTAAGTAAAACCATTTTAATACTCTTCAAAGATGAGAGAAATGTAAACAAATAATTATTAACACTGATATGAAACTACATTACATCTTCGTCCAGAAATACACAGTGAGTAAAAATGATTGCCCTAGTTAGGCGACTTTTTTTTATAGACAAACCATGAATAATACATTAATAGTATATCTATAAGGTACATTTAAAAAGTTGTAGAATGTCTCCATCTACACATTTTCCATATTCAATTGTTTGCCCACAAATAGTTTTTGTAACTGGGGAAATCATTTTTACTAACCCTGTGTATGGCTCTATAATATGATTATGTAGAGAGATTTAAAAAATACCTCATAATAACCTAGAGTTTTTAGCAGTAATAATCAAACACTGATAATGGTTTAAATAAATTATACAGCTTGGAGTAATATTGCATGTTCTGCATAATAAGGAAAAAAAAAAGTTGTTGGACTACAACCAAGGTGCAAATTAATTATTACACAGCAATAAACCTCAGAAGAGAAAGGTTACAAGGGAAAAAAGGATGATATTATGAACAATTACCACACTTGCACTGAAATACAAACATGAATGGCTTTGAAGTTTGTTGACAATGGTGTTGAAATGTTAATACTTCATTAGGATACAGCTGGACCTTTGGAAATTCCCAATTCATTCCGACAACTAAGAAAACAAAGCCTGTCACTTTCACTCTGAACCCTACAAATTTATCAGTAAGTTCCAAACTCTTCAGTCAGACGCGAAAGCCTCAGATAGCCGACTCTCTGGAATAAGCTGAATCTAGTAGGCTTATTTCATTAAGGAGTCTAGGGATTCTTGTACTCAGCTCTGATTCCAAAAACTTTTCCCTGAAGACAGATTTTATACTGTTCAAAAAGTAGGATCATTCTTTCATCCTGCTACCAACCTCTCATAATTTTTCAACTATAGACAATGAACACCCAATAATTACTCCACTAAACCAACATGAACACACTCGGATATTGGGGAAGAAACATTTAAAGTTACACACAGTTGGCAAATACAGGTATCATTCAAAATAAAATTTAGTCAATGTAAGACATGTTGGAAAAAGAGTTGCCACATATTAAAAATGAAAAAAAAATTGGAGGGGGGAGTCTAATGTAAAGTCAGTTTAGGAATTTTTAAGTTTTTGAAGCTATGAAGGCATACATTGTGTCTGAACTACATGTTCTTTAACTTGACCACATTACAGTGGTTGGTAATCTTTTCTTTGCCTAATGTAAAATGCAAAGCAGTTCCTGGTGATTTCTGTGAGGTGTTTTGGAACATTTATATCAACGGCATTTAATTTAGTAAAATCAATAGTTTACCAAAATATTGAAGAGAGGTGTGGGGATGGGGTTTACATACACAGGTAAGAATATTAATGGATGATTTTGATTTATGGGTTGTATTTATAGTACAGTGTAAAGCATATGAAAACAAATCTGTTTTTTCATGTATGCCTGCAAACTATGGTTTGGATAATGATCACCTTGAAAACATTTTTCACGAGTTCTGTTAGGAGAATGTGGGGGAAATGTATTGTAGTACATTTAAATTTCAGGTCCAGTAAATGATTGTATAAGATTATATGTAATACAACTATTAATTACTTAAATAGTTTGTAGTCCACTGTGTTGTTTTAATTATAAATTTTGTTTAACTTCAATCCAAAAAATTTAGTTTTGACAAAATGTAAATATGGAAATAATAATATATTATTATAATATCAATTATTGTGATTTACAATTGAAGTAAATAAGATTAATAGTATTGTTATTTTTTTATATCTAATTGAATACAAAATCTTTCAACTTAAAATATGTTGAACTATTTTGACCAAATATTGTACATATGTTTCTTTCAAATCAGAAATTGGGGTAAGACATGACTACCACTCCTAGGGTCGAGATGGAAATATTCAAACATGCTAAAATGGCTGATAATTGCATCGAAGAATGTTATTTCGGGTCAGTGAGTTTGATAGTGTTTATTCCAATGGTGTTTGTGTATAATTTCAACCACTTCTGGCATGGGAGAGGAACACCTTATGGATGGGGTGGAGGGGCATTACATAACAATAACCTGAAAACAACCGAGATTGGAGTCAAATCTGGTTATGCATGTCGCTGATTCTACTTGCCAGGTAGTTCAACCCCTAGCACACAGCGAATTCTACCAAATTTGGTACAGATGTTACTTACAATACAAAACAAACACTGGATCGATAGAACAGCCATTTACTCCTAAAGTACCAAGATATTAGAGTACACACTATTTGACTCTCTTAATGTAATGGAAATATTTTTGTCTTTCTAACAATACCATGAGTATTATTTTTTTCTGTTTAACTTCCAGTAGTATATCTTTGAACCAAAGGTAATTTTGAATCTCTAGGAAATTGAAAATATTTTTGAATCTCTACGAAATCAAAAATATTTTTGAATCTCTACGAAATTGAAAATATTTTTGAATTTCTACCTAGGGTGTAGTTTTTACTGTTTTGGGGCTCTGGGAGCATTTCTTACTCTATTGGGGTACTGGGAGTATTTATGACTCAAAAAATCTCAGCAGTAGGGTATGGAACTGTGTTTTTTCTTTTTTAAACTCCATGGATTATTGTTTACTTTTTTAAGGTACTGGGGGTATTTTGACTTCTTATACAAAGAGTTTTGTAAAACTCTATTAGGAAACAGGGAGTGTTTTAGGAAATTTCAGTGTACAGGAAATTGTGTATTGGACTCTTTTTAGGTATTTGTGACTTAATTAAGGTATTGTGTCAATATACAAGTCATGATAAAATTAACACTCCCTCTGAACATGTAGGTTAAATCACTTCTTGATTAATAGATTAATGTAGAATTAAAAACTTTTTCGAACTAATATAAAGAAATTTGCGGCCATCTAGTAAAGTACATAAATTCACAAAAATAAATTTGATTAATCGTAATAAATCATGTTACCTGTCTTTGTTGCTTACTGATGTGATATGTGGTGGGAACAGAATGTATTGGACAACACAGGTATGTGTATTCTGAACACTGATGCCTCTATTCACTTCATCACCCTAAAAAATAGAAAAAATTGATAATGTTTACAATAAACAAAAAGTAAATTGAAGTTTTAAGAAATATTAAGGACTATATACAAATGAACCAAACATATGAAAGTCTATCAAATGTTTTTAAGATCACTTTCGTATAGCTCTTTAAGGCTCAAAAAAGTAAAAAGTATAACAACTTAATGTATAATGATACAAATTAATATTTAAACCATTAATATTTGAATAAATGGGTTGACAAATGTTTATTAAAAGTAGCAAATCTTCTATTACATTACACAAAGTTGTAACTACAAAGTCAGAATTTTTTTCATTCACATCACATGTAGATTTCTACTGAATTTTCACTTAACGTAGTATCATGGCAGCCAACATATATATTAGTTATCATTCAAATTTAATTTCATATATCACACATAAAAATAAGTCAAATTACATTTAAGAATTTGTGAAGTAAGATTAAATAAAAATTAAATGTACCTTCATTTCAACCTCTAATACCATGTTGATGATACCGGATGAAGAATGTGCAAAATTAAACCCTTCTCGTAGCCGAATCCTGAAATGTAAACAATTGGCATTAGAGAAAATATTTTAAATATATATTAAATCAACAGCTGATCCAGACAGACTGTACTGAAATAGGACACAAAATTTTCATCTGCTCTGTACACAGAGGCTTCACCAACTATGATACCTTATTGACTACTGACCCTATAGAATACAGTCAGTTTAATTAGATGTAGAGGTGGAATAGATAGAGGAAAAGAATGAAGTGTTAGGAGTACCCATTAAGGAATAATCACAATGTTAAGGAATTTAATTTGGTGATAAAGGCTTATTGGATACTTGGATAATGAAGAAAGATAGTAAGATCTTCAAATTGTCCTCAGTGGTGACGCCAAGCTTCAATTTCAGGTAAGCCACCACCTTTCTCTGTTTCCTTTCCATACAAATTGTTTTAATTATATATATATATATATATATATATATATATATATATATAATTGCAATATTGGTATGTATATATTAATGTGTGTGTGTGTGTATGTATTATTAATTAAATAGTGGACAGGAAAGGGACATAGTGTGTGGCTGAGTTACCCGAAATTGAAGTTGGTGTCAACACACCTGATATGTCAATTTTCAAATGCTTAAGCTCTCATTCTCAAGAGAGAACTGCACTCCTGCTAGCCAATTGCACAGAAAATTGATATGGTTAGGGTATAACTAACAGACAGTATGGCACAGTCAGACTGTGTAGTCAGCTGACAAGGGACTGTACAATTTCCTGAAGAAGGGACTTATATTTTAGAAAATTTTAATATAATTGTGTGCATTACTATACCCACATTTCATGCTAATGAGATGGATGTAAAATACTAAGTGAATTCTAAAAATAAAATGGAAGCAATATAATTTATAGTACAGAGAAACCATTAACCTTATTTTTATATTTTTTTTCCTGTCACCACAGAATAAGTTTGATTTAAAAGTCTGTGTTAGAAATCATTTTCTTATTTTCATATTTTTAACAAGTTACAACATCAAAATAATTGATATCTACAAACTCAGAGTATTGTAAAACCAAAATAGATTTGATAACTTGCTTAGTTATTGTTGATAAAACTCTTGCTATAGCTGGAATTCCCAGTGAGCTGTTTGGACCAGCTTGGGCAGACCAAACCCATCGCCAATGGTGAAGATAGCGAGATAGTGTTGTCAATAGAGCAGCAGAATTACTTGTGCCTGAGCAATTCATAGTATGTTTTCCATGGATCACAGGCTGTGTCCCATCAGGAAAAACAACTGTAGTAAAATCTGAAGGCACACGTTCGTATCTATAATGTGTAAGTCACATTTAATAAAAAAAATGCTTTTAAGAAAATCATCAAAAATGATGACATTTGTGTCAAAAAACACAGTAATATTATCAATAACCTAATACTTTGAATAAATGTGTGTTTGTGGACATTAGTGAATAAAACATCAATCCCATTACATATCTGATAGAGATTTTAAAGTTTTTCAAAAGAGCAGCAATAGAAATTGATATTGAAGCAGTTAGTAATCAGAAGTTCTGTTATCTACTTTATAATGTAGTTTTCCTGGAAGTTAAAAAAACACTATTCTTGTACGGCACAAACTAAGATGCATTACTAAACAACCAAGACCTATTTAATAATTATTTAATGAAACTAGCATTTTATGCACTATTTCTAGACTGCGGAAATACTAGAAATAGGATAAAGGTACCATTACTTTAAATGAACATTCAATATATTTACAGAAATCATGAAAACTGGTAAACAAAACAAAGTTAGCGGAACAGGTTTGAAACTGTAATCACATATTTCCATTTCAGACTGTTTTCATTACATGATACAGAAAGAAATTATCTTGTAAGATCCAAAAGTTTAATTAGTCAATCTAGTTATTCCAAATGTTTCTCTTCAACATAATTCAGTTCTCCAATATAACCTTTTGATCCTCATGGTTCCATTAGGTAATAACATCCACAACGTCCTAGAAAATTTAATCATTTCTGATACACCCTTGTCTAATGTTTGCATAAACCCCTTTTAGCACATAAATAAAAAGCCAAGATAGCAATATCTCAAAGATTAGCTAAACTAAGGATATTATTCTCTAAAGTTTCTTCAGGTTTCATTCCCTAATTTTATTGTATTATTTTCACTGCACAAATTTAATCCCCTTTAAAACCACACCTTTGTCTATTTTCTGCTCTTTCCTTATAACACTTCTCAATCACTTTCCAATGGTTTCTTTTCTCTACACATTTCAGCTAATTTCCTGATCTAAAGCAGACAATGTAACACCCAACAAATAACAGCTCCAATATGAGTCTCTACTTAGAATGCATTAATTTGAGAATAGATACATATAATGTCCAACAACTTAATTTACCTAATAAGAATTTTTTCAACAGGCATACGTAGCATCACACAACAATTTATATCAGACCATGTTCTTGAAACGGGGGAATGTTTATAAACACGTTTCCCAACAGATACTTTTCTTGCATGATCTTCTTTCACAGAGGGTCTTTGTGGAAATGTTAGTTGCCCAATTGTTTCCTTTACTTGGTGAACAACCTGTAAGGAATGTGTTAAACGTAATTTTTTTAACTATTCACTTTTTAGTGTTATTTATGTGCATTTGTATTTAATAGTTATTGTAACAATGTTGAAGACACAGTCAAAAAAAACCTTGATCAACAGTGTGTAAATATTAAATCGAATTATAAACAACAAGACGAAATAGTCTTTTTTAGAATATAAGTTCCAAGAACATGAAGTATTAATATAAAAACTATATCAATAACAATAAAATGTGATATGCATTTTCTAAGGAATAAGCAATTGATAAATTTGGTTTTACTAAAATTACAAGTAGTGGTAAAAGTAATAAAAAATTAAAAATATGAGACTGTTTTGAAAATTAACAATAAGAAAGACAGACAAAAGAAGTGATAATATATAAATACCATGTAATGTTTCTGGAAGCCTTGTTACTTTCTTCAGGTGCTAAGAAAACTAAAAAACCACAAGATTCTAGAGTGACACAAATGTACAAGCCAGTTGACAAAAATTCTTCCAGAAACGTTGTGTGGTATTTATATAATCACTTCTTTAGTCTGTATTGGACTATCTTTCATATTATTGGTGGTAAAATTCGATAAAATATCATTTTACTTGATAATATTATTAAATCTTTAACTGGAATACGTTTAACTTTCAGATGAAATGTTAAGGCATTCAACATTTCATATTGCAATATTTTAAACACAATACCTATGGTAATTTTAATATTTCTAATTATGATGATTTAAGTGAATTATAAGATTTTACCTGATTTAAATATGCATATAACAACCTATCTTCAATTATAAATATAAAATATTTATTTTTGCTTGAAAAGCAAATTATTATTATTATTATTGATAATTAAATACAAAAATTTTAGTAAATCAAATCATACCTGGTGCCTTATACATGCTGGAGTCCCTACAAGAAATTGGAGATTGACCAATACATAAGGAGGCTTGGAGGCTACATGGATGACATAGTATGATGTTGGTGGTTTTTCAATATTCCTAAAAATAATTACAATTGCAATATGAAATAAGATGTAAGAAGTATAAATAAATAAAAATATTTTTCAGTCTTGTAACTATTAAATTAATCATTATAACATTACACAAATTAAATTGTTCTACAATATGATAAAATTGCAATAGAATGGTGCTGTTCCAAAAATGTTGTACCCTCTAACCTCTAATTTCTTCAATTATTATGTCAATTGTCTTAATTTGCTGACTTCTTGTCAGTCCTATGCCTGCACAGTAAGTAAACTAATTTCAGAATTTTTAATTCAATCTCAGTTTCCTCCACTTGAAGTAGAAAAAAATGAGCTACCGTGAATGATTCCTCCCACAAGTGTTCCATGCATGAAAGTTCTCTATAATCTCTGTTTGGGATAGGACTGGGTAGGCAATGACCCATCCTCAAGCTTCACTCCAGAATGATCATATTGCATATAGGGCCAAAAATAGGCTGATCTACTTCCATTATCATCCTGATCAAATTCTGGTACTGTGAATGCTTCCTGTGGTTGTAGTGTACTATACATACATAATATTTGGTTATGGCATTATTTTTTTATCAAGAAGTTTCTGGACAGACTTTAAACCACCAGTTCTCCTACAGATCAGGAATGTCCAAAAGTTGGTGGCATTGGCCCAAATATGATTCTAGTGTTCAATCTTCCTGAGTGCAAGTATAAGTTTAGAGTCTTCAGTATCCATACTATATAACAATAGTTGCATAGAGTCCAGAGTATGTTTTTGTTATATTTATCGGTACACATATCATGTTTAATGTGTACTGAAAAGTTCTAAGCACACTCACATTGACTGGCCTGCATATAGACGTTTTATATTGTACCTATATAGTAAATATTCTGTGTTGAAGGAAGTGCACACAAGTATTTGGAAGACCAGAAGATATTGAATACCCAGAATGGTTCAATTAGTTCAGAGAAAGTCAGTCCATTACTAATATTTTGATAGTTACTGAAGTACATAAAAATTTTAAGCAGAAATTATCTTTCATGAACTTATAGCTTTTCAATTATAACAGAAAAAGGAAACAGCTTGAATATTACAAACAATTTCTTATAATAATTATCAATTTAAATATTCAATTCACTTACCCAGAAATAAATTTTACATATGACTGATTTTCCACTAGCACAAATGAGCTCCAATTCTTTAACAAGGAATACAAAGCTGCTGCAGCTTGGCGACACTGAACAGTCTGAAAACGTCCACTTGTGTTGGCCAAATGCAGATGTTTTGGTAAGGGACGATCATGTTGTAAAATGATTCCAAAACTTTGAGTATGTAACCATTTTTGCCACATGTTTGGGTCTAGTAACAATAGCACACGCCAATATTGGATGAAGTTGCTACTGGTATCACTATGGGGCCAGACAATGACAGAAAAGATCACAAATACATTATTTTACTGAATTTATGAAATTACATTAAAAATAACCTTTAACATAAAAAATAATTGAAAAAATATTTTGTTTGAGAAAAGTTTTATTAAATAAACACTTGAGATTTACAGTCTAATTTCAAATTTTGTTACTGATGTAACTTCATCCAAAAATTAAAACTAATAAATATGAAATTACATTTTTTATGTTGCACACCAATAAACTTAATTGAAGAAATTACATCCAATAGTCAATATAAACTAAGTTCATCTAAATTATTGCGTAAAATATGTTATTAACTTTGAGACAAAATTACAGTTTCAATTTTTTTTTGTGTTCTTCAAGAAAAATAAATTTAGAACCATAAATTATAACTGTTTAAAAACTTTATATCAAGACTCTGATCTAATGAAACATATGAATTATAAAGATATTTACCTTGAGCAAGATATTGGACTGTTAGCATTCAGATAAAACACAGGCATGCCATTTCGAACAGTCTCAGGAGTAACATAAACTGCAGGTGTAGTAAAAAAAGAGTTTAACTGTGTCATCATCTTGTCAGACTGTGATAAATTCTTGAAAGTTGCCCAAAATCTAGTAACAACAGCCTGCCTGTGTGCTGACTCAAATTCTTTCTTGGACAAACAAGTGATGTCATGCAAAAAGCTGTATGGGGCTGAAAAATAAACAAATAATGGCAAACTATAACTGACAGAGATCAGAATATTTCAATAAATCATAATATATTGAAAACAACATGAGCATGAATTGTTCCACTACAAAATATATTGAACTTATACTTACAACATGCTTATGAAAAAATAAGCAAAAGAAAGTATATCAGGTAAAATTTATAGGATATTAAAAGTTCTTACAGGAACATTGTTAAATGTCATTTTAAAGCAGAAGTAAATAAGGAATTAGGAGGTGGATTGCTATTTAAGCACAAAACCAGGACATCAAAATTGTTAAATTGGTTCAATTGGAAGGAAGAATGAAAATGAAAAGATATCAGAACTTAAAAAAAACGCGACAAAAAGTTTATGGTGAAACTTTTTTCTGAATAAATAAATAATTGGAATTTTTCTTGATCAAATGTACGCAGCTCAATGGAGTTGAAATATAATGAGAAGTAAACTTAAGTCTTTGTAAAAAAAATAGGAGTAATTTCCTACATTTTTACAATAATTCTCAATCCATAATCAATTATTATTGTTATGTCTTTGTATTGTTATGTCTTTGTATTATTATAAACAATCATTAAGAAAGTGTAATAAGAATACCATTCTAAACAAAACTTAATATTTGATCCCCTTTAGCAAAAAAACTATTCTCAATTTAGAAACTTAGGTCATGCATGAAATTGACCAAATTCCTATTCAAATAGTACTTACCTTCTATATAAATGCAGTAGTGAACAGACCCAATGTGTGCATTGTTCATGGGCCAAGGTGACTTTAAATGGTACTCAAAATTAACATGATTTTTCCATGGTAATACCAATCGCATTTCAACTGATGTATCACAAATGTTAATAATCTGTAAATGTGCATGATTTGTTGAGTGTAAAGCAAAAGTTTACTTATGTACTACTTTACAAAAACATAAATGATAGTTATAAAATTGAGAAACAATCCATATTTAAATGTGCAATTTACAGTTTTCGCCAAAGACTAATAAAAATCTATTCACTTGAATATGTTGTGTACAGCTCTCTTATTATTATTTGAATACAGTTATACACTATCCAACAAGCTGTATTACTATTAGTAATGTTATCGCTTCCCTACATTTAAATCTCTAACACGACTTCTGCTCCAAAAAACAGATTACAATAAATAGTTTTTGAAACAAAAACATTTGATTAACTGCATTGTTCAGATTAGGAGTACAAATTTTATGAGTCATACAGTACAGATGTCAATGTAAATCACCAGTTTATTTTATGTACCATACTTGTAAAACAGTTCTTCCCAAGCTCAAAGAATAAATTCCATACTTTTTCTCTCCTTCCAGAGATATCCTAATATATGGCAACACTAGCCATCAATTTAAAGTAAGCCATCTATTCTCTCTCTTTCCTGTTTAATGGTGTGACATTGTCAGCATAATTAAAATAATTTGTATGTATTGGAAGGAAGGGTGGTGACTTGTGTGAAATTGATGCTCTGTGACACCATTCAGTACAGGAAGAAGTTCTTCAGATTATATATATAAATATGATATTAGTAAGGATATGACATTGTCAAAAATAATTGTAATATTGGTATGGAAAGGAAAGAGAGACAGGCCGTGACCCACCTGAAAGTGAAGCACGATGTCTCCACAAGGAACTGAAGGCAGTTCCTCAAATTTTCGGAGGTTATCAGCGTCCTTCTTCAGCAAGGAGTGTTATACCATTCCGTGCAGCCGGCTGGCTGGTTATTTTAGGTAAGTTGGCTTCCTTGTCTCTCTTTCCTATCCATATGTATTTAATATGTATGTATATGGTATGGAAAGAGAGGCAGAGTGTGGCTTAACCAAAATTGAAATTTACACGTGAATGCTAACCGTAAAAAACTTGCTGTTTAATTAAGTATTTTCTAGAATCTATTAGTTTATAAAATTATTACAATATATTTTAGTTTGCTATTAGAATAGCAAGTGAACAAATGAAATATTTTAATGATGATAATCACAAGTTTAAAATAATTGTGACTGATAATAAATTTATGTTGGGTAACCATCATAAAATATTCCACAAATTCATTCACTATTTTGAAAAGACACTACCAGTACCTTTGGACAAAACCCTTCTTTCAGCCGACAGTATAGAAAAATGGATAAACTAGTGTTCAATGTTCCTTCCAATTGCTTTTTACGATGCAGCTGTGGATCTTGGCTACCATAAAATGAATAGTTTCTGAAAATTAATTTTAAAATTTTTAATGAAAAACAATTAAAGATCAGGAAAAATGTCAGTGTATTACAATACTCTGTGTGGCATAGTTACTAAAACAGACCTACAGTTCCCCAACTGATACCATTCCATATAACATCTTCCCTCCATTATATACAAGCCACACCACCATAGCCTATAAGGTATTTTCAGTGGGGCTTCTCTAGAAGATTTATTGCCTTAACCTACAAGATGGCTTCTGGTCCTCCTAGGACTACATGATCTTCCTTTGCTTTAAATGATTTCCTTATGGACCACATCTAAGTTACTGCAGCAACCAAACATAATGCATTTATTGTACTTAAGGCCGATTCCTTTTATTGAAACACATCCATTGGTCTCCCTTGTAAATAAAACTTTCAAATTACAAAAGCAAGTTTTTAATTTATGCAAAAAAATACTTAAAGGAAACTCTTCTACAGAAGGGGCAGGAAATTTAAAAAATCAAATTTCTTATGTTCTTCACTCTGACATTAACAACAATGACGAGCATACTTTCAACCTCCTGAACAAGGAAGATCCAAAAATGTTATGTCTGTATTCTTTGTGTCATGCCATCCACCTTCTACACTAATGTAAGCCACACCAGTCAGTCTGTGTCTTTCTTTTCCATATAATTTTTATAATTAAAGATAAAATGTGCAATATTTCATAGTCCAATAATTATCAGAATAGCAGAGAGAAATATGGCATGGTTTCATGGAATTTTATTTATTTATTTGTTGAATCCATTAATCCTCTACTGAGGAAAAAGGACAAGCCAAAAATGCTACACATATAATAAAGAACACAAATATAAATAAATATATATATATATATATATATATATATATATATATATATATATTGGTATGGAAAGGATAGAGAGATAGGTTGTGGCTTACCTGTAAGTGAAGTGCGGTGTCGCCATGAGGAACTGAAGGTTGTTCTTCAAATTTTCTGAGGCTCTCAGCCTCCTTCTTCAGGAAAGAGTGTTACACCATTCCGTGCACCGGCCAGCTGCGGACTGCGGAGTTTTGACCGCCGCACGGCCAGTAGCCCATAAACAATCAACACCCCCACCAAGCCACTAACTTTTCCTCTCAGGGGAAGGTTGTGGCATAGGAAAGGTTAGGATACAGATCATTCATACAAAGCATCCCATGTATACATGTATGCTTGAACATACAAATACATATGAACATGCACACACACACACACACACACACACACACACACACACACACGCACGCACACACACACGCACATGTATGCATACTTATACATACATAAGCATGCTCATACATACTCACATGGTCTCGTGAAAGAGGGGATGGTACGTAGGAAGGGCACTAATTACAGGATGTTGAGTCCAGGGCTTTGCCTGGACTGCATGACATGTTGGAAAGATAGTTCCCATAGATGGAGTTCTGCTTCTGATGAATCGGGGGGTAGAGCTTTAAGGATGGTGAGTGTGAAGCATTGGTCGAAATTGTTTATGTTGTGGTTTTTGGCGTGAGCAGCTACTGGGAATTGGATTTTAGATAGTTTGATAATGCTGCGGTGGTTGGCTATACGTTCAGGGAGGGGTCTTTTGGTTTGGCCTATATAGAAGGCAGGGCAGAGTCTGCAGTTAATTTGGTAGATGGTGTGGGAGGAGAGGCAGGTGATATTTTCTTTGATTTTGAATGTTTTTGTGTGATTATGAAAGGTTGTGGTGGGCTGTAAGATAGAGCAAACATGGCATATACATATATATGGGGGAGAGGGGGGGGGAGAATTTACAAAAAATATAATAGAAAAAGATTAAATGAAATTTTTTGTTAAACAAACTAAGCTATATAATTAGCACTATTTAATACATTTAGTGAATCATCTCAATTCAATTACCTACTGAACATTATAGACCTGGAATGGATGGACCATTATATATTTACCATCCCCACCAAATAAAACATATTTGAATTATTACCAGTGAAACTTTGAACAAAGTCATATAGCACTGCCAACCTCAGAAAGTCTCGAGTCATTTCTCTCTTTCAAGAGTTTTTATCAAATGGAATAAGCAAAGAAAAATACCGAGTAAATAAAGCAACATTATGAAGGCTAGAGAAAATTAATAATAATTGGTTAATATTGGTTAGTTTTTCAACTGTCTGGTTTTAAGAAAATATAGGAAGCAAAGCAAATAAATAGATATTGTGTGAAGGTTAGAGGAAGAAGTGAAATATTCATTACTCCCTATTTTCTACCATCTTTCTCCTTCACTAATTTTTTCTTATTTACTTCCGATATTGTCTTAAAACCAGACAATGTAACACCCAACCAACACTAATGAAATATTAAATCAAAACATTGGACAGTGTTGAGTCTTGGTATTTTCTAGAGTATATCCCAAAGATGGAGTTCTGCAAACACAGAAAGGTTGAATTCAATGTGTTATGATTCGTAAAACAATACCCAATAATCACTTAATAGATTTATTCTAAAGTCAATTGACTAAATTTTATAAGTTAGAAATTGTATAATTTTTTAATATGATGCTTAGCAGCTGAATGAAGTTATCTTATTGCAAGCTCATTAATACTTAGGAGTAAGGGGTTTTACCAATGATTTATTGGATAATTTACTTTCTCTTGTTACAATTATTGCAGCACAAAGTCACAAGATATTGAAGTGGCAGCTTACTAATGCATATGTTCTATTTCAGGTTGTTTGAAATGTGTCCAAATATAAAGATTATTGATTTAAAACTATATATATATATATATATATATATATATATATATATAAATAAATTATATTGTAGATTTCTTACAATTAGTGAACAAAAATAAAATATGATTTGTAGAAAAAATTAGAAGAGTTACCTCACATGCCAATCTGTAACTATTTCTTCGGGATTCAAACACTGGAGAAACATATCTGGCTTGTTTTTATGAAAACTCCAAGTAAGAAATGCTGTGTGATAAATGTTCATATCACTTTGGCTGCTTGTATCCTGCAAAGAATCATACACAGTATATAATAATAATATAAATTTTATTAATATGTAATAATACTATCTCAAATGACAATAATTGATGCTCTATAAAGCTTACGAAATCAGGTATGGTGTTCATATATGTGCCCAGAGTTGCAACAGATATGAAGTGCATAAGATCTGCATAGGGTACCATTCCTGTGCAGCAGTGTGGATGAAATAAGGACCCAATATGAAGAAAAGAGCAAGAAATAGTTGCAGATCGCAGTTGGTTGAGAACGGAATCGAAGACATGAACATCAGGAATTGCAATTATGCCATCAGTGATTATGACTAAATCTGAAATAAAGCAGATGTTAAATTAATGTTGATTAAAAAGATATATCAATTGAAGTAATAATGACTATAGAATAAATGTTGAATCCTCATAATTCAACAAAAATATAATAAAAGTTTTCAGAATATAACAAAGTTAAAAATTCTAATACAACAGCAAAAGCTGTATTAATCTTCAAGGAAAAAAGAACATTGTAATATTTTCATATTGCAATTGTTTTATATAATTTGGTACTTCAGTCAGGTGAGAATGCCTAATTATCTAACACTCTGTAATAGACTGCATTTAGTAGGTTAAGGAGTGATCATACTCAGTTTAGACTGAAATGTTCTTAATATTTTTCACTGAAGACAAATTGAGTTTATTGTTTAAAATGTTGAATTCTTATTACTATGGAAAACCTGATCAACAAAATACAAGCAATAACATCCATTGTAACATACTTGTTTATCCACAAACACCTAAACATTCACTACTACTCTTATTCTCTTCATTTCTCAACACAGCATCCACTAAAAACAATAAAATTCTGAAATCAAAAACTACTACAGTGAAATATTCCCATCTACTCCTAAAATATTTACTATATAAGATTATATAATTTATTTTCACCACCACCTTCTTCCATTTAAATTTCAGGCACTGATTGTAATTGTTTTTATTCATCAGTGTGCGTATTGCAGCTACTACAACATTGTCTAATTAAATAAATACGGTTTATTGGCAGTTTTTGGCTTGGGCCATAGATCCAACAATTTCAACCATTGAATAGTGATTTATTTGCAGTTCTACCCACCAATTTTGCTTGGTTTTAACTATTGGTTAAATCTTTTCTACTTATTAATGTGTGCTTAATTCTGTGCTATTTTGAATAAATAATTTTTTTCTTTCAATATTTTTTGATAATTTTAAGGAAGCAATTTTTGGCCCTCTTGCAGATGTTGATTTTAAATGTTACTCCACCATTACAGACACCAGTCTACAGACTAAGGGAGCAGTGCCTTCTGCTAACAAAAAAGATATTTGTGTGTTATTTACTGGTACATTGTGGAATCCATCTACAGTGGACCCTCAGAATTATGAACTTATTCATTGCCGGACTTGATCATAACCCAAATAGTTTGTAAACCGAATATATTTTTTCAGTTGAAATCATGTAACCACAATTTATAAGTTCCTGTCTCATAAACACATAACTTACTTTTTAGCAGAGTCTTCCTAGACCAGAAAACAATTTAAGGATAATTGCCGGTCATTTTCAGAAAAATTTTCTTGTAGTGGTAAATGACATTGTCAGCAAAAATGTTAATCGTTTAATTTACCCAAACTTTTGTTAGGATGGTACTTCTCAATAAATAACTGTATCTTACTCCACTTACTACACGTGTCTTTAATATGAATGCTAGTAGACTCCTCCTTAATCTGCTAATCTTCAGATGAATGCTCCACTTTTAGGTCCTCTGCAAATCAATAAGTTCTTCAGTGATGAGCTCATGAAGGGACATGCAGATTCCAGATATGTGCCTCAATCCTAATAAGTCATAAAAATGCAGTGTTTATGAGAGGAAGAAGAAAAAGTGCTGTAAGTATGCAGGAATTTAAGAACAGCGTGCATTCATAAGTCAAAATTGTGTTTGTAACCGAGGAAAAAATATATCCAAAAGTTGTTTGTAACCCAAAGAGTTCATAATTTTAAGGTTAATAATTTGAGGGTCCACAGTATCTTCATGAACCAATAAGACACAATATATCCCAACCTACCCCACAAGGTATGTTCTCTCACTACATTTGATAAAAAAAAATTATTAATTCACCATGACATACTAACATTTCATATAATTGAAATTTGAGGCTTACTTGATATTCCACTGTCGGGCAAGAATCGAAGAGCTAGCATACCATATCGAAGCATATTGATGAAACCAAGGTCTGGACTCACCATGGGAATATTTTCATGTTGAGGTTGTTTTATATCATTTGGTTCTTCAAAAAGCCCACCCACTAATCCTTCAGATACTGCCTATAAGTGCAAATACATTTTAGATTACAAGCATATAAATCCAAACATTAAATATTATAAAGTTCTGTATTAAACAGATTACAAATTGTGTTAATTTCTTCCTTTTTTAGATATTAATTCACTTGATTGACAGTGTTGCTATTAGATTTTAATCCAATTTAATCTCAAACATATGATTTCTTCTAATGAAAAACAACTTAATTAATTATATCACCATTCTTCAAGAACCTTGTGCAAGTTCCAAATGCAAAATATTTACAATGGTCATGGCACAAAACAAAATTTACTTGTAGTTGCTGACTTTATCACTTAGTGAAGTATTGAAGTCCAGAGTAATTTTTGGACTAATAAATAAATGTTTCTGTAATGTAACTAGAATGAAAATGTAAGCCAAATTTTTGTACTGAAATATTTCTTTTTTAAATAATCTACAAAGTCAGCTTAATTATAGGATCTTCAAATGCATAAAGCAGTAGTAATAGTCGAAGAAACATTCAAAAACACAACATACATTCTATATTCTGCTCGATTATTCAGCTGTTGAGAAATGCATTTGTCAATAACTATGATAGCAATGAACATTCTCAAAGTTGGGCCTTGACAGTTTTCTTTTTAATTTAGAAATAGTGATCCAGCCCCCTTTCCACCACCAAGAAAGACACACTGACAAGCATGAGGTGCTACCAATTACTACAGCACTCTGTACACACAATTAGTCATTTTGACTGGAAAGTATTGGATTCTTGCACTTGCTTTGTACCTGAGGGCATAACATCTTTTAATATGGTCAGTCACAGAAGATAGTGTCAAGAGAAGCTCAGTGTGTAGTGCTACAGAAAAAAAAGTTCTACTGCTCTTTGCCACAGAAACATGCAATCTGGTAAATTTGGTATAAATATGGTGAGTAGTTTAAGTTTGGGTGTCAATCAAGGTGGCCAGACTTTTATATTTAGGAATGTCAGTGTGTTCTCAGTTATCAAATTCAACATCCATATAACTGGAGCATCTTGTGAGATGAATATGGCAAAGGTTGGTATGTCAGCTGTACTGATGATAAAGGTACCAGTTTTTTATGGTTTGCACATGCAGAAACTAAGCTGTGTGTTAATTATTGCATGATGAAGGCACAGACAGGAGAAAAGGAACAGGAAGAACTAACTGGTTGAAATGTTGAAATTCGAAGTCACAAGAATGAAAAAAAATTATGTTGAATATTAACAGTCCATCAGCTACACAAATTGTCAGGAGCTTTACACTAAACATTCATCACTTATTTGTATATATTGGAATGTGGCATTAATATACTTATAGAAAGTTATGAGAAGAATTAATTGCCAATATACAAGAACATATATTGACTAAGTATCTTGAATTACATATTGTATTTGTTATGATGATTCCATAAAGTATTCAGCATATACACAGTTACCTTTACCCTACATTACAGAAACTAACACAAGACAATGTACTAAGGCTTCATAATCATTTTCCCACAAAAACAAAAGTGGTGTTATACAGTCAAAAAATGTGTAATGTAAGTGTTAAATTTATATTTTACCATCCTATGAATTTTTAATGTTAAAACTCATCAACATTTTGTAACAGGTCTGTACATACTTTTACACTTTCTTGTCGATCGTGAGCAATTCCAGAAACCTCTGCAACTACATCTTCTAACTGCTCCAATTGTTGCTTCACTAATTTCAAGAATTTTTCCATGTTACAATTTGTGATTTCCCATCCTTGAACAAGAATCTGAACAAAATAAATAATACAATACAAATTAACTGACAAAAATAAATAAGGATTCAATGTTTTCAAACACAATAACTACACAAAAATTGACCAAAGAAGATAAGTACTTCAAATCATGATAATCTACTTGTAATTTTACAAACTTCAATTTGAATCCATCCATTCTGGCACATCTACCATGGAACCAATTAGTGTGAATAAATTAAATTGGCAATTTGGTTTCAAAAAACAGAGACAAGAAAAATTCTAGAAAAGCTAGAACAACAGCACAGTTGGTATTAACATATACCATAAAATTTCTTGCCCACCAAACACTTCAAGATTGTCCTCAATTCGTCATCAGAAACTACTACTTACTCAATGAGCACCCGAATGGCTCTCTCTCCTATGCCGAATATTCTTCAGACAATTAGAACAGAATTTTTTCAATTACTACTAGTTAAATCATAACCTAGTTCCAGCACATAGATGGCCATGGATCAGAATCCTGTCCAAAATCTTTCAAAACCTTAATACCAAAATATCCAGTCAGGTTTATATGGAAACACCTGCCCCCATCACCACCACCATTATCACCTTGATGTGAACATAAAACATATGTACCAAATTATTAAAATGACAACAACCCACTTTAATATATCACTCTAGTCAAATGTTTCCTCCTACACAGAATAGTCATACATGAAGCCCATATTTGCTCAACTTGGAATAGTTTGCCAGCTACACCAATGTAATACAAAATGGATTTTATAGCTATGAGAGATTAAACAGAACATTTTGTAAAAATACATTTTCATACTTAACTTATTATATATTACTTATTAAATTTGCATTACCTGCTGAGCTGGTGTTGTAAAAAATGGTGTATGTGCTATGACAGTAACATATATCTGAGGATCAAAGGTTGCACATGACCCAGGTATTTTAAACTGAAATAACCAATATATTTATTATGCATACATAATTCACATACAAATAAATTGTAATATTATAAGCACACAAGTAACTTTATTTTATTTTTTTAATATTTTAATCTGACTATGATCTAAATCGAAAGGCCAATATGTGCCAGGAAAAATACATTCACTAAAATCAGAAATCAGATGTAACTGGTATCAATAAAAGTGTGTCATTATGACCTGTTATCAAGAAACTAAATGTTTCTTTCTCACTCACTGTCTCTAACCTCCTAGTTTGCTAGTTCTAAAGTCAATCAGTGGGAGAGATATCCTGTCACATTAAAACAATATACATTCTCCAGTAAAGACTTAAATAAGTTCCATGCATAGCTGAGAAACAATTAATCAGCAAGATTTAAACATACAATTATTTCTGAGCAGTTTTACCTGTTAGTCTGATGTTATAAAAAAAGCCTAGATTTTCAACAACTTCTGAATGGCAGTCTCTAGCAAATTACTTTGAACTACTGGGAAGTTTTAACACAAGAGAGTGTAGTTTCCCTTTAGCAAACAGTTGTGAAAAACATTTCCACAATCGAGAATAAACAAGTAGACTTTGACATTATATACATTGGAATAATAACTATTTTTCACATCCAATCATTTTAGCAGATGGGATAAAAATGAACAAAACAATTATTGATACTTAATCAACAATACTGGATGTATTATTCACAGTTTTACATAATGAGGTAACAGAATGACGCTTTAAACAGTTTTAAAAATATGTTTATACAAGTATATCTAAGCAACTAAAGCCAAACAGTACTCACAGAATGAACTAAGCCTTCCAAACTATGCCTCAGTGCAAGAAACATTTCATCAATCATGACTTCGCCTCTCTGAATGTCCTGAAAAAAATTACAGCAATCACAATGAGACCTCATACAATAAGTTCTTTATTACATTAATATTTATTAAATTAATTATTGCACAATAATGAGTTATTAATTTAAAATTTGTTTAATATTTCATGTTTTATTTATTATTAATAATGAATTATTTTCTAAACAACAAATGCTTACCACAGCTGACAGAGATGGACTCACATCCAAACAATATACAATACGATATTTATGGGACAAATAAAAAATTGAAGTATTGGAAGTAACAAGATATTTGCATTTAAGACTTGCTTCATAGTTCCATCCAACTGGTTGTTCCAGTGGTATTACTGATACCACAGTTAACTCTTCTGAACAATTATCCTGGAATGTTTAAAAATAAACAAAACCATAAACGTCATTAAATCCACAGTATAACAATTATTCCCTGTTACTACTGAAATAAGTTAACAAATGTTTTAAAAGAAAGCTATTGCCAATAGGATTATGAATACTTTATATATCCTATAGGAGACCAAGACCTCCAAAATTTTCAAGACCTTCTTACTGGTGAACAATGCTGAACTTCAATTTCAGGTACGCCACCACATTTTTCTCTTTCCTTTCATACCAATAATTTTTATATTTATTTACTTTTTCGGAGGCTCTCAGCCTTCTTCTTCAGGAAGGAGTGTTACACCATTTCATGCACAGGCCAGCTGTGGACTGCTGTATACTACATACAATATCAGCAGTTGTCCTCGGCCCATTTGTTTGCATACCATGAAGTGGGAGATTTGAAATTGATTTGATCTTCAAACTTATTTTGAATTGATATGGTACATTTCTGCACATGGGTTCCTTATCATAACTTTATCTACTAAGTCCCATCTACAACCACTTGATGTCTGTAATAGGAATTCTGAAACACCCTGTATATAAATCAAATAAGGAAATGTGACAAAGTCAAATTAATTAACTCATTTGTATAGATAGAGTAACAGAGAGCAGCTGGCTTATCTTAAATCAACAGTTGGGCCAGGCTGGGAAGAAATACAATTTTAAATTTTTGAGGACCTGAGCCCCCATATCAGAAAATAAGTTCTTAACATCAAGCCACACACATGCTTACTTTGGACCAATTATCTAAATAACTAAGCTTCAAGGCAACCAAATTACTGGGAGTTATTGATGCGCCAACATCTCATTCCAATATCTCTTTCATCTGAGAATTCTAGACCGTTAGCTGGTCGTTAAGCCCTAATGCAACTCAAGTACCAGAAAAACTTCACAGAATATATTCAATAAAATATGTAAAATTTAATTTATCTTCAGATGTGAAATAACACATTCTCTTTTTCCTGGTTCGCATATTTTTTTGTACATATTATGTAAAAAGAAGTGTGAAATACATGGTTGAGTCACATATAAATGTAACATTACACTTTATTATAATTAATTAACTATATTTATTACTTATTGATTAAATCAGTAATTATATAATACAATAGGTACTTAAAGCAACCACAACGGAACTAACTTTTATAACGTATTTTGCTAATACTAAATGGAAAATGCCATTTAAACAAACTAAAAACATAGGATAATTTATGTATCATACGAGAACATGTTCATGACTGTCAATGTTGTTAAGTTCAAGATTGTATTCTACAATAATGTGAAACATCTAGTAACTTACTAAATTGCATCTGTCAACAAACGTAATAGTTTTGTTAAGGTTTTCCAACAACCAAATAACCCTTGAGTTGCGTGAAACATGATACTCTTTCTTCATCATCAAATAAACACATCCTGCTTCCAATACATCAATAGCCTGAAAGATTAATTTTTTATTAATTGTATGTTTCGATTAGATGTATGTATATAGAATTGTTCGATAGGGCTTGCAAAATTAGATTAAACTCGATCTACCTCCATATCTCCATAAAATCTGTCTTCAGAGTTTGACATTTTTCTTATCACCAGTAAATTTTAAGATAGTGCTTAAATAAGGTTTACAAAATAGACAAACGCATCGAAAGAAAGGCAAGATTGTGTGACAGAATAACATATTATACACTATTATTGATGAATTAGGGTAAATTATTCTGACAAATTGCACTTTGATCCATAATTTCATTAAGTGGCGCGTTGTCTGCTTTGATGTTGGTACAGAAATGTTATTTACTACTTTCTGATTGGTCAAGTCAAAGAATTCGTTCTAGGATATATCTCACACTGTTAAAGTGATTAAAGTTTCATAACAACTATTGAATTGATAAATCTTATAAGTCTTATAGTTCCTCACCACACGAAAACAATGAATAATTTCCAATAAAACTGCATACTTAAATGATAATTATAAATATAACAGTCAATAATAATAATAATGTTTTTAATTCCATAGATTGTAGATACAATATATTATTATACATTGTATATTTATTTCCATTAATTTTGCTTAAGCTAATAACATATTAACAAGAATAAATAAATAACTAAATACAAAACTAATAGCTTACAATTTATTAATACTAGTATACACTCTAATTATTTTCATAAATAATCTTTCACGTGTGGCTCTTATCAAAGCTTATTTTAAATTGAGATACCAACAATTTTCTCATTTGTATCAGTTAAATCATAGCTAGCGGTTTTAAAATTTTAGACGAACTCCTTTTCAAATTCCTCCCCCGAATATTCAAATTGCCCCTCTTGTGGGGCGTGCGCCCCACGTTGGGAAACAATGGTAGATCATATCCGTGGCACTGTTGGGAAAAATGGTAGATCATATCTGTGACACTAGCATATCTTTTTCTAACTAAAATATATCAAATATATCTATAAATTTAACAACTTATTAAACTTTAATTATCTTATAGATCAACAATTCACTTATCATTTAATTTAACACAGAATTTGGATCACAATCAGATAAGTATAATGATGTATCGTCAGCAAAATGATGTATACTGCAGTTTTTGATGTACCTCGGGAGATCATTTATGTACAAAATAAATTAAGAGGATCCAACGTTCTTGCTTTGGCCACACTTACTTACCAATATATCTCTGTCTATTGTTTCAAATGCATGTTTTAGATCCAAAAACACTGCTACAGTTACATTCTCGCTCTCCCCCCCCCCCTCCTCTCACTCTCTCTCTCTCTGTTCTACCACAGACTGAACTGCAGATTCAGTAGAATGTTGTTCTCTAAATCCTGATTGACAATTACTTAAAATTATAATCAACTAGCTTCTTAATTTCAGTGAACAAAATGGACTCCATCACTTTTTCTAACACCGGTAACAAATTTGTATGGCGCGTATCGAAATGGTTTATAGTGTTTGGAACCTTTTTGATAGGAACAACACACGAAACGTTTAACAAATCTGGCAGTTTTTCAAATTCAAAAGACTTATTTATCATTCCCTATTATAGGTCACAAACATTTTAACAACTGTCTAGACAATAATCCCTCACCTGCAGAATTTATTATATTTCACTTATTGCAGTTTCACTCTCTCTAAAGATGCTGAAATCTGTTATACACGCTGGAACTGACAACACCAACTCTTCCACACTCTTTTGATAATATGTGTTCAGCTTCTGTACCATATCTGCAGAATCATTTACAACTTCAGCCCCAAAGCGAAATTTATTGAACTGTATCCTGTCGACTGAAATCAGGCTTTTTAATGCCCTCCACATTCGGCTTAAGTCGTCCACATTTCTATTTATGATCTGTTCGGCATTCTTCCTCTATTGACTTCTAATTACAGATACACATTTATTCTCTTGTAAATTTCCCAAGCATCAGTGACTTCACTAGACACAACATCCTTTATTGAGCAATAGTTTAAACCTCTGAAAGAACTGGTCTCTTGCTGTTCTGCTAGCTCTCACCTGTATATTGAACCGTGTAACACATCTCTTAACAGGCATCATACGGTATTCCATCTTTGCAGCTGCCATCGCATTGGCGGCCCACGACATGAATTTGCAGTACAGAAGTTCAACATCTATAATTTCGAAACAGGATGGCCTGATATCTTCTAAGATTTCGACAAGGTGATCTTACTTAAATTTTCTTCATATTGTAATGCTTACTTGCGTACCTGTAGTGGCCAAAACTTTCAATATGTTGTGATCTGAAATTTTAGGAGTGTCCAGTACTTCACAACTATCAGTTTTCTGGTTTCTAAGTACCAGGTCAAAGCAAGATTTGGACGTTCTGGTTGTTCTAGTTGCCCCGGTTACTATTTGCTTCAATCCAAAATCACACAACATTCTATGTATGAGAATTTGGGTAAGATGAAAATGTATTTTTAATTTATTTTCGAATGACCAATGCCTCACCTGACGTATTACATGAAAAATTCTAGGATCCTCTTCAGTGCCCAAACACTCACTTTACAAATTGTATATTTTTTAAATTTATTTGACAAAACTTTTATCATAAAATTATTTGAGGGTTAAATATAGTTATAGTACTTACATATTTTAAATATGGTAGGATGTTAATTCGGTTAATCCAGCAATTAACGTAAATTTTGCATAGGGATTGAATACAAACAACCGATATGCTGGACATAACTTTAACGTAAATATAAATATATGATATGTTTATGTGCGGAGAATTAAAAAATATGATTCTTCCCACCATAGCTGACACAAGGACGTCAATGTTGTCACAGAAACATGGATGTTTACCTGGATGTACGTAACTCATCTCCGACCGTTTTTTCTCCGTCGCTGGATAATATGCAAGGAGCCATAAGCTTCTTCAGTTGATTAAACGAATGTCTCCGTTCGTTTTTTCTCCGGATGGACGAATCCGGAAACGGATAGTATGAAAGGGGTCTGTTTTGAAAAATAATAATAAAAAACATAGCCTAATACATACAAAACAAGTGATGACTGTTAGAACTTGGAACTATTTGTATGTATTTACAGCAATCTAATTTAATTACGAAAAGGAATACGAGGGCGAGAGCATCGAGAGATGAAAGCACAAAATACATTGAAATACATTGCAGACAACAACAATATATATATATATATATATATATATATATATAGTTAACGGTTGGTAAAATAATTTTATAAATGATGTTATCGGGTTATCCTTTTTTAAAAAAATTCATTTGCCCATTTCATTTCGGGAAACAGTAGGGGGCGCGAATAATTCAGTTGTCCCCGGGCTCTGAAAACCCTACCTACGCCTCTGCTGATAGCTCATTACCAAGTCTCTTGCTTTATCAATTTTACAACATAATCCTACTTCATTGAAACACATTATTGATAGGCACGCCTTTGGTGCAGGATTAGTACCACTCCCTTCCCACTAAGAAATTGCTATATATTAATCTGAGCCGTTCTGTGCAGCACTCTATTGACTTTTCTAGGTAACAGGGACGGTCTCTATTACAAATGGAATGTTTAGTATCAAGCTTTAAAATAAATTTCGTATTTACACTTAAACTATTGCCACAGCCTAATATTCCTCTTTACAACTCTTAGTTCTTCTCCAAATCAAACAATGGAACATCCAAACAACGTTATGTCCGTATTCATCCGTCATAAAATTAAAGATACAAATTGCTGGACATGTTTTAAACGTTAGTATAAGGTGGAAATAGTTCTGATAGTATATTATTGATTAAAACATATCTAGCAATTTGGATTTTCAATTATATGACAATAATGAAAACAGGCATAATATTGTTAGGATCTTCCATTGTTTGTTTTGGAGAATAATTAAGAGTTGTAAAGAAAAATAAGGGGCGAAGTTAATTAAATGAGAGAAATGTAAGCGTTACGGACTCACGAATCATGTTCTTATTGATAAAATGTATTGTACCACTTAAATATAACAGCGTTGGATTTCATGAAAATTTTATCATAATCATATCAGATAAGGAAGAATGTATCAGTAGCAGTAACAGTATGATTTTTTGATAAAATAGATTATGAATAACTCAAGCTGTCTTAATACTAGATATTACCTTTACATACACGAATTTTTAATTTCCCTGTCAGCAGAGTAGAAACAGTAATCTTTCAGGTCCGTTTTAAATATCAATATAATTAATTTAATAATAATTTTATAAAGGAAGGAACTATTTCTATAATTGAATGTTTTGATTTAATTATTATAAAGATATATAAATTCCTACTACAACTGCATGTTTCGAAGTACGAAATAATCTTCAACAAAAATATTTAACGTATCATTTGATTTTGATAATTGTTTGAAAGGGATCTGAAAAGGTGGTTTTATTGGTTTGATATTAAATTATAGTTGTTGTATATATAACCATAAACATTCATTTCGAAAATTACCCAGAAATTTACAGCTATTTACTGTAATACGTTTTTCTATGGTTTCATCTTATGTGGACTTTCGCATCGTATATAGCGAAAAATTATCAGAAGTAATTTTTCAGTGTTTTATTTTGTATTGATCTTTAAAAATTTTCTGCACATAAAAGAATATTAGTGTTATCAGCAAATAGAGAAGTGTTCAAGTTTAGGGAAAGCCTTTTATATATATTATAAATATCAAGAACCGATTAATTGCAAACCATATTTTAAATTCATGGATGAAAATATACCTTTTCTGGAAATAAGAAAACACCAGACACTATATCTTTATCTATAAGTAGACTTAAATCTAAGTTTATAACATAATATGTAGTTTGTAGAGTCGTAAATTTCTTTCCTAATTCATATTGAGAAAGTGTTAGGAATTTATATTTCTTTACGAAATTAATAATTCCTTTATACAAGACCCAGAGAATTTTAAAAAATATTTAAAGCAATGATATGGGCCTCCTGTGAATAAATAACATCTGTCACTTGGGTAGTGGAATGACTTTGTCGTTTACCGGGCGTGGTTCATCGAATTAATGTAGTGTATAATCTACTCCTAGTGGTGATTTATAGTATATAAAAATGGAAAATATATTACAGTCTAAAAACATAAGCAATGAAGAATACAGACTGCGATTCAATACAAAGAGATGGATATTCAAACCAAACTTTCTTAAGTATTCTACTCGTTCACGTAAACATGGAATTTCGCATAGCGTCGAGATGAAGCATAGGTTTCATTGTTGTTCAAGAATTATCCAAATGGCCAGATTACTCAAATTGTATCCTTTAAATTCGTATTTTATTCTATGTGTTACAAAATTACAAAGGGCGCAACTATATATATATATATATATACATACATACCACGAAAATATATAAGGCTTAAATTTTAAATATAGTAAACGCAACAGGAAAAAAAATTCTCTCAAACAAAATTCGTTGAATTACAGATGGTTGCAATTGCTAACGTTTCCAAGAACAAGAAATTTTTGGATTGCGCAGTGGTACAGTTGACACGTGAAAACGTGGGGAATTCCCCGTAATTCGAAGAAATTGTACTAGTATTAGTAATTTCGACTGTCCGTATCTATCTGAATATACGTGTGTCCCCGCACTAAATTATTTCACTGTTATTTTGTACGTATACTTTGCTTAAAACATAAATGGTAACCAATTTCTCGGTTACTCGTCTGGTTATAGTTTAGATATTCAACTGCCTATATTTTATGAGATTTATTTTTATCATACTTGTTCATATACATCATTTGCTTAAAACATGTTTTATCTGTTTTCGTGTTTTGTATATATTCTTTACGTTAGTTATCATTCATTTTATTATTATTTAATATATCCTCTATGTTTTAATAATTAGATCTATTTATTATGCACATAACTAAAAATCCCGTGAACTGTGATTACTGAGCTACTTAATACATTACTAAGTTAACAATTTTTTTTTGTGGATCCCAAATATTTTTAATGTAACCTTTATTCATTATTTCAAGGCGTGAACTATTAAAATAGACTGCATACTTCCCATTTATTTATATGAAATATTTTTTATAGATGAAGTAAAAAGCTAATATACCTTTTTAATATCAACCATCATAAACCAATTATTCCAAGAATTGCAATTCAAATGTGGTGACAGAGTGGTTAGTTGATTGGTGATAAGGAAGATCTGATAAGGCAAGTTTTCAGACTTATTTTTTGAAAAACTGTTAAATCTTTCTTTCCTTTTGTTATTGTTTTACAAAATTTATGTTGGTTACTTACCTTACCTGTTGATTCTCATGTTTGCCAAACCTAAATTAAATTGTCACTATTTGCCTTCCCAATAAAGACACAAATGATGTTTTGAAATCTATTATGTCTTTATCAATTGATTCAGTTCTGTAATTTTTAATTAAAGGAATGATTTAATATATATTATTAATTCAAAATAATCATCCATTATACAGTTGTTTCATTTTAACACATTCTTTTAAATTAATTATTGTGAACTGTATTAAGTATACTTTTCTTAAAGTAATAGTATCTACAATTAAATGTCCTGAATGATACACCTTACATTCATTAAAGGCTTCAACTTTGTATATTTCTTTATTCGTTCACCCCACACACACGTATAGACCCTACATAGAACTATAATGAATTAATTTGAGCTTTCAATTCCCTATATGCAACTATAATGTATTATTTTGAAATTTCAATTCCCTACATGCAATTATAATGAATTATTTTGAGCTTTCAATTCCAAACATCAATTGATTGTTATATAGTAAAGAATACTATTTTCTGTGTTTGTTGTAGCTTGATAATAAATTATTATTACACTACCATTATTTATTTATATACACAGGAAAGTAGCCACTGTATTTTGCCACATCTTAATGCTAATCACCGGATAGACAAAGATAACATTAAAATTATAAATAAATGTGAAAATGTACACAAATGCAAAATATGAAAAGGTATCCATATTTGTAAAACTGAAATAAAGTTTTCACTGCTCACAAATTTAGTGGACTTCAATCATTTTAAACAGAGATTATCAACAATAGCAGTAGCATGGTTATTATATAAACAACTAATTAGCACACGTACATAGTTTTTTCCACCAAGAGCTTTTTTTAACATAATGAAGGCAGCTAACACCTTAGATAATTCATAGTTATGTATTGTCAAATGTTATCAAGCTCATTATTAATAATATGTACATAAAAGGTCGAAACAGGCGTACATATAAATTGTCAAGACAATTTTTCTTTGTACAACGTGATATGAAGTATTTATCAAATTATTTTTATTTTATCTTACAGATATTAAATAAAAACAAATACGTTGTGACGATACAAGTGGCTATTTTCCTTGTATATGAAATTAAATTTATTACAAAAACATAGAGAATAGTGAAGTAATACTAGAAAAGCATTAAATACAAAATGTGATGTTATTATTAGTATATATATATATATATATATAATGTATGTGTATTAGAGTTGTATTTAAAAATTATATGTAATCAATTTTGCTTAAGTTGTATGACATATTTCCATAATCTGTGTTTGAAATTTTGTGTATGCTGTTGAGAAATGAAAAGTTGAGTGATTCAAAATGAGGCAGTTCCAATGTTTTGAACAGTAAAAAACTGTCTTCCGGGGTAAAGTGGTTAAGAAACAAAGCTAGGCACATGAGTCCGAAGACGACTTATCGAAATATAACTGCTAAATTCAATGTATTCCACAAAGTCTGACATTTCAGCATTAGCAATTGTCAAGTTTAAAGATTACATTTATAGAGTTTAGGGTGTAAGTGATAGGCTATGTGCATAAACTGTACAGACATTAGAGTTTAAAAACAAAAAATGGACCAAACTATTTTGTTTGGTTAGTTTTACTTTAATTGTATTTAAAATTAATATCGATTCATTCAAAAGTGTTAAAATTTATCGTCATCCGTAATTTCTGTGTATGGCGTCCAGTTTTTAACTTCTTACGAGTGCTTCTACCGGTCAACAGATGGTGCTGACGTTCTGTGCTTTTCTGTAATTTGAAGATGTTGAGTATTTCTCTCCGACCTTCGGGTTTCGGGTTGATGCGTTGACAAAATACTACGGCTGAGGCATTTGAAGAAGATGCAAGCATTTAACCTTCAGGTTTCCTTTCAGGATAGCATAACTGATGTACAATATTCAAGGACAAATTTCTGTACATATGTAAGTATCTTGTAATAACTTTTTCCATTTATCTTAAACAATGAGAAATGTGACTAAGTAATTTAATTACTTTAAATAACTTATATTTAAATATTTAATTTATTTAATATTTAATAAATAAGATTTTATGGTGAAAGGTTACGACATTCCTAAAAAATGATCAGAATATTATCTATATATTTAGTATACTTTACAGTTTAGATTCTGATGACGATAAGTAAAATTGTGTTATTCCAGATTTTAGACCCGAAGATGAATCTGATAGCCGACCTCGTGTGGTGTAGTGGTCAACGTCAATGCGTCGAATCACAAGGCTTCCGGGTTCGAATCCCTGCATGGGCATGGATGTTTGTGCTCGTTCTGGTCACAAAAACTAGGGATAAGACTGAGGGAAAAATCAACACACTAACCACGTGGTCCAGAATGAGTTACGTAAAATGATAGGCTGGCCATCCGCTCGGTAGGCCAAGGCCCTCAATGGACTGTCGAGTCATCAGAAAAAACTACGTCGACGTTTGTCTTTGGGCTTAACCTATGCGAGAATCTGTTCACAATTAAACAATGTTTAGAAATTAATTTAGATAGAATAAAAAATAATTCACAGCTGTTCTGTGCAATTAGTTTTTGATCGTGATGACCACTGACACCTATACAAAATTCTGATTCATCGTAGGGAATATCATGTGAAGTGTTTCGAATATAATATTAAGAAAACAATTGATTCAATAAAAAACGGTGAAATAGTTTCGCATTCCTAAAAGAAAGTAAAATAACCTGGGTACAAAAGCGAAGCAATGCAAGTACGGACTGGAATTGATTACAAAATACATTGAGTTCAGAGATCTAAGCTTCACAAAAATACAGACGAAGAAGTCGTAGTGAACCGGCATCCAATTTCTCCATCCACTCCAGTCTCATAAACTGAAATCCGTTGTTACTCAAGATTCTCTTTGGTTTGCCCACCTCGGCGTAAAGCCTCCGGAATGGACAGTACACAAACCCTTTATTGACTTGGGTCTCTTCAGGAACAGTAAATCATCATGCAACAGAAACTTTCCTTTGATCGTCTTAACTACCCATACTCGTTGTCTCCATCAAGCACCACCTTATGCGTGAACGTACATCTATCATTTACCATTCCAAGTTAACATAGCCTTGCAATTACGTCCGTGCCCTCACTTACATGTGGGTTATGGTCTTCATCTGTCCCCCATTCAACAGCTGCCAGTCCACGTAATTTTTTCGGGGAAGTCTCTTATTCACGATTTACAAAGCTAGTGAAATAGTGACAAACATCCAAGTTTTCTGATCAGAGGTATTCGCAATGTTAATGTGATTGCACCGGTTTATGCAAACCTAGTACATTTTTTAAATACACCAATCAATTAGGTAACTTTGTATTGTTGTCACAGAAACAACAGTATTGTAAAGAAGAAAAAGTTCTCGGGTTTCCAGGTACAACAGGGATTAACACTCGACGTTCCGATTGTTGGTTGTCGAAATTTCGCGTTTTATTCACTGTTGTATACCAGCGGAAACCTGAAAACTTTTTCTACAAACAAGTACACTGGGAAAGACTTCTGTCTTTAAATATTATTAAGTTTCTTGTAAATGTTTTTGACACTGATTAAGAAGCAGTGGTATGTAAGCCAATATATTTGATCATTTTATGTTCTAACTTAAAATGACAACCTTATGTGGCTATGTAACTGTTTCGCTTGCTCACTCCGGGTCCACGAATTTTTGACCCTGCATTAGGGTCATTTAGGTCTACTTTGTAGACGGCAAGAGTTGCTCTTCCCCACGTTTCGAAGATCGCAGAGGAGACTTTCTTTGCACTTCTCCATATTTGGATCGAGGAAGCGGGTTGAACTGTTTAAGACTGATCTGTAACTGTATTCGCCATTCTCAAATTTATGTGCTCTTTATTGTTAGGATATAAATTCTTGTATTCCTATTTACGCCAATTTCTACACTGACGCTTGGACTAAAAAATCACACTCTTTACGGTCGCCTACACAATATGCTATGACGACTGACTTTACTGCCAATAGAGTTCCTGACACACTATATATATATATATATATATATATATATAATTATAAATATATAAATAACAAGAAAATGTTTCGAGTTAGGTGTACTATTCGAAATTTACAGAAATTCAGAATTTTTTAATATTTCTTTAATTCTTCAAAACTTTTTTTTTAGTTTGAAAATATTCCAGAATTCCCCCTTAATTTTTTGGGGGGGTTTGTACCGTTGATATTCGTTCTCTCACTTTTGTTCATACTAGAAAATGGTCTGTGTTACAATTTTGGCCCCTATAATTTCTTACATCTATTACAGATGAGAAATTCTGTGTTGTTACCAAAATATGATCATTCTGGTTTACTTTCGTACTACCGAGTATTTTCCAAGTTGCTAAATTAATTTATTTATGGGGAAACATCGTTCTTTTGATAAACATCCTATATCTAGTGTCAAACTGAGGCAGGAGATCACTATTTATTCATATCATGCAATGTAAATGGGCCTGCCATTTCTCTTTGATCTTCATATTTTTGCGTTAAAATCACCAAGAATGATAACGATATCATATCTGCATGTTCCCTCACAGATTTCATCGAGTTGTCATGAAATTCCTCATTTTCTATTTCTTCTTTCTCTTCTGTTTGGGCATGTGCTGATATTATTGTTATACTCCTAAATCTTCCTTTCATTCTAATTTTATCTATTCTATCATTAATAGTTTCATATTCCAATATACTTCTTATTTATCAAAAACATATTTTCCCAACGATCCTGTTCTTTCTTTTGGTCCGCTATATATCATAGTGTATTCTGGCTTATCTATCCTTCCTGCTCCTTGCCAGAAAATTTATTGTTAAGTCAAAATATCTATTTTATGTTTTATCATTCCAACAGATATTTTCTTTATTTTCCCTGGTTGTTTTATTATTCTAACTTTCCAGGTTGCCATAATCAAATCTTTATTTCGGTCCTTGTTCTCAACATGAGAAGCACCAATCCGAGGCTCATTGTTAGGTTTCTGAACTAGACAGTATTTACAGGATTTGGCAGTCACCCCCTTGCCTAACCGCCAACCATAGGACCAGGGTATGTCATTTAGTCTGGTTATTCTCTCAAGATAAGTAAGGCTCTTGATATCATTAGAACACACAAACGCCATCGCCACGATAAGGCAAATATATCATTGATAGGGTATTCCTGACAATTTTTGCATTTTATTTGTTCTGTAATAGGCGGGATTCCGTTTTTTTCCATGATAGGCTGCCACATGAGTTGTCATGTTTTCCTCCTATCAAATGGCTTGCCGTCGGCATATCTTATAGATAATGGGGGCCGCGCTTTTAATAGAATATAATGTGAACACATTCAACTGTTACAATCTGCATATTAAATTGTTTATTAATATTTTTAGGCATATTAGTTGCGCTTTAGGCCAAGTTAATTTGATTACTCTCCAAATTTATTTATTTCAATTCTTTACTTGAGGTTTACGGGTAGTTTCAATTATAGATCCTCTCTCTTAATGTTTATCTTTTGTTATTCTTCATCTACATAATATATATTAACTGATTCATTTTTCTTGTTTAACGAAACAACAACTTAATATCGAATAAATAAATAAATGTATAAATTGCCGAAGGGGGCAGAAAGCCCTATAACGACTCCGGGTAAATAACTTGGATAAAATACTTTATTATTATTATTTTCCTTGTTAAACATCGACTATGTTACCAGCGATTAATCGGTAGTGTTTCTTGCTGTCTTCTATTCAATTGTAATCTGTACTTTGTTTTCTTGATCATCTTTGTTTTGATGTTACACATAGTTTCGTAATGTGAGATGTTTTGCATTTACTTTCTCATAAAAACGTTAAATCCTTGCTGGCATAATTTATGGAAAATATAACTTAAGTTTTTAATAACATCTAGTGCTTCACTTGTGTGTCAAGTTACAATGGCTGATGAAAAGTGGTATTTTACGAAAGAGCAACTTGCTAATACTCCAAGTCGCAAATGTGGATATGATGTAGACAAAGAGTTATCGTATAGACAACAAGCTGCAAACTTTATCCAAGACATGGGCCAGCGACTTTTGGTGTATCCTTTTGATCTTAATTCAAAAGTTTCTGTTAATGCGAAATTCCCCTTATCACGAACGTGTGTGAAATTGTTTGGTTATACAATTTTATGTATATATTGGACTTCCTTTGGCATGTAATTTTTAATGACACTTATTTAAAATCGGTGCATACTATGGGTATTGATGTTTATTGTAATACATTTTAAATTAATTTCATGCAATATTATGTTTAAATAAATTTGATCTGATAGCGGAAGTAATGAATACTAACGTTAATTTCTTTTCTGATATTGGTAGGATTATTTGAATTAACAGGATCAATTGTAAAAATGCACTTTGAACCCATTTAGAATATATTCCACATAAGCCTTGGATTGTGAGCTGGTTTACATAGTTGAGAACTTGTGTGGGGATATATTGTCATATATAATTCAGTGTAGTTACTACAACATGCTTTATTCTTCATTAAATTTCTCCCCCAGCATGTGTAAAGAGCACTTGTCCATATCAGATAATTCTGTAGTGTTATCAGAGTATGTATAGCTTCTGATCATGTGCATACTGTTTTTCTTTTTCTAGTGGTAAATAATAGAATGATAGATGATAATATGCATGTAGTGAATAGTTATTGCATTAATCATTTACATAATTTTATTGTAATTTTACTAAATTTAGAATCATTTATACAATTCTATAAATCTTTCATCTATCATGTAATGTATTTAGTTAGCATCTAATAAAATGTTGAAGGTAACCTGTTGGGATTACTATAGGTACAATATATTTTTGTTAAAGTGTGTGCAATAATTGATATGTAAAAGTGCATTGCTATGTGTGATGTTTCTCTCATATTAAAAGTCTTCAGATTTTCCTTAATAGCTACTCCAGGACACAATTGTGTATAAATACTGCTATTGTTTACATGCACAGATTCTATGTGTTTCACTCTTTCACTCACTTTCACCGCAATGCTATTGCTGCTGCTTCATTGTTCTTGGCAGCAAAAGTTGAAGAACAACCTAGAAAACTTGAACATGTTATAAAAGTTGCACATATGTGCTTACATCGAGAACATCAGCAACACCCATTGGATACAAAGTCTGAGGTAAGGTTTTTTCTTTTAATTTAGTGCCAGTTCATTTCATGCTTTACTGGTACAACAACTTGTAAAGTTTACTAATCCTAACAGTAGCTATATTAACAAATTGTGTTGCTAGATTTAAAGAAACAAGTTTTAAAGGATACAATACTAATGAATAAGAAAGATAGCCAATTCAGAAAAATAAGTGATAATATAAATACCACACAATGTTTCTGGGATCCTTGTCCTTTTCGTCAGGTGCGAAGAAGAGCCTCCCATTACTAATTATATGGTATAGAGTGATACCTGTTTCATATGCATTTGAATGGGTACACACAGAGGTGATAAAAGGGGAAAACGGATCACTTGTATTTGAGTCAGGAAATATTTAACATCTATGAATAATGCTGTCAGGGTCTCATTTACCAAGCGATTATTTACTGCTAAAATGCCTTTTTTATTATTAGAATGGACAATTTACACTTAAATATTATCTATGTTGGGAACCATTATATGCATTTAACACAGTTGTAAAGCTCCATCATAATGTGTTTGATATCTTTATCTAATTAACTTTACAATTTTATATTTTCTTTAGAATTATTATCTACAAAAGTGTATATTTTAAATAAACTAAGTATAATATCATAATCAAGAAAATTGATAAGGGTAGGAAAGAATGAGAGGGATTAACATAGTGTCTGAGATTAAAGATACTGAAAATATAGTTCCTATTTTTTGTGGAATTTCTTAAGGCTTCTGAAGTTACTTGTCTTCACAGTCTATATAATGCCCTAGAATTATATTTTCTGTAATAGTTTAGTTCAGGTATTTGAGTAAATCTGTTATATCTAATATTCTTTAAAACATAATATCTGGTATCAATTAGGACAAGATTCAAAAGTTTTTTCTCTTATGAAAGGACATAAACACATTTTACCAATTGCAGATTATTTAGTTGTTGTAACAAAGTCTCTGTTGCTCCAGTATTGTATAAATAATTAGTTTTGATTATATTGTCCTTAATGAATATATATTTTTTAATATATATGAATAACTTGCATAAGTATTAACCTATCCTTGTGGTAAGTAATGCTTTATATTTCTAGCAATACATGGAACAAGCTCATGATCTTGTTTTCAATGAAAATGTTTTGCTACAAACTCTTGGATTTGATGTAGCTATTGACCACCCACATACTCACGTGGTTAGATGTTGCCATATGGTTCGAGGTATGTAAAATAAATTAATTGTAAAAAAAAGTATCTTAGAATAAATGACATATTTTGCATTCTGTTTTCAAATATTTTGTTTTGTAAACATTTGTTACCCTTTTCCTAACCAAAGTAGCATACAGATAATTTGTCATTTTCTTTTGCTTGTATTATATATTTTAAATTTCACAATCTTCTTGTTTTGAACCTTCAAATATTGCAGTCCATTTTTTGTCCATATGTTTTTACAAAGTCATATTTGAATAGAAAGATGCCCTGTCAAAGCTATTATCGGTAATTTTTGTGATTTATAGTGAGGAAACAACACAATGATTTGAAAATGTAGAATGAGTATCATAGAATATGTATAGATAAGGAACTTGTAAGTTTCGAACTGATTAATTATTATTGATGAACTGTTTTATGATAGCTCTTACATTGAATATTATCATTTTTGGGTATTGTGTTAGGATGTGACTGTTTAATGTTCATTGCAGCCTTTGTGTTATTTTTCTCATAGTTTTGATTAGTTGGGTGAAGTTGTTAGTTAATGTGCTAAGTTATATTTAATTATAAGCTAATATTGATTCCAATTAATTCATTTTTCAATAATATGTTTTCGTGTGCATATACTAAATTAACTCCTTTTTTCTCCCTTGTTTCTTGGAAATGCACAATTGCTGATATTTTGGAATGCACTTCAACCTTCAGCCAGTAAAGACCTAGCTCAAACCTCATATTTCATGGCTTCTAACAGGTATGTTAAACTTAAAGAGATTGGACATCATGAAATGAGAATTTTCTATTTTGTGTATTGTTCACGTATAGATGAATAATTTAGTATAAATACAATTTTTAGCCAGTATGTATTAAAAGTTGTATGAGATTCTGTGGAATCATTCAAAACTAAGCATCTATGTATATTTAATGCTTTATATTTTTGTGTAATTAATGGAAGAATTATCTATACTAATACAAGTCATTTGATTATAAATATTTTCTGCTTTCAATTTTTCCATTTGGTAATTTGGTTCTGAACTGGAATTTCTGCCTTCAGTATACATAATTCACAATAGAAATTTAAAAAAATAACCTAATGGATGTGGTCATGTAAAAATCCTTAAACAGACCACAGAAATCAGAATAATAAGGCAGATACCCGATTTACCTTTTTAATCATCGATATCGCAAAATAAGACAGCTGTCAGTTTTTTTGATAGTGTGGCTTTGATGACAACTACTAAATCAATAAGATGTTGACTGCATTATCTGAGACCTGAAAATATCACATCACCCTGCAAAATAAAAACCCCACAACTGCAATTACTCATTTTTGTACCTTAAAATTTGTGTGTAGCTGGAGAGAAATAGCTAGTAGTGTCTGAATATGAGGTGGAGTGGTACACGTTCCTGGTATTGTAGTTGGGGTTATAAAGGATCCTTTGTTACAGCAACTCGGTACTGAAAAAACTATACTGAAAACAAATTATATTTGTTCAGTTCAGGATATGTTGTACACCAAAAAACTTGCCTATAAAAGTTAAGAGATGATAAGTTCAGGGAATGATAAAAAGATGTTTCTGCTGTCTGTATATCCCGTTTGTTAGAAAATAATTAATGTTTTAAGAATGGTAGTATCATAGCTTCTCTGCAAGAGGGAGTTCCAAACTAATAACAATGATCCCCTACACCTTCTCCCATCATATACTGCAAACGACTTGATATATCTCATGACCTATACATTATGTTACAAAATTGTCTGAGAATCTGTATAGAGTTGCAGGAAATAAAATGTAAAAAGTTTTCACATGACATAATGCTATCAGTAGCAAAATACCTGTTATTCTCTGGCAAATGGTTCTTGAAGAACCTGTTCTATATAATTAAAATGTTTGGAGAAATTCCAAACTGGCAGAACATGCATTAGAATTTAATCAAAAATTAATTTTTTTTATAGGTGACTTTGAATCCCATATCTTTACAAGAAAAATTAGATATGCTATTTATATATCACCAAACAAGGTTGCCTCACAATCTACTATTAATGTTCTTGACATCTGGAAGTTCCTAATACAGCAATGCCTACTATAGGAAATTCTCCAGAAAACAACAAACATCACACATACACTTAAGTAGCAACAAGTCAGATGCAAAACTCTGGAATAAACTGAATATAGTAGGTTTATTTATTCTTTACCATAAACACAAGTTTTTTTTTTTACTATTTGAAAATGTTGGAATTGTTCTTCCTTCCGTCGTAATGGAATATTTAATACTATCTTTACAAATTATCTCATCACTATTTCCATAAAACTTCTACAGCTGTTAATTATGTTATACAAGTATTTTTTCACATATATTACTTACCTCTCATTAACAAAGAACTATATTCTATGATGGACTCATTATTTACTGCCACCATTTATCTTTGTCAGACCTGTCTCACATAATATTTATGGGTTATGGTTTTTGTAAAATAACATTAATATCAATAGGAAAATATGTTTAATGCATAAATCAACTTTCATTTCAAGAAAGTATTTGTTGTAAAGCCAATCAAAAGAAATTTACATTTATGTACCTTTTATATATTCTTGTATGTATGTGTGTATATTTATGTATGATATTGTTATTATTCCAGTTTGCATTTGACAACTATGTGTCTCCAGTATAAGCCTACTGTAGTTGCATGCTTTTGTATTCATTTGGCATGCAAGTGGTCAAACTGGGAGGTAAGTAATTTGGTTTGGTTATAAATGAAATATTTAGGAAATTAATTGTGCAGTTGATTATTAAATGTATTAAATTTGATTATACTGTTGAATTCACAATTATCTGCACTAAATAATTATGTCTGTTTATATCTTATATGCAAATTTATTTTATACTTCCTCAGAAACATGTTAAAATTTGTAAAGTTAAATATAGTAGAGTTAAAAATGTTCCATTTTTTTCATGTTATTGTGGTTTTTATCTGAAATATTCATCTGTCTTGTTTCTTAGATCCCACAATCTAATGAAGGAAAAGATTGGTTTTGGTATGTTGATAGAAGTGTAACGCTTAAGCAATTAGAACAGTTGACAGCTGAATTTCTTGTAATATTCGACAAGTGCCCAACAAAACTGAAACGTAAAATTATGAGTATAAGTGCAACTCAGGCAGCACCAATGCCGCAGACAATGGGAGGCTCACTTTTTGTAAGTTTAGGTTTTACATATATTTAGAGTTGTGATTTATGTAATTCTTTTCATTTTTGTTTCTCACTCTGTATCTACAATTAAGCATAAAGAAAACAGAAGCTCTTCAATTCTATATATCATCATAAATTGTCATTGGTATTTTAAGTTTAAGAAGCATTTTTGTAAAACAAAATAATTTGCATTAATTCTCTGATATACAATATTTATTCTTTTATGGAGCTGATATAAATGTGAAGATATTGTTACATATTTGTGTAAAAGGTTTTTGTATAATATAAACCAATAAGAATTTATTCCCAACATATGAAATGCAAAATTTAGTTTCTTTTTATTTATTTTAGTAATTAGTAGGAAAACCAGAAGTACTTATAGTTTAAATACCACTATTAATTTTGTCTTCCAGGATAGATTCTGTAAATTTGCATCAAATTCATGTAATGTAGAACTTATTTAATCCCTATAATTTTACTGGTATAACATTTTAAAATCATGCATTACCCAGCTTCTTACTTTCCGAACCGTGGTAAAGTTGTCTCTCTTACATTAATTCAATATAAGATATAGTTGTCTCAATTTCGGCAGAAATACTTTATCTTTTATTGTCATCAATTATTTCACTTCTGTATAATTTGACATACAATTTATTGCAAAACATTTTATCCATATAATGAAAAATTTGTGTATCTTCTGAAGTATTAAAAGCTCAATTTTTCTGTTTTTCAACTCACAGTTTGTCCACGGTGTTGGGCAGATTTGTTTAATTCTGATTTTAGTATTCAGTCAAAACATTTTGTTCATCATTAAACATCAAAAGAATGTTAGTGGAAGGAATATGAATTGTGGGAAATGTGAATATAACTGGCATAATGCAATATTGTTCATAATGCAAGATTAGGTAAAACCAGCTGTATACAATTCATGTTAGCAAACAAGATGACTTTGAACTTATATTATACATTTTGGATTTGTGGAATTGTGACCAGTGTGCTTATTCCCCTTTGTTTTCCTTGACCATTTTTGGTAGGTAGGGAAGAAAGTGCCCCTGATATTGTTGTAGCACTTAATCCCAGCATTTGTCCAAATTATTCCTTAGAAACATTCATAGTGACAAAATGTGTATCCCAGAGCTTCCCATTATGAGTCGCAAAGTTGTCATTACTACTTAGTTAAGGTTGTCACTCTATGTTAATAATTATTTTCAGGTTTTTCTGATTGCGTGAAACTATCAACAATAATCTATCTAGGACTTCATCCTATAAAGAACTCAATAGTTATTTATATTATAAAAATTAAGTTCTGAAAATTAATCTTGTTATAGCAGCTATGTATATTGTTTTCATTAGAATGCAAAATATGTTTTACATTTATAGGATTCAGAACCACGTAAAGTCAAACCTGTTGATGGATCTAGTTCAGCACCTGAAGGCCTGTCTTTCCAGCAACATTCCCACGGAGAAGGAACCAAACAAAATGGTATGAATATAGATTCGTGTTGTATTATACTTCAACTTATAAACACACTGGAAAAATGGTAGTTATAAGAGAGTGAGAACTTTCCTGGTGTAAATTAAATGATTAATTGTAACACAAGTATCCACACTTCACATGACAAAGCATGCCATCCAAACACTGTGAATTAATTTATATTTAAACCGAGAATGTTAAATTCAAAATAGTTTCACTTTGTGTGTTGCCAGTTCAGTTGAGGTAAATAGAAAAATAAAAGATTTTCAAAATCAGTTGAGTATCATCAAATATCTAAAATTGTCATTGTTAATAAAAAATAGCTTGTTAATATTTGGCTACAGTAACAAAGAAATTGAAATCTCTGTTATGTATTTTCAATACAGTAAGGTTATATCACTATATTATTGCTGGTCATAAAATTTAAAAAAGTATTTGTAGAAAAATTCTTGTTATTAATTAATTCTAAAATTGTGTGTACAAAACATGGAGTTAGTTTTTGTTATTTTGAATGCTGAAATAATGATGTTCCTTGCACATTACTTAATAATTCTGTGTTTGCTTTATTTTTTTACTTTTTAATAAAGTTTGTAGTTTTCTTGAAACTATGTTAGGGATTGAGTGAGGAAAAGCCTTGAAAAAAAATACAATTTAGTTCTTATCATATAGTTACATTTTGCCATGAATAAGTTGCATATTGCAGAGGTAGGATCAGGTGTAAAAGATAACTGACAAGAAATCACAAGTTATAATTACATTTGTGAATATTTCCTTTTAAACCCTTCTGAATTTCAATAATAAATTAATATATGTATCAAAATATGTCCAATGGATAATTAATCACAGAATAACATCCCATTGATTTTTACTCTTTGTTTAAATATATAACAATTCCCATTTTATTTTTATCAATTTGTATGATAAGTGTGTGGATTAAGGTAAAATATTTTTGTATAAAATTAAAAACACAGAGAACATTTTTTATTGGTTTATTTGAATCAAAATTCTCCTTCTTCTCTGCATTTTCAGCTTCTGCAACAAAAGATGAATCAAAATCTTCATCACAGTTTTCTTCTACTGGACGCCACAGTGATCAGGTAACACGGGAAAGCAGCTGGGAACACCGAGAAAAAAGAGACCGAGATAGGGATAGAGATCGTGAACGCCAAGACAGGGACAGAAATATGTCATCTTCTGGGAGGTATGATTTTTCATAATTCTGTATTAAATACATATTTATCAGTATTATCTTTATTAATTATGTGTTGTATTCTCACTCCCACTTTTGTCAATCAATACTGCCAGTTTTTCACCTACATTTATCATGTTATCTCATGCTGAAGTTTTATAAGAAAAAGGGAGGTGGTCAAAGTTTTACCAGTTCAATTCTACATGGAATATTATTTATTAATTTTTTTATTAGCATACATAGTCCTACATTTATTAGTGGTTGTTTGTTCCATAAATCAGCAATTCATAAATTTCTATGTTTAAGGGATATTAATCACCACCACCATCATCACAACAATTCTGGAAGCTGTAGTGGTCAGTCATCAAATGGGCCACACCACAGTAAGGGAAATGGAAACCAAAGTTTGCCATCATCTCAGTTTCACCACCATAAGCAAAGTTCTTCACGATCAGATGCAGCTGCAAGAATCCCAGTCCAACGTGACCAGTCTCATTCTAAGGATCCAAGCAAGCATGAACCTCCATTGAGGCGAGATAATGTAGCTGAACGCATTGCAGTGCTACATGATCCTCACAGCTTGGACTCGTTAACTGTAGGAAGCAATATTTATATTAGTGAAGAAAATGAAGATGAGTGGGCTCAAGATTCAAGTGCTGTGACAAGTAAAAGTGATGTAAATAAAGTTCAGTTGAATGATAACAAATACAGTCATGGTAAAGAGGTTCCTAGTGACACTACTCATGGTTCATTTTCAGAATTTTCAAAACGTCCAAAAATAACTGATAACAAAGATACTTCTAGTGATTCTGTAAAATATTCCCAAAGTGACTTTTCTAAACGACTGAAGGTAGTTGACGTTAAAAATGTTTCTGGGCATACAGTTTCACAAACTGACTTTTCAAAGCGTCTTAAGATGGTTGATATACAAAGAAATAAGGGTGAAGAACATAATGTATCCAAGGAAAAAGTTTGGGAAACATCTGTAATTAAATCATATAGTGAAACAAATGTTGAACAATTAAAACAAAGCAGTGGCAAACACAATGGTACAGTTGTTGGTAGATCCCACAGAAATGTTTTTGATGCAAGGCATACGTCCAGTCACCATAAAACCAGTCCTGAAGTTGATGAACAAAGGCCAGATATTATTAGGTATAGTAGTGAGAGTTATAAGCAGCAAACCAGCAAAGGTGGGACAAATAATAAACAAGAAATTAAATTAGATGCAAAATTAGTTCAACCTAATAATGAAGCAAACTGTGAGATAAAATATGAGTCTAAAAAGAACGAGGATGGAGCTAATGAAACCAACAGTTTAAAATTATCCCATTCACAGAAATCATATCTGAGCAGGACTGTAGCACAACTCAGAGATAAATCGCCAATGATTCCTCAAGTTCATTCTTATTCTCACACTGGAGTGCCCAGTGGATCTGGAAAACCAAAATCTCCTATTGTGAGATGTAAGTCTCCTAAATCTCCAATTGAAATGGAGAAGGAATCTTCCATTGCTTATAAATCGCCTACACAATACAATTCTCCTCTTGCACCATCTTTTAAATCTTCACCTTCTTTTACCTGTAAATCTCCTGTGTTGCACAAGTCTCCTCCTCCTGCACAGCACAAATCTCCTACCTTGATAGCTACAAAGTCTCCACCTGTTACTGTTAAGTCAGCTTCAGGAACTACTCACTATGACTCAAATTCAAAACATTTACCATACAATAAACAAAATGTAGAACAATCTGTTTTGGGATACACTAATAAGTTTGAAAATATCCCATTGCCTCCTGTGTCATACTCTGTTAAGTCTGATTCAAATGTCAATGGAATAATTCACTCACATCCTGATGATGTGAAAAGGAAAAGATTAGACAAAGACCAATCCTTTACAAAAGTACCTGCAGAAAAGAAAGAAGATATTTCACAGCTTCATCCTGTTGTGTCAAGTAGCAGCAAGTCATCCTCAGGAACTCACAAAACTCATTCTAGTGATAAAACTCCTGCTAATAGTGCTCAGATCCGTGAATCACCATATCCACAACGTTCTGCAAAATTGTTAAAGCAACGAACCCCTCCAAAGAAGGTGCAACCTCAACCTAGTGATTTGCCTCATGCTCAGTTTGGTTCTCCTCCTACTCCAAATCCTCACAAAATATCTGGAAGCACTAGAAGCCGGAACAGGACAAGCAGTTCCAGCAGTGAACCAGAACTAGTTCCTGTTGTTAAAAAACTTGATGAAATTGCTGGCTATGAGAACATAATAAAAGATGCCAAAATGAGCATTAAACTCCCAGGTAAAGTCCCTGATATAATACAACCAATTAGAGATAGGCGAAAAGACGATTCTAGTAATAACAGTGTGAACAAAGCAATTGCTGCCTCTTCTGTAGTGAAAGAATTACGACCTCCTGATCTCATCAAGCCATTTACCAACCAAGCGCCGGAGATGATGAAACCATCAGTTACAACTGACATTGGGGCTAATATGTCCTACACATCATTAGAAGAATATCCTTCACAAACTATTTTACAAGAACAGAACTCTTCTAATAATATGCTGCATATTGTCTCTCTCTTAGATGTACCATATGAAAAGACTGTGACTCTTAGTTCAGAGGGAACACATGTTGTTACCCCTGCTAATTCTGACACTCCTGCCAATTCTGACACTCCTATCACATCATCTGAAACAACAGATGCAGATGATTCACCTACCAAGAAGTATACAGAACATTATAAGAATGACAAAAAGAAGAAGAAAGAGAAACATAAGCATAGGGAAAAAGACAAAAACAGAGATGAAAAGAAACATAAAAGTAAACATAAAAACAAAGATAAGGACCGCTACAAAGCTGAGCCTACTGAAGCCTCTTCCTCTGCTGGTCCCAATGCTCCTATAAAAATTATAAAAATAGCAATACCTAAAGATAAAATACTTAGCTCAACCCTTGAAACAACTAGTACTGGGTCAGGTTTAAAAATGAGAATAGCGCCAAAGTTAATTTTATCAAATGTAGATACTCCTAGTGATCCCCCTCCTCCTGCACCACCAACATTTGGACTCAAAATGAAAATTAATGCTAGCAGTGGAAGTGCTTCCATTACTTCATCCCCCATAAAGGACATGAAAGAAAGTCGTAAACGTGAATGGATCAGCTCAAAACCTGAAATTGGACAGCCACCTAGTAAATCACCCCGTATTGTGACTATGGTACCAAGTAAGAGGAGTAGCTCAGATGCACGTCCAGCTCGAAGCCATCATAGCAGTGGAAAGGTAAACGCCTTTGCTCAAATTTTATAAATAATTTTTAATTTACATTTCTTGTACTCCAATAACACATTGGGTCAGTGTGGTAAATCAGGTTCTGTCCCTTTTAGAGACTGAATCATGAAAATTGGTGGATGTGGAAGACATTGCAAATATATGTATTTGATATGGACAAAAGTGTTTATGGCTTTTCTGAAATTAAGTACGAGTGTTGCCATGTTGGACAGGAAAATGTTCAAAATTTTGGAGAGACTACTTCCTTCCTCAGGAAGGAGGCTAGCTCCTCCAATAACTTGAACTGTTTCCTGTCTAGCATAACGACACTGGTGCTCTATTTCTGGTGAGCCACATACTATCTCGCTAAAGCATTTAAGGAAAATGTGACAAGATCAGATTAAACAACACATTTGGATAGGAAAGAACCAGCATAGCTGACTTATCTTAAATCAACAGTGCAAAAAATAATTTCTTTTGCGCCTGAGCCCCCTTCATCAGGAAAGGTCTGAACTGTGTGCCGGCCGGGCACAAATATATGTATTTGTATGTAGCTACTCCAAGTAATCCTCCTGCACCACCAACATTTCGACTGAAAATGAAAAATAGTGCTATTAATGGAAGTGCTTTATCCCCTATAAAGGACATGAAAGAAGTTGTAAACGTGAATGGATCAGCTCAGAACCTGAAATTGGTGGTCTGGCATGCAGTTCAGACCTTTCCTGATGAAGGGGGCTCAGGTGCTCGAAAATTTGTAAATTTATTTTATGCACAGTCCGACTGAATCAACTGTTGAATTCAGGTAACTTGGCTATGCTGTCTCTCTTTCCTATTAAAATGTGTTAATTAATTGGTCCTTGTTATATTTTCCCTATATAACACATTTAGATAGGAAAGAGAGACAATGTAGCTGACTTCCCTGAACTCAAGCATTGGTTCAGGTCGGACTGTGCAGAAATAAAACTAGAATTTTCAAGAACCTGAGCCCCCTTCATCAGGATAGTTGGTCACAATGGTATGCCAGCCGGGCATGCCTGATAAAGGGGGCTCAGGTCCTCAAAAATTTGGTTTTCATTCCTCACTGGACCAACTGTTGATTGCAGGTGTCTCTTTCCTATCAAAATATGTTGGTCCATAGCATGAAGATGTCATCTATGAACCTGAACCAGGCCAGGGGTTTTAATGGGGAGGAATTTAGGTGGGCTTGTTCCAGGCGTCCCATGAACAGGTTGGTGTAGGAGGTAGCCATCCGGGTGCCTATAGCTGTGCCACTTATTTGATGGTAGATGTTGTTCTGGAAGGAGAAGTGATTTCTGGTGAGGACAAACTGTAAGGGAAACCAGAAACCACGGACCAGTCTCCCTATCCGAATTTCTCCACACCCTGAACTCCAAACACCCCGTTAAATTCACCTGGATCCACTCTCCAACCAAAGTCACCTTCCTAGACGTTGACGTACACCTGAGCTCAGGCACTATCAACACCCCTGTCCACATAAAACCTACAAACACGCTCCAATACTTGCATTTCACTAGTTGCCACCCACACTACACAAAACGCTCCCTCTCATATAGTCTAGCCCTCAGGGGAGCTCGTATTTGATAAATCAGTGTATAACTGAACATAAAAGATTGATTCTATCATTTAGAGAATTTAGAAACGTATTCCTACTTCAGTAAATTAGTATGTATGGCATTTGACTGTTAATTGGACCATAATGTTAGTAGGCCTTGGAAAGAATGACTTGTGCAACTACAACACTATAAAATTGCTGATGTACAATACATGGAATGGTCTGGCAAAGGCTTTATATAGATGAAGGAATTAGCAAGAACCATACACTTATTCAAATAATTACACATTCACAGATAATTAAGGGATATACTTCATAATGCTATTATAGTTAAACTTATTTATCATTCTCTCTTTTATGCATTGGAAATACTGAGTATGTACTGGTCTTTATGAATTAATGTGCCATTTCATTAATGCATAATTGCTGTGTGTCTGTAATTTTCTGTTTATGTTTGAATTTTATACTGTCTAGAATGAACATTGTCATTACATATTACAATACAGTGATTATAGAAATTTTATTTAAACAGTCTTTGACACCATTGTTTTTTTGTTTTTTTAGATAAAGTAAATCATGAAATATTGATAGGAGACTGTGAAACTATTTCCTATAGCATATTATCTCCTGTATCTATAACAACAATAAGAACTATTCTTATAGCTTTATACAAAATAAGTGTTAAGTTTTTATGGCAAACTTACTCTAATCCAATCCCAAATTTTCATTCTTCTTAGGTGGTGCAGAAAACTACAAGTAGCAGTGGAATAACTCGACGAACACCTTCAACGAATCAATAATATTTGCTGATATGTGTTTAGTAAATTGTCAGGATGCCTGCAGCAACATCCTGTTATTTATTAGTACTTCCACTCTACTTTACCAACAATTGTTGGTGTTAAAATGATGAATCTATTTTCATAGAGAGGATCCTTAACAAAAAGGATTCAACATTTGTTGGGATATGTATAATAGAATAATTTGTATGTTACCTGTAAATACTTTCAATACATATACATTACTCTATACACACACACATACATCACATAAAGAAGTTAATTTGCATTTTTTGATGCAGTCATTGAAGTATGATTTCTGAAATGTGAGATAAGAGAAAACTGACATACTTTTTTGTATATATTAATATATATGTTTGTGATAGTAGTATATTTTTATTCTATATAGTATATTTAAGTTTTCATCTAATTTCCTAAAAAGCTCTTCGAAAACATGTAAATGTTCTAAATGTTATCAAAAGTTCAGAGGTTATTTAAGAAACCAGAGGTGTATCATACTTTATTTTAATTGTAATTTGTAAATCAGTATTATAATTCTAACAGTAACATAGCATTTCATATTTGTACCTTAGTTCAGTTTTACTAGACAATGTGCACAGAATTACATGTGCTGTATATTAAATTTCAAACCTTGTGAAAGCAACCTTTAACAATAAGGTAATCCACACCTGTATATCTCTGTGTGTGTGGAATACATATGCATTTTTAATCATCAAACAAGATCATTATTTGTAATAATATTTATCATTAAGTTCAAAATTTTCATTTTTAGTTATTTATTTCATGTTGAGTTTGGTCATTGGCCACTTTTAATTTAGTTGTTGGATGTAATCCTTATTTTATTTTTGTAACAAATCCTATGAGTTAATTTTAAATTTCACTTATATCTTGTATATTTTTAATAAGTTTCGTAATTCATATTAATTACTACTATAAGAGACAGATCAAGCAATATTTATTGCAAATCAAAACAATATTTGTATATGAAATTAGTGAATCTTCATTCAATTTGTCTTTGTATACCTCTTGAAAATTTTTATTATGAACTTAACCTATGTAATTTTGTTGTCAAGGATTTTCAGCAGTATGGAGTGGATTTTCCTAGTGTGTGGGACTAAAGAATTAATACAGCATTTGTGTAGACTGTTAATTCTTCATTGCCTTTACCAAGTTTAATGTACCCTTTATAAAGTAGTTTTTGGAAACCTAATATAAATAGAACCTTATCAGTTTATCCTTCTAGTAAAGATTCATTTGGGTTAAAAAATCTGAAGGTACAATTTTTCCCACACCTGAAATACCTTCTTTTATTTTTATTGTGGTACATGTACATTATATCTCTACTCCCTCCATTTTACTGTTTATCCTTGACTTTTTATTTTTTCTAGTATATAATTATACAAAAGAGGTCAAAATAATGTTTATATCATGGTTATTGTTTATTAACTTTTGGATCTTGTTTGTTTATTTGGAAACATTTTTTGCTGAATATGCAGTTAAAATCTATCCTTTGACATGTGACATCAGCTATAAAGAGCTGGTGTTTTATCTTTTGAATAAACCTTACCATTTACAAAATACTTCTTTGATCTGTCATAATTCTGGTGTTTAAATTTATTTAATAGATGAAACATTTACACTCATTCCATTGGTATGTGTGGGTGTGTATGTGTGTGCATACATATATATATATATATATATATATATATATATATATATCCTTACTAACATTATATATATAATGTTAGTAAGGATATGACATCGTCAGAAATAATTGCAATATTGGTATGGAAAGGAAAGAGAGAGAGGTTGTGGCTTACCTGAAAGTGAAGTGTGGTGTCGCAGTCCACAGCCAGCCGGTGCATGGAATGGTCTAACACTCCTTCCTGAAGAAGGAGGCTGAGAGCCTCTGAAAATTTGAAGAACAACCTTCAGTTCCGTGGTGACACTACACTTCACTTTCAGTTAAGCCACAACCTATCTCTCTCTTTCCTTTCCATACCTATATTGCAATTATATATATATATATATATATATATATATATATATATATATATATATATATGTGTGTGTGTGTGTGTGTGTGTGTGTGTGTAATTGCACACATACATTTAAGGTTTGCACAAGAAAATTTGTTTAAATATGAATTCATACTCTTCAGTTGCCCTAAAGTAAAACTATTTTTGTGCATATTTGGCTATAATTTCAAAGTTCTGAAAATAGTATATAAGCTTCTATTTCGGAATAACAAATTTCTATATTTGAAAATCATATCAAAATCCATAATTTTGCATGTTTAATTGAAAGTGGTTTTGCACAGATTTATTGATTCAATTAAGAGGGTCATATACATTATTTCTTACATTTTTATATTGTTGGAAGCAAAGCCTATAATATTTAGTTCATTGACTCACTTCTTTATGTTAATGTTTCAACTTCTGGTATGTCAAATAAAATGCACTATAAATCAAAGCAGAGTGACTTATCTCAATTTCTTTTTTCACATGGAAGAGGAATACTATATTAAAAATAAAGTTAATGCTGCTGTTAGGAAGAGTTTCAATGTTAGTATGATGATCCTGCCTCCTTGTTTAAAAAAAATTGTGCCAAATTGTGGAATTAAATAGTCATTCTAGGTAAAGGGTGCCATATGTCTGCTCTCGGTAAAATCATAGATTTGCAATAGTGTGTTGCCCTGTCAGTCATGCGGTTTGTGATATGCACTTTGAAATATTTTCCTTGTATACTTTGTAAATGATTATTTTCTGATCCAACAGTTGCTTGATATGTTTGATTTGATTTCCTTAAATATTTACATACTAGAATAATTCATTTCAAACTACTACATTACAGGCAATTATTGTCCAAGCCTATTAACTTTATTGTTTCATACCATTATTTTTGTTTTATTTGTGCCTATTATTTTTATATTTTGTAAATAACATTTCTCATTCCATTTTCATTATAGAATCTATAACCTTAAGAAATAATTCACATTGTAGACAAGTTTGTAATTATTGACAAAATTGGTCTATTAATTAAGCTACTAAAATATGGTAAGATAATTTTTTATGGTGGACAAGAACTGTGTGCTGCATATGGTAAATGTAAGGCAGACACTTTGGCTTGACCTTCCACTAAAAAGACGATACTTATTAAATTTGTTAATAAAACTAATATTGCATGTTAAGTGGTGGGAATCAATTATATTGTCAAGCAACTGAGCTGCTTTATACCTTTGCATTTCTATGATATTTCAAATTTAAATAAGTCATTAATAGGAAAAAATTATTTATCTACTTTATGTGTAAAGTTAAATGTGTTTCAATTTCTTGTCACTGAACGGTTCAGAATGTGCAGTGCACCTGTTGCACTGTAGATAAATTTAATACCATGGAATTTAATTGTGACCCATTGTTGAACCCTGAATGGTCTACAATCGCATTATTATGGATTCCATGGGACGTTTTGTCCCCAATAAACTATTTACCTCTCTTGCTTGAACAATTCTTAATGCATTATGTGATTGTAATGAAGTCTTGGCACACACTGAAAATACAAATGTAATATACCCTTATTAAATTTATCCAGGTCAGTTCATAAAAAATGTAATAATTAATTTAGTGGATTTGAAGCTATGAGATCCCACGTGTCTTCAATATAAAAACTCGTAGATTGTAGGGCGATTATTCGACCCGCTACATTATTTTAAAGCATAGTAATTAATACAATTACGCGTGAAGTAGGTCGCATTGAAAGTGATAGAAGTTTTAAATTTAGGACCGTCAGTAAATTTGGCGAAATTTTTAGATTAATAAAAAATTGTTCAACGATTAAGGTACGATTCAAGCAGTGGCGTAGGCCTAATTAGCTTCCCCATATTTTGGTATTTTAATCCACAATTTACAGAAATATTGCCGCCACCGGATTCAAGTTTAATTTCTTCTAGCGTATCATTAAAAATGTAAACTTTCCAGATAATTGTATTTTAAAAATTAATGATTCTTTCGTTTACCATTATTCTGAATACGCAACTGACTATTAAGTTTTTATGGCTGTTAATCCTAGAATTGCAATACATTAATCCTGCACCCGTATAAAAAATTACTAGCTACCTCATTTTTCTATTTTCACTTCCGTCTATTTTAGTTAATGTAAATATTTTCCGGGAAATGACCTGGTGAACATATCAAGTGCAGAAAACAGGTCATCAGTACATATTACGCCTATACATCTGTTCCGTAAGTATTATCGGGTATACAATAATATATATAATTTTTTAAAAAAATTGAACGAGTGTTAGGACTCGTTTACATATGCAATTCTTAAGCTTTTCACCCTGAAAATGAAACTTTCACCTTTATATGACGGGAAAGACTGCGAAATGGGGACTTAGTGTCTCGTAAGCGGTTGAAGCTAGGGGGAAGTAAGGGACGAACTAACAAAGACTACACGTCAATCATCTTAAAAATGTAATTTAATATATCTTGCACTCGCACCTTTTTAAATATTATCATGATTGCATATTATTGATCGAAAGATTTTTATGACTCTATACTGTAGGCAGTACACATTTTTTATTATTATTTGCATATAAATTTATATAGCCAGAATTTAGAGACCCGAAATATGAATATTTTGGGCTTTCGTTTGAATATTTAATAATATATTATATGAATAATTATATATATTTGTTTGATAAGAATTGTTAATCACGATCAATACCCGACGTCAATTTCTTCCACCACGGTACTTAATTAATTTTTCAACAACTGTATATGCTTAACATGTCACACGTAATTTTTACACGCGCAACTTTTTAATCTTTTTTCCATTCTTTTATAATTTCTCATATCGTAAACTATTAATACCCGATAACAACATTAAAGTTTTTCAAAATCTGAATAATTTTTAGGCCTTGAAAATCATAAATTAAATTTTCTAAATACAAACATATTCAGTAATTTAAGATTCAGACTTTTATTACTCTAAACGAGTGAGTATAATATTTCGAGACTTCAAATTCTAACCTTTTATTCTTCTTTCAGCTATATTAGTGATGGTTCTGGAATACTATTTCAGAATATTATTGTGCCAATCTATTAATGAAAAAATTATGAATGTTTGTAGTTTGAATAGATATAAATCAGCCTATGTTTTTGTATTTCCATTAAAAGATGGAATATGGCGTGTAAGTGTTAAAAGTTATCTGTGGAATTATCTATCTGTACACCATCTTTGCTTAGTTTTTTAAAACCTTGATAAGCAAAACAGTTCATGTACTTTGGCGTTCACTTCCTCAGTATGATTAGTCTTAAATGTTAAGATTGTTGGTAGTGATTGTTGCCTTATTATTTCAGATCCTGTTGTATTTATATGATGTACAAGAGTAAAAATCATCTAATAAAAATCTAACGATGAAAAATAAAGAATAACAAGTGATCTTTCAAGAAAACAACAAATGACAGGAGTTTGCGGTTGTTGGAATATTTGAAATGTGATTGAAATTCTCGAATATGGCAAGACCACCTGTACCCAGTCAGCAAAAGTTAGCTGAGAAATTGTCACTGATAATTGATAGAGGAGTTGGCATGTTAACACGCATATACAATATCAAAAAGGTATGAATTTGGGCAGGGCGTATACGCGAGTTCTGATGTTAAATCGTTAATCTACTGTACTATTTTAAAAATAGCACTTTATTTATGCATTATTATTTATTCAGTATATTTTTTTATTTTTCTCCCAAATTTGCAGGCGTGTGGAGATGCAAAATCAAAACCAGGTTTCTTGTCAGACAAGACACTAGAATCGTCCATAAAGTATATAGTACGCCGCTTCCCAAATATTGACATTAAAGGAGTAAGTTCAAATCAGTCTGTTAGTTTGTATAAGTAATTATAATTGTGGATTATAGCCTTTTTCAGTAATTATTTCTTCCTGATTCTTTTATTATATCACTCATTCAAATACATAGCATGTTTTATTGAACTTTTATTTCTTACATCATGTTACAATCAAGCAATAGTCTAAACTGATCTGCAGCGATTTTGTAACTATTTTAATATTGGTTACATGCACCGTTTTAGTGCCAAAGCTAAAATAAGAGTTTGCCACTATATGTGTATACTTTGTTACTGGAGTTAGGCATGCCACCATAGTAAGATAAGGTACTTACTCCAGTCTCATTGGTTGTTTGTGTTCATCTTTGAACTGGTTTTTTTTAATATGTAATTGTGGCTTTTGTTTAAATGGTAGTTCAAAATAATTCATTATATAACAGTATTTGAATATTTGATAAATAATCAACTGTGATTAGGTATTTGATTAATCCAGCTGCATTATTTGTTAAGGGAATATATGGCTTTTTGTGTTTAATATATTATAGTGTTGGGATACATTAACATTCTTTCAGGTGCTCATTTTTATTAGTTTGAAATGTAGTTATACAAAATTTTGCTAAATTTTCAAGATTATATCATTTACATAGTGTAATAGGTATATTTTAGTTGTTATCATTATGTTCTCTTTTAGTTTATCCTACCTTATTGAATGTTCTATCACTATATGCAATTTAACAAATAAAATTCTTCTATTGTTGGTGAAAAGTGAAAAATATTTGAAACGTCATTCCTTAAACAAAAATCCCCTCTCCAGTTACTTTTAATTTCAATTAAGAGCTGCAAATTATCTGTGGACCATAGAACTAGAGTGACAGAAGTTGCATAACATTAGTTGCCATTTTTCAGCTTACGTGTACAATATTTCTTAAAAATTAGCATTTTTACTTGTCTCTAATTTCTTGTTATTTGTTTTATATTATCATTTAAAATATCCATTATTATACTGATTTAATTATTAATGAACAGTGCCTATTAATTACACTTATTTCTTTTCAGTTACAAGCAATTGGTCAACTGCGCAATGAAATAATTAAATCATTGTCATTATATTATTATACGTTTGTTGATTTATTGGATTTTCGAGATAATGTGTGTGAATTGTTGACAACAATGGATGCCTGCCAAGTACATTTGGACATTGTAAATATACCTATAATTATAAAAGACATTTATATAAATAGATTGGTTGAAACTGGTATTTACATTTTACATTTCTTTTACAGACATTGAACTTTGAATTAACAAAGGCCTATTTGGAACTTGTTGTCACATATGTTACACTTATGGTTCTCCTTTCTAGAGTTGAAGATAGGAAAGCAGTTTTGGGCTTATTTAATGCTGCCCATGAAATGGTTCACCAGCAAAGGTTATTATACTCATTATTGTAACATATATTCATGGATGGTTATAATCATAGTTTGTACAGGATTCATAGTTTTATTTTTTTGCAATAAATAAGATGAAGACACTAATATATTATGGTAACTGAGCTGTTATTCTTTTGGGGGAAAAAAACCCAATTTTTTAGGCTTATGTAGTCAATTTCCATATATATTGGTATCTATTTATTGAAGTCAGTCAATGAGTAAAAGTTATGATACACAAAACATATTAATTAAAATAAGAACTTAAATTTAGATAAGTCTGTTAGTAATTAATTATCATGATTTTAATACTATAATTATGCAAATTGAGTTTAAAAAACATCTTTCTTCACAAAACATCTTACATATGATTGCATAGTATGTACGATGATAGTTTCATGTGTGTACTCCTGGTTTGTCACTTATTAAAATCAATTCTTATTTTTAAGGCAAAAACAGTCTCTTTCCTCAAATCATAATCATAAATTTTAAGAAAAATGTATATTAGTGTTGGTATAACTTATGTTTATATACTTTTTTACCTGGAATAATATTTTTAAAGTTTTAATTTTCAGTGATTCAAGTTTTCCACGCTTAGGCCAAATGATAATGGATTATGATCCACCAATAAAGAAACTTTCTGAAGAATTTGTACCACACACCAAACTTTTATATAGTGCACTTATGTCACTATGGCCTGTGTATATGAACAGAAATATTAGTGCTGAGAAGTGGAGGTAATTTAATATAGTTCACTTTCATTTTTTTGTCTGATTTTAATGTGTATTTTGTCTTATAGTAAGAAACTTTTCTATAATTTGTATTAATATTTATACTATTGGATGTAGAAGTTTGTGCTATGTGCGGGGTTGTAATGTATATTAACTTATGTTTTACAGTAGTAATAACACTTGGTTATTAAAATATAATAAACTAAATATATATTTAATGAATAAGAAAGATAGCCAATTCAGACAAAAAGGTTATATACATACCATACAACATTTCTGGGATCTTTGTCTCTTTTGTCAGGTGCTAAGAAGAGCATAGAGAAACACAACTGCACTTGTCAGTTGACAACACATATATTCATAAAAGTAAATTTTGGGTAAGGGACAAGGATCCCAGAAATGTTGTGTGGTATTTATATTACCTTTTTGTCAGAATTGGCTCTTTCTTATTCATTATTTTCAATCAGATGTATATTTTTCATTTTAAATATATATAATTGTTTATTTTATTTAAAATATAATTTGGCCTTTCCTTAAAAGAAGTACCTCACTAATACAGCATTCTTCTATTTTATTGACCTAACTTCCCTTTAATTTGCAAATATTTGTTCACTTTGTGAAAATTTAAGTTTTTAACTCATTGTTTCTAATGTGCACTGTCTTCTCTTCTTAATTGTGTTCAAATTTACCCAGAATTTACTTTTCTGAATATGAATCTCCAATCAATCTGTTACATTGTGAGAATCTTAATTTTTAACCGCTTGTTTTTAAAGCACCTTGCTTGCTTCTCTACTTAATTTTGCTTAAAATTTACTTTCTGAATATGAAGGTTTCTAAACGATCTATTTAATTGTCCCAGTTAATTGTTCCAGTTATGTATCATTCTCTTTACAAGTGAAAAATTTCCTATATCAGTTTATCTCTTACTACTTTTATTTTGAAATTATGATTAAGTGTACAGAATAACTAGGCTGTAGGCTTTCAGATTATACTGCATATATAGTCTTACTTGCTCCTTCCTTTTCTCTTATAATTTCCACCTTTATGCCTTCAAGTTTTTCTTCCCATGACCATGCAAATTCAGCTCTTCTTCTGCATTTTCCTAATTATTCTATTTGGTTTTTCCTATAGAGGTTCAAACAATTATCAATTATTGGCCACTTTGTTGTTATGTAATAGCCACATGAAGTGTGATACCAGAGTATGGAAGTATATCAGGTTTCCCTCTTCAAAGACAATTTATTGTTAGTATTTCTTCTTATTTATGGCATTCAACCATCATGAACTTCTCATGCTCATCCTGGACTGTTAAATTATTCATACTGACCATTGATTCTGTGATGTCACAGCTTTATTTTTTGTTAGCAAAAAAGTTTCTTCCATTTCTTGAATAGCTATTTCTTTCTGTGTAGCTATCATGTTTGTTATGAAATCTTATATTTCTTAGTTCATATTAAACATAGTTTTTCCCTCTGAATGTTGTGGTCTATCATCAATAAAAGAGACTCTGCAACTAAAACTTCTAAATTTGTAATCATTTTCTATATTGCACCATATCTTACAAAAATGTATTCATCCTAAATTCTTAATGATATTGTAAACATTTTACCATGATGAAGCCCAGTGGAAGACAGGTGAGAGCTTTCATTTCTATTTGATAAACATTTCTTCACCCACCTAATTTTGCACCTCTGCATGTATGGTATGCTTGCAACTTAAATTCCCTATTTTAACCAAAAAAAGATAGCAAACACATCACTTAATTTTCAGCAGGTGTTTGTGTGTTATGTCTTAAAAATATGAGTACTGTTAATTGCAATTGTTTTTACTTTTCATTTTTATTAATACAGACATTTCTTGTTAATTTTATTATGATATATTCATTATATTACAAAATGTGAGCAAAGCTTACAGAGATTTGAAGATTATAAAAATAAGGTTTTTCTATATATAATCCAGGGCCGAACAAAAACTAAGCCTAGTGGCGAATCCAGGTCAACTGCTGAAACCTGCTCAGACTGATACAATGTCTTGTGAATACTTATCTTTGGATATTATGGAAAGATGGATAATCTGTAAGTGAAATATATTTCTACTTTATTACATATGATACTTCATGAACTATATATATATATATATAACACATTTGGATAGGAAAGCGAGACAGCGATGTTGAATTACCTGAGATTGATAGTTGGTCCAGTCTGGCGTTGGTGGAAGGGGTTCAGGCCCTCAAAAATTTAAACTTCCACCTATGCCAGACTGGACCAACTATTGATTTCAGGTAAGTCGGCATCACTTTCCTATCGAAATGTGTTATTTAATTTGACATCGTCACATTTTCCTTAAATTATATATATATATATATATATATATATATATATATATATATATATATATGTATGACATTAGTGAGGATATGACATTGTCAAAAATAATTGCAATATTGGTATGGAAAGGAAAGAGAGATAGGTTGGGGGTTACCTGAAAGTGAAGTGCGGTGTCGCCATAAGGAACTGAAGGTTGTTCTTCAAATTTTCAAGGACACTCAGCCTCCTCCTTCAGGAATGAGTGTTACACCATTCTGTGCACCAGCCAGTTGTGGACTGCTTGATTTTGGATACATTGTGGACTCAGAATTGATGGGGAAGGCAGTCCGCAGCAGGCTGGGGCAGGGAATGGTGTAACACTCCTTCCTGAAGAAGGCTGAGTGTCCTTGAAAATTTGAAGAACAACCTTCAGTTCCTTATGGTTACACCGCACTTCACTTTCAGATAAGCCACAACTTATCTCTCTTTCCTTTCCATACCAGTATTGCAATTATATATATATATATATATATATATATATATATATATATATATTCAAATTGGAAGATGTTAAATTATTTTATTTTATTTTGCCCCACAGTTGCAAAGTAATTAATGTAATAGGCAATTAGAAATAAATGTTTAAATGTGAAAGATAATATGGGTTCTTAATATTTAATGAAAGTTTTGACAATCAACAACCCAAAATTTTAGTTAATACAAGATTTAATATAGTTGATTGAATAATATCATTTAAACTATGCCACAACTCTTTTTACACGGACTGAAGTTTACTTTCCTTTTAAAAATACTTTGAATTCATTACAATAAAACATTGAAATTAGGAAAAATATTTACATTTATCAAAATATAAAGTCTTATAAAATTTCCCCAAATTAAATGTAATACTATATGAAATTTCACAACAACTTACACTTTATAATACCATTATTAACAGAAACACAACATACCAATTCTTCATTAATCATTACAGTTTTACATCTTTCCTCTACAAAATCTGCTCTTCACCTCCAACTTTCAGCATTCTCCTAGGTCTAGCTCTGCAGGTAAACTGAACTTTTACTGGAAAAGTATCTCGTCCACCTCTCCAGGTTAGTCGGTCAGCTACTGGTGTGATTTTGATGTTTAGGTTCTGACAATCCACCACAGCTGCTGATTTCCTTATTTTACTAATAGGGGGATCCACTTATAATCTGAAAGACCTTTCAAAATAACAAATTATGTTCGAGAACTCGTAAACCTAACTTTTCCACAACACATACCGGCCGTTCAAGCATTATTCAAACCACGTGACCCTTTACATTACGAAACTATATTACTATATATATAAGCATGTTAGGGAAATGTGTCAGGGTCAAATTAATGAACTCATTTGAATACCAAAATCATCTTGCTGGATGATGACACTGGAGTTCTGGCATTAACATCATTCTACTTCAAGCCCACTAACACCCTACAATACCTTGACAATATCAAATGCTCCCTTCCATACAGCCTAGCCCTCAGTGGACCTCCTCCAATAACAGTTAACCAATATCCTATCAAATTTCCAAACACCCACACACATTCCTGACAAAAAAAAATATAGTCCATCTTTCACTTCAACCTACTTCTGGACTACGGAAAATCAATTCCATTCTGCGCCTAGCCGACACAAGACTACAATCCAACCCCAGCTTGAAAAACATCCTTCCCACAATACTCCCCTCCTACCCAAGGCCACTTTTTAACGCTCACCCAACCTCCGCAACTTATTCGTCCACCTCTGTGAACCACACCTCCCCACTCTTTCACCTATGGCGGGTTGCAAGCTTTTCTGTAGGAACAGATGCCATGGGTCTGAATCCAATTAAAAGAGCAAAACACAAAATTAAAGGAAATATCACGTGCTTCTCCTCTCATATTATCTGCCAAATTAATTGCAGTCTCTGCTCTGAATTCTACATTGGTCAGTCCAAAATACCTTTCACAGCCTGCCGGCACATTAAATGTGACATACTTTCCTGAAGAAGAAGGGGGGGGGGGGGGTGAGAGTCTCCGAAAATTTGAAGAACATTTTACTGCTAAGTTTCAATTTCAGGTAAGCCACAAGCTATCACATCTCTCTATCTTTTCCATCTCAATTATTTTGACAATGTCACATCAACACTTAAGGAAATTGTGACGAGGTCAAATTAAATAACAAATTTAGATAGAAAACAGAGACAGTGAATATTGGTTCAGTCTGACTGAGGAGAGAGAATATAACAAATTTCTGTGGGCCTGAGCCCACCCCCTTTGTTAGGAGAGAAAGTCTGAACTGTGTGCCAGCCAGGCAGGAATTCACAGTTCAGACCTTTTATGTAAATCTTCCACTTGAGGTTTTTCTTATTTTATTAGTATCATTCATATACCTTTGAAAGCATTTCTTCTGTTCTTATATTAATTTTTTCAAAATATTACAGTTGGGTTTATGCTGTGCCATTCTGCGTTGAATCAAGAGAAAGCTAATAAGCTATGGATTTGTGCTCTTGAATCTAGTTGGGTTATTGCTTTATTTAGAGATGAAGTGTTATATATTCATTCCTACATCCAGGGGTATTTTGACAGCATAAAAGGATATGGGAAAAGAATTTCAGAAGTAAAGGAGTGTTATAACCAATCTGTACAGAAAGCGTAAGTACTTCATTCTAGTGTGGAAACTTTTATGTACTTGTGTTTTTGTCTAGAAAGGATCTTTCTACAGAATATAACATTATTCGTTATATGGGACTACTAACGTAACATTCTATCCACAAATATAGTTAACTTCACTTGTTTTGTGAAAACAATTATTTATAATCTTTTAACTATATTCACTATACTGTAATTTAATTTCTCATTTTTGTGCCAGCGCTTGTTAAATCTGACAAGGAAATGTTTTTAGTAGTACAAATTTTTTTATATAATTTGAAGAGAACTTATAAATTTAACTCCTAAATTAAAAGAGTGAATAAGATTATATTTCATTTTGTGAAGTTTTTTAGTTTAATTGTAAATTTTAATATGATTATTGCTTTTGTCAACCAAAATGGTTGGAGGTGTTTTCTTGTGTTAATCTTATATCTTAAAAAATGAACTAATTGGATAAAAATAGTATAAATTACTTAACTTTAAATTTTAACTTTTAAATGCTGAATTGACAGATTTTTAAATGCTGTAATATATATTTACTTTCATAATAGTGAAAAATAACTATTAAAATAGTAAAACTGGTAGATGTGATATAAATGAATGATTATGTATCTTATTTTGTTTGTTGAAAATAATCCCATTATGTTTTGTGGTATATTTTTTAGCGCACACAGGCATCAAGAAAGGCGGAAATTCTTACGCACCACATTGAAGGAACTTGGGTTAATATTGACTGATCAACCTGGCCTCCTTGGCCCAAAAGTATGTTCTAATTCACATTACATTTTATATATTTTATTACTGACAGTTTTAAAATCACTAAATTTTTTCTGTGTAATTAAGATAAGTAGTCTGGGTGAGGGCAGCCATCTAAACATATTTGTATTCTGGGTGATATTAGTTGGCATATCCATATAACTCCTCAATTTTGTTTTGAAACTTATTAAACTCTTATTTGAAAACTTGTAAAATAGATGTGTGTTGGAATCTATTTCAATAGTGAGAAAAGACTTTAATAAAATTGAATCATTTGCTCTGGAACAGTACAATATGTTAGTGACGGTAGTATTGAAGTAAGTGATATATTAAGGCCAAATAAATGCTTAAAACATTTATGTAATTGTCAATGCAAAATTCTGTACAAAGTAGTATGTAAATTCTTACGTTCTTATTGACATGATACAAGAAGCTTTCACAGTTAGAAAGTCAATACTTAGTATGAGATACGTAATTGACACTGTAAATTTGGAAATTGGACATGATAAAGTTTAGACTTGCTTAAACATGTGAGTACAGATGATAGAAAGAATGTGATTGTTCTGTAAGGGGGGGATAGTGTTGTTAAATGATGTTGAATCCAGGACTTTGGATTGTCGGATATTGTGTATTACAACGTAAAGTTTTTATCTAATAATTCCATTTAATATGAGAAAATGTGACATGACAATTCTCTTTTCTTTCATAGGCTCTGTTAATTTTTATTGGCCTTTGCTTGGCAAGAGATGAAGTGTATTGGTTGTTGCGTCACAATGATAACCCTCCTCAGCAGAAAAGTAAAGGCAAAAATGCAGAGGACTTGGTAGACAGACAATTACCAGAGCTTTTATTTCATATGGAGGAACTACGTGGTAAAAATTTATACAACCTTTATATTAAAGTATTATGTGTGTAAAATTCCATAGATATTGTAATGCCTCAATCGTGTATTTATGAATGCTTATAATTATGTTGAATGTTTTTTTCACTAACAATAATGTCTATATTATCACATATTTTCTGTTATTTGATGTGAATACTTATGTAAGGAAATATTTGTAAACACAGCCTTCAATATAAACACATATCTGAATTTAACTATCAAATTGTCAGACTTAAATAGTGTATACACAGTCTAGAAACCTTTATCATTGCTTGTCCCATTTTTTAGTGTACCTAATTTAATGTTAATATAATAATTTGAAAACTTAGTCTATTATTTCAAAACATAATTACATTGACTGATAAGATAATTAACTCATACTTCATTATCAAACCATAGATAATATTTTATATCAAGCAACATTAAAAATTACACGACATAATTTTTATTTAGTTATTAGTTTTATTACTCAGGTATGTGAAAAGTTGCAAATATGTTTACGCAATATACTCTAATATTAAGTAAATATATTAATAGTAATTTATGCAATTTCTCTGTTTAATGTAAAGTTTACAATATAAATACCTTACTTGCAGTACTGGTTCGCAAATACAGCCAGGTCACACAAAGATATTACGTTCAATATTTATGTGGATTTGATGCTATTGCCCTGAACCAAATGGTGCAAAATTTGCAAGTTTGTCCTGAAGATGAGAGCATTATTTTATCTTCAATGTGCAATACAATTGCAAATTTGTCTGTGAAACAAGGTAAGCGTGGACATTAAATTTGATTATTTTAATTTGCTGATTTTGTAGTGTGAAATGTTTTTCAGTATCTTAATTTCTTATCTTTTATGACACAAAGAGTGTATATTTTCATATGTTTTCTTAATCTATTTATTTGAATTCAATTAATATTACAAATTGCCGTTACATGAATTTGCTACATTAAATTGTACAACTAAAAGTCTATAGAAATAGCATTAAGGAAATCTTTCCTCTCTCCATATTCAATACTTCATTAATTTGTCACAGAATTTTACAATTTTTACTAGCTAAGGCTTGTTATTGTAACTTCTTTAAATGCTATATTTGGTCAAATCTAAGACTTTTCATTTACGATCTCAAATATTCCCTTGTGGATTTACAAAAGTTATAAAATCCAGGATTAAAAACACAAATAAAATTATTATTTGTGCAAATTGATTTACAATTATTTAGAAATTCTTGGGTGTGTTTCTCATTAATATTTTTACTGTGTGTACACACTCATCCCAAATTATGTATTAATAAAGATTTTTTTTTTTAAAAAAAACATTTTTAGCTCCTAATGTTTTGCTTGCATACATAAGAAACTAATTGAGTTCTATTGTATTCTTTGCTGAATATTTGCAAACAAAAGTATCTATTGTATAGATCATAATTTTGATAAATGTTTGTAACATTGTGCAATATATCGGTGACATAAAAACCAAGAATATAATTGTGTGTTCCACAAAGTTGTAATTAGGAACTATTGCCTTTTTAATATGCATAAATGGTTTATCAAAAGTTATGAATACATTTTCTAATGCTATACATATTGCTGATGACTCTTGCATTTTAATCAAGAGAAAACAACATGCCTTAAGAGAATTGATCCTTGATGTATTAAGCAAGTTGCTTGAATGTTCTCAATGTACAGTGAAAGAGAACATTTAATTTATTTTCAACTTATTAACACAACAGAGTCCTCTTTTATTCCAGACAGAAATTTATGAAATTACTGAAATGACTGCATGGGAAGAAATTGTATTCATACACTTTCTATAAAATTAGGCTGAGCCATATATATACTATTAGTATTGAGTCAAATTACAGCAGTTGGAACATTAGAAAATAAGTTTCCTTACCATACTTTTACTCCTAATTGACGTATTGTATAATTTTCTGTGGTAATTTATTTATGAAAGAGTATATATTTTACAAGATAAGAGTGCATTACATTATGCTGATGGCTTTTAAAATAGAGTTAGGCATTTTTAGACTTTCATATCTGTATATTCAATCATTTATCCTGTTTTGTAAGATCAAATGTATTAAAAACATGTTTTCATTAAAGTTTATTTATGTACAATTCCTTACTCATTACATCATTATACACTAATGTTAGGTACTCTATAGGGTCTCTGACATAATACTAATTCATATAACAACTATATTGTAGCAATTTGGATATCTGCTACATTTAGTTACAAAAGATTACATTGTGCAGATATTGGCAACTCTGAATCTCCCTGGTGGCAATCTATCTGATTGTTTTTATGCTCGAGCTATAAATAGCTGTAAACATTAGGTTTGTGAACAATAAAGTTCCTATAATTAATTATAATAAATATTTTGAATTTTATTAATGCAAAATAAAGGAGGAATTTATACATTTTGCATATTGTACTGTTTTTTCTGTTTATTAACTTACAATGTTTTTAATAATTAATGTGCTTATTTCAGTTGAAGAGAATGAACTGTTTGACTTTCGTGCAATTCGCATTGATTGGTTTAGGTTACAAGCTTATACATCTGTTAGCAAAGCTCAACTTGTTCTTCAAGAAAATAAAGACCTAGCATCTTTAATTGACATTATTGTTTTTCATACAAAAATGGTGGACTACTTGGATGAAATGCTGGTAGAGACATCAGATTTATCTATTTTCTGGTAAGGAAAACTATATTAATTTATTTTCTTTTAACTATAGTTGAACAGTTTAATCTAATTATAAATGGTTATCTATTGCAATGTGATCCCACAAGTCCAGGTAGAACTTAACATTTGCACCATAATCAATGATTATGTCTCCTTCATTGCGTAATTCGTACCTTCCTACGAAAGCAAAGAGTTTCACTGAATAATTAATTACTTCATTTCAGACTAGTCTTCCAGTTACGGGAAAACTCTTTCCTTTCATCACGTATTGCTCACACTAATGTGTATATTTCGTACTTTTAAATATATATTAACAAACTGTATGTTTATTATATTTTCCATTCTTGTGATTAATTAATATTACTGTTTTTTGTTACAGTTTCTATAGCAAAATATTTGAAGATCAATTCCACATGTGTCTTGAATTTCCAGCTCAGAATAGATACATTATTGCATTTCCACTTATTTGTGGCCATTTCCAAAGTTGCACACACGAGTTGTGTCCAGAAGAGGTAATATTTCTGTGTGTATATATATTCATATATAATTGTGATATTGGTATGGAAAGCTTGTGGCTTACCTGAAAGTGAAGTACGGTGTAGCCATAGGGAACCAAAGGTAGTTCTTCAAATTTTTGGAGGCTCTCAACCGCCTTCTTCAAGAGAATCCATTAAGGAATTGGAACTAATTTGGTGACATAGTCACAATCAAACTTGGATACTGATACTGATACTGATAAATAGGAGGATTACACTTTAAGTGAATTCATATGCTCAGGCGAAGAATTACACACATAGGAAAGCATATGTTCAAAGCAGAGAGAAGGATGGAAGAAGAAGGAAAGACTGAAAATATTTGACCCAGGCGGGACTTGAACCCACGTATTCTGCTTAGTAAGCGCAATCCCCCTATTTCTCCTATTTATTTCTATCCTTCCTCACTATCCAAGTTCGAATATATATATATATATATATATATATATATATATATATATAAACACACTTGTAAGGAACTTTAATTTGGTGACAAACTCATATGGGATCACGGATAGTGGGGAAAGATAGAAATAAATAGGAGAATGGTTGAAATACGCTTTATGTGAAATCATATGCTTGGGCGTAGAATTGCACAGCATATGTTATAAGCATGGAGAAGGAAGGAAGAAGAAGGAACGACAAAATTTTCGGTTAGGGCGGGACTTGAACTCATATATTCTGCTCAGTACGCAGACACCTTAACCATTTTGGCCACCGGGCCAAGTCTTGGACCAGGCGATGGTAGAAAATCTTATTGGGTTTTTCTAAGAGCAGAGGAGGAATGGATAGAGAAGAGGGAATGAAGGATTAGGAGGATCCACTAATAACTAATTACAATGTTAGAAACTTTTTATTACTCACTACTAATTATTCTCAATTTCAGATAAGCCATCATCTATCTCTCTTCCATAACAATTATTCTAATTATTTTGACAAAGTCACATTACTTTTATACGAGAGAGAGAGAGAGAAATTGTATTTTCACATTGAAAGTTCTTTTTTTCTTCTTTTGTTCCAGGTTGTAACAAATTTGTTCTGTATATATGGAAATTGTATTCTTTCAATTCAAAAATATAGACAGAAAGCTTTTGTAAAGTAATTAAGTGGTAGATTTTGGGTTCAATTCCTGGTGTAATCAATGTTTTTCCATCCTGATTTTTTAATTAAATTTAACCATGACCTTTGTGGTTTGTTATTTGCTATCTCTCTATGTTATTGAATTGAAAATTCTAAACACTTGATCAATTTACATATAAAATCTGTTCTTCATTTGAGGTCTGAAAATTAAGCCATGTAAGAAATATGATGTGTAAATTGTAGGTCAGCCTGCATTAGATCCAATGGTTGGAGGAATTTTGCTCCAGATCTGGAGTCTACAGGGGTTAACTCAGTTGTTAAAGAGTGTTTGCCTATTAAGCAGGAGGTCCCATGTTCGATTCCTAGTCCAGTCGACATTTTTCCATCTTGGTACTTTAATTGTATTCTTTTCATCTTCATACATGTTACATAATTTCCATTTGGCTAAATGGGAATGATTCCATTCATATTCTTTGCTGTTTAAAACAATCTCATCTATGAAATATGTTTTTTGTCAAATATGCTCTATTAGTATAGGTTTTAATATATTTCATTTTTGTTAATTTCTATTATTTTGAATTTATAAACAATAAGAATGAAATTTGTATTTAATTTAGTAGTTAGATTAAGTTATAAAATTTGAGAGGCTTTCTTTCAATATAATTGAAGCTTATGTTTTACAAACTTTCAGAGACATCATATTCGTGAGAGGAGTTTGTCAGTTGTAAATTTGTTTTTAGAGGAAATGGCAAAGGAGGCAAAAAATATAATTACAACTATTTGTGATGAACAGTGTACCATGAGTGACAAGGTAATGTGAAATTCTGTAATTAACTTTGGAATGTACTGACAAGTTTATTTTTTAAAAAACATCTCTTTTCTGTCATGTTTTGATTAATAGCTTCTGCCCAAGCACTGTGCCGTATTGATATCTCAAGTTGTGAATAGAAAGAAAAAAGACAAGAATAAAAAAAGTGCTCCTGAAATAGCAAAACCTGGTGTTGAAAGCTACCGCAAAACTAGAGAGGAACTCACAACGTGCGTATTATTTTGATTTTACATTTTAATTAATGCTCTCTGTTGTGTTGAATGTTTAGGTGAGTGTAAGAGGTAGAAATAAAATATAAGGTTTAGTGAATCAATTCCAACAGTAATAAACTTGTGATGCAGATGGTATTATATTAAATTTGGCATTAGTTTACATGAAGATTAATTTGAGGGAAATCTGAACATCTGGCTGACAAGACAATTTGAGCTATTTTGAATTCTGCTTGTTTCAACGTGGTCTGATGTTAATTATGATGAAACAAGTTTTTTAAATCATAAAATCTGACTAAACTATTCAGCTACTTACATAGCATACATTGGTATAGTAATCTTGTTTAATGATTTAAGTTTTTATTTTGTATTTTGCTTATTCACTGTTGAATTGAAGTTTTTAAAGTAATATGTAATATTCTTAATGAATGTAAGCTTTCCCCGTGTAAATTGATAATAAATTTTTCACATATAAGTACCAGTTTCAGATTTCTCTTTGAAAATTGCTATTACAGGCCAAATCACATATTTAGGATATTTTTTATTAAAAGTGTTTGTGTTGCCGAATCGGTATATTTAAATTGTTGGCATACATCCTTAAGATACTTGTACCAAAAATCCTATAATCAATACTGCTCCATGCCTTCAGGAATCTTTAATTATTTTGCAAAAGAAATTGTTATGTTCCAAATTATAACTAAGTAAGTAGAACAAAGAAGGGCAAACAAAGGTTCAACAAGAAAGAAATAACAAAAAATCTTATAAAATAAAAGAGGTGAGAGAAGTAACAGGGGGGAAACCAGATTGAGCTTCTTTGTTCTACTTACTTGGACAGTGGAATACCAACTATTATTTCTAATAAAAGCATTATGTAGTAGATCATTTGATAAAATAATAATTTTAAGAAAGAAACACATCTTGAACTTACATAAATAACTTAGTTCAAAGGAAGACTAACTAACAGAAGGAATCTCAGGCATAAATGGTTGTTTAAACCTTTAATATCAATGGCTCAGAATTATCTATTTGTCCTGAAGGTAAATATTTGAAAAGTAAGATCTATGAAGTTTCTGCAACTCTCAGACTTTTGTGAATGCAGCTACAGAGGCATATGATCTTCGGCAGTTCAACTATTTTATGCTGCCTTTCCATCCACGATGTTCCTAATACAGCTTCAATTCTCAAACAATGTAACATTACTTAACCAGTACTACAATCCTAAGATTTAATCCCTATGTTCTCCTTATGCTTAAAATCAAAGTTTTATAATATCCAATTTGGTATCAATATTTATTTATTTTCTCAGGTCTTATATTAATAATCATTTAATTAAAATAACATTTGTGAGCTTCTATACCATAATCTTGTGTTCAGTATTCCAAAGTTAAAATAATGTGCTGCAGCTGCCAAATTATATCTAGCAACCTTAACATCTGTAAAATGTTTTATCTTTTTTTTGTAGAGTTTTTATTTTCTGATATTTTCTGATAATAATAATAATAATAATGATGATGTGCTTTCTTTACAGGATGGACAAGTTGCACATGGCTTTAACAGAATTGTGTTTTGCTATAAATTATTGTTCAACTATAAATGTGTGGGATTATACATTTGCTCCAAGAGAGTATTTAACCCAGCATTTAGAGACAAGATTTGCAAGAGCTTTAGTAGGAATGGTTATGTTTAATCCTGATACAAGTGAAATTGCAAAACCTTCTGAATTACTTATTACTGTGCGAGCATACATGAATGTTTTGCAAACAGTAGAAAATTATGGTGAGAAACTTCAGATTTGTCTTTTAAATATATATTTCTGTAGACCAAACATCTGCTACAGCATTTGTTTGACAGTCATATAAGTTGTATTAAGAAAAATGAATCAAATGTAAATCCCAACTGGTATGTGTGAAAACACAATATTATAAAATTTTGTATATATATTTTCTTATAATATTCCAATTTTAGTGGAATATACCAATTTATTCAGCATTTGAAAATAAACATGAGTTTAACTATCATATGAATCACAGTTTGTCAATTTTCTCAGGAACATAAATTTGTCATAATATTTCATATTATTCATATTAACGCAAATTATATTCCAATACATATGCAATAGTTCATGTATAAATTCTAGATAATTATAGTATTGTTAAGCAAGTTTACAATATGTGACATCTTTTCACTAGCCATAAAAATCCTCATAATGTATTAATGTTGTTGAATTCATTGTTCAGAAAGATAGAAGGTCTTAGATATATTACATATTGTGATTAAAACAATGTAAAAACATTTGAAGCAGTATTTGTGTACCCACTGTTAGTAATATTCTCAACATTACAGGATCAAATATGTGACCAAAACAAAGCATAAAAATAAAATAATTTAAAATGTGGGAAGACATTAAAGTAGTTGGGGAGGGGGAAAGGAAAGTACTACTTTTTGTTTATGAGTTGAGTGATCTGAGCAGTTTCATGCACCTTCTTTCAATAAATATATCAAATTTGGTGACAGAATTTTGCTATTGAATTTCATCTTAATTAACGTATTACATTTCTGTAATGGAACAATCAAATATTTTTGTTTCATTTAATGGTACTTTCTGAAATTAATATGATTCAGAATATTTATTTTCTGCTCATATTTGTATCTCCAGAATTTTCAAAATATTTTACACTATATTCAAATATGCAGACGCTAATAATAGTAAAATCAGTCATGTAACAAATGTGTTATAAAATGCATTTGAGCTTTTATTACATTTTCAAACTGTATTAACTGGATCACTTTTTGTCAATGTTCAGTTCATATAGATATCACAAGAGTATTTAACAATGCCCTTCTTCAACAAACTCAGAATATGGATAGTCATGGAGAAAAGACTGTTGCTGCATTATACACTCAATGGTAAGTATAAATGTATTTTTATGTGGATGCATTGACTTCAATTGAACCCAACAAGAAAATCACAATTTCTACTCTATATTCAAAGAAACATTTGATTTTTTTGTAATGATTTCTCTTAAACTCAAAGATATAATAATTACAATTTGACATTTTTACAGATTTTAGATACTAATTTGCAATTGGCGATTTTGTATGTTTTCTCTTGAAGTCAAATAATTACTGTATCTGATAGTTGGTTAATTTGCTTTATATTTGTGTAATTTGTAAAACAGCTTTAATATTACATATCTGATTTTATAAGTACATCCATCTGCCATGTTTATTTGTTGCAGTTCTAAAACCTTCAGTATTAAATTTTTAAATCATATTAACATTATGTCATAAATTTAATTATTAAATAATTTATTCTCATTTGGCTGTTAGAACTTATTTATGAGACTTTTAAAATGGTTTATTTTTAATAAGAAGTAAGGATTTGCATAATAAATGTAATTTTTTTTGAGAATATAGGTCATACATAAAATTTGTGAATCTAAGTAATTAGTGGAAATATTTGGAATTTTATTGTATACACTTAAAAATCTATGATAATTTATAGGAAAATGTTTCTTTCCTTTTCAACCATTATATTTATACTTTTTTTTGTCTTAAAGTATTTATGTGAAACCTTGTGTATCTGAGAAATGACATTTTTGTTGTAGGTATTCAGAAGTGCTATTGAGAAGAGTGAGTGCTGGTAACATTTGTTTTTCAAATATTCAGAGAGCATTTGTTAGTCTTACTGCTGAAGGTGCTATTCCTTTTAATGCTGAAGAGTTTTCTGACATTAATGAATTGCGTGCATTAGCAGAACTTATTGGTCCATATGGCATGAAATTGCTGAATGAGACACTCATGTGGCACATAGCTAGCCAGGTTCAAGAATTAAAAGTAAGCTTTTATTCTGTTATAAAATTATTTAAAGTCCATTTGAATCTGAAAACACACAATGTGTTTAATTAAATTCACATGCTGTACATAAAGATCTTTGCTTTTTATTTGTTAAGATAGGTTTGGTGAATTTACAGTTAAACTATTATTTAGATGAAACTATTTCTTTAGTGGTGAGTGTCAAGTTTTAAATTTGAAGTCATCAAAGTTTTGTGTTCCAATAAGAAAAGAGAGAGAATTTTTAAAATTGGAATTAAAATTAGACAAAAACCTGTATATTTACATGTATATTGCTACCTAATTAATGATAATTGTTGATTATATGCAACTAAAATATATTTTGTGTTTCGGAGTGTCTGTTAGAATATAATATTTCCTATGTATTTAAACATTATTCTGTACCTACTAAATGTTATTAAAAATATGAAGATATTTTAAGGAATTAAAATCTTTGTTTGTATAAAGAAAGCCACATACCTAAAGAATTTTTTCAGTATGTGTGTACAAAGTGCAGTACTTCTTGCCTTCACTAATCAATAAATGTAAAGAATTTCTCTGTAGAAGTTTTATCAAAAGTCACTTCCAAATATTTTTCAATATATGGTAATGTAGTTGTAAATGCCTACTAATTGTTTTTAATAATTTAAAAAAATAGAAACTGGTGTCTGGAAACAAAGATGTACTGGTTGCATTAAGAACAAACTTTGATAAACCTGACATTATGAAGGAGCAATTCAAAAAATTACAATGTAAGTTTGTAAAATTACTTTAATTGATGTTACCTATTTTGAATATTATTTTCTATTCAATTTGTGGAGAATTGCAGAAACATGACTGAAAATATAGATACATTTACATATGTTACTTTAGATATCTTTTTCATATTAAATGATTGTGTAGATTGTGAAGTAAAAATCAAATTGTTGGTATTAATACTTAATATATTACCTTTAAGAATCTCAGTATGCTTATTTTACAATTGAATTGCCCCAACACATGACTTACTTATTCCAAAATTTATCATCATTTTGTATGAGTGGACACAATGAATTAAATATAACATTAAAAACAAAGGTGCATCCAAAATATGTAGGCCTGTACTCTTTAAATTATAAGTTTGACTGTCTTGGATGTTTAATATCTGTGTTACCTTCAAATGACTCCCCTTTTGCACGAATACAGTGGATCCAGCATTCTTGCAATGCTTGGTAGATTCAATTTGAATGTGTGGCTAGTACTCTCACGATTCCTCTTGAAACTCTTTAATGGTGATCTTAAACACTTCACCTGATGTTTCAACTTCAAGAAGAGGAAAAAGTCACAGAATATGTATGAGAGATTATGGATCCTATTTGATTCTTGATCAAAGAATGTGAAACATTGAGACCTGTACAATAAATAGCTCTCGGAATTCACACGGGTTTTGCATATTTATATTTAGACTCGACGTTTTGACGACTGAAAGTGCTTTCCGTCGTCGAAACGTTGCGTCTAAATATAAATATGCAAAACCCGTGTGAATTCTGAGAATTATTTATTGAACAACTTCACCGGGAAAGACTTCAATCTTTGATTGAGACCTGTATGTCAGCACATGGTCAATGCATACTTTGAGACATATGGAGTGGAGGAACATTCACAACCTTTTGGACACATTATTATCATGCAAATGAAAGTAGCTTTGATTTAGGGAGGGAGAGGGGAAGTAAGTTTGAGCTGGTAAGAATGTTTTGAAAGTCAGATTAGTGATTCTTTGCTTAAAATACATTTTGGGTATCAATTTTATTATCACTTGAAATGTTGCCAACATTGGCTTTGTGTTAATTTCAAAATACATTAGGTACACTCAACATAATAATTGAAATGAAAATAATTTTGATACTCTTGGAAGAAAGAAACTATTTACAAAAAATATGTATTTATAATCTCAAATGTACATTTATTGTTGTTGACAATCTGCATGAAATTTAATTACAAACTGTAACTGGGGAATTTCTTGAGTGTACACAATCTATTTCTGTTCCAATTTGGAATTGGATGTATTGTATTATTTTCAAGTTTTATTATGTAAATATCTATTAAAATAAAATAAATATCATCACTATTCACAATGTATGAATGGCTAAATAAATCTTAACAGGAAGGTGGAATTAATGTTTTAATCATTTATTAAATTTATTAGCAAAGAGATTAGCAACTGATTTGCTTTTTGCAAGTACATTTATTTATCCATAATTGCTACTGTTTCCTGTCATATAATGTGTTGGATGGAATTTAGTGTATTAGAATAATGTGAGCTTTCTAATACTGTTATTAAATCATTACAGATGTTGACAATGTATTACAAAGAATGACTATTGTTGGAGTGATTCTTAGTTTTCGACAACTATCACAAAGTGCATTAGTTGATGTGCTTGAAGGCAGGATTCCATTTCTTCTGAGTTCAATTCTAGACTTTTTTGACCATTTGCCGAGTGGTGATCCTATTGTAAGTACTAATATGTATCATTTTGGAGACTATATGTCAAGGTGAAGTTAAACAGTCATATTCTATTAAGTTCTTAACTCCATATAAAAGTAATAATAACCTGTTCATATTATTCAGTTCTGTTTTATGAGATTTTTTCTTATTTACAATAATCCTGTTATGCTAACTATGTATAAAAATGTGTGCAGCATTGTATACCTTATGTTTTTGAGAGCAAATCTTCTGCTGGCAATGTTGAGGCCTTGTATACACATTTATAATAAACATAACATATGGGCTTGGCATGCTGGGGCAAGTGAAACTATTGATGACATTATGTCTACAAACTAGGCTACTTTTCTCTTTAGTATTCTTTAAAACCTTCTTCACTCTCTTATATATTTTAACACTCCATTTTAACTTAAAAATTCTTCTGTAGAGCCACTTAATACAGTCTTCTTCTTTAAGACTTTTCACCCATACAATGTTTGTGTTCTTCTTATGAATACCTGTTTGTTTTGTCTGTCCTTGATAATCCTACTCCCCATATAGCAACTCTTTCACTTTGCTTGCACATTCAGAATGTCATGAGAAAAAATAACATAAGCATCATATTTAAGCCATATTTTAAATTGATATTTATGGTTTTAGGTATATATTCAGCCTTTCAAATCTAATAATCGGAGAAAAATAAATCATTTACATTGAGTACAGCAAAGAAGTGCTGGATGGGAAAATTAATTATTTTAAAAGTGCAGAAAGTAATAAACAAAATTTAGTGATGCTATTGCTACTCATGTCAATGCCAATGAAAGATGATCCGCCAGTTTATGGCTCTCTCTCACATGATTTAAAAATTGGTTTTATAAAAATATTTCCCTTGAAATTTCTAGATTTGTTATTATAAACACTCTTCATGTCCTGATAGATTGTCAGTGAAATGGCCTCAGCTGCAGGTTTAAGCTGTAAGGTGGATCCAACTCTCGTTTCTGCCCTAAGGAATCAAAAAAATGGTAAATTATTTTCATAAAATGTATTTTTAATTTAATTTTTCATCACATAGCAATAGCAGCATTCAAATTTTCACAGATGAAAGCTCCTTGTTTGTATATTGATGCCCAAACATGATAATTCATAAATAAATTCTGATGTGTTACAGAAACTGAAGAAGATGACCATGTTGTGGCATGCCTTCTGATGGTTTTTGTTGCAGTTTCAATCCCTAAACTGGCAAGAAATGAAAACTCATTTTATAGAGCTTCATATGAAGGTCATGCTAATAACATACATTGTATGGCTGCAGCAGTGAACAATATTTTTGGAGCTTTGTTCACAATATGTGGCCAAGGAGATATTGAGGACAGAATGAAAGAGTTTCTGGCGGTAATTAAATGTCCCACTATAGCTACTTTCAAATGGGAGCTGATTTGACATTTAGCTCTTCCTTGTGCCATTGAATCAAATTTGTGTGACATTGTCACACAACTGCAGTAAGGATTTGTTATCATTCAGTATTAAGGATGTAGCAGCATTTGTCCAATTCTCTGCTCTCCTCTGCTGATAGTCAGAATGGCTCACATTTGAAACCATTATAGATATATTATCTTTATTATTATACATTTTGAAATACTCAACACACACATAAATATATATATTTATGATATTATTAAGGATATGACTTTGTAAAAAATAATTGCAATATTGGTATAGAAAGGAAAGAGCTAGGTTGAGGCTCTCAGCCTCCTTCTTCCGGAAGGAAGATATAGATATATATATATATATATATATATATATATAATGTATGTATATGTATATAAATATATATATATATAATATTAGTAAGGATATGACTTTGTCAAAATTAATTGTGATATTGGTATGGTATGTATATGTATGCATACATATGAGTCGGTGCATGCGTGTATGTACGTATGTGCATGTTTAGACATATATGTATGTATAAAATGCTATGTATGAATGATGACTATCAGAACCTTTCCTATGCCATGACCCCCTTTGAGAGAGAAAGTTAGTGGCCTGGTGGGGTGTTCATTGTTTAAGGGTTATTAGCTTTGCGCCAGTCAAAACTCCGCAGCCGGCCAGATGCACGGAACAAGGAGGTTGAGAACCTCCAAAAATTTGAACTACCTTCGGTTCCCTATGGCTACACCATACTTCACTTTCAGGTAAGCCACAAGCTATCTCTCTTTCCTTTACAAAGCAATATCACAATTATATATATATATATATATATAAATAATCTTTATATTATATATTTTAAAGTAATGAACTCAATTAACTCTTTGGCCTGTGACTTAAGATTCAACAGCATGGTCCCAAAACGTAAACAGAACTGCCAAGCCTTTGAGCCATTCCACGGCTGAACAAATCGGTCATTATCGGTATCATCCGATATAACTATTTGTTTCCAACTTTTTCGTACAGAATGTACAATGTCACTACTGTTATTATCTCTAACTGAAGTATCTAACAAATCTTTGAATGAAATGACAACATAACTGTCACTGTCCTGGCCCATGATAGTCAATTTTGGCCCAACCGAAGTACCACGGGCAAGGCTTCGATAATCGGTTTGAAAACCTGACCAGAAGCCTCATGTGGTTGTAGACTAAAGGTTTAATTTAAAATCTCATTCCAAAAATTTCGTGAAGTGTCTGTGCTTTGCTTGGGAATTATATTCATTTGTGATATTCCTTTTAGTTGCACATTTTTGTAGACATGAACACAAATTCACACACTGATGTCATATAGACTAAGAGAAACACACAATGTGTAAGGAAAGGAAGAATAAAATAATGAACATAAATTGTGTTGATCTTTTGAAAATGAGCCAAAAACTGCCAGTTTAGATATGTTTGCCTTTTAAAGGGCTAATGTCTGCAACTAAACTATAGAATACAAACTAAACATTTATACATACAAGTAATTGGGCAATGATGAATAAGTTGAATATATAAGACAACTAAGTAGAATTAATATAAATTTATTCATAAATGTGGATATTTACTTTTTTAACTAAACATACATATATTCAGTAATATGGTTCAAGAAATACAAAAGTCATGTGACCTGAAAAGTAAGGTTTTCTTATTTTATATATAAGTAGGGTATT